>CM060904.1:432627525-435027525 GCA_030737815.1 Allium fistulosum | reverse complement strand
TGTGTTTATATGAATGATTGGCTGGAATGCATGTTGAAATTATGAATTGTCTTTGCATATATAAGCTCCTGTATACATGAATCTTATATGTTCTTACTTACAGGATTTAGTTTCCTTAAGAAAATTCATACCTCTTTATTCAAGAAAATTTAAGCTTAGATCTTTGAATAAAATATGATTATTACAACCTAATATCAAATCTAAAAAGGGTTTTAAGAATTTAAATTTTGAAATTAATTCAAAAATAAAGAAATACAGGAATGATCAGAAATATGTCAAAAATCAAAGTTGTTATTTTCAAGATTTGATTTTAGAATCAGATTCATTGTGCTAAATAATGAATTTAGGTAGTAAGATCCTGATTTTTAGAAAAGCATTTAGTTAGATATCCCGAGTTGTTCAGTTTTGGGATTATCGGCAATTGCCGACGATCTATGTAGAGATGAAGCTTGGGGTTGATATAGAGGGTGGCTTTTGGGTGGTTGATCTCTGGAAAATTGATCGGAGTTTTTGTAATATGTCGTGGTGGCCTGGGGACAACAAGATAGGGTTTTGAGATGCTGTTGGTCGAGTTTGATAATCGGAATGGTCCCATCGTCGTCAGTGCTTTGGAGCGAATCGCGATAAAGGGAATCGATGCTGGTAGACGAGGCAATGCTTCAGTGTGATAGGCGAGGGTCCTCGAAGTCTAGTTCGTCGGTGATTGGGTTTTTCCGTCGACGTTGTAGTTTCTAGGTTGGTTCGAATCACTCGATTTTGATTTTCAGGATGGGATCGTGGCGTAGGGTGGTCGGAACGACTGGGGAAGGGATCGTCGACTTGGGGATGGTCGTGGCGAAGGTCGAAGCTGATAGGGTCGGCGTGCATGGTGCACGTGCACGTTTGGAACGGAGATGGTCGATGGGTTTGGGAAGAAGAACTGTACCGGGTTTTGTCTCGGGAATATGTGGTTTTGGCTCGAAGAAGCTCTCGGGAATTTGGAAGGAAATCTCAGGGAAGAACTCGGGTAGGAGACTGGTCGAACCCGAAGTAACTGAGCGGTTTAAAATTTAAAATAAGCAAGTTTTTTTTTAAATTTAAATAAATCTAGTTTAAATCTATTTCTTAAATCTAATTCTTTACATAACAAATGTTTTTAAGTAATTGATTAAAGGAAGTTATATAATTGGTTTAACTTGAATTTGTTAAGTTAACTTTTAAGTTATTTTGAATCTTAAATTAAATGATCTAATTAAGTAAGTTAATTATAAAGTTAAATGTTTTAAATGTGATTAATGATAATTAAGTCATTAATAAGGATAATGTTTTATCTTAAAAGTTAATTAAGATTTAATGATTTAATGATTAATTAAAGTAATAAAGTAATTAAAGAGAAATTAATCAATTTAATTAATTAATGATTAAGAATTATTTAATTAATAACTAAGGGTTAAGTTAATTAATTTGAGATTAATTAATTGATAATTAAGTATTAATTAATTAAGTAATTAAGATTTATTAATTAATGATTAGAGATGAATTAATTAAGTAATTAAGATTAATTAATTAGAGATTAATTAGTTTGTAATTAGAGGTAAATTAATTGGTAATTAAGAAGTACTTAATTTATTAAGTTTTTAATTAGGTTTTATTAATTATTAATTAAGGGGTGATTAATTTAAGATTAATTAAGGATTAATCAAATGGTAATTAAGGATTAATTAACTGATAATTAAGAATTAATTAATTTGTTATTAAGGTTTATTAATTGATAATTAAGGTTTATTTATTGATAATTAAAGAATAATTAATCTGTAATTAAGGTTAATTAATTTATTTTAAGGTAATTAAGGGATAAATTACTCAAGTGTAATTAATAAAATGAATGTGATTAATTTAAGTTAATTAATTTGTAAATTAGTTAAAGATAATCACTTGATAATGGATTAAGTATGAATACTTAATAAGATTGATAAGTGTAATTACTTAGTATAAGTGATTAATGTATAATTACTTGATGTAATTAATTAAAGGAAAATTACTTAATGAGAAGTAATTAAGGATGTATTACTTGGTGTAATTTATTAAAGGATTAATAAAATAATTAAGAAGTTAATTAATTAAGGTAAGTAATTACAGGATGATAATTACTGTTTATGATTAATTAAGGTGGATTAATGGAAGTGATTAATTAAAGTTTAATTAATTAATGTAATTATTAAGGGTCAATGTAATTAATTATAGTTAATTAATTAATGGAAGTAATTAATTAAGGATCATTAATTAATGTAATTAATGAAAGTAATTAAAGGTTAATTACTATTAATGGTTAAGAATAATTAATTTGTGAAATTTATTAAAGAATAATTACTTTATGTAATTAATGAATAATTAATCAAGAATGATTAATAGTTAATGAGTAATTAATTAATTAAAGGTTTGTAATTAATTAATGATTGATTAAACAAGGTTAGATAATTAATTCTTAAGTGAATATGGTTGCTAGCTTTATTGCATGTAATGATCCTATATGAAGAAGTTGTTTGCATGACTGATTTTATCTGGATATATATGAATTGCTTTAATTATATGTGAATATATCTGTATATATATAAACTGCTCCTCTGTTCTAGTTTTCCAGCGAGTAAACCTTGCTTTTAAAAACAGTTTTAAAAAAAAATCTGTGATTAAACTTTATTATATGTGATGATGTATATGTGTTTATATGAATGATTGGCTGGAATGCATGTTGAAATTATGAATTGTCTTTGCATATATAAGCTCCTGTATACATGAATCTTATCTGTTCTTACTTACAGGATTTAGTTTCCTTAAGAAAATTCATACCTCTTTATTCAAGAAAATTTAAGCTTAGATCTTTGAATAAAATATGATTATTACAACCTAATATCAAATCTAAAAAGGGTTTTAAGAATTTAAATTTTGAAATTAATTCAAAAATAAAGAAATACAGGAATGATTAGAAATATGTCAAAAATCAAAGTTGTTATTTTCAAGATTTGATTTTAGAATCAGATTCATTGTGCTAAATAATGAATTTAGGTAGTAAGATCCTGATTTTTAGAAAAGCATTTAGTTAGATATCCCGAGTTGTTCAGTTTTGGGATTATCGGCAATTGCCGACGATCTATGTCGAGATGAAGCTTGGGGTTGATATAGAGGGTGGCTTTTGGGTGGTTGATCTCTGGAAAATTGATCGGAGTTTTTGTAATATGTCGTGGTGGCCTGGGGACAACAAGATAGGGTTTTGAGGTGCTGTTGGTCGAGTTTGATAATCGGAATGGTCCCATCGTCGTCAGTGCTTTGGAGCGAATCGCGATAAAGGGAATCGATGCTGGTAGACGAGGCAATGCTTCAGTGTGATAGGCGAGGGTCCTCGAAGTCTAGTTCATCGGTGATTGGGTTTTTCCGTCGACGTTGTAGTTTCTAGGTTGGTTCGAATCACTCGATTTCGATTTTCAGGATGGGATCATGGCGTAGGGTGGTCGGAACGACTGAGGAAGGGATCGTCGACTTGGGGATGGTCGTGGCGAAGGTCGAAGCTGATAGGGTCGGCGTGCATGGTGCACGTGCACGTTTGGAACGGAGATGGTCGATGGGTTTGGGAAGAAGAACTGTACTAGGTTTTGTCTCGGGAATATGTGGTTTTGGCTCGAAGAAGCTCTCGGGATTTTGGAAGGAAATCTCAGGGAAGAACTCGGGTAGGAGACTGGTCGAACCCGAAGTAACTGAGCGGTTTAAAATTTAAAATAAGCAAGTTTTTTTTTTAAATTTAAATAAATCTAGTTTAAATCTATTTCTTAAATCTAATTCTTTACATAACAAATGTTTTTAAGTAATTGATTAAAGGAAGTTATATAATTGGTTTAACTTGAATTTGTTAAGTTAACTTTTAAGTTATTTTGAATCTTAAATTAAATGGTCTAATTAAGTAAGTTAATTATAAAGTTAAATGTTTTAAATGTGATTAATGATAATTAAGTCATTAATAAGGATAATGTTTTATCTTAAAAGTTAATTAAGATTTAATGATTTAATGATTAATTAAAGTAATAAAGTAATTAAAGAGAAATTAATCAATTTAATTAATTAATGATTAAGAATTATTTAATTAATAATTAAGGGTTAAGTTAATTAATTAGAGATTAATTAATTGATAATTAAGTATTAATTAATTAAGTAATTAAGATTTATTAATTAATGATTAGAGATGAATTAATTAAGTAATTAAGATTAATTAATTAGAGATTAATTAATTTGTAATTAGAGGTAAATTAATTGGTAATTAAGAAGTACTTAATTTATTAATTTTTTAATTAGGTTTTATTAATTATTAATTAAGGGGTGATTAATTTAAGATTAATTAAGGATTAATCAAATGGTAATTAAGGATTAATTAACTGATAATTAAGAATTAATTAATTTGTTATTAAGGTTTATTAATTGATAATTAAGGTTTATTAATTGATAATTAAAGAATAATTAATCTATAATTAAGGTTAATTAATTTGTTTTAAGGTAATTAAGGGATAAATTACTCAAGTGTAATTAATAAAATGAATGTGATTAATTTAAGTTAATTAATTTGTAAATTAGTTAAAGATAATCACTTGATAAGGGATTAAGTATGAATACTTAATAAGATTGATAAGTGTAATTACTTAGTATAAGTGATTAATGTATAATTACTTGATGTAATTAATTAAAGGAAAATTACTTAATGAGAAGTAATTAAGGATGTATTACTTGGTGTAATTTATTAAAGGATTAATAAGCTATATTATTATTTTTATTTTAAGATATATATATTTCTTTAAATTCAATTCTTAAATTCAATTTCAAAGTCAATTTAAAATCTAAAATCAATTCAAATAAATATAGATATCAATTTTAAACAAACACATTATTACTTTGAAAATAATAATTCTATTTTAAAATCTATTTATATCTATATTTAAAAACATCTCATTATTATTTATTGTTTGAAAATATCATACTTTACAAATTTTAAATAATTAATTAAGGAGATTATCAAATTTTAAATTCCCTGAAATTCCGGGATATCACAGTTGCACTATTGTGTAAAACCCCTGGACTACACCTTTACACACACAAATATGGATTTCATGTGGAAATCGGTTAAGTCACAGATAATTTAAATTTGATGTTTTTGAAATGGAAATTTTAATTTCAATTGATTTTGATATTAGAAATTTGGGTTTAAAGTGAAAATCTTTTGAAATGAAATTTCAAAGATAAAAGTTATTTTGAATAACTTAATCGAGTTCTGAAAATTTAAATAATTCAATTTGAATTTAAATTCAAGAGTTGAAATTGAATTCAATGATTGGAAATTACAGTTAAAAATGTTATAAATGTGTTCATATGAAGTTAAATCGTTTAACAGTATAATTTTGAGAATTTGGGTTTAACCCAAGAACCTTAACTCGTATAAATGAATCAGATTTTCAAAATGAAAACTGTTTGTTTTAAAAAGAATAAAAGCTTTCAGATAAGAAATGAAATTCCAGTTTAATTAAAGGAATTTCATGATTGAATTGAAAGATTTTTTTCCAAGTTATGAATGAATTCTTTTTGAAAGCTATAAATTGAATCTGTTTATTTTTAACAGATTCAAAATGATGATTTGTTTAAACCATTCGAAATGAAATTGTTTTGAAAGCTATAAGTTAAATCTTTGTTTTAAAGATTTAACGAGTTAATCCAATTGAAACGGAAATTGTTTTGAAATCTGTGAATGAATTTTTGTGAAACTGGGTGAACTTTGTGAAAATAAATCTTTTTGTTTAAAAGATTTGAAAAGGGTAATTTGTTAAACCATTTGAAAAGAGAAGTTTGGGTAATAAATTGTGACTTAATTGAAATCCCAATATTCATATATTTTTAAAGTATTACGCTTACTATTCGGGTTAGTCGGAAAAAGACCTTTGTGTCACATAACCCATTCCGAATAAGTGATACGTCGTATATGGATGGCATTTGAAGACCGGTGTTGAAGACCGGGTATTTGCGAGAACGATAGGATAACTCGTCGATTGTCTCTGCACTGAGTCGCGCCGGTATAGAGATCTCCTAAGTGATGGGAAATCCGATCGGGATTGTGAATACCCGGATTGCAAGGGCTTCGTAAGAAGTGCCTTCGGTTCTGTTCGAACCCGAAAAAGACTTGTATGGTTACATGTCTGACATTACACTCTTAGATATAAAGCAGATTTCTTTCAAATACATTTCTATTGGTGGCGGAGAATTTATTCTCTTAGCTTAACACCCTTCTCTGAGACGTACGAGCTCAGAGGTTATGTAGTTGAAGGTTATCAGCGATATATTCCCAATTTGGTAATGTGACATGCTGAGTGTTGCTGTGTGATGATCATTGTTTGATCATTTGTGATATGATCATTTGTTTGATCATTTATCTTTGTGATCATTACTTTGATCATCTGTTGACCCAAAGCATGGCTTTGTGACAAAGCGTAGCTTTGTGGACGAGACTTCGTCGAACCTCACACCCCGGAATGGTCGAAACAGGAAAGATGCAGCAAGGTTATTGGGGGTAGCGCCCCTTAAGGTATGTACATTTCCTTCTGGATAGAAGTGGTATCATGGTATGGAGCCCAGATACTTAACTTATGTGGATATCGCAAACATATTTATATCTTACTTTGTGATTTGTTGCTGGGGCCCCGGTTAAAGGTTGGTTACAACCGGGAGATGGCATACTCGTGTCAGTAGTTACCCAGTTAGGGGTAACCCGGCCTTGTGTTGGCAGAGATCCGGTTAGGTTCTTGGGACGTCCTTCCAGAGGCGTTTCCATGTGGCAATGGGAAGTTCCTTGGCCTGACCATTGTTGGAAATCCATCTTCCAATACGAACTTTGTACGGTATTAGTTGTAGAACCTGCCATTTACTTATGGTGGCGCCCCACTGTTTAGATGGTAGCTATAGTAGGCATAGTTCGAAATGTCTATGCTGGCTAAGATTTATATTCTACTTTTGAAATGTTTTCTACACTATGCACTAATAATAATATCAAAAATGGTTTGTTTTGCGTAGTAAGCATCTTTGACTATCATAAGAAGAAATCTCCTCCAAGTCTGCGTTTGCATTGTGTGTGTGGCGGGAGGTCTTATGGTAGTTTCATTTTCTAAAAGCATTGCGAATTGACTTTAAAATTCTCTTGCTATTTTTTTTAAAGATAAACTGTTTTTGTTGCTCACAACAGTCCCATGACTGATCCGGAGTTTATTGTTTCTTTCCTAAACTCTGGATGCTCAAAATTTTCTACACGGGCAGTCTAGAGTTGGGTTTTTCAGATAGTCAGGATTGGTAGATTTTCTAGAGATAGTTCAGTCTTTGGATCGGACTACACTTGCTTATCTTGGTGTATCGTTATTGGGAGTTCGAGCTATTTCTGGATTGGCGTTTTGAAGATGGAGATTATCCGCTGCTGGTGTTATCGTTTTCTTTTCCGCTGCTATTTTTTATATCATATCTCTGATGTATATTGATATTCATTGTATCACTCTGTTGTATCAGATATTGTATCAGATATTGTATATCAATGTATTATTCTTTTTCTTCCGCTGTGTTGTTTACTTAATGTTGTTATAAGCTCCGGCGACTCGGATTTAAACGATCGAATCTATGGCATTCGAGTACGATGTAATGTATGGATGTCGATTTTCAAACGCGAAAATCCGTATCGTTACATTTGGTATCAGAGCTAAGGTTGAACTTTAGCTCAGTAGTATAACACGTTAAGTAACTCATTAGAGATAGGGTGAAGTATCCCTAGAATGAGTGTATCTCTAAGATATCCATCTGAATGTCTCAATAAATTCTCTTACTATCCACTGATAGTGAGTATGAGTGCGAGAAGAGGACGAGATAGGGGATAAGGGAATACGACTATAAATGGTCAATACCCTGCGACAGTGGAAACAACTTTCTTATCAATCTCTTTTGATTCGTTTCCAAATTCTTTTGATTTCTTCGTACCAACTACAAGAAGAAGTTTCGGTGTGATGATGGCCCTACGAATCGTTGTAGAAAATCCTTACTTAGTATCTTCATCGATTTCTTATCAGCTTTTTGATTTAAACCTTAATGAATTGGAAATTTGGAAATAAAATTTTAAGTAAATTGGAAATTTTAAATTAAGTTAAATTGATTAATAGAATATGAAGCTAAATTTGAATTGAATCAATAAAACGATTTTGTTTAAAACCAAATTTGAATTTCTATTATAATTTCTGGGTATATCGAAATCCGAAGAGGGACAAATTGGTATATACTTTGGAATATTCCGACTATAATTTGGAATCTGTATCTTGTGTTTGAGGAATTATAGGAGATCGAATCTATTTATCTCTGTGTTGTTTTCGTGCCTGCGAATTTCGAGGACGAAATTCTTTTAGGGGGGAAGTTTGTAACGACCCTAGATTTTAATTTAATTTAAATTGATAATTAAATGAATTTTTGAATAAAAATTTGTAAAATTAATTTTTAATGGAAGCGAGTTTCCCCGATTCAAATAGAAAATATATTAAGTCAAATTGATTTGAAAATTTGCATATATGTGAATATATATGTATATGTTGGATTTGAAATATAATCTTAAATAAATGGTTTTAAAAATAAATATAACAAACAAAAATAATAAAAGAAAAATAAAGTAAATACATTGGATAAAAAAAATTTAACAACACAATTAAAATAGAAATCTATTTATGTTATTAAGCCATAAGAAAAGAAACAACACTTAAATATGAAACAAAGTTGTAAATAAATATACAAATGTTTATGTACAAAGCAATTAATACTAACACTATCATCAGCCTAAAGGCAAAAGAAGAAATACAAACCAAAATTTATAAGTACCTATATACAAACAAATACAAATACAAATATAAGTATGGAATGAAACAAATAAACAAACAAAGTAATAAATACAAGTATCTTTAGCCACCACAATATCTATCAGCCGAAGTCAATACAAAGAAGAAAAAAAATATCTCTCTGCTTTGTACTGTACAAGACCTCACCTGTAGACTCATTTTTAATATCAGCCACCATAACATATCATGTCAGCCCATAATGCAAGGCTGTAAGTATTATGAAAGGCAAGAAGGAAAGTATAAAAGAAGAATACATATCTTCATGTTAAACAGGTAAACAACTATGTACATATAAAAAGAAAATATATACAAAGACAAGTACATACGAAATTTGAAATAAAAGATATGTGTGTAGACATAAGGACACAAAGCATTTAATGTGAACATCTCTAAGTACACAAAGTAAGATCATTTCAGCCTCCAAAGGAGATAAAAATCTCTGACCTGTTTGTACCAAAAGAAAATAAACAACCCTGTATATTTGTATACATATTTATCAATCTTCTGTATCTCATTTTCGTTGCAAAGAAACTTAGCATTCCAGTAAATACATTTACAAACTGAAGCTTCAATTCATCTTAACACAAATATGAAGATCAAAGAGGTTCCAGTTTACAACTTTCAACACCCTGTTTCAAAATAAAAGCTTTTCAGAACAATAAAATGCTCTGTTCTTTTCCTGGAGATTGGGTGAGTAACATCACAATCTAAAAATAGTTAAGTATATTTATTCTGTACATGCTTCCTTCTGGAATTTATTTGTTTTGAGTATACTTTTGCTTAATATATCTCTGTGTATGTTTGAATATAGTGATGAGCATTTCTGTGAATCTCTTTGACCTTAGTCACAGACTTAAGTATACATCCAAATTCATTTGTTCTTAATTCGAGCTTTAACAAGACTTAAGCTTTGAACATAAAATACTTGTATTAACAGAGACTTGAGTTTTAAATTTGTTTAAAGGAAAAACAGTTGTTTTGTTCTGGAAAATATAAAACAACAGTGGGAAAATTGGCGAAGTTTTTATTGATCTGTGGGGTTCCAGTTTTTGATCAAACATCTCATTTCGGTTTTGGGGTCGATTCGGTGATACTAGGTGGACGTTAGGGGTGAGGATGTCATTGGCGACTCGTGGAGAAGATTGGCGATGGTCGGAGGTTGGTGGTCTGACTGTACACGTGCACGGTGCATGAGTTGGTGGTTTGGAAGTTCTGAAGTTTGGGGAATTTTGGGTATCAGGGTGAACTCGAGAAAATCTCGAGTAACTCGAGTGTGTACTCGAGGTTTTTGGGCTTGAGACTCGAAGTATATGGGACGTTGTCTCGGGTAAGTTGAGTTTATACAGGTTTTGTAAAACCTGTTTGCAAATTTGAATTTTTAAACAATTTAAATGAAATTCAAATTAACTTTTGAAATAAATGAAATTTAAAAGTAAAATTGGATGAAAGATTTGAAATTTGAATAAATTGGATTTATTAGTTTAGATAATCAATTACAAATTGAGTAAGTGTAATTACTTTATGGTAAGTAATTAAAGGTTAAATTTCTTTAAATAATTAATTAAAGTTAATTAATTAGGAAATTGGTTTAAAGGTTAATTTAATTAATATGATTAATTAAGAAAAATTTAATTATTCAGGGTAATTGGTAAATTAGTTTATATCAAATGATTTGGAATTAATAAATCATAATTGTATAATTAATTCATAAGTAATTAATTTACTTGGAAATGAGTTGAATTACTTAGGATTAAACAATTAATTAATCCTACTTATAAATGACTATTGAATGCTTGACCTTACTTATGAATGATTGTATTATACGAGATGCCTTGAATTGATTGTCCTATCTGATTTGTGATATTTTGTTCTGTAGATTGAGCTGTGTATAATTTATTCATTCATTTACATTTGTATGCTATCTGTGAATCTATGAATGAAGATAAGCGTTATGGGTTATACCGCTTATCGATATTGATATATCTGTGATGATTGATGATGTTGCACTATTGTGTAAAACCCCTGGACTACACCTTTACACACACAAATATGGATTTCACGTGGAAATCGGTTAAGTCACAGATATTTTAAATTTGATGTTATTGAAATGGAAATTTTAATTTCAATTGATTTTGAAATTAGAAATTTGGGTTTAAAGTGAAAAGCTTTTGAAATTAAATTTCAAAGATAAAAGTTATTTTGAATAACTTAATCGAGTTTTGAAAATTTAAACAATTCAATTTGAATTTAAATTCAAGAGTTGAAATTTAATTCAATGATTGGAAATTACGGTTAAAAATGTTATAAATGTGTTTATATGAAGTTAAATCGTTTAACAGTATAATTTTGAGAATTTGGGTTTAACCCAAGAACCTTAACTCGTATAAATAAATCAGATTTTCAAAATGAAAACTGTTTGTTTTAAAAAGAATAAAAGCTTTCAGATAAGAAATGAAATTCCAGTTTAATTAAAGGAATTTCGTGATTGAATTGAAAGATATTTTTTTTTCCAAGTTATGAATGAATTCTTTTTGAAATCTATAAATTGAATCTGTTTATTTTTAACAGATTCAAAATGATGATTTGTTTAAACCATTCGAAATGAAATTGTTTTGAAAGCTATAAGTTAAATCTTTGTTTTAAAGATTTAACGAGTTAATCCAATTGAAACGGAAATTGTTTTGAAATCTGTGAATGAATTTTTGTGAAACTGGATGAACTTTGTGAAAATAAATCTTTTTGTTTAAAAGATTTGAAAAGGGTAATTTGTTAAACCATTTGAAAAGAGAAGTTTGGGTAATAAATTGTGACTTAATTGAAATCCCAATATCCATATATTTTTAAAGTATTACGCTCACTATTCGGGTTAGCCGGGAAAAGACCTTTGTGTCGCATAACCCATTCCAAATAAGTGATACGTTGTATATGGATGGCATTTGAATATCGGTGTTGAAGACCGGGTATTTGCGAGAACGATAGGATAACTCGTCGATTGTCTCTGCACTGAGTCACGCCGGTATAGAGATCTCCTAAGTGATGGGAAATCCGATCGGGATTGTGAATACCCGGATTGCAAGGGCTTCGTAAGAAGTGCCTTCGGTTCTGTTCGAACCCGGAACAGACTTGTATGGTTACATGTCTGACATTACACTCTGAGATATAAAGCAGATTTCTTTCAAAAACATTTCTGTTGGTGGCGGAGAATTTATTCTCTTAGCTTAACACCCTTCTTTGAGACGTACGGGCTCAGAGGTTATGTAGTTGAAGGTTATCAGCGATATATTCCCAATTTGGTAATGTGACATGCAGAGTGTTGCTGTGTGATGATCATTGTTTGATCATTTGTGATATGATCATTTGTTTGATCATTTATCTTTGTGATCATTACTTTGATCATCTATTGACCCAAAGCATGGCTTTGTGACAAAGCGTAGCTTTGTGGACGAGACTTCGTCGAACCTCACACCCCGGAATGGTCGAAACAGGAAAGATGTAGCAAGGTTATTGGGGGTAGCACCCCTTAGGGTATGTACCTTTCCTTTTGGATAGAAGTGGAATCATGGTATGGAGCCCAGATACTTAACTTATGAGGATATCGCAAACATATTTATATCTTACTTTATGATTTGTTGCTGGGGCCCCGGTTATAGGTTGGTTACAACCGGGAGATGGCATACTCGTGTCAGTAGTTACCCAGTTAGGGGTAACCCGGCCTTGTGTTGGCAGAGATCCGATTAGGTTCTCGGGACGTCCTTCCAGAGGCGTTTCCATGTGGCAATGGGAAGTTCCTTGGCCTGACCATTGTTGGAAATCCATCTTCCAATACGAACTTTGTACGGTATTAGTTGTAGAACCTGCCATTTACTTATGGTGGCGCCCCACTGTTTAGATGGTAGCTATAGTAGGCATAGTTCGAAATGTCTATGCTGGCTAAGATTTATATTCTACTTTTGAAATGTTTTCTACACTATGCACTAATAATAATATCAAAAATGATTTGTTTTGCGTAGTAAGCATCTTTGACTATCATAAGAAGAAATCTCCTCCAAGTCTGCGTTTGCATTGTGTGTGTGGCGGGAGGTCTTATGGTAGTTTCATTTTCTAAAAGCATTGTGAATTGACTTTAAAATTCTCTTGCTATTTGTTTTAAAGATAAACTGTTTTTGTTGCTCACACCAGTCTCATGACTGATCCGGAGTTTATTGTTTCTTTCCTAAACTCTGGATGCTCAAAATTTTCTACACGGGCAGTCTAGAGTTGGGTTTTTCAGATAGTCAGGATTAGTAGATTTTCTGGAGCTAGTTCAGTCTTTGGATCGGACTGCACTTGCTTATCTTGGTGTATCGTTATTGGGAGTTCGAGCTATTTCTGGATTGGCGTTTTGAAGATGGAGATTATCCGCTGCTGGTGTTATCGTTTTCTTTTCCGCTGCTATTTCTTGTATCATATCTCTGATGTATATTGATATTCATTGTATCACTCTGTTGTATCAGATATTGTATCAGATATTGTATATCAATGTATTATTCTTTTTCTTCCGCTGTGTTGTTTACTTAATGTTGTTATAAGCTCCGGCGACTCGGATTTGAACGATCGAATCTATGGCATTCGAGTACGATGTAAAGTATGGATGTCGATTTTCAAACGCGAAAATCCGTATCGTTACAAATTATATCTATAAATACATGTATTATATAATATGTTTAACATTTTATAAAATTAATTTAACATCTAATTTCTTTTCCGTAGAATAAGTAAAAAATAAAGAACAATTTTTTTGTATAATTTAAATATTTAAAAATTAATCGAAAATTAAAATTGATTCTAAAATTGTTTTAAATTATGAAATTATATATTAAATATTCAAACAATAAAATACCATTTAGATTTTTTACTAAAAATTTAGAATTCAAAATTATGTTTCGAAACATAATTTTTTATTTATTTTTAATTATTATTCATATGGATATTTGTTTTAAATGTATATATTTTTTAAAGTAAAAAAATCTTCATTGTCGTTATTAACCCACCTTTTTGCCAAGGGAGTATACAGGCGGATTTAACTCAACAGACTTCGCGATTATCGAGGCCGATAAGTCCTGAGTAATGGTTGTGGGTCCCAGAAATCAAGTACGGATAATAACATGAAGCCAAGATTGAATGGAATTGATAGATATGCAAGGCAGAAGGTTCGAAGTATGGAATATGGTTCAACATATAGGAGCAAGTGCATTTCGATAGAAAACAATTAATAACTCAACAACCACAATAGGGATCGAAGTGAAACTCTAGGAACAGGAAGTGGGAACCCTAGGGAGTTCACCCTAGGGGTCGCACCCCAAAATATGCAACTTAAAGGGATCGGTACCGATCCCTCCATAGGGGTCGGCACTCTTCCCTTGTAGGGGTCGGCTATATTCAAATTCTGGCAGATTAGTCAATATCTCAATATCTACCGATTCAATTGACATGAAACTGGGGCACAAGCTAATTACAACATATGGAACACCACATAGGGATCGCATATCATTTGGAGAAAGTTGGAGGGATCAGTATCTATCCCTCCATAGGGATCGACTATAATCAGCCTTCACAGCATATTGCAACAAAGATTGATCAATAACTCGAGTTCTACTAATCCAATTGGTGTGAAACTTGGAGGATAAGCATAATACAACATGGAGAAGCGCCCTTAGGGATCACATGTCATTTAGAAGAGATTGGAGGGATCATTACCTATCCCTCTAGAGGGATCGGTAGAAATCAGAATTCAACCAACACCACTTCACGAAAAATGCAATATCTCACAAACCCCATGTCGGAATTGCATGAAATTTGGGGATCAAGTAGCTAACATCATGGGGCACCACTCATAGAGACCGCAACTCATTTGGATGCACTAATAGGGATCAGTACTGATCCCTATTGTGATCCCCAATGGGCCTTGAAATTTTCGGGTGGCCTCGTCTTGGTCTACTGAACCTTCTATCAAAATTTCAGCTCGATCCATGCACTTTTTCCTTATAAATATAGCAAGCATGGTGTCAGAAAATGGACTTCTTTCTGCTTCTCTTTATCTTCAACCTAGACTACACTCTGCCAATTTCATTCTTGGATTTCGGATTGTACCTGTAAACAAACTTCAGTATAATAAAAAGGATTATTTGGGAGTGGACGTAGACCGAATTTAACCATACCACTATAAATCTTGACACTTTTTACTTGCTTTCCGATTGTTTTAATTTTGTTCTTCATTTATTTCTCTTCATATTTCTATGATTGGATCAGATATTGGTACTTTAACATAATTGGGTGTTGGTGGCCAATTTTGACGCTAACAGCCATGCGCATTATTAAGTGCATATTTATATATATTTAATATATATGTCTTATATATTTTATAGATATTAACATTTATAAATTTATTATTATATTATTTACGTATACATATACTAATATATATATATATATATTTAATATATACATGTTAAAAAAAATTGTATTACATTCGGATTTATAAAAAAATTTAATATAATATTATAAATATTTTAAACATAATTATATAATTATATATATTTAATGTTAAAATTCTAGTTTATGTATATATATATATATATAATTATTAAAAAAATTAAATAAAACATAGTTTATACACACACACACACACATACATACATACATATATAATCTTTTGTATATATAAATTAAAATACATAAATATACATTTGTACAATATATTTGTATACTAAATAAGCTAACCTGTCCATTGCAGTTTTAATCCCAACACTTATACTCCGGCATGTTATATCTTGCATAGATTGTTATACTACACATGCACACACATATATATGTATATGATATACATATATAACATAATATAAAACTATATTATAAATTTAAATAAAATAATTATTTTATTTAAAAAGAAATTTAGAAATGTTCTAAATAAATTAACTTCGTAGGCCCAATAAGGATCCAAAAAGGCAAAAAAAAATTAAAATTCACTTATTATTTCCACTACATCACATAGAAGAAAATAATGTGAAAATAAAATAGCACAAAAATTTACCCAGCTTCGGCAAACCTACCTACTGCTGCCTCCAAGAATTCTACTAAGATTAAACAATCGACCACTTACAAATTCTCCTATAAACTTGCGGCTATTGCTAATCTGATTGTCCTAACCTTATGCTTATAAATCCTGCCTCAACTCAATCCCTGAGTTGAGAATTTCCAAACTACAAAAATGTAGTTCGAACCTAGATAAGTAGAGTTTTAATTTAAAAGTAAATACACAAAATGAAATAAAATTTTGCCCTTTAATTAGAAACATATATATTTAAACAAATAAGGGCCTTAAATCAAAACACTCACTATTTATCTTCTTATGTCCCATTCCTTTTTCCTTCTTCAAATCTATATAGCAATTCACTTCATCTTTGGTCGATGCTTCATATAACTTTAAATCGCTGATGACTGGAGTGATTTGAATCTTCAATTGGTAGTCTCGATTACTCCTCTCTATCAAGTTATTCATTGCAACGATTCAGGAATTTTGAGTATGTTCTCTCCATTTTTCTCTGATTTGATCTTATAGGCTAATACTCTCTTGAACTCAACCGTTTGAATTTGCCAATGATGATTGGGATTTTATAGTGGTTGATTTTGCAAAAATGTTTTTAGATTTTTCATATATCTTGGTTTCGTTGTTTGAATATATCAACCATGCGATTTTTGCTTTGATTTGACTACTGTTAGCCTAGATTTTTTATTTGAATATCGGTTTGTCTTTGGCTTGATTTTTTTACTATCGGCCTAAATTCTTAGACTAATTCAACTTTGGGATTTTTGTGACTTTGACCTGAATTTTTTGATTTGTTCAACTTTCAATATTTTTTTAATACGTGAATTAATCTTCTGTGTTGCACTTGTGTTCATTTTACACTTATGTATCCTTAGCTTCTTTTTAAAGTAATTAAACCTAACTGGATTTTGTGCCTTGCCTATTTGTGTGTTTATACATATATAAATATATACATATATACATGCATACATATATACTTGCATACATACATATATACATATATACGTACACATACATACATAGATTTATATATACACACACACATACATACATATGTGTGTGCTGCTAAAACTTGTTTTGGCTATCCACTTTTGAAATGCATTTGTCTCTGTTAGTGTTTTGATGTTGCATTATCTATTATGTATCAATGTACAAACTTCTTTACTTTTTGTGTGCTTATGCCCTATCTGTTATGGTGTGTTGTTGATTGGTTGGATGAAGCTTTGGTTGACGATCTGAATTGATTTGTTTTGCACTCTAGTGCACATTATCAAATCTTGAGCTTGCTTATGCAATTGCCAGGGATGTGCACATTGCCTGATTGGTTTATTTTGCATAGTAAAAGTCCTTGAATTGCTTCACTTATCCTTGAGCTGTGCACTTTTTGGTTTGTGCACTTTACTTGTCCCTTAACTATGCATTTTCTAGTTTATGCACTTTACTTGTCTTATTTTGCACGATTTATTTTGGTGCCTATATTATGTTACTTGTTGCTGGTTTGTGTACCTTGTGCATATTATCATGTTTGATTATTTTGTTGCACCTGACCTAGACTTATTATGCACTTTTGATGTTGTGCATTCATTTTTTGTTTTGTTTTGTCTAAACTGATTTTGATGTTGTGCGCTTTGTTTATTCATTGGTTTGGAACAGTTATACCTGATCTAGACCTGAACTAATTTTTTGGCTTGTTCTGATACTTACGCGACCTTAAGGTATGTACACCGTCACATCATGCATGTCTTAAGTTGCTTGTGCACACATTGGCTTGATTTTGAATTTCTATCCCTTTGAGCTTCACAAGAACATGTCTTACTAGTCTTGTGTATACATGTTGCACTAGTCCATGTTTGTTATCCTTCATGCCTGTTTGAAAAACAAAACGAAACAAATATAATAAACTAAGGCAACGTCGAGTTTATACATATTTTCTTTTTGTAGTTTCAATTTTTCCTTTTTTATTTTTTTACTGCATTATTATTTATCGGGTAAAACAAACTACCGTCCTGATGAAAACTGGAACAAGGAGATATGAATGTTGTATTCGAGTGAGTGAGGGAATATAATAGTGCATGAAAGAGTGAGAGGAAAATTGTATGAGAGAGCTTGTATTATTCTGAATTTGTACTTCTGAAAATCATTATTGAAATGAATAAAATATCAATTTTTTTATTCTTTTTTCAAATATCTTTATTCTCTTTTTGTGATCTTGTAACCTGCATAGTAACTTAACAAACACATTTAATAAAATATATATGTTTATTAGCATCAAACAAAAATCATAGACTATGATATTCTACAATCTCTCCCTTTCGATGATAACAAACATATATTAAGATTTTCTAACAATAGATTTAACATGTGTTAGATGTGAAAAGAAAATTCTATGCCTAGATTATAAGCTCCCCGTACTGAGTTGCCCCACTTATAAAGATATTCCCCTATGTGTTTTAAATAATAGACCCAATTCCTAGATGCCTTAGTGCTTAGCCTAAAATGCCTAGATGCTAAAGAAAGTGAAAAATAATCAATACATCTTAGGTATCAGTAAGGTTTTTACTCATCCATTAAAATCTTATCCTCTACCTCTTTGTTACCGTAAAAAATTAATAATATTAATCGACATAGTGATGCATTTTTAATGATATTATGAGTCATGTAGAGATGAAAACATTTAAATATTTCAATTAATCATACAAAAATCACACTATTCTAGTAATTAGGCACATATCCCATTTTAGAGTGATGATTCGATTGTGGTTGAGAGAAAATTTTATATAGTGAGAGCAGTATGGTATATTTTGATAATAAAATTTAAAATAAAGATTAAAAATGTCAAGCACTTTTTAATCATGCATAACCTTTAGGACTTTTAAATGAGGTTAGGAGTTACTTGAGTTTTTATCCCTCTCTTATAAGTGTTTCATCCATGCATAACTGTGATGGCTTCTAAATGAGAATGGAGCCACATTTCTTGAGATCAAAAGTTATTCACCCATGCATAACTATAAGGACTTTTAAATGAGAATGAACACTTTAGAATAGTTTATATTATTCAAATCAAATCAAAAATATAATTAATTATTTTAGAATTACCAACTTTAGCTCACTATATTAAACTAGAGTGCATGGATCACAAGAAGGATGATGATACAGAACTATTATGGAATATGTTCTAATAAGGAAAAATACCATGAAATTCTATTTAATTTTCAAGAAATATTAAAATATATTTCCTTTAATTATGAAACATAATTCAAACACTACCTATCAATTATGCAATCTGTTTCCTGGAGATTTGACCAGGCAACTAGTACTCGGCATCCAGCGGAACTGGCATCGGAGAGTGTTCGGCATCAAGGAGTACTCGGCGTAGTACTCGGCATCAGGTAGCACTCAGCATCTCATAGTACTCGGCGTAGTGCTCGGCATCCATGGTACCCGTCATCAAGGAGTACTCGGCATAGTACTCAGCATCCAGTGGTACTCGGCGTTAGAAGACGTTCGGTGTATATAACTACTCTACATGGCAGCATCTTTCGGCCAAAGGATCGTCCGGCTAAGAAGCATCGTTCAGCCAGAAGGCACGTTCGGCTTCGATTGACAACTGTTCTGCACTTCCCACCCATCAAACGTACCGTTCAGCATTGAGAAGGTGGTTCGGCATCAACGTGTTCGGTCTACTTGGTTCGGCATACAGCGACCACTACACTTGGGCTAGAGTGTTCGGCCACCTTGCCCACCTAGGAAGTCCAGCCCATATTTGTCTATAAATAGAGGGGCAGGGTCACAGTGAAAAGGGACCTTTTTTCGGGAACGCTGGGGAGACTCTGCCATTTTCAAGACTCATCTTCTTTACTTAGCAATTGTATTCAAGCATTTGATCTATGGATTGTATCTGTAATCAATCATTAAGAAGAGCAATAAAGTTTAACCTCAAAGTGGACGTAGGCAATTACGCCGAACCACTATAAATCCGGTGTTCTTACTTTCTGCATTTAAATTAGCATATTCTTCCTTGTTTAATTGATCTTCATCACTTAGATCTCTACACAATATTTCTCTACGAGGTTAGTGACCAATTTTGGTGCTAACACTTTGGTGCTTTCACTGAGAATTGAATTCTCAACTTGATTGGATCTCATCGTCTACTAGTGGATTTCCATATTCGCGAGATAGATCCAGTTGTTTACTAGGAAACTTCCTATTCTACTCAGATTTGAAAGAAATCTAAAGGAAGCTGATAGCCGTATTCATATAAACCAAGTCTATGTAAGATATGGGGACTAGGCGTTGAAGTTTGCAGTCATGTTGAATAGAGGCCGACCCCCCTCTGAAGCCAACTTAGCCGATCGCCCCAGAAAAGGCGTATGCCGATCGCCCCAGAAAAGGCGTATGCCGAACGCTCTAGAAAAGGCGTATGCCGAACGCTCCAGAAAAGGCGTATGCCGAATGCTCCAGAAAAGGCGTATGCCGAACGCTCCAGAAAAGGCGTAGGCCGAACGCCCTTCCAGGCCGAACATACCTCTAGGCCGAATGCCTCTGTAATGCCGAACGGTAGTGTATGCCGAACAACTCGGTTGTGCCGAACAGTGTGATGCTGAACAGTGTGAATGCCAAACACGTGTGGAATGCCGAACAGTGTGAATGCTGAACAGTGTGAATGCCGAACACGTGTGGAATGCCGAACAGCTTTGGCCGAACCACTTCTGGACGATCCACTCTACCGAACAGATTTGGCCGAACAGCTTTGGCCGAACCACTCCAGGCCGATCCACTCTGCCGAACAGCCTTAGCCGAACAGCTTTGGCTGAGCCACATGCCAACACCGAACGCCCCAATGCCAAATGGTACTTCTGTATGCCGAACGGTACTTCTGTGCCGAACGAAGTATCCAGACCGATCCATGCACTATATACCGATCTCTCTCTCAAAAAACAATCTGACTGGTCCCTATACAAAAAATATATGGATCGGGTACGATCCTTATTTTCAAAAAATAACTTTTTCGGGTACGACCCAAATTTCCAAAAAGAGAGGCCATGATCGACCAGGGCATAGAGGATCTAGCGGCAGCTTATGAACGGCATCAAGAGAACGGACAAGCAACCGCTATTCAAGCGGTACTCCCAAAGGTTGGAGAACATAGATGATATGACTCCAAGCAAATCAATGCTCTAAGCAATTTATTCCAAATACTAACAAGGGTATCATACTGATCGCGTTTGAGGAAAGTCGACCTCCAGATATATTTTGGCAGCTAGTTAGTTAAAGAGCCTCCTACGACTATGGATCATTTCTTTTACAAAATGAATCAAAACTGAAGTGAGGAGGAGTGGAGCAGACTAAGAAAAATAACAATGAAGGCCCGCTGGCTAAGGATGTAGATCCCAGTAGCCGAAACAAGACTTCAGAATTCAGCTCATATGCTCTTTGAAAGATTCAATTGACAACCTCTACTTGAAGACTCACGACTCGGAGTGGTACTGGAAACCAACCTCGAGAGAGTACACCAAAGTCTAAAGAAAATCAAGGGAATGTTGTATATTCCCGGATGCTCGCTGATCCTAACACGGGCGATTACAAACACCTCCGAGGTGTGATCGAAAAGATGACCTAGAAAGGGAAGCTTCAATAGTATGTACAAGTCCTGCAGAATGGCGGGTAGTGAATATCCGATGCCTATTAATAAAGGGCTATGATTATCAATTGGACGGTTGACGGCCGACATCCCTTTGAAAGGAGCCAAGGGTAGAGTCAAATAGCGAGCACACGATGCTGCTTCACATATCAATGAGATTTACCATAATCTTCTTTGAATTATTTCCATTTCCATCTCTATTTCAATTGTTCTATGAACTACGACTAGCTTGAACTAAACTACTTTCAAAACGATGCAGGTGACCAGGTACTCAGATTTGGTTGCCAACCAATCTACGCAGACCATGATCGGACGTGTGGAATTACATCTGGACGAGCATAATTCTATCGCTCATCATCAACCATATGCCTTTGATTTGGGGCTATGGATTAAATACAATGTACAACATCACGATGCACGGAGAGCTGAATTCCATCCTGCAAGTGGAATTTATTCAAGTAGAGAGTGGCTGTGATACGGCCGGTGACTCACTAAGTGAAACTCGAGCTCGGGGGCAAGCCATCACATCATGGCTAAAAATTGGTTGATACACGACGATCCTTCGCACAACTCCGTACTCCCAGAGTGCGAGACGGAGTATAAACATCTACTTAACTCCGTACTCCCAGAGTGCGAGACGGAGTATAAAAATCTACTTAACTCCGTACTCCCAGAGTGCGAGACGGAGTATAAACGTTAATCAACTCCGTACTCCCAGAGTGTGAGACGAAGTATAAACTTTCGCTTAACTCCGTACTCCCAGAGTGCGAGACGGAGTATAAACATTAATCAACTCCGTATTTCCAGAGTGCGAGATGGAGTATAAACATCTACTCAACTCCGTACTCCTAGAGTGCGAGACAGAGTATAAACATACATCAACTCCATACTCATCCCCAAAACTGGGGGCATAACCAAAGCAAAGCACGCTAGTTGAACATTTGTCTAAAAGAAGATTGCAATGAAACGATTAAAAGACGACTGTCAAGCAATCAACTGAACGGAAATATTCAGCATGAAAGACTGCGGTTTTTCAAAGCACGTCATGTTTACACAAGACGTCCTTTGGGGGGCAAATGTTATCCCGCCTTTTGGCAAGGCCGTGACACCAAGAACTTGATTAGAAACCAGTGACAGTTCGTCTTGGAGATCGGTTACACAAAGGCTCACTATGGATATCGATGGATTTTATCCGAGTCTGGATCGAGCCACGATTAACAAGACATAACAATCAAAGCCAGGGAAGCCAACGTTCCAAGTTTCAAGACGATCTGAGTTCGTATGCTCAACTTATGATCGATTCGAACAACCGACCATTCATCCATCAACCTCCACATTTGACTTGGAGACCTAAACTGCTTGGAATGAATATGGCCCGATCATCCACTCCAATCGAGTCATAGAACAAAGTTCGACAAAATACAAATACCCCTCATGAAGCTCAGTGACGCCGGGATCCGTCTAAAGTGGACGTGATTTGATCATCTACACATCAAATCCTACCCTGAACACGAAAGGTTGTTCGAAAGCCCAACTTGAAGTAGCTATGGTAGACTGCGTACTCGCTAACCATCGCTGTCAATATATGGACACGACTGCACCTTGGAACATATGCAACTTACTTTGTCTACTCAACAATCTATTATCCTTATTTTCTAGAAGGAGATACGGAGCAAATTGTAAGAGATTTGGCTGTCTAACCTAACATGGATGTGATCCAACCATCTGTCATATACCTCCTTCCTTGACTTGATTGGAAGAGCTACAATCACCAAGCGGACGAGAATCGATCATCCATTTTTCAAATTCCATCCCTCATCCTGGGGGGCAGAATCCCATTCCATGAGCAAACATGGTTCGATTGTTCATTCGACGAAATTAGCCTCGATACAGTGGATGTATACAAATTAAAGAGTGGAAATATGACTGCTCTCAACTTAAACCTCCAAGTCCCCAGAGTGCGGACTGGAGTACTCTAAGCCCCCAGAGCGCGGACTAGAGTATAAATGACTAAAACCTCCAAGTCCCCAGAGTGCGGACTGGAGTACTCTAAGTCCCCAGAGCACGGACTAGAGTATAAACGACTAAAACCTCCAAGTCCCCAGAGTGCGGACTGGAGTACTCTAAGTCCCCAGAGCGTGGACTAGAGTATAAACGACTTAAACCTCCAAGTCCCCAGAGTGCGGACTGGAGTACTCTAAGTCCCCAGAGCGCGGACTAGAGTATAAACGACTTAAACCTCCAAGTCCCCAGAGTGCGGACTGGAGTACTCTAAGTCTGCAGAGCGCGGACTAGAGTATAAATGACTAAAACCTCCAAGTCCCCAGAGTGCGGACTGGAGTACTCTAAGTCCCCAGAGCGTGGACTAGAGTATAAACGACTTAAACCTCCAAGCCCCCAGAGTGCGGACTGGAGTACTCTAAGTCCCTAGAGCGCGGACTAGAGTATAAATGACTTAAACCTCCAAGTCCCCAGAGTGCGGACTGGAGTACTCTAAGTCCCCAGAGCGCGGACTAGAGTATAAACGACTAAAACCTCCAAGTCCCCAGAGTGCGGACTGGAGTACTCTAAGTCCCTAGAGCGCGGACTAGAGTATAAATGACTAAAACCTGCAAGTCCCCAGAGTGCGGACTGGAGTACTCTAAGTCCCCAGAGCGCGGACTAGAGTATAAACGACTTAAACCTCCAAGTCCCCAGACTGCGGACTGGAGTACTCTAAGTCCCTAGAGCGCGGACTAGAGTATAAACGACTTAAACCTCCAAGTCCCCAGAGCGCGGACTGGAGTACTCTAAGTCCCCAGAGCGCGGACTAGAGTATAAATGACTAAAACCTCCAAGTCCCAGAGTGCGGACTGGAGTACTCTAAGTCCCCAGAGCGCGGACTAGAGTATAAACGACTTAAACCTCCAAGTCCCCAGAGTGCGGACTGGAGTACTCTAAGTCCCCAGAGCGCGGACTAGAGTATAAATGACTTAAACCTCCAAGTCCTCAGAGTGCGAACTGGAGTACTCTAAGTCCCCAGAGCACGGACTAGAGTATAAACGACTTAAACCTCCAAGTCCCCAGATTGCGGACTGGAGTACTCTAAGTCCCCAGAGCGCGGACTAGAGTATAAATGACTAAAACCTCCAAGTCCCCAGAGTGCGGACTGGAGTACTCTAAGTCCCCAGAGCGCGGACTAGAGTATAAACGACTTAAACCTCCAAGTCCCCAGATTGCGGACTGGAGTACTCTAAGTCCCCAGAGCGCGGACTAGAGTATAAATGACTAAAACCTCCAAGTCCCCAAAGTGCGGACTGGAGTACTCTAAGTCCCCAGAGCGCGGACTAGAGTATAAACGACTTAAACCTCCAAGTCCCCAGAGTGCGGACTGGAGTACTCTAAGTCCCCAGAGCGCGGACCAAGTATAAATGACTAAAACCTCCAAGTCCCCAGAGTGCGGACTGGAGTACTCTAAGTCCCCAGAGCGCGGACTGGAGTATAAATGACTTAAACCTCCAAGTCCCCAGAGTGCGAACTGGAGTACTCTAAGTCCCCAGAGCACGGACTAGAGTATAAACGACTTAAACCTCCAAGTCCCCAGATTGCGGACTGGAGTACTCTAACTCCCCAGAGTGCAGACTCGAATATAAGCGAATCGGATCTCCAAGTTCCCTGAATATGAACTATGACACAAATAACTTGAATTTGTCAAATCCCTGACATACGGGCTAGAAAGTATTCTAAGTGCTCAAAGCACAGAATGGAAGTTCAACGACCCCCGAAGAGTTTCCGAGTTATATGAAGATGGACTGAGAAGTCTATGTTACTCACAACTGCTTGGATTAAAACCACAATCACAAAGAAAACTGAACAATAAGAGTCTTTTGTAAGACAGAAAAAGGAACTAAACCTTATTCAGAAATGAGTTTCTATTACAACCCCTCCAAAGTTCAGAGTCGACAATCTATCTACAAGGACTAAGGAAATAGATGAAAATAATTACATGACTTAAACTAACCCTCGTTGAACGAGGATAGCAATCACTTCTTGTGCTTCTTTAACTTCTTTCCAGACGGCTCCTCTCCAGAGCATTTACCCTTGGTACTCTTCTTTGATAGAGGGGTAGCAACTGAAGGAGTACGGGGGCCTTCCATGGGCTTGGACCCGCCAGGAAGGATGACCTTCAACGGCTTGTTCAAAGGATCGTCCAAGTCCACAACTCGGGGATCTACTATGACCTTGACCGTCTCCTCTCTCTCTTTCTCGAGCCGCTCCTCCATGCTCAATTCGGATGTATGCTCAGAGGCGCCTGTAATTTCTACTTCATAACCCCCGTCGGTAGGAGAGGAGGTTTCAGACTTGTCTTCATCAAGCGCTCCGATCACCTGAGCGTCTGGACCAGAAGCCTCCCCTGCGTGAGTGGCTTCACTTGTTTTCTCCCCCACTTCCTTGGCGACATCACTCCTCAGAGTGGGCTCGGGGTTAGAATGGCCTGCACAAAATCGTGGAAAACAAGCATTAGAACGCAATAGTCCTGCATAAAGAATAACGACTTTCGAAATCTTAAAGAGAATCTTAAAAAGAAGGATTATCTACCAGGTTTAGGCAAACTCTCAGCCATCTGGGGGGTCTCACCCTCTAGAACGGGAGACAGAATGCGGACTAAAGTACTCTAAGTCCTTGAGTACGGACTAGAGTATAAATGACTCAAAAACCTCTACATCCCCAGAGTGCGGACTACAGTACTCACAGTCCCCAGAGCATGGACTAGATTATAGACGACTTCAGAAAAATCCCAAAATCCCAGAAGCGGACCAGATTACTTCCCAGAGTGCGAACTAGAGTATAAACGAGTTGACGAAAATCTCTGCGTCTCGAACTGTGGACTAAAGCATAAACCGTTCGACAAAATCTCTAAGTCCCTGGAGTGTGGACCGAAGCATGAACACAAATTGGGCGCGAGTCAACCGGGGGGAGAATAACACTAAGTCACCAGAAAGCATGGTGGTGTATAAACATCGATAAATAGATGAGTGGATTCCGACCATTTTCTATTCCACAAACTTCGGCCTGGAATCGACAGGAGGATTATTAACCCGCTGAGGATGGAGTTTGACCATCCAACTAGTGACCTGGCCAAATCAATGCTGGGGGTAGGAGTACAAAACACTAAAAAGCCGAATACGACAGCTTACTATAGCTCTAGCGTGGCGTTCTTTATAACTTGAGGCAGCGACTGTAGGGAGGCCTCAATATAGAACCAATCGAAATGGCATCCAAAGCTACGAGCAACCTACTATATCATACCTCAGACCAAGGGTCAATGCCGATCCGCACCAAGCACATGCGAATGTGACTCGGATGTTTTTTGAAAAACTATGACCCCAGAGTATGGAAAGGAGGGTAAACCACGAATACTCGGTCAAAAATTCTCCAGCACCCTCGTTCGATTCGTCAGGAGGAGTATGGAACTGGATGAGCATAACCCGACTGCATTTGTAGCCAACTTTACCCCGAGATCTGATTACAGAGCATGAACCAAAGTGGACGTGGATGACCATCCACTGTCCAAATTACGCCCTGAAACTTACGTGGCATCGAAGTATTCCTCTTGGAATGAAAAACCACGATAAAATCTAAGATAAGCGAGACCTAGTCTCCCATCAACTGACATGATCCCACGATTCAACGGGAAAGAGAGTAAAGCTAAAGTGGGCGTGGCTGGCCTTCCTACTTATCGATATATGCCCCAGACCTGGGGGCACGAGCAAGAAGCAAGACGAATGTGAACCGACTATTCACCAATCACCTCTATGTCTTTGGAGTTTAGGTGAAAACATAAACATAGCTAAGACGAGACTCAACCGTCCATGCAGTACATTTAACAACCCGAGACTGGGAGAAGACGCATGGTCATCCAAAAACTGGCTACGATAGCTCAGTATTAAAACTTATATATAGTGCTTACAGCTACTCAAGGCAACGACCGAAAGGATGCCTAGAGATAGAATCGTTAAATCAATACCTTAGCTCATGGGCAATTGACTTTCACTCCAACCCGAAGGACGAGTAAAGAATCATGACTGCATTAAATAGAAAGTGCGTTACTCGAATGCACAAGCAAATTCAAACTCATAGCAAGATCCAGCTATACAGTTGCATGCCACTCAAGGCCAACCCCTACTCGACGTTTCCTTCAACGTGCTTTTAAGCCTGATCTTTGGCCATTTGCAGATAATCAATTAGAGCATTCAGAGCCCTTCATTATTTGACTTAACAACTCATGACAAGACTCAAGGATTCGACCAGAGTAACCATCAACATTGACCGTCCCAACCATATTTCACATTGAATGTTATGCAAAATAGTTACATCTTTACTCAAAGAATCTGGGATGGCACCTGCTAAGCTGACGGTCGACATTACAGCCAGCCATGGCGACCCTTTCCGGGTGTTGAATATCGGATCATAGCTCAGTGCAGTGATGATAAAAGAATTAGTTGGATTTTTCTGAATAAATGATGATATGTTCCCTTGGACCCATTCTGACATGCATATGTGATTTCATTAACTATCGCGAGCCATGCATTGAATATCAACCCGAAGCTACAAAAGCTAGCACAATCTCTATTGATTTCATCATGAAGAACTCTTAACCACGACCAAGATGAAGAAAATAATCAACTTCTTTATCCGTAACGTCATCTGTCCTTATGACCTTCCATGATCCATTATAACTGCAAATGGACAGGTTGAAGCTGTGAACAAAATCATAGAGTCTGTACTGAAGAGAGGTTTGGAAAACTCCTCAAGTGGCTGATTGCAACCCTTATTTCACAGAAAATACAAACAAGGAATCGCGATTGAATTTCTATTAAACTAGACGGAGTTGGTGACGACTTATGAGCATATAAAATGCATCCGAGAGCCAATGGCAAGAACATGTACCCGAACGTGCATGTGTACATCCGAAAAAGTTCGACTTCTTGAAATCAACAGAAATTGAATTCTCACTAAGGGTTATTAAGAAAAGACTAGATCAGATAGCTGAAGCTTATTAGCTCTGCAGAATCAGTTACGGATGGCCACTAATGAACTACAACCCTGGATTTATAATATTGGGAATCGACCAAGCATCACGATGACCAAAGAAGGATACAACACCTTGGGAGGATAAATTGGAGGATAATGACTATTCAAGAAACATGGTGGATTTCTTTCTGAAGACAAGGAATACTCGCTGATTCAAAGCGTGTTGTGTTGCTTCACACGACACACTTTGGGGGGCAAGTGTTTCCTGGAGATTTGACCAGGCAACTAGTACTCGGCATCCAGCGGAACTAGCATCGAAGAGTGTTCGGCATCAAGGAGTACTCGGCGTAGTACTCGGCATCAGGTAGCACTCGGCATCTCATAGTACTCGGCGTAGTGCTCGGCATCCATGGTACTCGGCATCCATGGTACCCGTCATCAAGGAGTACTCGGCGTAGTACTCGGCATCCAGTGGTACTCGGCGTTAGAAGACGTTCGGCGTATATAACTACTCTACATGGCAGCATCGTTCGGCCAAAGGATCGTTCGGCTAAGAAGCATCGTTTAGCTAGAAGGCACGTTCGGCTTCGACTGACAACTGTTCTGCACTTCCCACCCATCAAACGTACCGTTCGGCATTGAGAAGGTGGTTCGGCGTCAACGTGTTCGGTCTACTTGGTTCGGCATACAGCGACCACTACACTTGGGCTAGAGTGTTCGACCACCAAGCCCACCTAGGAAGTCCAGCCCATATTTGTCTATAAATAGAGGGGCAGGGTCACAGTGAAAAGGGACCTTTTTTCGGGAACGCTGGGGAGACTCTGCCATTTTCAAGACTCATCTTCTTTACTTAGCAATTGTATTCAAGCATTTGATCTATGGATTGTATCTGTAATCAATCATTAAGAAAAGCAATAAAGTTTAACCTCAAAGTGGACGTAGGCAATTACGCTGAACCACTATAAATCCGGTGTTCTTACTTTCTGCATTTAAATTAGCATATTCTTCCTTGTTTAATTGATCTTCATCACTTATATCTCTACACAATATTTCTCTACGAGGTTAGTGACCAATTTTGGTGCTAACACAATCAATATTAATAATTTTTGATAAATTTTAAAGGTTCAAGCAGTAAAACACCATCTTTTCCAAAGTAAATTCTTTACTGAACAAAAAATAGTATCTTTTATTTAAAAAATAAAAAAATAAAAAAATAAGGAAAAATCTAAGTTATTTCTTAAATTCCCAAATCCAAACGAAGTTGTGAAAATCTATTTTCAAAAAGAGGGTTTTGTGAAAATGTCTGTTAATTGAAATTCCATTGAAATGAATTCAATGTAGATATCTTCTTTTGAAATATGATCTCGAAATAAGTGATGTCTTCACATCTATATGTTTAGTACGAGAGTGATGCATACAATTATTTGACAAATCAATGGCACTTTTGCTATTGCATTTTAATGGACACGTTTAAGTACTAGGCCAAAATCTAGTAAAGTTTTCATCATCCGTAGAATTTGAGCAGAGCAACTATGTAGTGAAATATATTATGCTTTTATGGTAGATAATGCTACACAATTTTTCTTTCTACTTGACCATGAAACTAACAAATGTTCTACTTGACCATGAAAGTAACGAATGCCCTAGCATGAAACATGTTTAGCCAGTGCTTTTTCTATCAACAGGATAACCAGCGTACTTTGCATCAGAGTAACCAACAAAATCAAAACTGTTATTAGATAGGTACTATAAACCAAAATTTTGTGTATACAAGAGATATCTCAAAATTCTTTTTATTGCTTTTAAATGGGTTTCTTTTGGAATTTCTTGGAAACATGCACATAAACATATGGAAAACATAATATCAAGCCTAGATGTAGTAAGATAAAGTAAAGAACCAATCATACTTCGATATTTCTTTTGATCAACTATAATAACTCTTTCATCTTTATCAAGTTTGATTGAAGGACTCATAGGGGTCTTTAATGGTTTTGCATTTGCTACTCCAAATATTTCCAATAGCTCTTGCACATACTATGTTTATGAAATAAAAGTCCTATTCTCACTTTGCTTGATTTAAAATCCTAGAATGAATTTCAATTCTTCAACCAAGCTCATTTCAAATATGTCCTGCATGACTTTTCAAATTTCTCACACAAAAGATTGTTGGTGGCACCATAGATAACGTCATCAACATAAATCTGAACAATTAAGGGATCATCTTTATCATGCAAGAGAAACACGGTAGTACCAGCACAACCCCTTTTAAAACCATTTTCCAACAAAAAATGTACTAAGACTATCATACTAAGCTTTAGGAGCTTGTTTCAGACCATATAATGCTTTTTAATTTTTTTTATACACGTGATTTGAATATTCTTGATTTTCAAAACCAGAACGTTGTTCAACATAAACGTTTTCTTTTGAAACTCTATTTAGAAAGCACTTTTTATATCCATTTTTCTAATATAAATCCCTTAAAAACACAAAAGCTAGCAAAATTCTAATGGATTCTAGTCTATCAGTTGGAGCAAATCTCTCATCAAAATCAATGCCTTTTATTTGGTTGTATCCTTTAGCCACTAATCTAGCCTTCTTTCTTATTACATTTCCAGGTTTGTCAAATTTATTTTTAAAAATCCATTTTGTTCCTACAACTGGATAGTCAGTTTGTCTAGTAACTAATTTCCAAACATCATTTCGCTCAAATTTAGTTAACTCCTCTTGCATAGCCATAATCCAACTTTCATCACTAAGTGCTATATCTACATCTTTGGGTTCGATTTCTGAAATGAAAACACTATAAATACATAAAGCGCAAATAATTTTATTAAATGAAGATTGGTTTTCAATACCTACTATTATATTACCTATTACCAATTCTGGAGGATGATCTGCTTTGAACTTTAGACTTCATCCTCTAAATTTCCTTTTGGTTGCTCCATATTTTCATTACCTTTGGTGGAATTTTCTGTTGATTCCTGGATTCCATCATCCTTCTCTTTATCACTTTGTTCCTTTCTCCACTTCCTTCAGCCTCTATTTCATCGAACTTGACATTGATTGATTCTACAATGGTTTTAGTCTTTTTATTGTATACCCTATAAGCTTTGCTTCTTGATAGTTCATGAAATTCCTTCATCTACCTTTGGTTCAAATTTGCTGAGTTGATCACCAGTTTTGAAATTCTGTTATGGCAATCCTCTTGCCAAGTCTTTTCCTTTTAGCTTCTTTAGTAAGCTCATGCTGGCATGTCCTAATCGTTTGTTCCATAAAGTAGCTTCCGTGTCCTTAGCTGCTAGACATCTTGAAATAGTGAGATTATCAAATAACAAGGAATATATATCCCTTTCTCTTTCTTGTGAACAAAACTTTGCTCGAAGATTTATCAATTATTTTGCAAAAATTAGCATCAAACAGAACATTCATACCTTTTTCATATAGTTGGCAGATAGAGATGAGATTATGGTGTAAGTTATCTGCATATAAAACGTCATTTAATGTAAAATTATTATTGCCTACTTTACCTTTACCGATAATCTTACATTTATCAGTATTGCCTATCATTACACTCCCACCTTAGTAATCTTCTAGGCTAAGGAACTTTGATTTGTCACCTATCATATGTTTGGAACATCCTGAATCTAAGAGCCACTCTTGTTGTTCCTTAGTTCGCCAACGTATCTACACGAAAGAAGAGTAAAATAACCTAGAAAACTTTACAGTCCATTAAGGTTAGTGACAAAGTACTTAGGTACCGAAACTTATTTAAATTTGAGAAAATTTACAATTATACCTTCTGAAACCTAGATTCGTTTAACGGTTTTGTTTTTGTTCCTATTCCAATATTTATTTTGTTTATGCCCAATTTTTCCACAAATTAAACACTTTGATGATTCTCCATGAAATTTGATCTTATCAAGTTCTTTTTCTTAATTTGTTCAGCTCTATCATATCCAAGTCCTTTTCTAGTTTTTGTGATAATCTGACTAGCTAACAACATATTCAGTGATTTTATCCTTTAGAAAAATTTCCTATTGCCGCTTTAAGTTGTTGAACCTTAGATCTAAGAGCAACATTTTCATTCAAAAGTGAGGTGCACCTTTTAATGGAATTTTCTATTTTAATGTCATTTTGTTTTTTTAGAGAAAAGATTCCATTTTCAAGGAATTCCATTTTAGTCCTACATATGTTTATTTCTTCCTTTAAAGACGAACACTTTTCACATTTAGAGTTAAGTTTTTTAATTTTTTGAATCATAAGTTATAACTCATTATTTAAACAAAGTAAACATTTTTTATTAGATTCTAGATCATTATATCTTTGTTTAAGTCAATCAATTTTTCCATTTAAATCGTGATAAAACAAAAGTAAATTAGTACAAGATAAGTATGCTACGTCATTATGTTCATTGTCATTGTCAATTGATTTTACCATTAGCACAAGTTTTCTTCTTCTTTCTCATTGTCAGTGTTTTCCTCTTCTTTTCCACTCTTATCCCAAGTGGCTGTAACATCCCGTATCTAGAGGCCAAAAACAAAGCGCTACAGATGCTGCAGTCATCCATAGTATTAACTTCTGGTGACAAAATATGGTAATGATAATGATATCCATAATATCAGAAGCACATGAATATGAATAAATTCACAGATTTCAAAATACAACATTTTGCTGATTACATTTCAAAACAATAATTCATATCCATGTTACATAATCCCTTAACGTTTCCTAGGCAATGATTAAATATATCATTACAAAATTACGCCAAGAGCGACATATGACGATGCCCCCTTGGTTGACCAAAGAAATATTGTCATATCTGACTTAATATACATAGTGGAAAAATAAACAGAACAATCTGTATTCCTAATTAACTATCTGTCAGCCACCTGCTCGTCATCGGAAGCTTTATTCGCCAAAAGACTAAAACCTGAAAACCACAATCCTTGGCCTACTCAAATCAATTTTGAGTACCCGAGAGTTTAAGGGGAAACAAAAACTTCGAGTCAGACATAAAGCCTAGTATGAATAATTGTGTTACATCTCGGTTTCGCCCTCACTAATATCCTTTTCAAAACATATTTATTTTGCAAATCCTTTCCTGCAACCAAACTGGTTAATCAAACTGATTATATCAAAATAGCAATATCCTTTATGCTAGTAAATGGATTATCTGTCCGTAAAACAGGTAATACATGAGCTATCTGCCCACATCATAATAGCAAGGTCCGTTATGCTAACAAAAGGACTATCTGTCCGAAAAACAATAGCAAGGTCCGTTATGCTAAAATGGACTAACTGTCCATAAAACTGGGCTAACTGCCTCTAACTGAACTAACTGTCTGAAATTTAGGATGACTGCCTACAAAATGGACTAACTGTCCAAAATCTTTTCTTAGGGTTAATTACCCGTTAAATTTTTCTGAAAACCTTTTTCAAAATGATTTTGTCCTTCAAATCATATATATACAAGGAAAATACATCTTTAGCTTTACTCTAAGCCATTTTGCCATGATATATATACTTTACTAAAATAATGTTGATGAATTTTAATGAGGATTAACTATCATTCCAAAACAAGTCAAAAACCCTTTTTAACTTGGAAACATTTATGTTATACTGCCTATTCAATACATTCGAAACCTTTGTTTAAAACCTTTAAACACCATTTCAAAACCCTTGAAGGTAACCCCTTCAAAACCATTGAAAGTGACCCTTTTGAAAGCTTTAAAACCCTTTGACATCTTTCTTTTAAAAACCTTTAAACATTGCCTTTCGAAACCCCTGGAAAACCTTTCCTTTCGAAACCATCAGAAAACAACACCTTTCGACTTCTTCAAAACCTCTGGGGAACCACCCCTTTGAAACCTCTTTTAAAACCTTTCGAAAGCATTAAACTTAAACCATTCGAAAGCATTTGGGTTTAATTTAAAATGTATGGAAACCTTTTGAAACCGTTTAAAGTTAACTCCTTCGAAACCCTTTGTAAACATCTCGGTTGGTACCATTAGATTATGCCTTCAAGTAGAGCAAAAGGACATAACCCCATTAAAGTCGAAATCACTTCCTTTTAAAATCATTCAAATCATCTCGTTCGAAACCAATTTGGGTTTTACTTTACTTATAGAAAAAGGGTCTTAAAACATTTGAGTCAAAAGAAACTGCTTCGAAACCATTTCCTAAGTAATGAAGTGATGGTGTCGAAACCATCTCTTCGAAAGCATTGGAGAGATAGGCATGTTTTTAGAAACCAAAACAATCCCTTTGAAACCTACTGGATCGAAAGTTAAAAAGGCAGCAGCTAGGTGTTTCGACCTAGTCGAAAGCGTTCATTTAAAACAAAGATGCAACACAATCAAAACCACTTCCTTTTAAAACCATTTGACCTAGTCCAAACCCAACCAAGTCGAAAGCATCTTAATTGAAAGCAAGCAAGCGCATTTTTTTAAAAACCAAAGCAAAGCTTTAACCCTTTCGAAACCCTATGGTTACGACCCTATACCTTTCGCCTACATCCAATTCATTAAGTACCAGTTGCCTGATACCATATGAATTGGTTTCGATTGTGTCAGAGGCAATAGTATGGACACGAAACCTGGTGCCGAAGGAGACGAAACAGTGAAAATCCTATTTATTTGTACTTTAAAACTATTTCTTTTGTACCTAACTTGCCTTGTTTGTCTAAATTTGATTGGTTACCATATTACTTTTTCAAAAGTGCTGCCATTTTCCAGAATTAACAATTTCAAATTATTTAGACAAAGCCCCTTCTCCATTTTAAAATACATAAAATATTTAAGTCTCATACCTTAAATAATTTTATATACCTATCAAAACTCTTCGGAAAAATCTGGAAAAATTCCAGAAAATCTCTTTTAATATATTTTCTAACATATGAAAATTCCAGCCCCAAACCATTTATTATTCACCCGTAAATAATTTATAACCCAAATTATCATTCTCTTCACTAGAAAATTCATATAAAATCCACATTATTTCCAAAAATTCTAAAAATTGAAACCTGTCTCCAAAGTATTATTTCTGATCTTCATAAAAATTCGCAAGGCAAAAAGATGTCATTTAATAAGGATTTTACCTTAAAACATATCATAAATTCAATATGAAAAACAATAATCCATCAACAAGCATATATAAACATTCCATCATTCAAAAACACGACAAATCATTGCAAAATATTCAAAATTCATCTTAAAACCAAAAGCATAATAAAAAATGAGATGCAAACATTATTCACCTTAGCCTTTGTGATAAAAGAGATTGAGATATGAATAGATTTGATTTGTTTAAGCTTCTTCCTAGTTTTTCTTCTTCTTTTTCTCTTTTTCCTTGTTAATGGTGGCAGACCTTGATTTATAAAAATTTAGAAGTGAAATTGAACGTGTAAAATTTTACACAACCAACATTTGGAGGATATAGGAATGGCCTCTTTCCTATTCTACCCCTCCTCTAATTCATTTTAAACCCTTTTTTAATTTATTATTAAATGGAACGGCTACCCCTTTAATAAAATCAAATATCAATCCCCTAATCAACACATTATTTAATTTAATTTAGCTAATTAAATATTCTAAATAATGTTGCCAAATATCTGGGGTGTTACAGACTCCCTTCCTTAAAGAATTTCGCCCTCGAAATCACGATAAGGTACACAACATTAAAACAAGAAGGTAAAACATACCATCAAACAAGTACAGTCCCTGTCATCGTCACTCTACTGGACTTCGAGTAGTCTGACTGTCTTGGTTCTATGCCTCTTCTCATCTCTCGCAACAATGCGAACTGGCTTCCTCACTATGGTCAAGTCCGGTTCTACCACTAAATCATCTAGTATAGTCGGTGCAATAGTAGTCTCCGAGTCTCTAATACACAATCTGAGATGAGAAACATGAAAAACATCGTGGACACTTACCAAACTGCTCGGTAACTCAACCCTATATGTGAGTTTCCCGATCCTCTCAACAATAGGAAAAGGTCCAACGAATCTCGGTGATAACTTCCCCAATTTTCCAAACCTAGTCACACCCTTCATCGGTGTTACTTTGACGAAAACTTGGTCTTGAACTGAGAACTCTAGATCTTTCTGTCTCTTATCCGCATAACTTTTCTGCCTAGACTGAGCCTCCTTCATTCTAGCCCGAATAACCTCAATCTTTATTGTAGCTTCTCGAACTAAATCTGGACCAAGAACTAACCTATCCCCAATCTCTAGCCAACATACGGGAGATTTGCATGGCCTTCCATACAAAGCTTCAAACGGTGCCATCCCAATACTAGTCTGATAACTGTTGTTATACGAAAACTCGACTAAATGTAGATGGTCTACCCATGATCCCCCAAAATCTAGAACACAAGCTCTTAACAAATCCTTCAAGATTTTGTTAACCCTTTTCGTTTTCCCATTTGTCAGTAGATGGTAAGCGGTACTCATCTTGAGCTTGGTTCCCAAAACTTCCTGCAGACTCTTCCAAAACTCGCTAGTGAACAAAGGATCTCTACCACTAACTATGCTACTAGGAATTCCATGCAGTCTAACCACATTCCTCATAAACAACTTTTCCAAAACAGGTGCCATCCTGGTTTACTTAACTGGAACGAAACGGGCACTCTTGGTCAGCTTGTCCACTATGACCCATATACTATCATTTCCCTTGTTCGACCTTGGCAACCCGTCAACAAAATCCATGAATATAGAATCCCACTTCCATATTGGAATATCTAACGGCTGAAGCAACCCACTTGGCTTCTTGTGTTCGGCATTTGTCTGTTGGCAAACCATGCACTGCTTCACACACAAACCAATATTTCGCTTCATTCCTTCCCAGAAGAAACTCTTCCTCATATGCTGATACATCTTAGTACCTCTTGGATGAATGGTGAACTTTGAACGATGGCATTCCTATAAGACTTCTTTCCTTATGTTTCCTACACTTGGAACACATAATCTTCCTTTCTTTCTCAACCACCCATTCTGGTCAAGACTAAAATCTTTCAATTCATCGCTCTCAGTTCCTTCTCTTAGCTTCCTGATTCGTTCGGCTAACACTGAATCCTCCATCTGTTTAGAAGCAATCTTTTCGATCAACATTGGTCGAACTTCTAAACAAGATAATTCAACTGTATTTCAACTAGACCCAGCCCTGGATCTCTACTGCACTCTGCAATCGGCTAATGCTTCCAAACCCTTCCACTCGACAACCATCGCCAAAACTGCATTCTGATGTTTCCAGCTAAGTGCATCTGCAACCTTGTTGCCTTTCCCCGATGTGAACTTGATCCCAAAATCATAAGCAACAATAAAATATAACCACCTCTGTTGTCTCATGTTTAATTCCTTCTGAGAGAACAAATACTTCAGCGACTTATGATCTGCATATAACTCAAACCTTTCTCCCAAAAGGTAATGTCTCCACACCTTCAAAGAAAAAAAAAACTACAACCAATTCTAAATCATGTGTCGGATACCTGACCTCATGCGGTCTAAGCTATCTAGAAGCATAGGAAATCACTTTACCCCTCAACATCAGCACAGCTCCTAATCCTGCTCCACATGCATCGGTATAAAGCACCAAATCCTGATTCCCTTCTGGAACAACCAACATAGGTATATGGGTCAATAAGTGTTTCAAATTCTGGAATGCTTCCTCACACTTATCAGTCCACACAAACTTCACATCCTTTCTTGTTAGCTTGGTCATCAGTGCCGCTATCCATGAAAAATCCTTAATGAACCTCCGATAAAAACTAGCCAACCCAAGGAAACTCTTTATCTCGGTTACTGTCTCGGGTCTCTTCCAACTATTTACTGCCTCGATCTTTGTCGAATCTACTGACAACCCTTCCTCTGAGACTACATGACCAAGAAACTTCACTTCTTTCTTCCAGCAGTGACACTTTGAAAACTTCACTTTCAACTGATGCCGCCTCAGCGTCTCAAGCACCACTCTAAGATGAACTTCATGCTCTCTTTCATCCTTAGAGTAAATCAAGATATCATCTATGAAAACCAATACGAACTTATCCAAGTGCTCTCGGAAATCCCAGTTCATCAAATCCACAAAGAAAGCTGGCGCATTAGTCAGTCCGAATGACATGACTAACCATTCGTACGACCCATACCTGATTCTAAAGGCCGTCAAAGGTATACTTTCCTCTGATACCTTAAGCTGATGGAAACCTGTCGCTAAATCCAACTGCGAAAATACCTTGGCTCCACTCAACTGGTTGAACAAATCGTCAATCCTAGGCAATGTATATCGATTCTTTATTGTCCTCTCATTCAACTTTCGATAATCAATACAAAGCCTCAACGATCCATCCAACTTCTTAGTAAACCTGCAGTTGCTCCCCTAGGCGAACTAATCGGCCTGATAAAACTCTTGCCTTCTAAATCCATCAACCGCACCTTCAACTCCCTCATTTTTTAAGGGGTTATCCTACTTGGCGGTCTACTCGCTGGTTCTACTCCCGGAACCAAATCTATCCGAAACTCAATGGCTCTTTTCGGCGGCAATCCAACTACAGGCCCAAAAACATCTGCGAATTCTCTAGCCACGAAAACTCAACTCAACTCATCTTCTGACCCTATAGCACCCAACAAGGCATACATCTCACCGCAAGAACCTTCTACAGTATAAACAATCCTGACATTGCAATCTGGGTGTCTAAGCATTATTTTCCTATCGTGGCAAAATATCCTAATAGTGTACTCACTCAACCAATCCATACCAAGAATGATTCCGAACCCCACAAAATCAAACACACGCAGACTGCAAACAAAAGTATGACCTAACAGGTCAAACTCTGACTGGTCACATCTCAACCCTAGAGTTACATACCCTTCTATTGGATTTGCACCCCGTAAGGAAGTAACTAAATATGTGGGTTCTAGGTTAAGCTTATCTACCAAACATCTAGATGTAAAAGAATGCGATGCACCGGTATCAAATAGAACGCCAACAAACATACCATGAATATGAAGCATACCTCCCAAGACTGCCTTTCCTTTTTCCTGAGCTATTGGCTTAGAAGCAGCAGGCTCCGATGCATATACCTTGCCCTTTCCATCCTTAGCGGGCTCCTTACACTGGCTCTTATAGTGGCCTATCTGGTCACAATTGTAGCACCTGGCATTCTTCCTTCCAGCCACTTCCTTTGCCTTTCTACCACGACACTCATTGGAAAAGTGCCCTTTCTTGTCGCACTTGAAACAGACAATCTCAGACTTCCCCTTCTTAGCTGCTCCACCCTTCTGAGCACCTTTCTTCGGAAATAACTTCCTCTTCTGACCCTGCCCAACCGAGACTTCTTTAGCCTTACTCTTCTCTAGAGAATCAAGCAACTCCTCATGCCTCAAGGCCATCTCCACAACAAAATCAGAAGGATCTCTAATATGAGGTAATGTAGCCATGGCTAACTCAGGCTTCAACCCCCTAATAAACTTCTCATTCCTCTTTATGACTATATCCACTGAAGCATACCCATATCGGGCTAACTCCTCGAACTTCCTAGCATACTCCATAACTGACATCTCCCCCTGCTCTAACTCAGCAAACTTACTGATCCGAGCAGACTGTGCCATTGCAGACATAAACCTCTCCTGGAACCTTCCCTTGAAATCTTCCCAGATCATTGTCTCCTCATCTACTGCCACAGTCACACTATTCCACCAGAACAAAGTAGCTCCTTGAAGCTGTCTAGATGTCAACCTCCTCTTCTGCTCATCATTGAGCCCCAAGTCTGCAAATATCCTTTTGCAGTGCATCAACCAGTTCTCTACCTCAATGACATCCTCCGTCCCAACAAACAGCTTCCCTCCAAGCTTAATGTAGTCCCTACTCAACCTAGCATAGTCATTGGCAACTAGAGCTCTCGGAACTCCTCCTCCCACTACTCCAACAGTAACACCTGCCCGCACCATATTCACGAAGAACTTATACATAGCTTCCATTCCAACCTGTGGGACTCCAACACCCACATTCTTTGCTTGTGCCTGACCTTGACCTCTTCTCACATTAGGCCTAGCATTCCCTCCGATGCATTCCCCTCCTAGGTTAACTCTTCCTCTTCTTCCTTCCATATCTGTATTCAAACCTCATGATATACAGAAAAATAACCTAACAAGGATAGGAGACTAGAGATAAAGCGTATACTTATATATAACATATACAAGTACGTTACTATAGTGTTATCCCATACCCCATTTTTACTCTACTTCTTTAGAATTATGTTTTAAAAAGCATTTTTAGTTAAAAAAATTCATAAACCCATGCTCTGATACTAAGTTGTAACATCCCACATCTAGAGGCCAAAAGCTAAGCGCTATAGATGCTGTAGTCATCCATAGTATTAACTTCTGATGACAAAATACGGTAATGATAATGGTATCCATAATATCAGAAGCACATGAATATGAATAAAATCACAGATTTCAAAACACAACATTTTGATGATTACATTTCAAAACAATAATTCATATCCATGTTACATAATCCCTTAATGTTTCCCAGGCAATGATTAAATATATCATTACAAAATTACGCCAAGAGCGACATATGACGATGCCCCCTTGGTTGATCAGAGAAATATTGTCATATCTGACTTAATATACATAGCGAAAAAACAAACAAAACAATCTGTATTCCTAATTAGCTATTCGTCAGCCACCTGCTCGTCTTTGGAAGCTTTATTCACCAAAATACTAAAACCTCAAACCTCAACCTACTCAAATTAATTTTGAGTACCAGAGAGTTTAAGGGAAAACAAAAACTTCGAGTCAAACATAAAGCCCGGTATGAATAATTATGTTACATCTCAGTTTACTGATATTAAGTGAGACCACGTCGCTTAGTGGAACGGGTTTCCCCTCACTAATATCCTTTTCAAAACATATTTATTTTGCAAATCCTTTCTTGCAACCAAACTGGTTAATCAAACTTATTATATCAAAATAGCAATATCCTTTATGCTAATAAATGGACTATCTATCCGTAAAACAGGTAATATGTGAGCTATCTGCCCACATCATAATAGCAAGGTCCATTATGCTAACAAAAGGACTATCTGTCCAAAAAAACAATAGCAAGGTCCGTTATGCTAAAATGGACAAACTGTCCATAAAACTGGGCTAGCTACCACTAACTGGACTAACTGTCCGAAATTTAGGTCGACTGCCTGTAAAATGGACTAACTGCCCAAAATCTTTTCTAAGGGTTAACTACCCTTTAAATTTTCCTTCAAAACCTTTTTTAGAATGATTTAGTCCTTCAAATCATATATATACAAGGAAAATACATCTTTAGCTTTACTTGAAGCCATTTTGCCATAATATATATACTTTACTCAAATAATGTTAATGAATTTTAATGAGGATTAACTATCCTTCCAAAACAAGTCTAAAACCTTTTTAACTTGGAAATATTTAGATTGTACTTCCTATTCAATACATTCGAAACCTTTGTTAAAAACCTTTAAGCACCTTTTCGAAATCCTTGAAGGTAACCCCTTCGAAATCATTGAAAGTGACCCTTTCGAAAGCTTTAAAAATCTTTGACATCTTTCTTTTAAAAACATTTAAACATTGCCTTTCAAAACCCCTGGAAAACCTTTCGATTCGAAACCATCAGAAAACAACACCTTTCAACTTCTTTGAAACCTCTAGGGAACCACCCCTTCGAAACCTCTTTTAAAACCTTTTGAAAGCATTAAACTTAAACCTTTCGAAAGCATTTGGGTTCAATTTAAAATGTGTGGAGACCTTTCGAAACAATTCAAAGTTAACTCCTTCGAAACCCTTTGAAAACATCTCGGTCGAACCATTGGATTATGTCTACAAGTAGAGCAAAATGACATAACCCCATTAAAGTCGAAAGCACTTCCTTTTGAAATTATTCAAATCATCTCTTTTGAAACCAATTTGGGTTTTACTTTACTTATAGAAAAAGGGTCTTAAAACATTTGAGTCGAAAGAAATTGCTTCGAAACCATTTCCTAAGTAATGAAGTGATGGTGTCGAAACCATCTCTTCGAAAGCATTGGAGAGATGGGCAGATTTTTAGAAAACAAAACAATCTCTTTGAAACCTACTGTATCAAAAGGTAAAAAGGCGGTAGCTAGGTGTTTTGACCTAGTCGAAAGCATTCATTTAAAACAAAGATGCAACCCAATCGAAACCATTTCCTTTTAAAACCATTTGACCTAGTCGAAACCCAACCAAATCGAAAGCATCTTAATCGAAAGCAAGCAGGCACATTTTTCTATAAAACCAAAGCAAAGCTTCAACCCTTTCGGAACCCTATGGTTTCGACCCTGTACCTTTCGCCTACATCCAATTCATTACGTACCAGTTGCCTGATACCATATGCATTGGTTTCGATTGTGTCGGAAGCAATAGTATGGAGACGGAACCTGGTGCCGAAAGAGACGAAACAGTGAAAAACCTATTTATTTGTACTTTTAAACTATTTCTTTTGTACCTAACTTGCCTTGTTTGTCTAAATCTGATTGGTTGCCATATTACTTTTTCAAAAGTGCAGCCATTTTCCAGAATTAACAAATTCAAATTATTTACAAAAAGCCCCTTCTCCATTTTAAAACACATAAAACATTTAAGTCTCATACCTTAAATAATTTTATATACCTATCAAAACTCTTCGAAAAAATCTAGAAAAATTTCAGAAAATCTCTTTTAATATATTTTCTAATATATGAAAATTTCAGACCCAAACCATTTATTATCTACCCGTAAATAATTTATAACCCAAATTATCATTCTCTTCACTAGAAAATTCATTTAAAATCCACATTATTTCCAAAAATTTTGAAAATAGAAACCCATCTTCAAAGTATTATTTTTGATCTTCATAAAAATTAGCAAAGCAAAAGATGTCATTTAATAGGGTTTTTACCTTAAAACATATCTTAAATTCAATATGAAAAACCATACTTCATCAACAAGCATATATAAACATTCCATCATTCAAAAACATGGCAAATCATTGCAAAATATTTGAAATTCATCTTAAAACCGAATGCACAATCAAAAATGAGATGTAAACATTATTCACCTTAGCTTTTGTGATAAAAAAGGTTGAGATATAAATAGATTTGATTTGTTTAAGCTTCTTCCTAGATTTTCTTCTTCTTTTTCTCTTTTTCCTTTTTAATGGTGGTCGGCCTTGAGTTATAAAAATTTAGAAGTGAAAATGAACGTGTAAAATTTTACGCGGTCAAGGTTTGGAGGATATAGGAATGGCCTCTTTCCTATTCTGCCCCTCCTTTAATTCATTTTAAACCCCTTTTTAATTTATTATTAAATGGCACAGCTACCCCTTTAATAAAATCAAATCTCAATCCCCTAAACAACACATTATTTTATTTAATTTAGCTAATTAAATATCCTAAATAATGTTGCCAAATATTTGGGGTGTTACAGTGGCTACAAAACTCCTTCTCTTCTTCTTATTTCCTATGTCAACTTGATTCGGCTGATAGTTTGGTTTAATATGTCTAGCTTTTTACATCAATAACATATGATTTTTTCCTCAGAATCATCTAATAATCTGGTAATACTGGATTTTATTCATTGGTTTATTGCTGGATTTGTATTCTTTTTGGTCCATATTTTGAATCACTTCATTAATAGTGCTAGCTCAACTGCAGCTTCATCTTCTTCTTCACTGTCAATTATACCTTTCAAAGGAATTGATTTCATTTTGAAGTCTCCATTTTCACGTTCTTCTCCGACTTTCAGTTCCATCTCATAGGTGATGAGATTTCATATTAATTCTTTGAACTTTAACTATTTCAAGTTTTTGGATTCCTAAATTGTTGTCACTTTTGCTTCAAAACTCCAAGGAAGGTTTCTAAATTTTTTTTGAACCATTTCCAATTCTATTCAAGCTTTTCCTAAAGTTTTGGATTTGAACACAAGTTTTGAAAAATGTCCATGCATCTCCTTCATAATTCCATCGTTTGACACTATGAAATTCTCGTATTCATTGTTAAGCATGGCTAGATGAGATTCCTCGACTTGTGATGTTCCTTCATGAGTCACCTCAAGTGTATGCCAAATTTCATGCGCAATCACACAATGAGAAACACGATATTATTACATTTTATCTATAATAACCCGTCCCAAAACGAACCTAATTTCGACCAAATAAAAGCCCATCGAACCTTAGGTCCATCTTAATACGAGCAGTTAGGTTGATAAAATTAAACAATAAATAATATACAGAGCTACCTATCTATACTTTCATAATCTCACGGCGGAGTGGGTAAAATATAATATCAGAAACAAGTACCTATTTCATAAAAAAGCCATTTCAGAAACATAACATGTTAAACATTACAACAAGTTTACGATAAGCCTTCACTGTACAATATCTTAAATTCATGATTCCCTGAATTGGGTCCAATAATTTGCTTAAAAAGCAAAAAAAGATAGATAACTGCCATAGGTCTTCATCTCCACTTTAGACTCCTAAATCAACATTACTCTCTTTAACATGTGTTGTAATGAGGAGTGGGTCAGAACAACAATTGTCTGGTGAAATGAAAATATCAAGATTTACCATAATTATACTTGAACAGTATTATTCAAATAAGGAATATGTCTCACGTACAAAATCATAACACACGTATAAAGCCAACTGTAGGCCCAAAGGACTTTCCAGCCCGACTACCCAAAAGTCAACCATAAGCCTGAAGGCTCTCCAGTTTGACTATTCCAAAGCCAACTGTAAGCTCGAAGGCCCTTCCACCCTGACTATTCACATTCTTCGTAACTAAGGCATACAATGTACGAGGAAATACCCAAACCACTTACTACCATCTTAATGGGGCCTAGGTAGACTCTGATCATTTAAGACCTGCAAAATAGGCAGATCCCATCATTTAAGACCTAACCCCAAGGTGGGTCCCTATATGGTTCTTCCTCGCTAACACCACAAGAAATTCTATTGCGTCACTTAATACTTCACCTAAGAATGAGGCAGACCCTACTATAGCCAGTTAATACCTCAAACCAGAAGCGGATCCCTCTTAAGGATTTCATCTACCATATCCAACACGTAATTTATGACCCATAACTCACTTGTGACATCTCACATTAGTTCAACTATTCATAGCTACAGATAGCTAGAATAACTGGGTAGGTTTACCTACAGAATTGGGACTAATCTCGCGTCCACTGAAGATATTTATTATAGAAGATGTTCCACATTAGTCCACAAAGCCACACTGTTGGTAGCCAGATTTACCTGGGCAGACTTCCATGTAGCTTTGAACTAATCTCACATCCCTATAACTTAGTTATAACTTATATGTACATCCACTATATACATATATTACCTTACACGAATAATAATTGAGGCCATATAAGGTATCCCCTAATTAGGGATTAATTCCCTAATTTACTCTAATTCCCTTCCTACATATTAATATTACTTAACTATTCTAATAATATTAATTATCATGTTCAGTGCACTCTAATCAACACGTTATTATATATATACATACACTTTTATCTATTCACAGATTTTAGGGCCTAATCATTAAATTATAATAATACGATAACAATTCTCTTACAAGGTATTTTGAAATATCAATCTCATACAAATATACAACTCCAACAAGAACTGTTACTATCCATAGTCAAATAAAATAGACTATATAAATAGGGAATACCTACAGCTTATTCCACAATGCATAGAATCCCTTTTCTACTTTAAAGAATAGATCCTCACAAATTAGATCGCCTATGTTCAATTCAACTCTCGTATCCATCATTTTGAAGTGAGAAAGGAATTCCTTGTTTATTTAAGTGCTAGAAATAGGCGGTGCAAACTTCAACAATCCAATTAATAATTTACACATCATTTCTAATTTATTATCTTTTTGAATCCTTTAACACTCTAATTCAAAAGAAGGAAAATATGTTAAATTGACTATAGATTATCTAATTCTAACAATTAATTTGATTCTAACATATCAATATAAAAAACAATTATAATCCCAACATATACGAAGATTGATATTTACTTGGGGAAACTCTGGTGGTTTTAGGTGTTATGTTTTCGTTACCAAAATTTCCCAAGGCATACATCAAATCCAAATAAATACTATTCAATTACAAAAATGTGAAAATCTTGATATTTCCACTCACTGAGAATTGTTTGCTTCCTAACTGGATTTGATTCCACCACGCCTAACATTCTTTAAGATCTCCCTCTGAAAATCCCAACTGATTCAGAAATCCAAATAAGAAGAAGAGATTTGATTCTACCGCTTCTAATTCTCTATTAGATCTTCCCTTATTTTAATATACAACAAATAGATTGTATATATATTAGGTTTCAGAAATTAGAAGATAGAGAGAAGAAGAATTGAGAATTTTAAATTGAAATAGAGATTAGAAATCAAAATTACTTACTATTGCTTACTGTTTTTGAAACCTTAGGAGAAAGATTTTGACAGAGCTTCACCAGTGTTCTCAAAATTTTATGGAGGAAAAGTGGGGTCTAAGGGTCTATTTATAGAGATAGAAACGAACGAGAGCTGTTAGATCGAAATTGAGTGAATCCGAGCTGTTTGGCCAGTTCATTTCTTAGCTTAGCTGACCATACCAGTCGACTGCTCTTCACAGGGGCAATCGACTACTAGCGGTCGATCGGCCCTATATAGGCGGTCGACCGGTCCTTTAATTATGCGACCATTCTTTTCTTGACCGTTTCTATCGATTTGTTGCCTTATTTCGTCTCTTTTAACATTAACGTTAACCAAAGAACCTTTTCAAAATTCAAATTTCAAGCTTTTAAAATTATTTGAAATTCATTTTAGACTAAAAATTTCGAACGCCGTTAACCTTTTCATTTTAACTCCGATTTTAACATATTATACATGAAAATTGATCAAAAAATTGCCACAGACGCAATGGTGCAACTCCCATAGTAAAATTCCAATTTTTACAAAATTTCTATTTTTAACCTTATTTTAGTTACCTAATTTCTTATTAGATTTTATGGGGTGTTACATTCTCCCCCTTTGAAACGATTTCATCCTGAAATCAGCAAGGGAAGATAGTGTAACGCGCACTCAACAACCATGTTATACAACCAATTTATTCAAAATAATCTAGACAACCATCTACTCAACCAAAAATGCAATATGATTATGTATGCAACATACTATACGTGAGCTCAATCCCAGCTTAAATGCAAGGTCGTGAAATATAGGCATGTATGCAAACATCCTCAATGTACATAAAATTCTATATGAGTGCAAAAGTAACAGTACAAAGCGTGGCAACCATCTCCTACTACCTAGTATAGAAACCAAGGTGCAATCTAAAGCTTATATTTTTAGAGAGAAAAGTTTACCAGAGGAAGTCTTAGGATGAAAAATATTCATCTTTTCCTTGGTTTCCCATGTGCTTTTCGCTGAGTTATCTCCCCATCTACTCAAACCAACCTAATTTATTTATCATGAAGCCTCTAATACGGTGCTCCACTATGCTTGCAGTGGTTCGTGGGGCGATAATCTCTATCTCAACATTAATTAACTGATCAGGCTTTACTATAGATGCAATGTCATGTAGACATTTCCTTAAGTGTGGAACATGAAAATACTCATGGACTACTGCTAACTAGTCCAGAAGCTCCGCCCAATAAGTAAGTTTCCCCTATGCTTTCTAAAATTGAAAAAGGCCCAACAAACATTGGTACCCACTTCCCTGAAGTACCGATCCTCATAATCTTTCTAAGAGGAGAAACCTTGATGTATACCATGTTCCTAACTAAAAACTTCAATTCCTTCCTATTGCCTGTCAGCCTAGGACTCATGACAGCCCTATGCGTCCCTTTACTGCCGCCTTAGCACTTGTACCTTCTCTAAGGCCTTCCAAAATCCATGATGCAAACTTTCCACAAATCTCAAATTCTTGTTCACCCTTTCCATCTAACCGTCGGCCTGTGGGTGGTAAGTGGTGCTAAGATCCAAAGTAGTTCCCAAAGAAAATTGCAAGACTCCTCCACAATCCCCGAATGAACAAAGGGTCTCTATCACCGATAATAACAACTAGAACTGTAACGACCCACAAATTTATCAGTTTGATAAACTATATAAGATTTTAAATACATAGATTATGATGTTTTGAACAATAAATAATAATGGTAATTTTATTTTGAATAAGTATTTACGAAAATATAAACTTTGAAAAAATACCGATAAAATGGCCGAAAATCGTTTTATTGATAAACAGCTCTATAATCATAAAATGTCGCGCATGAAGCTAGATACATACACTTATTTTTATAATTGAACAAGAATATGAAATAAAAAATATATTTTATTTTTTTGAAAATTAAAAGTATGTATGACATCCTCAATGATGCCCTTATATTTAATAATTGATTTATGATTTTAAATTAAGATTTAATGATTTAACAATTATTATAATTATTCAAATAATTGTTTTTAAATGATAGTAATTCATTTTAAATAGTTATAAAGTGATAATAAATAATCTATAGTGGTTTTATAAAGATATATAATCGGTTTTAAAATATAAGGAAAATTGATATCGCTTTATCGGTACAATAGCAGTTTTTCTAAATAATTATTAATATTGATTAATATGATTTTATAATTCAAATGAGATCATTTTAATTAATTTATAAGGATAAGTAATTTATTTTCAAATTTCGTTTACATTTATATGTAATTTAAATTAGAAGTGAAAATCTGACTAGGAATCGGTTTCCCGATTTTCAACGGCTTAACGAACGGAAATTGTTCAAAAGTCGCTGCAACCTTATTTTTATGTTTTTTGCACATATATAACATAAAAATACATCCACTAACATATACATGAACACATATATACATGCATATAACATGCATACATGTATAAGTACATATACGTTAGAAATATCATGATATTTTCACCTTTCTTCATCTTTAAGCAACCTTAAGTCAACTAAAGACATGAAAGGATGGCTTGGAAGTGAATGAAGTGATGGAGCCCATGGAGGGGGAGGACTAACGTGTAAGGTGATGGGATGGGAGGGGAGTGAGCTAAAGGTAATTTTGTGCATTCACTTTTAGATATTTTCTACCATTTTTTTCCTATAAATACCACACATATCCTCCTTCATTCTTCACAAATTCATTCTTCTTCACCATTCTTCAGCTCCTTAATGCTCTTTAATGGCTTCTCCTCTTTAAGAGATGTAGGAGGGTTAAAATAGTGGAGTGCTTAAGCACCAATCCGCTAATTACTCTCTAACATCTTCTTAATCTACTTCTTCCTCTTCTCTTCTTTAATGGCGCTTGGCCATGAGCAATATAGAGGTGGGGAGGCATGGACGTGAGCACTGGAAGGTGGTTGTAGGTGATGTCATAATCATGAGGTGATGATGAGGGCATGGCCGAGAGCAAAGCAAGAGGAGATAGAAATGGTGGTCGAGCACTTTGAAAGCATGGTTGAGTTGTTTGGTGATGGTTAGTTGAAGTTTAAATGGTTTGATGAAGTGTTGTGGTGATTTGAATGTAGGTAGAAAGTTTGGTTTGATAACTGTGAGTAATCAATGTTTATTAAATAATAAATAATCTCTATAACTACTTTTAAGTATGATAATATGACCATTTAATCTCTTATTGATTGTATGAATGTTTGATAACTCGAATGATTATATGGTTGATTATATGGATGCTGATATGGTTGATAACTTGGTTGTGATAAATTATGAGAAATCATAATAAAAATGGTTAAGTAATTAATCATGATAAATAATTGAAAAATAAATCCATATAGATGTGTATTTGAAGTTATTTAGCCTCTTAATGGTTTTAAAAATATAAAAAGGTTGAAATGAATATTATAGTAATATAATATTATGATATGATTTAAAAGTAAAAAAGAGATTTAATATGGAAAATATTGGTTTAAATGTTTGAAAATGGTTTATAAAAGTTTTATAAACGTTAAAATTCAATTTGAAGAAGTTTTGACAAATAATGTATTTGGAGTCAAAATAGGCGCGTCGCGTAACGGTAGTTCGCGATTTTGCACCGTAAAAATTAAATCCTTCTATAGGATGGAATCGAAGTCGGATTTCTTTGCAATAAGAATTTTTCAAACTCTTATAACTCTAGTTTTCAAACAAAAGAAAAGGATCAAGATTTTGTTTAGTATATTTTGAAATATGAGCAAATCAAGTTTTGAAGAAAATCGCGCTTTGGCGGTTCGGTGGCCAAAGTCACAAATGTTTTAAATAAATATTTTTAAAATGGTTAAAAATATGGAAAAATCTTAAAAATCTTTTAAAATGTTTTAAAAGTGATTTGAGTTATAAAAATGAGTTTCCAAATGATAGAAAAGTCGTTTTTATCAAATAATCCTTTAAAGCACTATTCGCAGCACTTTTTGCAGCAGTTTTTAATAACTTTTAAAATATACCTTTAAACTTCACAATTCTTTTCCAAATCTTTTATAAATGTTTTAAAATGGATAATTAAGTATTTTAATAATGATTTGAGGTTTTTATAAGCTTATTTACCAGAGTTTAAATAAATGATTTAAAGAAAAGCTATTATAAGTAAAATGGTTTAATCTTGGCTCTAAAAGCCGACGAATAGACTGGAATTTTCTATTCGTGAGATCCGGCTGTGAGGTGCTTAAATTAAGACGATGTTTAGAAGCAACCAGTACCCTGGCTCACCTAGCTTCTTCCTTGGGCGAGGGATAGATAAGGTCGAAATGTCGGAAACGAGTTAAGTATAAAAAGATTTAAATTTTCCAAATTAAATACAACTTTGATTATATAGAGATGATCTTCTTATACTTAGTGTTAAATCCTAAAGAGGGAACTCGTACTATTCATGGAATTTAAAAGGTGATTTCGCCATTATTTCACCTATAGTACTTGTTGAATACGAGAATTGATATTGGGTAGAATTAGATGATTTCTATAGATTCTGCTCACTTAATATTTACTGGTTTTGGATTAACATCCTAAATAAAATGGTTTTAACTCAATCAAAATTTCAAGTTTTGAATTAATAAATCTTTGTTAAGATTTAAATAAATGATTTGGAAATATTTTCCTAAGTAAGAGGTGAAATGGTTTGGAATTATTCCATGATTCAAAAAGGTTTAAATTAACTAAAAGGATTTGATAAATGAGGCTTAATGATTCCATAACTTAGAAAAAGATAAAGAAATATTTCAATGAATATATCTCTAAGAGATATTAATGAATGCAGAAAAAGATGAATTAAATTGAACGTTGATTGATAATCACATATGAACTTAACATTTCTTCAATCGATGATTGGTTCGGAGGAACCAGGGTCAGATTTGGGTAACTCCTATCCAAAAACAACTTCGAACCAATGTATACGTTCGGAAGTGAAGACATGATGATGATGATTTTTGAAGATGGGGACCTTCATGATGAAGGTCTGCTTGCCACTAGTCCCTCATGGTGAAATTTACCATATCATATATTTATGGTGGTAGTAGTGCTATGTTATGAAAATCTTTGATTACAAGGACTAATCATTACCAGTTCTAGGGATAACTCCCGACAGAATATGGTAGGAGGAGTGCCTTTGGTTTCATTCAGTCTTAGAACGAACTTGTATGGACGAATGTCTGACATTGCATTTTTGAGATCACAACGTTGACTTTTACAAATGTACATCTATTTGGTGGTGGAGAAGGCAACTTCTCTTAGCTCAACACCCTTCTCTGAGACGTACGAACTCAGAGGTTGTATGTTCGTGAAAGTCAATAGTGATCAAAGGAATGGTAATGTGGCATTCAAAGTGGAACCTGTGATGATCAAAGCATGGCTTTGTGAAAGGCAATGCATGGCTTTATGGAGCGTAGCCTCACGAGCCTCACATCCTAGGAATGATACGGGATACTATATGGTCTTACGGACATAAATTCAGGCTAAGAAGTAAGAAGGTGACCAGAGTGAATCTGGACCTTATGGACAGATATTGAAGGCTGATAGAGATCATGTAAAGCCACCAACTAATGCCCTGTACCATAGTAGTGTGACAGCGTAGTTCAGAGGCTGATAGAGATCGTGTAAAACCATGCGGAAACTACGTGATATGCGTGGATCGGATCCCTATCATGTTGGAAATCCAATTCCAATACGTTGCCTTTACGGTTTTGATATTAGAACCTACTTTTAAAAGTAGCTAGTAAGCCAGCAAATTTAATCAATGTAATAATTTCGGCTATCTTGATATATTATTAGAAAAGTGTTTTCAAAGGAATGTCATTAAAGATAATATCAAATTATTTTGGTATAACAGTGTTTGGTTATCATAAGGTAAAAACTCATCCATATTTATGTGTCGGCATGGTCTTATGAGATACCCTTCTTTCTAAAAGTTTTAAACTGACATCAATTTATAAATCGAGTATCTCACGCTGGTTTATCAAGCCTGATCCAGGTATTTTTAATACTCGAGTCAGAACCAAGTAGTTTCAGGTTTAGTTGAAGACGCTTGGAGTTTCTAGAGGAGAGCTAGAGATCTTCATCTATGTATGGACGTATTCTATTATCCGCTGCATCTATTGCATTTGTTTTTATTTTTCAGCAATTGTAAGGACATAGATATATAACTGTCCAGGTTGAATCTAGGCTAGACTCTGATATTTTATTCAAATTTATCCGCTGTAAAGGTCATATTGAAATAATATATGATATTCCATTCGTGTGAAATTCTGTTCTATCTTTATTTTCTTGTTCCCCTAACGTTCGGGCTTTTCGGCACTTGGATTTGCGACATGAGGATGTATTAGTGTCGATTTTCAAGGGTCGAAAATCCCAGGTCGTTACAGGAACTCTATGTAGTTGCACTGCTCCCTTAACACGAATCTGTGCTAGAGTTGCTAAATCATATTACTTCCAACGGAAGTAAAATGAGCCAATCTATTATAATCTATACAGTTTGATTGCTTCTAGGTGACTCGTCTATAAAGTCCATCTTCTTTCAATTTGAAGTTGGAACCTCCAATGGTAATGACAACCCTCCGGGCTTGCCTTACCTAGCTTTAATCTTTTGGCATGTCAAATATCTAGAACAAACTCAGTGGCTCTTTCTTCAACCTTGACCGATTAGAAAATTATCTTCGTATCCCTATACAACTTATCACATTTGAGGTGAATGGTGACACTCCACAAGCTTTGGGTTTGAAGCATTCTAATCTAATTTCGCTACTACCTTCCAGTCTTATCTTTGATTTATCGCTAGTTAAGTGTCCTTATGAAATTTTGTTATTTACAATGTTCCTTAATATATATTTATTTAGCGGTCCAATTCCATCTCTAAAATCAACTTAGCGATAAAATAGGAACATGCCTTATACCAAATCAAATACTTTTCCCTAAAGGAGACAATTAGTGATTCCAACCCAAAAATCTCTAGAAGCAAATTTTACTGGAAGTTTCCCTTAATCATTAACAAGTGTTAGGGTCCTAATGCTCCTTGTTAATTTAAGATGTACATTCCTAGAATGTCATTCCACCATTACCCACCTTTATGAATTTCCCTTCTTAATTCTAATAATTATCTACTACTCATAATAACTGGTCATTAATGTCAAAATTGATAATCTCCAATCAATCCTTATTTAATCACTTTAAATCCATTACCAGTTTCAGAAACTTCTTATTATGGGTATTCGGTCCTTCCATAACTATCATATTAGATTTAGTTAATCAGTCCCCCATTTAATTCCTTTTTATCCTTTATTAATTACAAATTTATTGCCCATTAAATCTGTAATTAATGTCCATAAATATAGTCCTATAATTACTATGTTGTTTATAATTAATACGAATACCATTGTAAATTACGCTATTTAATTATTCCTTATTATCAATCTCTAAACTATAACATTCTTCTTCATATTTTATTTTATTAGAGCTATCCTTTCGAAAAAGATTATCGTTATAATCTTCCATAAATTAACCACAAGTGATATTTTTTGCTTCCTTGAAACTACAAAGGATTATTTCATTTTCTTTTATTGAAACAGACAATGTAAGCTACGGAAAAGAATATTCATATCTTACAAATCTCTTTCCCTTTTGGCATACCATTTGGAAATTTCAAATGCTGCTCTTTTACATATTTAAGGAATTAGATAATTTATAGAAATTACGCGGAACCTGCTCCCAATAATTCAAAATATGGAAATTCACATTCCATGGGCAACTTAACTGCAACAAATTATGGATCTGGAATACTTTAACAACTTTACCAACATTCTATAAATAATTACTTGGACTAATTTCAAATTTCTAGATAAGGTTGTATATACTATTCTTATTTTATTCATATCCCGAGACTTTTAACCCTTCATCTTAGATAGTGATCCTAATCTACTCCATAAACTATAAACTTAGAAATCCACATTACGTAAATACACAACATTTGAAATTCAAATTTACAAGAGAATTTCCACATCCCAAAAGAAAACATTTAAGCATACTTTTTAAATGAATTCCAAATTTTCCAAAAATAGTCTGGCGGAATTGAATTCTTAAAGATCTAAACACCATGTTTTATTTTATTTCATATACATACATACATATATATATATATATATTCCATTTTTATTAAACATTTGGACAAAGCTTTCCAAAAATATTTGAACCCAACTTTTCAAAATTTCCAAAACATTTACCGCTTTATTCTTAACCCCAAATTCAAAGGTTCTAAAAATTGTTTAGTAAAATAAATTTTCTCCCCTAATACTTTTACTTTAAAAACCTACTTCTTTAAAAATAAGGTTTTCAACCCAAAACATTTAAAAACTTAATTGCTAAATCAAACCGTCAATTTTTTAAGAAGGGTTGCTTAGTTCTAAAAAGCAAAGTAATTTCTCCTTTTCAAAAACTTTCTACATCAAAGATTTATTTCTTTGAAAGTTAGTCTTTTAGTTCAAAACATCTTTTATAACCTTAAACAATGAAAAGTGGAGTAGACAAAGATAACTTCCATCTTATTGTTTTCCTACTTTATTTTCATCACTTTTCTCATTATCTCTAACTAGATTACTAACCATGTCTTATAAGTTCCAAGTGCTATTCTTATTCAAATCTCTCACTATTGCCTCTGTTTATATTTTTCCTACTTAAATGGCTCCTTCATCATTTTTACCCAACTTTCATTCCCATTTTAAAAAGAAGAATTTAAAGAACTTCTAAATCTATGAAATAGAAAAATCATCAAGTCCAACTTATGCGTTATTTACATTTATTTCAAAAAAAGAGAAATCCCTTTTTTGAAAGTCTTTAAACCAAATTTTTTTTGACCCAATGAAAACTTTAAACTAAGAGTTTCAAACGATGAAAAACCCTTTTTATCAAAAACCTTCTAATCAAAACTTTTTGACTCCACAACTTATTTTCATTCGCAAACCTCTACCTTAACAAAATTTCTAATTTATGAATTTCAAAAATTCCATTTTTTTTCTTCTTAAAACAACAGCTCCTCAATAAATCCTTTAAAAAGCTTTTCAAAATATTTCAAGGAAGTTTTCAAAGAATTTTTTTATCAAATCCTTCATGTGGAGTTATATTTTAAAAATCTTTTTCAAAACAACTTTTTAATAATTATTTTCCCTATTGCATTTTCTTTTTCTTTCATCCCTAACTTTTGAATGTTTACATTATACGACCTTGTAATATTCAATCAATGCTTAACATTTTTATTTATCATCCCCATAAGTGTCACTTGGTCCGTATTAAAGGGTTATTATCTTAACGGACGTTTCCTAAATACATTTATTTACTTATTCAACATTTTACCTTAATGGTCTCATTAATCTATTTAATTCCTTGTAACCCCTCACTTACTACACATTCATTGTCTAGTTACAACCTATTCTAATTCTATAATCTCATAATTATCTTAATGATCTCTTTAGTTAGTCCATTTATATCCTAACTAAATTATTGTAACTCCCCATTAATCGCACATTTATTGCCCTATTAATTCAAGAGTTATAATTTATTCCAATTTTCTTTCCTATTTCCTTTATTCATTAATTTTCTGTAACTTCCCAATTCATTTCACATATATTACCTATTAATTGGAGTTATAGTCTTTTCAATTCACATTCCTTACAATACGACATTCATCGTACATTCCTTACTATATTTATTTTTCCAACCTATAGTCGCCTGGCCCACCCTTTTGGAATATGGGCGCAACTACTTCTACGGTCGAAAACTATAGAGTAATTCAAATTAAGTGTATATATATAGTAGGATTTGGGAAAAATACTTTCAAAAATAACAAGTACGCCACTCATACGTACACATATCCCCATTGATTGAGTAACCTAAGCTCTGATAACAAATGTAACAACCAGCCCCAAAACGGACCTAATTTCGACCCAATAAAAGCCCGTCAAATCTTAGGCCCATCTTAAGACGAGCTGTTAGGTTGATAAAATTAAACAATAAACAGTACATAAAGCTATCTATATATACTTTTAGAATCTCATAGCGGAATGGATAAAATATAATATCAGAAACATGTACCCATTTCATAAAAGAAAGCCATTTCAAAAACATAACATGTTAAACATTACGACATGTTTACACTAACCCTTCACAGTACAATATCTCAAAATAACATAACTATCTGAACTGGATACAAAAAAATACTTTTAAAGCATAAAATAGATAGATAACTGTCACAAGTCTTCATCTCCACCTTCGACTTCTAAATCAGCATTACTCTCTCTAACCTATGTTGTAATGAGGAGTGGGTTAGAAGAACAATTGTCTGGTGAAATGAAAATCTCAAGCTTTACCATAATTGTACTTAGACAATATTATTTAAATAAGAAATATGTCTCACGTACAAAATCATAACATACGTATAAAGTCAACTGTAGGCCCAAATGCCCTTCTAGCCCGACTACCAAAAGTCAACCATAAGCCTAAAGGCTCTCTAGTCTGACTATTCCAAAGCCAACTGTAATCTCGAAGGCTCTTCCGGTCTTACTATTCACACTCTTCATAACTAATTCATACAATGCGCGAGGAAATACCCAAACCGCTTACCACTTTCTTAATTGGGCCTAGGCAGACTTTGATCATTTAAGACCTACAAAATAGGTAGTTCCCATCATTTAAGACCTAACCCCAACACGGGTCCCTATATAGTTCTTCCTCGCAAGAAATCTTGTTGGGTCACTTAATACTTCACCTAAGAAAAAAGCGGACCCTACCATAGCCACTTAATACCTCAAATCGAAAGTGGATCCCTTCTAAGGATTTCACCTACCGTATCCAACACGTAATTTATGACCCATAACCCACTTGTGACATCTCACATTAGTTCGACTATTCGTAGGTATTGGTAACCAGATTAACTGGGCATGTTTACCCTACAGAATTGGAACCAACCTCACGTCCACTGGAGTTATTTATTATAGATGATGTCCCACACTAGTCTACAAAGCCACACCGTTGGAAGCCAGATTTAACCGATCTGACTTCCATGTAGCTTTGGACTAACCGCGCATCCATATAACTTAGTCATAACTTATATGTATACCACTATATACGTATATCACCCTACACGAATAATAGTTGAGGCCATATAAGATATCCCCTTATTACATCCCTTATTAGGATTAATTCTCTAATTTACTCTAACTCCCTTCCTACATATTAATGTTACTTAACTATTATAATAATACTAATTATCACATTCAATATGCTATAATTAATACGTTATTATATGTATACTTTTATTTACGCGTAGAGTTAAGGGTCTAATCATTATATTACAATAATTCAATAATAATTCGCTTACAAGGTATTTTGAAATATCAACCTCATACAAATCTATAATTTCAACAAGAACAGCTACTACCCATAGTCAAGTAAAATAGATTCGTACAAACAGGGAATACCTACAACGTATCTTATATTAATGCATTAGAATCCCATTTCTCTTTTAAAGAATAGATCCTCACAAATTAGATCGCCTATGTTCAATTCAACCCTCGTATACATCATTTTGAAGTGAGAAATGAATTCCTTATTTATTTAAGTGCTAGAAATAGGCGGTGTAAACTACAACAATCCAATTCATAATTTACACACCATTTCTCTTTATTTTCTTTGAGAATCCTTTAACATTCCAATTCAAAAGAGGAAACTAGATTAAATTTAATATAGATTATATAATACTAACAATTAATTAAATTCCAATATACCAATACCAAAAACAATTATAATCCCAATATATACAAAGATTGATATTTACTTAGGGAAATTATGGTGGTTTTAGGTGTTATGCTTTTGTTACCAAAATTTTCCAAGGCATACATCAAATCCAAATAAATACTATTCGATTACAAAAATGTGAAAAACTTGATATTTCCACTCACTTAGAATTGTTTGCTTCCAAACTGGATTTGATTCCACCACGCCTAACACTTTTTCAGATCTCCCTCTAAAAATCCTAAATGATTCAAAAATCCAAAGAAGAAGAAGAGATCTGATTTCTACCACTCCTAATTCTCTGTTAGATCTTTCCATTTTTGAATATACAACAAATAGATTGTATATGTAGATTAGGTTTCAGAAATTAGAAGATAGAGAGAAGAAGGATTGAGAATTTAAATTGAAACAGAGATTAGAAATCATAATTACTTACAATTGTTTACTATTTCTGAAACTCCAAGAAGAAAGATTTTGATAGAGCTTCGCTGGCGTTTCCAAAATTTAACGAAGAAAATGTGAAGGTCTAGGGGTCTATTTATAGATGTAGAAACGAACGAGAGCTGTTAGATCGAAATTAGGAGAATCCGAACTGTTCGGCAAGCTCATTTTTAAGCTTAGCCGATCCAACCAGTAGACCGCTCTTCATAGGGGTTGTCGACCGGTCCTTTAATTGTGCGGTCGTTCTTTTCTTGTCCGTTTCTTTCGATTTGTTGCCTTATTTTGTCTCTTTTAACGTTAACATTAACCTTAACATTTCCTTCGACCAAAGCAACTTTTCAAAACTCATATTTTAATCTTTTGAAATTATTTCAAATTCAAATTTTAAATTTCAAATTCATTTTAGATTATTTTAGACTCAAATTTCAAACGTCCATAACCTTTTCATTTTAACTCCAATTTCAACATATTATATATGAAAATTTATCAGAAAATCACCACATACGCAATGGTGCAACTCTCGTGGTCAAATTCCAAATTTTACAAAATATTCCATTTTTTATCTTATTTAATTACTTAATTTCTTATTAGATTTGACGGGGTGTTACATTATCTAAGGTACAAACAATAGAATTCATAGCTTTAGCATTAGAGAGATAAATTTTGAGCTCATTTGCATCCCACTTATCTTTAGACTTAGGAACTTCATGATCATTTATTTTTACTATAGGCAGACTGTAACTAGTTTCAATTATATCCCATGTCTCTATAGTATCTAGAAAAATCTTCACTCTAGTTTTCAAATAAGCATAATCGGTGCCATTAAACATAGGTGCCCTAGTTATGGATTTTCCTTTAGAAAAAGCATTATTAGAACTAGACATATTTTAAAGATGTGAATTTAACTACCTAGCTCTGATACTACTTGTAGGATCGAATTAACCCTGAAGGAGGGGGTGGATGGGGTTTATAATAAATTCCCAATTTAATAGTAACAATCACAGCACAGATAAGAAAATAATGTGGAAATAAAACATCACACAAATTTACTCAGCTTCGGCAAACTTGCCTACCACTGTCGATTTCTACTAAGATTAAATAATTGACCGCCTACAAATTTTTCTTTAAAATGATGATTATCGCTAACTTGGTTGTTCTAACCCTATGTTTGGAAATCCTACCTCAACTTTGTCCCCGAATTGAGAATTTCCCAAACTACATAAATGTAGTTCAAACCTAGATAACTAGAGTTTGAATTTAAAAGTAAATACACAAAATAAAATAAAATTTTGCCCTATAATTAGAAATATATATAATTAAACAAATAAGAGCCTTATATCAAAACACTCCTCATTTATCTTCTTCTACCACATTCTTTTTTCCTTCTTTAGATCTATGCAGTGATTCACTTCGTCTTTGATCAATGCTTCGTATAGCTTGAAATCGCTGATGATTAGAGTGATTTGAATCTTTAATTGGTAGTCTTGATTACTCCTCTCTATCGAGTTATCCACTATGACGATTAAGGAATTTTGATTATGTTCTCTCTTTTTACTTCTTCTGATTTAATCTTATAGGCTAATACTCTCTTGAACTCGACTGTTTGAATTTGCCAATGATGATTGAGATTTTATAGCGGTTGCTTTTGTAAAAATATTTTTAGATTTTCCATATATCTTAGTTTCATTTGTTTGTTCTATCAACCATACGATTTTGCTTCTATTTGATTATGGTTAGCCTGGATTTTTGATTTGAATATCGTTTTATCTTTGGCTTGATTATTTTGACTATTGGCCTGAAATCTTAGACAAGTTCAACTTTGGTATTTTTATGGCTTTGACTTGAATTTTTTGACTTTTTCAACTTTGAATATTTTTTATATGTGGATTAATCTTCTGTGTTGAACTTGTGTTCATTGTACACTTGTGTATCCTTAGCTATTTTTTTGAAGTAATCAAACCTGACTGGATTTTATGTGTTGCCTCTATGTGTGTGTGTGTGTATCTACGTGTGTGCATATGTGTGTGTTGTGCTGAAACTTGCTTTGGCTATCCACTTTTGAAATGCACTTGTCTCCGTTAATATTTTGATGTTGCACTGCCTGATATGTATCAATCGTACAAACTCCTTTCCTTTTTGTATGCATGTGCCCGATCTGCTCTGATACGTTGTTGATCAGTTTGATGAAGTTTTGGTTGATGATCCGAACTGATTTATTTTGCACTTTAGTGCACACTATATAGTCTTGAGCTTGCTTTTGCACTTGCTTGAGATGTACACATTGTTTGACTGGTTTATTCTGCATTGTAAAAGTTCCTTAAATGATGTACTTATCCCTAAAATGTGCACTTTCTAGTTTGTGCACTTCTCCTGAACTGTGCACTTTCTGGTTTGTGCACTTTACTTCTCCCTGAACTATGCACTTTCAGGTTTGTGCACTTTACTTGTCTTGTTTTGCATGATTCATTTTGACGCATATACTATGCTGCTTATTTCCAGTTTGTGTATCTTGTGCATATTGTCTGGTTTGGTTATTTTATTGCGCCTGACGTTGGCTTGTCATTCACTTTTGATGTTGTGCATTTTTTTTCTAGTTTTATCCGAACTGATTTGTGATGCTGTACACTTTATGTTTTCAGTGGTCCGGACATGTTATACCTGATCTCGACCTGAACTAATTTCTGGGCTTGTTTTGATACTTATGCGATCTTAAGGCATGTACAATATCACATTGTGCATGTCTTAAGTTTCTCATGCACACATTGTCCCAATTTTAAATATCTATCCCTCTAAGCTTTGCATAAACATGTCGTACTAGTCCTTGTGTGTACATGTTGCACCGGTCCATGTTTGTTATCCTTTATGCTTGTTTTAAAAATGAAAAGAAATAAGAACCAATAAACCGAGGCAATGCCAAGTTTAATATTTTTATTGCAGTTTCAATTTGTTCCTTTTTGCTTTTTTACTACGTTATTATTTGTTAGATAAAACAAACTACTGTATGGATAAAGGTTTGAACAATGAGATATAAATGTTGTATTCGAGTGAGTGGGGGAAAATAATATTGTATGAGAGAGTGAGAGGAAAAATGTATGAGAGAGCTTGTGTTAATCTGAATTTGTACTTTTGAAAATCCTTATTGAAATAAATAAAATATATGTTTGTTTATTCTTTTTGTCGAGTATCTTTATTTTGTTTCTGTGATTCTCTACCCGCATAGTAACTTAACAAACACATTTAACAATAAAAATATATGCTTTTTAGCATCAAAGAAAAATCATAAACTACAATATTCTACAGTTACAAATGCCATCGGGGTGGTTAGTCGTTTTATTGCTAATCTAGGTCAATCGCATTGGGAAGCCGTGAATCTTAGGGGAACTTCTAGTTATGGTCTTGTCTTTGGTGGTAGTGCTTGTATGGACTGCAAGTTGTTTGGTTACTATGACTTGGGCAATGTCGAAGACAGAAATTGGAGAAAACTAACTTTTGGGAATGTATTTACTTTTGGTAACCTAGATTGCAAACCATAGTTGCTCTTTCGACTACGGAGATACAATTGAGTACAACAGTTGAAGTGACAAAGGAGGCACTTAATTTGTGGAGTTTACCGTGTGATTTGGGATTTTTGCATGATAGTATTGATGTACATTGATAGATAAAGTGATATCCAATTGGCAGAAAACTTGGCATTTAACTCTTGGATTAAGCACATTGAAATGAGGGAGTTTCTCTATATTACATGGATGAGGATAAGCTTGTTTATCTTTGAAAAGTACGCACAAAAGATAATGCGATGGATATGTTGATAAAGGCATTGTCGGTTGGAAAGTTCGAACATTTCTCGAACTTAGTTCACTTGTTGAAGTGCTAGATGCCACTTGATGGCTCGGTTTAAGGAGTAGATGCTTGTATTTGTTAAATAGTAGATGTAAGATGGTAATTGTCTTTTGGTGAGATGATTATTGCATGAAGGTGGAGATTGATATGATGGCATGGTGTCATTTGGTTTATCGAGTTAAGGTGAAGATTTAGATATAGTATCGAGGTGGAGTGTTGAAATTTAGCAATACTATATATATGGATTGAATAAGCTATTTAACGGTTCGTATGGTTCGCGGTTCAGAGCTCATATGGAAGAGTTATCATGGTTTGAAAGAAGAATGAGTTTCCAAACAGGCTGGAAATTTTTGCTATAGCAAAAAAGTCAACCAATTGATAGCAAAAGGTCGGTATATTTTCTAGAGAGTTTTTGGCTGAATTCAATGGACTATTTAGGGGAAAATAGTCAACTCATTTGACTGTTTTCCCCCCCAAACAGTCCATTGTTTAGCTACTATTGAATTTTGGCTTGGATTGCATCGACCGATCATTCCAATCTGGTCAATCAATCGATTGGCTGCTGCAAAACTTTTCGAGACAAATCTGAAGCACGCTATCTGATGGCATTTTCATCATTTTGGTTGTAATTCTTCTGCACTATAAAAGAGAAGCTGTGAACATAATTGAAACACTTTCTCAAAACTAGGGTTTTTGCTATTGTTCTAGGGTTTGTTCCGCTACTATTTCTTCACTTCTTATCTAAACAAAGTCAATTCTCAAAGAAAATTTATTGTAATTAGTCTCACTCACTTCCGTATTAATAAGAGCTCTTTCCAAAGTCGATGTACACTAACATGACGTTGGTTGAACCGCTATGAATCTCAGTGTCATTTATTTATTACTATTTTTATTATTGTTCTCTTTACTATGATTTTTTATTGTGTTGGAATGAGGTATTTTTGATCGATTATTTTGCATCACTTATAACGATGCGTTTAGAGTTTCCGTTGACTTTGGTGTTAAATTATGTTTCTAGATATATTTAGCTACCTTTTAATTAGATTTATAAGTTTCCTTACACTACCTAGTATAAACAGAACAATAAATAGAACTTTCATTGAAATATAGAAACTAGTATATTTAAATTCATACATATATCTACGTTGTCCTAAAATAACCAAAGCATCATTCATTCCAACAATTTGTTGTGCGTTTACCGTACTTATACTATCATGCACATGTTGACCATGTCCACACAAACTTCCTGCACAACTATATGGAACTTCTGCATTAAAATTTGTTCATATCGAGGAAATATGATGCAGGTAGGTGTTAACCAAACTCCCTTCCTCATCAATTCTATAGTAACTTCCAAATCTTGGTCGTCCTCGTATGAATAGTCAGAGTCAGAGATACGATGTCAATCGGGCATTGTTAAAGTAACTCCATTAAAATGGTTTACAATTTTACCCTTTGTGTAAAGTAAAATTCGATAGCAACCCATTGAAAAATGAGAAAAAAAATACAATGATGGCTCATTGAAACCATTTTCGTCAGGGTCTAATTGAATAAAAAGACAAAGTGATAATTGATCATCAAAACACTAAGGGTGGTTAGGAATTATTTCCCAGTTGGAGGACAGATTATTTTGTACACCCCAAGCAATTTTTCGGAAAATAAAAAAATAACACTCCCTTGTCTAGTTTGTAGTTCTTTTAACAATGCTCTTTCTGCCAAACAAAATGTGAAGTTTGATAGAATGAAATGGATGGAGCTAGGATGAGAGTGAAATAAACAATCAAAATACGGTCCTTTAGAATAATTGTAAAGTTTTTTCATTATTATGTCCAAAGTTAATAATTTCACGCGACACAGCGGCTCCACAAATTACAAAAAGATAATTCAGTATTTGAATTTGAACCTCAGCATTACATTTCAGAAAGCAAGGAGAATACACAGAAATAAACAAAAGAAAACAATTTGTTTTTCAAAGAACACCCTTACTTTTTATAAAATATATTACAGAACCGAGCACACTTCTTTATCCACTAAACAACGAAGAGAACAACGACGAAAGATGAAATAGGCAGCGATTTTAACCGAAGGTATGGGCAGTCTCTCTTAAACTGTTTGTATGTATAGTTTGGGAAAACTTTGAATTTAAGTTCCATGTATAGTGATGTCAGAATCTGTTCAAGCTCAATAATTTTGTATCTTGTAGTAGATTCATAGATTGTTATTTTGCTTGTTTACTTCGCCGTACATTCGTAACTTGATTTGTCAGTTTATACTAATTGTTTTCTTGCTGAAAAAGTTCATTTCTAGCAGCATGTCGAAATAAATTCTGAGAATTTTTTTCTGTTTCAAAGAATTTTTTTTATTAGGTTCATGCAGCGTAGTGAATTAGAGCAGATTACTGTAAGTTGTTATTCAGCAGATTTTGATGCTACACATACTGATCAACTAAGGAAAATTGATTTGAAAAATTAGCTTAAAATATGTGCTTTTTAAAATTGGAGACAGGGGAATTAATCAATGACAAGAGCAGCTTATGGTAATGGAGAAAGAATGCAGGGGGCATATGTATCATCAGATGTAAATTTCATTTCAGACAAATTTCCAGATTATAAAATAGGATCAAAAAATGTAATAATCGATACCGTGGACGCGGATGAAGCCCCATCACTTAAGGAAATTGTAGCAAAAGAGACAGCACTTTTGTTAGACCAACAAAAGCGACTATCTGTTCGAGTCCTTGCCAAGAAATTTGAAAACGGACTTGCATCTGTGGATAAACTGTCTGATGAGGTTCGTCACAATATATTATTCAATGCGATCAGAAATTTTGTAAAACTAGTTTGAGAAAACCCAGACAACTCTAGTTTTAGTTCATAATCTTAATTCTTGCCTACAGTGTACACATTTACATGGTATATTCACAATGACTTATATTGTACTTGACCATCTTTACTACATGTATTGATCACCTGTGACATTGTTTGTGAGTTTTATTCCTCTAAAGGCATCAGTGTTATTACAATCTATAAACTTCTATTTATACCATGCATAGCATTCATTATGTTCTGATGTCCCAGGATGTTATTTTCTTTAGTGCAGTGTATTTGACACTTTGAATCTTCCTTGTATAACCGTGTGTGTATGAATTGTGAGAGATTTTACGCTTTGAATATTTCCTTCTATGAAACTGTATGTACAAATAATGATAGATTTCGAAGTTTGATTACCAAGTTTCCACACACACACAGATGCGCGCGTGTGCGCGCACACACACATAATTGCATCTGAAAAAAGTCTCAATTTTGATTTTCTCATTATGTGGTCCAAGCATTTTGGATGTAGTTAAAATTTTCTCCTGCATAATAGGAGAAGTATGCAGATATTGCTTCATTAGATCAACATGTGCTTTTAAAGAAACTTAGGGATGTTCTTGAATCTCTTAGAGGACGAGTAGCAGGTCGAAATATGGATGATGCTGATGAAGCAATCTCAATGGTTGGTATTCTTTCAAAAATTTAACTATTTGACTTTTCTTTTTCCAAAAATCAAAATCAAAATCGCTTGCCCATGTACGCTTATTTTTTTCTTTTTCTAGCTTTAATTAATTTTACTACTGAAGATGGCACATTAATGACCCAAGCTTGTTGCCGTGAAACATGACTTTTTTGTGACTGATGATTGATTTACAGTGTTGATAGTAGGTGGCATTCCTTTATTAAATTCTTTCCTTCTTATCTTTGGTAGGTTGAAGCCTTAGCTGTTCAGTTAACTCAGAGAGAAGGAGAGTTGCTCCAGGAAAAAGCTGAAGTGAAAAGGCTTGCAAGTTCTTTTAAGCAGGTACTCTTAGGTTGTCCACAATTCACCATAGTTGACTGGATAGAAATAACTGTTCTAATCACTCCATATTGTCCATGTTTGTGAATTTTTTATTTATAGTGGTTGGGTTCCAAAAGAATAATTGCAACTCACCTGCACCAACATTTACTTACCGACCTGTAAACATCAAAATGTCAACACGATGCTCTAATTAATTGCTGGGAAAAAAGTATAAGGTTGTAAATTAGTCAAAGAGAACAGAGAAGGAACATAGCACTAACTACTATATGCGACAGAAAAAGGAAAATATTATTTACATTTTCCCCTATTTTCATTATGTAAAAAGTGATTCAGAAGTTGAACAATCTGAATATATTCCTATTGTCTATACGGATAACATTATTTGTAGTCAATTTAGGCTTGGGAAGATGCTAAACAGGCAGTTGAAGAAGAAAGAGCTTTAGCACGTGCTGAAATAGAAAACACTAGAGCAGCAATAAAAAGAGTAGAACAAGCGCTTCACGAACAAGAAATTTCTAAGACTCCTGAGATGCAGGTACATTAGCTGTCCTATAAAATCACTAATTCAATCCTCATTTAAAGTATATACTTACTAATTATTTGTAACATTGATTAACTAAATTCTTTTTTATGCTAAAATATTTTTCTTCTCCAAAGGATTTGGATGAATTAATGAAAGAAGTTCAAGAAGCCAGAAGAATTAAAATGCTGCATCAGCCTAGCAGGGTGAGTAATTAATTTCGAAAATATATATATTCAGTTTGCTCGAATTTATACAAATTATTCATTTTTTAGCGTTGGTAATAAAAATTAACTAATAATTTCCAGTATCATTTGTTCATGCTTTGGGATATTTTAGGTAATGGATATGGAATATGAACTTAAAGAATTGCGGGCTCAACTTACAGAAAAGTCTTTACACTGTGTTCAGCTAAAAAAAGAGGTCATCTCTTTTCATTTCATCGCATTCACCTTGATTACATTGTCTGTCAAATCCAGACTTTTTTGTATGGTTCTCTGGCTTAATTCTTCATCTCTTAAATGTTCTTTACTCATGTATGTTTTGTACCACTGACATCGAATTTATAACTTGCTATCTCTCATGAAGCTAATTAGTAGAGACTGAGGGAGCATGCGTTTAAATGCATCCAAATGCAGCTGCATGCTTAATAGTTTCTGAATCATACATGTGACATTCTGGTTAATCCCCCTTTATTTGTTTCAAATAAACACAAAAACGTGCGGAATAACTTACTACACTATTCTTTTAATCCAACTACATTTTGTCGTAAAAAACCACCCCTAGTCATGAGCCCATCTTTGTCGGGTGTTCTGAGCAATATAATTCAATTTGAGAAGGAACAATCACCATTCCTCTGACTACTATTTCTTATTATTTCTACAGTTGGAAAAAAACAAAAGGCTGGAGAACAGTAGATCTAGTTTGTATGGAATTGAGGGCCCAGAGTTTCTGGGCTCTTGTTTGCATATAGTACCACGAACAAATGCTGATCCTGACATAGATAAGTATTCTATTCAGTGGTATCGTATACTTCCTGACAATAACAAAAAGGAGCTGATTTCAGGTACTTACATTTAATGTTTCTTGGAACCTCATTGTAGAATCTGAAGTATGACATAGTATAACTCCCAATGATGAAGGGATTTCAGATCAGATAGAAACTAGTTGTTTTAGGTTAGAGAGTTATGGATAAGGTACATATTTACAATTACATGCTTGCTCTATAAATCTGTGTGTCAGCGCACGTCCTTATGCATGCACCAATTGAATATGTTGAAAGAGTTACAAATATGTGTCAACAATAAAAAATTAAGATAAAGGTTGTTTTATCATAATCTCTACACAGGGCCAAATTTTAAAGAAGGTATAATGAACAATAGTGGTAAAAATGGACCATGTTTCTATAAAAATTAGAAAGTCCAGGTAAATGTTTAAGAAAGAAGGATTGAAATGAAGAAAAAAAAAAGATTTTTGTTGTTTTCTGCTACCTAAACAATCACTGTACCACAATCCGAGGTGGTTAATCATACATGCAATACGGTTATCACATCATTGGTTACGGTGCAGCTGCCAGGCAGTTGGAAACATTTTCCATTAGTCAACAGTATTAAACATACTAACTCCATAATTTGGACAACAGATAAAACTTTGTTTTTTTTCTTTTTCTCATTTGTCAACTCCTTGTCCACTTCTTTCTGCAAATTTGGTCTTATGCAGGAGCAAATAAGGCAGTATATGTTCCAGAGCCTTTAGATGTTGGGCGGTTGCTACAAGTGGAGATCATATTAGATGAAGAAAAAATAACATTGTCAACAACTGGGCCAATAGTTCCTTGTAAGACCTTTTTTTTCCCCTAATCCTTGTCCTCTTCTTTGTTCCCAGTTTGCACACATCCGGTAATTTAATGTGAACAATCAGATATAATTTTTATTTATTTATGCAGAAAACTTTTGTTTATGCAGCTGCAGGACTAGGAAGTTACGTGGAATCAATTTTCAGAAAGAGTGACAATGAGTTTAATGTAAGACTAGTTTTACATTATTTTTTCTCATGATCTGACAACTTTTTGATGAATTTATCCTCTTTAAGTACTCTATTTGAACTTTGAACTTAACCTATAATCCCTATTTTCTCTTCTGCTGTTCTCCTGTTGCATATCTTACTATTCTTGTCAAAATTTTGAACTGAATATGAAACTGGTTAGCAGATATCGCGCAACCTAATAAGTTGCAATTCATATTTCCTTTGAGTTCTTCACATCCATATGTTTCCTTATCAAGGTTCTCAAAACGGGATTCAACTCGTGAATCATAAAGTTCAAACTTCAAAATTGAAATGAGATTTAAATTGTAAATTCAAAAAAATCCATATTTTAAAATTTATACACTTTAAAATTGATTATGATGTTTGAATTTCTATATCTAAACATAAATAAGTTTTCTATCGTATTCCATGCTTATTTTGTTTAGAAATGAGTAGAATTGGAATCGTGGATTCAAATAAGCATATTGAATATATAAGTATGGTTGGAATGATTTTCGTCAATTCCATTTTCATTTTTCATTCGGGAATTAAATTAGGTGGTGGTAGTTCAAATGAATGGTCAGGATCATCCCTCTGAATCAATTCACGTGTTTCATGTTGGTAAGCTTAGAATAAAGCTTCGCAAAGGGAGAACTTCGAAAGCTAAGGAATCATATTCCACATCAATGCTGGTAATTATTCATATTTGAAACGATCAAATTTGTTTTTTAATGTATTTTGCATTTCATGATATCTGTGATTGGAACAAAACTATCAATTATGTGCATGTCCCTTTTCAGCCTTATTTTTGTGCCTAAAGCAGACCAAAAAATAAATTTCGTGTAGATAATTTGTGTCATGAACCTAGCTTTGTTTGTTAATCAGCTATGTGGAGTTAGAGGAGGTGGTAATGCTGCAGCTCAATCAGTATTCTGGCAAGCGAGGAGAGGCCTATCCTTCGTTCTTGCTTTTGAAACAATTAGAGAACGTAATGCTGCAATAATGCTTGCTAGAAGATATGCTCGTGATTGCAATGTATACTTCTCATTCTTAAATTTGTACTTCTGTTCTTTTTTACTTTTTATTACTAGCTAACACATTGATGAAGTGATCAATTATGCCAAATGACTACCAGTGTAGTAGTATGGCTTTTGATTTTGTTGGTCTCATGGAGTTTGTTACTTTCAAACTAATGTTTCAGTCCAAAGATGACTGTTTAGAAGAAGAAGAAAAGTGGAAATCGCTAGATATACACAGTCTCTTTAGCGATGGAACTTATCATGATGTATCCTTTGTTAGGAATTCATGCATATGACATCAAAAAATACTGGAGTTTTATATTTAATCTTGCATGAATGATCTGTTTTGATTTTTTTTTTCCTGCTTATGTAACCATGTAATGTGTTGGTGGCAGATTTTGCTTGCTGGGCCTGATGATCGCGCCTCTGTTTGAATGAAAGTGAGCTAAATTAACATCGTTTGATTCGACGGTAAGTGTACGTTTCATTGCTTCACCAGTGTATCTGTATACCTGTAAAGATGCACTGTACTGAGCCAATTTTCCTCCATGTATTTGTTGGCTTTCATAATATTACCACCGAGGCTACATTTTATTTGCGCTTTTTCTTTGGCTTATAAACATAACTTGTGTTCAGATATCATGTCTTATACTCTATAGAAACTGACGATGTATGTTATCGTTGTATAAAGATAAATGTTGTAACCCAAACTTGTTACTAATAAAATGCATCACAAAGTTTGAAATGTTTTATTTCATTTGAAATGGTGGTTATATGTTGGAGAATTCTCAGTTCTACAAAATCCATTGGCAATAATAAATTTAATGGTTGCCTAGTACTAATTTGATAGATTATTATGAGAAAGTGACACACATGATGTTTATTTGGAGCATTTCTTTAGTAGCTATATCATATTTTTAGCTATACAATTTCAAATACTTTGAAATTTTGCAGATAGATGCTTAAGAGCATATCCAGAAAAACCATGCTCATTAGAATATATATAACATTTGATTGGTCAATGGTGCGAGTTTTGGTACATGCCCGATCCGAACCCACATTATTATCTTGGTATGGGTTTGGCTTCCAATACCTGAACCCGAACCCAGATTGGAACCCATTTTATTTGGGTCAATTTGGTCGCTAGTCAGCCCAAATGGAGCTAATGGACCATCATTCATGAAAACTTTGCTGTACCCACTATATTCAATACAATATCCAATGTTATTTTTTTGGAACTTTTACTTCTCACATGGCAATAATATAGGCCTAAATGAATTAGTCCACAATAAATTTAGTTTACCATTCTATTGTTTTATTTGAATTTTCATTTTGAAAATGCTACTGTACAAAAAAAAAATAACGGTTTTGTCAAATTCTACACCAGAAATAAAATTTTAAGAGGAACCACAAAGCAAATTATCAAATTGCCTTCTGAATTCTTCCAAATCCCCCCAAATATACTATTCTTACATTTTGGCAGAATTTTTTTTAAATCATAGTAGCAAAATCCTTTTCGTTTTGTTGCACGTTAGTAACTTTATATGCTTTCATGTCTACGTGGTGTTATCACTTAGTAATTAGCTACCATTTTGTGGCGTGTGTCTATATATATGTATATATGCGTGTGTATTTCAACGACACTCATATTTTTAGCACCTTAAATGTCTATTAACTTCCAGTGTTAGATTCATCAAATCCATGGCTATGAGAGTGAAAAATATGACATGCAAGAGAGAACTTTTTTAATTCATTTTTGTTTTTATTCAAATTCATCCAAGGATTTAAAGAATCCAATGGTGGAAGTTAAAGGGAAGACACGGTGCTTCAAATCGGTGTGTTGTTGAACCGTGATATGTATATACATTGCTATTTGAAATCATTTCATCTATAAGCTAATAGTATGTTGAATGCACTACTGCAAACTTATGGGTGTACTCGATATTTTACATGAATGTCTGATGGATCAGATTTGGGTATTCAATTTTGAATATCGAATACGCATCGGGTTTGGGTTGAGTTTGGATTATCCATCGGGTTTGGGTTGAGTTTGGATTGTAAAAATTTGGTTTAGGTTAGGGTGTTTGGCTACCTGGACACCCGAACCGAATTTGATCCATTAACTGGTCTACTTAACATAACAAATTTGGTGTCTAAAGCTGAGCGGTTAAAATAAATGTTTTAGTAGTGAATATCAACTTACAATTTGAATAGGTCTGCAGTATTAGCTCCATGGAGAGCGGGCTTTCCTCTGGTAGCAAGAGGCGGATTTGATTCCTACCTTGAGCAATTGTGCCCCGAAACAAGATAACTCGATGTAGTAGAGGTTTATGGGACTCGTGCAGATTGGGTTGCCCTACACCCCCAAGGATGAACGGTCCGTCATTGTTCTTTTGTTGGTCGTTTCATTACACTTTGAATAGGATTTTTTTTTAAATGGTCACATTATTTGTGAGGATGATATTTATTACTTAGGTTAAATATCTACAAAATTTTGTAGCATTTAGAATTGTGTAGCTCAAAATATGATCAGAGCGCTAAAATGGTGATCCAAAAGAGAGGTGCCATTAAACATTTCTCTCTCCCTCTCTACACATATATGTATACACGTAGGCTTTTTCGTATCCTTCTTTTGTGGACAGCAAAATTTATTATATTTGCTAGAATCAAAATTGGATAACCTTTTGGATGTGTTATGATTATCATCAACGTTCTAAAGAAAATTATTTTATTCTGGAACTTCTACCTCATTAAATTAATTATGAACGAATTATAGATTAAAAATATTTATTATAATAATTGATTTAAATGAATTAATATTTAGTGGACCAAAGATATCAAAATAAGACTGAATAGATGACACTGATGATACGTAGATAGATCACACCTACAAAAATACTAAATTTCGATAATCATAAATAGCTGAGATCGAGTTGGGCACAAATTGAAGATATGGAATAACTAGGGCGATGATTAATATTACACCCACTTTTCGAGTCGTGCAGTACGATGCGTAGGCTAGGTAAACCGTGTAGTGAAGTTGGATGATTAAACCAAAAACTCAATGGCGCACTTAAAAAATAAACAAGCTGAACGTGGAATGAACCGTGTAGAACAAAAGTGCTTAGCATAATCTAATAGAGTTAGGGGTATGCCCTAGTGGCAATTATGTAATTCGTTACATATATCTAACTCGTTGACCAATCTTGTTCGAAATAAACGATAATTTCTTCCTATTATATACTTGATATAATGTGATTATATTAATTAATTAACTTAACTAAAAGTATATTTAATAGAAAAATCCATAAATGGTATATTTTGTGATAGTAGTTAAAAGTGTTGTAACCATGAGTAATTTTTCACAACGAAACAAATATACCATTTTAAATGTTCCTAGTCAAGATGCATCGAGACTGGATATCGATGTATCTGTTGAGACTGGGGTACATAACGCTCTCCAAATGTTGGGCAGTGTATTACTCATGACTGCTAGGGGTGCCTAGGGGTTACATACTAATAGTTCTTGGATAACTATGGAACGACTCCTCGATAGTTTTCTGTTGGTTAATACACTACGCCATAAATGGCCTACTGCAACACAAAAAAAATGTTGGCTCAGGCCCGAAAAATGTTGCCATAGGTCTATGGCAACACTTTTAGGGTGATGCAATTTTTGCCGTTGCCTTAGACCTCAAAGGCAACATTTTGACTATCTAAGGCAACATAAGTAATATTGTTGCAATAGAACCCTATTTGGGTCTATGGCAACACCCATAGGTATCTGTAGCAACATTCCAAAATGTTGCTATAGATATGAACTTTCTGAATTTGTGGGGCCTACAATGTAGAGCATATTTGATTTTTTAATAAAAATAAATATTTATTTAATAAAATGCTATTGCACAGAATTTGATATTTAAACAGTAATTTATTTAAATAAAAATTTTATTTCAACATTTGAAATAGTACAAATTCCTGACTCCACTATTTTACAATTCAATGATATATAACACTGATATTCACATATACAGATATTCCTCACTACATCACTCAGTTCACTCATTACATATGCAGTTTCAATTTATACCGACACTGACAAATATATGCCGAGCCGAAGGCGAGCCGAGTGCCGAGCCGAAGGCGAGCCGAGTGCCGAGCCGAAGGCGAGCCGAGAAGCGGGTCCGGGCGCAGCGCCGGCGGGGGTCCGGGGCACCTCTAGTGGGCACCGCCCGATTCATCCGATTTCGGAAGATCGAACCTTCTTTGAAACGACGTAAAATGATGCACCCCACATACTTCTAAACCACCAGCCTCCATCCTCCATCCTCTAATTGCCTTACCAACAAACTATTTCAGTTGCCAAATTCGACTTCAGGTTGCCAAATCGCCTAATCACCTAATCACAATTGCTGATTACCCATTCCGACAACCCAAACATCATCAAACTTTCACACTGCAAATTCGCAACAAAACCAAGCACCACCCTTGGCTGATATCTACAGATTTGGACCATCAACTCTAAGCGGACTGCTTCGCCTTTCATCAACAAGAGAATCAAAGGTCAGTTCATACATGTACATTAGTTCAAAGCACCAAGCTATATATCTTCAGATTTGGACCATCATTAGCCTACAAAAGAAAAACCAAACTCGTTTACTCAATGTGAAAGAACAAAATGCAGTGAAAAATTTGAAGTATATCAATGTGAAACTACAGGAAACCGGACATTTTGATAACAATACCATTCACACAAAGTATCGAACACTTTTAGTGCATTACAAAATAGCTCTTCCAGTCATTCTCTATTCTATCTTCGAGGTGCAATATGGAAGACCACTCCAATCCAAATTCAACAATAGACCTCAAAATACATGAAGCAAGATGAAAAAAATGCATAAATCCACAGTATCAAATATCACAAAATGAAAAAAAAAGGTCAAAACAAACCGGAAATTAGACAGCCTGCTCTTCATTGGACTGCAGTGGTATCTCAAGCAACTCAGGAGGCACAGTCTCGACGCTCTTAGGTGTGTTCCTGGCAGCAACAGGAACAGCAAGAATCGCGTGCCCTAATTTTCACATAGAGAGGAACGAGAAAGAAGAGCGATGGCGACGACAGCGGTGGCAAAAGGGGTTTGAACGGAAAACTTTGTTTGGTTTCGGGTTTCGGTGTCGTGACGGGGCTCTGGTTGGAGCTAGTTGGTCGCGATGGGTCAGGGGGTAGCTGGGGGTGAGGGTGACAATTTGGTGGCGATGGGTCAGGGGGTAGCTGGGGGCGATGGGTCAGGATTTGGTGGCGATGGGTCAGGGGGTAGCTGGGGGCGATGGGTCAGGGGGTAGCTGGGGGTGAGGAACGAAAATATGATTTGGAAATTAGGGATTTGGAAATTGGGGGTGAGAACGAAATGTTATGAAAAGTAAAGCGGGAAAACGAAATTTTGGGACAAATTGTAGTGGTGATCCATTTTAACAATCAGATTAAATGTAGACCGTTGGATCGTATTCACGCGGATTGCTAATTTTATTAATTTTTTAATTTGAATACATCTATAGCAACACTATATAAAAATGTTGCATCCTGTTACACTTGTTTAGCTAGAGAAACACATTTTTATGGCTAAGGTAACACCAAAAATACAACGTTGCAGTAGGATCAAAATTTTATAGCTGTCGCAACATTTTAGCTGGCAACACCTTGCAAAAATGTTGCAGAAGGTCATCTATGGCGTAGTGATAGAACCAAGGTCAAACAGAAAATATCGATGTGACTGATTTACACAGTTCTCTCGACTTGAGAATATTGTGGATCTTCAATATGAAAACTTCGCTTTGATTATAGTCAAATCATGGCATGGCGTCCACCGAGTGACTATAGTTGGATCGAGTGGAAGTATTGGAAGTGAAGCACTATTCAAGAGAGGATTTGTCTCCTCGGTTATATGCGGTTAGTATCACAGTCAACTCAAAATCAAAGTCTCTGGCCAGAGCATTTCGGTTAATAATAATTGTTATTATTGAACCAAGGACTTTGTATTTGGACTATAAAGTTGAATGTGGATGAGGTTGGAATTTTGACCTTTACCAAATTCCATAAGTCCAAAGTGATATAGTTTTGACGAAGAGAATTGGTGTAAACAAATGTCACAACCGGGTAATGCTTATTAAACTAAAATTGGATTTTACTGAAAATGAGTAAGCGATAAATTTGGTCATAATGTCACACCACCTGCTAAGTGACGTGTGAACGTTAACATTAGAATAGTTCGATGTTAATCGCTGACCAAATTTACACCCAAGAGTTACACAGCCGAAATGATGAATTCCCTTAAGACCAAACGATTTAATTAGTTTATAATTGTTATAAATTAATTAAACTAATTAATATCTATGAAATATTAATTAAAAATTTTGAATATGATTTGAGAAATAAATAATGTTATATATATTTATAACAGTTATAAATATATCGATCGATATACAATATCGACAAGCGATTAAATTAGATTTAATTGCATAGTATTTTGGCTTGGGCTTAGATGGGTTTAAGGCCCATCATTAGGGCTGCAAAATTTTGGTTATGGGAAGGTCTAGGGGTGGTTAAAACATAGGGAATTGGCTTGGAGATAATGGGTTGAGATCAAGTGAGAATGGGTAAAAAGGTTTTCCTCGTTTCTCTCTAATACAACCCTATATGTGTGTGTGTGTCTCTAAAGATAATTATAAACCTATTTTTGGCCGCCATTACCTTCTACATTGCTGGTTAAAACATAGCTCTCAATCCACTCAAAAATTCTCAAATATATTTCAGATTAAAATAATACTATTCGATAGTTAGAGGTCGGTGATTCCGGACTTGCAACTTGACAAATCAAGAACAGTAAAAGGAAGGGAAGCCATTGCTTCAGCGTGGATTCAAAGGCATCATTAAATTGGTAATTTTAATTCATATTACAATAATTAAATTATATTCTATGATCCTATAATGAGAAATTTCATATCTGTTTAAATATATTGCTACTATATGTTTAGTTAGGTGAAATTTTGTAAGTAGATGTAGTTGTCACAAATCAGTTTGGTGATGTACATAATTTGTTTATTATACTATTTGATTTATGTATAGACAAATGTTATTTACTGTAAAAAATCAATATTTGTCATTAATAATTGTTTTATATATATTTATTAATAAATTCATATATATATATATATATATATAGTAGTGTATATTTCTCTCTCATAATAGCATATATGCATATATAAGATACATATATGATTTAAAAATTTTAGTACACTTATTTATATATAATATGAATTTACAAATTCGAAAATTAATTATCATACATATATTCATATTTTTAACTTAACATTTATTGAATTTTGAATTGTTTATTATTTATAAAATAATTATTACATTAAAAATTCAATTTTATATTTAAAAAAAATATTATATCATTCCAGAAACGTATAGAAAAAATTTAGGATTTTTTCAATAAAGTTTACTATTTTTAATAATTAATATTATTTCAGAAAAACTGTTTATGTTTTATTGAAAATAATAATTTAATTGAAAATTTTTCATAACCTTTCATTCATGATCCTAGAATTTCTGAAATTTTAAATTTTGAATTTTTAATAATATATTATTTTAAAAAAATATTTCAACTTTGAAAAATCTCCAGATTTTTTCTAAGCTCTATTTTATGATCTTAGATTTTCGAAAATTGTAAAATTTGAATTTTCATCAATCGATTATTTTATGTTTATTATTTATGGATGAAAACATTATTTTATTCATAATATATACAAATTAAAATACTAAAATTATTATGTTTGCAAAACTAAGTTAATTTTGGATTTTAAATAATTTTTAATAATTGTGTTCTCTCTCTTTCTATATATATTTATCTATATTTAAATGTTTTATGTACATATATTATATATAATATATTTATACATACATATGTGTGTGTGTGTGTATTTTGTAACACATATACCTGCACATATTTGGGCAACATACTTGACATACAAAATGAGCTAGCTAATATGTCTGTTGCGATGTAAATTCCAACATCTACATATGGGCATATTATACCTTTCACGGATTATTATGTTACACATGCACTCACACATATATGTATATGATGCATTTATGTATAAACTAAATCAAATAAAATTAATTTCGTATCTTAATATATTTGAATTTAAATAAAATACATGATTTTATTTAAATGAAATTTAGAAATGTTCTAATTCAGTTAGACTTCATAGGCCCAATAAACATCCAATAGGGTAAATTTTTGAAATTCATCCATAACTTCCGCTGCGGGCTGGTCCAGTTCCAACAATGGTATCAGAGCACAATAGCCTATGCGGTCTAAATTAGTCATATTAGGACTAACTAATTAAGCTTGCCCACTTAGTACGGTGTCTAGAAAGGTAATGTCTAAGATTGGAATTGGATAATCAAGTACCCTGTCCTACCTGGTTACCGGTCTGGTCTGAAAGGTGAAGTGAGCCCAAAGGTTGCCCCTAATAGAAAAGGCCCAACTTAATTTGGGCTTTGGGCTGATTTTCAAAATCGTTTTGAAAATTAATGTTAAAGATTTTAAATTTAATAGTTAAATTTAAAATAAAACATGTTTATTATAAAAATTATAATACTACATAAGTTTTCAAAATGTTTGAAAGGATAATGATATTTTCAAAACGTTTGAAAATATTTATATAAAAATTTCAAATTTTAAATTTATTAATAAGATTAATAAAATAAATTAATTAAATATGTTAATTAATTAATGCATATATGCATGTATTATATATGTTGATATATGTTATGTTATTTTAAAACGTTTAAGATAACATAAGTATACATATATGTATACAAGATAAATTTTGAAATTAATAAATTTTAATAAAAAAAATTTAATTGAATAAATTAATTAAAGGTTAATTAATTAAATAAAATACACATATATATGATATATGCGTGTTACACTATAAAGGTTATAGTATACACTATAAATGTTATAGTAGATATGTCCAATATATAAGTTATATTGGAATACTAATTTAGAATTAATTAAAATTAATTAGATAAGATATAATTAATGATATATTATACGTAAGACTATCATATAAGTAATATGAAATATACAAGTTATATAACAATAAAACTTACATGATATGTATATAAACTAAATGTGGAACATTAAAGAAACCCAAATAGACTTGAGAAATAAATACATATGTAAATGTACATATACTGTGATTTCTGATGTGTCTGACACTTGAATCGCTGGGGTATTTCATAAGAAATATATTATTCTATAAGTCGATATCACTCAATATATATATTGAAGATTATGAATCTTCAATATAATGTTGTCCTCTACCATATATATATTAATAAATTACTTACATACTTCTTAGTTGTTGAGCAAACTCAAGCTAGAGATGTTATGCGTAGCATTATTAATATATTGAACAGATGGGGTAAGATAACTATATGTATTTGTTGAGCAAACTCAATGTACATATAATATACTTAGGCCATCACGATATGGTAGGTATGAGTGAATAACCTCTTTCGATTTGTTAAGCAAACTCAAGGTCAAAATGAGATTAGAACAGTAAAAATGGGTTAGGAGTTGTATGTGATACAACCGATAAGGAGTTATCCATCGTTTGTGGGGCTATGATTTGTTGAGCAAACTCAAGGTCATAATACCAAAACAAACGAGTCCTAACACCCACTAGTGAAGTTGTACGACTTTTATGTTTCATCTTAGGGTTTGGAGAAACATAAAAGACTAGTGGGAGCCTTATTAGAAAAATGAAATGGTAACATTTAACCTTTCTAATATTGTAAGAACATATACTATACAATGTTATAATTATCTACAATGTTATAATTATATAATGTTAGAATTGATAAAACGTTTGTCAATTAACATATATATACAAATTGAATTGAAAGTTGACAAATAGAAATATAATATATACTTACTAATAATTCTAATTGCATGTTATATAAAGTTTCTATACCCATGTAAGTGCCTAATTTCAACTACTTAATACATTCGTAAGTTGGTCACTTATATGTTTATTTGGTTTAGACCGTGTATTGCATTACGTGAGTTTTTGAACTCTAAATGCAATTCAAGACTATGGATATTTGATCCATGTACTTTCACATATAAATACTATATGGTGAACAGTCATAGTTTGTGGGGTACAATGTTTCGATGAAGTTAGTTCATTCGAAGTAAGCCAATAAATAGTATTTTAAGATCATGTATTCAACTTGAATGATTTCAAAAGGAATATATTGTGTTAATTTAACACAAGACCATAAACTACGAGATACATCTAAGAACTCGATCGTTGAAATGTCATCTTGATCGGTTTACATAAAGTGCAACATATTTGATGTCTTAAATGTTAAGAATAATCAAATTCGCTTTTGTAAAAGGTTTGTTACGATATTGTAGTAAGGTTTTCTTTTGAATAGTTTGACCATTTGAAAGAAAAAGGAATGTATAAGAATAGATGTAATTTAAGGTAAAGTTGGAATGAAGAGAATGAATAGTCACTTCTACTTCATAGAGAAACATTGGAAACAAGAATTGTAATAATAACTGATACTTAATATTGGAATATGAAATATGATTTTTATTCCGAAATGTATTTTCATATAGAAAATTGTTTTCTATAACATTTATTTCTTTGAGTTTAAGATATTTGATCAAAGAACTCTCCTCTGTAAACTAGTTGCAGCATATGAAATAAGTAAACAATATTAACAATATCAAGTGAATGGTCGACCTCTAAATTTAGTACGCTATTATAGTAATGGCGGAAATAGTGGGAGCATGCCATATAGCACCTAATGATTGCATCAAATTATGGAAATTGTTTTCGTAAAATGTACCGAACATTATTTATGAAATAATGTTTATTTTTGGTATTGATTGAAAAATAAATATAACTATATTTCAACATGAGTATTATGAATATTCATTATGAAATAGAACTATATTATGGAATTTGTTTTCATAGTAAAAGTGATGCAACAAAAATACATGTGTCTAATATTATTTACAGTTGTTTTGGAATTATAGACTAAGCAGTAGCTTTGAAAAATAATTTTACTATATGATTATGAATCATATGATACAGGTTAATTATATCTCAAATAATTAATGGCTATGCACCCACTTAGTGGGTGCATCATAAGAGTTGATGAACTCTTTGAATTAATACATATTGATGTATGCAATCACAAGTCTATTAATACCAAAAGAGTTCCACATACTTTGTTATATTCGTCGATGATTTATTACCAACATGTACATATGTATTGGATACACATTTAGTAAGTTTATGATAAAATCATAGAATATAAAAGAAAAGTGAATAAAATAACATGCAATAGAATAAAATGATTTGATTTGGTCGAATAAGTTAGTATATTGGAAAGAGTTCCAAATGTACCTAAAAATGAATATAGATTTGATCTCAAAAGTCACTCCTCTATGTGATACATAATGATGCATCGATAAGGAGTAATCAGACATTGTTAGACAATTTACGATTAACTGTGAGTGAAGTTGAGTTAGTTTCTTTCTATAAAGTCATGTACTTAAGATTAGTACACAAGGTTGATATTATTTCATCTAAACAATAGTTTACAAAATCATACAAAATAAAGGTTTGTAAGAAATCCCAACATATCTTAGGCCAAGGAGTTGGCAGGTTGTGCGAGTCGAAAGATTGCACGTAATAATTGTTCATGAGGGATCTTGTATGAATCTCAAAAAGGTTTTTGGAAAGGTCTGTCATCAAATGACATAGTTATGTTTTGAACATAATTTTTGTAAACTAAAATCTGTTTTATAAATAAAAAGGTTCATAAAGCGTTTATGAATCCCTATTCTATTTGCACTAAGAAACAATTGTTATTTCAAGATATATCAACTTTATTGTGAAGAAATTTCTTTGAGAAATTTTCGGTAGTTAAATGGAATTGGATCTGATCCATAGATATAACTGACTATATGAGATGAAGTGAAATTAACTAACCTAAATGAACACATAGCATTAGAATGTCTAATAAGTATTCTCGTACATCGAAGAAAAACTACGAGTTTCTTATTAATGTCGAAAATATACATTACCCTCGGTTGTTCGATTAAACCATTAAGATTGTTGACTCTATATGGTATGATGCGCAAATCTGAAAGAATTCCAAGTACGCTATCAAAATATGATTTTGGTGGTCGTAACCAAAGAGATGTGATCCATCGGCCGAGATTGTGTCTTTATTGGAAAGACTAATGTGGTTGGAATTAAATGAGCAATGCTGATAAGAATAATATCGCAAATTTCAATTATTGAAATTAGCATAACAGATTCGGTATTCAACATGCTCAAGTTAATTCAGATTTACTCACAAAATTATCGCTCGATAAGACTTAGTGTTTGGTACTTATGTATTGAAACAGAAAATTCTAAATAATGATTTAGAGTAAGCCGTTTACACATATTAACCAAAAATGCCTCAAAGTCAGTGGGAGCGATACTGGGTTTGTGAGACTTTGGATATGATCCATACTAATGTATCATTTTATAAGCATGAAAATTGAATAAGTATTTTGATAGAAATATCAAATAGTTTGATTTTCAATCAAAGTGCAGAGGAAGTGTGTGTTCATAAGAAAGAACGTTAAAAGGTACATTGATATTTTTAAACTATAAGTAAACAACATGTTGTTGATTTTAACAATATGCTTGAATTAAAATCAATTTTAGTTGTTTTAATACTCAATTTTGGATTGTGAATGATGTCTTTTATGGTGAGTATAAAAGATATAGGGATTGTCCCAAAACGATATACAAGAGCACCATATTAAAAGAAGAACATGTAAGTTGGATTCCTTATGCATTAGCAATAGGAATTATCATACAGGTTATGTTGTGTATGATATTGTGTTTTGTTTATGTATTTGATACATGTAGCAAATATAAAATTGATATCACTAAACGGTTGTTTGAGGTGTTCTCGTGTATTTATGAAATACTAGAGAATTGTTTATAGAAACAACGAACTTGTTATGATGGAAAGTTTGGACATAAACTTTTATAAGTGATATTGAGTATAACATGTCAATGATAAAATTCAATTTAAAATCTTTAATTTGAAAATGTTTCAAAATAAAAGTGATTGTGGTCGATTAAACGAAATGTTGAGAACATTAACTTGAATAGCGCTACAATAAACCAATGTATACAGATATAAATGCACAAATTTATAATTGAGCCAAAGGTGATTCCAAATGCTGAGAATCCCATAATATTGTTATAAGATAACAATGGCATGAAATTGGTCATGATAGAACTTAAAGCTCATAGAAGTCGAAAGACATACTTTGAATCGTTTCATGTGATATAGGCAGTTTATCAGTGTCAGAGAGAGTTAATCGACAAAATAGATAATTAAAGCATAATAGCATACCTATTCACTAAGGGACCGACCTAATTGGTTTTGAGAAAACTGATTAGAGAAGTAGGAATTGGATTCCATAATTGACCCCAAGTGCAAGTGAGAGATTGATAGAGTTAGTGGTATGCACTAGGGGCAATTTTGTGATTCGTTACATATATCTAACTCATTGACCAATCTTGTTTGAAATAAAAGGTATTTTCTTCCTATTATATACTTGATATAATGTGATTATATTAATTAGTTAACTTAATTAAAAGTATATTTAATAGAAAAATCCATATATGGTATATTTTGTGATAGTAGTTACAAAGTGTTGTAACCATGAGTAATTTATCACAATGAAACAAATATACCATTTTAAATGTTCCTAGTCAAGATGCATCGAGACTGGATATCGATGTATCCATTGAGACTGGAGTACGTAACGCTCTCCAAATGTTGGGCAGTGTATTACTCATGACTGCTGGGGGCACCTAGGGCTTACGTACTAATAGTTATTGGATAACCATGGAACGACTCACTCAATAGTTTTCTGTTGGTTAATATAACTAAGCCCAAATAGAAAATATCGATGCGACTAATTTACACTGTTCTCTCACTTGAGAATATTGTGGATCTTCAATATGAAAACTTCGCTTTGATTATAGCCAAATCATGGCATGACATCCATCGAGTGACTATAGTTAGGTCGAGCGGAAGTATTGGAAATGAAGCACTATTCAAGAGAGGATTCGTCTCCTCGGTTATATGCGGTTAGTATTATAGTCAACTCAAGTCAACTCAAAGTCAAAGTCTCTGACCAGAGCATTTCGGTTAATAATTATTATTATTATTATTGAACCAAGGACTTTGTATTTGGACTATAAAGTTGAATGCAGATGAAGTTGGAATTTTGACCATTACCAAATTTCATAAGTCTAAAGTGATATAGTTTTGACGAAGAGAATTGGTAAAAACAAATGTCACAACCGGGTAATGCTTATTAAACTAAAATTGGATTCTACCGAAAATGAGTAAGCGATAAATTTGGCCATAATGTAACACCACCTGCTAAGTGACTTGTGAACGTAACATTAGAATAGTTCGATGTTAATCGCTGACCAAATTTACACCCAAGAGTTACACAGCCGAAATGATGAATTCCCTTAAGACCGAACGATTTAATTAGTTTATAATTGTTATAAATATTATAAATTTTGAATATGATTTGAGAAATAAATAATGTTATATATATTTATAACAGTTATAAATATATCGATCGATATACAATATCGACAAGCGATTAAATTAGATTTAATTGCATAGTATTTTGGCTTGGGCTTAGATGGGTTTAAGGCCCATCGTTAGGGCTGCAAAATTTTGGTTTTGGGAAGGTCTATGGGTGGCTAAAACATAGGGATTTGGCTTGGAGATAATGGATTGAGATCAAGTGAGAATGCGTAAAAAGGTTTCCCTCGTTTCTCCCTAATACAACCCTATGTGTGTGTTTTTGTGTGTCCATCTCTAAATATAATTATAAACTTATTTTTGGCCGCCATTACCTTCTACATTGCTAGTTAAAACATAGCTCTCAATCCACTCCAAAATTCTCAAATATATTTCAAATTAAAATAATACTATTCGATAGTTAGAGGTCGGTGATTCCGGACTTGCAATCTGACAAATCAAGAACAGTAAAAGGAAGGGAAGTCATTGCTTCAACGTGGATTCAAAGGCATCATTAAATTGATAATTTTAATTCATATTACAGTAATTAAATTATATTCTATGATCCTATAATGAGCAATTTCATATCTGTTTAAATATATTGCTACTGTATGTTTGGTTAGATAAGATTTTGTAAGTAGATGTAGTTGTCACAAATCAGTTTGGTTATGTACATAATTTGTTTATTATACTATTTGATTTATGTATAGACAAATGTTGTTTACTGTACAAAATCAATTTTTGTCATTAATAATTTTTTTTATATATTTACTAATAAATTCACACACACACACACACACACACACACACACACACATATATATATATATATATATATATATATATATATATTAGTGTATATTTCTTTCTCATAATAACATATATGCATATATAAGATATGTATATGATTTAAAAAATTTAGTGCACTAATTTACATATAATATGAATTTACAAATTCGAAAATTAATTATCATACATATATTCATATTTTTAAATTAACATTTATTGAATTTTGAATTGTTTATTATATATAAAATAATTATTACATTAAAAATTCAAGTTTATATTTAAAAAAAATATTATATCATTCCATAAACTTATAGAAAAAATTTAGGGTTTTTTCAATAAATTTTATTATTTTTAATAATTAATATTATTTCGGAAAAACTGTTTATGATTTATTAAAAATAATAATTTAATTGAAAAATTCTTCAAAAATTTTCATAACCTTTCATTCATGATCTTAGAATTTCTTAAATTTTGAAAATTTGAATTTTTAATAATATATTATTTTATATTAAATAGTTATTGCCGAAATCAATGTATTTGTTTAAAAATAATAATATTTCAACTTTAAAAAATCTCCAAAAATTTTTGAAGCTCTATTTTATGATCCTAGATTTTCAAAAAAATGTAAAATTTGAATTTTCATCAATAGATTATTTTATGTTAATTATTTATGGATGAAAACATTATTTTATTCATAATATATACAAATTAAAATACTAAAATTATTATGTTTGCAAATCTAATTTAATTTTGAATTATAAATAATTTTTAATAATTTTTCTCTTTATATATATATATATTTATTTATCTATATTTAAATGTTTTATGTTCATATATTATATATAATATATTTATACATACATGTGTGTGTGTATTGTAACACATATACATGCACATATTATACCTTTCACGGATTATTATGTGTCACATGCACTCACACATATATGTATATGATACATTTATGTATAAACTAAATGAAATAAAATTAATTTCATATCTTAATATATTTGAATTTAAATAAAATAAATGATTTTATTTTAATGAAATTTAGAAATGTTCTAATTTAGTTAGACTTCATAGGCCTAATAAATATCCAATAGGGTAAATTTTTTAAAATTCACCCATAACTTCCACTGCGGGCTGGTCCAGTTCCAACATAATCAACACAGTACAACTCTAAAACAAAAAGTAGACCACGTACCCTTAAGATGCAACTGCACCAATATATCGTAATAAAACACAATGAATCCAACAAAACCGGCCTGCTCAGTGAAGAAGTCAACTCAGTTGAACTAAACTCAAGCTACAACGCAATAACAGAAACCGCGCACCATTGCAAGCCTACCGTGCCTTCAGTTGTAAAATTACTTTACCGTACAAGTAAAACACACTATAAATATATACATGTATCACATCATACCAAGTTACCAACTAAGTCGAACAGTTTAACTATACCAACAAAATCACTATAATATGGGTCTAGACCCAACCAGATCAGTATGCGCAATAGTAAGTTAGCTTAGCCGAATAAAGCTAAAATGTACAATGTACTATCTATTTACATGTCACGATCCACTTGATCATCCAAATATTAAATGCAAAAGCAGACCCTCTCGATACGACAATCTGCACAGCGTTAATAACAAACCAAATGACCAAGGCAAGCCAACCAGAGAAACTGCATTGTAAGGAAATTAGTTCACAACATCTAAATCCAGCTCGAATTGCGCCAACACAACAATCTTAGATCGCCACAATTTCATATTAAAACAAAATCCAAGTAGTTGGAACCGATCTGCAGCCTTAATACTCACCTCAATAAGTTGGAACTTCGGGACATCCTCTCAAGCGACTATACGCAAACGAGGATGTGTCACAATCTTATACTAACATCAAAAATGGCAGGTATGCGCCACAATCCTATATTGATGTTAAAATGATAAGGATGGGCTACAATCTTGATATGTTAGAGTGGTGCCGCAATCTTAAAGAATACTCACCACAAGCATGTAAAACTTCTTCGCAACCAAAAGCCGAGCTTCATTCGTCAAAGACAAACCAAGTGGTCCTAACCGCATCCCTAAAATCACCGAACCCAGTTCAGCAGTGCAGTCTCTCATTGCAGTTTTGTCTACACATATGCGCAATCTACAAACATATTGCTTTGCAGAATCAAGGAAGGCATGATCCATTCAAATATGGGCTTTTCCCGCCTCAATTCTGGATATCTCCACTTCAAAATCAATTCTTCCCATCAAAGGTAGATTTTCCTGCTTAGATCCATGTCAATAATCCATGCATGCTTAGAAATGAAAACGGATGGATGACACGTGTAAATATCTAACGGTGAAAAAAACACGAAAGAACAACTCCATCAATTCACCAAAAATCTCAACTATAAATAAAGGGGCACTGTAGTGGTATTCAGAGAGGGGTTTTTATTCCCAGAAACTATATTACGTAAGTCTCTGATATAAATCATGTAAAAGGAAGTGATGAATAAAGAGGAAGAAATAGTTTATTTATGGTCGTAGGATTCCTCAAAATTTGAACAACGTAAATCTTTGTGTTCCTTTATTTTACTTGTACATTCTATCTTGTTTTACGTGCTCGATTTTTCTTGATTCATAAAGTATTTTACGTGAAATCAAAATTGACACTTTAACAAACAGTTAGGATGCATCTACATGATTGTGTAAACTATAGCAACACGATTACTTAACAAAAAAGCAAATTTAATATCCAATTGAATTTGTTAATTCTCAATTACGAAAGCATCCAACATTGTAATCACTTTAAAATACTCATTTGGTATCGTGGGATGAAAAATCTCACTAACACTTTGGCGCTAAAAGGAGGGCCCATGCCCTCACCGGTTTCATTTTGACCACTGCATTCACAGTCACAATCACCGTAGATATGGAATAATCCATCATCCGTAATCAACTCAATTAAAGTGCTTGGATCAATTGTATTTGATACATCATGATATCATATAAAAAGGTACACAATAGGATACCTTGTTAATCATTAACATTCATGATCTTACCTTGCAATTCTTACTACACTGGTATATCATATAATGAAATGCGGACTGAAGTTTCCCAATGCTTACCATTTTACCTACGTTTACTGCAATCTATGAATGTTAACCTTGTGTCCAAAAGTAAAATTCTCATATGTCAATTCTCTATCTCATTTTTTGGTTATAAGATATCTCAAAATCTGATTTAAAAGAAATTGTTCATATAATATGGAATAGAAACTTTCTAACTTATTGCGGTGCCAAATAGTTGTCGAACGAAGCCGACTGCCCTATTCTTGCATATGATGATGAATATGTCTTGGTTAAGCTAGCATTTAAGGATAGGATGCATTATTTCTTTAAGCTGTCTAAAGAACATGTAAATTCAATATCCATCAATGCAAACCTTCCTTCATCAGTCCGTAGGTCACCGCCATCGCCCACTACCTCAGCTAATTACCCCGCGGGTGAGCAAAAATGACACTCTCAATATTGAGAACGATGATACTGAACTAAGATGCGTGGGGCAAAAATTCCAAAACAAAGCCCATAGACATCAAAAATTGACATGACCCAAAGTAAATGTATGTTCTAGAATTCATCAAAGAGAAACTTCTCTTGACACTTCGAAGTTCACCACCAATGATCGCTAGTTAAGCAAAGCGCGTGGTAAATAGGAATGACAATCTTAGCATAGATAATGGTAAAACTGGATGCAAACACCTGGGACTACATATACACGGTCCGACTCTTCAGCCAAATTACTACACTGGACGTAGGAATATTGGACGGCCCGAACCATTCATTAAAATAGGACCACATATACACGGTCCGGCACTTCAGCCAAATTACTGCACTAGATATAAGGATATTGGACGATTCGAACCAGTTATCAAAACAAGATTGCATATACGCAGTCCGGCTTTTTAGCTAAACTATAGCACTGGACATAGGGATACTAGACTATCCGAACCAGCTATAAAAACCATTGCGCATTCGGAACTGCTCCACAAACCTTGTTGCCAAATCATCAAATCTAGAGATCAACCGTAGGGGTATCCTTGTAAACCACATCATTGCTATTCAAGAGAGAGTTATAGGAAAACATCTACACTTGGTTGAATCATCTTCTCATGCAGAATTCTTCAGCCATTCATATCTCATGATGTGGTGCCTGGGGTCAGTTTTTCCCTCATAGGCAAGCATCGATGGCATATTGAACATCCTTGGATACTCTGCATGTACAACATTATCAGTGAATGTGGTATGGCTTCTCGAGATTCCTCAATCATCATTGGTCAAGCCTTGGCTCTCCCTCACTAACAGTCTGACCATAGCCGACAAGTCTAGCATTGAGATAGTTGGTGCCAAGCGGTGGTTGTGTTCCACCTCAATGTATGGTCTGGTCAATATCTACGGGCCGTTCCACACCTTCTTGGTTCAACATCTTCTCGATGTGTATCTCGTACATTCACTTCATCGTCATTCTGGGGAAGCATTTAGTCAACATTTAACTGAACTCCATCATCTAAATCGGCCACAGTAGCTCCAGTTTGAATCCCAGCATGCATAGGTAAGTTCCCTTCTCTGGAGAAGGGATCGGCACAGGTCATTTCTTTTAGACCATAATGGTCTGCCTGTTGATGCCCCGAAGTTTCTGCGTGATATCTGTTTGTTTTGCGATGCCTATGCCTATGATACTCATCCAATGAACTAGGACTCTTCGATGCTGAGTAAGGGGTAGGGTCCCTCCTAGCTTTTCCTCGCCGTTGCTGAGTGAGTTGGTTCATTAGGTTGATATTGGCCTGAATCTGCTGATTTAATTGTCGACGGCTATCCATTATATCTCTCATTGGATTCTGGAATTCAGCTCTTGTAATAGAATCAGTTGGATTCTAGACTTCAACTGGTTCAGCATTTACATCCATTGGTTGATTGCTCGGGCCTCCTTACTGGATACTAACGTTCTCATTTCCTTTCACATTCTAAGAAGTAGATCTAGTGTTCCTCACCATTTTTGATAGCTTTGCTTAGTTTTTGCAAATCTGAGTAGAACAAGCAAACTTCTTGAAGATAACTATGGATCTCCTTCAAGGGATTTATGCAATCCAGTAGCAACAAAGGGATCCCAATAAGCTGAAAATCAAGGTTCCCAGTGAAAGCACCAAAATGTTTGCACCAAAAATGATCACAAACACCCAAGAATTGTTTTTGTAGAGAAGTAAAATTAAAATGAGTAAATGAATAAGTAAGCAACATAGAATAAACAATAATCAAAGACACAAAGCTTTATAGTGGTTCGGTGTTGTATGCCTACGTCCACTTTGAAGATTATACATTATTATTCTCTTATGAATCTGATTACAATAGTAGAACAAAGCTAGCACTTAATTACAATGGATTCAAGAGTAACAAGCAGCATAAAGATACTGAAAATGAACCAATATGTCTGTATTTATAGGGTGAGATGATGAGATATTTCGCTAAGATTTCGACAGTGGGTTCTCCAGGTCCATACGGGCCCACTATAACGATCGGTGGTCATGACTCAACGTTTTGGAACGATCGGTACAAATTACACCGATTGTTTGTATTTCATTTGATTGACGCGTGATCATTTGTGGGGGATTCCACATGCTTCTAAACTTTTCTCCTAAAATATGAAGTCATTCTGAGTTATAGTTTACGAGATATGGATCAATCTTCATCAAATATGGCACATTGGCAATCTTATACCGATCGTTCCGAACGATCGGTAGTGAACGATTAGTGAAAATGTAATTTAGTGAGTTATGTCCTACGATCATTCTTATGGGCTCCACTCTTCAATATATTAGTGCTTTGAAAGTTTCAAGTGTATTGGCTTTGTGGATTTTGAGATATCGATCGACCTTCGTTGATTTGTGCTGTTTTATGGATCGTTCCTGATCGATCCATATAAATCCTTACTTTGTCTATAACTCGAGCATATAAACTCTGAACGACTCGAAGTTTGGAATGTAGCTTCACGGGGCTATGCTTGTCACTCCATACTGATTGCACCTTGATTGAGTTCCGGTCCGAATCTGCTCGACAATCGTCCATAGTAGTGTATACACCTGATTCTCAAGGGTGGTAACCATCCATTTCTAGCCATGTTGATGATATCACGACCTTGCCAAAAGGTGGGATAACACATGTATTCGGTTTCCAACCAACATGCTCATGACTTGTACGGCCTTCCATACAAAGCTTTGAAAGGCGTTATTCCTTTATTAGTCTAATAACTATTATTATAGGAAAACTCAACCAAGTGTAAGTGGTCTTTCCATGATCCACCAATATCTAGTACGCAAGCTCTCAAGAAATCATCAGGTATCTTATTGACTCTCTCTGTCTGCCTGTCTGCCTGTGGATGATAAGCGATACTCATCTTAAGCTTGGTACCTAACACTTGCCGTAGACTCTTCCAGAACTCACTAGTAAACAATGTATCTCTGTTAGTGACTATACTACCGGGAGTCCCATGCAGTCTAACCATGTTCTTCATAAATAACTTAGCCAAAATAGGTGTCGTCCTGGTTGACTTAACGGGAATGAAATGGGCGCTCTTGGTCAATTTGTCCATTATGACCAATATACTCTCATTTCCTCGATTCAACCTTGGAAACCCGTCAATAAAGTCCATGGATATCGAATCCCACTCCAAACTGGTATATCTAAAGGCTAAAGTAACTCTCTCGGCTTTTGATGTTCGTCTTTTACTTGTTGGCAATTCAAACATTGCTTTACCCATAAGCCAACATCCCTCTTCATACCTTCCCAAAAGAAACTTCTTTTCATATCTTGATGCATCTTGGTTCCTCCAGGATGAATCGTAAACTTCGATCGATGACATTCCCTAAGAACTTCTTTCCTTAGATCGCCAACTTTCGGAACACACAACCATCTCTTCATTCTCAACCATCTCTTCTAGTCAAGACTAAAATTTCTCAAATCATCAATCTCAGTTCCAATCTCAAGTCTTCTAATCTTCTCAGCCTCAAGATCCTTCCATTCTTCCAACATAGCTAACACCACAATCTAATGTTTTCTGCTAAGAGCATCTGCTACTATATTACCTTTTCCCGGTGTATACCGTATACTGAAATCATAAGCTGCTAAAAATTCCAGCCACCTCTGCTATCTCATATTTAACTCCTTCTGAGAGAATAATTACCTTAAAGACTTATGATCCATGTACAACTCAAATCTTTCTCTCAAAAGATAACATCTCCACATTTTCAATGCGAAGATCACCGCTGCTAACTCTAAATCATGGGTCAGATATCTTACTTCATGCGGTCTGAGCTGTCGAGAAGCATAGGTAATTACCTTTCCCTTCTGCATAAACACAACTCCTAATCTAGTCCCACATGCATCTGTATAAACTACTAACCCTTGATTACCGTCTGACACAACTAACACTAGCACATTGGTTAACAAATGCTTTGACTTAAGGAATGCTTCCTCACATCTGTCGGACCAAACAAATTTAACGTCCTTTCTAGTTAGTTTAGTCAAGGGTGCTATTATCCATGAAAAATAACTGATAAATCTATAGTAATATCCAGCCAATCCGAGAATTTTTTTTATCTCGATCACTGTCTCGAGTCTCTTCCAACTGTCTTCAATCTTAGCTGGATCAACTGATAACCCTTCTACTGAGACTACATGACCAAGAAACTTTACTTCTTTCTTCTAAAAATGAATCTTTGAAAACTTCGCTTTCGGCTGATGCTGTCTCAGCGTTTCTAACACTATTCTAAGATGAATCCCATGCTATCGTTCATCCTTAGAATATATCAAAATGTCGTCTTTGAATACTAGTACGAACCTATCCAAGTGATCTCGGAAAATCCGGTTCATCAAATATATAAAGAAAGCTGCCTCATTAGTCTGAATGAAATTATTAACCACTCATACGAACCATAATAATAGGAGTACTCTCGCATAATAATAGTACTCTCATGGTAGATAAACATACTTATGGTTCTCGGCCTGTTCTCTCTCGGCTTGTAACACCTTTTATGTGAATACCATGTGTTACATATTCCCATACAAGTGAAATTTACTTGCAAAACATAACCAAACCAATATCAGGTCGGGTGTCCTCTACTACCTAGTGTTACTCACACGTTTAATCAATGCTCGTAAACTACGCTCATCTCATACGATATCATATATGATGAGTGAAATGAGTAACTAGAAAAATATTATAGAACATCTCGTACCACTCGATATTACTAATTCTTTTACTCAGGATTCTCATTATATATAATTCTAATAAATCACACACTTTAACTATATATTGATTTAGAAGGAGTTATATTATGAAATACACTATTTCTGAAACCTTCGATTTGATTTCAGATGTACTTAATGTAAATTTCAAAGAGGTTTGAATAATAAAATCATATTTCCTCCAAAATCTTCAATTTAATCCCAAAAATCAATATAAATTTCAAAGTGGTTTATATTATAAAATTCTCATTCATTTTCGAAATCTTTATTTAGAAAAAATAAATCTCTTATTAATCTCAAAGCAACGCATATTTTAAATCTTCTTTCAAATTTCAAACCCGCTAAATTTAATTTGAAAAAAACTTATGCAATTCGAAATTATTCTTTAATATTATAAAAATACTAAAAAAGGAGTTTTATAATCCAATAATTATTTCAAATGACATGTTTAGATAATAATATTTTCTCACAAAGGATTTTTGATCTAAAATATTTTCCAAAGCCGTAATATTCAGTTTCCAAAACACTTATTTACTTCTATATCCTTTTAAATTACTATAGAAAAATAATTTATCAAACCAAATTTTTCTTTAATATAAAATCTTCCAAATATTCAACATTAAAACATCGGATTATTAAATTTATTTATACAAAAAAATTCCAAATTTTCCCTTCCTATAATAACTTAATTCAAATACATTTATATATGTCCAAAAGTTTTTAAACAATTTCGCTTTTATTTAAAAATAATCTAATACTAAATATATTACTTCCAAAATTATTTTTAACAAAATATATAATAAAATTTTATCAATAATAATTTCCATACAATGGATAGATTACATTGAATTTATTATTATTTCAAAATATTATTTTACAAAATTTCTCATTTATTCAAATCCCATAAAAATAAACCCATCACTTTATAAATATAAATTCTAGATACCCTTTCATAAAAATCCTTGAAATATTTTTATAATCATAGTTAAATAAAAATATATTCAAAAGTCTACTTATTAAACAAATCCTAAAAATCACCACTTCCCAAATAATTCCTTTTCATGCAATTCTAAAAAATATTCCACTCACTAATAATATTTTTAATTTGGAATGAAAACTCATTCCAAAAATTCACCATTTATATCCTAAATATTTTTATTTCGTTCAAAGCTTCACATTCCAATTCATTTAAACTCTTTCGATTCATTTCAAGTGTTATGTCCAACTATTACAAGTATCTATTATTGTACACAATTTATAATATGTGTGCGTTTAACAATCAACCTATATCTCATCACAATAACAAGTAAACAAGGATATGCAACTCAATTTCAATCAGTTCAATCCATAACAACTAAAATCCATCACCCAACAATCAAAGCAAAATCATAGCTTAATGGATTTAGACTATAGAAGTGAGTTACAAAGATTTCTCACCTTGTTGACACTTTCTCTTCTCTCAAACTAGCATCCAAAATCCCTAAGTCAATAACTACCCAAACCCTAGCTAGCACTGCCTCAGCCCTAGATGCACGCCTTCAGGTAGCTGTAGTCATGCCTAGTAGCATACCTACTAGTCAAACTACCATGCTCCGACGCCGCACCTCATCCATTCCTTGTTGCGCATGCATCCATTGTACACCTCCTCTTTGTTAGCACATGTTAGCCTAAACCATAGCTCCTTAGTCGGCCGCCTTCTCCTGCGTCGCATGCCACCTAAGTCGTGCACCCGACTTTAGTTTTCCTTACTTTTTACACATGTCATGATTTTTCCCTTTTTTCTTTAGTGATTTAGATTAGCAAAGATATTAAGGATAAGTAGAAAATGAAATGGGAGAACATGTTTGGGTATTGGGTTATGGACTAAAAAGAAGGGCCTAGAAGGGATGGTTAAAGAATATATAAGAACAATTATTATTTGCATAAGGATGGCTGAAGCTCTTCCCTTTTTCTTAGATGGTCCACTGGAAGCTTCTAAGGCATTCAACCTTCTTCCCTCTAGGTTGGCATAAATAGCTAAGATGTACAACCTCCTTGCAAATCTTTAGCCTAGTCTGAGAAACTCAAAGGATGTTCACTCTCTAGAATAACTTCCATGCTCTCCTCGATTGAAGTACTCTACCAGCTCTCTAGCTTGACTCTTGAACTATGGTGTTTTGCCTTTGACTTGCTTTTTCTGAAAACTGGCCTTTCTCTTCTAGAATGAATACTTCCACTTTTAACCAAAGTTGACTTTGCTCTTCTATGCTTCATCACCACCACTATCTCCTCTCTCTTCTTGCTATAGTATCAAAGCAGTATCAATAAGCTTCAAAAACGTAGTCCCAAGCTGTGGAAGCAAAGCCTTTCGTAATGTCTTAGTCAAGTCATACACAAACTTTTAATTCTTCTTGAGATGAGTATTAGTGAGATCTATCTCATACATAGAAAGAGCCTTTATTAATTAAATATATTATTCAATTTCAATATATTTTCTTAAAATAATTTATTAGTTAACTCAATTTATTAAAACAAAATCCTTTATTAATTGAACTTTAGCTCGATAAATTGTATTTCCAAAAATAAAATTATCCAAAAATTGAACTCGAACATTTTATTTTAACTAAAATTATTTATTATAACGGCACAAAGAGTGGGGTTGTTACAACTTTCTACCATTGTTTCTCCTTCAGAAACACTCTTAGTAAACATTGAATTATTAAACGCTTTCTCAAATATTCTCTTATCTTGAATCATTAAATGCTTTCTTGAATATCTAGGCATTTTCTGTATGGCTTAGTAAACGTATTGGTAGCATTGATTGTTTAGTTATCATCAAAACTTATAATGTATGTTCTAACATAATTAAATTCGACTATAATGTATGTGTGTGTGTTTATGTATACATGTACGTATGTGTATGTATGTATGTATTTTATTGCCCAAAATAAAATAAAACTCCTTTTTTAATATATTTAAAATTATTTTAATATATATTTTTTAAATAAAATATTTCAGCCAAAAATAATTTATATAGTGTTTGCGCCAAAATTGGTCACAAACCCCATAAGTAGTGAAAGCACCAATATATACATAGATTCACAATATTCCAACATAGATCTCAGATCCAGATAAAGTAGAGAATAAAGTTGAAGAAACAGTAAAGTTAAAAATGGAAGAAAGCAGGAAAGAACACAAGGTTTATAGTGGTTCGGCAATCCGGCCTACGTCCACTTTGAATCAATCCCTTTTATTCCCTTTGTGTTGTAGTTACAATTACAAGCCTTTAATATCAATCACAAAAATGACAGAGCTTCGGCCTCAAAGAAGGAGCAGATCCTTTTTTAGTTGCCATAGCACTCCTATTTATAAGTGTAGATCCGAAAATATCCGCCTCAAAACCTGGAATACCTTTTCTCCTGCACAGGTGGGCTCGTCACATTGATCTGTAGCGATTTTGGATCGATGCGTGTTCAATTCGTATCAATCCAAAAGTGGTCCAATCGAGCTGAGATCGATCATAGAGATTCTCGAATGCATCAGGAAGCTCCTCTCAAAATTTCATAGCATTTGGACCTATAAGTGTTGAGTTATGATCGATGTAAGTGTCGTTTGCGAGTAGGCTGGAAGCTTCATATCCATGAATTAGTCTCCATCCCTTCGTATCCATCTGCCCTTTGTGTCCGTCCCGTTTGCATCGATGACGTGGCTCGGAAACCCAGGGGAGATCCATGTTTTATGCCGAGTTGAATGCTTCCTCATTCAAACACGTTTCCTTCGTATCGATCTGGGGTGCTTATTTCGCATCGATGATCCAATGGCCTTTTCGTATCGATCCTTGAGCACCCCGAAAGCACATGCCCTCGTATCCATCAAACATGCCTTCTTTGTATCCATCGATTTAGTTTGTTCGTATCCATCAACCAGCCTTCCTTCGTGTCCATCTAACGTCGCAGCCTTCGTATCGATCCAGTACCATGTTCTTCGTATCGATCCCATGCTTCGATCGATACGAAATGCATCGAGACGATGACTGACCGATCCAAACCAAATGCCAAATACACGCGTTAGTCCACACCTGTAACGACCCTAATTTTCGACCCAATTTAAAATTTTAAATTCATCGTTTCAATAAAAATTTTGAAAAATTATAAACGATCTCAATTTACGCCCAAACTTTATTTGTGACATACGTCTAGTTAGATATGGACATAGAAAAGTTTCGTTGAAAAATATTACAGTAAAGTCCGTTCGCGTTTTACTGTATATCAGTCCATATAAAGTTGCGGAAAATTTATCTTCCAAATCTAAATATTTTTACACAGTCCGCTTGTAAAAATTATTCTGATCAAGATTTTATAATTCGTTTCGTCTAAAACTGTCATCGCCTGCTCCGTTTATATTATTTTGCAAAACGCACAATTTAAGCGGCGTAGATGCAAAATTTATAAAATCATCGTATCGCAATAACCTGTGTACCGTTGGAAGCGCATTGTCGCGCTGATCAAAATGGTATATTTATTCTGACCAATCGGAGTTCGACAAAAATCCGTCACGTTAAAATTGACCGTTCCAAACGGACCGGTTAAACAAGTTTCAACCCGAGTTCTTTAGCCCGTTTACAACAGAAATTTGAAATGAATCTCTGTTGTATTTAATGAGGTAGTTGGAAGCTTAAAGGATGGCATTGGAAAAGGAAGTGACGCATCGGTTTACAAAGCAACATTGATTTCACTTTAAATTTATAAAGCAAATATGAAACGAAACAGTCTCATTCTCGTACAAACTCCTCCAGGTATCCTTCCTTTACCTTCATCTTCCTCTCCTTTTATTCTTCTCCTATTTCTGTAAAAAAGAAATTTAAAAAAATAAAATAAAAATAAAGGCAGTTTAGCCCACGCGCTGACCACACACCAACCACCTGCCCTCCGCCTACCAGCCACTCAGACACCCACGTCCCCTCCGCCTACCAGCCACTCAGACACCCACGTCCCCTTCGCCTACCAGCCACCCAGACAGCCACCTGGCCCAGACGCGCCTACCAGCCACCCAGACAACCACCCACGTCCCCTCCACCACCAGACAGCCACCCAGACGCGCCACCAGACACCCCAGCAGCCCACGTCCGCCACCGCCAATACCCCATTGCCTCTGACCCAACCGCCACCTCCTCTGGCTGCTTCCTAACCTCAGCCCAACCACCATCCCGCCTCCCCTTCTTCCAGCCTGGCCTGACCCCGTGTGGGTGGGTGAACGTGTGTGTCCCCTGGTGTGCGTGCGTGTGAAATGTGTGTGCAGATGATGGTGCGCGTGCATGTTTCCATGTGTGTGTGTTTAGGCGTGAGTTACAAAAAATAAAAAAATAAAAATGAAAGCAGGTGTTTTATGTATTGTCAGTAGTTGGACAATATGTTGGATGAAAAGTATAGGTTAAAGCTTCTTTTAAACGAAAATGTTGTGTGCATCTGCAGTGTGTTGCGTGCGTTTCAGCCTGGATATAAAAAAAAAATAATAATTTTTCGTTCACTATTGCAAACAGTGGAGGGTTGCGGCGGCTGCAACTCATTCTTTTGCTGATCCAATTTATATACAGTGTATATATTTGGCCGCTGTATAGTAACCGTTCCTTCTTGATTTGTACAGCAACCGGTTGAAGTTTCAATTTCAGCAGTATCAAACTCTCGGTTTTCTTCCTTCTTCCTTCGTTGGTAAGCATATATATTTAAATCTTATAAAATATATGAGCGTTCACTTTAAATTAATATCATCTGTCTTTTGTCGATGATTGCAGTTTCATTTTTCGTGTTGAACCAATTCCATTCGTGCTTCTTCGTGCTTCGCCGTCAAATTTCTTATCCACGGAAGGTGAATTAATTTTCACGACTATATTCTTATGCAAGTTTGAATTGATAAATGATTGCTATGTGATGTTGAATTGGATGTAAATTGTTATTGTTAAGTGATAAATTAATTGCAAGTTAAAAATTGGATATAGGATGATTAATGATTTAAAGTGAATTATATACGTCGAATTTTGATTGTTAAACTTGACCCCTTTATATGATGAATATTGATTGATTAAATTGACCCTTTAAATTGTTGTCACGTAGAATTTGATAAATGTCACTTGGACTATTGAACGTATTGAATTAACTGTTGTAATTGAAATTGAACGATAAGTGAAACCGAAATGTTATAATCTTTAATCTACATGAAATGATAGTGTAGATTCTAGAAATAATTATATTAATTGGCGTAAATAACAAACGCGAATTAATACGATTATTTCGGGATTATTTGAAGTTGTTGAATTGTTGAAAATGGATGCTATTGCTTGTTTATTTACTTTGACACCATCCCTGCTATCACACTGCAAGTTCCCTTTGTATGTTTTGATTTTGAATTTAAATAGAATCGGGTTGAAATGATAAATACCCAATTGAGTGAATTGGCCTAGGATAGATAATTAAAATAAGAAACCGAACGGTCAACAAATAACGTTTTGAAATTGAGACTTATTTGGAATTATGGAATGAACTTAGAAAACTGTATTGAAATTTGGTAACGTAAATATAAATAAATTTGTTTGAAATAAATAAAATGATTTTATTGAATTGAATAAATAAATTTGTTGAAATAAATAAAATGATTTTATTGAATTGAATAAATAAATTTGTTGAAATAAATAAAATGATTTTTTTTTGAATTGAATAAATAAATTTGTTGAAATAAATAAAATGATTTTATTGAATTGAATAAATGAAATTGTTTTGAAATAGATAAAATGGATTTTATCGAATTAAATAAATTAGATTTGTGGGAATAAAGAAATGAATTTAATTGAAATAAATGAGAACGAATTAATGTAATGAATTGAAACGGATTTGTAAATTTATTTGATTAAACAAAGTTCTTTGACAAAGTTAATCGAAATGAGATTTAAGAAGTAAATAGGATGGAGGATAAAGTGATTTAATTTCGAGTTTTGATAAATAAATAAACGAAGTTTTTACAAAGTGAATGTAGTAAATGAAATTTATATAGTAATGAACCTAGGAATGTAAATACGGATTTAAAGAATAAAACTTGATTTAATTAGTTGAACTAAGATTGACTATTTCATGTAATCCATGAATTTGAATTTGATTTAATAAGTGAAATGTTGATTTAACGTGAATACTTAAAATTTTGATAACTAAAGGGCTTGAACTAGAATTTCTTTTCGAAATATGAATTTTAGTAATTGAAACGAATCGAATTGTGAAATATCAAATTTGGAAGTCAAATTTGCAACTTGACCTTTGGATTTGATTTGTTTTAACTTTAATAAAAAGTTGACTGTTGGGTAATTAATACGTAGTTATTAAAGAGTCCGGGATCGGATTATGGACATATTCTCTGTCGATACCGAAAACCACTTTAATAACTAATATACGCGAAGTGTTGATCCCGAATGAAGTGGACGGTTTTGATGAACGCGTTGACTGAAGAAAGAGAACGATTTTGGATGACCCCTGACATGACTAAAACAGGAGCCGCGCCGGGCCATTGAGGTTCGCTACCTCTAGCGGACACACTTCTTCGATACCTTATCTATTACTTTTGTGATTCGATTTGGGTGCACCCCTTGATTTGGGAGTGTTGTTTCGCGGTGTTGGGATAGTAGCTGCTATGCCCAACATCAGTCCGGATCACGCAACTACTAGTATCCTAGTTGGTATCGCCTCATGTACCTTGTCATACTGATTATCCTATTCGAGACCACTACGATTTTGATTTATACCTTTAGTATATGGATTGCCCTCTGGTGACTTCCGGTTTTGGGGAAACTACGGTCTTGTATATGCTTTTGGGAATAAACAGGTTAAGAGGTGTATGGGCCCTGCTTAACCCTACTTTGATATCTTACTTTATGGATTAGACATTATCTATTTAGCGTATTCTGTAGGTAGTTTATCGATCCCTTAATGATGTTTATATTCACCTTTGAGTTATGGACTTTATTATATGCATTGATTATCCTGTATAAGATTTTGAGTCCTGACTCGAGTGTTTCTTTCGCATATGCTCGGGTCAGTCTGAAGATATTCCGTTGCTGGTCAAGGTTGGTCGAAGATGCTGAAGGCTTAGTTTTTTTCTATATCATTTTATTTTCAGCATTTGATGTACTTATGTATTGGACATCTTGTATCTCTTTTCAGTCGCTTTATGTTGAGACATTGTTGTATTCTCTGTAGTAGCTTCATGAACTACTATTATGACGATGTATTTTTCCGCTGCATTATTCTGTGACTGTTCTGAGTCTGTGATGTTGTATTGATTCTCATTTACATTTATGTACTTATAATCCCATAATGTTCTGTGTTTTGTATTATTTAAGTTGACAAGTGTGGATTATTGTCAATTTAAATGGTCCAAATATACGGGATGTTACAACACCCGTATCCATCTTGATCGATACGAAAGCATCGAGTACATTCCTGATCGACACGGAAGTATCGTGTTTATTCCTAATCGATACGAAGTAGATAGCCGAGCCCACACCGATCGATACGAACCTCATCGATACGAATTGATTACCCATGAATTTTGATCCATCCATAACTCGAGCATACGAACCCCGATTGACCTGAAATTTGAAACGTAGCCCTTCCTAGCCTCGTTCATCATTCCCAATCGATCCCATCTCAATTGGAGTTCAGTCAAATTTTGATGGTATCGATCATAGCCATGTTTCCAATCGATCTCCAATCCTGATATCCATCCTTTCCAGCTAATTTTTTGATATCCCGACCTTGGCCAAAAGGCGGGATAACATATAGTTATTTAAAAAAAATTAAATATGAATATGAAAATCTATGTGTATTCATTTTACATGTTATAATTTATTAAAACAAATATGTACGTATATAAATTATAAACCAAAGATAAGTACCACATTTGAATAAAAAATTGGAAATAATTTTATAAGTTAATTTATTTAAAATCCAAAATAAATAGTTTTAATTTTTATTTATTTATATAATTAAATATGAGAAATAAACATACAAAGTGAATTAAATTCAAAGTAAGATGACTTCATATACACAAATAAAAGGGCGTGCGCACACATGTATATACACATAATACATACATGCATGTATGTGTATGTGTATTTAAATCAAACTAATGTATTTTTAATAACTAGAAAAAGGAAAAAAAGTCTATATTTCAAAATGGTTGATTTATTTCCAAATGGTATTAATCATATATGATAACTTAAATACAAATAAATACATTATCTAATGACCTTGCCGAAAGCTATCATGTTGAAATTGTAGTGTTTCCTTCTTGAGAACCTATTCTCAAACTCTGTGTATGAGTTACAATGTCATATGTAAAGCTATAATCTAAGCTAGAGATGAAGTAGTCATTAAGCCTGGAGGCCCATTGTGTTTATTTAGAGTAGTGAACCAAAACCCTCAGCGTCATCATTTTACCATAAAATGTTCATCTATAGAGATAGACTCAAAGACTTTGCCTCCCTCAACTAATTCAAACAATTTTGAATTGTTATTTCACATGTAGGTCGATCATAGATATTTAATACACACACACACACACTAAATTTGTTATTTTATTTAATTATTTTTTAGGCATATTTGATATTTTTATATTTATAAAAATTATACAGTTTTTATTGATCAAATTAAGGGCTATAGATAATAAATAAAAATATAACCATTATTTAAAAACCTCCTTAATAATTTATAATATTCTTAAATTATTTTATTATATACATTTTGGTCAAACGCCAAAAGTTGCGGTTGTGGGACTCCCAAATGTATTTATTGGTTGTCAATGATATTTGAACAATTTAAATAATAAAACTAATTTGGAATTTGCAGAAGAATGGCAGTAAACGCAAGGTCAAATGCTTGCATATTATCAAGGAGAAGTCTACTTCATTATCATTTAAGTTGGACCACTAAGCAAAGATTTGTTAAGCACGTTGGGTCGTTTTGTTGACACTATTTCAATTGGACATTTGTTGCTCGGTTAATGGTCAATACTCTAACAAAGTCCATAATCAATTGTGAAGATTGACATTCAAAATCACTTAGTTCAGTCCGATAACATTTATCGATTAACCTTATAAATTGGCTAACTTTATTTTGATTTTGTGTCAACTCCAATTACGATGGAACTAACCATCTATATTGAAGGAGACGAATCCTCACTTGAGTAGTGTTTTGCTTCATGAGTTCCAACACATACCCAACTATGGAGTATCATGGTCCATTTGTCAACTAACTGACCATAACCAAAGTAAGGTCTTAACACATAAGATACACAGTATCCTTAAGTAAAAAGACCAATACACATCGTTGCATATTTTATTCGATTTAAATACAATAATCTATAGAAAAATCTTAGTGAGTCATTTTATAGTTGTTACTTAAAAATTACAAGAACGTTACCTCATGGTGACCCTAGCGATCATGAGTAAAACAAGGTACATCTTATGGATATTATTACAGATACTAGTCTAGTTGGTGTATTGGTATCTCATTCTTGAAAAAAAAATTGACTAGAAACATTTGATGATAATTGTTTATTTGTATGATCCGGTACTTACGGTTAGGAACTCTTTCAAAGGTACGATCGATAAAGAACTTTTTCCTATCGAATTTTTACTTGTATGTAACAATGAGCTCTCGTAACATTGTATATACATGTACACATGCATATACATTAAGGACTACCAGCTCAACTAGTTAAAGGTATGGTGCTCTAAACTTAGGTTTTAGAGATCATAGATTCAAACGCTTGAGACGTCGAAATGAGTGCTCCGCTTAGATAAAGGACCACTCTTAGTATCAAAAAATAATATGCATATGCATATTTATAGCATATATAGTATAAATAAAAACCAAAATACATACTTTCATTTTAAAGAAGATTAGTTATAAGAGTTAAGTACATAATCAAATCACATAATTTCCCTCGAGCATTCCCTTAACTCTATCAAATACACTATGTTGAAAGACTTCTTTAAGTATAGGATGCTCAGGTCATGAGATCAAATGAGCCATTTTTAACTCTAAGACAAATGCTTAACTTGTTGAATTCTTTCATACTATAAAACTTAAACAGTTCATATTTTATTGTTTCCGGATAATGTTGAGATTCCATACCAAATATAGGGTCAAAAGATGAGCAAATAAGGTTAAGTAGGAACTTGGTATTTAGCCTCTCAAGAAGATCCAAATACAAAAGTATTCAACCACCCAATGATTTATATAGCAGTAACAAAGATTAAAAACTCGACTTGACAACTGATTACATTATCTAGGAAGCATAAAGAAAAATCATTATAATGTAGTCATCTGAATTGACATGTGGAAATAAAGAAAAAGGTTTGAAACAAACATACCTTTGCCTTGAGAAGCGCATTAAGTCATCAATATACATTCGACAAACTAGAATCAGCTGATCTAGCATATGTGGCAAATATTAAAGCATCCAACACAATTAGCTCAACCACACTATGACGCCCCACCTCTATACACACTAACCAAGGACACTACTGGGTAATGCCGTCAATTAGTACGAAGAATAAGCCTGTTGAGGAGCGACCAACTGTATAATTAATTTGAGCGAGAACTGATATGTCAGATAGTATATCAAAGGAAATCCGACATATCCAATCCAAACTCAAATCTACTACACAGTGGCTATGAGGCCTCCGGAAACAAATATAAAATAAGCATAACACAAATCAGTCACAGATATTCATATCACTAAGGTGGAAACGGATATGAATATAACACATAGAAGTGTACATCAAAGTAGTGGTCATGCAAGATCCACTACATCACAAAATAATAGGTACAAGTGCTAGACAAAAGAATATGTATACATCAAGGAGTCTCTATCTCGAATGTATAAAAACAAAAACTACTAAGCTAAAGTAGTTAGCCAAAAGTCAGAAGCTAGTCCCTGCAAAGAAGTCAAGTGGAAGCACCTGAAGCACCTCGGTCTGGCCCGAGTATTATTTAAGAAGAAAATTAATAAACGGATCAGTCTAGCTATAAATATCATACAAGATGAGGTAGGATAAGAGATACGACAAAAATATATGATAACAATAATGCCATACTGTGACAAGTATACATTTGATAACAACAAAAATCATACAATATCTCGAATCTCCTCAAATATCCAAAAAGAATATCATATTCTTTATCTTATTCACCAAACCTCAAATAGTGACAAAACATATCAATGCAAATCACAAAAATTGGTGAAACACAAATTCCAGAAATCAATGATTAGAAATCTAGAAATCACAAAGGGGGAGGCCTATCACAAACGGGAGCATGAAAACTCACCAACACGTGTATCACAAACGGAACGCTATTCCATGGTCGCTAACCCATCAAATTTGAGCCGAAGCTCCACAAATGGCCCGAAGACCATGGGTCGCTACCCCACCAATTTGAGCCGAAACTCCATAAACGGCCCGGAGACCATGGGTCGCTACCCCACCAATTTGAGCCGAAGCTCCACAAACGGGGTTTAATCCCCCATGCAAACAAAGAGACATCGCACATCGCTAGTCTAAATCACAAAATGATCATCATGGATCAATAAGTGTAAATTACACTAAGCTAGTAAATAAATGAGTTAGGCTTCATGTCCCATAACCACTATCTTAACTTAAATATTTACGAACAAATTGTAGATTTCCACTCGAAGATTGTCACGAGAGTTCAATCAAACAAGTCCAAGTATTAACTGACGAAGTAAACGCAAGCGTTTCATACCACTTGTTTTGCTAAGCCGTTTAATTAGATTTCTCATACGAATGAGGCAAAGGTTTGTATATACTAATAGATTGAAAAACGGTTTTAAAAACGAGCTTTGTATTAAAAGTAACGTTGAAATCTTTTTTGTGAAAGAGTCTGAGTATTTACTACTAGTATAGAAACCTTTGTATTTAAAAGTGACAAATCATAGAAATGATTGTAAAAACAATCTATCACCAAAAATACACATTCGACGACGTGAATTCCAACCATAAAAATCGATATCAAATCCCAATCAAATGGATATTCCCAAAAATCCATAAATGAAGTCATCAAAGTCGATAATAATTGACAACAACTAACCGGATCAACAAAAATCGATAAAAATTGGAAATCCACTAAAAAACAACCAAAATAGGCAGAACTGCACAGAACCAGACGTCTGGTTGGGAAACCAGACGTCTGGATTTTGTCTCTGCTTTTTTTTTCTAGGGACCCCTTCCAGAAGTCTGGATTATTCAACCAGACGTCTAGATTTCCTTCCAGATGTCTGGATTTTCTTCCAAACGTCTGGATTTTCCTGCTAGGCAAAAATCATCCTAGCCCAAAAAGGGCAAAAATCCAAACCGGAAGCGATTGAACGAGCGATGGATGCTAGGGATTTATGCCGATCGACAACCCAGCCCTATAGGCTCTTCGATACACCACCTAAAACATGTCCAAACATCCAAGATAGGATCTTTAAAGATTTTGACTTCAAAATACCAAAATTGGAAAATTCACCAAATCAATTCAAATCAAAGCAAATGAATATGAAATAGATGTTAGGAATTCATACCTAACAACAATGAAAGCTATAGACATAGATGTGAGTTCAAGAACTCACTTTTAAACCCAAAAACAACGAATGAGAAGCCTAAAACAAGGCAAGATCAATTCCTCTTCAATACACCTCTACAATCTTCAATTATCAAAGGTGAAGTTTTTCCTAAGTTAGGTTATAGGAATTTCTGAAAATTGAAGAGAGATTGAGATGGAGAAGATGAAGAGGATGCTTACCTAAGCTTCTCTTTGATTTTAGAGCAAGAAGTTGAATTTCCTAAGAAAACTAGGGCTTAGGAATTTTAATTTCCCATCTTTTCCCTCATTCTTTCCTTTAGCTTGAGTGTTAGGAAATGTTATGAATGAAAAGAAGTGGAGTGGGAGTTATTAGGTAGAGGAGTTGGGGTTACCTTGTTAGGTTAGTGGGCTGAAACCCAAATCCAAAGCCCCAAATGAAAATATCAAAATTCTAATCAACTCTAAACATATCGATGTTTATACTCAAAAAGGTCGCAAACGCCATTTTGGACTCAATGGAAGTGGTCTCGAGTCCAGATTCGACCATTTACAGAAAGTCACATTTCGGGCTTTAAATTCAACTAACGATGCTATATTTAAATAAATCGTTTGAATATATAATCGTAAAATATGCGGGTTGTTACAGACTCCCCTCCTTAAATAAATTGTGTCCTCGCAATTATTAAGAAGAAAATAAAGAGTAACAACCACTCTAAAGCATAACAACACAAAAGAAAAACTTGAAGCGAGAAGTTCACCTTAAGGAGCATGAGAGAGTAAGTCTGGATGTGTTCGCTCGATGAATTCTCTTGATTCCCAAGAGCAATCCTTAGGATTTGAGTACCATTGAACTTTCACAAGAGGATCATCTTCATTTCGAAGGCGTTTAACCTCCGTAGTAGTGATACGAATAGGATGTTGCTTATAAGTCAAATTAGGCAAAACTTCAATTTCTTAAATAACACCGGGCTCAAGAATAGAATCGGAATCTCTAAGTCATTTCCTTAGTTGAGAGACGTGGAATACATCATGAATAGCAGAAAATTGAGCCGGTAATAAAAGGCGATAAGCCATGGAACCAATGCGTTCGGTGATGGGAAATGGGCCAATATATCGAGGTGCTAATTTTCTTGATCGATTGAAATGCACAACATCCTTCATAGGTGAAACACGAATGAATACCAAATCTCCCACAGAAAATTCCAAATTCCTTCTTCGGTTATCGGCATAGGATTTTTGTCTACTTTGAGGTTCTTTCATCCTATGACGAATAAGGTCAATCTTTTTGTGGCATCACGAATAAAATCTGGACCTAAAACCAACTTCTCACCGGTTTCAAGCCAACATGAAGGAGATCAACATGGCCTTCCGTAGAGTGCCTCGAAAGGTGCCATACCAATACTAGATTGGAAGCTATTATTGTAAGAGAACTCAACAAGAGAAATATGATCTTCCCAACTTCCACCAAAATCAAGAACACATGCATGAAGGAGATCTTCAAGAGTTTGATTCACACGCTCCGTTTGTCCATCGGACCGAGGATGATAAGCGGTGCTAAAATTAAGCTTCGTCCCTAAAGCTTTTTGAAGACCCCTTCCAAAGTCCACTAGTAAATAATGGATCACGATCGCTAACAATAGAAGTAGGAACTCCATGTAATTTAATAATTTCTTTAACATAGAGTTTGACCAAAAGAGGTACAGTCCGATTGGACCGAACGGGAATAAAATGGGCGGATTTTGTAAGTCTATCTACAATCACCCATAAACTGTCATGACCCAAATGAGAACGGGGAAGACCGTCAATAAAGTCCATGGAAATTTGATCCCACTTCCAAAGTGGAATGTCCAAAGGTTGCAATAACCCACCGGGCCTTTGATGCTCGGCCTTTACGAGTTGGCAAGTCATGCAACGCTTAATAAAGTTAGCAATATCAGATTTCATTCCATCCCAATAATAAAGTCGCTTCATGTCCGTGTACATTTTACTACTACCGGGATGAATGGTAAATTTAGAACGATGAGAATCTTCTAAAATATCTTTACTAAGATCACTAATATTTGGCACAATAAGTCTACCAAATTTTCGAATACCTCCATGAGCATCAATAGCAAAGTCTTTCAAACCATCAACCTTATTTTTATCCCTACAACTTTGGCTAAGAAGAGCCAATTCGAGATCATGCTTTTGAGCTTCAAGGATGCGGTCTAAAAGAGAAGGATGAGCCTCAAGGCTACACAAAACAAGAGATGAACACGAATCGGATTCACGATCTCGAATCTCACAAGTGGACAAATTCTCGACATCATTCCATTCAGATATCATCATGGAAACAACCGCTTGTTGCTTACGACTAAGGGCATCGACAACACGATTTCCCTTTCCGGGAGTATAGAGAATATCAAGATCATAAGATGCAAGGAATTCGAGCCAACGTTGTTGACGCAAATTGATTTCCTTTTGAGAGAAAAAATACTTCAAAGATTTATGATCGGTGTAGAGAACAAATTTCTCTCCCAAAAGATAATGATGCCAAATTCTAAGGGCGAAAACAATGGCCGCGAGCTCTAAATCATGAGTGGCATATCTAGTCTCGGCAGGCTTTAATTGTCTAGAATCATATGCGATAACACATTCCCTTTGCATGAGAACGGCTCCCAAACCAACACGACTAACATCGGTATAAACAACAAAGTCTTGGTTCCCCTCGGGAATCACAAGAATAGGAGCATCGAAAAGGAGTTCTTTTAAATGATCCCCTTTCCCGAAAAGCTAAGACATTCAAAATTATAATGAACTTTATGTAATCATCTTTTTAGAAAAATTTACTTTTACAAGTCAATTTATTGTGTCTGACTGTCTCATCATAGTATTTAGGAGACTCCTATCGATAACGTTGATCAGGCACATCGACTAGAATTCTTAAAGCACTCAATGGGCAATACAACAAAAAATCATCTTCTATATGATAAACATGCCTCTTATAAAATTTACAAATATTCTTTGCTCGTTCTAAGAACAAAATCCAATTATACTGATAAATATCTTATTAAAAAGATTTGCAATTTTTAAACTACTGTTTTCACCCATAATCAATGAATACAAGGACGGACTCATCGAGATATTCGCAGAATACTCGATTCAAAAAATGGATGAAATAAGCTAGAGGGTTCATCAAACCAAATGACATAACGAGCCACTCATAAAAATCATAACGAGTGCAGAATGCGGTAAGTGGAACGCTATCCTCCGCATCTTGTAGCTGATGAAAACTGGTGGTAAGGTCGAGCTGAAAAGACCTTAGCACCACTCAAGGGATCACTTAGGTGGTAATCCTAAGACGGGCTCAAAGATATCAGAAAATTCATGAACAACTTGAATGAGGGAAATAACATCTTCCTCATCATATGGGTTTTAAAGACTAAAATGATGCCACCGTATTGCAATCGAAATCATTAAGAACAATAGAAATCTGCTTAACAAATTGAGGATGTCAAAGATGGATAGTCCTTTCGGGATATAGGATATGGTCTTCATAACGATTAAGCCAATCCTTTCCCAAAATCAATTCCGAAGCCAAAGTAGCACATAACATGCAAATCGGATCGGAAAGCACAATTACATAAAATAATCTCGACATCTTTACAAAATAAACCGAGTGTTGCAGATCCACCAACCGAATTCGCAATTCTCAGTAAATTCATCAAGCCTATAATATTTAAAGAAAAAGTAAAAACCAGATCTTTTGATATAAAAGAGTGAGTTGCACCCGAATCAAAAGAAATTCGAATAGGATAATCACGAAACAAATTAATGACATCAAGGGCAGAATGAGAAATACCTTGACCAAGAGAAATGTTACTAGGGGCTTGCACAACATTCAACTCTCCCTCTCTTCTACTTTGGAGTATGGGACATGAAGATATAAGATGGCGCAATAACGACAAAAAAGGGGTTTCAGACACCTATTAGCATGATGGTCCTTAGAACCACAATTGTAGCATTGTCCATGACTAGAGGTAGGAGTCTTTGCTACCGAAGTTGCTTGCCTCCCTTTCTTATTGGGATTAGGGCCTTTGAACTTAATATGTCTCTTCTTGTTAATGTTGAAGTTTTGTTCGACACCCACAACTTCAACATCACTTTCTTTATCGGCCTCTTCAAGTCGAAGAGTGATATCTACAAACTGGTCGAAAGGCACTTCTAATTTCAGAGGTAAAACCTTTTTAGGGTTCTTATTCAAAGCACGGATAAACCTTTGATTTTTTACAAGATCCAAAAGTTGTTAGGCAAACAAGAATACGCCATCCAGAGGAGGACTACTGGATTGACTAACGCTAGGGCTGCCAGATCTAACCATTTCTCTTCTTTAAGAAAGAAAGAAGAGGAAAAAGGTTATTCTCAGAATGAATTCAAATAAACTAGATTGATAAACAAGGCATCATAAAAGAAATTAGGATAGAACGAGTCCAAAGACTCGGATTAAATCCTAAGGCACGATTCCTAAGGGAGACTTAGGACAATGATCCTTGTTAGATTATTCTACATTGTTCTGAAGTTTGGCTCTGATACCAAACTGTGACGCCCCACCTCTATACTCACACTAACCAAGGACACTACTGGGTAATGCCGTCAATTAGTATGAAGAATAAGGCTGTTGAGGAGCGACCAACTATATAATTGATTTAAGCCAGAACCGATATGTCAGATAGTATATCAGAGGAAATCCGACATATCCAATCCAAACTCAAATCTACTACACAGTGGCTATGAGGCCTCCAGAAACAAATATAAAATAAGCATAACACAAATCAGTCACATATATTCATATCACTAAGGCAGAAACAGATATGAATATAACACATAGAAGTGTACATCAAAGTAGTGGTCATGCAAGATCCACTACATCACAAAAGAATAGGTACAAGTGCTAGAAAAAAGAATATGTATACATCAAGGAGTCTCTATCTCAAATGTATAAAAACAAAAACTACTAAGCTAAAGTAGTTAGCCAAAAGTCAGAAGCTAGTCCCTACAAAGAAGTCAAGTGGAAGCACCTGAAGCACCTCGGTCTAACCCGAGTATTATTTAAGAAGAAAAATAATAAACGAATCAGTCTAGCTATAAATATCATACAAGATGAGGCAGGATAAGAGATACGAAAAAAAAATATGATAACAATAATGCCATACTGTGACAAGTATACATTTGATAACAACAAAAATCATACAATACCTCGAATCTCCTCAAATATCCAAAAATAATATCATATTCTTTAGCTTATTCACCAAACCTCAAATATTGACAAAACATATCAATGCAAATCACAAAAACTGGTAAAACATAAATTCCAGAAATCAATGATTAGAAATCCAGAAATCACAAAGGGGGAGGCCTATCAAAAACGGGAGCAAGAAAACTCACCAACACGTGTATCACAAATGGAACGTTATTCCATGGTCGCTAACCCATCAAATTTGAGCCGAAGCTCCACAAACGGCCCGAAGAACATGGGTCGCTACCCCACCAATTTGAGCCGAAGCTCCACAAATGGGGTTTAATCCCCCACACAAACAAAGAGACATCGCACATCGCTAGTCTAAATCACAAAATGATCATCATTGATCGATAAGTGTAAATTACACCAAGCTAGTAAATAAATGAGTTAGGCTTCATGTCCCATAACCACTATCTTAACTTAAATATTTACGAACAAATTGTAGATTTCCACTTGAAGATTGTCACGAGAGTTCAATCGAACAAGTCCAAGAATTAACCGACGAAGTAAACGCAAGCGTTTCATACCACTTGTTTTGCTAAGCCGTTTAATTAGATTTCTCATACGAATGAGGTAAAGGTTTGTATATACTAATAGATTGGAAAACGGTTTTAAAAACGAGCTTTGTATTAAAAGTAACGTTTAAATCGGTTTTGTGAAAGATTCTGAGTATTTACTTCTAGTATAAAAACCTTTGTATTTAAAAGTGACAAATCATAGAAATGATTGTAAAAACAATCTATCACTAAAAATCCACATTCAACGACGTGAATTCCAACCATAAAAATCGATATCAAATCCCAATCAAATGGATATTCTCAAAAATCCATAAATGAAGTTGTCAAAGTCGATAATAATTGACAACAACTAACTAGATCAACAAAAATCGATAAAAATTGGAAATCCACTCAAAAACAACCAAAATAGGCAAAACTTCATAGAATCAGACGTCTGGTTGGGGAACCAGACGTCTGGATTTTGTCTCTGCCTTTTTTATTTTTCCAGGGACCCTTTCCAAACGTCTGGATTTTTCAACCAGACATGTGGATTTCCTTCCAGACGTCTGGATTTTCTTCCAAACGTCTGGATTTTCCTGCTAGGCAAAAATCAGCCTAGCCCAAAAAGGGCAAAAATCCAAACCGGAAGCGATCGAACGAGCGATGGATGCTAGGGATTTATGTCGATCGACAACCCAGCCCTATAGGCTCTTTGATACACCACCTAAAACATGTCCAAACATCCAAGATAGGATCTTTAAAGATTTTGACTTCAAAATACCAAAATTGGAAAATTCACCAAATCAATTCAAATCAAAGCAAATGAATATGAAATAGATGTTAGGAATTCATACCTAACAACAATGAAAGCTATAGACATAGATGTGAGTTCAAGAACTCATCTTTAAACCCAAAAACAACGAATGAGAAGCTCTAAAACAAGGCAAGATCAATTCCTCTTCAATACACCTCTAGAATCTTCAATCTATTATCAACGGTGAAGTTTTCCTAAGTTAGGTTATAGGAATTTCTGAAAATTGAAGAGAGATTGAGATGAAGAAGATGAAGAGGATGCTCTTTGATTTTAGAGCAAGAAGTTGAATTTCCTAAGAAAACTAGGGCTTAGGAATTTTAATTTCCCATCTTTTCCCCCATTCTTTCCTTTAGCTTGAGTGTTAGGAAATGTTATGAATGAATGAAGAGGAGTGGAGTGGGAGTTATTAGGTAGAGGAGTTGGGGTTACCTTGTTAGGTTAGTGGGCTGAAACCCAAATCCAAAGCCCCAAATGAAAATATCAAAATTCTAATCAACTCCAAACATATCAATGTTTATACTCAAAAAGGTCTCAAACGCCATTTTGGACTCAATGGAAGTGGTCTCAAGTCCAGATTCGACCATTTATAGAAAGTCACATTTCGGACTTTAAATTCAACTAACGATGCTATATTTAAATAAATCATTTAAATATATAATCGTAAAATATGCGGGTTGTTACAGACACCATCAATCCACACCAATATCATACAAATAGAAATATGTGCATATCCCCACCTTAAAAGGAAATAGAAATCAAGATTATAATTCTGAATTGTTTCTTATTATCTTAGAGTGGTCTCTAAAATCTCAAAAATGTTTGCTAGTAAATTCCTTATTGTAACTTTCAAATGTAAAACCCCTGAAATGGAAAGCACGAACACAGTGGATGTAGAAGTTCTATCGAAACCACTATAAAGCTATATGTTTTTTTACTATTTTAGCACTCAACTTTTTGCCAGTTTTATTACCTAAAACACTTGGTATATTATCTGAAGGTCGAGTACTATTGACAACCAATTAGTTAGTTAGTGTAACAAAAGGGCACTATAAGAAGTTTTGAAATGGTCTAAATTTTTTGTGGTTGATCCCAATAATTAGTGGATTATATTTCCCTGATTTTTCTTCATTTCGATAAATTTTAACCAAAAAAAGACAAAATAGGGTTACATAGGAGCTACAAAAGGAGAGGTCTATAAATCCTTCCTTATGTATAGAGAGAGGGGAGAGAAATGATTCACATCTCCTTTTCTTTTAAATCCCTTAAAATATCTTCTAGGTTTGACATATGCTAAAAGTGTAAAAATCTAAAAATGTTTTATAAATATAATACGGTTATTGTCAATATCATCTGAACAGATGTTTACGTCAATTCTAATATTTATATCGCTTACACATACACTTACACACGCACACGTGTATGTGTAAGATTTCCATATTAGTCAAATGTGAGTTGATAACAAGAGGTTATGAGTTTGAGCTCCGATAGCCGTAATAACTCTATGTTGAGCATAATCAATTAAAGATAATAAAGGTGATTTCATTAATTAAAATGGAGTTGTAAAGATTTATTAAGAATGATTTGAATTTATTTGTGTATTTATGAATTTAAAATGATTTTGATATGATACATGTGATTATATATTTTACAAATTCTAGTATTATTAGAAAACGTGATTAGAAATATATTTTGAAGGAAAAAAGTTTTATTTTATTTAAACGAATGGATTTGGAAATTATTTAATAATTGAGATTGAAATGTAATTAAGAAATGATATAAAATAAAAATTAGTTAAAATATGAAAATAGTATTTTATAGAGTTTATATAATGAACAAGAAATGTATTTTTGAGGTAGTAATAATATTTAAGTAATTAATTTTGGTTAATAAAAGAATTTTATAAAGTGGGCTAAAGATGATAGTTTTGATAACATTAATTAAAATAAATAAATTTATGAAAATAAATTTAATAATTTTGAGTAAACATTTTAGTGGTATTGATATGATTTTTAATTGAAATTTTATAATATTTTGTGTTGAAAAGAAAATAGTTTTAAAGGTAAAAGAAATGAAATGAAACAGAAATGGTTTAGTATCTAAGTAAGGCCCAAATCCTAAACCCTATTTGCTTCATAAAACAAAAGAATTAAGCATTTCTGTGTCTAGAGAATTCTTTCTCACATTCACTAAAAGCAATTCACATTCAAAACATTTGGGGATTTCTTTCTCTTTTGATCCATGAACAAAAATATATGTAGAAAACCCTTCTCTTCAATTAATCAAAATAAAATCCAATAAATTCCAAAATTAAAGTATGTTGTTTTCAACACTAAGCTACACTAAATTTCAAGAAGAAGTTGAAGTTTTGATCAATTTTGAAGCTATAAAGTTTTCTTGTTTGAGTTGGAATTGAAGATGATGGAGTACTGATTAGATATGGAGTTTCATTTGGCTAAGGTCGGTGCTTTACCACTCACACATCTGTCTTGATGTTTGATTCTATATCTATGAGGTTTATACTTATCAAGGTGAGTTCTATATCTCACAATTATGTCGATTTTGATGAAATTGTGTTTGAAATGTTGATATTGTGTTATATTTGCAAACCACCTTGAATGGATTCATATCTTCATTCTTTGATATTGGGTATAAATTTTTGATTAATGATAGAATTAGATGTTTTAAATTGTTATAGTATGTGAATAAACTCATATGAATGTTTACATTAGAGGTTACAAGAATTTTTGATCAAAATCTAAATTGCTGATTTCTTAACCCTATTTAGTTTTGCACTCATAAGCATTCAGACGTCTGAGTGAAAAATTCAGATGTCTAAATAAGTTAAGTTTATGCCTATTATTTCTCTGTTTTGAACACAATAAGATTCAGACGTTTGAGTTGTATATTCAAACGTCTGAATTACCTCAAATTTGAACTAATTTTTTTGTTTGAGTTCAAATGTCTGGTCTGAGGATTCAGACATCTGAATCATTTAGAAATCGTTTTTATAAATGTATTCAGACGTCTGACTTATGATCTTATTTCTTTTTGAATTATTTTGATAAATCTATATTATTAATTTTATGAGTTTATTTAGTATTTTTACATTATGAACTTACTAGAATATTTTATAAAGATTGAAAAATTATTTTATCATATTTAAGACATATTTTAACTATTTAAATACTAATTTCAAATTTTAAAATTTATTAATAAGATTAGTAAAATAAATTAATTAAATGAGTTAATTAATTAATACTTAGATGCATGTATTATATATGTTGATATGTGTTATGTTATTTTAAAATGTTTAGATAACATAAGTATACATGTATCTGTAAATAAGATAAAATTTGAAATTAATATGATATAATTTTAAAAAATTAATTAAAAAAATTAATTAAAGGTTAATTAATTAAGGGTTGATTAATTGAATAAACTAATTAAAGGTTAACTAATGAAATATAAAGACACATATATGAGATATATATGTTATACTATAAATGCTATAGTATACACTATAAAGTTTATAGTAGATATGTCCAATATAAAAGTTGTATTGGAATACTAATATAAAATTAATTAAAGAGTTAATTAATTAAAATTAGTTAAATATGATTTAATTAGTATAATGTTATACATAAGACTATTATATAAGCAATATAAAATATTAAAATTATATAATAATAAAACTTATATAATATGAATGTATAAACTAAACGTGGAACATTAAAGAAACACTAAATAGACTTAAGGAATAAATACATACGTATTATACATATACCGTGATTTCAGATGTGCTTGACACTTAAATCACGAGGGTATTTCATAAGTAATACATTATTCCATAAGTCGATATCATTCTTTATAATTTATTAAAGATTATGAATCTTCAATATTATGATGTCCTCTACCATATATATATTAATAAATTACTTGCATGTTCCTTAGTTGTAAAGCAAACTCAAGCAAGAGATGTTATGTGTAGTGTTATTGATATATTTAATAGACGAGGTAAGATAACTCTATGTATTTGTTAAGCAAACTCAAGGTACATATACTATACTTAGGCCGTCTCGATATGGTAGGTACGAGTGAATAATCTCTTTCGGTTTGTTGAGCAAACTCAAGGTTGAAATGAGATTAGGACAAGGAACCATGGGTTAGGAGTTGTATGTGATACAACCGATAAGGAGTTATCCATCGTCCGTGGAGCTATGACTTGTTGAGCAAACTCAATGTCAGAATTGCAAGACGGATGAGTCCTAAGTCCCATTAATGAAGTCGAAAGACTTTTATGTTTCGCTTAAGATTCGATGAAATATAAAATACTAGTGGGAGCCTTATTATAAAAATGAAATGATAACATTTAACCTTTCTAATATTGTAAGCACACATGCTATATAATGTTATAATAATATACATTGATAAATTTTTGCATTTAATAAGATTGCTAAAATGTTTATCAATTAAGATATACAAATGAATTGAAGATTGACAAATAGAAAAATAACATATACCTACCAATAAAAGATTATCGCACGTTAACGTTTCAACACCCATGCAAGTGTCTAATATTACAACTACTAAATACATTCATATTTTGGTCACCTACGCATTTATTTGGTTGATACCATGTATTGCATTCTATAAGTTTCGAACTCTAAAAGCAATACAAGACTATGGATATTTGATCAATATACAATCATATCTAAATGTTATTTGGTGAACGGTCAAAGTTTGTAATGTACAATATTTTGATGAAATTAGTTCATTTGAAAAATCAAATAAACCTTAGTGCAAGATCAGGTATTCGATTTGATTGATTAGAAAAATATCGTACTGTGCTAACTGTAACACTAGACCAAAACTATGAGACAGATCTAAGAACTCGATCGCTGAAATGCCAGTTTGATCAGTTTACACAAAGGGTAACATATTTGATGTCCTTAAATGTTAAGGATGATCGAGTGCGCCTTTGTAAAGAGTTCTTATGACATTATAGTAAGGGTTTTATTTTGAATAGTTTGACCATTTAGAAAGAATAACGAATGTACAATAGTAGATATGACTTAAAGTACAGTTGGGATAAAGAGACTGAATTGTCATTTCTGGTTCATAAAGAAACAACGGAAACAAGAATTGTAATAATAGTGATTAATACTTAACACTGGAATAAGAAATACGATTTCTATTCCAAAATGTATTTTCATATAGAAAATTGTTTTCTATGATATTTATTTCTCTTGAGCTCAAGATATTTGGTCGAAGAACTCTCCACGGTAAACTAGTTGCGGTATGTGAAATAAATAAATCTATATTAAGTGAATGATGGACCTCTGAATTTAGTACGCTATTATAGTATAGTGGAAATAGTGGGAGCATGCACATAGCACTTATTGATTGCATCATATTACGAAAATTGTTTTTCGCAATACGATGCAATCAATAAGTGCTATAACATTATTTATGAAATAATGACTATTTTTTGGTATCGACTGAAAAATGGACATAGCTGTATTTCAATATGAATATTATGAATATTTGTTATGAAATAAAACTATAATGTGGTAATTATTTTCATAATAAAAGTGATGCATTAGAAAATACAGAAAGTGTATAATATTATTTATAGTTATTTTGGAATTATAGACTATGCCATAGTTTTGAGAAAATAATTTTATTATATGATTTTGAGTCATATGATACTGGTTAATTATAACTCAAACAATTAAGAGCCATGCACCCATTTAGTGGGATAATCATAAGAGTTGATGAACTCTTCGAATTGATACATATAGATGTATACAATCGTAAGTCTATTAATACCAAAATTGTTCCAAGTACTTCGCAATATTCACCAATGAGTTATCACCGACATGGACATGTGTATTTGATACACATGTAGTATGTCTATGGTAAACTCATAGAATATAAAACAGAAGTAAATAAAATAACATGTGATAGAAATTGTTCGATTTGGTCGAATAAATGAGTATATTGGAAAGTGGTCCGAACGTACCTAAATAATGAATAAAGATCCAATCTCAAAAGTCACTCCTCCATGTGATACATAATGATCCATTGATAAGGAGTAATCGAACTTTGTTGTACAATGTACGATTAATTGTGAGTGAGATTGACCAATCAATTGAATTGAATTAATCGAAACGTTGTAGCCATTAAAATGAATAGACCTTATCTAACAGTAACAACTCCCCATCTGCATCTCTTTAAATCTATAAATACTACAATGATTGAGATTGACCAATCAATTGAATTGAATTAATTGAATCTATTCTCTCTTGATTTCTTATTACTCTCTTGTGCATACATTGCTTACATACTCTCAATCTATCATAACCAAAATATAATTTTGGTTAAACCACTTCGTACAACTCAAAGCCTTCACATTCACATACTCAAAGTAGATCATAGGAAGATTTTACTATCAGTCAAAATTCGTATTATTTGGAACACAAGATTGCCAGAGATATACTTTTTTATTGGCATATTCCTCCGAGCGAAGCGAGGGCCGGTTGGTTAAAGAATATACCGAAGGGGAGCTTCGGGACTGGACGTAGGATGGGAGGTTCAAACCAGTATAAAATATCTAGTGTACTCGCTTTTATTATTTACCGTATTTATATTCGGCTATTATACTCTCCTTAATATAGTTAGTAATATACACTCTCACACGTATATATATATAAGTTGCATTACTTAAAAAGATGCTATAGACTTTCATTTGGTATCGGAGCAGGGTCATTTCAATCTACAGTAATACGTAGTTGAAAAATCATTAATATGGCAAGCATATTTCAGGTCAATCAATTGCTCGTCATCCACTATTTACCGGTTCTAATTATGCTTTGGAAGCCAATGGTTTAGAAATATGGCTAGCAACTCAAAACAAATATGAAGCACCTGACACCGATATTGGCACTTGGAATGATGCACAAAAAGCAGGGGCATCTAACAATGCTAAAGCTATGAATGTATTGTTTTGCTCACTTGATAAAAATGAGTTTTCACATGTCATGCTCTACAAGACTGCATATGATATATGACGCACTTTACAAGTCACACATGAAATCACAAATAAAGTCAAGCAAACTAAAATTTCAATTTTACAAAACCAATTTACATCTTTCAAAATGAAAACAAGTGAATCAATTATTGATATGTATGCTAGATTCAAACCATTCAATACGATCTCATGGCACTTGGAGTCAAATTCACATATTTTGATTTAGTCACTCGAATTTTAAACCCTTTGACAAATGAATGAGAAAGAAAAGTTTTAGCCATCGAAGAAGATAATGATCTTTCTCAACTTAAAGTCGAGGAGCTAATAGATTATATGATGTTGTATGAAGCTAACTTGTAGGCTAGAAAAGAACAAAATCATGAAAAGAAAAACATAGCATTCTAAGCAAATAACGAAGATTCGGACTTAGAAGAAGATGAGATTGTTTTTATTGCCAAAAACTACAATAAATTTAAGAAGTTCAAGAAGATGACCATATTTCAAAATGGTGGCGAACTAAACTCCTCAACTCAAACATATTAAATGCCATGAGTATGAAAATTGTGGCCACATGAAGAAGAATTGTCCACAACTCAATAATGAAAAAAGAAAAGCAAGTTTGAAAAATTCAAGAAAAGGAAAAGAGCTTTTTAAGTAATATGGGATGATTCGAATTCGTCTTCTTCATCTGACAGTGATAGTGAAAGCTCCTCGGAGCAAGCAAATGTGTGTTTTATGGCTAATACTAATGAGGTACGACCTGAACTTACTTATGATGAAATAATGGAAATTATCATTGAATTGGATGATAAGTATAGAGAAACAAAAAAATTAAATAAGGAATATATATGAAAGTTAATTGGAGTAGAATTAAAAATTGGATTACTAAAAGATGAAAAAACAATCTTAGAAGAAGAATTAGAAATTACTCAAAAAAAAATGTGCAACGTTGTTATCTCAGAATAATAATTTATTTTTATTTTAAAGGAAAAAGGTTCTTTATTAATCACAATGAGAACCTACAAATAGCAGAATTTGCCTCCTTAAAAACCTTACCATTGTGGTAAGGAAAAAGAGTGCGACATCCCCTATTAAAACAAGCTCTAATACAACAATAAAACAAAACACAAATAAAAAAAGAAATATACACTACAAAGAGAAGCAAAAGCCCACGTAGTGGAAATAAAAACCGGGCCCAAAAACATGGCCAAGGAGCAAAAACACTACTGCTACGTAAGACAACCCATTCAAGCCCAAGTCATGAACACAAGGAAAAACTCTATCGCCTCAAAAAGAGCTTCAAACTCGTGCCGCCACTAACCATTGTCTCCCAATTATATACCCCATCGTAGTAAAAGAATTCGCTCTGTCGAGCTAGCTTGTTGGTAACGAAGTCTGCGAGACAGCTGCAGGGGAACATCAATTTCCAATAATTTTAACCTAGCTACCTTCGAGCATGACTTTCCTTCGAAACATCGCTGCATGCGCTCAAGCCAGTAGTGATGAAAGTTGACGCCGTCATAAAGGCCAGATCCTTGAGCGGTGATGCTGTTGGAAAGTGGAGTCGAAAGTTGGACAAATGATCTCGCAACGAACTGGATGAAGATGGTTGAATGGTGAGCTTGAGCATCAAAGAGTCCCATAGATAAGTACTATACGCGCAATTAGAAAATAAGTGATGATGATTTTCATTGTGGTCATTACACAGTACATATTTCGAATCAGTTGTAATCCCCCAGTTTATCAATCTGTCCGCAGTTGGTAAACGTTTCATACCTCTAATATTCCATGTCGTGATGTTCATTTACCCTTCATAATGCTCCTTGTAGTTCTTTTAGGAGGAGCTTTATTTGCTGTTGTGGAATTTGCGAGTGACGTACATCTTTTAATGTATGTAGGATTCTTCAATAACATGGGGGAGACATCAATGGTAGTGGTAGATGGGCTGCCTATTTCTTGAATTTGTTTTCCAATACTCTATATGAAAGTCTCTGTTTCTGTTTTACTATTATTCTCCTTATTTTCCAGAGCTTCAATATGGGAAATATGTTCAAGAGTGGATTCACTAGTCGAAGAAGCTTGGTTCAGCGTAGCTTGAGGACAGGATGGAGCTGGATCAGTCACTGAATGCGAGGCTTCTGAATTCTCAGGAATGTCAACAAGAGAGGAGAAGGCATTGTGAAGGGGGATACCCAAATTTGATGGTTGTTGTTCAGTACTTGTACTTGTTTCAGCCGATGCTTGTATATTTATTGATATGTTTGATGCATCTCTATTTGGCTCTCTATATGACGTTGAAATTACGTTTATTCCATCTGAATTTGTTGTCGTAGTCGAACTTGTGGTCTGTTGTTTCGGTATCCATTCCTTGTTAATTGATTTGTTACAATATGAATCTGTGTGACCAAAGACATGGCAAATCAAGCAAGGAGAAATCTACTGTTCATATTCAATCGAAATTATATCAGTTTCACCATTGTAGATTATTTCTATTTGAACTGTCAGTGGGTAGCTAAAGTGGACGTCGACTTCAACTAATACACGCGCGTAGTTTAGTCTGTTTTCCATTGCCGTTGTAGAGTCCATTCTAATTGGACGGCCAAGTACACTAGCTATTCTACTTATACCTTCATTATTCCAATATTCAAGTTTTAGATCTATGAAACGGATCCATATTGGAATGGTTGAGAAGGAATCTTTAGTAAGTGATATACCAGGTTTCCATTTTTTGATAATCAAAATTCTAGATCCAATAGTGTAAAGTCCTGACCGAATGATTTTACTACAGTCATCCATGTTGTAGAATTTAATAAAAATAAAACCATTATTCTTATAAAACAGTTCGTAGAATCCATTTGGCTTCCAACTCTTTTCAACAAAACTTTTAAAATTGCTATAAACATGACATCTTCCTAGAATATAGACAACTAAAATATTCTTCCATTTTTCTTCAAAAGCAGTAAACACCGTTTTTGGAATCATAACTTTTATATTATCACCTTCAAAAATTGGAGCGAAGTACGTCAAATCCGTAATATCCATTCTCGATCTGCCGAACATTCTCTGACAGTCGCTGCCCATGATTTGGTCCAAGTAGAAAGGCTATGTTGAGAAGTCTATAGGTTGGAAGCATTAGCATATCGGTGGTCATGTGTCTCAGTGCTTGTATTCTCAGCTGCATGTGTGTTATCCTGGGTAATCTCATTTCGAACGTTGTCAGGCAGAGAGGCCGTGCAGTCTTCTTGTACGGTGGTGGAAGAAGCGGTTAGATCATGGGGTTTCGGAGGTGGGGAACAGTAACTGTTCCCTCCTTTTAGTCATGGTTCACCATGAGTAGTTTTTATAACAATTGATTAAATGATCCAGAAAATTATAAGTTAGAAAAAGTTAACCTTGAAAAATTAAAATTAAAATTTTAAGAAAATTTAGAATCTAGAAATCTTAAAATTTGTGATTTAAAAGTAAGTTAGATAAAATAACAAATAATGTGACAAGATTCAACAAAGGAAAACAAAATTGAGAATTTGATTAAAATATCTAAACCATCTAGAAACATAAATGGATTGGGTTTTAAAAGTAAACAAAAGTCAAAAAAGTATAACACATTATACACTAAATTCAAAAAGCCAAAGTTAGAAACTAAGATTAAAAATTCACACAAATATGGTCAAAATATAGATTCCTAAAACAAATAATAAGCTAATTAGACAAAAATATATTGATGAATATTTGAAGAAAGTTGTACATAACAATAATTACATTTCTAAAGGAACCAAATCCACGTGGATATGGCTACCTTCTTCCACTTACATGTAGGACCCTAAACAAAGAATGTGGGTGCCAATTAAAATTTTCTTATTTTGCAGGTACCCAAAATTAAAATTAAAAGTAAAGAGAAATGGATACTTGATGGTGGTTGCTCCAAGCACATGACTGGAAATGCTCATATGTTATCCAATATAACATATATCGATGGTGGCTCCATGACATTCAGAGATAGTTCAAAAGTATTTGTCATCGGCATTGGAGAAGTCATCAATATCGGTATTTCTAATTCTTTTATTATTACTAATGTTTTATTGGTAGATAACTTTAAACATAACTTATTAAGTATAAGTCAATTATGTGGTAAAGGATTTAAAATTGATTTCGAGAAACAAATGCAATATCTTTGACCAAGATAAAAATCTAATTTTTGAAGGATTTAGAAATCGTAACATATATGTTTTAAACATGAATATCAAAAATAACACTAATTTATGCTTAGCAGCAAATCATAATGATCCATGGTTACGGCATAAACATTTTTGTCACATAAATTTTAAAAATATCAGCAAACTTGCTAAAAATGAATTAGTTAGAGGATTACCTAAGGTCAACTACAAAGTTAAAACCTTGTGTGACGCCCGCCAACTAGGTAAATTAAAGAAAGGTTCTTTTAAATCTAAAAAGGAAATCTCCACAAAGTAATCTCTCAAACTACTTCATCTAGATTTATTCGGACCGACTCAAGTACGCTCTATAAATCATAACAAATATGTTTTTGTAATTGTTGATGATTTTTCAAGATATACTTGGACATTATTTTTGAAACATAAAAGTGACACTTTTGAAATGTTCAAAATTTTTGCTAAACTAATCACAAATTTGATGGATTTAAAAATTAAAAGTATATGAAGTGATCATGGAGGCGAATTTGAAAATGAACTATTTACAAATTTTTGCAATAAAAGGGAATTAGTCATAATTTCTCATTTCCATGAACACCTCAAAAAATTGGTGTTGTAGAAAGGAAAAATCGAACTTTACAAGAATGTGCATGAACCTTACTAAATAGTAGTAACCAACCAAAAAGTTTTTGGGCTGAAGCTGTTGTTACCGCATGTTATGTATTGAATCGTATAACACTTAGACCAATGACTAAAAATACATGTTATGAAATATTTTTCAAAAAGAAACCTAAAGTATCGTATTTTCGAGTATTTGGATCGAAATGTTTTATCTTAAACACAAAAGATCATCTAAGAAAATTCGATTCTAAAGCTGACGAGGGAATATTTGTTGGATATTCAGATCGAAATAAAGCATATAGATTTTTTAGTAAACGAACAACATTATAGAAGAAAGGTTGCATGTATCATTTGATGAAAACTTTACAAATAATAAAAATGACGATGATGAAGAAGTTATAAATAAAACTAGTATACCTATACATGAAAATAATAATAATGTCAATAACAATAATGATAATGTGATAACGTCGCCACCTAGGATATTAAGAGACCATCCTATGAATAACATTATCGGTGATTTAAATACAAGAGTCTCAACCAGAAAACAGTCAAATCAAATGAGTCATGTTGCATTTATATCAAATTTTGAACCGAAAAATTATAAAGAAGCATCAAAATATGATTTTTGGTTATCGCAATGCAAAACGAACTTAATCAATTTGAAAGAAATGATGTTTGGGAACTTGTACCGAGACCAAACGATCAATCTGTAACTGGAACGAAATGGCTTTCTAAAAATAAAGCAGATGAAAATGGAAATATTGTTCGAAATAAACCAAGATTAGTAGCTCGATGATATAATCAAGAAGAAGGAATTGATTATGATGAGACATTTCTCATGTAGCACGTCTCGAAGCAATACGAACATTACTGGCTTTTGCATGTCATCGTAATTTTAAACTTTTTCAAACGGACGTAAAAAGGGCATTTTTAAACGGATTTATAAAAGAAAAGGTGTATGTTGAACAACCTCCTCTATTTGCTCACAAGAAATATCCCGATCATGTATTTAAACTTAAAAAGGCCTTATATGGATTAAAACAAGCATCTCGTGCTTGGTATGAAATATTAAAAACTCATTTACAAAATTCTAGTTTTCAAATTGGTAAGATTAACTCCACTTTATTCACAAAACAAGAAAATAATAATATTTTAGTTGTAAAAATATATGTTGATGACATTATATTTGGATCCACCGATGAAAAATTGTGAACTGAATTTTCTTACATATGAATTTGAAATGTCACATATGGGTGAATTAAACTATTTCTTGGGTTTGCAAATAAGACAACTAGAAAATGGAATTTTTATAAATCAAGAAAAATACTGTCAAGATTTATTAAAACGTTTTGGAGTGGAAAATATTTCAAGTAAAACGGTTCCAAAGTACTACTCTACATTTAGATAAAGATGAAAATGGAAAAGATTTCGACCAAAAATCATACCGAAGTATGATAGGATCTCTCCTATACTTAATGGCTAGTAGACCAGATATTATGATGAGTGTATGCTTATGTGCTCAGTTTCAAGCACAGCCAAAAGAATCACATCATCGGGCGGTAAAATGAATCTTAAGGTATGTAACAAACACTAAAGAGTACGGACTTTTTTACCCAAAAGGAAGCTCATTCGAACTCGTGTCATATAGTGATGCTGATTTCGGGGGTTGTAAAACCGATAGAAAAAGCACAAGTGGTACAGGTCATTTTATTGGTCAATCTTTAATTTCGTGGTTTAGTAAAAAACAAAACCGTGTTTCGCTCTCGACATGTGAAACTGAATACATCTTAGCGGCTTTAGCATGTGCACAAGTAATCTATATGCAACAAACTCTTCTAAATTTTGGTAAAATCAGAACAAATCCTCCTATATATTTTGATAATACTAGTGCCATAAATTTATCAAAAAATCCTATTAACCATTCTCGAACAAAACATATTGATATTCGTTACCGTTTTCTAAAAGATAATGTGGAAAAAGGAATTATATCACTAGAATTTGTAAGTACCGAAAATCAATAGCTGATATTTTTAACAAACCACTAAGCGGACTAACTTTTATTAAATTGAGACGAGATCTAGGAATATGTTCTTACAATGAATCGGTAAACTAAAATAAAAATTTATTTAACTTATATAAATTGTACACAATGAAATTTGAATACTTCAGCACAAAATAAATTTATCCTCAATAAAATAACTAAGTTTGTTAAAATTCTCTGGTTAATTTTTTTCCTAACAACTAAAATGCTATATATAGTAAACCAACTTTCATATAAACCAATTTTTCTTACGAACTACATACATATTTTCTTTTACCAATCACCATCAGCAACTATTTCAACTCAAAATGTCTTCCGATCACGACTCCACTTATTCAACTGTAAACTATAATCACCCTCATCAAATAGCACCTACATTTCACCAGCTAAATCCACACCTCCATCGATTCACTCAATGTAACAACCCAGAATTTTGGTCATTTGATTTTAAATGTTTAATTCAATTTAAATATTTAAAATAATTGAATTTTGGAATTTAATAACTTATAATTCAAATATAGGGCATATTTAAATATTTGGATTGTGAATTAAATGTTAATTAAATAGATTTAATAATTTATTTAACTCCTTTTAATTAATATAAATATTGGTAAATTCAATTTGTAAATTTATTTACAAATGTAAATAGACCGGATAAATATCGATAATTAAATATTTAAATCTGTGAAATTAGCCTTTCGGGGCACAGTCTCGGATTTCAACAAAACCAGTTTCATTGGAACTGTAATAGTGAATTATATTACGCCGTCGAATATCATGACGATTGGACTTATCGTTTGGTCGTGTGAAATAGAAACGCTTTGAAATTAATATCAGAAATTTAATATAATAACTGGGTTTAAAAGCTATCCTCTACATATGATCGAATTAGGCCTCGAGACTAGTTTCATTGTGTTTGGAATAGGGGTATGACATAAAGAACGCCAGGTGGTACGCCTCGTTTGGAGTTCGAAATTTTTGGGTATGTTTTGTTGAGTATTTTAAAATTAAAATAATATATATATATATATATATATATATGTTTCAACTCCATACCCTATCAATTCACCCCATACCTTCACTTTTCTGGCCATACCCCATACATACAACAAGATCATACCCGTTCTCTATATAAAAACTTGCCCGTAACAAGAAAACTAGTTTTCCCCTCTTCAATTCAAGTTTAAAAATCAATAACTTGATATCTACTCAACGATAAATCATGGAAAAATTATATTTGAACTCGTTTGGCCGTAAGCTTCAATTCCAACCCATGTTGGAGCTTGCATTTCGGTTTTGGATTATTGACGACTTGACGTTAAGGGGCAGCAGCTGGGGCTTGGGTGCGTTGAGGCTAGGAGCATCGATTGGCGAATTGGAGCATGGATTTGGACTCGGGGAAGAGTTTAGCACCTAAGCATGTTTTTTTCGAGGGGTTCGGCGAAGTTTTTGGTCATGCGACCTGATGAGAAATGCGAGGATATTGTCCAGGTCGTGATTTCCTGCGGGGTGCGGCTTCAAAATTGAGAGGTCCGAGGGGTTGCTCTCGCATAGAGCGATGCAAGGGCGAAGACAGTCGCGAAACGGAGGTCCATAGCTCCATGTCTGTGCATGTATGTGCACGTGTGAGTGGGTTGGGATGTCTGTGCAGGTTCGAACTTGAATGGGGGAAGAAAGGTAAGAGCAGGGGCAAAGTTGTAAATATATATTAAGTTGTTTGATTTTTAATTTAAATTATCCGATAATTTATAAATCGAATAACTTTTGCGTACGAGGTTGGATTTGAATGCCCTTTTTTGCGTTGGACTCGTGTCATCGAGATCTTCATGATGGAATTGGTTTGGATGGATTTGGAGCAAGTGAAAATTTAGGCAAAAATCGGACGACCGTTCGGTTTTAGTCCAAAATCAGGTCGTTTCGGCGAAAACGAAAATCAATGTGAGTTTAACTCACATGTAATTTTATTATATCATATCAATGATGTTATAAATGTTTATTGATTGCTTGGATGTTAATAAATTATTTGATTGATTGTTTAGTTGAATTTCCATTCGGAAAATGGATGACAGATTAATTTGATCGTTATAAACCCATACGATTATCTATATATTATCCATGACCATTGTTTTGCAGGGAAAATCTGTAGAGAGACCCTAAGGTGTTTCTCGCCCACAAATTATTGGAATAGTTTGGCTCACATCCCTGTTAAGTTTCAAAATAGAGAAAACATCCTCCCCAAAATAAACTTACGTTTCTACTCCATATTTCAAATCCGCCTGCGTCAAAAGACCCAAATACCCTTTACTTTTTAGCATTTCAAATACGCATAACTTTCTTTAGAAATATCGGATCAGCATACCGTTTTCACCAAAAAATCATAAATTTTACAATCTTTAAAATGAGATCCATTGTTGATACCAAAAAATTCATATTTGTAGTAAGGCTGCAATCATTCCATTATTTGTAGAGAATTCTACAATTTTTGAAAAACATCATTTTTTTCTTCAAATGTCAGCAATTATTTCATATAATTGTAGATTTTTATGCAATTATATGGAATAATTGCAGACTTTTATGCAATTATATAGAATAATTGCAGACTTCTCTGCTATTATTCCATATAATTGCCGACTTTTCAGCAATTATTCTGTATACTTTCCATTTTATGCAATTATATGAAATAATCATCAATTTTTCTTCAAATGTTAGCGATTATTCCATATAATTGTAGATTTTTATGAAATTATAAGGAATAATTGCAAACTTTTATGCAATTATATGGAATAAGTGCAGACTTTTCTGCTATTATTCCATATACTTACAGACTTTTATGCAATTATATGGAATAATTGCACTTTTATGCAATTATATGGAATAATTGCAGACTTTTATGCAATTATATGGAATAATTGTAGACTTTTCTACTATTATTCCATATAATTGCAGACTTTTCTATAATTATTCCATATACTTGCCATTTTCTGCAATTATATGAAATAATCATCTGTTTTTCTTCAAATGTCAGCAATTATTCCATATAATTGCTGACCTTTATGCAATTAAATGGAATAATTGCAGACTTTTCTGCAATTATTCCATATAATTTCATACATTTATGCAATTATATAGAATAATTGTAAAAAAGTATGCAATTATTCCAAGTAATCGTAGAAAAGTGCAACTATACCATATAATTGCAGACTTTTCTGCCGTTGTTTTTACATATGCATAATGCCACTCATTAAAAAGATAATAAAATTGGTGAAAATGGTTTGTTAATCCGTCGTTTCTACAAAAAGTTATTACGTTTAAAGATTGATAATTAATGGGGTGCAAATTTTAATTATGGATGTGAGAATAACATCCACATATGAAGAACCAACGTTCAGCCATGGTGCAGAGGAGTATTTTAGGGAAGAAAACTGCAGTATTTGAAAATAGGGATGTAATTTATAACTTTTTTTGGGAGGACGTTTTATGTATTAAGTTTGATTTTAGGGACGTGTCCCTTATTTTCACTAAATTATTTATTTACATCTTTATGTTGCTATAATTGAATTAAATCCTGATATTCTATTTAACCTGTTAATTGTCATTATAGCGATTTCGCTATATCGTCATTTATAAAATTTCATCCCCAAAACCATGTTATATGAACTTGAGCTTGTGTTTCCGCTAAATAGAATATTGAAAATCTCATTAATCATTTGATTTACTGATAATTTAAAAAAATTAATCATTTTAACTAATGATTTTGAGATTAATTAACTAATTTAATAAATGATGATTAAAATTGGTTTATCCTTAGATTTAATTAAATATTTTTTCTAATGATGTTTTGTACTTAATTAATTGTTTTAACTAATGATTATTTGAGTTTAATTAATTCTTTTAATTAATGCTTTGCCAAAAAATTCTTTTAATTGATGAAAATGGAGTTTAATTAACTTATTGAACTTAATTAATTATTTCAACTAATGGTAATTGAAATTAATAATCATTTTAATTAATGATATTTAAAAGTAATTAATCATTTTAAATAGTGATATTTGAATTTTATTAATCATTTTAATTAATGATTGTTTTAAATTTAATTAATTGTTTTAACTAATCATATTTGGAATTTAGTTAAATCATTTTAATTGATGATGTTTTATAATTAAATAAATGATTTTAACAAATGATATTTTAATTAATTGTTTTAACTAATGAGGCTTGAATTTAATTAATCCAATTAATTTATGATATTTTTTGAACTTAATTAATTGTTTTAATTAATGAAATTTAAAATTACTTTTCATTTTAATAAATGATGTTTGAGATGATTTATTCATTTTAACTAATGATTATTTGTATTTAATTAATCTTTGTAATTAATGATATTTAAAGTTAATTGATAGATTTAATAAAAGCGATTTAAGTAAATTATCTAGTATAATAAAATTGCTTTAATCAACTGATTTAAAATTAATAAGCCGATTTAATAAAGATTTTAAAGTTAATTTACCAATGTTATATAAGTGTTGGAAATAATTATCTATATTATTAAAGATAATGGATTTTTTATTTAAAAGAGATATTAAATGTGATTAATTATCTTTCAGGATAATTAATATTGTTTTAAAGTTATAAAAAGGAATTGGAACTCGATTATTGGGATGTTAAGTTGGATAATCTTCTGGGTGTTCGGTCTGATGTTGGTTTAGGCCTTCGGGGTCGCGCACTTGGAAAAATTATTCTCTTAACGTTTTAACAATCAGGAACTAATTCTAAAAGTGTTTTACCAATATGGAAATCAAGCACAAGTTCAGTTTTTAAAAAAGTTAAAGTTCGAATTCGGTTATAGAACAATAGTTCCATAATCGATATCACTTATATGGAAAGGATCAAGTCTTGCATTTAACGCTAAACATTAGGGCTTGGACTCGTTTTTATCTCGAAAGTTAAAAATGTCGTCAAGGTGATGCCTAGAGGTAACACTACCTCAACTTGCCTGGCTTCATTTTCAACCGAGAGATAGGACTTGTCTGGAATCAACGAGTAGTGGTAAATATATGAAATTTAATTTCCATATATGATCATTTTAATTATCCCTGATAGTTGATTTATTAATTATCGAATTTAGCTTTCTTCATGGTGTATTGTCACCATAAAAACGATTTGCTGCTCTTTGAGCTTTGCTATCCTTTGTCGGAAAATGACTAAACCAAAAGCGCGAGTGGACGTCCAACTATGTGGGGTTGCTCCTATCAAAAGGGTATTTCACATCTCATCTAGATTTTTGTGTACCGTCATGTGAAAAACGGTTTGAGTTTAGATGTGAAATATTCAGATTCTCGGTAAGGTCTGGCGAGGTTCGGCTAGTACATTTCTGAGAAGTGTCATGGAGTATATGAGCTTCTCAGGAGTATATTACTAGAGGTATACTCCAAGGAGGGTACACCTTCCTTGTCATTTGTTTAAAAAAATTCATTCCTTATTTGATTCGAAAACTCTGAATATATTTTAGCTTTAAATTGCCATGAGTCGAGCCAACTCCTCATCATGGGGTTTAAGTATTGATTTAGTCCATTCTATCAAGTTGGACTGTTACCTTATTTAGTTAATTCTATCAAGTTGGACTGTTACCTTATTTAGTCCATTTTATCAAGTTGGATTGTTTGCCTTGTTCTATCCATTCTGTCCAGTTTGGATTTTACTCGGTTTATTTCCATTCTTTCAAGTCTGGTTTAATATTATTTATGTTTATTCATATTTGGATTTGTTCTCGATTTTTATTTCTGCTCTTGCCTGTAAGGATGTTATTCTTGTGAGGTGAAAACCCGTTCCGCGTTAGCGGTGTGGTCTCACAGAACTTTATACGTTCCTCATTGTTTGAGTTATCTCACGCTGGTATTTCCAGACTGATCTGGGTGTTATTTTTTGTAATGCTCGGTTCAAACCGAGTATTATCCTAGGATAGCTTTGGTGTTATGGAGATCATGGAGGGGAGCTAAAGATTCACCTATTGTAGTATTCATTTTCCATTGTATTATATAGTATCTCTATCAGTATTTGTAAGATCAGGATTTTATAATTGTCCAGCTGATTAGGTTTGTATTTAACTCTGATATACTCTGGATGTTTGGAGTGACAGTTTCTACTATCCTTGTTATATTATATGTTATCGATTCCGCTGTGAGATTATGTTCTTCTCTATTTTCTGTTCTTTTCTTTTTATTTACCCTAACAACTGCCCTTTTGTCGATTGGATGCACGACATTGGAACACAGTGGTAGCGTTCGGCGTCGACTTTCGATGGTCAAAAAGGCAGGTCGATACACTCAGCCTCTCTGAACATTGTTGCATCACCTACATATCACACTGGCTTTTCTCCTAAGGAAAAGAAAGCCAAACGGTCAATTGATCTACGATCAACATCTCTCACCGACAAAGTTGATGAAATATATAACTATCAACAAGGAATGATGGGAGTTCGACGAGAAATGTATTATGAGCAACGATGTCAAGGATCTCATCTAAATTTTTTTGAAAAATGTATTTTAGCAATTTGTGGTCATTCACCAACAAAGAATTGCATACATCAAAAATCTCCTTGGTTACAAGAAACTCCTATAAAAGCGTATAACATTATTCCCAGAAATTTATGCAAGCTAGGACCATCACACCAAGACTGGATTGACACTCTAGCTCGTCCAAGTTGGTCACCACTAAATCCATTAATTGACGACACAAAGGTTGACCCGAATTCATTGGATATACAACAAATTAAAAACTATGACCTCTCTAACAACAACTAAATTATGGTAAGCATCTCTTTTGTAATTATTTTATATATATATAGTTCTATGTAACAATTCTCTTGAAATTTCGATAAATAAAGATTGACAGTTTAATTTTGACGCATAATTTCTGAGAAAACAGACCACGGACGTCTGTGACAATATCACAAACGACTGTCAAAGTTTTCAGGAAATTTTTTTTCTGAAACCACGGACGTTTGTGATAATCATTAGACGTCTGTTGCAAGTTTCAGGAAATAATTTCCTGAAACCACAAACGTTTGTGAAAACTCACAGACGTCTATCATATGTTTCAGATAAAAAAATTTCTACAACCACAGACGTCTGTGGTACTCCCATAGACGTTTGTCGCTACTACGATTCTACTTTACCGGCAGCCATATATATATATATATATACTCTTTTTCAACTTTTCACCAGCCTATTCTCAATTTACACTCAAACCCTAATTCCTAAAATCTCAAATTGCTCACTAATGGCTCGCAAGGCAAAAACTCCAATTAGCAAACGGTCCAAGAAAGGTCAATCCTCTTCTTCTCAAAACCCCTTAGTCAATGATGCCCTCATTCAAGAGTGGCTTCGAAATAGCACGATTGCTAACAGGAGATTTGATGAGCTCAGACAAAAGAAACTTCATTCCGGCCCATTCTACAGATTATGCAAATTTGGTGAATATGGCATTCAAGAACCACTGTTGCCTCCGAATGTTGAGATTTAATCAATTTCGACGAAAACAAGGTATAAATTAATCACTAGGCAATCTTACTTTTTTACGCATTTTGTGTAGTAGTGATATATCGACTCTTGACAGGGACGATGATTGGTTATAGACGAGTGTTTACAGACGTGTTTTAAGGATTAGTGTAAACACCATTGTTCATATACTTAATTTTTCTTCATCCGGAATCAATTTAGAAGAAGTTCCCGACCATAGGAATTTACCGCGAGATGAAATAACTCATCAAATTTGGAAAGATAGGATGCCACAGTGGAAATCTGTTTACTTACGTCCAAAAGCTAGGTTGTTAAACCGTATGATTATCAATACAATAATTCCATGCCTAGGAAGTCATGAACAAATCTACGACAATGACCACAAAGCCCTTTATGCTATTTTTGGTGGGATACAAATAAATTGGGCTAAGTTCATTCATGATGAAATAAAAAGCTTTTGGTCTCATCACCTACGCATGATTATATATGATTCATATATTATGCATCTCTTACATGCTCTTGGGGTACCATCTTATATCTCTCATTTTGAAGAAATCTCTGCCAAAGTGAGCGGAATTAAATTTTTATCTTTAATGCACCTTCCCCAACGACCACCCCCAATTATCTCCCTGGAACAATGGTCCTTGCAACAGCAACAACAAGCGCATCATGGTCCTCAACGCACTCCTCCTCCTCAACATACTTATTCACCTCGTCCTTCACAGCAACCTGCCTCCTCAAGTCATGCTACCGAATACTATTCCAATTCGGAGATTCAAGAAGCTCGTATGAACCAATGCAAAACGAATCGATCCGTGATTTAACACTTAAAAATCAAAGGTTAATCATGGCCAATCAACGGGATTTAAACAGTAAAATGACTGGCTTGGAATGTTCCTTCTCAACACGTATGACTAAAATGGAAAAGACTTTAGAAAAAGTCATCTCCACCTTAGGAAAAGTAATGAGAAAGGTACGTGGCAGATCATCCTCTCGCTCATCATCTTCTCATTCATCTACACCCCCTCCTCGAACTCAAACACCAATTTACCATGCTCAAACTTCTCATGAAGGGACTTCCCAGGACAAAGAGAAGACTACTGAGCAAGAACGACCTGAAGAGGAGGAAGAAGATAGTGATGATATGTACTTATCCGACCCTCATCAATTTCAACATCAACCTTACATGACTTTCCAAGGACTTTCCGTTTGGGAAAATGAAGAATATCACGATCAAACTAACTGGCCAGGAGCATACGACCAAGATCCTTCATCATATTGGGAGTACTATGAGAATTACAGCGGATTTTCCTATTCCTTGGATCAGTACAACTAGCTTGTTTCTCTCTGCTGTTTTTATTTTTTCTATTTGTCACTTGTGTTTATGCTTCTTTTTTTAATGCACTTTGTTACTTACCTTTTAAAAACATAATTTTGTTTGTCCTTGCTTGTACGTATTTATCTTCAATTATTTCATTCTCATATCTATGACATATCTATAGCTATATACCTATTTAATGTACGCATAATATCTTTTCTTTTGTTTTAATAATGACAAAGGAGGAAAAATATATGCATATACATAGAGGGAGATATAATTCACTTTATGAGAACATTTCTATTTTTGATTATGAATGACTAATATCTCTTCTATTTTGATTGTATAGTTGTCATCATCGAAAAAGTGGAGGATGTTAGAACCTTTATTCTATGGTTTCAATGACAACAACTATACAATCATATATATTATACATCTTATAAAGATTACATGTATATACTACGAGAGATCAGCATGCTCCAAGATATTGGGACTCGAAGACCTATGGACCATGCTATGATTAAGTAAGGTTATTCTAGTATGTTAAGAATCTTAGATAAAACATTGTACGGTCTCCTTGAATATATATGCACACATGATTTCATATACACTAAAATGCATTGAAAATTTTAATTTACCATCCACAGACGTCTGAGGAAAAACCATAGACGTCTGTGACAATACTCGAAAAATTATTTCCTGAAGCCAAAATTTATAATTACTACAATGATTGAGATTGACAAATCAATTGAACTGAATTAATTGAATCTATTCTCTCTTGATTTCTTATTACTCTCTTATGCATACATTGCTTACATACTCTCATTCTATCATAACCAAAATATAATTTTGGTTAAACCACTTCCTATAACTCAAAGCATTCGCATTCACATACTCAAAGGAGATCATAGGAAGATTTGTACTATCGGTCAAAATCCATGTTATTTGGAACAAAAGATTGTTAGAGATATACTTTTTTATTAGCCTACTCCTCCAAGTGAAGTGAGGGTTAGTTGGTTAAAGGAAAACCCGAAGGGTAGCTTCGGGACTGGTCGTAGGACGAGAGGTCTGAACCAGTATAAAATATCTAGTGTGCTCGCTTTTATTATTTACCTTATTTATATTCAATTATTATTCTCTGCTTAATATAGTTAGTAATATTCACTCTCACACGTATATATATAAGGTTGCATTACTTAAAAAGATCCTTTAGAGTTTCAACTGGAAGTCGAGAGACATACTCTGAATTGTTCCACATGATAAAGGTAGTTTATCAATGTTGGAGAGAGTTAATCGGCAGAGTGGATGATTAAAACATAATAGTATACACGTTCACTAACGGACTGACCCAGTTTGTTTTAAGAAAATCGATTGGAGAAGTTGGAATGAAATTCCACAATTGACCCCAAGTGTAAGTGGGAGGTTGATAAAGTTAGGGATATGCTCTAGAGGCAATTATGTAATTTGTTACATATATCTAACTTCTTGACCAATCTTGTTTGAAATAAAGGTGTTTTCTTTCTATTAAATACTTGATATAATGTGTTATATTAATTAATTAATTCAATTAAAAGTATATTTGATAGAAAATCCATAAATGGTACATTTTGTGATAGTAGTTACAAAGTATTGTAACCATAAGTAATTTATCACAATGAAAACAAATATATCATTTTATATGTTCCTAGTCAAGATGCATTGAGACTGGATATCGATGTATCTGTTGAGACTAGAGTACGTAATGCTCTCCAAATGTTGGGCAGTGTATTACTCATGACTGCTGGGGGCACCTAGAGGTTACATGCTAATAGTTATTGGATAACTATGGAATGACTCATTTCTGTTGGTTAATATTACTAAGGTCAAACAAAAAATATTGATGTGAATAATTTACACAGTTCTTTCAATTTGAGAATACTGTGAATCTTCAATACGAAAGCTCCGCTTCGATTACAATCAAATCATGGAAAAGCATCCATCTAGTGACTATAGTTGGGTTGAGTGTAAGTTTGGAAGTGAAGCATTATTCAAGAGAGAATTCGTCTCTTTAGTTATACGTGGTTATTATCACGGTCAACTCAAGTCAACTCAAAGTCAAAATCTCTGGGCAGGGTAGTTCGGCTAATAATAATTGTTATTATTGAACCAAGCTTTGTGTTTGGACTATAGAGTTTAATGTGGACGATGTTGGAATTTTGACCATTACCAAATTCAATAAGGCCAAAATGATATAGTTTTGACGAAGAGAATTGGTGTAAATAATTGTCACAACAGGGTAACGCTTATTAAATTAAAATGAGATTTTTTCGAAAATGAGTAAGTGATAAATTTGGCCATATTATCACACCACCTGCTAAGGGAAGTGTAAACATTAACGTTCGAATAGTTCAACATTAATCGTTGACCGAATTTACACCCAAGAATCACACAATCGAAACGATGAATTCTATTTAGACCAAAAAATTTAATTAGTTTATAATTGTTATAAATTAATTAAATAAACTAATATTTATGAAATATTAATTATGAAATTTGAGTGCGATTTGAGAAGTAAAATTGTTGCATATATTTATAGAAGTTATGAATATATTGGTCGATATGAGATATCGATAACAAAATAGGTTAACTATGATTGTACATATTTAATTTGGATTAAATGGGCTCACAACCCATGAGATTTGGAGAGGATAGGCATTAATTTGAGAGAGGTTAGAGGCGGCTACAACATAGGAATAGGGCTTGGAGATGTATGACTAAGATCTAGTGAGAAACTTACATAGTTTGCTCTCTTATCCTACATATATAAATATTAATCTCAAAACCCTAATTTAAGGATAATTTCATTTTTGAGCCGCCACTTTCTTCTTCTTCTTCCGCATTTTAATGGCATCAAAATTCTTCTAAAACAATCCCAAAAAATTCTCAAATCTAGTTCAAACTAAAAATACTAATTTCTACTAGAAGGTCTCCAATCCTGGATTCGCAACATGACGGATTGGGAATTGTTCCAAGAAGAGAAATCATAGTTCAACGTGGACTCAAAGGCTTCATTAAGAGGTAAACTTTCATTTATTAATATTGTTTTGATATCAAGTTTATCATATTAAAGTTGATTTACATCCAAATCATCTATTTATATTTAAATCTATTTATTGTTTATATTATGTGAGATTTTTATGGGTACATGTGTTTGTTACAATTGGATTGGTTATGTGCTTGTTGTAATATTTTGTTTATTGATTTATTGTTGAATTAAATTTCTGGAAAAAAAATATTTTTTTTTAATTTTGATATATATATATATAGACTAAATGTATAGAGATTTGCATATTGTCAATATATATGATTATATATCGTATATATTTGATTTTAAAATTTTCTTATGATGATTTATACTTTTTATGAATCATAAAATATAAAAATATTGTATTAAATATGTATATACATATTTTATTATTATTTAATAATTTTGTGTGTTGTTTATTATATATAAAATAATTAAAGGTTCAAAATTTCAGTTTTATATTTTTTTTTTAAATTTTTGCACAATACAGGAAGCTTACTTTAAAATTTTAATATTTTTAAATCTTAATTTAATATTTTTAAAATTAATTTACTTTCAACCGGCAATAAAATATTTAATTAAAAATATAATTTCAATTGGGAAAATTCTAGAAATTTTTATTAAGCCTAAAATATGTCTCGGGTACCTTTACAAAAAAAATTAGATATTTTTATAAGTTAATTTAATAATTTTTATAATTAACTTTTTAGCCTGCAATTAATTATTTAATTAAAAATATAATTTCATTTGAGAAAATTCTAAAAAAATTCCTAAACCTATAATATATCTCAAGTACCTTCAGAAAAATTTTAGAATTTTTTAGCCTGATTTCATATTTTTATAAATTAATTTGATTTCAAGCTGTTATCAATTATTTAATGATAAATATTATTTTAATTGAGAACATTCCATAAATTATTTTTAATCCCAAAATATATTTTCAGATTTTCTAAAATTATAAAACTTGTAATATATTTTACATTAATTTATTATGGCAGAAACTCTTTTATTCAATAATATATATATGTATGTATGTATGTATATGTATGTATGTATATGTATATATGTATATATATATATATTATATACATATATATATATATATGTATATTCATTTACATATATTAATATCTTGTTTTGTCATATTGTACAAGCACATATTTGGACAAATTACAGTACTCAAAAATGAGCTAATGCGTCAGTTGCAATGTAAATCCCAGCATTTATATACAGGCACATTATACCCTTCATGGATTATCATGTTACACATGCACACACATACATTCATATATATATGTATGTATGTATGTATGTATGTATGTATTTGATACACGCACGCACACGCGCGCACACACACACGCACACACACACACACACACATATATATATATATATATATATATATATATATATATATCTGTGTGTGTGTAAATTAAATCTAATCAATCAGTTCAAATTAAAGAGATAAATGAAAGGTTCTCCGTTTAATGCAATTAATTACTTGTTTTAGGAAAAGAAATGAAAGGTTTCCTTCAATATATATATATATAATCTTATTAATGCTCTCAATTAATTACTTGTTTTAGGGAAAGAAATGGAAGGTTTCCCTCCTATATATATTAACTCTTATTAATAAATGTTAGGTGTATTTGATATACTATACATTTAGAATTAAATTTATTTAAACATCCCTTTAACCAATTTAAATAAAATAAATGATTTTATTTAAAAAAATTAGAAACATTCTAACTAAATTAGGCTTCATAGGCTCAACTAAGATCCAATAAGGTCAAAAAAATTGAAATTCACCCATTTCGTTCGCTACGGGCTGGCCCAATTCCTTCATTTATCTAGCTGGATTAATCAAGGTTAGGTTTGGTTATAGAACCATAATACTCATAATAAAAATATGCTACAAGTGAAAATATAAGCACAATATCAATTCAAAATTTTGAATTTCAACACTATAGTACATCAAACATATTATGGTAGAGTTCCGTTGTAAAATACATTAATATGTTCATTCATTATAACTTAATAAAAAAATAAAAGAAATGTTGTTCAAAATGTTATCATCCAGTTGTTTATGCTTTCAGTCAATCAACTCCATTCACAGTCGAAATTAGGAATCAAAAGTATCTTTGTATACCTTGCACTTGGTATTTATGCTTATAGGGTAATTAATATTTTCAATATAATATTGCTAAATTGTCTACTTTAAAAAAAAGGCTGGGTCAGGGCTGAAATTGAGTTGGGTTAAGTACTATACTTGATCCATATATAGCGAGAATTGCAAATTGAGACTCATATCTGATCCAAACAATCTATGCAAGATTGGGTCCAATTTACATGGGTTACATCAGTTTGTCGGTTGGTCAGGTTTGATATGAGTCGTTTACATCCTTAATGACCGAAGTACTAATAGAGTTAGGGGTATGCCCTAAGAGCAATTCTGTAATTTATTGTAAATTATTAACTCTGTAATCAGTGCTCATTCGTAACAAAAGATATTTTCTTTCTATTATATATTTGTTATAATGTTTTATAAACAATTAAATGTTTAATTAAAAATATTTAAAAGAAAATCTATAAATTGTGTGTTTGTTATAGTAATTGTAAATAGTTGTAATCATGAGTATTGTATCACTGTATATATATATTACATCCTTTTAAAACATTCCTACTTAAAATACATCGACACTAAATATCGATGCATCCGTTGAGACCAGAGTACGTAACACTCTTCAAATTTTAGGCAGTGTATTACTCATGACTGCTGGGGCACCAAGGGATTACATACTGATAGTTATTGGATAACTATGAAATGTCCCACTCGATAGTTTTCTGTTAGTTAATATAACTAAGGTCAAACAGAAAATATCAATGTGATTAATTTAGACAATTCTCTTGAGTTGAGAAGCCCAGTTCCAACAAGTACAACTGTAACCTAATTTCAATAAAATTATCTCAAATTCTCTATGGAAGCAGGAATGTTCTCTCTAAACCATGAAAATTGAAGGTTATTTGCTATTTTACTCGTGTATTATATTACTTGTGGCTTATCGTCGCTATTAAATGTATCATCTTCTTTTAAGCACTAGCTTACGAAACAATCTCTAATCACCTTCATTTTTGAGTAGTTGGAAATGAGAAACCTCACCAAAACATTTTAACACCCCTATCATATTTTGAGTTACCCATATCAAATGATATGAAATCTTTTGGCCTTGCTCGTATTCTGTTTAAGATAATCTTCGGGAAAAAATGGGTTTATTTGACATTTTAACTGAATAAAATTGACTTTTAAAGTTAATCGTTAAAATATATATTATAATGGTTAATATTGGTCTATAAGTTTAAAGAGGTTAAAAGAAACAAATCGTGAGAATTTATATTTTTTTCCAAATATTCTAGGGTAATTTGTCTAAAGGACAAACTTTCAAACTTTTTTGCCTTCTAAGATGTAGCTAGGGTAATTGAGTTGCACTCCATGTCGCCGCACCCCACATCGCCGCACTCCCCATGTTGTCATCTTACACCTTTGCTCCATCACTACTTATAACCACTGTCTTTCGTAACCACTACCTCCCTAGCCTACGCCTCTTCAAAATCTAATCTTAAAAAACAAAATCACGCCTCTACCTACTGCCTACCGTACTGCCTATATCTTTCAAGTCATAACAACATCATTGGTCATCGCATCTTTCTCACCATCCGTTAATGCAAAAATAGCAACTGGTAAAAAAATGATACTATAAAGTTCCATTATATGAGAAAATAGTGTAGAATATTGCAACTACAAAATGCTACTGAGTCGTATCATTCATCCAAAAAATAATACCATAAGGTAAGACTAATATTATACAATAAAATTGAAATATAGTTGATGTATTCTTTTTTTTAGTTCGGTAAACAAAACTGATACTACAAAGTAGTATTATTATATAATTGGTTAACCGAGCTTACCATCGAATGCAAAAACTAACCGGATGCACAACCTAATTGGGTACATATGGATGCAAAAGTTAATCGGATGCACAACCTAATGGGGTACATATGGATAGAAAAAATAATCGGATGTACTACTTAATTGGGTACGTATCGAAACTAATATGTAATCGAGATAGATTGGTTGATCGAGCTTACCATTGAATGCAAAAGCTAACCGGATGCACAACCTAATTGTGTACATATGGATGCAAAAGCTAACTGGATGCACTACCTAATCGGATAGAAATTGAAACCAATCTGTAACCAAGATAGATTGATTAACCGAGCTAATAATCGAATGCAAAAGCTAACCGGATGCACATACTAATCGAGTACGTATGGACGCAAAAGCTAGTCGGATGCACACTTGATTTAGAAACTTCTACGATAATTTATAATACGCTGGTATAAAATAGGATTATGAATATAAATAAATCTTTACTACTAATAATGAGAATTCCTTGAATAGAAATTCAACCGTGTCTTTTTGAAATACCAAAAATACCCCTCATTATAATAATGGAAATCGTTCACTCTATCTTTATCTTTACTACTATTAAAGAGAATTCATTGAATAGATTTACTCAGTGTCCTTTTGAAATTCCAAATATACCCTTTTACATCTTATCTTATAGAGAAATAGTATTCAAATATGGGAATATAGCCTGTTATTTTCTAAGTACAACTGTCAGTCCCCATGGAGAACTACAGTGTACGTTCACAAGATGAAGTATCCGAGTGTTTCATATTGTCTGTAATTTATGTGGGAGTTTATCGGTCGAAGTCTCGCCGGATTCCGAGTTAGTATGAAGAAAATATTGCAGTCTGAACAAAAAAAATAGCGGCTTCTGCACTAGGCAGAGTTCAAATATGGGGATGTGGTAGCCTCTTATTTTCTAAGTACAACTGTTAGTCCCCATGGAGAACTACAGTGTGCATTCGCAAGATGAAGTATCCGAGTGTTCCATATTGTCTGTAATTTAGGTGGGAGTTAATCGGTCTAAGTCTTGCCGGATTCCGAGTTAGTATGAAGAAAATATTGCAGTCTGAACAAAAAAAATAGCGGCTTCTGCACTAGGCGGAGTTCAAAAATGGGGATGTGGTATCATGTTATTTTCTAAGTACAACTGTCAGTGCCCATGGAGAACTACAATGTGCGTTCACAAGATGAAGTATCCGAGTGTACCATATTGTTTGTAATTTAGGTAGGAATTCATCAGTCGAAGTTTTGCCTGATTCCGATTTAGTATGAAAAAGTTATTGCAGTCAGAACAAAAAAAATAGCGGTTTCTGCCTAGGCGGCGTTCAAATGTGGGGATGCTACTATCAAATCTACTTTCACAGGTACAAATAAAAATGCATGCACATTGTGGTTAAATGCAGGCCCACCTGGGCGTGCATATGTACTCGTATACATAATGTAATTTATTAAATACAAAAAGGATACTACACGGTAGCATTACTACACACATCTAAAAGGATTTTACAATTGTTTATAAACAAAAATAGTACTACACAGTATCATTAATACACACATCTAAAAAGATATTTTAATTTTTTATAAACTGCCACTATAATTTTAAAAAAGATATTACAATTTAGAAACTCCTACTATAATTCATGAAACGCTATTATAAAATAGCATTATGGTCAAAAGTATACATAATTATATTTGTTAAAACAATGATGTTATACAATATCATTACAACACACATCTACAAAGATGCTACAATTATTTATAAACTGCTACTACAATTTAAAGAAGTTGAAACAATTTAGAAACTGATATTACAATTCATAAAATGCTACTATAAAACATTATTATGAACAAAAATATAAATAAATATATTTATTTTTAAAAAAATAAAAAAATGATACTATAAAATATCATTAATACACACATCTAAAAATATACATCAAAATAATGTTGTGAGATACAATATATACATCAACTAAAAATAAGTTACAATTGTTTATAAACTGCTGCTACAATTCAGAAACTGATACTACATTCATAAAATGCCACTATAAATAGCATTATGAACAAGAATGTAAACAACTATATTTATTTAAAAAAACAAAAAGGGTACTGCACGGTATCATTAATACACACATCTAAAAAGATACTACAATTATTTATAAACTGCTACTATAATTTTAAAAAACCAATACAATTCAGAAACTGCAAATACATAAAATGCTACTGTAAAATAGCATTCTGACCATAAATATACATATTTATATTTACAAAACAAAAACAAAAAAAATGATATTATACAGTATCATTACTACACATTATTTCTTCTTCCTCAAATTGCTCCTTGTTCTTTCTTTGTTGCTCCTTCTCTAACACTACTCCTTCACAATCATTGCTGCCACCAGAGCCACCTCTTTTCCATCCTTACTCGTCTCGCCACGTCGTCAAAACACTACAATTTCGCTCTCTCCAAAACCGAAGTTGACCACCATCGTGTACATCTATCTCGCCGCCACCGTTGGTCGTTGCTAAGGCCTGACACACCACCGTCGAGATCTGCCACACTCCTTTACCATCCGACTTCATGATAGAGTTAGGGGAATGCCCTAGGGGTAATTATGTAATTTGTTACATATATCTAACTCGTTGACCAATCTTGTTCGAAATAAAAGGTATTTTCTTCCTATTATATACTTGATATAATGTGATTATATTAATTAATTAACTTAATTAAAAGTATATTTAATAGAAAAATCCATAAATGGTATATTTTGTGATAGTAGTTACAATGTGTTGTAACCTTGAGTAATTTATCACAAAGAAACAAATATACCATTTTAAATGTTCCTAGTCAAGATGCATCGAGATTGGATATCGATGTATCCGTTGAGACTGGAGTACGTAACGCTCTCCAAATGTTGGGCAGTGTATTACTCATGACTACTGGGGGCACCTAGGGGTTACATACTAATAGTTATTGGATAACTATGGAACGACTCACTCGATAGTTTTTTGTTGGTTAATATAACTAAGGTCAAACAGAAAATATCGATGTGACTGATTTACAAAGTTCTCTCAACTTGAGAATACCGTGGATCTTCAATATGAAAGCTCCGCTTTGATTATAGCCAAATCATGGCATGGCATCCATCGAGTGACTATAGTTGGGTCGAGTGGAAGTATTGGAAGTGAAGCACTATTCAAGAGAGGATTCGTCTCCTCGGTTATATGCGGTTAGTATCACAGTCAACTCAAGTCAACTCAAAGTCAAAGTCTCTGGCCAGAGCATTTCGGTTAATAATAATTGTTATTATTGAAACAAGGACTTTGTATTTAGACTATAAAGTTGAATGTGGATGAGGTTGGAATTTTGACCATTACCAAATTTCATAAGTCTGAAGTGATATGGTTTTGACGAAGAGAATTGGTGTAAACAAATGTCATAACCGGGTAACGCTTATTAAACTAAAATTAGATTTTACCGAAAATGAGTAAGTGATAAATTTGTCCATAATGTCACACAACCTGTTAAGTGACGTGTGAATGTTAACATTAGAATAATTCGATGTTAGTCGCTGACTAAATTTACACCCAAGAGTTACACAGCCAAAATGATGAATTCCCTTAAGACCGAACGATTTAATTAGTTTATAATTGTTATAAATTAATTAAACTAATTAATATTTATGAAATATTAATTAAAAAATTTGAATATGATTTGAGAAATAAATAATGTTATATATATTTATAACAGTTATAAATATATCGATCGATATACGATATCGACAAGCGATTAAATTAGATTTAATTGCATAGTATTTTGGCTAGGGCTTAGATGGGTTTAAGGCCCATCATTAGGGCTGCAAAATTTCGGTTTTGGAAAGGTCTAGGGGTGGCAAAAACATAGGGAATTGGCTTGGAGATAATGGGTTGAGATAAAGTGAGAATGGGTGTGTGTGTGTGTGTGTGTGTGTGTGTGTGTGTGTGTATATAAACAATTACTAACCTTTTTGGCCTCCATTACCTTCTATATTGCTGGTTAAAACATAGCTCTCAATCCACTTCAAAATTCTCAAATATATTTCAAATTAAAATAATACTATTCGATAGAGGTTGGTGATTTCGGACTTGCAATCTGACGAATCAAGAACAGTAAAAGGAAGAGAAGTCATTGCTTCAACGTGGATTCAAAGGCATCATTAAATTGGTAATTTTAATTCATATTACAGTAATTAAATTATATTATATGATCCTATAATGAGCAATTTCATATCTGTTTAAATATATTGCTACTATATGTTTAGTTGGGTGAAATTTTTGTAAGTAGATGTGGTTGTCACAAATCAGTTTGGTTATGTGCATAATTTGTTTATTATACTATTTGATTTATGTATAGACCAATGTTGTTTACTGTAAAAAATCAATTTTTGTCATTAATAATTGTTTTACATATATTTATTAATAAATTCATTTATATATATATATATATATATATATATATTAGTGTATATTTCTCTCTCATAATAGCATATATGCATATATAAGATATATATGTGATTTAAAAAATTAGTACACTAATTTATATATAATATGAATTTACAAATTCGAAAATTAATTATCATACATATATTCATATTTTTAAATTAACATTTATTGAATTCTTGAATTGTTTATTATATATAAAATAATTATTACATTGAAAAATTCAATTTTATACTTTTTGAAAATATTATATCATTTCAGAAACATATAGAAAAAATTTAGGAATTTATCAATAAATTTTATTATTTTTAATAATTAATATTATTTCGGAAAAACTGTTTATGATTTATTAAAAATAATAACTTAATTGAAAAATTCTTTAAAAATTTTCGTAACCTTTCATTCATGATCATAGAACTTGTAAAATTTTGAATTTTGAATTTTTTGTAATATATTATTTTATATTAAATAATTATTGCCGGTATTTGTGTTTAAAAATAATATTTCAAATTTGAAAAATCTCCAGATTTTTTCTAAGCTCGATTTTATGATCCTAGATTTTATAAAATTGTAAAATTTGAATTTTCATCAATAGATTATTTTATGTTAATTATTTGTTGATGAAAACATTATTTCATTCATAATATATACAAATTAAAATACTAAAATTATATGTTTACAAAACTAAGTTCATTTTGAATTATAAATAATTTTTAATAATTGTTCTCTCTCTTTCTATATATATTTATCTATATATAAATGTTTTGTTCATATATTATATATAATATATTTATACATACATATGTGTGTGTGTTGTAACACATATACATGCACATATTTGGACAACATACATGTCATACAAAATAAGCTAATATGTCTGTTGCGATGTAAATTCCAACATCTACATATGGGCATATTATACCTTTCACGGATTATTATGTTACACATGCACTCACATATATATGTATATGATACATTTATGTATAAACTAAATCAAATAAAATTAATTTCATGTCTTAATATATTTGAATTTAAATAAAATAAATGATTTTATTTAAATGAAATTTAGAAATGTTCTAATTCAGTTCGACTTCATAGGCCCAATAAAATATCCAATAGGGTAAGAAAATTATAATTCACCCATAGCTTCCGCTGCGGGCTAGTCCAGTTCGAACAACGGTATCAGAGCCCAATAGCCTATGCGGTCTAAATTAGTCATATTAGGGCTAATTAATTAAGCTTGCCCACTTAATACGGTGTCTAGAAAGGTAATGTCTAGGATTGGAATTGGGTAATCAAGTACCATGTCCTACCTGGTTACCGACCTGGCCCGAAAGGTGAAGTGAGCCCAAAGGTTGCTCCTAATAGAAAAGGCCTAACTTAATTTGGGCCTTGGGCTAATTTTCAAAATCGTTTTGAAAATTAATGTTAAAGATTTTAAATTTAATAGTTAAATTTAAAATAAAACATGTTTATTATAAAAATTATAATACTACATAAGTTTTTAAAATGTTTGAAAGAATAAAGATATTTTCAAAATGTTTGAAAAAATTTATATAATAATTTCAAATTTTAAATTTATTAATAAGATTAATAAAATAAATTAATTAAATATGTTAATTAATTAATGCATATATGCATGTATTACATATGTTGATATATGTTATGTTATTTTAAAATGTTTAAGAAAACATAAGTATGCATGTATGTATACAAGATAAATTTTGAAATTAATAAATTTTGAAATTAACAAATTTTAATAAAAAAAAATTAATTGAATAAATTAACTAAAGGTTAATTAATTAAATAAAATACACATATATATGATATATGTGTGTTACACTATAAAGGTTATAGTATACACTATAAATGTTACAGTAGATATGTCCAATATAAAAGTTATATTGGAATACTAATTTAAAATTAATTAAAGAGTTAATTGATTAAAATTAATTAGATAAGATTTAATTAATGATATATTATATGTAAGACTATCATATAAATAATATGAAATATAAAAGTTATATAACAATAAAACTTATATGATATGTGTATAAACAAAATGTGAAACATTAAAGAAACCCAAATATACTTGAGAAATAAATACATCTGTAAATGTACATATACGTGATTTCTGATGTGCCTTACACTTGAATCGCTGGGGTATTTCATAAGAAATACATTATTCTATAAGTCGATATCACTCAATATATATATTGAAGATTATGAATCTTCAATATAATGTTGTCCTCTACCATATATATATATATATTAATAAATTACTTACATACTCCTTAGTTGTTGAGAAAACTCAAGCTAGGGGTGTTATGCGTAGTATTATTAGTATATTGAACAAATGAGGTAAGATAACTGTATGTATTTGTTGAGAAAACTCAAGGTACATATATTATACTTAGGCCATCACGATATGGTAGGTATGAGTGAATAACCTCTTTCAATTTGTTGAGCAAACTCAAGGTCAAAATGAGATTAGAACAAGGAAAATTGGGTTAGGAGTTGTATGTGATACAACCGATAAGGAGTTATCCATCGTTTGTGGGGCTATGATTTATTGAGCAAACACAAGGTCAGAATACCAAAACAAACGAGTCCTAACACCCACTAGTGAAGTTGTAAGACTTCTATGTTTCATCTTAGGGTTTGGAGAAACATAAAAGACTAGTGGGAGCCTTATTAGAAAAATGAAATGGTAACATTTAACCTTTCTAATATTGTAAGAGCATATACTATATAATGTTATAATCATCTACAATGATAAATTTGTGCATTTAATATGATTGATAAAACGTTTGTCAATTAACATATATATACAAACTGAATTGAAAGTTGACAAATAGAAATATAATATATACTTACTAATAATTCTAATTGCATGTTATATAAAGTTTCTATACCCATGTAAGTGTCTAATTTCAACTACTTAATACATTCGTAAGTTGGTCACTTGTATTTTTATTTAGTTTAGACCGTGTATTGCATTACATGACTTTTTGAACTCTAAATGCAATTCAAGACTATGGATATTTGATCCATGTACTTTCACATATAAATGTTATATGGTGAACAGTCATAGTTTGTGGGGTACAATATTTTGATGAAGTTAGTTCTTTCGAAGTAAGCCAATAAACAGTATTTTAAGATCATGTATTTAACTTGAATGATTTCAAAAGGATCATATTGTGTTAATGTAACACAAGACCATAAACTACGAGATACATCTAAGAACTCGATCGTTGAAATGTCATCTTGATCGGTTTACATAAAGTGCAACATATTTGATGTCTTAAATGTTAAGAATAATCGAATGCGCTTTTGTAAAAGGTTTGTTATGATATTGTGGTAAGGTTTTCTTTTGAATAGTTTGACCATTTGAAAGAAAAACAAATGTATAAGAATAGATGTAATTTAAGGTAAAGTTGGAATGAAGAGAATGAATAGTCACTTCTGCTTCATAGAGAAACATTGGAAACAAGAATTGTAATAATAACTGATACTTAATATTGGAATATAAAATATGATTTTTATTCCGAAATGTATTTTCATATAGAAAATTGTTTTCTATAACATTTATTTCTTTGAGTTCAAGATATTTGATCAAAGAACTCTCCTCTGTAAACTAGTTGCAGCATATGAAATAAGTAAACAATATTAACAATATTAAGTGAATGGTGGATCTCTAAATTTAGTACGCTATTATAGTAATGTCGAAAATAGTGGGAGCATGCCATATAGCACCTAATGATTGCATCAAATTACGAAAATTGTTTTCGTAAAATGTACCGAACATTATTTGTGAAATAATGTTTATTTTTTGGTATTGACTAAAAAATAGATATAACTATATTTCAATATGAGTATTATGAATATTCATTATGAAATAGAACTATATTATGGAATTTGTTTTCATAGTAAAAGTGATGCAACAAAATGCATATGTATCTAATATTATTTACAGTTGTTTTGAAATTATAGAATAAGCCGTAGTTCTGAGAAATAATTTTACTATATGATTATGAATCATATGATACGGGTTAATTATATCTCAAATAATTAATGGCTATGCATCCATTCAGTGGGAGCATCATAAGAGTTGATGAACTCTTTGAATTAATACATATTGATGTATGCAATCACAAGTCTATTAATACTAAAATGGTTCCACATACTTTGTTATATTCATCAATGATTTATTACCAACATGAACATGTGTATTAGATACACATGTAGTAAGTTTATGATAAAATCATAGAATATAAAAGAAAAGTAAATAAAATAACATGCAATAGAATTTTGATTTGGTCGAATAAGTGAGTATATTGGAAAGAGTTCCAAATGTACCTAAAAATGAATATAGATTCAATCTCAAAATCACTCCTCCATGTGATACATAATGATGCATCGATAAGGAGTAATCAGACATTATTGGACAATTTACGATTAATTGTGAGTGAAGTTGAATTAGTTTCTTTCTATAAGGTCATGTACTTAAGATTAGTACACAAGGTTGATATTATTTCATCTAAACAACAGTTCACAAAATCATACAAGATAAGGGTTTGTAAGAAACCCCAACATATCCTAGGCCAAGGAGTTGGTAGGTTGTGCGAGTCGAAAGATTGCACGTAATAATTGTTCATGGGGGATCTTGTATGAATCTCCAAAAAGATTTTTTGAAAAGGTCTGTCATCAAATGACATATTTATGTTTTGAACATAACTTTTGTAAACTAAAACCAGTTTTATGAATAAAAAGGTTCATAAAGCGTTTATGAATCTCTATTCTATTTGCACTAAGAAACAATTGTTGTTTTAAGATATATCAACTTCATTATGAAGGAAATTCTTTGAGAAATTTTTGGTAGTTAAATGGAATTGGATCCGATCCATAGATAGAACTGATTATATGAGATGAAGTGAAATTAACTAACCTAAATGAACACATAGCATTAGAATGTCTAATAAGTATTCTCGTACATCGAAGAGAACTATGAGTTTCTTATTAATGTCAAAAATATACATTACCCTTGGTTGTTCAATTAAACCATTAAGATTGTTGACTCTATATGGTATGATGCGTAGATCTGAAAGAATTTCAAGTACGCTATCAAAATATGATTTTGGTGGCCGTAACCAAAGAGATGTGATCCATCGGCCGAGATTGTGTCTTTATTGGAAAGACTAATGTGGTTGGAATTAAATAAGCAATGTTGATAAGAATAATATCGTAAATTTCAATTGTTGAAATTAGCATAACTGATTCGGTATTCAACATGCTCAGGTTAATTCAGATTTACTCATAAAATTATCGCTCGATAAGACTTAGTGTTTTGTACTTATGTATTGAAACAGAAAATTCTAAATAATGATTTAGAGTAAGCCGTTTACACATATTAACCAAAAATGCCTCGTAGTCAATGGGAGCGATATTGGGTTTGTGAGTATTTGGATATGACCCAAGAAATGATACGAATGTATCATTTTATAAGCATCAAGATTGAATAAGTATTTTGCTAGAAATATCAAATAGTTTGATTTTCAATCAAAGTGCAGAGGAAGCGTGTGTTCATAAGAAAGAACGTTAAAAGGTACATTGGTATTTCTAAACTATAAGTAAACAACACGTTGTTGATATTAACAATATGCTTGTATTAAAATCAACTTTAGTTGTTTTAATACTCAATTTTGGATTGTAAATGGTGTCTTTTATGGTGAGTATAAAAGATATAGGAATTGTCCCAAAACGATATACAAGAGCACCCTATTAAAAGGAGAACATGTAAGTTGGATTTCTTAAGCATTAGTAATAGGAATTATCATACAGGTTATGTTGTGTATGATATTATGTTTTGTTTATGTATTTGATACATGAAATATAAAATCCAAATTGATATCACTAAATGGTTGTTTGAGGTGTTCTCGTGTATTTATGAAATACTAGAGAATTGTTTATACAAACAACGAACTCGTTATGATGAAACGTTTGGACCCAAATTTTTATAAAAGATATTGAGTATAACATGTCAATGATAAAATTCAAGTTAAAATCTTTAATTTGAAAATGTTTTAAAATAAAAGTGATTGTGGTCGATTCAATGAAATGTTGAGAACGTTAACTTAAATAGCGCTACAATAAACCAATGTATATAGATATAAATGCACAAATTTATAATTGAGCCAAAGGTGATTACAAAGTCCAAAGTGATATAGTTTTGACGAAGAGAATTGGTGTAAACAAATGTCACAACCGGGTAACGCTTATTAAACTAAAATTGGATTTTTACTGAAAATGAGTAAGCGATAAATTTGGCCATAATGTTACACCACCTGCTAAGTGACATGTGAACGTTAATATTAGAATATGTCAATGTTAATCGCTGACCAAATTTACACCCAAGAGTTACACAGCCGAAATGATGAATTTCCTTAAGACCGAACGATTTAATTAGCTTATAATTGTTATAAATTAATTAAATTAATTGCTATTTATGAAATATTAATTATAAATTTGAATATGATTTGAGAAATAAATAATTATATATATATATATATTTATAACAGTTACAAATATATCGATCGATATACAATATCGACAAGCGATTAAATTAGATTTAATTGCATAGTATTTTGGCTCGGGCTTAAATGGGTTTAAGCCCATCATTAGGGCTGCAAAATTTCGGTTTTAGGAAGGTCTAGGGGTGGCTAAAACATAGGGAATTGGCTTGGAGATAATGGGTTGAGATAAAGTGAGAATGGGTAAAAAGGTTTTCCTCGTTTCTCTCAAATACAACCATATATATATATGTGTGTGTGTGTGTGTGTGTGTGTGTCTGTAGTAGCGGCCCAGTGGTTGAGACACCTGCCTCCTGTTAATGAGGTCGCAGGTTCGATTCCCGGACTGCCCTACTACCAGAGCTTACCATGTGCATACGCTCAGATCAGCCACTTATGTGGTGCTCGCGGACCAGGCTAGGTGCACTAGGGGGGGTTTTACGACTCCGGTCGGTTTCCCCCCTGAACAAATTCAAAATATATATATATATATATATATATATATATATATATATATTTGTATATGTATATGTATGTATGTATCTCTAAAAACAATTACTAACCTTTTTGGCCGCCATTACCTTCTATATTGCTGGTCAAAACATAGCTCTCAATCCACTCCAAAATTCTCAAATATATTTCAAATTAAAATAATACTATTCGACAGTTAGAGGTTGGTGATTCCGGACTTGCAATTTGACGAATCAAGAACAGTAAAAGGAAGGGAAGTCATTGCTTCAACGTGGATTCAAATGCATCATTAAATTGGTAATTTTAATTCATATTACAGTAATTAAATTATATTCTATGATCCTATAATGAGCAATTTCATATCTGTTTAAATATATTGCTACTATATGTTTAGTTAGGTGAGATTTTTGTAAGTAGATGTGGTTGTCACAAATCAGTTTGGTTATGTGCATAATTTGTTTATTATACTATTTGATTTATGTATAGACCAATGTTGTTTACTGTACAAAATCAAATTTTGTCATTAATAATTGTTTTACATATATTTATTAATAAATTCACACACACACACACACACACACACACACACATATATATATATATATATATATACGAGCGTTACGGCATGCGCTTCGCGCGTGAATCGTTTTTCTGCAAATTCTATATGTTTAGCATATTCGAGGGAAAATGGTTTGTAGAAATATTCGGTCATATTTTTGTGTTAAAATCATTTGTTAGTTTGAGTTTTATTTATAAGTTGCAACATCTAATTTTTTTTAGTTTGAATTTTTATTTATATTATTGACTAATAAAGAGCGAATTTGCGAATAAATTTTATTTGTAGATAGATGTTTTGAATTTGTAAAGAAACTTTATTTTTTAGATCCTATTTTTAAGTGATATTAAAATTTGATAACATTTGTAGACGGATGTTTTGAATTTGTAAAAGAAGTTCAATTGTTAAATTCTATTTTTAAGTGAAATTAAGATTTGGTATTAGGAGCATGTTTGGTAGTCCAAGCTGATACCAAAAAGTGTGACACCAAAGGTATTACAACTATTATTAAAGATATATATATATATATATATATATATATATATATATATATATTAGTGTATGTTTCTCTCTCATAATAGCGTATATGCATATATAAGATATATATATATATATGATTTAAAATATTTATTACACTTATTTATATATAATATGAATTTAAAAATTCTGAAATTAATTATCATACATATATTCATATTTTTAAATTAACATTTATTGAATTTTTGAATTGTTTATTATATATAAAATAATTATTACATTAAAAAATTCAATTTTATATTTTAAAAAAATATTATATTATTTCATAAACATATAGAAAAAATTTAGGAATTTTTCAATAAAGTTTATTATTTTAATAATTAATACTATTTCGAAAAAACTATTTATGATTTATTAAAAATAATAATTTAATTGAAAAATTCGTCAAAATTTTTCGTAACCTTTCATTCATGATGCATTTTTGAAATTTTAAAATTTTAATTTTTAATAATATATTATTTTATATTAAATAATTATTGCCGAAATCAATGTATTTGTTTCTAAAAATAATATTTCAACTTTGAAAAATCTCCAGATTTTTCCTAAACTCTATTTTATTATCCTAGATTTTCTAAAATTGTAAAATTTGAATTTTCATCAATATATTATTTTATGTTAATTATTTATGGATGAAAACATTATTTTATTCATAATATATACAAATTAAAATACTAAAATTATTGTGTTTGCAAAACTAAGTTAAGTTTGAATCATAAATAATTTTTAATAATTGTTCTCTCTCTTTCTATACATATGTGTGTGTGTGTGTGTGTGTTTTTTATGTTCATATATTATATATAATATATTTATACATACATATTTGTGTGTGTGTGAGTGTTTTTTTTTTGTAACACATATACATGCACATATTTGGACAATATACATGGCATACAAAATGAGCTAATATGTCTGTTGCGATGTAAATCTCAACATCTACATATTGACATATTATACCTTTCATGGATTATTATGCTACACATTCACTCACACATATATGTATATGATACATTTATGTATAAACTAAATCAAATAAAATTAATTTCATATCTTAATATATTTGAATTTAAATAAAATAAATGATTTTATTTAAATGGAATTTAGAAATGTTCTAATTCAGTTAGACTTCATAGGCCCAATAAAAGATTCAATAGGGTAAAAAATTTGAAATTCACCCATAACTTCCGTTGCGGGCTAGTTCAGTTCTAACAATTCACCGTATGAAAAAATACTTAACCCTAATTTAGTGTATCCTCACGCCTAAAATATTTGGCCTTCTACTATATTTCGACAAAAAATTTATCATTCACGTACAAAAAAGAAGCGCATGTCGTAATGTTGAAAAAATATTCAGATTTTGTTTTGTTCACTATTTTCCTGAATATGCTATTAAGGGGAAAAGAATCAAACTCTTTTTAGGACCTTTTTTCTAAACGGAATTTCGAGTTAATAATCTTGGTATATTTATAGGGGGGATTAATTTAAAGGACAAAAATTTATATATTTTTAGCCTGAAGGACACGACCTCAATATTTTAACCACAAGGACAAACATTCTCCTAAAAATTAATCACAAGGACAAACATTCCTCCAAAATTATTCATAAGGACAAACATTTTTCTAAAACTGCTACCGAACTAAAAAATGATATCTAAAAACTGCTACCGATAACTACAAACTGATACCTAAAAACTGCTATCAATAACTAAAAACTGATACCTATAAAAAGTTGTCCTTCAGACAAAAATACTGAAGGTCTGTCTTTGTGGCTAAAATGCTGAGAAATTTTGTCCTTGACAATAATTTCCTGTTTTGTGTTTATAAGCATAACAAAAGTTAAAAGTTCAACAAATTAGGTAGCATTTTGCATAGTATAGCCAGAGATATGATAGGGATGACAAAAAATGACTATAAAGAGGGTGTGATGGAACTCTTCTCTACAAGAGTGGGGTTTCATAATGTCATTCATTCTCGCACCTCTTTAGCATTATACTACAATGTTTTGTGCCTTTCAAAACTATGAGTCAAATATTAATTGTTAAAAGTTGATTTGATACTTTAATTTCATTGGTTTAGTAACATTCTAATAACCTTTTCGTGAAATATTCCCAAGTAAAAGATATGAATATGATTCATGAAATTTGATAGCATTTGAGATACTGTAGCTTAAAAAAAAGAGAGAATGTTAAAAAGATATGGACATCATTTTGCTTGATGTTCTACCAAATGGGCTATCCCACGAATAGTACAAACATGACCAAACAAATATTTCAACTTTACTTGTAATCTAAATTCAAGTAAAAAAGATTAGTTAAGAAAGTGGATGATAAACGTTAACCGAGAAACACAATCCAGAACACAATTAGTTTCATCACCAACACTTGCCAATACAAACACAACACCACCAATAAACATTGCATTAGTAAATCAGAATCCATGAAATGCAAAATTAATCACACGTGAAAAAATTAGTCACACATTCCTAATATTTCGATAATTCTTGCTCACTGAAGAGAGTCAATTGTCTTGCTCAATTCATCCAACTTATTCATCCTCAATCTCTCACTTTCTGCAACCAACTGCACAAACAGTAAAATTTTAGAAACATATAACAGTAATGCATTTTGCAATGATTTATGTAACAGGAAATGCATAAAAAAGAGTAAACTAACCTCCATTAACTTGTTGATCAGTTGATTTTTCTCCCTGCTCTTCTCATTGAATGCCTCAAGTGTTTCTTTGTATTCCTTTTCCTTCATAATTTGCATACAAAGAGTCAATTTAAAAAGTAGTCAATCAGTAACTTGATAGAATATATTTACCTTTTTAAGGCAACTTTGTCCTAGAGGTTTCAGTTCTCGACTAACCACGTCGATTCTTTTACGTACAGTGGATACCTCTCTTCTTGTTGGATCTTCCATTGCTTCAAGCTCCTGTCATAGCACATTTTATATAATGAAGTTGTATGCACAATATGTAGATTTTTTATTTTTTATTTTGTAATAATAATAATAATAAATTCCTTTTGTGTAATAAGACATACCTCTCGAATCTGTGCTAAGCGCTTGCTTTCTTCTTCCACTCTACCTAATTGAGCAAAAACTTTGTCTCTTACTTGCATCTTCTTCCTCTCTATCTCTTCTTCTTTTGCCTTAAAATTAGATAGAACCGACATCGACATTTGATCTTCATCTCCTTTGGAATCCTTCATTTTCAAACTGTAATGTTGGTCTTGATCAGGTGACTGCATTTATAACTTCTTATCTTCTATTGTGAGTACACAAAGATTTGATCCACTTTTCTCCCTTGGTATTTAAAGGAAGAGTGAAGGCACTTAATTAATCAAGTTGAGATTCCTAGTGGTGCACAGAAAATGACTGTAAAACCACAACCTGTACCATACCTTTTTATTTACACTACTTGTTTTATTTGGTGAATTGGCAAGATTGTCATTTTTTTAAGTCGCGCAGGTTCAGAAAAAAGGAAAAAAGCTTTTTACACAACGAAAAATTCAATAAATAAATAACGGCAAATATAGAAATCTGACAATTTCTGTTAACATGTCGTGGTGATGTCTGAATAAAAACAGGAGGGTACTTGGATTTGAAGCATGGATGCGTGTGGAATAACCAAAGAATTCTACAAACGTAAGTGCAAAGGAAAAATATACAGTAGATGCAATATCAGATTATTCATGTACACTATTAAAAACAATGCATCATGCTTAGTGTTGCATACGTAGGCATAAACGCGATATTCTCTAACAATTAAGCGGGATGAACCAAATGTCCTCTCAGTTTCTCAAAAAGAAACAGATGATTTACTCACTTTTAACTTTTCTAATTCAAAGTTCGAAATAAATAGCTCTCCACCAATGATAAAAGATCACTAGGGAACTATTGCACAGAGTACACTACCATCATTGTTACCAACAACCAACAAAGCTAGTTGTTGAGCATGGACTGAAGGTGAAAATAGTGTGCTGAACAAACAATTGAAATAACATTCACCTTTACCGTTTCGTTTGAATAAAAGATGCTAAATGAAACCAAAAGGATATATTTGTTGGCCTATATCTGAAGAAAAGAGCTGAAAAAAACTACACATTAATGACAAACATATACCAATGTATGTGTACAAATTCCAAACATCATATAGCAAGCATCAACTGACAAACCCACTAGTAACTCGCATCATCCAGACGTCAACACTTTCGATAATATAGCAAGTGCAACAACTCCACATCATTAATACATTATATCACTTTCAATAATAAATAAACAAATAATTGTAAATGTTCCTCAGACAACCATGTGGATCAACAGGAGATTAGTAGCTCATGCATTAAAGAAACTGGTACATTGTGCAAATATACTTGTAATAGTTGAAAGTTTCTCATCCATTGAATAATCATGGATTGAATTCCCCCAGAATCTGCAATTCAAAAAATTGGATATGTAAGCGGCTTGCATATAATACATTAACAACAAACAGGAAAATTAACAGCAAATAGTTCATAAAACTACCAATAAGGTAGATATCAATTTAAAAATGTAGCATATGATTTAGAAAGGTAGAAAACTAACAATGTCTAAAAAGTCTTCAATTTTCCATTTCAGAAAGCAATTTTCTAGAACGGTTAAACAAAATAAATTCTCTTTAATTTTCTTTTCTTCTTTTTTTTTAAAAAACAAAGTTTGCCATAAACTTAAGACAAAACCCAAACACTACCTTAAAATTTGTGATGTCTAACTAATGGATAGAATATGATCGCCTCACACATACACACAACTGCTTGACCTAAAATACAACTTTAAATTATGCAAGTTCATTTTTTTTCCTCAATTAGGAGTTATAAAATATTTAGACTTGTATAATTTTTAAACCAAACAATGAATTCTCAATTCAATGGTGTGGATTTCTACCAGAGAAGGTGATCTAAATCAGAGAGAAAAGTGGTAGTTTGTGGTAACTGACGAGGGGAAAGCAGTTTAACCGAAGTGCTATGCTAAGAAAGGTAAAAACCAAATATGATATACTTTACGCATTTTCAATTAATCGTATATTTGCAGCAAGAAAGCCCAAATTTACTTTCCACAAAGATCTACTGGTTCAGAAATTTGACTGATCGCATCAGGTAGTCTACGCTTCTCAGTAAAGATAATTTAGGAAATGAAGTGCATTGGGCCTACCATCTTAAATATGACATTTCAAATTGATGAGCAATGGCATATCAGCAAGGTGCAGTTATGGTAATTATAATTATCATTTGTCGGGGTGGATTCACACAAATGACTGTAAATCAATCCAACTAAACGCGAAAACAGTAAGATCGTGTTGTAATGCGATAAAACAAACAGCAAATCACATAAAACAAATGGAGAGTTCAATCTCTACATAATGACCATCTTTATATAGAGATTATTACTTGAGGATTGAAGTGATTAATTTATGGTTATAAATCAATGTCTCATGTAGATAATTTATTTCTCTCTTTAATGCAATAAAAATGCAATATACTTTCATTATCTCAAATATCTTCCAAATCTTCTTTAATTGTAATATAGTATCACCGAAATCAACAATATCTTTCAAATCTTCTTTAATTGAAAAATCGTATCACCGAAATCAACAATATCTTACCAATCTTCTTTAATATGAAAATATTGCATCACCGAAATATAACATCATTACCATACTAATACCAAAAAATTGGTAATCGATATCAAGCCACATCGATATACCAATGTTATCCGTATGATAACGGTAAATTTACAACTGTTAATAGAAAATATAGGAGTAAAGAAACATCAAAACCAATAGTAACGGCAAATTTACCGATTCATGTTAATTTTGATTTTTTTTACTACTTAAATTAGTCTGAACCATGGACACTTTTGAAGGTATATCAGTTTATAAGAAGTTGTTCATGATATTATTTAATATTTATGTTACTTTTTCATTTTTAGTTGTATTAGGTTCAGAGTCTACAATAAACAAATGTATTATTTAGTATTATTGTAAATGATTTGTGATGAATTAAGAAATTTATCTGTGTCATCTAAGTCAAAATATTGATATTATACACACACACATACATATATAGTTAGAATCAAAAACAAAATATTTACATTTTTATCATTATCAAAATTTGATTGCAATAAAAATTTAATGTTTTATGCACCGGTAAATTTACTATTACCAATCAGTGGCTTACCAGTTTATCGGTATACCAACGATCAATTTACCAACAGTAACGGTAAAATATCGGTAATCATTTTTGACTTACCAATAGCATCAGTACGGTAATGGTTACCATTACCATAACAGCCTAAGGTCATTTCTAGTTATAGCATTAGTTCTTCAAAACTGAGACAAAAGTCACAGAACACATAATATCTAAGTCAAATGTAATTATCTACAAACAAAATTCTTCTACCGCAAGGATTTAAAAGAAAACTTTATTAAGAAGGGAAATCACCGTGTACTTACCAACACACCCCATCAGCATTTGATTAACTTGTTGACAACAATCAGATAACAACTCCAGAACATACCTGTAACACAATTATAGTATCAACATTTAAATATTTAGGAGATTCTGAAATATTAGTAAGGCGGTTAAATGTAAGCTGTGAAAATGGTTACCTGATACATTATAAGGTTAAAATGTGAAACAAGTCAGGAATGCATCTAAGTGTTTCAGTACACAACACGGTAGTCAGCGATATTTTGATTCCTGCTTCTGTTGCTGACTGGCTTTAAGACAACAACCAACACCCCCCACCCCCCGGCCCCCGGGTCTTCTTGTTTGAAAGATCGGTATCCTCGTATTTGATTATGAATCCACGAGGCAATGTATCTTTGATCTTCTCAATCTCAGTGAAACATTATATTAAGAAAACAATCTCAAGAATCCGTTTGTGCTTTACTAGATTGTCATCGAGACCACACAGATATGAATCACTTTCCCTTATTGTTGTATATGTATGACCATTCAGGTATGCTCATAACCTATAATGAATTTGCATCTGCGCTTCATTTGGATATATCTGAAACCAAAAACACATATTCCAAACCAAATTTGCAAAATATGCGGTATTTCTTTCACCTGCTTAAATATCTGACTGGCTTCCTAGCGTGCACAAAGAATGCACGCATATGCTACGGGGCATTACAACCCATGGGGTTTGACACTTGAACCATAGAATATTCAAATGAACGAGTCGACAAGTTAAGTCTTGTATTGAGTTCTGTAAACACCCAGTTCGTCTACAATGATCATGCTTACCGTAAACAATTAATAGAGCAAATTATATACCGCACTGAGCATAGGATTGCAGCAGGGTACATACGCAGAGATGTCACTCTGAATGAAATTACTTATATGTGGTGATCAATTCATGAGATCGGAGATTGAAACAGTATGGCATGGATGTATTTTTATATCTTTTACCATCTCCTCATATTCACGTGACATCTTTTCTAGAGCTGTAACTTCCACTATTACAAAGGAACAATTGAATTCCACCAGTTTAAGGCAAATGTGATGGTATCATCTCAGATTTGAACTTTCAGTAACATTTTCTCTAGAGCTGTAACCTCCACTATTACAAAGGAACAATTGAATTCCACCAGTTTAAAGCAAATGTGATGGTATCATCTCAAATTTGAACTTCCTACGACACTCAAAAAGCCTACTTACAAACCCAAGATGGCTAGAATAAGAATGATATGTCATAGAATCATGCTTATCTTATTCCAGCCAATCTTGGCTTCTCTATGCCTGCAACCAGACAACATAAAATTATATCTTTTAAGCAGAAATTGTTGTTATGGCAGGTTGCAGGCATGCCCAAGCCCCTTAACGGGGCCGGGCTACTCCAAAACTTGATTCAGACTGCTGCTGACGAACCTGAAATGGTCCATGGGTTAGTCCTCAAATACATGTGTTACATGCAGAATCAGAGGGAATTTGGTGGCAACAATAATTGCCACCTATGCATACCTGAGAAAAAGATTGAACATGTTCATGTTGGTTGATAAATTGCATTCCAAAATGTGGTGGAACAGGGTGATACTGAGAAGAATTATGCACATAGACTGATGTAGGGCGAGCTCTAATAAAACCAGGGCTATAAGGAGGCATGCTTTCATGATGACCATATCTTATTGGAGAAGCTGGTGATGCAACTGACCAAGGACCATGCATGTGTTGTGGCATGGGTCGAGGTTGGTGGTCAATGGATAATTGTAATCTATGAGTTGATCCAAGTTGTGGGAATTCTGTGTTGTAGCTCACCGTTGGTGAAAACATAGGCTGCAGGGAATACTGCGTCGTGTTAAACCCGTAGCCAGGATCAAATCTTTGCATGTACCTGCAAATCAGTATAGTGAGGATTCTTCATGTAAACAATAAAACAAACATCAAACTATGTCACATCATCCAACCTAGAACAACTGGTGCACAGTCTTGTATAAGTCCACGGTTTTCCAACATAAGGATACAACAAAATAGGATACAAAAGAATGTGTGGCTGCTAAGCTTATAACCTTGTTAAAAGGTTAAGGCCCTGTTTGGTTTGTCATTTTTAATTTTGGGTTTCCATCCAAAGGAAAATGCGCACAACGCATGTATTTTTGAAAGACAGCCAATTTGAAAAACGAAGTTAACGTACAAAATAGAAAACAAATTTATTTTATTTTTCGTGTTTTGAGAAATAACAAAAGCACGTAAAACAATCCATTCCCTCCACCATTCCTCAATCGTCGTAATGACTTAGAATTTTAAACGTCTTCCACCGCTTTCCTCACGTTTTGTAATACATGTTGAAAATGCAAAACTCAAAATGAAACCAAATTGGGCCCTAAATCTTTTGATAACATATTAAAGAAACTCAAAGCAGCAAACAGTGCATAAACATGGAAATTATATGTAACACGCCACACAATATCTATATGTATTCGACACTCATGTAACATACTATGCTCATTGTAGCAATAATAAATAACCAGGTTGCAATTCACATCCTTACTAAAAGCAAGAAATTCATCTATTACAGTAATGGCTGTTATTAATAATAACTTTTCAAAAGATATGAAAAGGGTGATGAGAATATTGTACATGAAATGCTACAATGGTTAAATAGTTAGATTGGTATGATAGTTAAATAAAACAAACTGCAGTACTATAACTTATTTGAAGAAGTAAATATGGAAGAAAGTTTACTGTATGCTAAATTTTAAATCAAGCTAAGAACGGGTAATCAATGGGCTAACAGAAATAATAATGTGCTTTTTATTTTAATAAAACATCACAAGCAGCGAAAATTGATTTCACTGTCTCGGTAGCTTACCTATCATAACTCCTGTTATAATCTGGGTCTTTCCGATCGACCTCGCGATCTCGAAGAATGGCCACTCTATTACCAGTTCTGTATCTACTAGCTTCCTGGTCTATGGCTACATTTCCATCTGATAAATTTCCAACTAAAGAAGAGTCGCTTAAATCACTTGGAAGGTTAAACACAGGATCTTCATCGAAGGTTTGTTCATCTGATCTTCCTGGCACATATGAGAAAGGCACAAAGTTAGTTTGTGGGTTTATCTCAGCTTCTCTTGTTGTACTGCCACCACTAAATATCCGAGCGCGTGCTTTGTTATACTCTTCTTTTCTTTCTTCAACACTTTTCAAACCACTGGACTTAGAAGAAGATTTTGCATCTGAACTACTGCTAGTTTGCGAATTTCTTTGTGACCTTGGTTTTATAGCTACCTTGACAGCAGTTATCGTTTGCTCTTGTGGCAAACTCACAGGAATGTCCACAAGTCGAATTGTTGGGAGTTTGTTAGGATAGGATGTTTTGCTAAGAACAATTAAAGAGCCGGTCCCATCGGGGAGAATATTTTCAGGCATTGCGATCGATTGCAGAAAATAATGTTGAGCCAGACGATGTGCTGCTAACCTCAGATATGATGTTGGCAGATCTTTAAATTCCAGTTGTTGCCGGTTTGGATCACGAATGAATTTTAAAATGTCTTGTTCCATTCGCAGAACTGAAACATATGATACATTTTAAAAGGAGAGTAGCATAATAATATTATTAACAGAACTACTATGGTAGGGATTTCAAAACTGATTATTATATTACTGAAGGCCTTCTTTTGCTTGCTCTGCAAATTATTTCAAGTTAACAAATAGAGTACATATAATTTATCTTCAATGTGGCTTCTTTTTAATCAAGCAAACTTAATCTAAGCATATTGATCCTAGGCTCTGATTAAAGAAAAAGAGATGTGGAAAGTGATAGTAAACAACTAAGCGTTAATACGAATTTTAAGAGACGCTGCATTGTGCAGTACATGAAGGCGAATCCAAAGGATAATAACAATGATGAGGATTTATTAGATTTTCAGGTAGTATAATGTTATAACAGTTGCATGCTCTACACAAACGAATTTCCAGTCACCGGTGATGACCAACTATAGAAAAAATACACATGCTACAATATTGATACAAATATCAACAAAACTGATCGATTTGCTTCTGCAATACTACCAAGAACTGCAATTTATCCACCCTAATACTATGTTAAATGCTTGCAGACTACTTAACTGTCTTTCATGTCAGAGCAAAATTTCATGCAGTACAACTTTCATCTTGGATTATAATGATTAAAGGTTATCAAAACATTCGACTTTACCCAATCCACGTATCATGATTAGGTGCTACTACTGAAATTCATACTTAGCACTAGAATGCTCAAAATGTTCATCGGTCAAAACAGAAGCAATCGAATAAAAAGAGTGCACATAGAAAAACTAACTCGAAATTCTTTCCCTAGGTTTTTCCAGCGCCTCTCTAAGAAACTGATCCACCTGCTTAAACTCATCCTCTACAGCAGCATTTTCCGCTGCAGAAGTAGACGTGGAAGACGGAGACGGTAGATCGGTTGGTTTCTCAGGCGATATTAACAATCGCTTCATGCTCTCGTCCAGATCTGCGGACTCCCATGAATCAGGAGCTGGGACATCAGCCATGGGGTCTAAATAGTGAACGAGGCAAGTTAGGGTTTGAAGTACGTGGAGGGAGAAAGCATTGAGATGGCGAACGAGGGTCGATGATGATGATTAGGGTTTGGAATAATTTGGGGGAAGAAGTGTGATTTTATGGGTCTATTTACGCGGTTTTCAATGGGGATAATGCGCTCTAAAAATAGTTTGTGGCTTAGTTGGCGGCCTTTTTTTCCTTGTTATGACTTGGACAGAGAGTGCACCTTTGACGGCACAGATGAGATTTGACCCACTGCACTACTGAATTCTAAAGGAAAGGTTATCTCTGTTTGCAGGCTAGTTTTTACTTTTCATCGTATATATAATATAATATAAAGCGCACGTTCGCTTGAGTCTTTTAAATAGTTTTTCAAAAATAAATCATTGAATTTCGCTATTTTGTAAGTGAATATATTTTTGTTGAAGCATGTTTATATTGAATAACTTCTTTTTTATTTAATATTATCGTATTTTACACAATTTCCTAAAAGTGCAATTTTTCTATTAAAAGGCGTAAGTTTATGTTTTTTGTTTCCAGAAGATGGGGATTTAATTTACACTAGTATAACCGCACAACGGTGGGGAAACCGACCGTTGTGTTATTTGATATAAATGAAAAAAATATTTGTTAATTTTTTTTTCTTTATTAATAATTTGATGAAAAATTAACTACATTTTATAAAAAAAACTGAAAATAATTGAAAATGTGTAAAATCAATTATAATAAGGATGGTAAATGTAGGCCAACTTGAATTAAACCGGAAAGTTGTCAGACTTGTTTCCTTTCTAAGCTCCAAAGGGTACCTGTCATGAAGGAGGAAAAAATAAAGTGCAGAAAACCAATTTAGTTATTTTAAAGACAACTTCCATTTTCAGTAGTTTCCTAAATGGTATTACCGCTTTTCACAAATATTTTGTCGCTTAGGACTGAACCACACTCTTATATTTGCAAGTAACATATAACCCCACCGCATAAAAAGGTAATATCCACTATCTGTTCTATTAACTGCTAGATTCATGCAAGAATTTGAATAAAGTGTTGCTGGTCAAAATTAGGGGTGGGAACGGAAAGTTTCCGTACCAACCGAGACATTTCCATTTCTTCCGATCATTGACGGAATAATACAACATGTTTCGTATTCCGTACCGTCAATCCAGGAATTCCAATAGACAGAAAATGAAAGAAACTGGGAATTCCATTTTTCCGCCAAGAAACTTTGCAGACGCTGACTATACAGCAATAACTAGCAAAATACAAACCACTAATAAATTGAACACGCTACACAGTCTTTATTTATATACAAACAAAAGAATATATGCTTAGAACTTTAGCATTGCATCAAATATCTCATTTCATAACACTGCAACAAACGAAACAATGATCGGTGTCTAATATTCTAGGTACCTCGTTACATATATTTCAAACTTGAACACTGAAACAAAAATATTCACTGAGCAAAAAAAAAAAAAGAAGAGAAAAACAGAAACAATACAGTGATGCAAATTTGTAATCAGATATAAGCTTCAATAGGAGTAGCCTAGTAGTTGAGAGATCGAACCAAGACAGAGCAAAACTCCAGTACCTTTCAGTGCTAATGTATAAATCCTTTGATTAAAAATGATTAGTGCATGCCTGGAATCATGGTCGACAGTCTGAATGCATGCCTGGAATCATAAAACATTGTAAACCAGCAATTTTATGTGTTAACGCACACTATCTAAGATATAATTAACAATGTGCTACATTCTTCAAAGCCCATGCACAAATACAATCTGTTGAAGTCATTAGAGCATCTCTAGTTTAATTCATACACCATAATGTTAAATGTACTAAAGTATAAGAAATATACTAAGAAATTCCACCATAAAACTTCATAAGTAACAGTGCAAGAACAAATGTGCCAGATAAAACCATTGATTAAAGGAAGACTTAAGATCAATATGATCAGTTTAACCTATTATTATAAAGTATAAACTGTAAAATATATACCGAGAAACAATACAAAAGAAACAAGGGTATGATCCAAAAAGCATTCATGTCAGTAGATATTAACAAAGGCAGTATATATTGCATATATGCTACTAGTCTAGTTTTGTGATAACTTATTGTTTCCTAGAAGAAAAAATATATATATGTACAACTTCGCCATCATATTGAAGCTTTGGCATCAGTCCAGGCAAGTAGCAGCAAAGCATGGCCGGCTACATCAAAATACTCAGAAACAAGTCTTAACTGTTCACCAACCTAAACTTTTAGATAAAATGTAAAAGAAATACAAAATCTAGATAAAATAGTTCAAAATAACCATTTTCAAATGGACATAGGGTATTAGAAGTTGATTTTTAATTTTAAGACTGTTCATTAGGTATACTATACTGGCTGATTATTTTATCAATTATGACAGTATTCAGTAGTAAAATCAAACCATCACCTTATAATTATCAAAAGCATGTTATTAAATTAGCTTTGAAACTTAACAGTAATTATCTTTTGATTATAGATAATAAACACCCATCTGGTTGTAATAACTGATAAATGATTGTATTAATTCATTTGAAACAAGCTTTATTTGCTTTTATGTCAATAGATTTTGCTGTAATGAATGCTTAGTAACTATCTCAACTGATAATGGTTCCAAATTCCTAAACAAGGCTTCAAAAATCAAAAATTTCTCAAGATATATATAGTAAAAAAATAGAAAATGAAGAGTATAGGATTTATGAATGATATATGATAAATTAGACATCAAGAATTGAGAAATTTTCGCTTGTAAATGAAGTCATGTAGGAAACAAATTACCTTTCAATTATGGAGAGTGAACTTCAAAAGAATTTGGAAGTCTGGAAGGAAGCTGATACCAATTTAAGCGACAAAGGAAGTGGAGCAGCGGGCGGCGGCATGGACCGTAGGTAGTTGAAGCCAGGTGGTAGCAACAGAGCATGGAGCGGCAATTGACGCAGGATGTTCAAAATTGAAAGCGAGAGGGAGAACAAAATTAGGGTTAGGGGTTTTAGCTAAAAGCGGCGGTTGAAATTGAGAGGGAAGAAAGAAACGAACCGACTTCATGGACTGGACTCGAGAGGAGGAGCGTGGTCGAACAATCTCTGGCGGGGGTAAAAGTTGAAGTGGATGCTGGACTAGGGTTTCATTTTGCTTTAAGGAGAAATTGTTGGAGATCTCAGATAAGAACAGAAAAAATGGAAGGAGAATAGGACTAGAGGATAAGATTTGAGGGAGAAGTAGACGGAAAAAAGAACGAAACATGAGCAATGTTTTTTTGGTTTCAGGAAAATTGATTTTGCCCAGTAGAAGTAGGCAAACCTCCCTACGGTCGGTTTGATAATGCAACGAAGATGAACAGGTTTGAGGCTAATAATATTATATCCCCAAAAGCACTAATCACAGAAGCAAAAGGAACAGCCGAAAAAAAAATATAATTACTGCCTATAGGAATGAGTGCTTGCTCTTTTATTGTTTTCAAATGGGCAGAGAGGAAGAGAACGAAGTTGAAGAAGGGAAAATGAACAGTGAATGAAATTAAAGATGGGAAAATCAACAGGGAAAGAAACAAATAAATATATCGAAGTGACAGGAATAGTAAAAGTCAAATGATAAATTTTTGGGAATAACTAGTATAACCGCACAACGGTGGAAAAACCGACCGTTCGGTTGCATAATTTCAAAAAAAATATCTGTTTCATTGTAGTTTTTTCACTAATTTTAATTAAACATCAAGTAGAAAAAAACTAGAATTTAGATCGTGAATTCAAAATTTAAAAATATACATTATGAATATATATAATGCATATTTATATATAACATCTTCTAGAAGCGCATGTATCAGTCTGATGGTTTGATTGTAGGTTTTAACTGCATGTTACAAGGGTATACCGAAACAATAAAGGAATGCAGTTTGTTGGGTTAGGAATATGCTTGAAGTCTGAAGTCACTTTGCTGGGTTTGCAGGTTGCTGGGTTAGTCTGAAGTCAAGAAGTTGTTGCAGGGGAGATGCATTAAAGATGTTATCACGTGAGTCTGAGAATGTGAGCTGGTGACATGTTAAAACCTGCATAATGCCTGACTGAGATGTGGCAAGACCTGGTTGTAGTTGGTCGTTGCAGAATTATTTGTCGCTGGAGATAGTTGAACGACATACACTTCTGTTGATTTATGCTTGAAGTATGGTAAAGAAAGGTTTAAGCTGCAGCTTGGTTGGAGAATTACTGGATGTTACTACAAAGCCTTGCTTATTCTGGCAGTGCTGTAGCTGAAGCATGCACGGACGGAGTAACACTAGGGTAGAGCTGAAGAACTGCCGAAATAATGGTAACTATCTACAATCTAGCATCTGCAAATGGCACAATGCATTGGTAAGAAATATATTACTCGATAAACAGTATAAAAGTAAAAGTAGAAGATAAAGAGGGGGAAAAAATAATGGTCTGATAACAAGGCAATTAATTTTCTTAAGTCAGTATTTCATACTTAGATGATATGTGCAGGCACATGAAGATTGTAAAGCTAGAGGAAAAAAAACATATTTAGATAAATAAATTTTGAATATCAGGCAAGCATATAAATAATATATTATTTGGTATGAGTAGGCATGGAGCAAAACTACCCAGAAACCCCTGGTCAGATGGCCCAGCATACATAACACAGTGTCCAATAAAACCAGGGGCAAACTTTAGCTACACTATAAATCTTTCAGATGAAGAAGGAACAATATGGTGGCATGCACACACAGATTGGATTAGAGCAACAGTGCATGGAGCAATTATTGTTTATCCTGAACATGGTTCTAGCTATCCTTTTCCTAAACCACATAAAGAATTTCTATTTATACTTGGTCAGTTAAAAATAAAAACGAATCAATGAAAACTACCTAGTAGTAAATTCTCAATTCAATGTAAAATTTTAACAGGAGAATGGTGGAAAAAATCTTTAGATGAACTTAACATGGAGGCCAAGTCAGGAGTCGATCCAACACCATCTGATGCATACACCATTAATGGACAACCTGGTGATCTATATCCATGTTCAAAACAAGGTAAAAAATAAATCATATGCATTAGCAGCTAATAACCATTCAAACATTCTAGAGAATAAGTTCTGCTCTAGCTCTTCAGGCACTTACAAGTATAAAGTGAAGCAAGGCCACGCATACCTCCTACGAGCAATCAACGTCGGGCTGAGCAATGCCCTCTTTCTCTCCATTGCTAATCACAAATTCATAGTTGTTGGGTCAGACGGGGCCTATGTCAAGCCCATACTCACTGACTACATAGTAATCTTCCCAGGCATCAATATTAAGATTGGAAACACACTCTACACGGAATGCCAAGAACGTCATGGACAAATCCAAGAAATATTACTACACAAACATCAATATTAAGACATTAGTACTAGTGATATTGAATATGTTTGATGATAAACTGAATAAGAATGATTGAAGTGATAAGAAACTTATACATATGCTACGTCCCTCTTTAGCTACACCATTATACACACGCGTTACTTCAATACAAATTGATTTTTATTAACAAAATCTCTAGAAACAAATAAAATAATAATCAATTAACTCATTTATAAATCATTACGATTTGAAATCCTAGAAAATTAAGCATATTGAACATGACTACTGCTCCCTAAATTCATAGGTATCGTCGCAAAATATATCAATATTGCATCATGCTGCATTTTTTGGGTTATAAATCATTATACAGAGTTTATATGTTCATCAATTAACTAAGCATGGACAAAAAACAAATAGAAGTAACAGAAAAAAGTATGCAACTGTTCTAAGAATTTTGCGACCAATAGACGTCTGTTTTATATTTTATCCACTACTTCCATGCTCTACTCGATCAGTATGTCCAAAACTAGTGGTTAACTTATCTACAAAAATCTACTTGATTCCTCTTTAAAATAAGGAAATTAGGAATGTAGCTTACCAACAAATCTGCAGGAGACCATTTAATCACACAACCTAACGTCACCATCTCAGAGCCAGCAGCATTGCCTAAGCATAATGATTATTGCTTGTAAGTAGAGAGTTACCCAAAAAAGGAGACAATTATCATCAGAGAATAAGATAAATATACGTTATAACTATGTATGTTAAAAACAAAAGCAAATGAAAGCCAAAATATTTTTATTTCATTAGCAACCCGTGTAATTACATGCTATTAAGCGTCACTTATTGCCAAGAATAATACACAATATAAATATCAAAAGAAATATTGTAATATCATCAAATATTAATTCCATTGCTAAGAATAAAGTTTTTTTAAAAAAGAAAATGATAACTAAATTTCACTGAAAATACGACTCATAGATAAACTTACGAAGAACGAGCATGATCGATCATGATTGATTTCATTCTTTTGGATAACGGCAAGGATAAGGATTTTATGAATGTTTAAGTAAAAGCAGCAATGGCAGAGCATCTTTCTGTGTGATTCTGGTGCTCCCGTCATTCACGGATGGAAAGCCAACATTCAATTGAATAAGTCGAAGCATTATTGACCGATTGTAAGGAACATTGTCTTAATCTTAGTTCATAGGACTGAAATCAGGCATTGACTCGACCTAGTCAGTGTTCAGTAGATTGGTTCAAATGAACAGTGTGTTCTCCTAAGTGTTGTTACCGATCAATCTAAGTACATCTACAATACAAGTGACCTACAATGAAATTAATGTGAAATGCAGTCAATAGAAAGCACCCCGTTAACCTTTCAACTGATAAATGTATCAAATAAGTTTGTGTATACGGTAAATGGTGTGCAGCAGATTGATTGATGTGACATAATATATCATTATCGTTATGCAAATAATACTAATTTATAGTAAACCAACTATTCAAAAATGCAAATTAGTCACAAGATACCATATGTTAATCAGAAAACTATGAATTCCCCGGTATTAGTATATGTCCATCCTAATGGAGGCAAAGCCAAGGATCCTTTATGTTAATAGCTTGGAACTATTTTCAACACGCGTGAGGTTTATTAGTATGGAAATGTCTTTCATGAAGCATAACATCTATTTCTATACAAATTTTGAGGGTTCAACAGGCCCAGGATATGTTTGTGCCGTAATGTCTAATAAAATGACCTCAAAATCAAGGAAATGAGCTTCTCATATACAAATAGGGTATATTGTTTGCTCCTGATACGCATTGGGACACGATATACACCATGGATTAAACTAAGGAAGTGGAGTTTAATCATCTAACTCTTTACCGAGTCTCATGGTACAATACAGATTATATATGTTCATCTTTAAATAGTTCACTGGTAACAAAATTTATTATGATAAAAATCAATTAAAATTTCCATTGTCGTTCTATTATATCCAAATCAGAACATAATAAAGCACCAGTAAGAAATTCGAATCAAATCGATGAAAAAAAAACAAATTTAAGACTCACCCAATCAGTAGGATCAGCAGTTACAACATCTATTTGAAATCCAACAAAAGATAAGAATTACCCCTCAATAGTACCCGGATACTCGACCATAACATTTCCCCTACCATCGTAATAGATGACGTGACGGACAATGAGGAGCTCACCACCGACTTGCTAAAAAAAGAGTGAAGTAGTTGGGGGCAAGTAAGAAAGTCAGCTCTTAAAAATTGGATCCGAAAATTTGTAAGCATAAATGTGAAAGAGAGAGCCCCGGAATGATTTGAAGCTGAAAAGTTGGATCCGAAAATTTGGATCGAGAACGGAGAAGAAGGAGGCGACTGGAGAATAGGATAAAGGAGAATATCCGGTTGAATCGCGATTACGGTCAAGAGCAGAGCAGAAAATTTGGGGGAGAAACATACGTGAAACAAAAAAAGAAACATATGCCATGTTTTTTTGGCTTCAGAAAAATTGATTTTGGCTAGTAGAAGTAGGCAAACCTCCCTACGGTCGGTTTGATAAAGGAAATTAGTTTAAAAGAAAAATCTAAGATCGATCTTAATCTAAATGACAAAAGTTTTAAAATTTTATTTAAAAAGCATCGAATGATATATTAATAGCAACAGATAAAACAGAATGTTATATTAAAGTAACATTCAATAAATGAAATGTTAAATTAAAACACTATCCAATCAACTACACTACATGAACTAAGATATCATTCATTTTTACAGTTAAAAAAAGTGAAAATAAGAGACACATCCATAAAATCAAACTTAATACACAAAACAACCTCTTAAAAAAAGATATAAATTACATCCATATTTTCAAATACTGCAATTTTCTTTCCTAAAATACTCTTCTTCTCCATGGCTGAACGTTGGTTCTTCATATGTGGATGTTATTCTCACATCCATAATTAAAATTTGCACCTCATTAATTATCAATCTTTAAAATGCAATAATTTTTTGTAGAAACGACGGATTAACAAACCGTTTTCACCATTAAATCACAAATTTTATTATTTTTCTAATGAGTGGCATTATGCATATGTAAAAACAACGGCATGCCAAGTTTCTTCAAATTCTATGCAATTATATGTTATGACTGCAGACAATTCAGCAATTATATGCAATAATTGCAGAACAGTCTGCAATTATATGACATGGTTGCACTTCTCTGGGATTAATTGGAATAATTGCAGACTTTTCTGCAATTATTCCATTAAATTGCATAGAAGTCTGCAATTATATGGAATAATCGCTGACATTTGAAGAAAAATTGATGATTATTCGCTGACATTTGAAGAAAAATTGATGATTATTTCATATAATTGTAGAAAATGGCAAGTATATGGAATAATTGCATAAAAGTCTGTAATTATTCCATATAATTTCATAAAAGTCTGCAATTATTCCATATAATTGCATCAAAGTCTGCAATTATTCCATATAATTTCATAAAAGTTTACAAGTATATGGAATAATTGCTAACATTTGAAGAAAAATTGATGATTATTTCGTATAATTGCAGAAAATGGCAAGTATATGGAATAATTGCAGAAAAGTCAGCAATTATATTGAATAATAGCAGAGAAGTCTGCAATTATTCCATATAATTGCATAAAAATTTGCAATTATTCCTTATAATTGCATAAAAGTCTGCAATTATATGGAATAATTGCTGACATTTGAAGAAAAATTGATGTTTTTCAAAAATTGTAGAATTCTCTGCAAATATATGGAATAATTGCAGCCTTACTGCAAATATGATTTTTTTTTGTATCAACAATGGATCTCATTTTAAAGATTGTAAAATTTATGATTTTTTGATGAAAACGGTATGCTGATCCAATGTTTCTACAGAAAGTTATGCACATTTGAAATCCTAAAAACGTAAAGGGTATTTAGGTCTTTTGGCGCAGGCGGATTTGAAAATAGGGCTAGAAACGTAAGTTTATTTTGGGGAGGATGTTTTCACTATTTTGAAACCTAACAGGGATGTAAGCCAAACTATCCCTAAAAAAAGGTCAAATTAATATATCATTACATATGTATAATACTAAGTTAATATAGCATTACATAAATATAATGCTAAGTTCATATAACATTCGTTTTTATAGTTCATATAACTCCTGTTTTACCTGGTGCTATATCAATATAGCATTCACCATCCTTTAGATTAAATTTTAAAACTTGCGTCTTTCATTAAAAAATAAGGCTGAAATTTTTTCTTCTTTCTGTCTTCCTAATTTACATATTCATTGTTAAAATAACTTTTCTTATAACAATATTAAAAAATGGACACATAACTTTTTCATATATTCTATAACAAAACTAATAATGTGGGTAGGGTAATTGGCATCGACAAAATTGATATTAAGATTCGCGGTAGCAATTCAGGGTGTGTTCTTAAACATTAAAAATGCTAAGCAACAATATTTGGTGTTCCTTACATCCAACATAAGGTGGTTTATGTCGGACTTGTAGTTTACAATGGTACTTCTGGGAAAAATACTTGATTGCTCAAAAATGCTGGAACGTAAGGTATTGATTATAGATTTAGCCAAAGTCTGGTTGTCTGGTTAAGCAGTGAAAGCAAAGGTTACATGCTAATCATTAGACTTACAAATGGAAAATGAGGGTGAAAGTAAGCAAAGTAAATAATACCAAATATAGAGCACTTCAATGATATTGCATACGTTCACTATGAAGATCTCTCACTATAGTTCTCTTTTGCAATTGCAGGAGAATGATAAGAAATATAACATTTAAGACTAAAAAGGTTAGTTGATCTTAAATGCTTACTTGCTATGAAAGCTCTGGAAAGAGATAATAACTAGAATTCTAGTACCCATTTAAAGTAGCAATGCAAATGATATTTATAGTAGCTGAAATGGATAATGGATGATTGAGATTTTGTTGTAAAATAAGCGGGAAGCGCGCTTGGGTGTTGATCTGATCGCATGGGCTAACGTAAGACAGCTGTAAAGGCATAATGGAATGTGTGGCTAAGAAGCATGTTAATTGTCCCATGTACTACGCGTAGACTTTGCATATAATGTGCATTAAATGCCCATGGCTTGCTACAGGAGTAGACATACTTTTTAACTGCTTTGCTATGGTACCTGGTATAGTTGAATGTACAGATTGTCATTTACTTTTGCTTGCTTAGGGGGCAAGGTCAATGAATGACTTTGGTTAGGCTTTAATAATACTGGAGGTTGAATGTTGCTAAGGACCATGGTGCAAAGAACAGGCTAGGTCAGCTGTGAGATGATGAGACAGGCTATAGTGATGCCGAATCAAAGACGGTTATGCTTGGGCTGGCCTTGACATATGGGTGTTGTCTGAAGCTGTCCTGAGTGTGTCGAGTCGACCGACTATGGAGCGGGTTCGACCGATTATGGAGCAGGTTTAGAGGGGTTGGCCTGAAGTCAGTTTGGATGTAGATAGCCATGAGCGGGCTGGTTGTTTTATGGCTAAGTTCGTTAAGAGTTGGCTGGTGCTAAGGATTATGCTGCGGAGGTGATGCTAGACTAAATGTGAGATGACGTGACGGGCTGCTTGGGATCGGTCGAAGGCGACTATACTAAAGCCGAACTAAGGATGGATCATGCTTGAGCCATTTTTGTTGAATATGCAGTCTGTTGAGGTAGTCTTGAGTTATGTCGACGGCAACTAAAGTGATGCTGATTGGATGGGCTGACTTGGAGTATGGTTGAAAGTGTGTCGGCATAAGAGAGTCAGTCGTCATCGATCTAGACTGGAGTGAACAAAGCAGAGTTGTAACACCCCTAGATTTAAATAATATTATTCAGAAGATTTAATTAGATAAATTATAATGTAAAGATTAGAGTGATAAGGCGATTGAGATTTGGAAATTAAATAGAGGTCATGCTTAACTAAACAAAATTAAAAAGATGAGTTTATGGAAATGGTTTTATAAATTAACTAATAAGAGAATAAGGAAAGGGTATTATGGGGAATAGCCACCTACCATAACCCTTAACCCCTAAACCCTTATTCTTATTTTCATTCCATACGTTCATAATTTAAAAACATAAGAAAAAGGGGAACTCAAAGCCGGCTATAACTTAGGGGATAAGAGGATTAAAAATCAAGTAAAAGCTAAGGAATCAAGCAAGGAGAAATAAAGCAAAATCAAATCTCAAGTTCATTATCCAAAGCACGGTGAATAATAATCAAAATCATCTCATTCTCATTTTTAAAGAGCATTTGATTTCGGGTTTTAAGTTTAAAACCTTTATGATGATTTTAATGATGATATGCTTGTATTACATGGTATGTTACATTCAAACAAGCATGTTTGATAAATGTATTATTCGATTTAAGGTTAAAATCATATATATTAGGTTTCGAATGCCATGAGGATTTAATATGTTATGTAAAACGGTATTTTGGAGATGGGTTTAAATTTTCATACTTATCCAAGCTATGGATAATTTATTATGAATTTTTGAAAGAAGAAATAATTAATTGAGTTTAAAAATTTATGTCGATTATTATATAAAGGATTTTGGGTCTGAAATTTATATATGTTAGATAACATATTAAAAGTAAATTTTGTTAATTTTTGGGGATTTTTCCTAAGTAATTTACTATGAAAATTAAATTATTTAAGTTGGAGGACTTAAATGTCTTAATTGTTTTGTTAAAGGAAATGGCTACTTTGTAAATTAATTTTAATTAATTCTGGATAAATTCGGCAGTCTTTAGAAAAGATTTTGGTAAAGATTACGGCAGCCAATTATATTTTTACAAATAGGCGAGTTAGTTGAAAAACATTTACTTAAAAAGGGAACAAAATAGTTTTGTACAGGTTTATTGTTTTGCCACTTCCAGTAGCAACCTTTCGACCTCATACCTCCGCCCCAAGCCAAGTCAAAACTAATACACATGGTATCAATGCTTTGGTATGTAGTGGCTTGGAGAAAGACGGAAGGTACAGAGTTGAAACCATGCTTTCGAAGGTCTTTGTTTTTCAAAAGAGATGCCACTTGCCTAATTTTCAATGGATGCTTTCGAAAGGGTTGAATCACTTTTATATAGTTTTCAAAGGGGTTGCCGCTTTCTTGTTTTAAAAGGGTAGCTTTCGAATGAGTTACCATGTTTTATGTTTTAAAAATGGAGCTTTCGAAAGGGTAGTTTGAACCAGGTCAAAACCTTGCTGTTGTCTTTATACCTTTCGAATGGGTTGAAAATCTTCAATGAGTTCGAAAGGTAAGCTTTTGTTTTATAAATATGACAAGCTGCTTCCCAATGCTTTCGAAAGGGCTCTAGTAGCCATTTAAACCAAAGGTTTCGAAGGCAATGGCTTCGAAAGGTGTTTCGAAGCTATCCTTCCAATTGTTTTCCTTAAAGACTAAAGCTTTTGAAAGGATGGTTCCGAAGCCATCTGTTTTCCCTAAACTCTTTTACTTAAAGTTTGATGGTTTCGAAAGGGTTACTTTCGTTTATGTCCACTTTGACCCAAAAGTTATTTTTAAGGATAAACCCAATGATTTCGAAAGAGGTATTTTCAAATGGTTTCAAAAGAGGTACTTTCAAATGATTTCAAAGCTATGCTTCTATAAGTTGGAAAATGATGCTTTAATACTTTCAAAAGGAATTTTTAGATGGTTTCGAAAGGAGATGTTTTAAAGTGCTTCGAAAGACATATGCTTAGTGTTTTGAAAGGAAGATTTGAATGCTTTCGAAAGGTATACTCTAATGGTTTCGAAAGTAAAGGTCTAAGGTTTCGAAGGCCTTAGTTTTCAAAACAAAGAACCCAATCTCATTTTTAAAGGAAAACCCATGGCAATATAAAAGAGCTTTGAAATGGATTTTAATTTTGGAGTTTTTGAAGAAGCTTTCCTCGATAAAAATAATGGGTTAAAGGGATTAACCATGTTTCATGTGGGAATGATTTCAAGGATATTAAACTATAAATGTTGGTATTATTATTATGTTATGATCAGTTATTATATGTGCTTCTTCTATAAACATATTCACTGTATAATGGACTCATAACTGAATTTTGGAGAGTAAGGGCAGAATAACCAGCTAGGTTGACCCAGTAGTGAATATAACTTGAGTTAATTCCTGAATGAATAGAGTTGCATATAGGAGATCAGGTAGACCAGAACATAGGATGCCCAAAGACCGAACAAAGAAGTTATCAAATTAGACAGGTTCATAGTAAACCCATGAAAACTATGTTTGGAAAGAGTTATTGGTATGGGCCATTAGGTTTGTACTGATCCCATGAAAACTATATCCGATAAAGTTATTGATAGAAGTCAATAGGTTAATAGTCAACCCATGAAAACTATAATATGAGGGAAGTTATTGGAGGTACCAATAGGTTTAGGGAGAACCCATGAAATAATTGAATGAAGTTATTGGCAGGGGCAAATAGGTTCTTATTGATCCCATGAAAACTATGAAACCAGACAGATAGTGCATAAGCTTTAAACATGTTATTAGTCAGCCCATGAAAACTAATAGGTTAATAGTGACCCTAGAAACTATAATTGAGACAGATGGTCAAATGAATGGGGATGGGAAATCCAGGATAATTTGCACGTTTTCATATCATCATGATACATTTTGAATTGCTATGTTTTTAACCATTGTGGATGCAGGAGCACGGTATATGGTTATTATTAATTTTTTGGGTAAGATAATAGTGAGGGGAAAACCCGTTCTGCTAAGCGGCGTGGTCTCACTAGATTTCTAAATGGTTCGAGATGGTAGGTTATTACTCATACCAGGCTTTATGTCGGACTCGAAGTTTATGTTTTTCCCCTTAAACTCTCAGGTGCTCAATTAATTTTGAGTAGTTTAAGAGTTGAGGTTTTCAGGTTCGCCTTTAGACAAATAACCTTTCGGAGATGTGCAGGAGGTAATCTAGCTAATAAGGAGTTCATTCTATTTGATTCCGTTGTGTTTTGATGTAAAGACAAAGTTGTTTAGTTGCCTATGTATATATACACACACTCTGATCATCCACTGGGGCATCTTCATGTGTTGTTCTTGGCATAGTTTGTAATAATTGTATTTTCTCCGAGCGTGGTTCTCGAATTTAGGATTATGTAATGAATTTGAAAAATGATTGAAATGAAACGATGTAACATCCCCTATCTCGAGGCCCGAAGCTAAGCGCTACAGATGCTACAGTCATCCATAGTATTAACTTCTGATGACAAAATACGATAATGTTAATGGTATCCATAATATCAGAAGCACTTGAATATGAAATAAAACAACACAGATTAAAACAACTTTTCTGATTACATTTCAAAGCTATATTTCATATTCAAATAATGTCATCCATAGTATTAACTTCCAGTGACAAAATATGTTAATGTTAATGGTATCCATAATATCAGAAGCACTTGAATATGAAATAAAATAGCACAGATTAAAACAACTTTTATGATTACATTTCAAAGCTATATTTCATATTCAAATTACATAATCTCATAATCGATTCCCAGATTTTGGTCAAATATAATTATTACAAACAACTCCAAGAGCGACATATGAAGATGCCCTCTTGGATGATCAGAGTACTAAATAGACATATCAGCCTTAATGCATCACAGCGGAAATAAAACTAAATAGCAACTCCTAAATAGCTAACTTTGCCTCCTGCACGTCTTCGGAAGCTTTATTCGTCAACCTACTAAACCTGTAAAACCCCGACTCTCAATCTACTCAAATTAATTTTAAGCACCCGAGAATTTAAGGGAAAAACATAAACTTCGAGTCAGACATAAAGCCTGGTGTGAATAATACTATTACATCTCGGTTTACTGATATTAAGTGAGACCACGCCACTTAGTGGAATGAGTTTCCCCTCACTAATATCCCTTTAAAACATATCTTTTTGCAAATCAGAATCCTACAATCAAACTGATTAAAATAATAATAGCAATATCATATATGCTCATTAATTAGGTAATAAATGGACTATCTGTCCGAACAATATAGTTTTGTTTGGCTAACTGTTAACCATTGGCTGACTCGGGCCTACTTGACAAAATAAATAATCTAACATTTGTTAGACAGACTTTTGGACAATCTGTCCTTAACTTACTTCTCCCAGGGTCACCTGATCTGGTGGTTTTGCGGGCACACCAATAACCTATCCTCTTTCTCTGTATATATTCCTTTCTGTGTGTAACATCATTTAAGTCTTACCTGTGACTAAGCCATACACACTGGAATATTGGACTAATTAGCTAGGAGCTATAGTTAATGTATAAGGCGCGACCCTATACCAGTCCCATCTGGTATATAAATATCTGATTCGTTTACTTATGGTTAACTACCCATTAAATTTTCTTTGAAAACATCTTTCAAATTTATTTAACCCTTTAAATCATACTTAAACAAGGAAAACATACTATTTGCTTTACTCAAATCTCTTTGCCATGATATATGCTTTACTCAAAACATTGTTGATGAAAATAGTCGAAACCTTAGTTTAAAAGCTTTAAACAACCTGAAAGTACCCCTTTCGAAACCTTTGAAAATATCCCTTTCGAAACCATTGAAAGTAGCTCTTTCAAAACAAGTTAAATGCTTTACTTTGAAACCTTAGTCCATAAGGCTAAAACATACCTTTCGAAACCATTTACATTAGACCTTTCGAAAACATTGAAAGTGTCCCTTTCAAAAGCTTTATAAAACCTTAGACATCCTCTTTTAAAACACTTCACATTTTCTTTTTGAAAATGTTGAAAACTTTCCATTCAAATACTAAAGGTAAACCTTTTGAAAACATTAGGGAATCACTCCTTCGAAACCTTTATCATATACCTTTTGAAAACATTGGGGAACATCCCCTTCAAAACCTTTATCATATACCTTTTGAAAACATTGGGGAACATCCCCTTCGAAACCTTCATTAGATACCTTTCAAAAGTATTAAATTCCTTTACTTAAAATTAACCTTTCAAAAACATGGGATTCAGGTAAAAATGTGTGGAACATGGTTTCGAAACCTTTAAAACCATTCATTTCAAAACCTTTGGGTTTAACTTTCAAAATATCAAAAGGGTCTTAAAACAACTGGGACGAAAGTAACTCTTTCGGAATTATTTTCCTAAATAAAAGAAGTGGATGGTGTCCAAACCAACCCCTTCGAAAGCATTGGAGAAGCGGATCAGGGTTTAAAGTGCAATAACCCTTTTCGAAAGCATTGCTTCGAAAGGTAGAATGCGACAGTAGGGGTTTCGACCCCATCGAAAGCTTATTTCAAAACAAAGGCGGCAACCTCTTTCGAAAGCTCTTTTCTTTAAAACATTTGACCAAATCGAAAGCTATCTCATTCGAAAGTCTCATTTACAACCAAAATAGTTCTAAGTTTTCAGAAGCTATTTCAACCCCTTCAAAACCCCTATTTCGACTCTATACCTTTCGCCCAACTCCAATCCACTATGTACCGAAGCTGATACCATGTGTATTAGTTTCGACTTAGATGGAGGCGACATGATAGGGTCAAAAGGTGACCGCCGAAAGTGGCGAAACAGCAAACTTCTACAAAAACTGATTTCTAACTTTATAAAGTAATATCTTTCCAACAAACTTGCTTATTTGTCATCATATAATTGGCTGCCAATTTCTTTTCCAAAATCTTTTCTAAAAGTGCTGCCGAATTTCAGAGATTAACATTTTAAAACATTTACAAATTACCCCTTCTCCTTTTATAAATATATAAAACATTTAAGTCCCATACCTTAGGTAATTTTATATACTTATTAAAATGCTTAGGAAAATTCTTCGAAAATTCTCCAAAAATTTCTGACCTTAATCTAACATATAATAGCCGTAATTAATTTTAAACCCACTTTTAACCATTTTCTTCGGTAAAAAATTTATAATAAATCCACAATAATTCAGAAAATTATGAAACTTGAAACCCATCTCTAAAATAATATTTCTAACCTTATATCAAAATCGCAAGGCATTTGGATGTCATTTGATAGGTTTTTTAATCATATCTTATCATAAAAATCTATATGAACAAACAAAATTCACCAACAAGCACATATATCTATTTATCATTCAAAACATGGCATAATACTTTGAAATGCATATTCGAATCTAATCTAGAACTGAAAATAAGAAAATATGAGATGTAACCTATTACTCACCTTAGCTTGATGTTTAGGAGTTGAGATTTGCTCTTGAATTAAATTGATTAAGCTTCTTCCTCTTGATTTTAGCTTATCTTCCTCTTGCTTTCTCCTAATGGTGGCCGACCTTACTTGATTTAATATTTGTTTATGAACGTGTAAAATGAGAGTGCATGAGGGTTTAGGGTATAAGAATATAACTTATTCCTATTTTGCCCTTATCCATTACATGTACTTATTTCATTTTAATTCCCTTTATGTTCATTAGTTAATTAGGCACGACTACCCTCTAATATTCAAATCTCAATCCCTTAACCATTTAGATTATTTCATTTAATTTACCTAATTAAATGTCCTAAATAATGTTAATCAAAATTAGGGTCGTTACAGACTCCCCTCCTTAAAGAATTGCATCCTCAAAGTTACGATAAGGCACTCATCAAAATCAGTCATAAAGGTAAAACATACCATGAAATAAGTCAGGATAAACATCTCTAATTCTGCTCTCTGTTTCCCAAGTACAGTCTCTCTCATCGCCACTCCGTTGGACTTTAACTAATATGACTGTCTTATTCCTTGGTTTATTCTCATCTCTCGCGACTATACGAACTGGCTTCCTAACTATAGTCATATTCGGTTCCACTACTAAGTCATCTAACACAGCTGGTGCAATAATAGTTTCTGCATCTCGAATACACTTCCTTAGATGAGAAACATGGAAAACATCGTGGACTCCTGCCAAACTGTTCGGTAACTCTACTCTATATGCGAGTTTCCCGACCCTTTCTACAATAGGAAATGGTCCAATGAATCTCGTTGCCAACTTCCCGATTTCCCGAATCTGATAACACCTTTCATTGGTGATACCTTAATGAAAACGTGATCTCCAATTGAGAACTCTAAGTCTTTCTGTCGCTTATCAGCATAGTGCTTCTGCCTAGACTGAGCTTCCTTTATTCTAGCTCGAATTAACTTAATCCTTACTGCAGCTTCCCTAACCAAATCTGGACCAAGAACTAACCTATCCCCGGTCTCTAACCAACAAAGTGGAGATTTGCACGGCCTTCCATACAAAGCTTTAAACGATGCAATCCCTATACTAGTCTGATAATTGTTGTTATACGAAAACTCGACTAACTATAGATAGTCTTCCCATGATCCTCCAAAATCTAGCACACAAGCTCGTAACAAATCCTCTAAAACTTTGCTAATCCTTTCTGTTTGCCCATCTATCTGCGGATGGTAAGCGGTACTCATCTTGAGCTTGGTACCTAAAGTCCCCTGTAGACTCTTCCAGAACTCGCTAGTGAATAAGGAGTCTCTATCACTTACTATACTACTAGGAATTCAATGAGGTCTAACTATATTCTTCATGAATAACTTAGTCAAAACAGGTGACGTTCTGGTTGACTTAATTGGAATGAAATGGGCACTCTTGGTCAATCTATCCACTGTGACCCATATACTTTCATTTCCTCTATTTAACCTTGGCAACCCATCTAAAAAATCCATTGGGATAAAATCTCATTTCCATACAGGAACATCTAAAGGCTGAAGTAACCCACTTGGTTTCTGATGTTCGACTTTTACCTGTTGACAGTCCAAACACTTTTCACCCATAAGCCTACATCCCTCTTCATACCATCCCAGAAGAAACTTCTTTTCATATCCTAACACACTTTAGTTCATCCCGGATGAATAGTGAACTTCGAATGATGGCATTCTTCTAGAACTTCATTCCTAATGTTTCCCACATTTGGAACACACAGTCTCCCTTTCTTCCTCAACCACTCATTCTGGTCAAGACTGAAATCTTTCAAGTCATCGCTCTCTGTTCCATCCCTTAACCTTCTGATCCATTCAACTAATAATGGATCCTCCTTCTGCTTGGAAGCAATCTTTTCGATCATTACCGGTCGAACTTCTAAACATGACAACATTACAGTTTCCTTACTAGATCTAGCTTCAGATCTCCACTATATCCTCCATGTAGTCAACGCTTCTAAATCTTTCCACTCAGCTATCATTGCCAATACTGCGTTCTGCTATTTTCTACTAAGTGCATCTGCAACCTTATTGCCCTTTCCAAGGTTTGTACTCAATATCAAAGTCATAAGCGGCTAAAAACTCTAACCACCTCTGCTGTCTCATATTCAGCTCCTTTTGAGAGAATAGATATCTCAATGACTTATGATCCGTATACAACTCGAATCTTTCTCCCAATAGATAATGTCTCCATACTTTTAATGCAAAAATTACCGCAACTAATTCCAAATCTTGCGTTGGATATCTAACCTCATGCGATCTAAGCTGTCGAGATGCATAGGAAATCACTTTACCCCTTTGCATTAACACAGCTCCTAATCCTGTTCCACATGCATCTGTATACACTACTAAATCCTGATTTCCCTCTGGAACAACTAACACAGGTGCATTCGTCAATAAGTGTTTCAGCTTCTGGAATGCTTCCTCACACTTATCAGTCCAAACGAACTTTACATCTTTCTGAGTAGCTTAGTCATCGGTGCTGTTATCCGCGAAAAATCCTTAATGAATATCCGATAATACCCAACTAATCCAAGAAAACTTTTTATCTCAGCCACTGTCTCGGGTCTCATCTAACTATTCACTGCCTCAATTTTAGTCGGATCTACTGACAACCCTTTCTTTGAGACTACATGACCAAGAAACTTCACTTCTTTCTTCCAGAAATGACACTTTGAAAATTTCGCTTTCAGTTGATGCTGCCTCAACATCTCAAGCACCACTCTAAGATGAACTTCATCCTCCTTTTCATCCTTAGAGTATATCAAAATATCATCTATGAATACCAACACGAACCTATCCAAGTGTTCTCAGAAAATTCGGTTCATCAAATCTACAAAGAATGCTGGCGCATTAGTTAGTCCGAACGACATTACTAACCATTCGTATGATCCATATCTGGTTCTAAACGTCGTCAAAGGAATGTTATCCTCTGCACTCTAAGCTGATGGAACCCCGTTGCTAAATCCAACTGGAAAAATATTTTGGCTCCACTCAACTAATCAAACAAATCATCAATTCTAGGTAACAAATATTGATTCTTTATAGTCTTCTCATTTAACTTATGATAATCGATACATAACCTTAGCGATCCGTCTGGCTTCTTGGTAAACACTATAGCTGCTCCCCAAGGCGAACTACTTGGTCTAATAAAATACTTACCTTCTAAATCCACCAACTGCACCTTTAACTCCCTCATCTCGGTAGGTGTCATTCTACTTGGCGGTCTACTCATTAGTTCTGCCCCTGGTACCAAATCTATCCAAAACTCAATAGCTCATTTTGGCGGCAATTCTCTTACAATGAAAACTCGATTCAACTCGTCTTTTACCTCCACAACACCCAACAGAGCATTAACCTCAAAACTAGGGTTTTCTACGAATATACACTCCAATCACTATAGTCTGGGTGTCTAAGTGATATTCTCCTATCATGGCAAAATATTCTAGCATCATATTTACTTAACCAATCCATACCCAAAATAATTCTGAACCCTATGAAATCAAACACAAGCAAACTGCAATCAAATGTATGACCAAACAATTCCAACTCTAACCAGCCACACTTCATCCCAAGTGTTGCATATCATCCTATCGGATTCGCAACCCTTAAGGATGTAACTAGGTATGAGGGTTCTAGGTTAAGCTTACCTACCAAATAATGAGATATAAAAGAATGCGATGCACCTGTATCAAATAGAACTCTAACTGATACACCATGAATCAAAAGCGTACCTCCCAACATAGCTTTTCCCTTCTCCTCCGCTGTTGGTCTCGAGGTAGTTGGTTCCAATGCAAACATCCTGGCTTTCCCATCCTTGGCTGGCTCCTTGCACTGGTTCTTATAGTGTCCAATCTGATCACAGTTGAAACATCTTACTCCTTTCTTCTCAGCAGCTTTCTTTCCTTTGCCTGTCCGGCACTCATGAGCATAGTGTCCTTACTTATCACACTTGTAACTGACAACTTCTATTTATCCCTTCTTAGCAGCTCCACCCTTCTAAGCTCCTTTCTTATGGAAAAACTTCCTCTTCTAACTCTGCCTTCCCTGGGTTTCCTTGGCCTTATTTCCTTCAAGAAAAGCAAGCATATCTTCCTGCATCAAAGCCATCTCAACAACAACATCGCATGGATCTCTAATATGCAATAACGTGGCCTTAAAAAGCTCAGGCTTCAACCCACGAATGAACTTTTCATTCATCTTAATAACAATATCAACCGTAGCGTATCCATATCTTGCTAGCTCCTCAAATCTGGCTGCATACTCAAGTACTGTCATATCTCCCTGCTCCAAATCATCAAACTTCTTGAGTAGAGTAGACTTAGAAATCTCTGACATAAACCTTTCTTCGAATCTCCTCCTGAATTCAGCCCAAGCCATAGTCTCCTCATTGACTCCAATAGTAATATTGTTCCACTAATATAGTGCTGCCCCTTGTAGCTGTCTAGAAGCGACTCTCCTTTTTTGCTCATCATTGAGCCCCAAATCAGCCAAAATCCTCTCGTAATGAAGTAACCAATTCTCCACTTCGATTGTGTCTTCAGTACCAATAAACGGCTTTCCTCCTAGCTGAGCATAATCTCTACTCAAAACAACATAGTTATTAACCACTGGAGCTCCTTAATTTCCTCCTTAAGCATTTCCTCCAGCTAACCCTGCAACAACTCCTGCTTGCATCATGTTAATGAAGAACTGATACATTGCTTGAATATCAACTTGCGGGACTCCAGCACCCACATTTGCAGCTTGTGCCTGACCTGGGTTCCACCAGGTATTTGGTCTGGCATTTCCATTAGTTGTGGTGCTTCCCCCACCAATGTTAATTCTTCCACTTCTAGCATCCATATCTTACATCCATAAAATCTGCATTCGAGCCTTTGTAAGATATAGAAAAATAGCTTAAGAGAGATGGGAGAATAGAGATAAAGCATATACTTATACATAACAAATACAAGTACGTTACAATAGCGTTATCCCATACCCCAATCTTTTCTCTGATTCCTTAGGATTATGTTTTCAAAAATTATTTTAAGTTTTAAACTCTTTTAAGTTTTTTCATAAACCTATACTTTGATACCAAGTTGTAACATCCCCTATCTTGAGGCCCAAAACTAAGCGCTACAGATGTTGCAATCATCCATGGTATTAACTTCCGATGACAAAATACGGTAATGTTAATGGTATCCACAATATCAGAAGCACTTGAATATAAAATAAAATAACACGGATTAAAATAACTTTTCTGATTACATTTCAAAGCTATATTTCATATTCAAATTACATAATCCCATAATCGATTTGCAGGTTTTGATCAAATTTAATCATTACAAACTACGTCAACAACGACATATGAAGATGCTCCCTTGGATGATTAGAGTACTAAATAGACATATCAGTCTTAATACATCACAGCGGAAATAAAACTAAATAGCAACTCCTAAATAGCTAACTTTGCATCATGCACGTCTTCGAAAGCTTTATTCGTCTACCTACTAAACCTGTAAAACCATGACTCTCAATCTACTCAAATTAATTGTGAGCACCCGAGAGTTTAAGGGGAAAAACATAAACTTCGAGTCAGACATAAAGCCTGGTGTGAATAATACTATTACATCTCGGTTTACTGATATTAAGTGAGACCACGCCACTTAGTGGAATGGGTTTCCCCTTACTAATATCCCTTTAAAACATATCTTTTGCAAATTAGAATCCTACAACCAAACTGATTAAAACAATAATGGCAGTATCGTATATGCTAGTAAATCAGGTAATAAATGGACTATCTGTCCGAACAATATATTTTTGTTTGGCTAACTACTAACCAATGGCTGAATCGGGCCTACCAGACAAAATAAATAATCTAACATCTGTTAGACAAACTTCTGGATGGTCTGTCCTTAACTTACTTCTCCCAGGGTCACCTGATCCTAATGGTTTTGCAGGCTCACCAATAACCTATCCTCCTTCTCTATATATATATTCCTTTCTATGTGTAACATCATTTAAGTTTTACCTATGACTAAGACCTACACACTGGAATTTTGGACTAAATTAGCTAGGGGTTATAGCTAATGTATAGGGCGTGACCCTATACGAGTCCCATCTGGTATACAAATATCTAAGTCATTTACTTAGGGTTAACTACCCATTAAATTTTCCTTGAAAACATATTTCAAATTGATTTAACCCTTTAAATCATACTTAAACAAGGAAAACATACTATTTGCTTTACTCAAATCTCTTTGCCATGATATCTTCTTTACTCAAAACATTGTTGATGAAAACATTCGAAACCTTAGTTAAAAAGCTTTAAACAACATGAAAGTACCCCTTTCAAAACCTTTGAAAGTACCCCTTTCGAAGCCATTGAGAGTACCTCTTTCAAAACAGGTTAACTAATTTACTTTGAAACCTTAGGCCATAAGACCAAAACATACCTTTCAAAACCATTTACATTAGACCTTTCGAAAACATTGAAAGTGTCCCTTTCGAAAGCTTTATAAAACCTTAGACATCCTCTTTTAAAACACTTCACATTTGCCTTTCGAAAACATTGGAAACCTTCTGTTCAAATACTAAAGGTAAACCTTTTGAAAACATTTGGGAATCACCCCTTCAAAACCTTTATCATGTACCTTTCGAAAACATTGGGGAACATCCCCTTCGAAACCTTTATTAGATACATTTCGAAAGTATTAAAGTCCTTTACTTAAAACAAACCTTTCAAAAACATGGTGTTCAAGTAAAAATGTGTGGAACATAGTTTTGAAACCTTTAAAACCATTCTTTTCGAAACCTTTGGGTTTAACTTTCAAAATATCAAAAGGGTCTTAAAACAACTGGGACGAAAGCAACTCTTTCGGAAGCATTTTCCTAAGTAAAAGAAGTGGATGGTGTCTAAACCAACCCCTTCGAAAGCATTGGAGAAGCGGCTTAGGGTTTAAAGCGAAAGAACCCTTTCGAAAGCATTGCTTCGAAAGGTAGAATGCGGCAGCAGGGGTTTCGACCCCATCGAAAGCTTATTTCAAAACAAAGGCGGCAACCTCTTTCGAAAGCTCTTTTCTTTAAAACATTTGACCAAGTTGAAAGCTATCTCATTCGAAAGCCTCATTTACAACCAAAATAGTTCTAAGTTTTTAGAAGCTAAATCACCCCTTCGAAAGCCCTGTTTCGATTCCATACCTTTCGCCCAACTCCAATCCACTACGTACCGAAGCTGATACCATGTGTATTGGTTTCGACTTAGATGGAGGCGGTAGTATAAGGTTGAAAGGTGGCTGCCGAAAGTGGCAAAATAGCAAACTTCTACAAAAACTAATTTCTAACTTTATAAAGTAATATCTTTCCAACAAACTTGCTTATTTATCATCATATAATCGGTTGCTAATTTCTTTTCCAAAATCTTTTCTAAAAGTGCTGCTGAATTTCAGAAATTAACATTTTAAAACATTTACAAATTACCCATTCTCCTTTTATAAACATATAAAAGTTTAAGTCCCATACCTTAAATAATTTTATATACTTATTAAAACACTTAAGAAAATTCTCCAAAAATTCCCATAAATCACTTTTAATATATTTTCTAACATGTATAAATTTATGACCCAAAGCTAACATATAATAGCCGTAATTAATTTTAAACCCAATTTAACCATTTTCTTCACTAGAAAATTTATAATAAATCCACAATAATTTAATTATGAAACTTGAAACCTATCTCTAAAATAATATTTCTAACCTTATAGCAAAATCGCAAGGTATTTGGATGTCATTTGATAGGTTTTCCAATCATAACTTATCATAAAAATCTATATGAACAAACAAAATTCATCAACAAGCATATATATATATATCATTCAAAACATGGCATAATACTTTGCAAAACATATTCAGATCTAATCTAGAATCGAAAATAAGAAAATATAAGATGTAACATATTACTCATCTTAGCTTGATGTTAAGGAGTTGAGATTTGCTCTTGAATTGAATTGATTAAGCTTCTTCTTCTTGATTTTAGCTTATCTTCCTCTTGCTTTCTCCTAATGGTGGCCAGCCTTACTTGATTTAATTTTTGTTTGTGAATGTGTAAAATGAGAGTGCATGAGGGTTTTGGGTATAAGAATATAACTTATCCTATTTTGCCTTTATCCATTACCCATACTTATTTCATTTTAATTCCCTTTATGTTCATTAGTTAATTAGGCACGACTACCCTCTAATATTCAAATCTCAATCCCTTAACAATTTACATTATTTCGTTTAATTTACCTAATTAAATGTCCTAAATAATGCTAATCAAAATTATGGTCGTTACAAATGAGAAATTTGTTTACTGGTTTAAAAAAAATTCATATCCATATGTTTATGTTGTATCAATGTATCCAACATTACTGCATTTGGTCGTCGAGGATTAATAACTATGGATGACTGCAGCATTCGTAGCTGTTAGTTTTGGGCCTCCAAGTGGGGATGTTACAAGTTGGTATCAGAGCATAGGTTTATGAAAACTTAGGAAATTTAAACCTAAAATATTTTTCAAAACATTATCCAATGAATCAGAAAATAAGACCAGGGTTTGGGTTAAAGTTATAGTAACGTACTTGTACCTGATATATATATATATATATATATATATATATATATCAATACGTATTCCCCTCTCTCTTAGACCATTCTTCTATACCTTACTAAGGCTCGTATGCAGATTTACGAGAAAGGAAGATATGGAGGCAAGAAACAGAAGAGGAAATCTCGGTGGAGGAAGCACTACAGCTAATGGAAATGCTCGACCTAATACTATAAGGAACCCGGGTTGACAGGAAAATGCTAATCAAAATGCAGATACCAACGTAGGTGATGGAAATCCGGCAGTAGATATGGGGATGATGTATTAGTTCTTCGTCAATCTGATGCAAGCTGGAGCAGTTGCTGGAGTAGCTGGGAATGTTAGAGGAGCTAATCCCGTGGCTCCAATTGGAAACAACTATGCTAAGTTGAGCAGAGCTTATACCGATCTTGGTGGGAAGCCGCTTTTAGGAATGGAGGATGCTATAGAAGTTGAGAATTGGCTTTTACATTATGAGAAAATCTTCGCTGACTTAGGGTTGAATGATAGGCAGAAAAGGAGTCTTGCTTCTAGACTGCTGCAGGGAGCAGCGCTTCGTTGGTGGAATAGTGTTACTACTGGAGTTCCCGAGGAAGAGTTGACTTGGGTGGAATTTCAGAGAAGATTCGAGCAAAGGTTTTTATTTGAAGTTGCCAAGTCGGTATTGTTGAGGAAGTTCATGGACTTGGTGCAAGGCGAGATGTCGGTGATTGAGTATGCCATGAAGTTTGATGAGCTATCCAGGTATAGACATGCTACCATTGACACCGTCATCAAGAGGAATGAGAAGTTTATTTAGGGATTGGGACCCAAGATTGCTAGGGTGACCCTGCCACATCTTCGTGATCCTTGTAGAGAAGCAGGTTGAAACCTAGAGTTCTCTTGGCAGGAAGAGGAAGTTTTTCAAGAAGAAGGGAACCTAGAAGGGAGAAGCTGCCAAGAAGGCAAAGGCTAATCTAGGTTGCTTTAAGTGTGATAAGAAGGGTCATTATGCTCATGAATGCCGAACTGGCAAGGGGAAGAAGGCCGTAGACAAGAAGAGTGAGAAGTGCTTTAACTACGACCAGGTTGGGCATTATAAGAATCGGTGTTCAGAACCAGTCAAGGAAGACAAAGGAAAAGTCTTTGCTGTTGGACCATCGTCTGCTAGGCCAACTACTATTAAGAGGGGAAAGACTATGATGGAAGGTAAGCTTTTGGTTCAAAGTACACCAGTTAGGGTATTATTTGATGCCGGTGCATCGCATTTGTTTATATCTCAGTGTTTGGTTGATGGTTATGTTTAGAACCCACATACCTTGTTACTTCCTTAAGGGTTGCAAATTCGATATGAGGGTATGCAACTCTGGGAATGATATGTGACTAGTTAGAACATGATTTGTTAGGTCATAAGTTTGCATGCAGTCTGTATGTTTTTGATTTCGTAGATTTTAGAATTATTTTGGGTATGGGTTGGTTGGTAAGATATAAGGCTAGGATATTTTGCCAGGATAGGGAAATATTGTTGAGACACCCTAACAGCCATAACCGAATTTTATTCTCAGTAGAGGATTCTGACCGGTGTGCTTGTGCTCTATTGAGTGCTATGGAAGTAAAAGAAAAGTTAAGCCAGGTTCGAGTAGCAAGAGAATTTGCTGATGTTTTTGAGCCGGTTACAGGATTACCATCGAAACAAGCCGTTGAGTTTCGAATTGATCTTGTGCCAAGAGCTGAACCTATAAGTAGACCACCTAGCAGGATGACACTGATCAAGATGATGGAATTGAAGGTGCAACTAGTGGATCTAGAAGGGAGAATTTTTATTAGACCAAGCAGTTCACCTTGGGGTGCGGCCGCGGTGTTCGTGAAGAAACCAGATGGGTCGTTAAGGATGTGTATCGACTATTGTAAGTTGAACGAGAAGACGATCAAGAATAAGTATCATTTGCCGAGAATCAACGATTTATTCGATCAGTTGTATGGAGGCAGAGTATATTCCCAATTGGATTTGGTGACAGGTTTCCATCAGTTAAGAGTGGCAAAGGACAGTATCCCGTTGACCGCATTTCGGACTAGGTATGGTTCGTACGAGTGGTTTGTGATGCCATTCGGGTTGACGAATGCACCGGCTTTCTTTGTAGATTTGATGAACTGAGTTTTCCAAGAGTACTTGGACAGGTTTGTATTGGTATTTATAGATGACATTTTAGTATACTCTAAAGATGAAAGAGAGCATGGAGATCATCTTAGAATAGTGCTTGAGACGCTGAGGCAGCATCAGCTGAAAGCGAAGTTTTCGAAGTGTCACTTTTGGAAGAAAGAGGTTAAGTTTCTTAGTCACGTGGTTTCAGAGAAGGATTTGTTAGTCGATCCAAATAAGATCGAAACTATTAATAACTGGAAGAGACCAGAGACGGTGACTGGGATTAAAAGTTTTCTTGGACTTGCTGGATACTACTAGAGATTCATTAAGGAATTCTCGCGGATAGCAGCGCCTTTGACTAAGTTAACTAGAAAGGACGTGAAGTTTACTTGGTCTGACAAATGTGAGGAAGCATTCCTTAAGTTAAAGCATTTGTTGACCAACGCATTTGTTGACCTACGCTTCACGGCAGCTTAGACCGCATGATGTGAGATATCCTACATATTATTTGAAGTTGGCTGCGGTGATCTTTGCATTGAAGATATGGAGACATTCTTTTAGGGGAGAGATTTGAGCTATACATAGATCATAAGTCCTTAAGATATCTATTCTCTCAGAAAGAGTTGAATATGAGACATCAGAGGTGGCTGGAGTTTTTAGCAGCTTATGATTTTGGTATAAAGTATACACCTGGGAAAGGAAATAAAGTAGCGGAAAGCAAGCGATTATAGTGATGTATCTTATAGCCTGTGAAATCAAGATGGTGTATCTTATAGCTGGTGAAATCAAGATTGTAAAGGTGTTCTTGCCACCTGTGGAAAGCAAGCGATTATAGTGGAATTCTGCACGATACAGTGTAGGACTGGATGTAGGATTGGTTAATCTGAACTAGTATAAAAATCCGGGTGTTATTTACTTTACTGCATTTTACTTTACTATTTACTTGTTCTATGATTATTTGTTTTTTATTTGCAATTTGATTAGATATAGTGTTAAAGTCTTAAGTTAGATCTAAATAATTGAAATATACACTTCAACCCCTTTATTGTTCAAATAGCCTTAAGATCCATTCTGCATTCTGTTATAAACAACCCTCATTTTCCAACGGCATTGTGTTATAGACAACCCCCATTTTAAACAATATGAATTTTTGTTGTTGTACCGAAGGTGTTGAGAAGAGAATGTCAATTGGATTATATAAGAATAATAAATTCAAAAAGTGGGGAGATAAAAAGAATACATTGAGAAACAATTATCCTACAGTGGAAATAGATTTAGTTCTAAACAAGCATATAAAAATAATAAATAAAACGGGTAGAACAGATAAAATGATTAATAATTTATTTATATATATAAAAACAAAGGAATGAGAAGTGGAAAAGATACAAAGCAATGAGAGAGCTCATAGAGGAACTCGTTTTTAATAGTATAGTATATATTAGCATTGTCTTTCAGGCCAAAGAAAAAACTTGTTGTCCTCTAGCCTAATTTTTTTCCGAAGTTTGTCCTTGTGTCTATTTTCCTCTATATATTTCAATTTACATTTTGTAGAAGGATTTTTGTGTAAATTACATATGTACTGTTTAAACTCCTTCTTAAGTCAAATCCAGATTTTAAATTGTTAAATTTAGATCTCAATACATGTGAAATAGTTAAAATCAATTTTAATACATGTATATATATAATTGTTATTTATATGTAACTTAAAAATCTACGGACATCAAAGACATATATAAAGGGACAAACGTGGCGGTTGTGTTGTAAATCCCAGCACCTATAAACATACACTTTAACAATGTACACTGTTTATATGTTGCAATTGCACTATGCACATATAAGTATATTTGATACACTCGTTATAATTTGTTTAACTTAAATTAAATGAAACTCCTTTTAAACCTTCAAATAAAATAAGATTTTATTTAAAACAATATTAGATTAGATCTAATAAACCCTTTAGACTTTATAGGTCTAGTAGATCCAAAATATGAATTTTTTATATCTATTATTTCACTCGCTTTCAACTGGTTTGGATCCTACAATGGTATCGGAGCCCTAATGATCTATGCGGTCTAAATTAGCGATATTGGGGCTAACTTATTAAAGCTCACTCATTTAGTAAGGTGTCTAGAAAAGTAGTGTCTAAGGTTGGGTTTGGGTAATCAAGTACTCTACCATACCGGGCTATTGTCCTAGCTCGAAGGATGATGTAATCCTAAAGTTATTCCCAGATCTTTAAGCCTTGGGCAAATTTTCAAAATTCAGTTTGAAAATTTAAATTACATTTAAAATTTAAATTTAAAATATAAAATAAATTTTATAAAAGTTATAAATCACTTTTCAAAATTGGCTTGAAGATAAATTAGTATTTTTCAAAAATTATTTACTAATTTAATTAATTGGATTTATTAAATAATTAAAAGTTAATTAATTAAAATGAATATATATATATATATGCACGCGCGCACATACACACATATATTTAAGATATATAAGATGTTAATTTTTGAAATTTATAAGAAATAATATAAGCAAAAATGTTTTAATTAAATGAATATTTATTTGATATATATATATATATATTAATTAAAAGTTAATTAATATATCAATATATAAAACTATAAATCTTGTAGTTAATATTCAATTTAAATTGTTAAATAACTAAAATAAAATTTTGAACATTTATAATGATTTAATTAATTTGTTAATTGAATTAATAAATTAAAATTAATTGAATAATATTTAACACACACACACACATAGGAACATTACATAAGTTAATTAAATTATTAACTTTTATATATGAATTGAACTCATATGATATGAATGTATAACTTAAGTGGAACCATACAAAACCAATTACGAAATAAGTGCGTGCATAGTTTACGTATGCCACGATTTTAGATTTGTCCGGCACTTGAGTCATGAGGGTATTTCATAAGAAATACATTATTCTCTAAATCGATATCACTCAATTTATATATACATTAAGGATTATGAATCCTTAATATATAAGTTAAGCTTGGGATGTTATGTTTAGCACTAATATATTGACGAGACAAGGTAAAATACATGCATGTATTTGTTAAGAAAACTTAACGTACGTGCATTATACTTAGGCCATCCCGAAATGGTGGGTGTGAGCGAATAATCTCTTTTGATTTATTGAGCAAACTCAAGGTTGGGATTGAGATTAGGACAAAGACCATCAGTTAAGAGTTATATATGATACTACTAATAAAGTGTTATCCATCACTTGTTGACCTATGATTTTATTGAGCAAACTCAAGGTCAAAATCCTAAGATAGGCAAGCCCTAACTCCCACTAGAGGAATCGAAAGATTCTATGTTTTTCTTAGGGTTTTGAAAAGCATAAAAATATGGTGGGAGTCTTATTAGAAAATAAAATTATAGCATTTAACCTTTTAATATTGTAAGACATATGCTATGTAAAGTCAAAATAATCTACATCGATAAATTTGTGCAACTAATGTAATTTGATGAAATATTTTTTAATTAAATATACAAATGATTTGAATTAAGATTGACATAGAAGTATATAAAACACTTACTAATAAATCTTTTGACATGTTGTCATTTCAAAACCCATGCAAGAGCTAATTTACACGACCACTAAAACATTCATGCTTCGGTCGTTTAAGTGTTTATTTATCCAATATTATGCATTGTCTTTTAGGAGTTTTGAACTCTTAAGCAATAAAAACGTATGGGTATATGATCCATATTTTATTACATATAAATGTTATATGGTAAACAGTCACGATTCTTAATGTACGAAACTTTGATGAAATTGGTTCATTAGAAGTAAGCAAATTAACTATGGTGCAAGATCATGTATTCAATTTAATTGATTAAAGTAAGGATTTTGTTATGTTATATGTGGCACTAAACCAAGAGCTACAAGATGTACCTAGGAAATCACTTATTGAAATGTCATTTTGTTCAGTTTGCATAAAGTGCAACTTATTCGACACCCTTAAATGTTAAGATGACCAAATGCAATTTTGTAAAGTGTTCATTACGATATTGTAATAAGGGTTTCTTCTTGAATGGTTCAACCATTTGAAAATGAAAGTGAACGTATGAGAGTGGAAGTAACTTAAGGCACAATTGGATGAAGAGAGTGAATGTCACCTCTACTTCATGAATAGACACTGGAAAGGAGAATTAGACAAAATACAAAAAGATACTTAATACGAAATGACAAATGTGATATCTGTTCCAAATGTATTTTCTTATAGAAAACTATTTTCTATAAAATTTATTTCTATGGGTTCAAGGTAATTGATCTAAAACTTATGACTGTAAACTACTTACACTGAATGAAATAATATCCTATGATAGGTGGTTGAATGGAGCTTCGTATTTTGTACACTATTACAGTGATGGTGGAAATAGTAGGGGCATAACTTATAACACTTCATAGTGAATGTATCAATTTGCAAAAATTGTCCTCGTTAACATACCAAATATTAGTTATGAAGTAATAATTATTTTTAGTATTGACTGAAAATAGACATAGTTTTATTTCAATATGAACATTACAAATATTCGTTATAAGATAAAACCATAATAATGGTATTTAATATCGTAACAAAATGGTGCGTTAAGAAATATAAAAGTATTTGAAATCTTATAATTATTTAGAATTATGACTAAGCCATTGTTTTGAGAAATAATTCTTGAATCATATGATTATGAAATATATGGTATTGGCAAATTATATCTCAAAAGATTAAGGGCAAAACATGCATTTAGGGGGAGTGACATAAGAATCATGCTCTTAGGATTGATACACATATAGATGTATGCAATTGCAACTCCAATGATACCAAAATGGTTCCACATACTTCGCTAAATTCATCGATGAATTATCGCACGCATGAAGATGTGTATTTGATACATATGTAGTATGTCTATAATAAGTTCAAAGAATATAAAACAGAAGTAAATAACATGACATGCAAAAGAAAATAAAATGATTCGATTTGATCGAATATGTGAGTGTATTAGAAAGGAGTTCCAAATGTACCTTATATGAATAAGATTCAATCTCAAAATTCACTCCTTAATATAATACATAATGATGTATCGTTAAGAAGTAATCGGACTTTGTTGAACAATGGACGATTGATAATGAATGAAGTTGGGTTATACCTTTTCTTTAAGGATGTGTACTTAAGAGTAAGTACATAAGGTTAAATTTTGTTTCATGTAAAACAAAATCTACAAGATCATACAAAATAAGAATTTATGAAACAACCCCTACACATCCTAGGTTAAGGAGTTGACAAGTTATGTGAGTCGAGAAACCACACCTAATACTTGTTCGTGAGGGATTTTTGTGCACTGCCCCCAAATGAGTTTGGAACCAATCAATATTGATTGACCAATTTATGTTATAAACATAAGTTTCATAAACATAAAAAGCGAATCATTTTTATACATATATATAGACAATTCATAAAATGTTTACGAATACCTATTTCATTGCATTGAGAAAAAACTATTGTTTCCAAGAAACACCAACTTCATGACGTATGAATTTCTTTTAGAAATTATTGATAGTAAAACAGATTTGGGTACGATCCAAAGATAATACTAATTACAAAGGATGAAATAAAATTGGCTAAGCCTCAACGGACATAACTAATTAGAACGTCTAATAAAAATTCTTACATATTACAGAGAAACCATGATTTTCTTATTGATGTCGAGAAATGAATTTCCTCAGTTGGCAATAAGCCATTAAAAGTATCTACTCTACCATATGAGATGATGCGCAAATTCGAAATGGATTCCAAGTACATTATCAAAATATGATTTTGATAGTTGCACCTGAAGGTATATGATCCATCAGCCGCAAAAGGGTTTCCGAGAAGAAGATAAATGCAATTGGAATATGTTAAACTATATTGATAGAATAACATCATACATTTCAATTGTTGAATTCAATGCGATAGAATTTTTCATTCAACACACTTAAGTTAACTTGAATTTTACTCACAAATTTATTAATCGATATGATTTTGAGTTTTGGTCTTCCTATGTTGAATAAATATCATATTTGCACTTAATAACCAAAGTGTCTCGAAGTCAATGAGAGTGATTCTGAGTTTGTGGGTTATTGGATAGGATCTAAGAATCGATACGAAAGTATCATTCAACAAGCATTAGATTGAGCAAATATTTTGACAGATAAATCAAATAGTTTGAATTTCAGTTAAAATGTAGAGAAAGCGCGTATTTATTAGAAAGCACAATAAAGGTACTAAAATATTTCAAAACTATAGGTAAATAACAAACTTATGATTGTTAACATGTACTCATGTTAAAATCATTTTAGTTTGTTGTTTAATTCCTGATATTGGATTTGAAATTGACATCTTTTATAATTAGTATAGAATGATGTTGGGATTGGCCTAAAATGATAAACATAGACATCGTACTAAAATGTTTAATATGGAGCATGTAATATGAATTTCTTATGCATTGTTAATAAGAATTATTATATATGTTGTATTATCTACAATATCATATTTCGCCTATGTGTTTGATACATGAGACAAGTATCAAATCCAAATTATGATCACTAAACAACAGTGCAGAGTGTTCTCGAGTATTTTGAAATACTGGATAAATGTTTATAGAAACAACGGACCTCATATGAAGGAGTGCACAGACTCAAAATTCATAACTGGTATTGAGTATAGTATGTCAATCCTAATTTCCTATTCAATCTCAACTTAAGAACTTCAAGTTAGGAATGTTCCAAACAATAAATAGTGATTGATTTAACCAAAAGCTAAGTAATCACCTTGAATAGTGCTACAATCTAAGAAGTATAAGTGCACAAATTTATAACCGAGCTAAGGGTGATTCCAAATCTTGTGAATTCCACAACATTATTATATAATAACAATGATGTGACATGGTTCGTAAATGAACCTAAAGCTCAATAGAAGTCGAAAAACAAACTTCAAAAGGTTCCATGTGATAAATGCAGTTTATAAGCATCGGAGAGAGTTAATTGACGTAGTAGATAATTAAAACAATATAGCATACTCGTTCACTAAGAGACAAGTAAGATTAGTTTTTAAGAAATTTGATCAAAGGAGTTGGAATAAGATTACATAATTGACCTCAAGTGAAAGTTGAAGATTAATAGAGTTAGAGGTATATGCTCGAAGGCCAATAATGTAATTTGCTACATATACTAACTCGATGACCAATCTTGTTCATAACAAAGGTGTTTAATTTATATAATATACTTTGTTTCATTATGATATAATTAATTAAGTAAATAACTTAAAGTATATTAGATAGAAAATCCTTAAATGATATGTTATGTGATAATAATTAAATATGTTGCAATTACGAGAAATTAGTCACATTAAAATAACATATTATTTTCAATATTCCTAGTCAAACTATTTCGAAGCAAGATATCGATCTATATATTGAGATAAGAGAACATAACACTCTCCAAATGTTGTGTAGTGTATTACTCATGGCCACGTGGGCACCAAGAGGTTATGTACCGATAGTTATTGGATAACAATGGAATGACTCACTCGAGAGTTTTTTGTTGGTTAATATAACTAAGATCAAATAGAGAATCTCAAAGTGATGATGTTACGTAGCTCCCTTGACTTGAGAATACTGTGAAACTTCAACGTGGATACTCCAATTTGATCATAGTTAAATCATTGCATGGCGATCTATCGAGTAACTATAGTTAGGTTTGAGTTCAAGCATTAGAAGTGAAACACGATTCAATATAGAATTTGTCTCCTTTGTTATAAAGGGTTAGTTATATGGTCAACTATAGTCAACTCAAAGTTAAAGTCTCTTACTAGAGCAATACGGTTAGTAATAATTGTTATTATTGAACCAAGGATTTTATGTTTTCATTAATCAAGTTGAATGTGGATGATATTGGAATTTTAACCAAAACCAAATTCCATAGGTTCTAAAGTGATATAGTTTTGATGAAGAAAATTTATGTAAATAATCGTTACTACTGGTTACCGCTTATAATAATAAAATTGGAGTTTAACGAAAGATGTGTAAGCAATATGTTCAGTCAAATTTCACACCACTAGCTAAGGTGACATGTAAAATTTAATATTCGAATTGTTCGATATTATTTACCGACCGAATCACACCTTTGAGTCGTACAACCATAATGATTGTTGGAATAGGCTAGTTAGAAGTGGATGAAATAGGTAAATTTTTAAAAAAATTCATATTTTGGATCTATTGGGCCTATGAAATCTAAAAGATTTTGGATCCAATCTAAAGAAGTTTTAAAATAAACTCATATTTTATTTAATTTGGTTAAAAGAAATATAAATTTAATTTGAATTTGTATGTACTATAATGAATGTATCAAATACATTCATATGTGTAAAGTGTAAGTATGACACATAGCAGTATATATATGTAAATAATATGTAAACCATTTAGAGAATGAAACCTTTTGTTTCTTTCTCTTAACATATATATAATTAATTAAGGGAAGATGAGGCTATATATGTAGAAAGAGAAATATTTCATTTATCTCTCTTTAATTAGATTAATTGACATATTAAATGACGTTTATAACTAAATTTACACATTCCATTGTTATTCAAGTTTTCGACTAATTGTGTGTATATATACAATAATTATATACATACATACATACATAAATATGTACATATGTATGTATATTAAAATTAAGATTAACTATTTTATACACTTTGAAATCAAAACTTAAAACAAGATCTAATTTAATAAGAGTTTGAAGTTATATTAATGATTTCACACAAGGATCTATTCTATAAACTTTAAGTTAAAAGGACATACGGTTACATACATACAAACATACATACATACATAAATACATACACACACACACACACACACACACACACACACACATATATATATATAATTAAGGTTAATAAAATAAAATCCAACCTTAACTAAAAAGGGATTAAAAAGGCATGTGACATTTTGCATAAAAGTCCACTAATAATTTTTTTAACTTTCAATAGAAGTATACAATGATGTCAATACAACAACCATACAAAACTTATACTAAAGTTCTAAATAATTTCAAATAAATAACATGTGTATTTTGTTCAAGGTTGAATATATGTGTAATAAGCAATAAAATTATCTTAATTAATTTAACATTAGATTTCAATCGAATTCTTTGTTTTTTTGAATCAACTTATGAATTTTAAATTCATCGAAGTTTTTATATGAATACAAACAAAATTGTTTCAAAACAACTTGAAAGAACCTCTAATTTTCAATCTTATAATATGAAATTAAAAAAATCATTTCAAAGTTTTATACAAATAAAAATTTCTATATAGTAGAATTGGACGCTGTAACGATCTGCCTTTCTTACACCATAAGACGACACTTAACACATCCACGGTATTTGTGTGCCGATCATTTAAGTGTCCAAAAGACAGGTCATTATGGGTGAAAGAAAAAGATAGAACAGAATCTCACAGTACGTGACGAGTAATATATAATACGAACAAGTCTTTATAAAAAGAAATTATCTTTATTATACACATCATCAGAGTACATTAACCTATTATCAGCTTGGACAGTTATAATAGCCTGTCCTTATAATTACTGATAGATATAGACAAAAAACAACAAAAAAACAGCGGAAGAATATAAGGTACGTGAATACGTCTTGGAGAATCCAACTCGTCACCTGAAAGCTTCAAAGGATCCAACTAAATCTAGAAAATATGCTCGGGCTGACTCGAGCATTATAAGAAAAATAACGCTCGGATCATTCTGGTAAAACCAGCATGAGAAACTCAAATCACAAGGAGTTAATTAATATAACTTGTAAAATCTTTTAACATTAAAGGTATCTCATAAGACCACGCCGCGCATAAACACGGACGAGTTTTTACCTTACGATAACAAAAACATTTTTATAGAAAATCCAGTTATATTATGATAATGTCTAGAATACAAATGCATATTAATCATAGCTGAATTGTTACATTATTAAATTCCAGCATAATAGGTATATAATCAAGTCTGAAGGCACTTATTGGAGAATGGATTCCAACTATGAAAGAGTAAGGATCTACCCACTGAATCCGTACACCTCTAGATAAAATGTACGGGAGGCTACAACACATTGTACCTCTGCTACTCAGGACCGGCCCCACCCCTTATCGGATAACGCTGAATTTGATCACCCCTTAGTTGTGATCAAACGACCATAATGGGCCCCAAAGCATACATAGAGATATCGACACTAGATCTTGGGATGATCATACCCTAATGGGAGCGACCCACATAGCCCTGCTGCACGTCCCTGCTTTAGTCATTTTTCCGGTTGATGAGGCTTGAGGCTACGATTACCTTTTTATATAGCAACCATCTTGGAATGCTATCACTGTCTTCCAGGGAGCAATGCAGTGCCAACATTCATCCATACAAGTTCGTTCTAGGTCTTAATGGAACCGAAGGCACTACCTCTACTACATCCATTTTGGAATCACCCTCAGGATTAGTAGCAAGTAGTCCTTGCACTTCAAAACTTCGTCTTTGATTCCATACTCTTCAAGATGTATTTAGTTTGAAATGCTTAAGTTGGATCAAAGTGGTTTTCGGGTAACATATCTGATCCCGGTCTCTTCGAAACAACTTTCGATAGTTTCGGTAAACTCAACCCCGGTTCTTTAGGAAATAAACAGACAATATATAGGAGTAGGGATCACCCCCTAACCGTTTAAGTGGGCGGATCTCCCTATCATTTGTCATAGGAGAATAAAACGAGATTTATACACGCAATACAACATCATCAAAGATGACTATGCCATATAACTCACATGTTTCTCCTAGATATTTCCGGAGTTATATTTTAGTCCATATTTGATAGTCGGTTATTTAACTATCAAATAACAAACAACAACAAATTCAAAGATTTAATTACCTATAGCAACCACTAAGCCTCAAACTAAATCTTTCATTTACCAAAACTCTTTTCAAAGTGTTTATCAAAAACATTCATATACTTATCTCATTGACATAAGTATATTCACAAAACATCCGTGAAAGATTTCTCATTTCCAAATCATATAAAAGGATAAAAAAAAAATGTTATTTAAAGTATAAATAAAGATAACCACAAACAATATCCCTTCGGTGTTAAGTGTATAACGAATGTCCATACCACTAGAATTAAGAAGGCCGGTTAAAGGAAATTCAATCTCAAATCCTTTTATAAATTTCCTTCTATAAATCCTCTTAATAAATCTCTTTTATTTATGAAACTTCTTTACTTAAATTCCAAACCCATTTACAAAACTCTTTATAAATCACCATGTTAAATTTTACAAAACTCTCTTATAAATATAAAAACCATGTATATATCTCATTATAAATCTCTAAAATTATTTATAAAACTTCCTTTATAAATATCTAAAATCATCTATAAAACTTTCTTATAAATATTCCTTATTTGAAACAAAACTCCTTTAATAAATTCATTTAATAAAGTCCTTTTGATAAACAAAACGATTATTTAAAATATCCATTATTAAAATCAGTACTTAACTTGAAACCATTATTAAAAGTACGATTAACTTTAAAAATCAAAAAGAAGCTTAGTGTCTACAATGGTTCTCTTTTAATTAAGTTTACTTTTCAAGTTATAGCATGGGTATTCACATGACAAGCAAATATATCTAAGGGAATCAGTCGACAACAAACAAATCAACATATAGGTAAGATGTCCAAGTTACTATAATAGCAGATGGGGACTTGTTCTACTAAACACACGTCCAAGTTATTATAATAGCAGACGGGGACTTGTTCTGCTAAACACATGTCCAAGTTATTATAATAGCAGAATGGGTTTTTATTCTTCTTAAATAGATGTCCACACGTTCTACTTGGGAAATTATGGTAGAACTGTGATCTATTTTACTAAACATATGTCAAATACAAGTTAATTAGCAGAGTGGTGATTTATTCTGCTAACATATGTCCACACAATCAATGATCAATTTATAACAGAATAGAAATTTATTTTGTTATCCTGTGTCCACAACAACTAAACAATTACATTATAGCAGAACATGGATTTATTCTACTATTAGATGTCCAAACAATTCAATCAATCAATATTATAACTCATTCATAGTTATCTGTCTACTTAATGTATCGACATTTGAATCCCTTGTGCTCAAAACTATCCTTTGTAAAAGAATTCCCTTTTTAAATAAATTGATTCTTGGGAAATTAAAGGATTTAAAACTTAAACTCCCCTTTAAAATAATTAATTATAAGTTAAACTCTTATTAAATCATAATCTTTATTAAATCTTAATTTAATTAAATAAATAAATTAAGAAACAATTAAACCTTTAAATAAATGATTAAAAAATAATTAATATTAAATAAATAATTAAACACTAATTAATCATTTATTAATTATTAAATAATCATTTAAACCTTAATTAATAATTTAATATTAATGTATCTCAATTAAATAATCTTTAATTAAGTCTTAAATAATAAATAAAACCTTTAATAAATAATTTATAAATTAAAACCTTAATTTAATTAAAATTAAACACATGGTTAATAATTAATTAATAATTAATCCTATATTTAATTTGTAATTAATTAAAAGTAAATCATATACTTAACTTATAATTAATTTAAAATTAATCATGCTTAATAATTGATTAATTAAAATTAATCTTATCTTTAAAAATGTAATTAATTAGTAACCAATCTTCGCTTAATTAAAGTTAATAAAACTTATTAACACTTAATTAATTAATAATAATTAAAATTTATTTGTTTAATTATTAAATACTTAATTAACTTTTAAAAACATTATTATTAGGCTTGTAAAACATTGACAAAATAATTTTAAGTATAAAACTTAAATTTGAAAAATTCGGATTTTTAAAGTGAAACTGCATCCATAGCGACTATAGCTATGGACACCATAACTTGAAAATGTTTTAACTTTCCGCATTGAAACCTCAATACGTAAATACTTACCAACTTATCATTAACATAGAATAAGAGTTTGCATAAGAAAACAAAGTTGAAAACTTTGAAATGATTTTCAATTTCCTTTAAAGTAAACACTAGTTTTTCCACAAAGAAATCCAATCGTCAATACCATATCAAAGTATCCATTTCCTTAGCATACATCACATACACATGACTAAACATAGATAAACATATCACCATCATAGCACAAACCCAAAAATCACATCTTTATAATGAAACACATCACTTTAGCTTTCGATTCACAAGTCAATATCTAAACCACAACTAGCAACATATACATATATTCAAACCATATAATATTCCAACCAAACAACCAACTTATTTTACCATACAATATCAAATACATATAAAGGTAAAACTATCCCAAAATTTAAAGAATTTACTCACCACAAATCCATTGAAAACTTGATACATTTTGGAATTCGGAAAGCTTGGAAAACCACCAAATCCACTCGAAAATAGGTCAACTTTCCCTCAATTTTTGGACATGTAATTCTATGATTTTGGTAAAGTGGTCAAAAGGAAAGTTTTAGGAAATTATTTTCTCTACAATTTAAAAAAACAAACACTCAATTTCGATTGTTTTTTAAGATGGTATTATCGAAATAAGATGGACCATTTTCAGACTTGGATCTCTGAGTCCAAAAACTTTTTGCAAATAAACAAGATTTTGACATAGCTTGACCCAAAATTTGAAAAGATCTGCATAAAAGTTATAGCCACTAAAATTTGACATTGTTTAAAGAAAAGAAATTCTCTATTTGGGTCGGATATGAGGAAGTTATGATAGAAAGAAGAGAAGGAATTAAAGAAAGAAAGGACTATTTATAAGAAATAGAAAAGGTAAATTACTAAACTACCCTTAGTCCTTTACCCCCTACCACCTTGTGCCACCTCACCAAGCATGTCCCCCTCCTAACACTTCATGTTCCAAAATGTTAAAACATGTTTGTACTTGATTGTACTTTTTGTCTAAAGAAGCATCTTATATTATATTATATATTAACTTTTTTTTATAATAAAATCTTATCTTATACATACATACATACATACTTACTTAAGTGCACATACATGTACACATATGCATTTATATATAAAAATATTTGTAAATGTATGTGTGTGTGTGTATACCAAGTGTCACGATATTTTCGACAACTTTTATCCACCAAAAAGTCAAAAATTCGGAAAACGAATTCCGGTCACATTTTCGATTTTTCATAGGATTAATTATATTTGTAAACAGATTTTAAAAACTATTTTACCATCATTATCTATTATTAAAAAGAGTTTTATTTTAATTATAAAATCTATTATTTTAATATTTAAAATTAATTAAATATTTCCAAATCAAAAAGGTAAAATTCCGGGTCGTTACAGACACCATAGGCATGTATAAATTTGTGACAATGATGCAGATCCAAGTTAAATACGCAGTATAATCAACTAAAAAATACAGAGATAAATCCAATTTTTTTATCATAGATGACATGTGAATAACAGGGAATATAAACATAATGATTTTAATCATATTAACATTATGAGGATAAAAATGGTTCAAGGGAATAAACTAAATATCCAAAATATTATCCAATTATATACAAATGAATAAATAGAATAAGTGTAGAATAGAAACATATAAACATCATAAAATTATATTTAAACAAAATAGAAAACTACCATTTGAGATGTAGTCAAGAGAAATACCTTGAAGATGTGAAGATTCCTTGATCCGATAGATCGATCTCTAGATCTGCAACAAACTAGGGATAACCATCTTTTCTTCCTAATTTTTTTGATTAATTTTGTTTGAATCTGGTTTTATAATTTTAGAGCCTTTGCCTCTATGAAAATTTGGCTCTGCTTTAGTGTAGAGAGCAGAGAAAAATGACAGCAGCAAAATTAGTTAAAGGAGGAAATAAACGTGTATTGAAAGATAAGGTGATTCCACTCCCTCTAATAAAGATTGCCCTTTCATTTCAAAATTCAAAAACCTTCCTCTTCCACATATTATGGCCATCCAATACATGAGGGTTTGGGCCCAAAATATTTCCAAAACCTAATTAGTATTAATCTTACTTAAATCCAATAAATTTTCTATCGATATCATATATCCATACATGCGTTAATAATTTTTATATACGAACTTTTTAAATACTAATGGTATAAAAAAATCAAATAAAAAGTTTAATAGCTAATATTAGATAAACATTAATTAATTTAATAATTTTCAATGATTAAAAATTAAATAAATTATGTGGTTCATTTGGGTTATGTGACTCAAAGGTGTAAATTCAGTCACCAATTAATATTGAACAATTCAAATATTAATGTTCATACGTTACCTTAGCTAATTGTGTGATACTTTGGTTGAATTTATCGCTTACATATCTTTTGGTAAAATCCTATTTCACTTATTATAAGTGGTACCAAATAGTAAGATTATTTACACTAATTCTCTTCGTCAAAATTATATCACATTCGGATTTATGGAATTCAGTTTTGGTCAAAATTCCGACATCGTTCATATTCAATTTTGTAAATCAAAAAAAAAATCATTAGTTCAATAACAATATCTATTATTAACTACACTATTTTGGCCAGAGATTTTGACTTTGAATTGACTATAGTTGACTATGACACTAATCCCATATAATTGAGGAGATGAATTCTCTATTAAATAATGTTTCACTTTCAATGCTTCAACCCGGACCCAACTATAATCGTTCAATGGATGACATGCCATGATTTAACTATAGTCACAGTGGAATGTCCATATTGAAGTTCAACTATATTCTCAAGGCGAGAGAACTATATAACATTGTCACCTCAAGATTCTCTATTTGATCCTAGTTATATTAGCCAATAGAAAATACTTGAGTGAGTGATTCCACAGTTATCCAATAACTATCAGTATGTAACCCCTTGGTGCCTCTAGTAGCTATAAGTAATACACTGCCCAACATTAAAAGAGCATTACATACTCCAGTCTCAACGGATGTATCGATGTCCAGTCTTGATATATCTTGGCTATGAATATTTTAAATGTTATGTTTATTATATTGTGATAACTTGTTCATGATTATAACACATAATAATTAATATCATAAAACATATTATTTATGGATTTTCCATTAAATATTCTTAAATTAAATAATTAATCTACATAACACATTATATCAAGTACATAATAGAAGGAAAAACACCTTTTATTTTGAATGAAATTTTATTATATAGTTATTAATTTATAATAAATATCTGAATTGCCCCTAAGGCATACTCTAACTCAATCAATGATGAATACTCCAAAAACTGCATGATTTGATTAATTTATAATTATTGTAAATTAATTAATATTTATGAGTTGTTAATTATTATATTATATTTTATTTTATGTTTGAATTACATTAGTATTTTATGAAAAACGTATGTATACAAGTACTATATGCATGTATTGATATGCGATATCAATATATTTTAATTTGATTTAAAGCGATTAATTACTAAATGGTTTTGGAAATATTTAGGGCATACATAGCCCTTACCTTGGATCAACATACATGATAAAGGGGAGGGGACTTGCCTGATATTGAAAAAGGAATTAAAGAGGGAATGTATTAAGGAAGAAATTGGAAATGTTTCACTATTTCTGCTGAAACAAAGTTCCTTTCATTCATTCATTTTTCCTTTTCTCAAAGTTCATTTTCCCTGCTCTCTTTCTCTCCCCTTTGGCTGAAAATCCATGCTTCCAAGCCACAAAATTTCCCAAAACAAAACAAATCAAAAAATATATATAAGTGGTGCATTAGATCGTTGTAATTTTTTAATGTGATTCAATCTGATCTGGGAGTTTTTCTTCATTCAATGTGTGATTTTTTGGCTTCATCAAAAGATAATATGCAATCTTTTTAATATATGTTACATCATGCCAGAATAGTTTAGATCCCCTATCTTTATGATTACATGTTACATCTTGTTAATTTAAATTAGATATCATATCTTATTCAATGAATTTATATATGCTTATATTGTCCAATCATTTATCTGCTATTGTTTTCGAAAATTAATTTTAATGGACAAAAAATTCAAATCTAGATCCAAATTAGTTGAAATATTTTGTAACATATTTTATATACAAATATAAGTGAAACACATTCATAATCTATTTGAAATTATCTAATGAATCGAATGTAAGTTTCGTGTGTCTATGTGTAGGATATTTTAAATATCAAATTTTTTTAGTTGTTATATGCATATGTTTATTTATATTATTTTAATTCAAAAATTATAAAAGGAATTTAGTGCAAAATTATAGATCCTATGTTGAATTTCTTCCTCATTTAAAACAAGATTTCAAATTGTTAGTTTTTACTTGTAAAACATGCAAAATTTTAAGTTTTATATACAAACACACACACACACACACACACACACACATATATATATATATATATATATTGAGAACAAGAGTGAAACTTTATTCAAGGGGAGCACTCATAATAATGCCTCAAGGGCTCGAACCCATAACTTTTAGAATCTTGGTCTAAAGTGCCATATCTTTAACCAATTGAGCCAGAGGTCCTTTACATATATATGTATACACACACATACATATACATATATATGTTATTTTAAATTTAAGTATAGTTTGTTATTATTTATATGTGTGTGTATTATTTTGATTTAAAATTTACAAAATGACTTTTATGTAAAATTATAACTCAATTATTGAACTCCTCCTTAAGTCAAAACTAGATTTCAAATTGTTAATTTCAGATTTCAAAACATGTAAAATAGTCAAAATCACATTTATATGTATACATATAATTGTTATTTTATATATAATTTATAAGATATGGACAACAAAGGCATACATAAAGAGATAAATGTGTTTGTTGCGGTGTAAATCCTAGCACCTATAAACATACACATTAACCATGTACACTGTTTATAAGTTGTACTTGCACTTTACTAAATGAGTGTCTTTAATATGCTCATTATAGTATATTTAATTTAAATTAAATGAAACTCCTTTTAAACAAATTAAATAAAACAAGATTTTATTTAAAACAATAATAAATTGGATCTAATAAACCCTTTAGACTCTATAGGCCCAATAGATCCAAATAAGAAAAAAAATTAAATTCTACCTATTTCACCTACAATGGGTTGAATAAAGGGCAGAGCGTCAAAATCTTCTCGGCTCTCCTCAACGGGCAGATGGAAACAGATAGAATTGGGGGTATGCCTCAGGAGTAATTTTGTTATTTGTTATGTAATACTAATTCTACAAATAATCTTATATGAAATAAAATATGTTTTTGGTTTTGTTTTCTTTTATATATGTTTGTTATATTGTGATATAAGTAATGAATTAATAGCATTAAGCATATATAAGTAGAAAATCCTTAGGAGTAGTGTTTTATTTATTTACAATTATCAAATGTTTATAACCATGAGTATTGAATCGACACAAGTAAAACACAACTCCTTAAATGTTCCTAATTGAGAAGTATAAAGAGAAGGATCTTAATATAATTATCAAGACTAGTGCATGTAATGCTCTCTATACAATAGACGATAATTTGATCATGACCGTTGGGGCGCTAAGGGGTTACATACTTGTGATTATTTGGAATGACCACGGAACAACCCTATGAGCGTCTTCTATAGGATATATAACTTATTCAAAATCGAAGATCTCAAAGTAACAAAATATAATAGTCTTTTACTTGAGAGTACCACTGAACATAACTATGTAAGCTATACATTGATTATGGGCAACACCTATAACACCTCGCATTTTTAGATAATTAAATAACCACAATAATATTAAACAGTGAAAATAAGCAGTTTTAGAATTGTTAGAATTTAGCTACGAGAGTTACACCATTGGGTCCGTGGCAATTTTCTAATCAATTTCCATATATAACTTGTTGAAATCCGAGCTAGTCTGGAGAAGTTACGAGAGAAACAAGAAAACATAATTATATTACAATTAAACGAAAAATAATAATAATAAGACCCATAGGGGTCGACCCTTGCTAGGGTTGGGTCGACCCATAGGTCGACCCACACATAGCCCAGGTCGACCCACATTAGTGCCTGGACGATTTTCCGTCCAAGTACAAGCCGAAGAGTGTTAAATTGATTTTTTGTGAAATCCTGTGCATTCGTAGCTGCATCCGATGGTTCCTAGTGAGCTTATGACGTGGTTGCACCAGATTAAATCTTCAAATCCGACGGCCTGAGATCCCTAAGCCGTACTATAAATAGAACCCTAGGCCTAGGTATTTTTCTCATTCAGATTTTTTCCCAATTGGGTTCATTGCCTGAGGCTGAACCCTAAATAGAAATTTTTTCTAGGGAGGAGATTATTTTGATAAAAATATTCTACACCCTAGAAGTGGATCCAGGAAGGCCCAGGACTAGAGCTAAGGACCACAAGTGAGTGTTTTGTAATTATTTTAGATTTGTAAACAATTTAAAATAATAGGGTTCTCAATAGTTGTAGTTTTTCTACAATTTTGAGATAGTTTTTATGTAAGTTTATTTACAGTCGGGTTTTAAGTAAATTTCAGAAGTTCTTTTCAGTCTATTTTTACTCAGCTATTTTATTCGGTTATTTGCAGTTATTTACAGTTATTTACATCTGTTTTAAGTTGGAATTTAGCCTGTAAATGTTAGTTTCTTTTTATAGAGATTTAATCCTTTTTGACGCGAACAAAATATTAAAAAGAGAAGAATTTGCAAATATGGATTAAAATAGAAAAACACTAAATTTACAGAAATCAGATGTAAAATGAGAAAAACTAAAATAAAATAGAGATGGACTGAAATAGGCAAATTTAAGATATTTGCAAGCATGATTATAACAAGTAGTTATAACTAAAAAGAGAAAATATAAGAGTAACAGTTGCAAGAACAATTATAACACGTAGGTTATAATTAGAAATAAAGAAATAACAAAAGGGGCTTATTTTAAAACTTAGATCTTGGATTAAGTTAATAAGCAAATATAGCAGTAGTGGCCCATACCGGCAGCATTCCCTTTCAGGTCTAGGACTGATGGTCTCACATGTGGGTGAGGCTGGGAACGTTTATGATGATTAGGGTAAATAAGTGGCCAATAGATACAGGCTGGGCAGCATTCCCTAAATTTTCTTTTCTTTGCATAGAATGGTGGAAGCCCCAAATCTTCCAGAAGGTGTCCAAGTCCCTGGCTGGTTTCGTAAATACCTCCAAGCTATGACACCAGAGGTGCAAGGGCAAGCGCTCGATGCAGCACCAGGAGTGGAGGCCCTGTTAATCCACCTGCAGCAGCCAAATTTTCTAAGCTATGCAAGGACTTCACTAATCTATGAGGCAAGACGTTTTCTAGCACGGAGGATTTCGTAGAGGCACAAATTTGGTTGAGGAATACGGAGCGGATATTTGGGCTGTTAGGATTGGAGAACCGACAGAGAGTTCAGCTTACATCTTGGCAGCTAAAGGGAGAGGCTTATTACTGGTGGGAGATTGTAGAGATGGAGGGTAGAGACATTGGTTGGGTTATATTTTGGTAAAGGTTTGAGAGAAAGTTCTTGTCGCAAGCCAAGGAAAGCATGTAGTTGGAGAAGTTCATTAGTCTGAAGCAGGGGAGTCTTTCGGTGAAAGAGTATATAAATCAGTTTAATGAGTTATCGACGTTCGAGATGGAGCGTGTTAATACACCGCATAAGAAGGCCACCAAGTTTGCTAAGGGTTTGAACCATCCCCTCCAAGGGTTGGCATTGACACATGTACCTTTGGGAGCGACGTATGAGTCAATTGTGGAAATGGCCCTCATATCAGATGTTGCTAAGGAAGAAGAGGTTAAGGTGGTTCCTAAATCAGAAAACTCTAAGAAGCAGTGGTGGAAGAATAAGAAGGATAAGGACAAGAAGAAAGGAGGAGGACCTCAAAAGGGACAGATCAAGAAGGGCGAGAAGTGTCATAATTGTGGATTGGTTGGGCATTACTCAAAGGACTGTAAGAAGGACACGATGAAGGGGAGGTGTTACAGCTGTAGGCAGCCTAGACACCTTAGTAGAGCTTGTTCTCAGAGGACGGGGCAGAGAGCAGGCGCACCTATGGTGCAAGTACGGACTTTGGATGTAGCACCTTCTAGTAGTGGACCAGACCGAGGTAGGAAAGTCTCTGAAGAAGGTTTAATCTCTATTTTGGATTTTCTTATTTGGACTCTTTATAACTCCGGAGCATCACATTCTTTCATTTCTAGTTCCTTGGTTGATTGTTTGCACTTAGATATCTCTCTAGTTGTAGATCCTATAGTTATTTCAAACCCTATAGGAGGATCAGCACATTTATCCATGATTTGTAGGGGTTTGAAAATTTTTATACTAGGCATAGAGTTTGATTGTGACACCTATGTACTAGGATTTTCGGGATATAGGATGATTTTGGGGATGGAATGGTTATCCACTTATAGTGCGATGTTGGACTACGAGAGGAGAGTCGTCAGGCTAGGGACATGTAGCAGATGGACCCTCGAGGTTTCTTGCGACCCACAGGGGTCAGTCATGTTAAGCTTCCTTTATTCCCTTGATTCATCACTAGGAGAGTTAGATTCAGTTCCAATTTTTAGAGATTTCCCAGACATTTTTGAGGAGGTTAGGGGGCTACCCCCTAAGAGAGAGATTGACTTTCAGATCTATCTGAATGACAATGCTAAGCCAATGGCATTTCCCGTGAGACATATGGCTCCTAGGGAGAGGAAGGAGTTAAGTAAGCAGATTAGTGAGCTATTAGAGAAATGCTTCATCAGACGGAGCATATATGAGTTGGGGGCGCCAATCGCCTTCGCTACAAAGGCGGATGGTTTCCTTCGACTTTGCGTAGACTATAGAGAGTTGAATAAGCTCATGAAGAAGAATCGTTACCCACTTCCTAGGATAGGCGATCTTTTCGATCAGTTGGTTGGCTCTTTAGTATTTTCTCAGCTTGACTTAGCCACTGGATTTCATCAGCTTAGGATCGCTGATGATTGCATCGATAAGACACCATTCAGGACACCCGATGGATTCTTTGAGTGGTTGGTTATGCCGTTTGGGCTGACCAATGCCTCAGCCTATTTTGTAGATCTGATGAACCATGTTTTTCGAGATGTCCTAAATAAGTTTGTTGTATTGTTTGTGGACGACATTCTGGTGTTTTCCAAGAGTATGGAAGAGCATGTTATTCATCTTGAGGAGGTTCTTCATACACTTCGTGTTCATCAGTTGAAAGCAAAATTATCGAAGTGTCACTTTTGGCATAAGGAGGTCCGTTTCTTGGGGCATGTAGTCTCAAGATAGGGTATAGCAGTGGATTCCGCTAAGGTAGCAGCGATACAGGATTGGAAGGCCCCGAAGAATGCTACCAAAGTTAGAAACTTCCTAGGTTTGGCTGGTTATTATAGAAAGTTTATCAGATATTTTGCTAAGATTTCAACACCGCTTACTCACCTCACTTAGAAGAATGCGACATTCGTGTGGGATGTGGATTGTGAGGATTCCTTCACGATGCTAAAGAGGGCGCTTATTAGTGCACCGGTGTTAGTTTTACCTGACGGAGCTAAGCCTTTTACAGTATACATTGATGCATGTGGGACGGGCCTTGGGGCAGTATTGATGTAGAAGGGGAGGGTAGTATGCTATGGGAGTAGACAGTTGAGAACCCATGAGAAGAACTACCCCACCCATGATTTGGAGCTGGCTGCTATTATTTTCACGCTCAAGTCTTGGAGACATTACTTGCTAGGAGAGAGGTTCGAGCTTTTCACTGACCATAAATCATTGAAGTACCTGTTCTCACAAAAGGATTTAAACTTGAGGCAGCAGTGTTGGATGGAGAATCTGAAATCATATGACTTTGAGATAGCTTACACCCCGGGCAATGGGAACGGGGTTGCGGATGCGTTAAGTAGGAAGAGAACAACCCTTAGCCCAATGTTCGTGGAGTGGAAAAGCCTAGAGTTTATTTCCACCTTTGATTTTAAGCCTTCTATGGACATTACTCCTAGATTATTGGCAGCGCTTGAGGTTCAGCCTACCCTCGTAGATCATATTGGCTCAAGGCAGCGAGTGGATTCAGAGCTTGTGGATATTCCGGATAGGATTGGCAGAGGAGAGGACTCTAGACATCTCCAACGCTATTCCATCGATAGAAAAGGGTGGCTAAGGAGATATGGAAGACTTTGTATCCCCCGCACAGGTGATTTGATGAGTGCAATTCTAGCAGAAGCACACCATTCTCGGATGACCATTCATTCGGGTGGTGATAAGATGTATAGGGATATGAAGAGAGTGTTTTACTGGAGTGGAATGAAGAAGGAAGTAGCAAGGTTTGTGGCTAAGTGTCTTGTGTGCCAGAGGGTTAAGGCAGAGTAGCAAAGGCCTGGTGGATTGCTTCAACCATTGGATGTACCCAAATGGAAGTGGGATAGTGTTTCGATGGACTTCATATATGGTTTACCTCGATCTAGGAAGGGGAATACCAGTATTTGGGTGATTGTAGATCGTTTAACTAAGAATGCCCACTTCATTCCGGTCAAAAGTAAGAGGACGACACCTTATTTGGCATCCATACACGTTCGTGAGATAGTCCGACTTCATGGAGTTCCCTCCAGCATAGTGAGCGATAGAGACCCTATCTTTACTAGCAAGTTTTGGAGGAGCTTGCAAGAGGCTTTAAGGATACAGCTTAGATTGAGTACAGCCTATCACCCTCACATGGATGGCCAAATGGAAAGAGTTAATTGAGTTCTTGAGGATTTGTTGAGGATGTGCATTCTTGATTTTGGAGGGACTTGGGAGGAGCACCTTCCTTTAGTGAAATTCGCTTATAACAATAGTTTTCAGGCTAGCATTAGGATGGCTCCTTTTCAAGCCCTTTATGGAAGACCTTGCAAGTCGCCTTCGTGTTGGTTGGAGTATACAGAAAGATTGCTACTTGGTCCCGACATGGTTAGAGAGACTTCGGAAAAGATTGATTTGATTAGAAGAAGAATGAAGAGGGCCTAAGATAGATAGAAATCCTATGCAGATAAGCGGAGAAGGGATATTGAGTTTGAGGTAGGAGATTTGGTTTTCATTAAGGTGTCTCCGCTAAGAAAGGTAGTGAGATTTGGATCAAGTGGGAAACTTGCTCCCAGATTCGTAGGACCGTTCCCCATTGTGGAAAGGGTAGGGAAGATGGTGTATCAGATAAAGCTACCGGAGAGGCTCGCGGGAGTTTATGATATTTTTCATGTTTCACACTTGAGAAAGTGCTTACATGATTCGGCAGAGGTAGTGGAACCTAGCCAACTTGAGGAAGTTGAAGTGGAGAGAGAAGCATCGGTTCTTCGCATTCCTACCAAGATCGTTGGACATGATGTTAAGAAGCTTAGGAATAAGGAAGTCCCTTTGGTTAAGGTGCAGTGGAGAGATAGTATTGAGGATGGTACGTGGGAGGCTGAGGATAAAATACGTATCTATTATCTGTATCTCTTAGATGGTACGTCTTGATTTTCCTATTTCCATCTTTAGTTTTGAATAGGTTCTTTCCTTTAGTATCCTTTGGAAGGGTAGGTCTTAGGACTTAACCTATGGATGGTAGAACTGAATGTAAACATGTTACTAGAACATGTTATGTATGTTAGACGCAAGTGGTTGCAAGTGTTTGCTAGTGGATGCTAATGGACGCATACACACACACTAGGCACTATTTTCTCTTAGAGATCGGCCTAACTAGGCCACTAAAGCATATGCATATGGATGTGTGTGCACTTGCATTTTTATTTCATGGTTGCTATGAATTGGTGATTATCAATGATTGTTGCATTTGGATGATGATTGAGCATGCATATAGAACTATCGGATGTCATTAGGGAATTTGCATTCATTTGGATACATGGCACGGACATGAGCGCATAAAAAGGAGGTCGACTGAATCAGTAGACCGCCTAATCTTTTGCATTAGTTAGGGACATTGACACTGCACTATTGCATATATCATAAATTGCATTAAAAAGCTTAAGGACAATGGATGTAATGGATGATGGTTGAATATGAGGTTGTAGAATTTGGATGAAAATATTTATTCTATTCTTCTGTCCTTGGAGATTTCGGAGGCGAAATCCTTTAAGAAGGAGAGAATGTAACACCCCGCATTTTTAGATAATTAATTAACCAAAATAATTATTAAACGGTGAAAATGAGCATTTTTGGAATTGTTAGAATTTAGCTACGGGAGTTGCACCATTTACAGTTATTTACATCTGTTTTAAGTTGGAATTTAGCCTGTAAATGTTAGTTTCTTTTTATAGAGATTTAATCCTTTTTGACGCGAACAAAATATTAAAAAGAGATGAATTCGCAAATATGGATTAAAATAGAAAAACACTAAATTTACAGAAATCAGATGTAAAATGAGAAAAACTAAAATAAAATAGAGATGGACTAAAATAGGCAAATTTAAGATATTTGCAAGCATGATTATAACAAGTAGTTATAACTAAAAAGAGAAAATATAAGAGTAACAGTTGCAAGAACAATTATAACACGTAGGTTATAATTAGAAAGAAAGAAATAACAAAAGGGGCTTATTTTAAAACTTAGATCTTGGATTAAGTTAATAAGAAAATATAGCAGTAGTGGCCCGTACCGGCAGCATTCCCTTTCAGGTCTAGGATTGATGGTCTCACACGTGGGTGAGGCTGGGCACGCTTATGCTGATTAGGGTAAATAAGTGGCCAATGGATAGAGGCTCAAATTTGGGGATTTGGACAAGGGGTGCAAAGTTAGAAGATTTGTTTGTTAGGACCAGTACCGGCAGGATTCCCTTTCAGGTCGAGGACTGATGGTCTCACACGTGGGTGAGGTTGGGAATGCTTATGCTGATTAGGGTAGATAAAGGGTCAAGTAGGGGGTGACAGTTAGTGTGTACCGGCGATGACCGAGCGTGCGGCATCAATTAGGGTAAATAATTCACTATTGCGTCCTAAGCGCTAAGAGGTGTCTTTTGCTGTGGGACAAAACAGGATTGGCTCACGGTGGCACAATAGAGATAGGAAAGGCCGATCAACGGGTAGGATTAGGATTTCAGGCTAATCAAGTTAGCATTTGAGATAGGATTAGGGTTTCAGCCTAATCACAGCAGTTCAAGACAAGTGCAAACAATCAAAGCAAACGGTCAAACAGAATCAGAAACAGTATTTATGCGAGTTTTATCTTTTTTGTATCTTCCTTTCATGCTAGAACTATTGCTTAGTCTATTATCTTTATCTTGCTTAGAAATGCTTGTAATTACTTTCACTCACCAGACTGATTGTTTGACCTACTCCTCTATCTTTCCTTTTCCCCCAATAGGCCAGCAGTTGAGGATAGTTGATTCAGGTTGCTTGGAGATTCATTTCCGGAGTTTCCTCATTTCAGATGTATTCTTTTGTTTTTCATCTTTTTCATTTGGCTTATGATGGATTGGCACTTGTGAGAGGGATTATTATTGTTACTTTTACTCTGATTATGTGAGACTGAGATGTACTTTCATAAGACATGAGAGATTTTGAGTTTTTGAGACATGTTATGTTTTTATGACTTGTTTTGAGATAAAGATTAATTCTGAATGATAAGTTATTATTTAAATGTTTTCCACTGCTTTTACTTATTTGTCTTATGAATCTTAGTCTCTGTGATGCTTTAGCTATACCTATAACGCACCACATCCTTTGGTGTTCCCTTTTTGGGAATACTAAGGGGTGTGGGGTGTTTCAAAGCCATGGCATAACAACCGTGTTACGGCCAGTTGTGTATACATTGAAACACTTGAAGTGACATATTATTTAAGGGAGGATTCATCTCCTTCATTATAAAAGGCCACTATCATCGTTATTGGTAAGTCAAATTTATATTAAAGTCTTTGTCCAGAGAAAATGGTTAATCGATAAATGGTATCAGATTGAACTAAGGACTTTAAAATTGACTTATGCAATTAATAAGGATATCGATAAGTTTTTTCAAATAAAGGGGTCTGCCTCAAGAAAAATCTTGCTCATTCCAAAGTGGAACTGGAAAGAAGATAAGGCAATGCTATATAACCAAAAAGGAGGGGAAAAAGCTTCCTTCGATGGCGTGCATAATATAATAAAAAAGGAAAACGATGAAGAAAAACTCTCATATACACAAGCATATAAACTAGTGAAATGAATAAACAAAAAGAAGTATCCACTATATAAAGCATATAATCTCCCCAAAGATGTCAAGATATGATGCCTCTACAAGCCTAGAAAAAGGTTGAACCGGTAAGCATATACAAAGGACCTTAAAATAGTCATGATAGGAGCACCATGGTAATAAGCCAAACTAGGAACCTCTAGACTGCATAAGAAATAGAAAGATTTTGAAGCAAGATGCCTAAATGAAAGCTCAATATAAGGATCTAGCAAGCTATCCCAAAAACCTGTAATCGATAAGGAATAAGAGCAATAGCAATGTATAATAATATGTGTAACCATGAGGTGTGGGAAACTACAAAGGTCGAGATAATAAGTGATTAAGCTTCATCATCTCAGGTAGAGAGCATAGAAAAGTCTAAGATATATGATTCAAGGAATCGATTGCGAAGACTAGAGCATGGTTTAGCTTTAAAGGCAATTTTGATATAGTCTAATATAAGAGATATAATATCAGAGAAGCTGAAATGACGGTTTTCAAAGGCGAATTGATTTCAAAAAACAAAATACCCCAACAAATAATTAAAGGGGGAGAATTCAAAAGAGGATAGCTCTAGTGGATTTACCCCTTAAGAAAGAGCACAATATGGTCAAGCAACGGTGAAGGGAGCATGTTCCATGATGAAGCCCCACCAAACCCTTGAAATGCTACCAAATCTCCGTAGCTATTTTGTTAGAGCCAAAGAGGTGTAGGATCGACTTAATAGTGCTATGATGACAACGACGACATTTGGAGACTATGGGAAGATTAATTTCAAAAGGTTCAGATCCAGGGGAAGAGCTCTATGAAGGAGTTTCCACCTGAATATATGGAGACTCTAAAAGGAACGCAAGTATTCCATATAATATTAAAATGGAGATTAATAGGATGATGCTCACAAACGATATTCCATGAACCTTTGATAGAGACAACCGAGTCCCTCTAATTAGAACTGGATGAAATAGTGATATGTTGGTCGAAGGAGGCTTTGTATTTTTGCACACATTTCCATGTTTCGCTGAGTATGGAGTACCAATGAAATTGTTAGCCTCAAGTCTACGATATTTGTGATTGAGGAATTTAGCCATAGAGATTAGTTTTGAAGGAAGTGAACCTACAATTTCTACGTATAAGCATGACATACAACATGAAGATCATGCAACCCCAAACCTCTTTCAATCTTAGGCCAGTAGATACACTACTAGGAAATCCAATGGTGTTTCCTAGTTATATCATAGAAACCCCAGAAAAAGTCGGCGCATTGTTTTTGATAGTCTTGGAAAATAGCTTTTGTAGGCGTAAAAGCAGCATATATGTGGGAGCCCAAAGAGCTTAGAACAGAACCCATAAGAACAAGCTTACCTGGCTACGAAATAAGGGCCAAGCTCCAATTTCCTATGAGTTTGCAAACTTTGGTGGTAAGGCTTCAAAAGTGTAGATTCTTTTTCCTACCCTATAAAGATAAATACCTATATACGTCATAAGAAGGGATCCAATCTTGAAACCTATAGCATGATTCAAGCGATCCTTTTGGGCCAGACTAGAGAGAGATGAAACAATGATAGAGCTTTTGGGCACATTGATTAATTGACTGGATGTCTCTTTATATGCATGGAAAAACACATCAGATTATGAACATACTGCAACTAACCATTAGTGAAGATAAGAATATTGTTAACGAAAGAGTGGGATGACACAAGGGGGCTGCAGCAGGATTAGAGAAGTGTCCAATAACCCTTCTTGATGTAAGGTCGTGAAGGCTGCGACCTAAAGCTTCAACAGCTCGGACAAAAAAAGTAGGTGACAGAGGATCCCCCTGCCCCGCACCTCTTTTAGATTTAAAGTAATCTTTTGGGGCACCATTGATAAGAATTGAGTACCAATAGTTAGATATAAGTCTCCAAACCATGTCAATGAACATTTTGGAAAAACCAAATGCTCTCAAGACTCTAATGATGTAAAACCAGGAAATACGATCATGGGCCTTAGCCATGTCAAGCTTAATAATAATATTAGAGTCTAGCATTTTCTGATTGCTTTGGGGTACAAGTTCTTGGGCAAGCATGATATTATCGGTAAAGAGTCTACCCTCAATGAAGCTAGCTTGAGAGGAGGAAACAATTCTTCGAAGAACAAGCACTAGTACAAAATATGTCTGTTGCATCGCCTCATTTGTATCGGCTGTCCTTAGGAACCAATGCAAATGCATCGAAGCAAATAGTGTTATTTGCATCGGTTGTCCTCACAACCGAAGCAAACAATGTTATTTGCATCGGTTCCGTAGGAACCGATGAAACGAAGCAAATAATGTTATTTGCATGCAAATGCACCAAAGCAAATTCACTAAAGCAAATAGTGTTATTTGCATCGATTGTTCTTACAACCGAAGCAAATAGTGTTATTTGCATCGATTCCTTAGGAACCGATGCAAATGCACCGAAGCAAATAGTGTTATTTGCATCGGTTGCTCCTACAATCGAAGCAAATAGTCTTATTTGCATCGGTTGCTCCTACAATCGAAGCAAATAGTGTTATTTGCATCGGTTGCTCCTACAATCGAAGCAAATAGTGTTATTTGCATCGATTCCTTAAGAACCGAAGCAATTGCAAATTATTTTAATCGAAGCAAATGCACATATCAATAATCATAAACAACAACTTACGTATGTCATTATTTATAATTTATTATAATTAATGATTACCAATAAATAATTTATAATTACTGTTATTATAAATAATCAATAATTATTTTCATATTTATACACTAATCAATAATTAACATTTGATAATTAATTTTAATAATTAATTATAAATAATTACATAATAATTAAAACTAATATTTAATAATTAATAATTAATAATAAATTTTAATACTTATGAAGTGGTATTTAGTATTTAATGATTAATTTTAAACAACTATTAATTAATAATGACTATTAAAAAATTAATAGTTAATAAATAATCAATAATTAAGAAAATATTTAGTAATTCATAATTAATAAGAAATATTAATAATCGAGAAGTAAACTTTAGCATTTAATATTTTATAATTATAACTAATAGTTATATTTAATATTTAATATTTGAAAAATTACAAATTTAAAATTAATAAATAATATTTTCTATTTAAAAGTTAAAATTATTAAATAATAATTTCTAGTTAAAAAAATTAAAATTTTGAAATTAATAAATAATAATTTCTAGTCAAAATATTAAAATTTCGAAATTAGGAAATAATAATTTCTATTTAATATCAATTTACTATAATAAAAGTTATTTTACTCATATGTTGTAAAAAATTTAAGGAAATGATAACTATAGGAAAAGACTGAATTAATGTAACTAATAAATTTTTTTTATATTTAATAATTTATTATGGTTAATTACTAATAATTAATAAATTATAGTTAATATTTATTTACATTTAATAATTAATAAATATAATTAATACTTAATAATTAATAATTACTATTCTATAATTAATATTCAATAATACTATTAAAAAATTAATAATTAACGCTTAATAATTAATATTTAATTATTAATGTTATAATTAAGACTAATATTTAATAATTAATAATAAAATTTAATACTTATAAAGTGATATTTAGTATTTAATAATTAATTTTAACTAATTATTAATTAATAATGACCATTAAAAAATTAATAATTTATAAGTGGAAACTTTGATAGGTAATTACAACCAATGATTATCAATAAATAATATATAATTACTAATTATTATCTATAATCAATAATTATTTTTTATATTTAATGTTTTATTATAATTAATTGTTAATAATTAGTAAATCAAAGTGAAATAAAATCAGAACTTTTAGAAAATTTAAAATTTTATAAGATTTAATAATTTATATATAATAATTTATTATTGTTAATTATTAATAATTACTAAATTATAGTTAATATTTATTAACTATATTTAATAGTTAATAAATATAATTGATAATTGATAATTAATAATAAATAAACTAGAAATAAATAAGTAATAATTAATAAATATATTTAATTGTTAATTATATTTCTTTTTGTAAATAATAATAGTTAATAAATATAATTAATAAGTTAGAAGTAAATAAGTAATAATTGGTGAATATATTTGATTGTTAATCCCTCCTCTTAACTTTTCGTTTCCCATCTCTTATCTTTTCGTTTCCCTCCTCTTAGTTTTTTGCTCCCGCTTACTTTTGGTTTCCCTTTTAACTTTTCTATCCCTCCCTTTCTCCAGCATCATTCTCTATTTTCTTTCTCGTGCTTCTTCTTCTTCTTCTTCTTCATGGATTCAATAAAGAAGGAGCCTCAATTCCTCTCTCAATCTTTTACCTACCATCACCCGAACCCTAACCCTAGAAAGCCCCTTTTCAAAAACCCAAATCAAAAATTTCGTCTGATTCATCATCATTGTCCTCAGCCATGCTCTACGCAACCTCCCTCTGATCCATCCGTCATACCTTCGAGGACTACTCCTACATTTGATCGATCCTCCGAGGTTTCCATGTCTCCGTTGACGAGTGCGACGTCGTCATGGATTCTTCATTCTGCTTCAAGCTCTAGTCTCTCCTCAAAACCCATGTCGTCTCCTTCCCTCAGCTCTTTGGCGGAGGCCGCCACATCGGCAGTGCCGACAAAGTCCGGTGATTGTACGAGGACGAAAAGTTGGAGAAGACCTTAGAAGGGGTCAGAAGAGTGGATCCCACTTATTTATGCCACAATTGTGGTGGGGCTAGGTTTGTGCTTTGTTGAACTATAACGAAAGCCGAAAGGTTTACGACGAGTAAGAAGATAGGATGAAGAGGTGCTGTAAGTGCAACGAAAATGGATTGGTAAGGTGCTTTAATTACTATTAATCCATTTTTTTTATGGTTTGAACTATAGAGATATTGTTTTGATTGCTGGTAATCCAATCTCTGGATTCATATGGTATGATTTGCATTAGCATTTATGTGTAACAAATAAATTTGAAAGAATATATGCAGTTTGTTTTCTTATTTAATCTTTGTGTGTGATAGAATTTGAGTGGTATTGAATCCATGTAAGTTTGGAGTTTAAAAAATTAGATAATGTATTGGGTTTCTCATGGTAAAAAATAGATAATGTACTCATGTTATGGAGTATTGTGTAACTATGATATTTTATTGTACAAATGATGATCGATTCTGCCTAGGTACAATCAACAACCATAGATTACATAATTATTATATACAATGTCATTTTATTCCTTTCACAGCTAATAACACTATTATTATATTACATGGTTCAAAGGTATTTGCAGTTGAAGTAAAGCAAAGATAGTATAATATCCCAGAGTCGTATCACAAAATTAATTTCCTTAATCCTAAATTTATGACTTAGATCATTACATGGTTCATAGGTTTGAAAGCCAACTTAAACAACAACATAAACTTTTTTCCATTGTTGTAAATATTCTATATTTCTTATAAGTTATCCAAATTTGATAATATAACAATTACAAAGTTTGCTAATGTGATTGTAAAACTTGCTAACATAATCCCGATTTTCAAATATATAGTAATTATAAAACTTAGTGATGAAATTGTTGAATTTACTAAAATTCCAGGATTTGTAAGATGCTCAATTGAAATATCTTGCCTAATTTCGTCGAAACATTTATCATCAATATGTATAAAGAGACTTTTGTTTTAAATTATAACTGGTACGGAAAGATCTGATCTGAATATTTGACCATATAAATACGTATCCATGTAATTTTCAAGTGACGTACGTTTGCTAACAATGTCTTTTTCCTAAATGCAACAGCGGATGGCGAGATTACTCAGTTAAAACTTGCAACAGTAAGCTCTTGATAGCTCTTCATTGATTTATTCATTATTTGTTATAATTAAACTAACTAGGGTTAGTTTGTAAAAGATAAAATAAAGGTGGAGCTGAAGTGGGAACGAGAAGTGCAGCTATTCCTTGGACCGGTAGTGGGAACCAAGGACAACATAATAGCACTTCGATTATCTGATATCTGTCAATTATTTGAGAAAAAAGGTGTTAGTTATTATTGTTAATCGGCTAGTTTTCTATCGGTTTAGAAAATAGTCGAGAAATTTCAAATTAAATTTACCGCAAGCGCACGGCGTGCAATAGTTAGTACGTGGCGAGTATGGGTCGATCCGTAGGGAATTGTTAGAGTTTAAAAATCTATTCAATCAAATTAGACCAAATGGAGGAGAAATTGTTAACTAGAAACAAAATGAAGCTAAAACTAGAATTAAAATGTGATTTAAAAACTATTGGACTAGAGAACAATTTAGGGATAAATCCACTCTCATATTTTTGTAAATCAACAATCAATAATTTATGATCTCCAATTATGATATTAAGTGAAATAATCGTTGTATTTATCATAAGTATGGTTTGTTTATGTTATTGATTAACATAACTCAAACCATCAAACTATAATACAACAAATAAACTACTTATCAGTTATCATGAAAATGAAGCCAAAGCAAAAGCTATTTTAAGTATGATCTATTTACTATTGTAACTAGTAAGATAGATCATCAAATTTCATTTTTCATTTCAAAATCAAAATTAGTTAGCAAATGATGATGTAAATTGTGTTTATGTTGAATAAGAATAGCTCATTTGCATAAGCAATATAAGCTATCAAACCCACTTGTATAAACTTACATCAAAATTCACTTCATGAAGCACAAACCAAATGAGATCATAAATCATAAAAATGTTGAAATTACATAAAGTTAGAGAGCTTCATTACCCCTAAATTGAAGGGGTTTGGCTACTCATTTGTGTTATCAAATCAACACTTGCAAATTTCAACATAAAAAGGCAAAGAAATGAAACTAAGCAAAGGTAGAGAGAGAGAGATTAACTACTAATTACTTGCATAAAAACAAAGCTACACTACTTGCATGAATGTAAATCTAAGCTATAAACACTAAAAGAAAGAGAGCATAGAAATAAAATTAACATAAAACAATGAAAAAAATGTAGAAAAGAAAAGATGAAGAGGCTTGGAAGCCATTTTTATTTCATGAACTATTGACATTACAACTTGCATTTTTCATTTCAAAGAGTAGAATATGTTTATATGCACACAAGAGGGCTATTTAAACATGCATAAAACCCTAATTCCATTTTTAGGGTGCTTCCCAAAATGTCCTTTAGGAAGTATGGCCACCAAGTAACTATTAGCCACTAATTAATCCCTCATTAAAAGTGCATGAAGCTTTAACCTCCACTAAATTGTCCATTAGCTTCTAATTGTACATTTAGGTAAGTGGATGGGGTCCTCCATGATCTTGAACTTGAATTATTTCCTCTTCATTCCTTTGTATTTCCTTGTGCATGCATATATCATCATGAATCCCTCTTCCATATGCATCAAAATATCCTATAAAAATCATAAAAATTGTCCAAGTAAAAATTCTCAAATGACACATGCACAAAAATGACCATTTTGCCCCTGAATGAAGATGACTATATGATGATTTGAAATTAATTGAATTTTGGTTTTAAACATGTTAAAATGCCCAAATATGATATTTATTTAAATAAAAAGAGATAAAATATGGATGTATATATATGCACATTTACGTGCACATCAAGTACCCCCACACTTATCTTTTTATTCGTCCTCGAATAAAGGAAAACTAAGATAAATCCGTTTTCATAGGGAGCATGATTGCATTGAGCGTATGCAACAAGCCGTTAAACCTCTGGGTGTCCCCAGTAGGACGAGTGTTGTCTCATAAGGGTTTTCAGCGGATACTACCCACAAAATCCGAATGCACAGTGAAAATATTTACAAAATGAAAGATTTATTTACAACGAGATGAATGCGAGTTTCTGAAAATATTTACAATGAAGGATTTACTTTTATTAAAAAAACAGAGAGAGTTTCCTTTAAATTTTTGAGACCAATCTTTTCGATTTTTGTTGACCGTTTTCTCCAAGATTTGTTTTATTTGTCGATTTGAAACTTCAACTTGGCCACAAGTCTGAGGATGATACGGAGTGGATAGCTTGTGGGTTATCGAGTATTTTTTCATTAAAGTTTCAAAAGAACGGTTGCAAAAATGGGTTCCGTTATCATTGATTATTGTGCGAGGTGTGCCGAACCTCGAAAAGATGTTTTCTTTGAGAAATTTCACAATAATTCTACGGTCGTTGGTTTTGCAAGGAATGGCTTCGACCCATTTTGAAACGTAATCGACAGCGATAAGGATATACAAGTTTCCAAAAGAATTGGGAAAAGGTCCTATAAATTCGATACCCCATACATCAAAGATTTCGATCGTAAGAATGGGGTTTAGAGGCATCATATCTCGTCGAGAAATTCGTCCAAGCATTTGACATCGATCACAAGTTTTACAAAATTCAAACGAGTCTTTGAAAAGAGAAGGCCAATAGAAACCACACTGAAGCACCTTTTCCGCAGTTTTTCGAGGACCGAAATGTCCACCGCACGCTTGATCGTGGCAAAACGAAAGAACACTCCTGATCTCATTATCCAAAATGCAACATCGGATGATTTGGTCAGGACAATATTTGAACAGGTATGGATCATCCCAATAGAAATATTTCACTTGGGACATGAATTTGTATTTGTCCTGTTTGGACCAAGATGAGGGAGTTTCTTTAGTGACTAAGTAGTTCACTATATCAGCGTACCATGGATCGATAGAAACTGAAAGTAGTTGTTCATCGGGGAAGTTTTCATTGATTGGCAAAGAAGATGGTGCGTTCGGAAGACGAGACAAGTGATCAGCTATGACGTTATCAGATCCTTTTTTGTCTTTAATTGTAAGGTCAAATTCTTGAAGTAAAAGGATCCAACGAATCAAACGGGATTTAGCATCCTTTTTAGCGAAGAGATATCAAAGCGCAGAGTGGTCCGTGTACACAGTAATGTGTTAACCTATCAAGTAAGGTCGAAACTTTTCGAGCGCAAAAAGGACAGCTAGAAGCTCTTTTTCAGTTGTTGTGTAGTTGAGTTGAGCGTTGTTTAAAGTCATACTTGTGTAGTAAATGACATAAAGGATTTTTTTGATGCGTTGTCCTAAGACAGCACCAACCGCAAAGTTCGAAGCATCACACATGATTTCGAAAGGAAGATCCCAATTGGGAGCGCAAATGATTGGGGCAGAAATGAGTTCGCTCTTAAGACGTTCAAAAGAGGAGATACACTCAGAGTTGAAATCGAATGGAACATCTTTTCTGAGAAGAGTCGTCAAAGGACGAGCGATTTTTCTAAAGTCTTTCACAAAGCGTCGGTAAAAGCCAGCGTGTCCTATAAATGATCGAATGTCCTTAACAGATTTGGGAATGGGTAGATTTGCAATTACATCGATTTTCGCTTTATCTACCTCAATGCCTTTATTTGAGATGATATGTCCAAGGACTATGCCTTGTTTGACCATAAAATGGCATTTTTCCCAATTCAAAGTCAAATGTTTTTCTTTACATCGATTTAGAACCAACTCGAGATGATGTAAACATTGGGAAAAAGAATCGCCAAAGATAGAGAAATCGTCCATAAAAACTTCTGAAATCATTCAATCATGTCGGAAAAGATGCCAACCATGCATCGTTGGAAAGTCGCAGGAGCGTTACAAAGTCCGAATGGCATAAGTCGATAAGCAAAGGTACCGAATGGACACGTGAAAGTCGTTTTCTCTTGATCTTCGGGAGCGATTGGAATTTGGTTATAGCCGGAATAACCATCGAGGAAGCAGTAGAATTCGTAGCCGGCTAAACGTTCGAGCATTTGGTCGATAAAAGGAAGAGGGAAGTGATCTTTACGTGTTGCGGTATTTAGTTTTCAATAGTCAATGCAAACACGCCAACCCGTTTGAGTACGAGTTGGAATAAGTTCATTTGAATCGTTCTTGACAACGGTTAGCCCAGATTTTTTTGGTACAACGTGAATTGGGCTAACCCATGAACTATCAGAGATTGGGTAAATGATTCTGTTGTCGAGAAGTTTAAGAATTTCATCACGCACCGCATCTTTCATTTTTGGATTAAGCCTTCGTTGTGCGTTATGAACAGGCTTGGCATCGTCAATTAAATGGATGCGATGTTGAACAATAGCAGGGCTAATTCCCTTAATATCGGAGATTGACCATCCAATCGCTTCCTTGTTTTTTGAAAGAATAGAGAGAAGAGAAGCTTCTTGGTCAAGAGAGAGAGTTGCGGAAATTATGATGGGCAACGTTTCATTATCACCCAAGTATGCGTACTTAAGGTGATCGGGAAGTGGTTTGAGGTCCAGCTTCGGGAGTCTTTTGATCAAAGATTTGGGTTGAGATTTGGACTCAACTGGAAGCGATTCAAAGGGAAGAGTGTATTCAATCTCGTTGGGAATTCCGTGAAACAATTTTTCGTACTCGGCCTCGCATTCATCGTTAAGATCAAGTGTCTCGTTTTCGAAGTTTTCGTGAATGGCACTAACTTCCATCGTTTGGTCACGAGGTTCGTTCGATTGGCTTTCTAGATTGAAAATGTTGAGATCCAAAGTCATGTTTCTAAAAGAAATTTTCATTGAACCGTTACGACAATTGATTAAGGCATTTGAGGTGGCTAAGAATGGCCAGCCTAAAATTAGTGGAATTTGACTCGCGAGATTTGACACGGGTTGTGTTTCGAGAACGATAAAATCAATGGGGAATATGAATTTCCCTACTCGAATGAGCACGTCCTCGATTTCTCCCACGGGTTTCTTAATCGAACGATCGACAAATTGAAGCGTGACTTTTGTGGGTTTGAGCTCACCTAAGCTTAATTGTTCGTACACGGAGTATGGAATCAAGTTGACACTCGCACCTAAGTCTATCAAACATTTGTTAATCGTCTTGTCTCTAATTGTACACGAAATCGTAGGGCAGCCAGGATCTTTGTATTTGACGGGCATGGATTGGGACAAGACTTCACTTAAACTGGTGGCTAAGAAGACTTTTTTAGGCACTTGAGTGTGTCGCTTTTAGGTGCATAAGTCCTTAAGAAATTTTGCGTATGTGGGGACTTGTTGAACAATGTCAAGAAGCGGGATGTTAACTTTTACTCGTTTAAAAATTTCCAACATCTTTTCCATTTGGTCCGAGTGTTTCTTTGGTCGAAGACGATGTGGAAATGGAACACGATACTCGATAGATGGGTCTACTCGAGTAGAAGAAGAAGATTTTGATTGGCATGCGATTCAACGTTTGTCTCCCTATTCTGTTCCGATTCGTTTGTTTTAGAAGTGTCAAGAGAGGTTTCCGGTAAATCGTTTGGGTTAACGACTTGATTATCGATTTGTTTACTAGAACGTAGAGTTGTGATAGCATTTAATTGGGTGACATTGCTATCTTGAACAACATGGGCTTGATTTGAATTTTCGTTTTGATTTCTGGGATTTGAAATGGGCTGGCTTGGAAATGTGCCTTGTTCGCGTTCACTTACAGACATGGCCAATTGACTTATTTGAATTTCGAGTTTTGCAATTGATTGGTTTGTGTTTTGCATATATAAGGTCAATAAATTTTGCAAATTGCTGTTTGATTGAAGACTTTGAGTTGTTGCTTTAGCCAACGTTTCAAGAGTTTTCTCAAGCGAAGTTAAACATTTATCGTCTTGGGGAGGGTGAGCAGCATTTGGTTGAAAATTTGATTGTTGCGGTTGATTATGAGACAGACCCGCAAAGTTTGGTTGAAAATTGTTACGTTGAAAGGGAGGATTCGTAGCATTATTCGAGAATGCTTGAAAATTGGGACGAATCGTATTCGTGTTGGGATTGTTTTGGTTCCACGCAAAATTCAGATGATTTCTCCAACCAGGTTTGTACGTTGGAGAAAACGAGTCGTTTTTGGCTTTATTGAAAGCATTGATTTGTTCGACAGAATTGGGACACTGATCGGCTATATGATAAGGATCGTTGCATTTATAACACATCGGTTGGGAAGCTTGGTTCATTTAATTCGATGAGAAAACGTTATCGAATTTTTTAATCATTGCGTCGATCTTACCTTCCAAAGCAAAAGAAGATCCTACCGAGTGTGCACTCGATCGTGAGTAAATTGATTTTCCGTTCGAACGTTCCCATTGGGATGATTTTTTGGCGAGGTTTTCAAGAAATTGCCAAGTAAAAATTCTCAAATGACACATGCACAAAAAATGACCATTTTGCCCCTGAATGAAGATGAATATATGATGATTTGAAATTAATTGAATTTTGGTTTTAAACATGTTAAAATGCCCAAATATGATATTTATTTAAATAAAAAGAGATAAAATATGGATGTATATATATGCACATTTACGTGCACATCAATTATCTTTATCAAATTAAAGATGTAATGATTGTAAAATACTGTAGTGCAGAATAACTCAATGGGTTTATGAGCAAGATGTTGCATATGCAGCATGAACATGTGACAGTGGACAAGCACGAAACGGGCAATCAACAAAATGAATTTGAACAGTATGATCCAATTCATAGCATAACAGTTCATTAGATCAGTGCAATATAGAGCACATTAGTGCATGAATAAGCTGACTGAAACATAATTATTGACATCGGTGCATCCAATCAACTCTGAGAGAAATAAGAGTATCTCAGATAATATGATGTAGCTAGCATGAGTGGTTGCAGTAGTTGACGGGAATGACGAACGATGTCGATATCAGCTCTAAGAGAAAGAAGATTGTCTTGGCTTAGATGATGTAGTTAGCAAGAGTGATTACTGCAGCTTGTAGGGACAATATTGGCCCAGCTATGAGAGAAAGAAGGCTGTCTTGGCTTTGATCTTGTTAGCTAAGTATATAAGGTGCTGCACAATTATTTAATTGACATTTGAAGTGAATTTTTGAGAATTGTAAATGATTCATATATCTTAGTGTGAATATCTAGTGTGCAACTTGGGATATAATTTATATGTACAAATCACTATTTTATATAGATTATAAACACTATAATTAAATTATATTTGTTTTGGTGTTATGTTTTTCAATTTGTATTTGCCATCCAGTTTGATTTTAAATGATTATAAAATTACATGCAATAATTGTTTGTTATTATCTATTTGAGTATTTTGGGGATTTGTAAGTAGGGGCTTTTTGCATCAGTTATTATTGCATCGGTTGTAACTAACAGCTAATGCAAAAGGGATGTATTTTGCATCGGTTGTTAGTAACAACCGATGCAAAAAAGGAAACTTTTTTAAGCTAATAGCCCCCTTTTGCATTGGTTGTTACTAACAACCGATGCAGAATGCATCCCTTTTGCATTGGTTGTTTATGACATCCAATGCAAAAAGCCACGTTTTGCTTCGGTTGTACAACCGATGCAGCAAGTTTAGACCTATTGCATCATCTGTATTTGCGTCGGTTGTTGAACCAAAGCAGTAGTGAGGTAAACAACTAATGCAAATGACCTATTTTGTCGTAGTGAAGGGAAAGCCGCAACGCTAAATTTTTTGAATGATCTTGTTAGAAAAATTACAGTGGCTTATGGGCCTAAGATCTGAACAGGTCTTAGGGTTGTCCTTTTTGGGGATAAGGACAATGTTTTTTGATGTTTAGTTTTTGGGAAGGGAATCTCCTACAAAAAATCCTGGATAGTTGCGATAAGGTCCGAGCTAATGATGTCCCAGCAAGTATGGAAAATGCATTCATTAAATCCATCGTCCCACCACACTATACTTGCCCAAACCAAAAATGGCTTTTTTGATTTCTTTTGGGTTTGGAATGCTAGATAGTATGGTATTTTCAATGGAAGTCAGGATGCAAGGGATATAGTTCAAGATCTCAGGGTATGAATGGTTGGAAGAAGCCATACCAAGTTATTCATGAAGGTGCTCAGTGATGACCGACTTTGTATCAGAGTTAGAGGAGGTCCACGAGTTATTTGGTTTCCTAATCTTATGCAAGAAGAGTTTGCTTTTGTATTTGCTAACTACAAGGTGAAAGAATTTGGAATTCGTATCCTAGTAAATAGTCTATTTAATTTGGGATTTCTTCTTCCAAAACATCTCTTCAATGAGAAGTTCGTGATTAAAGCTCTCTTTGGCTAAGTTCCAATCCTTCCAATGGAAAAAGGATGGGTCAGAGTCAAAAATAGGTTCTTTCATAGCAACATCCAATTCTGCATGCTTCGGGCGATCGAGTTATTAGACAAAGTATTTTTATTCCAATTACAATCACATTTCTTAACATTCTTAAGTTTATTTGCAAAAGCTACCATAGGAGGACTAGAAACTAGCAAAGCCCAAGCTCCCTTGATCGTGTCCAGAAAAGTATGGTGGGAGGTCCACATGTTCTAAAATCGGAATGGTTTAGGCATGGAGTTTGAGATAGAGGTATGCCGAAGAATCACAGGCGAGGAATTTGAGTCGGTGCACTGAAGATGATCTACAATAGAGAAGAATGGATTGGAAAACCATCTATCATTATCAAAATCACGATTAACCATAGCAGAAACTCGATCGACACCCTCTCTTTTGTTGCACCATGTATGGCTAGAGCTACAAAATGGGATTTCATGAAGTCTAGCTGAAGATCTAGAAGCGTTGAAGTCATAGATGGTCTGGATACAAGCAGGGTCCTATCTTCTCATCGTCATTGGCAATGACATTAAAGTCACATCCGATGGCCCATGATGAGAAATTTGAAGTAGAAAGGTGGTGAATATCACTCAACAATCCTGCCTTTCAATCACTGAGCACTTGTCATAAACACAAGTGAACAACCGAGGTAAATATTGTGCAAGTATTTTAATGGAGAAGGTAAAAATATGATCTGAATTATGAGTCAGCGGAATAGGGATCTTAAGGCTAAATTAACACTAGAGGGGATGAATAGTGTTTAATGGATTATATGAATATTTTTCAAATTCTTTAAGATTCTACTTAGATGTAACAAGCAATCACAGAAACGATCACAAGATCAAAGTTCAGATAAAAGTAAATGGAGTAAAAGTAAAATGGAAAGAAGACACAAGGATTTTATACTGGTTTGGAGTTACCCTATATCCAGTCCCACACAATTCCTTGCATGGATTTCTTTTCAACTAGTAGATACAAATACAATCACGATTTCAAAGCTATGAGACACACCCTCTAGAATCCCGACCTTTTGGTAGAGTCACTTGATTTCCGAGCTTCATGCACACCTACTAGATTTATGGGCTTCTAAGCATACACAATTGATTTTACGGGTTACAATCTCACCCACAAGTATAACAGTATGATTTGATAGAGTTTTACAAACTCAGATCTTCGATCTTGATTATAATTGATCCTATAACTCTTGAATAGCACTTTGATCTTGGTTTGAGTGAGAGAGATGAGGAAATCAGAGAGTAGATGAAGGAGAATCAAACTGGTGATGATTAAATTTGATTCTGGTTGAATTTTGGCAGAGTTTGGATAGAAATAGATTTAGAAATCAAGAAAGTAAAAGAGGAGAGAAGAATAAGAAAGTATATGTTAAAAATTCGTTTAGAAGTCATGTGTATAGGGAAACAACAGTCATGTCCATTCTCAAAGAGATACGACGAAAAGACACTTCCATTCAAATTTGAATTTTGAAAATATACAGCCACTATGTAGACATACATAGATGTAGTATGTCGACATACTCTTCACAAAATGAAAAACACTTTACAAATATTATTTTGATAATTCGTTGCTCTATAAAATAATTTGATACTTTGTAGAATAATTTAAATATAGTTTATACACATTTTAATCAAAATATAACTAAATAAAACTATATAAAATAATTTTGAAAGATTTAGTAAGAGTGTTCAATATAATGTAAATAATATATATATAAAATCAATATAGTTATAAATTATTAAAGTATAAACAAAAATTCAAAATATATATAAACTTAAAAACACTAAAATAATACTTTATAAGTATAAGAGGTCGAAAATCATTTTGAGAAATATTTTGAAAAGATTATTTTAAAACCAGGATATTTGAAAAACAGTTTAAAACAAAATTAGAGAAGGAGAGAGAGATCAGGAAAGTGCTATCAAGGTTTTAACATAAATTCTATGACTCTATAACTTATCTAGAATATCTTGAAATCTTGAACTCTTCGATACTCATGAGTCTTCAATTATCATTGTCTTGAATCTACTCTGGATACTGTATAGTCTTCTTAATCATCACCTGTCTAATATCTTGCATTATATACTATATATATCTTGATAAAACATTAGTATCTATATTTTATATAATATCCTATAATTGTTATCATCAAGACCAAATCCTAAGGTACTAACAATCTCCCTTTTTTTGACGATGACAATTATTTTTTCTGAAAGTGGGTTAAGATTTTATTTGTAGGCTTTGCAGCCCAAGCTCGAAGACAAATATACAACCGCAGGCAAACAAAACACACTTTACTTTCAAAGTAAAATATTCTAACTTTACACTAAACATTCCCAAAATAAAATTAGGCTAAAGCTTCATGAATTATGGCGGGTTCCAAGTCATTACTTGATTCCCTTGCCGCTTAACTCTCTAGATCCAATTCTCCAGTAGCCGTTTTTCTCATCCCACTGAACTGGTAATTCTTTGTAGCTTTATCCTCCCTATTATGATAGTGATGTCTCTCGCAATTTGTTCGGATAAGACTAACTCTTCTTTCTGCTTGTTGTTGGAAGTCCATTTGTTCCTCTCACGCCAGAGGTGCCACCTGTTAGTTGTCAGGCTAATTTTTCCAAAATCCTTCATCAAGTAAGAGATATTAGTCCGGTCCTTCAGGTATGCTGCTTCTTTTAGAAGATTCTTAACCGCATCTGTTTTAAGCATTTTTATTTTTGAATGGCCCAAACCCTTTTGCTATATTTTCATTCAAAAAATAAATGGTTGTGAGTCTCAATATCCCTATTACAAGTTTGCATGTTGCCTCTTCTAAGATTTCACAACTTTCTATGTTTGGTTGGTAGTCAGAAATTAATAACTTTATAGGTTGTGTGTGCCATTTTAGGGCCGTTGAACGACTCCATATAACATCATGCCATTGAATTATAGGGTGTTGATGTGTACAGTCCTCCCAAGCATCTCGCATATTAAACTGCCCTTTATTGTTACTCTTTCAGGCCCAAATATCACTATTTCTCTACGCGAATAAGGGGATGCCATCAATTTCCTGCTTAAAATTCCTAGTCGCAATTCGCCTGTCAGTTGCCCACTTATTGTTATGTATAATGTTTGCTACTTTACATACAGGGGTACCAGAGTAGCTGTTCCATCCGAGTCCGTAATGGGAAAGAACTTTCAAGTCGTTGAAGCATTATTATCAATCTTAATTGTCCAAAAATTATCTTTGAGGTATCTTACTCTCATCCAGCTTGCCTACAAATTACTTGACTTAAGAATTTTCCAAGTTAGCTTGAGACTGTAAGTTTCTTAAGTTCATACAGGTTTTTCAGATCCATACCACCTTCTTTTTTTGGCTTGCATAATTCTTTGCAGCTCACCTTATGTAGACCTCCCTTCCAAATAAAATTGGCACACACTGCATTAATCTTAGCTATAGAGCAATCTGGGATCTGAAATGTTTGCAACTAGAATCTGACTTTAGAAGTAATAACTAAGTGAACAAGTTCAACTCTTCCAGCAAATGATAATAATTTAGATCTCCAGCCTTGTAATTTATCTCTAATACTAACAATTAACTTTCCACATTCAACATCAGTGATAGTATTATTTGATAGTGGTATACCAAGATATTTAACTGGTAGCTCCCCTACTAGAACACCAATTTTTCCAATGATTTCAGCTCTATGTTGCAAAATTTATTCAAGTAACATTTAGTTTTAAGCTCATTAACCTTTAAACTAGCATAGATCCCCATTAGTTTAAAAATCTCATTGATTTTTCCAATAGCCACATAATTAGCTTTGATTTTGTTGATGGCATGCAAGTTCCATTTGTAAGGAAAACCACTCCATGGCGATACAAATAAGTACGGGAAAAGAGGATCACCTTGCCTGATTCCTCTATTGGTGTGTATGTATCCCCTAGGAACCCCATTAATAATCATAGAAAAGGTTGGAGTGTGTAGATAGTGAGCAATTAAGTTTAACAGTTTAGTAGGAACCCCCATGGACTCAAGCATGTGTAAAATAAACTATCTGTTAACTCTATCCTAGGCTTTATGCAAATCTACTTTCACACATACCTTATCAGCTCCTTATTTGTTAAAATCTCTCATCAATTCATGTGACATTAGAGAATTCTCTGATATAAATCTGCCTTTAATAAAAGCACTCTGACATTGGGATATGAGATCAGGTAGCACCTTATTTAATCTCATACATATTATTTTGCTAAGAATTTTATATATGACATTATAGCATGCGATAGGCCGTATTCATCTATTCTTTCTAGTTTATTCACTTTAGGGATAAGTGTTATAAAAGTGTGATTAATATCCTGAATGAACTCATCAGAATCTAGTGCTTCTTGATAAGCTTTAAGCATAATACCTTTTAGGTGTACCCAATGCATTTTGAAGAAACCTGCCCATATGCCATCAGGACCAGGACCAGGACTGGAGTCATTATGAATGGAGAAGGTAGCCCTTTTCAATTCCCTTACATTAATAGCTTCTGTCAACATTTCAAAACCCACCAAATAGATGCGCCTTCTGCACAAAACATGAGGTAATTGCTGGTTGTAATCTCCACTATATAACTCTGTAAAGTATTTGGTAGCTTTATCTTCCAAGTCTTGAACATTATCAACAACAAATCCCTGTTCATTTAAACAGTTAGATAAATTATTAAAATTTCTCCTTTGTGACATTTTAGTATAATTTTTTTTAGTGCATTCATTTCCCTCGGTAAGCCACTTCTCCTTAGCCTTTTGTCTTAAATTAATAACTTGTTTGTTCAACTGGACCTTGAGTAATTTTTTTAAAGCATAAAATTCAAAATTAAGATTTTCATTTTCAGAGTCTGCATCCAGTTGATATTGGATATTCTCTAATTGATTTTGAATGTCTTGAATTTAATCTCCTATTTTTGGCCTCTTTCTGTTCCAGTCTTTGAGTCTATTCTTCATCCCTCTTACAGTCATGATATACTGATACATGAATTTTCCCTCTGGCATTTGAATAGCATTAAAGTCCACAACATCATTGTATCTATCAATAAGATACCAATGATTGGCATATCTAAAAGGTTTGCCTTTTCAAATAGGATTATCATCATTAAATTGAATAAGTAAAGGACAATGATCACTTGTCGAACTTGGAAGGACTGAAATTTTAATATTGGGAATTTTGTTAAACAATTCAGCATTACCCAGTGCTCTGGCCAGTCTCGAGCATATTTTTTTAACTTCACCACTGCTCCATGTGAATTTAAGGCCTGTATGGAATGCTCTACTAGTCCAGTGCTAACACATAGTTGTTAAAATCTGCAACCTGGCAAACTTCCAATGTAAGTCCTCGTTGTTTTACATTAGTCTTTAGAACAACATTAAAGTCCCCAGCTACCAACCAAGGTTTGTGTATAATTTTTGAGTTATCAATTAGTTTTTGCCGAAGTTTACTCCTTTCAGAGGACAAATTACTAGCATAGACAAAAGAAACAATAATGTCCAATCCCCCGACATTTTCCATACGTACAATTATTTGTTGTTCATCCATATTGATGATAGTTTCTGACCACACATTAATATCCCATATGACCATAATTCTGCCTTTCACCACTCTAGAATTGTTATGAATATTATCCCATTGATTACCCAGTTGACACTTAAATAATTCAATATTGCCTTCTAAGAATTTATTTTCCAGAATTGCTATTGATGTACGCTTAAATTTAGCCCTAATATTGTAGAGGTCTAATTTTCTAGTATCACCATTTAGACCTCTAACATTCCAACAAAGGATAGACATTAAGATTTAGTAGCTCTGCTCCTCGTAATCGGAGTTGAAACTACCGTATCTATTTTACCATCTTCACCACTCTTTTTATTAGCAAATAATTTTTCATATTCTATATTAACTTCTATGTACTTACTAATATCAATACCTCCATCCTCTTCATCAGAAGATTCTATCGAAATATCTAACTTATGCACTTCCTTCAATGTTTCAAGGAGCACCTCTTCATCCGTATCCAGATTATCCCGATTAGCCTGTTCAGACCGTGTCTGCTTATGAGTCTCCCAGATTGAATTCTTCTCCTGTAAACTCTGAGATGGATAAATTGTTGCTATCTTTGCTGCAAAGTCCTTTGTACTAATTTTAGTAGTTTCGTATACAAAGGGTGGGATTACGCTAATCATGATAGCATTTTGTGTATAATTTTTTTGTAGCTGCATCATTTTTTTGGGAGGTTGGCCCAGTATTACTAATAGTCTCATTTTCTAGGGGTTCCACAATAGCAGTGCTAGTTGAAACATTTGTGGATGCTTTTGGTCTTTCAACCCACACTTGCTTAGGCTTAGTATGATTATCATTGCACTACAAGTTCATATGCCCAAAACACTTACACTCACCACATCTAGGAGGTACAAATTCATACTCCACTTCTTGGATGTATACATCACCATGTTTATCAATTGCCTTGACACTTTTTGGCAGTTCAGCATCCGCATCCACGTCTATGAGAACTCTAGCATATTTGATGAGCTTAACAAGTTTGGTGTTTTCATCAATGTCTAGTGGCCTTCCTATTAGCCTTGCAAGTTTGCTGATACATCTCATGTTCCATAAAGCCAGATTTAGACTGTTAAATTTAATCCGGATAGGATACGTGGTCAGCATGGCTCCTTCAAAGTTAAAGTCCGCCTCCCATCTTCTCATGAAAATCAGCTTGCTATCCATAAACCAAGGTCTGCCTTTAAGGATTCGTTCGTAAGCATCCTCTCTTTCAAATTTATTAGATAAAAACCATTGTCTCTTGGAAAAACATCCCAAGATCCCTTAGGGTTCTAAACTTTTTTATGTAAACATTGAAATAGACAAAATAGGGTCTTTTACCAGCCATATAAGCGTAGATCGAGTTTTTCCACATCATATTAGATTCTTCATAGTCTGCATCTTCTATTAGTAGTTATGACTCCTTCCCATCTTTAATAGGTTCGTAGAAATCAACCTTACCTTTGATTTCAAATTTTCTTTCGACTGCCTCTACCCAAGGTTCAGGTGTTTTCTCAAGTCCATGCTTTATCGTCCTAGTATTTTGCCTCACTACCTCTGCAAATGACTATTTCCCCTTCCTCTTAATCGTCTTCCATCCACTACCATCATCTTTGTCTAGATCGCCTAGGGTTTGGGGAATTTTGTCTGTCGCCATTTTTTATATTTAATAATTAGAGAGATGATGACAACTTTTTATATAAAATATAATATAACTCTACTAGTTTACCAAACTCCCCATTAATCTATGCCTAGATGTTATATATTTCTCCCCCTTTGTCATCAACAAAAAATAACCACCTAAAACTATAACTCTAACACCAAATCTTAATTTAACTCTAACTCCCCCTAAATAAAATATTATAGACTAATGATAAATAATAATGATGGGAATGATTTATATAAGAACAATAAGTGATATTTAAAATGAGATAATCATGAAATGATAAGAATGATGTATAAGAAATGATAAGTGGTAACACAAATCATTAATAGTAACCAAACCAATCTATATATTCATTCAATACCACACTATAAGCTAATCACATCTTAAAATGTACAAGTAAGTAAGTAAAACAAATGTTAAATTAAATTAAATATACACACCACACAATCAAACTAACAAAGACAAGTAACATCCTAACGTGACTTCCTAATGATCAGGGATTTGTGAATCAGACAACGAGGATAATGAAGGAAAAAGTTCCCCTTTTGTTCGACGAGATTTCCATCTCGATCGAAATATACTTCTCCGACGCATCAGACTTCATCATCTTCCTCCATGTGTTCTTTTGCTTCTTCTTTTTCCTCTTCGTCCTCCTCATCGCTGCCTTGAATGGGGTTATGAATGGCCAAATTTACCGAATCATCTTCAATAACTATTGGATTCGTAGGATTATCTAATAGATATTTTTTCAGGTTGCGAAGAATTCTACTTTGTTTCTCTTGTTCTTTGGACATACGAAGTTGTACAACTTGTATCTATCACTATTTCCAGAACATTCTTTATTTCTCCTTCCAATTTAATAATTTTGGCCATAGAAGTGTTTCGAAAGGGGCCTTGGGTAGGAGAAGGGAAGGAAAACGATGAATTCTCTTCTCTAGAACATTTGGATTAGCGGAGGCCGTGGTTTATTGTTTCAAAAGTTTAAAATAGAGAGAATACAGAGAAATGAAGAAGAAAGTTGAATTATTATATAACCGCCAATTTGAATTTTAGAGGGAAATTTAAAAAATAAAATTTACCGTTATATGTCAACATAGGGGGATATGATATATCGACATACATGTTATAATTTTGATTATTTTGTTTTTCTTTATATTTTGTAATTTTACTTTATTATTTTTATATTTCCGATAGAGAACAAATTCTTAACTCTCTTCTTAACTTAGTAAAAGATGTTTGATTCAATGGTTTTGTTAATATATCAGCTATTTGATTTTCAGTGTTTATAAATTCAAGTGGTATTATTTCTTTGTTTACATTATCTTAGAAAATGGTGTCTTATATCAATATGTTTAGTTCTAGCATGATGAGTTGGATTTTTAGATAGATCGATCACACTTGTATTATCACAGTATATTGGTGATTTAGTAAAATTTAAACCAAAATCTTTTAATATTTGTTGCATATAGATAACCTGTGAACATGCCAATGCCGCTGAAATATATTCTGCTTCTATCGTAGACAGAGATACCGAGTTTTGCTTCTCACTAAACCAGGAAACCAGAGAGTGTCCAAAAAAGCGACAAGTTCCACTTGTACTTTTTTAGTCTGATTTGCAACCAGCATAGTCAGCATCATTATACAAAATTAATCCAAAGGAGTCTTCTTTTGGGTAAAAGAGTGCGGAGTCTAATGTGTTGTTTACATATCTCAAAATTCGTTTTACGGATTTTAAATGAGTTTTTTAGGTTGAGATTGACATCTTTCACAAAGACAAACATTATGTGTTATATCATGTCTACTAGCAGTTATATAGAGTAGTGATCCAATCATTCCTCTATATAATTTTTGATCTATATCTTTTGAATTTTCTACTTTACTTAATTCTTCATTAGTTGCCATGGGAGTTGGTTTACCCCTGGTATTTGAAACACCAAATTTCATAACTAAATCTTTAGCATATTTTTCTTGACTAATAAAAACCCCATTACTTAGTTGTTTTATTTGTAATCCTAGAAAATAATTTAGTTCTCCCATATGACTCATTTCAAATTCCTTAGTCATTATTTCTGATAATTCCTTATTAAGTTTATCATTAGTAGATCTAAAAATGATATCATCTACATATATTTGTATTATCTGAATATCATTTTTATCTCTTTTAATATAAAAAATGTACTATCTACTTTGCCTATTTCAAAATTTAATTGTAATAGATAGGATTTAAGTCTGTCATAACAAGCTCTTGAAGCTTGTTTCAGACCATACAAAGCCTTCTTTAATTTGTAAACATGATTAGGTTGTTTTGCATCTTCAAAAAGTGGGGGTTGTTCTACATATACATCTTCTTTAATAAAACCATTTAAAAATGCACTTTTAACATCCATTTGATATGATTTAAAATTATTATGATTAGTGAAAGCAAGTAAAATTTGTATAGCTTCTAATCTTGTTGAGGGTGCAAACGTTTCATCAAAATCTATTCCTTCTACTTGACAATAACCTTATGCAACTAATCGAGCTTTATTTCTCACAACCTCTCCTAGTTCATTCATTTTGTTTCTATATACACATTTAGTTCCTATTATGGATTTATCCTCAGGTCTTGGGACTAATTCACATACATCATTTCTTGTAAATTGATTCAATTACTCTTGCATAGCAAGAATCCATGAATCATCAATTGATGCTTCCTTTGGATTTTTAGGTTCAATAGTTGAAATAAAAGCAACGTCACTTATTTTATTTAGTTGATTTCTAGTTCTGACAAAAGATTCAATATTTCCAAGTATATGTTCTATAGGATGATCTTTCAAGTATCTTGTTCTTTTATTTGGATGTGAATTTCTAAATTATTATTATTTTTGTTTTCAGTAATCTAATTATTACTAATTTCTTTTGGGTTATCAGTGTTTTCGTCTTCATCAATATTTGGATTATAAACTTTAAAATTCTCATCAAATGAGACACGCAATGTCTCTTCAATAGTATTGGTTCTAGTAATGAAAACTCTATAAGCTTTACTTCTATTTGAATATCTAATAAAGATTCCTTTATCCGATTTAGCATCAGATTTATCCAAATTATCTTTAGTATTTAAAATAAAACATTTACTACCAAAAACTCTAAAGTATGATACTTTAGGCTTTTTATTATAGAATAATTCATATGGTGTTTTCTTAGTTAATGGCTTTATTAAAATTCTATTTAATCTATAACATGCAGTACCAACTGCTTCATCCCAAATTTTTTTAGGTAAATTACCATCATTTAGCATAGTTCTAGTGCGCTCTTGAATCATCCTATTTTTACGTTCTACCACTCCATTTTGTTGTAGTGTTCTTGGAAATGAAAAATTATGAGTTATACTTTTCTTATTACTTAAATTCTCAAAATTTTCATTTTCGAATTCTCCTCCATGATCACTTCAAATAGTTTTAATTTTACTAGTCATTTGATTTTGAATTCATTTAACGAAGATTTTAAACATTTCGAAAGCATCACTTTTACGTTTTAAGAAAATCATTCAGCTAAACCTAGAATAATCATCTACGATTACAAATACATATCTACTATGATTTAAAGATTGTATCCGTGAGGGACCGAAAAGATCTAAGTGAAGAAATTCAAGGGGTTGAGAGGTATAAATCATATCTTTTTATTTAATAGAACTTTTTCTATGTTTATTTAATTAACATGCATCGCATAAATTATTAACTTTAAAATTCATTTTTGGAAGACCTCTAACTAGATCATTTTTAGATATTAGTTTGAAATTCAATTGACCAAATCTTTTATGCCAAATCTAAGGATCACTTAATTCAGCCAAAAGACATAAATTATCATTTGAGATTTTCATACTTAATATATAGATGTTTCGTTTCCTAGTACCTTTAAATATAATGTTTGACTCATTATCTTTAATGTGACATTTATCTTTACGAATTTAATTTCGAAACCCTCATCACATAATTGACTAACACTCAGCAAACTATGCTTTAAATTCCTAACTAACAAAACATTAGAAATAGCAGAGGTTTTAGAATTACCAACATTGCCGATGCCAATCACATATCCTTTAGAGTTGTCTTCAAAATTTACCGATCTACCATCTTTGTAAACTATATCTTTCAAAAGCTCCAGATTTCTAGTCATGTGTCTTGAGCATCCACTATCAAATATTCATTTGTCCTTTTTGACCTATAGAATTTGATCATCTGGTGTCTATTCATCAAAAGCCATGTAATGCACCTGTTCCCGCAATTCATACCTTTTCAAAAGATCATGTAATTTTTTATAATGAATATATGCTAATTTATGAAACATTACGATGATTTTGCAAATTATCTTTTTGAAAATAACGTTAAAAATATTATCAAAAATTGTCACTGAAAACTTTTTCAAAAATTAGATTATGAATACTTTGAAAACCAATGCTCTGATACCAAATGTGAATCAGCAGAATTGGGATCTTAATGCTAAATTCACACTAGACCGGGGGTGAATAGTATTTAATGGATTATATGAATATTTTTCAAATTCTTTAAGATTCTACTAGGAATGATGTAATTAACAATCACAGAAATAATCACATAATCAAAGTTATTATAAAAGTAAATGCAGTAAAAGTAAAAAAGGAAAGAACACACCAGGATTTTATACTGGTTCAAAGTTATCCTACATCCAGTCCCATACAATTCCTTATACGGATTTCTTTATAACTCGATTTCAAGGCTACGAGACACACCCTCTAGAATCCCGACCTCTGGGTAGAGTCACTTGATTTCTGGGCTACAAGCACACCCACTAGATTTATGGACTACTAAGCACACCCTATTGATTTTACGGGCTATAATCACACCCACAAGTATAGTAATATGATTTGATAGAGTTCTACAGACTCAGATCTTTGATCTTGATTACAATTGATCCTATAACTCTTGAATAACAATTTGATCTTGGTTTGATTGGGAAAGAGATAAGAGAAATCAGAGAGTAGATGAAGGAGTATCAAACTGGTGATGATTGAATTTGATTTTGGTTGAATTTCAATAGAGTTTGGGTAGAAATTTATTTAGAAATCAAGAGAGTGAAAAAGAGGAGAGAAGAATAAGAAAGTAGATGTTAAAACTTCATTTAGAAATCTAGTATATATAGGGAAATAACGGTCATGTCCATTCGCGAAGAGATAAGATGAAAAGACACTTCCATTCAAATTTGAACTTTGAAAATTACGATCGCTATGTCCATATACATAGAAAGAGTATGTCGAGATACTCTTCACAAAAATGAAAAACACTTTACAAATATTATTTTGAAAACCCGTTGCTTTGTAAAATAATTTGATACTTTGTAGAATCATTTAAATATAGTTTATACACATTTTAATCAAAATATAACTTAATAAAAATTTATAAAATAATTTTGAAAGATTTAGTAAGAGTATTCAGTATAATGTAAATAATATATATAAAATCAATATAGTTATAAATTATTAAAGTATAAACAAATATTCAAAATATATATAAACTTAAAAGCACTAAAATAATATCTTTATAAGTATAAGAGATTGAAAATCATTTTAAGAAATATTTTGAAAAGGTTATTTTAAAACCAGGATATTTGAAAAACAATTTAAAACAAAATTAGAGAAGGAGAGAGAGATCAGGAAAGTGCTATCAAGGTTTTAACATAAATTCTATGTCTTTATAACTTATCTAGAATATCTTGAAATCTTGAACTCTTCAATACCCATGAGTCTTCAATTATCATCACCTTGAATCTACTCTGGATACTGTATAGTCTTCTTAATCAACACCTGTCTAATATCCTGCATTATATATTATATATATCTTGGTAAAACATTAGTATCTATATTTTATATAATGTCATATAGTTGTTATCATCAAAATCAAAACCTAAGGTACTAACACAAATTTCATCCGAGTCGAGTACTAGGGAAGCATTCCAATCAAATTTCCAAAGGTCCATATCTTACCATTACAGTTGGGAATGTCTCCCTTAAATTTTAACTTTCTTATCAAGGAGGAAACAATAAGAGAGTCAACAAAAGTTCTTGAATAGCTATAACACTAATATCGTATTTAGCGGTGATATGCTAAAGTGTAGCAATTTTTGGGTCATTCCCCACCCCACCCCTTATGTTCCAAAAAAAATATTGATTATGATGACGGTAGGGAAGATGATGAAGCTTTAGATAATTTAGCTTGAGCTGATCTACTACCATCACACGCAAGCAAAATGAAGTGAATCGCTTTGCACCTTTTGTTGCAAGAAATAGCACTGGAGATGGTAGTAGTCGAAGTCAAAGAAGAAGCATGTGGACCAGGACGAATAGTAGGTTGCTCTATCAAGTTTGAGAGAATGAACCTATCATTATAAGATTCTGTAAGAAGAGGAGATGGATGAGTAACAGGACTGCCATAATCTATTACTAGAGGAATTGGTTGATATGTATTACGAAGATTAGTCATAACAATCATGCACATGTGTGATACTGTGCATGTTACTAGGAGAGACAAGTGTGTTAGTGTTATCGGTAATTGATAATGCAAAAGGTAAATGTAACTTAATGGATGACAAGTCAACATCACTGATGGAAGAAACCAGCAACGTCTCAACCACTTCTGGAGTTGCAGTAGCATTGAGGGATCTCGAGTGCTGAAGCTTTGTACAGTGGCTCGGTGAACTAGCATTGGAGACTGGATTAGGATCAACATCATATCCATCTAACCGATCATAATCTTCATCACAGAAAATATTAGAGTCACAGTTCTTGTAGGCGCCTCTGCATTTGATGACGCTGCTAGAGCTTCAAAAGAGTTGTTGGTGGAGATAGCAGGGGCACTGGGATTGCAAGCACTGGGCTTGTGGGGACGGCCTCTAGGTCGAGGTAAGGGGAAGACAACTAGCATGTAGCTGCATGTCCTTAGCCAATGACAAAGCTTTCGATCGAGACATGTAAAGGTTAGATTAGGAAATGAGTTTCTAGCACCTATAAAAATGGGGGAGAGAGGATGAATTAGAGAGGCGAGGAGAGTGTTGTGTTGATTCGTTCGTATGGGAGCAGGTCCAATGGGCCTAACATGCCTATATTCATTTGATAGGAATATATGAGGAAATCATTCAGGAATACCAATTGAGAAAATAATTGGATCAGATGTCGGTCTACTGTGGAAGGCCCAATGCAGTATACGGGTTTGAGGAAACATAAATAATTGGTGGGCTGAATTTTGGAAAGTGAGAGGGAATTGCCAATTTGGGTATCGTTCTGGAGTTCATGAGACGAGCTGGATGACAGAATCGTATGGAGTATATTCCGCTGTATATTGGAGTTATATTGTTGTTGTCTGGGACAAGTTGATTATAACTGTCCAGTTTATTGTGTGTGGTTGTAACTCTGATGTATTGAATGTAAATTAGCAGATACAGCTTTCCTTTGTATAAATGCTATAATTAATATTATATTTTGATCCGCTGCGAATGTGAGATTCTGTGATTTGTTTTTTTGTCTCTTCTTCTACCTCTTTTCTTCTAACTCTAACAATCTGGAATTTCCGGTGATCGATTGTTCGGCATTTCTACAGTGGATGTATTAGTGTCGAATTTTCGGGGTCGAAAATTTCGGGTCGTTACATTTTGAAACAAATGCATTCGCTTGTGAAATCAATTGGTGGGTTTCATTGTTAACCGCAATGGAATTGTAGGCTCGAATTGGGCTCAAAGATTGTGGGTTAGAAGTTATTGCATGGGATGATACAGTATTACCCGTAGAAATAGAAGAACATTCATTTGGAGCATTGGGTTGAATTGGAAATTATTGCTGGAAGTTGTTGCATTGAATTAGAGCATCATTCATCTCCGATTATAGGCATACAATTACTATGCCTGGGGAAGACGAGGACAAACCAATGCTTATGATATGATTAACTTCAGATACTTGCACCACTTCCAACGTGAAGCTCGCTTGTGTAGAGGGGATACACAGGGAAGTGAAGCTGATATTATGTCCAAACGCTGATGAGCTTGGCTAGAGGAGGTTGCTTGGGAACTACAGTAGATGTAGGAGGAGGAGTGGGTTGAGTATTAACATGGGGCTAAGAGTTAGCGGTAGATAAAAGCAACCATTGTTGTGTGTCTGGACCGATACGTGCATCATGCACAAGAGGCTTGGTTTGCATGTCAGGGCCTATTGATGTAAAGGGAGTATTAGCTTGGACAAGAGTATTTGCAGCACTTCGACCCATTTGAGCTATAGGTTCTTATGGAGCAACCATAGGAATGGTTTCATAATTATGATTTACAACAAATTACTTACACGATATTGCTTGTTTATGGCCAATTTTGCGACATTTAGCATAATAAAGCAGCAAATTCTCGTAATTAAAATATTTCTAATAATTAATGCCTTGTTGGTCAACAAATATTCCGGTCGGAGGCAGAATAAAGAAATCAACCGCGATGTGCACATGAGCAAGTTTATGGTGACTGAGGTATATGGTGGCTTTATCCGCTTTTAGAGGCTTGCCAATTTGATCGCATTTCTCTTCAAGAGCCTTTTTGATGTATAAATGAGCCAGCAATAAAGGAAAGGAAAGCCATACTACGTAAAGCATGCTATTAAGCATTGGGTAAAACCAATTGACCACTTTAAAACTTTCATTTGGGCATTTAAAATGGTAATATTTTCATGCAATTATAGGTGGAGGTAGTCCTCTTTATTAAACAATTGGATTAAGATACGATTTTCATCGAAAACGCATATTTTAACTTGAGAAATGAGTGAAAACTTAGAAAATTCTTTCCTAATAGCCTCAACTGGAGGCCTAACTCCTGCAAATCTACCTATCAATGTGTATCAGAGAGGTTCAGTGAATTAGTCAAGTCGATCATGTGTGAAAATGGCTAGTTCACCTTTGTAGCTAGTCTTCGACTTGCTGAGTTTTGATTTTCCACAACGGGAGACAATAATAGAGAATCTGCTTTTAAGTGATGCACGAGCAGGCTTATGGGTTGCTGCTACCATCGGGATGGATATTTAAGGTTGCTGACTATCAGTGGTTGAAGAAGATGCCAAATTTCGAGTTGGTAGAGGTGGAAATCCATCTGGTGGAGGCTCGCCAGATAACATCATGCCTAGCTCTGGGATGAACGAAAATGCCTAAAGCTTGCAGGTTAGATGACGGGGTGGAACAAGACATGCAGAAGGATTAAGGTGGCGGAGGAGGAAAGAAGAAAGTGGTCAAAGAAGGCATGAAGCGAGGATGGGTGTTAGAGAGAAGAAAGCAAGAGTGTTAATTTACCATGGCATAGTAACGGTCAACATTTTGTAGTTTTATATTAATGAATTAACTTTCAACTAGGAAAAGATTTGAAATCAGAAATTACATTAATGCATATAATCCATCGTATTAACTTGAATTTAGGCAATACAAATATATTTCCATATACCAAAATAGCATGTGATGTTTTAGATCTTAAATTAACTTATTTATGCAATCATTTAATCTATAAAATATATATGTGTGTATCTATATATATGTATGTGTGTGTGTATAAATTTGTTAAAACTTAAAGGCAACGATATTGAAACAAATACTTAATTTAGAAGAGAGAATAGATATAGAATTTTATACAATACTTTAAATTGAGAAAGAAAATAAAATGTTGGATTCTACATAGAAATCCAAAATAGTTCTTGTTTTTTGAAAACAATACTCAGAACAATTGTATTCAAAACATCAATCAATATAATAAAACGAATTAGTTTACAATACAAAGATAAATGATTGATATGTGTGTATATATATAATATTAAAAGATGGTTTACAATTGAAATTAGTTTTTTTAAAACAACAAAAGGAAATACAACAAGGATTTTGATAACTTGGGCATATTTAAATTCGTGATTGAATACTCACATCAAAACAACATAGAGAATGACTGTAGAATCAACAAGTAGAAAGAAAATCTAAACTATATCAATAATAATGAATATATTTAGAAAAGATATGAAGGGAAAAAGTAGATCTGAATTAAATATACATGCTTAACATACTTTCCATAGAGATGAACATAAAAGGTTTTGAATTACTTGTTGAAAGATGAACCATTAAAATTCCAAATAAATCGTATGGAATCCAAACATATAAATGATCATTAATATATTAAATTAGATAAGTACCTTGGGATGTTGCCAAAAACCACACCTTGAACAATGAATCAAAAGCTCCTAGATTTTTAAATCAACCTCCAAATGTTGCAAAGATCAAAAGGTACAAAACCATCTTTGATAAATTATTTAATTTTTATTTGATTTGGAATTTTTAGACTTATAGAACCATTAAAAATTGGTCATTACATGATGGGTGGAAGAGAGAAAATTTTGTTAGGAGATAATAATAATGAATGAATGAGAAAGATAATATGTTTTAAGGGAAACATTGAAACCTTTCGATTTCCACCTTTAAAATCTTATCAATTTAATTACCAATTAAATATCATCAAATCATCCCCTACCATACATGGATGGCTATACAATAAGGTGTAGTGTACCTCAAAAATTTCCAAATCAATTTAGCATTTGTTCCATTTAAATCTAATTTAAACATTCTACCGATATCGTATATTGGTATGCATGTTTATAACTTTTATATGTGCACTTTATTAATTACTAATGATATTCAAATATCGAATAAAATTTAATAATTAATACTTCACAAATATTAATTAATTTGTTTGACCTTAGTTGTATTAACCAACAGAGAACTCTCGAGTGAGTCACTCCATAGTTATCCAATAACTATCAATACGTAATCCCTTGGTGCCTCGATCAACCATAAATAATAAATTGCCCAACATTTTGAGAGCATTACACACTCTATTTTTAATGGATGTATTGATATCCCATCTCAAAACATCTTGACTAGGAATATTTAAAACAACATGTTATTTTAAATGTGAAAAATTTCTTATGATTTCAACGCACTATAATTACTATCACATAACATATTATTTTTAGATTTTTCTATTTAATATACTTTAAATTAATTACTTAATTAATTATATCACTATATAAATAAGTATATAATAGAAAGAAAATCTCCTTTTATTTTGAACAAGATTGGTTATCGAGTTAGATACATGTAACAAATTACATAATTGCCCCTAAGGCATCCCTCTAACTCTATCACATTCTAATTTAATTTCTTCTTCTTACTTCATACTTCCTTGGCTGCCATCATCCTACTCCCTCCCCTAGACCGAACCCATTTTCCACCTAAATAACATGAAATAATATTAATTCAAGTGGTTCATTCAATCCTGGCGACATTGAACGGCGATTCAAGCAATCTAGGAGATTATTCACAGATCAAGGTGTAGCAATGGGAAAGACTTATTCAATTTTTCTAATATCCAATACATATGTCACCTAACCCCAAATGCATACACATGTATTAACAGTTATACAAATAATTTTATTCATTGACTAGGATTTAAAGTTAAATTTGTTTGTTTAAAACTATAAAATAAGATTGCAAATGGACAATATTTATATTATATACATACACGTAGTATTATAATCGACCATTGTATATTTTAAATATAATATTAAATTAATTTTAAAATATAATATAAGATTACATTTACATATATAATTTTAATAAAATCATAGGGCGTAAATAATATTACATTTATATTCAAAATTATATATATATATATTAATTACTTATATTCAAAATATTTATTTTAAATATTTGAATATAAGATATTTTGAAATAGTCCTTTTGTTTGAAATTTAAATTTAAAATATTCTTGAATTAGTTAAAATTAAATTTGAATTCAGAAAACTCTTTATATATATATATTCAAATCTATATATTCTATTTAGTCAACCATTTTAAATATAAATTCAATTAAATTATATATACATATATAAACAAATAAAATAAGATGATATACATACATACATACATATATACATACATACGTGTGTGTCTGTCTAAAGCATATACACCAAGGTATTATTAACTTTTGTATACAAACCATAAACATATATGTATAGACTTAGGCATTTATATTCCTAATATGCATATGAATGTATCATATGTATACGCGAGTGTAATATATACATATATACAATAAATATAGATGTCGATATCTATATGTATATATATATAGTTATACACATGCTCATATACTATTATGCTATTATGTCATATATAAGTATTTCTTTGCTATATGTCCACGTGACCTTTTTCACACCCAAAGGCGATAAAATAGAACTACTAATTAATTTCACATAGATCACATTTATGGTCTGTTAATTTATACCGCATAAATAACAGTATGTACTTTCACATATCTAAATGATAGAACATAAAACACCTACCTAAATCTCTCACACACACACGCCACCCATATAGTATATTTTGAGTGTGATGTATATTTTCTTTTATTATGTTATGTTATTAATATATATAGTTTATTCAAAATAAATATTAAATAAATTTAATTAATATGATCGATTATATACATATCAAATATTCGAAAATAAAATATGATTTTATCTTAACATATATAGATTGCATCTAATGCTAGTTAATAGATTTTGTAGGCCCATTAACATGTAAATAGGGATTTTTTTTTGAAATTTACTTATTTCACCCGTTGCCAAATGAGTTTGTTCCCAACACCAATTGCATATGCATGTTGTATCCGCTTCATATAGTATTCTTCCTCATTAGTACGAGGATCATCCTTCTTCAAAAGGATGATTCCTGATTATTTCAGAACATTTCCATACTTGGAATTCTCTATACTAAATTGTTTTAGTATGATGTATATGTAAAAGGATTGGGATAATCCTAGCTCCCTTTTGTATCTACCTCTATAGATCCTAATACCAAGTATATAGGTTTCTTCTCCTAAATCCTTCATGGAGAAGTATTTGGACAACCAAGTCTTCATCAATTGTAGCAATAGGATATCATTGCCAATCAGAAGTAAATTGTCAACATATAGAACTATAAAAACTATAGCAGTGCATTGTTCTTTCTAGTATATGCGCGCTTTCTTTATGTTTTGATAAAAGTCAAACCGTTTGATCACTTTATCAAAACACTTGTTCCAGCTCCATGGAGCTTGTTTGAGCCCATACGAATCTTAACAACTTATAAGTCTTTCCCTTAAAAACCCTCAGGTTGTGACATTTAACTGTCTCTTCTAAATCACCATTTAGAAATGCCACTTTCACGTCTATTTGCCCAATTTTGTAGTCTCAAAAAGAGACATAAGCGAGTAATATTCGAATGGACTTTAGCATTGCTACGAGCGAATTTTTTTCATTATAATCAACACCTTAAACTTGACAAAAACCTTTCACAGATAGCCTTGCTTTGTAGGTCTCTACCTTTCTATCAGGTACATCATCAAAAGTCCATGCTTTGTTTGTGCACATTTAATCGATCTCGAATTTCATAGTTTCATGCCATATTGCAAAGTCTTTACTCTACAGAGCTTGTCGTAACATGAGGGGAGTCTAATCTTTTATGACAATCCTCTTTCTCGCCATATACGATAAGACAATAGTATCTCTCTGGGGCGCAAGTCCCTACTGGAACATCTAATAAGTTATGTGTATCGTATATTGGTGAATTTGATCCTTCTACATGTTCGATTTCCATGTTAGTTTCTTGGATCTCATCTAAGTCTACAACTTTGCTGTTGATTTCTTTTGATAGAAATTCCTTTTTTAAAAAGATAGCATGTCGAAAAACAATAACCTTTTGTTCATTGATGTTACAGAAAATATATCCCATAGAATCTTTAGGAAATCATATAAACTTACAGTGCATTGATCTTGCTTCAATCTTATTGGGGACAATGTTCTTAACGTAGGTTGGATAACCCTACAACTTCAAATACTTAAGGTGGGATTTCTTCCTATACCCCACATCTTCAAATACTTGAGGTGGGCTTTCTTTCCATACCCCACACCTTCAAATACTTAAGGCGGGCTTTCTTCCCATACCACATCTCATATGACACCTTAGGCATAGATTTGGAAGACATCAAATTCAGTATAGTTGCAGATTCTAACATATACCCACAATAAGAAAGAGGTAACTCAGTCCCATTCATCATAGATTGAACCATATCTAATAGGGTTTGATTTCTTCTCTTCGAAACACCATGGTGTTGTAGAGCATAAGGTGGAGTGACCTGAGAGATAATCCTGTTATCTTTTAAGTATTGTTGGTTTTCTTATCCAACATACTTACCGCCTTAATCAGATTGAATTATTTTAATTTTATAGTTTGTCTGATTTTCTACTTCATCTTTATACTCTTTCAATTTTTCACAGACATCGAATTTATTCTTCATAAGTTATACATATCCGATTCTATAGAAATCACCAGTAAAAGTTACAAAAATACATAAAGTTATCCTTAGTCACTATAGGAATTGGGTCATATACATTAGTATGTACGAGACAAAAGAGTTCTTCAACTCTTTCATTGCTCCACTAAAGGGGGCTTGGCTATTATTCCTTTAAGATGGGACCCACAAGTGTCAAACAATTCATAATCAAATGACGGAAGAAAACCTTTGGCTACCATTTATGTAGTCTTTTGCCACTAATATGACCTAGTCTACAATGCCACAAATAATTATCTTTGACATTAACAATAGAGGAATTATTGACCTCAAATATAGGTTTAAAGTTAAGTACATAATTGATGTTCATCAATGGAGTAGCTAAGCTTTCAACAATGGGGACTAGGGTTTTGTTCTCAGCCGCCACCCTCTTATCCTTTTCATTTGCTTCTTCCTATTTTTTTCTCCCCTTGTAGTTGCTCTTATCTCCCCTAACCCTATCTTTTCCTATTATTGTTGCTTACTGCCTCTACCTCTGACAACATCCCCCAATCGTATCGATTTTTCCTATCGGTCCTGTCTCTCCCACCGCATTTCCTCTTCTCGTTACCGGATTTGGCTTTCTTGATCCACGTTTTGCCTTTCCTATAGATGTAAGAGTCTTGGTCCATGCTTATGTACCATCCTCTGCTTGTTCTCATCCTGTCAACTCGCCCTTGGTGACTTCTTGCAATGAAACTGGTGTTTTTAATTTGGATTATCATGCTCTACTCTTGGGATCTGGTTTTTTTTCTTATGGAACCACTGCAACTTGGTTTTAGGAGGATGTTGGTTGCTTCTGGATCGAGATTTGTCATGGTGATTTTGTTAGTACCTTAGTTATTGATTTTGATGACAACAACCATATACAATCATATAAAATATAGATAATAATGTTTTGTCAAGTTATATAATATATAATGCAGAATATTACACAGGTGTTGAATCGAAGACCGTACAATATAAAGACTCAAGAGATAGACATGAAGACTCATGAGTTTGAAGACCAAGATATAATGATCCTCAAGATTATAATTTTGTGTATCGGGTCCTAACATATACTGTTAAAATACTTGGTAGCAATTTTTGATCACTATATCCAATTTCTAATCTTTTATATTTTTAAACGAAAATAAATTTCAAAATATTTTTTAAAAGTTTTTAAAAGTTCAAAATATTTATAAACTAAGTTCAAACTATTTTACAATGTATCAAATTATTCATAAAGTATAGGATTTTCAAAACATTTCAAAACAAATAGTTTTCAAAATACACTAACATATGTCGACATATAGGAATAGGGTATATTGACATACATGCCCTAAAATGGTTTTTCAAATTTTGAAACAAAGTGTCTATTCGTCTTAACTCTTCACGAACGGACACAATTGTTAATTTACTGTGTAAAGGGGAGTGCAAATGAATTTTTTGATAACTAATTACTTACTTTCTTCCTTATTCTTACTTTCTTGAAAATTCTATTGAAAAATATACTTTATTCTTTTCAAAATCACATAGAATCAATTCATACTTCTTTGTACTGATTCAATACTACTTTCTTACTATCTTGGAAACATCTCTCTCAATTCAAAGATCAAAGTGTATTCAAGAGGCTATAGGATCCATTGTATCCAAAGTTCAAGAAATTGTCTTTGGAAAAATTATCAACTCTATTTATATTTGCTTGGATATGCTTATAGCCCGTTCAAATCAAGTAGGTGTGCTTAGTAGTCCAAAAATCTAGCGGGTGTGCTTATAGCCGGTCAAATCAATTGCGTTTACCCTGAGCTTGGAAATTTAGAAGGGTGTGCCTCGTAGCTTTGAAATCGAGGTTGATTTGGGCTTGTCTTCTGCCAGTTAAAGATTGGCATTTAATAGAAATATGTACAAACGATTATATGGGACTGGATGCAAGAGAAATCTGAACCAGTATAAAATCTCTGGTGTCATCTCTCTAATTCTCTACTTTACTTTATTTTTTTTATTTTTGTCTATGGTTACATCTATGATTAATTGTTGGTATATCTCTGTGTTGATAATCTGTGATTTAATATTAATCTTGAAAGAAATTTAAAAAGATTTACATAAGTTAAAAAATACTATACACCCCTCTTTAGTGTTTAATTAGCCTTAAGATCCATAATTATGCAACCATGTAGTATCAGAGCACTAGGTTCTCAAAAACTCGTAATTTGATTTTTTTTAAGGTTCAAATGGCTAGAAACACCATTAGTATACTTGTTGACACTTTTGTTGAAGGACAATCTACTGCTAGACCCCCACTTTTTAATGGCTTTAATTGCACTTATTGTCATGTAGTATGATGATTTATTTACAGTCCAATGGTTTAGATATATGGAATATTACATAGAATGAGCACACAGAACCCTAAACTAACTTTGCACAATGGACTGCTGACCAAATGGCACTTGCACAAAATAATTCTAAATGTTAATATTTTATTTTGCTCACTAGATAAAAATGAATTTAATAGAGTCTCTATTTATAAGTCTGCATGAAATTTGGAGAACACTGCAAGTTACACATGAGGGCACTAGTAATGTTAAATAGACCAAAATTTCCATGTTAACTAGTCAGTTTTAGTTGTTTAAAATGAATCCAAATGAGTCAATTTCTGACATGTATTGTAGATTTCAAGATATAATTAGCATTAGGTAAAATCTTTTCTGAAGAGGACCATGTGAGAAATATCCTCAATTCACTCTCTTTGGAGTGGGATTAAAAGAAACTAGCATTGAAGAGGATAATGACATTAGTGCTTTAAAAATTAAAGAGTTAATAAGCAATTTAATGCCCTATGAAGCACAATTGCAAGGCAGAAGAGAAAGCAAGGCAATAGAAAAGAAATCCATCATTTCAATGCAATAACTGATAATCAAGATTCAGATGATGACCATGATGAAGAAATTACTTTCATGGCCAGAAATTTCAGAAAGTTCCTGAAGTATAGAAAGATGAACAACTTTCAAAGACCTAAAAATAAGGCTCCCAAAACTGGATTTGCAATTAGATGTTTCAACTGCGATGAACCCGGTCATCTTCAAAGGGATTGTCCGCATTAGAATAAATCAAAGATCTTGGCGGTTACTAATTCATCTAGAAAAAAAAGAGGGATTATAAAACAATATTAGATGATTCAGATACTACTTCAAGTGATAATGAACCAGATACTGCGGATGAAAACATGTGTTTCACGATAATGGTAGATTAATCAGAACTGATCAAAGGAATGTAGCAAACAGCGGTACTTTTTACATTTAATTTTTATTTCATGTTTTATTAGGAATAAAATATAGATTAATAATAATATTGGATGCATATAAGTATATAAATATATATAAAAATATTTTATACTGGTTTTAATTTTGGATTTTACAGCCCATATGTCGACATACATGCTTGAATTTTGAAAATTCATTTCAAATTCAAATTTTGAATTTCCATCTCTTTTGCATTTATTCCCATGTTCCTAAAAGCCATCTTTTTTTACCAAAGAACATGTCATTTCACTCTCTAATAATTCATCCCATCTCTATCCATTTGTTCACTCATTTTATTTCAAAATTCAAATATCTCTTCATTCTCTTATCTATTAAAAATTCAAAAATGGCTTCCTCATGTCAAACTCCTAGAATCATAAGGCTCTTAAAGAGAACCAAAGGCTTTCTTTTCAATGACAAAGAAGCCATTGATATTTATATGGAGTATGCTACTTTCAGAAAAGTTTTTCCCAAAAGATTTACAAAGTTTATGATTTTTCTTCCTATGGTCTTCAAGATCTTTGCTTCAAAATGAAATTCTTTGTTTAATTGACACTTCTTAAAATGATTTTATGTGTTATCCGGATTTGGTTAAAATGTTTTATGCAAATTTGAATGGAATTTTTTTTTCAAGGAGAAGATGGATAAATTTGGAGTAATGTAAATGGCACTCATATTGTTTTAATTTGCAAACTTTTAGGTCACGTACTTGGTTGCAAATCTAGTGGAATTCTCTCCACTTTTTAAATTAATGAACAAAATCATGAAGTTTTTTCACTATATTTTTGAAAGTGACGATGAATTTGATTTTAAACAAAAATCTTAGACCAAAATCGAGACTTATGAGTCTCATTTTACAACAAAATATCACTCCAAGGACGGGTACATACAATAACCATACTCAAAAAGTTTTAAAGCACTTTTCGCCATCTACAAAAACTACGACATCAATTGGGCACTAGCCATATTAGATGACTTTGTTCAAAAGAATAGTTATAGACATGAGAACACACTCTACCATGGTGTGTATCTTACTAGAATTTTCATATATTTTAGTGTTGATTTAAGAGGAGAACCAACTCTATCTTGAAAAGTTTTCGACAAGGCTAGCATTTCTCTTATGCATATTCCTCCCTATTTCAAACCATATGAAACTCTTGTTGAAAGGAAGAATGATTGGCATGGAAAGAGGAGCGTGAAATACAATAAGAAGAAGAGGAAGAAGACGATGAAATGGATGTAGAAGAAGAAGACAATCAAGAAGAAGAGGAGGAGGAAATGGATACTTCTTTAGAAAGCCTTGACAAACCATCTCACCCTTCCAATAAAAAGATTCTAAAGAACCAAGAGAAGCTTCTTAAAAACCAAAAGAAGCTTAAACGTTTCTTTAGTAAAAAGTTTGCTTCCCTCTCCTACAATGTGGAAAAATACTTTAGGAAAATTATTCGCAGGCTTGGTGGAAATTCATCATCATCTACATCTTTCTAAGTTTATCTAGTTATTTCTAGCCTTTATTTCATTGTATTGTTCTAGTTTAATTCATATCATCTTTATGTATTTCACCGTTATGATATGTATCATCTATTCATATCAATGAAAACTTATTCTTACTGCTATATATTGTTCTTATAATCTCTCGAATTCATTAAAATAGAATGGAAATAAATAAAAACAAAAACTATAACAAAAACTTAAAAGTTTCATTTTCAGGTATATACGTCGATATACATATATGGTATATGTCGACATATCCTAGCGGTTTGGCCAAAATTCAAAATTGAAAAATAAAATAACTACCATCTATTCAAACATTCCAAACGACTTTTCACTCCTATTTAAGCCTATTTCTTTCACAAAATTACATTATTCATTTCATCCTTTTATCCCCTTCATTTTTCAAACTTCCTTTTTAAAACATATCTTCTCCACATCGAAAATTATGTGAAAACCTTGAAGAAACACTTCAATCTTTCAAGGATAGTTTCTCGTTTATCTTAAGAAATCAAAGGCATTTAGAATTAAGTCAAATGTAAATGATCAAAGAGTAAGAAAAGCATTTTGATACCCTTCGATGATTGATTTCTTCCTTAATCAAAAATGATCAAATCAACAACACAAAATGCAATAACAAGGATACTGAAGATTGGGATGCCATCAAAGCAAATGCAATATTTGGATCTGACGGTTGGGTTGAAGTTCTATGGAATGTCTACTTATTCAATATGTTTTTAAATAGTAAATATGTATATAACTTATTATTAATTTGTGTAAATTGATATCATTAGGTTACGGTTTGATTTGATTTGAATTGATATTTGGATTTGTTTGTTTTTGGTTTGATTGTATGTATGGATTAGTAGTGTGATTTGAACAAATAGATTTGAATTAATAAATATAGTTTGTGTGATCATTATTATATCATATATCTAGTTTTAGTTATCATCTTATAATCATCATATATCACAATCGTATCATATTGCATCATTATATATGCTTTAATTATTTAGGACCAAATATTATTGATTTTATTCTATAAAAGTATTTCATTAAGGGGGATTTTTATTTTTCACCAAAAACATTATTGATTTTTGTTGATGACAAAGGTGGAGAAAAATATAAAATATACACATGCATATATTCAGATGGAATTATCTAACTCAAGGGGAGTTATATAATATTTTATATACAAGAAAATTAAATGGTTGTCGTCATCAAAAAAGGGAGATTGTTAACACCTTAGTTATTGATTTTGATAACAACAACCATATACAATTATATAAAATATAGATACTAATGTTTTGCCAAGATATATAGTATATAGTGTAGAATATTACACATGCGTTAAATCGAAGACTATAACATAGTGTATAGAGTATATAGTATAAAGACCAAGATACAAAGATCTCAAGATTATAATTTAGTGTATAGAGTCATAACATATATTATTAAAGTCCTTAGTAGCTATCTTGATCTCTGTATCTATTTTTTTAAACCAAAATAAATTTCAAAATATTTTATAAAAGTTTTTCAAAGTTCAAAATGTTTATAAACTATATTTAAATTATTTTGCAAAGTATTAAATTATTTTATTAAGAATAGGATTTTTAAAATGTTTTAAAACAAATAAGTTTTCAAAATACACTTGCATATGTCGATATATAGGAATAGGGTATGTCGACATACAAGCCGTCAAATAGTTTTTCAAATTTTGAAAGGAAGTGTCTATTCGTCGCAGCTCTTCATGAATAGACACAATTGTTAATTTACTATATAAAGGGTAGTGCAAATGAATTTTTTGATAACTAATCACTTACTTTCTTCCCTCCTCTTACTCTCTTAAAAATTCTATTGAAAAATATACTCTGTTCTCTTCAAAATCAGGTAGAATCAATTCATACTTCTATGTATTGATTCAATGCTACTTTCTTACTATTTTGGAAACATCTCTCTCTCAATTTAAAGGTCAAAGTGTTGTCTAAGAGGCTATAGGATCCATTGTATCCAAAATTCAGGAAATTGTCTTTGGTAAAACTATCAACTCTATTTGTAATTGCTTGGGTGTGCTTGTAGCTCGTTCAAATCAAGTGGGTGTGCTTAATAGCCCAGAAATCTAGTGGATGTGCTTGTAATCCCATCAAATCAAGTGAGTCTGCCTTGAGCTAGGAAATTTAGGAGGGTATCTCGTAGCCTCAAAATTGAGATTGTATTCGGGTTCGCTTTCTGCCCGGTTAAAGATTGGTATTTGAAACGAAATATGTACAAGCGATTGTATGGGGCAAGATATAGGAGAAATCCGAACAATTATAAAATCCCTGGTGTCATCTCTCTAACTCTCTAATTTACATTATTGTTTTGGTTTTTATCTACGATTGATTGTTGGTATATTTCTGTATCAATAATTTGTGATCTAATATTAATCTTGAAAGAAATTTAAAAAGATTTACATAAGTTATAAAACACTATTCATCCCCCGTTTAGTGTTTAATTGGCCTTAAAATCCATAATTCCGCAACCCATGGTTTTTTGTTTTCTGGTCCGGAATGCCTTATGGATGTTGTGTATCGGCTTTGGTTGCATATCATTTTATCATTTCTTGTGCCTAGTTCAGTTTGAAGTTAATAGCATGCTATGCTGATTATTTGCATCCTCGGTGTCTTTTCTCAATGACTGCTTTTCAACAGAGGTTTTCGACTGTGGATGGTTATCGCTCTAGGCGAACTGCCATGCTTACTCTCTGATGGTCAATATTGGTGCTTGCTTGCATCGAAGCAAGTTGTTCCTTTTGGTATCTTTGCATTCATGTCTGTGGCATTGCTTTGCCATCTATTCTTGATCATTGTTAGTGTCTGTTGGTTATAGTATTGGTGTTACCTTAGCTGTCGGTAACTGATTTTAAAATTCAGGGTTGCAGCCTCAATTGTCACTGGTGTGCTGCTATATATTTCCCCTTTTTCATTGTATCTTAATTTGTCATTGTGAATGAGCTTCTATTTTTCAAGCTATGTTACCGTGTTTGGTTATGTATCTTTCCGTGTGAGTTGTAACCGCTTCGGCAGCTTGTAATTTTACTTGTGTAATAATAAAAAGTGGATGGTCCATTATTAAAATCAGCTTACCTTTCAAAGTTAAGTACATAAATTCCATTATCCCAAACACCATTATAAATATTATTTCCATCAAACACAATGTTCATAACATAATTACTGTAATGAAAATCATATCCGATCTCTGCCAATCTAGATACAGATATTGTATCTCAAATAAATTTTTGTACATGATAACAATTATTCAAAACAATAACAAATTCATTGAGTAAACATAAATGATATTCTCCAACTGCTGTTGCATCGACAATAGATCAATCAATAACTTGAAGGCTTATTTCTTCCATTGCCACGTGATGTCTACTCCTAAGTCCATATAATGAATTACAGATATGAGTTCTTAATCCAATATCTAAAATTAGAGAATTTTTATTAATTAAAAACAATTTTGAATCATAAACAACCTTTAGGAGCGAAGGAATATGATTCTTTATTCTCTTTTACTGCCTTTAGATAGTCTAGGCAATTGCTTTTTCAGTACCCCTTCTTATGACAATGGTAAAATTCATCCTTATCATTCATGGCTCCCTTCTTACCTTTTATACTACCTTGCTTTCTCTTCTTCACCTTTCGAAGACAATGATTTCCCTTTTACAGCGAACTAAAGGAACCCAGTCCGTTTCGCAGCGGGTGAAATGGGTATTTTTTCCCTCTATTTGGATCTTAATGGGCCTACGAATTTACTAATTATCATTATATCCAATTTAATTAATAGATAAAATTATATGTTATTTAAAATTATATTTTATTTAAAATTATTTTATATTGGTTAGTTAATCGCATTAATTAGTATGATCAAATGGTTATTTGAATATGTCATACATTTATTCATAACATCACATGATAACATATAGATATATAAACATCTGTATAATTATATATATACATACACACACAAACATATGAATATTGGGATTTATATCCATTGCATATATACATATATATATATATATTATACTTACATATGCATGTGACATATTATCATGCATATCAAGAATATAAATTCCTGAGTGTATACGTAGGTCTAATTATACTATAATCTATGGATATGGTTTGTATAACATATCAATAGTGTAACGAACTGCCTTTCTTGCATTCGAAAGATAAGTCATTATGGGTTAAAGAAATGAGAAGATAAGAAGAAGACTAATCAAACATAGAATCTTACCACACACAGAACAACATATAATAGATAATGTAGTATACTACATAGTCATAGCCAAAATATTACATCAGAGTTCAATAATACAAGTTCCAAACTAGGACACTTACAACTGCTTGTCCACAAAATACATAGACCATACGTACATACACAGTGGAATAATCTATACTAATAATAGGTATCCATGAAGCCACCTGCTCCAGCTCCTCCAACATGCTTTCGAGAGAAACTTGGATCACTTGACTACTCATAAAAATTGAGCACCCAAGAGTTTAGGGAAAAGAAAAATAAACTCTAGGTCAGACATGGTTCTGGTGTGAGTAAACTCAAACAACAATATTTCTGTCTGAAAACTCCTTTGAAAAACAAGGGTATCTCGTAAGACCACGCCGCACATAAACACGGACAAATTTTTACCTAACGATAACCAAAAACACTTTCTATTTAACACTAGTGATATATGATAATGCCTAAGGGTTTAAAATAAATATAGAACATAGCTAAAAATTCTTGCATCTCAAATTCCAACATATTTAAGTATATAAATAAAACCATAAAGGCACGTATTGGATATTGGATTCCATACAAAGACAAGGTTACTAGGGTACCACCTGCCACAGTACACCTCTAGATTAGCGTACCGAGATCGTACCGAACGATCTCTGCCAACGTAGGACTGGCCTATCCCTTCTTGGTTAGTACCGAATATGATCACCTCTTGGTTGGGATCAGCAACCATTTGGGACTATAGTATATCTGAGTAGGAACTCGTTCTAGATGAAATGATCATACCCTAATGGGTGCAACCCACATGGCCCTATTGCATATTGTAACGACCCAGAATTTCCGTCATTTGAAATTCGTATATTTAATTAATTTTAAATATTAATAAGTAAGATTTGAAAGTCGAATTAATTTAATTTCGATATAGTGATTTAATTGGGCGATTAAATTATTAATTTAATACTTGAATTTGGGTAGATAATTGAGATTTGAGTTAAATTTGATTAAAAATGATTTATTAAGTTATATTAAATCATATTGGAGTTATAACGATGTTATAGAACTTTAAAATCGAATTAAAAGTTGATTTGTGAAAATTGAATATTTTAATATTTAATTGACGGGTAAAAATGACCATTTTTCAAACAGTCTTGGATTTCGACGAAACTAGTTTCATCGGATCCGTAATGTGATATTATTGTAAGATTTCAAATTTCGTAGAAATCGGAGTTGTCATTTGTCCGGGGCAAGCCAAAACGCATCGAAATCGGTTTAAATCGATTTGATTTAAAATTGATCGTTTATTTCCGTAGCTCTCACATACGATCGAATTAGCTCCCGAAACACGTTCCATTGCATTCAGAATGTGGGGTAAACCTTAGAAATGCCAGTCGGCACGTTCGATTTCGAGTTTGAAAATTTTCCGAATGAACAGTGTTTGGTAGTTTGATTTCACGTTCTATAAAAGCACCTCACTTCTTTCATTTGCAAACGACCATTAGGGTTTCAGCTCAAACCCTAGCTACCAGTGATAAAAACAATGGCTGAAAACGTTCGAACTTCTTCCCTTAATTTCTTCAAATCCACACATCGATTCAATAAGCTTCCAACTGCAAAGATGAAGAGGAAGATGAGAACTATTGATCCATACGGTGGTGATGATCATCGGAACGACGTGGAGGGAGTTATCGTGGCCGATAGGTGTCACGAACAGGCATGGAAATCAAAATATAGAGGCAGCCGAGCTTCACTTCGTTCGAGGCGGTGATGGAGTAGGGCAAGGGCTTCGACGTGAAGGTTATTGATCGTTGTAGAAATGGTCGAGGTGGTCGCGAGATTTAGGGTTAAGAGGCGACATGGGTTCGATTTTTTTACTGGGAAGTTTCATGGGAGAAGAAGCAAAAAGCGATGGCCTTGATTTTAGGGCTGAGAATGCACGGCTGAGATGGATTTGAGGGTTTGTAAATGAAAATAAAAATGTAAATTTTATTATATTAATTCGTATGAACTTTAAAATATTGTAACTTTGTCATACGAGGTCGGAAAATTACGAAACAAAATGCATTGGAATTGTCTCGACGAGCTCTACGCAATGCAACTGGTTTGGAGTCAATTGGGGTCAGTGAAAATTTTGGGTAAAATTAAATGGTCGTTTAATTTTATCCGAAATAAAACGCTGCAACCGTATTGAAAACAAGGTAAGAACCTCTCACTCAATCGAATGTTTTGTTTCGATTTAAATTTTAAATAGTTAGATTTAAAATTGTTGATTGTGATATTGAATGATGATTGTTATCTATTGTGATAAATAGACCCTATACGCCGTATATTAAGCAGAGGTTATTTATTAAAAACATATACCGTGATAATTCCACATTTAAGTGGAATTGGTATTATATATGTATATAGCAATATATATATATTGGAATATGTATATATTGGAGTTGATTTCCCGCATTATATAGCGGATGAGACCCTATTGCGCCGCATAATAGCGGATAATATTTATAAATTTCATATACCGCGATAATTTCACATTGAAGTGGAATTGGTATTGTGCTAACATCTGTGGATGCAGGGAAACAGGTTGGAGGGATCCAACTGGATTCCTCAAACATTTGAATTTATTTCAATGTTGTGTGTTGATTTATTTATAATCATTGTGTGATTATATTGTGATGGAATCTGTAGACGGCTATAAATTAACCGAAGATATTTTTGGTATCGATGGATACCAGAAATATTTAAAATTGGATTTTTGAAAATTTAAGTTGAAATTTATCGAAGAATTTATTTTTGATAATTGAATAAATTTAAAAGGAGTTTTAAAAGATAAAAGTCTTATTTTCGAACCGTATTGAATTTGATTTCAAATTTTGGAAAAAAGGGCTAAATAAATGGATTTCGAAAATGTCAATTATAAATTGAAGAATTTATTTGAAATTGGATTTTTAAATAGATTTGAAGAGATAAAGGAATTTATTTTAAAAAGAAATAATTTTGAAATTGTTTGGAAATTTGATTTGGTGTTTTGAAATTAATTTGAAAATCAATTTGTAATTAATTGATTATCAATTTACTATAACTAGTAAAATTGATTTAAATTTTTTTATCAGATTTGAGTTAATAAGATAATTGAATAAATCCTACTTATGGATGTTTGGATTATATTGGATGTTGGATTGTTTGACATCTTTGAAGTGTGATACTTTGTGATATATTCTGATTTGTGATCTATTTATCTGTGATCTATGAATGAAGATAAGCGTTATAGTTTATACCGCTTATCAATTATATTGTTATATTTGATCTGTGATGGTTGATTGTTGTTGCACTATTGTGTTAAACCCGTGGACTGCACAATACACACACAAATGTGGATTTCACGTGGAAATCGGTTAAGTCACAGATTTTTATCAATTTTGGAAAAATTGAGTTTTTGAATCCAAAATGGTTTTGGAAATTGGAATTTAAAGTTTTGAAATGGGTTTCAGAAATAAAAGTTATTTTAAATAACTTAATAGAATTGGAATTTAAATCATTTGATTTAAATTTTGAATTCAATATTTTGAATTGAATTCAATAATTTGGGAATTTTGGTTTAAAAGATTGTATAAATTATAAAAGGTGTTTATATGGGTTTTTAACCATTTAAAAAATATGGTTTTGGAAATTTAAATGTATATTCAAGTTTTATACTTGGAAAGCTTTAACCTGTGTAATTGTAACCAGTTTTTCCCAAAACGGAAACTATTTGTTTTCAAATAATAATGGCTTTCATAAAGTGAAGATTTCCAATTTGTATCGAAATAATTCAAGTTGAAATGGAATTGTAAATAGTTTGGAAAACTATGAATTAACCTTTGTGAAGATGATTAAACTTTATTTTGAAATAAAAGAGTATTTCAAATGGTGTATCTCTTATATTATAAAAGACTTGAATTGTGAATAGTTTTGAAAGCTATAAATTAAATCTTAATTTAAAGATTTAATGGGTCAATCAAATTGAAATGGAAATTGATTTGGAAATCTGTGAATGAATCTTTGTGAAACTGGGTAAACTTTGTGAAGTAAATCTTTTTGTTTAAAGATTTAAAATGGTAATTTGGTTAAACCATTTAAAGGAAAGGATTTGGGTAATAAGTTGTGACTTAATAGAAATCCCATATCCAGATGTTTTGAAATATTGTGCTCACTATTCGGGTTAGCCGGGAAAAGACCATTGTGTCATATAACCCATTCCGAATTAGTGATACGACGATATGGATCGTATTGAAGACCGGTGGTGAAGACCGGGTATTTGTGAAAACGATAGGATGACCTATCGATTGTCTCTGCACCGTTAGCTACGGTATAGAGATTTCCTTTGTGATGGGAAGTTTTATCGGGATTGTGAATACCCGGATTGCAAGGGCTTTTTTTGAAGTGCATTCGGTTCTGTTCGAACCCGGAACAGACTTGTATGGTTACATGTCTGACATTACATTTTGAGATATAAAGATGATTTCTTTCAAATACATTTCTGTTGGTGGCGGAGAATTTATTCTCTTAGCTTAATACCCTTCTATGAGACGTACGAGCTCAGAGGTTATGTAGTTGAAATTTATCAGCGATATATTCCCAATTTGGTAATGTGACATGCTGAGTGTTGCTGTGTGATGATCATTTATTGATCGTTTGTGATCAAAGCGTGGCTTTGTGAAAAAGCGTGGCTTTGTGAAAAAGCGTAGCTTTGTGGACGAGACTTCGTCAGAGCCTCACAACCCGGAAATGGTCGAAACAGGAAAGATGCAGCAAGGTTTCAGGGGTAGCTTCCCTAGGGTATGACCATTCCTTCTGGAAAAGGGTAGTATCATGGTATGGAGCCCAGATACTTACTCATGTGGACACACTTTATTTATTATGTGTGATGTTGATTACCGAGCGCTCGGATAAAGGTCCCAAAGGACCGGGGGTGGCATATCTCAGGTTTACTGCCCGGGAAGGGAGTGACCGGCCTTGTTTGGCAGAGAGCAGGTTGTCTCTTGGAGCGTCGAGCCAGAGGCGTTCCTTCGTGGCATAGGAAGTTCCTTAGCCTGACCATTTGTTGGAAAATCCAAAGAAACAATACGAGCCTTGTACGGTTTTAGTTGTATTACCTGCTATGGAATGTGGCGGTAACCTACTATTGAACATAGTAGCTATAGTAGGCATAACGTGAAATGCCTATGCTGGCTAAGATTAATATTATACTTTGGAAATGTTTTCTGCACTATGCACTAATAATAATAATAATCCAATGGTTTGCGTAGTAAGCATGTTTGACTATCATAAGAAGAAATCTCCTCCAATTCTGCGTTTGCATTGTGTGTGTGGCGGGAGGTCTTATGGTAGTTTCATTTTCCAAAAGCATTGCGGATATTTTCTACTTGCTTTGTTGTTGTTGTGTTTTAAAGATAAAATTGTTTTAAGTTCTCACACCAGTCACCATGACTGACCTGGAGTTTATTGTTTCTTTCCTAAACTCTGGGTGCCCACCAATTTCCACACGGGCAGTGTAGAGTCAGGTTATCAGGTCATTCTGGATTCAGGAGATGCTTTGGAGCTCATTGGCGAGCTGGATGACGAGACGTATCATTTGTATATGATATTATTTATTCCGATGTGTATTCTGTATGAGGACAAGTTTACATAACTGTCCAGTGTTGTATTGATGTTGTAAACTCTGATGATGATGTAATGTATTAAATGATGTAGTTCTTTGATTTAAAGATTATTCATTTATCTATTATATGTTGTTCCGCTGCGAATGTGAGATTCTGATGTTGTTTCTGTTTCTGTTGTTTCTTCTTTCTTTTTCTTCTGTTTTCTTCTACCACTTCTTTTTCTCCATAACAATTCGGTTTTCCGGCATTCGATTGCTCGGTAGTTGATATAGTGGACGTATTAATGTCGATTTTCGAGCGACGAAAAATCGCGTTCGTTACATTTGGTATCAGAGCATATGGTTAAGCGACAATCTTGGTTCTGTTGGGTGTTACTCATTAGAGATAGAGTCAGTAGTACTCTAGAATGAGTGTGAGTGTAATAATAGATACGAGTGTGTATTTGTTAGTGAATATGAAATTGTTTTATATTGTGTTTGCTTATCCGTTGAGCTATTTGTGAATTCTGGTCAGTATGTGGGACGCCATATTATCGATAGGGGTTTCTAAATACTTAAACGAGGCAAGTCGGCATAGTATCATTTTAAATTGGGTAAATGAAATAATTTTACCTTGATTATATTTTGTATATAAAGGAAATAATTTTTCAGAATTATTAAAGTGTCTATAAAGGAAATTGATTGTTTGATTGTTGAAAATGTGAATATGTCTAAATTAATGAAAGTTGTTTGAATAAATTATATAAAAACAACAATTGTAAAAGAATGAGGTATAAAAGCAACAATTGTATAAGTATAGAATTATAATTAATATGATTTGCAATTGTGAAATAATCTTGTATAAGTAAAGTTAAATAGTGAAATTATTTGAGAACAAGATTTATAAATGTGATTTATAAATAAAAGGAAAATTTTGAAAGAATTTAAGCACTGAATTCACTATTGTTGCTGGGAAATAATAGGGGTGATGACTACAGCATCATCAGTATCATTTTCGAGTTTCTGTGTGATTGATTTGCTATCATAATAAATTGAAGAAAAATTGAAGTTTTGTTGTGATAAACAAAATTTGAAATTAAAATCCAAGTTGTAATTGACGAATATAAGAAAAAAATGATTTTTGAACTTATAATATGAGATAATAAATTTAGCTTTGGTAAAAGTTAAATAGAATTTACTTTAGAATTGGAATCTGAATTGGACTTATAAGTGGGAATTTAAGTTAAGTTAAACAAATGATCATTGAAATGGAATATAACTTAAGTAATGTTGAATGAATTTGATTTTGATATCAAAGTAAATTAATAATTAAATTAATGAAATAAAGTCATTAAATGAATATGAACTTGAGTTATATAAATAAAATTCAACTTTATTTGTTAAATGAATTAGCAATTGAATTAATAAATGGATTGAATGTTAATCAATCGAATGTGAATGAATTAATATGAAATAATGGATATAAGTGTTAATTCATTAAAAGCTAATGAATTGGAATTTGAATGAATTGAATGGAAACCAATTTAATATTAAACCAATTGAAATTGAAAGTGTTGAACCAAATTGAAGTTAAGTAAATTGAATTAATTTGGTTGTGTTGAATAGACTTTGGTTGTTATATGATTGTTGGTTGATTGTATATAATATAATTCATTATGTATTAATGAAATTGAATTGATTAAAAAAATTGGAAGCTATGAAATTGAATTTAAATTGAAAGTGAAGTAAATTTAAATAGAAATTGATTTGAATTGAAAGTGAACCAATTTGAATTTAAATTAGTGAATGTAAACTAATTGAAAATGAATAATTGAATGTCGTTGTATATAAATTGGTTGTAAACAATTACAAGTGATGTCGAAATTATATAAGTTGCTTATAAACCTTGTTTAGTATGCATTTCTTTTGATATGCAAGTGTTGTAGTTGTTTAAAAGAGTAAAATTGTTAATCACTTTATATATATGTCACTTACGTGTTTAAATTGAGTAAGTACAGGTGTCGTGGCTGCCGTTCGGTTGATTGGGTTGCGCTAAAATGCTTAATAAATAACTACTTTGCTTAAAAATGCTAAAAAGTTACGCCTACGAAATAAAAATAGGAAATATGAACTGTTTTTCTGCTTTTCCGACCGTGTGGGTCGATGTATACATATTTATGTCTATTATGATCCTACTACGATCGAACCGCGCAAAGGAAATGCTGGCGAATTTTTCTGAAAATTTAAGGCGTTAGAAATTTTTTGAAAATTTTGGAAAATTTTTGTTAATGAAAAGTCAATTTCCAAATTGAAATGAAAACGTAGGAATTGAACTAGAAAATGGAAACCACTGTTTTGGTTAAAGTTAAAGATTTGGAAAAGTGAATATAAAATTTTTCACTAAGTGGATTTTTGAAAAGTTAATGAATTTGGGCATTTTTCTTACTTTGTAATTTCGAGGACGAAATTCTTTTAAGGAGGAAGTTTGTAACGACCTAGAATTTCCGTCATTTGAAATTCATATATTTAACTAATTTTAAATATTAATAAGTAAGATTTGAAATTCGAATTAATTTAATTTCGATATAGTGATTTAATTGGGCGATTAAATTATTAATTTAATACCTGAATTTGGGTAGATAATTGAGATTTGAGTTAAATGTGATTAAAAATGATTTATAAATTTATATTAAATCATATTGGAGTTATAACGATGTTATAGAACTTTTAAAATCGAATTAAAAGTTGATTTGTGAAAATTGAATATTTTAATATTTAATTGACGAGTAAAAATGACCATTTTTCAAACAGTCTCGGATTTCGACGAAACCAGTTTCATCGGATCCGTAATGTGATATTATTGTAAGATTTCAAATTTCGTAGCAATCGGAGTTGTCGTTTGTCCGGGGCAAGCCAAAACGCATCGAAATCGGTTTAAATCGATTTGATTTAAAATTGATCGTTTATTTCCGTAACTCTCACATACGATCAAATTAGCTCCCGAAACACGTTCCATTGTGTTCGGAACGTGGGGGTAAACCTTAGAAATGCCAGTTGGCACGTTCAATTTCGAGTTCGAAAATTTTCCGGATGAACAATGTTTGGCAGTTTTCTATAAAAGCACCTCACTTCTTTCATTTGCAAACGACCATTAGGGTTTCAGCTCAAACCCTAGCCGCCAGTGATAAAAACAATGGCTGAAAACGTTCTAACTTCTTCCCTTAATTTCTTCAAATCCACACATCGATTCAACAAGCTTCCAACTGCAAAGATGAAGTGGAAGATGAGAACTATAGATCCATACGGTGATGATGATCATCGGAGCGACGTGGGGGGAGTTATCGTGGCCGATAGGTGTCACGAACGGGCATGGAAATCAAAATATAGAGGCAGCCGAGCTTCACTTCGTTCGAGGCGGTGATGGAGTAGGGCAGGGGCTTCGACGTGAAGGTCATTGATAGTTGTAGAAATGGTCGAGGTGGTCGCGAGATTTAGGCTTAAGAGGCGGCATGGGTTCGATTTTTTTACTGGGAAGTTTCATGGGAGAAGAAGCAAAAAGCGATGGCCTTGATTTTAGGGCTGAGAACGCACGGCTGAGATGGATTTGAGGGTTTGTAAATGAAAATAAAAATGTAAATTTTATTATATTAATTCGTATGAACTTTAAAATATTGTAACTTTGTCATACGAGGTCGGAAAATTACGAAACAAAATGCGTTGGAATCGTCTCGACGAGCTCTACGCAATGCAATTGGTTTGGAGTCAATTGGAGTCAGTGAAAATTTTGGGTAAAATTAAACGGTCATTTAATTTTATCTGAAATAAAACGCTGCAACCGTTATTGAAAGCAAGGTGAGAACCTCTCACTCAATCGAATGTTTTGTTTCGATTTAAATTTTAAATAGTTAGATTTAAAATTGTTGATAGTGTTGATTGTGATATTGAATGATGATTGTTATCTATTGTGATAAATAGACCCTATACGCCGTATATTAAGCGGAGGTTATTTATTAAAAACATATACCACGATAATTCAACATTTAAGTGGAATTGAGATTATATATGTATATATAGCAATATATATATTGGAATATGTATATATTGGAGTTGATTTCCCGCATTATATAGCGGATGAGACCCTATTGCGCCACATAATAGCGGATAATATTTATAAATCCCATATACCGCGATAATTTCATATTGAAGTGGAATTGGTATTGTGCTAACATCTGTGGATGCAGGGAAACAGGTTGGAGGGATCCAACTGGATTCCTCAAACATTTGAATTTATTTCAATGTTGTGTGTTGATTTATTTATAATCATTGCGTGATTATATTGTGATGGAATCTGTAGACGGCTATAAATTAACCGAAGATATTTTGGTATCGATGGATACCAGAAATATTTAAAATTGGATTTTTGAAAATTTAAGTTGAAATTTATCGAAGAATTTATTTTTGATAATTGGATAAATTTAAAAGGAGTTTTAGAAGATAAAAGTCTTATTTTTGAACCGTATTGAATTTGATTTCAAATTTTGGAAAAAAGGGCTAAATAAATGGATTTCGGAAATGTCAATTATAAATTGAAGAATTTATTTGAAATTGGATTTTTAAATAGATTTGAAGAGATAAAGGAATTTATTTTAAAAAGAAATAATTTTGAAATTGTTTGAAATGAATTTGAAAATCAATTTGTAATTAATTGATTATTAATTTACTATAACTAGTAAAATTGATTTAAATTTTTTTTATCAGATTTGAATTAATCAGATAATTGAATAAATCCTACTTATGGATTTTGGATTATATTGGATGTTGGATTGTTTGACATCTTTGAAGTGTGATACTTTGTGATATATTCTGATTTGTGTGTGATTTGTGATCTATTTATCTATGATCTTTGAATGAAGATAAGCGTTATAGTTTATACCGCTTATCAATTATATTGTTATATTTGATCTGTGATGGTTGATTGTTGTTGCACTATTGTGTTAAACCCGTGGACTACACAATACACACACAAATGTGGATTTCACGTGGAAATCGGTTAAGTCACAGATTTTTATCAATTTTGGAAAAATTGAGTTTTTGAATCCAAAATGGTTTTGGAAATTGGAATTTAAAGTTTTGAAATGGGTTTCAGAAATAAAAGTTATTTTAAATAACTTAATAGAATTGAAGTTTAAATCATTTGATTTAAATTTTGAATTCAATATTTTGAATTGAATTCAATATTTTGAATTGAATTCAATAATTTGGGAATTTTGGTTTAAAAGATTGTATAAATTATAAAAGGTGTTTATATGGGTTTTTAACCATTTAAAAAATATGGTTTTGGAAATTTAAATGTATATTCAAGTTTTATACTTGGAAAGCTTTAACCTATGTAATTGTAACCAGTTTTTCCCAAAACGGAAACTATTTGTTTTCAAATAATAATGGCTTTCATAAAGTGAAGATTTCCAATTTGTATCAAAATAATTCAAGTTGAAATGGAATTGTAAATAGTTTGGAAAACTATGAATTAACCTTTGTGAAGATGATTAAACTTTATTTTGAAATAAAAGAGTATTTCAAATGGTGTATCTCTTATATTATAAAAGACTTGAATTGTGAATAGTTTTGAAAGCTATAAATTAAATCTTAATTTAAAGATTTAATGGGTCAATCAAATTGAAATGGAAATTGATTTGGAAATCTGTGAATGAATCTTTGTGAAACTAGGTAAACTTTGTGAAGTAAATCTTTTTGTTTAAAGATTTAAAATGGTAATTTGGTTAAACCATTTAAAGGAAAGGATTTGGGTAATAAGTTGTGACTTAATTGAAATCCCATATCCAGATGTTTTGAAATATTGTGCTCACTATTCGGGTTAGTCGGGAAAAGACCATTGTGTCATATAACCCATTTCGAATTAGTGATACAACGATATGGATCGTATTGAAGACCGGTGGTGAAGACCGGGTATTTGTGAAAACGATAGGATGACCTATCGATTGTCTCTGCACCGTTAGCTACGGTATAGAGATTTCCTTTGTGATGGGAAGTTTTATCGGGATTGTGAATACCCGGATTGCAAGGGCTTCTTTTGAAGTGCCTTCGGTTCTGTTCGAACCCGGAACAGACTTGTATGGTTACATGTCTGACATTACATTTTGAGATATAAAGCTGATTTCTTTCAAATACATTTCTGTTGGTGGCGGAGAATTTATTCTCTTAGCTTAATACCCTTCTATGAGACGTACGAGCTCAGAGGTTATGTAGTTGAAATTTATCAGCGATATATTCCCAATTTGGTAATGTGGCATGCTGAGTGTTGCTGTGTGATGATCATTTATTGATCGTTTGTGATCAAAGCGTGGCTTTGTGAAAAAGCGTGGCTTTGTGAAAAAGCGTGGCTTTGTGAAAAAGCGTAGCTTTGTGGACGAGACTTCGTCAGAGCCTCACAACCCGGAAATGGTCGAAACAGGAAAGATGCGGCAAGGTTTCAGGGGTAGCTTCCCTAGGGTATGACCATTCCTTCTGGAAAAGGGTAGTATCATGGTATGGAGCCCAGATACTTACTCATGTGGACACACTTTATTTATTATGTGTGATGTTGATTACCGAGCGCTCGGATAAAGGTCCCAAAGGACCGGGGGTGGCATATCTCAGGTTTACTGCCCGGGAAGGGAGTGACCGGCCTTGTTTGGCAGAGAGCAGGTTGTCTCTCGGAGCGTCCAGCCAGAGGCGTTCCTTCGTGGCATAGGGAGTTCCTTAGCCTGACCATTTGTTGGATAATCCAAAGAAACAATACGAGCCTTGTACGGTTTTAGTTGTATTATTTGCTATGGAATGTGGCGGTAACCTGCTATTGAACATAGTAGCTATAGTAGGCATAACGTGAAATGCCTATGCTGGCTAAGATTAATATTATACTTTCGAAATGTTTTCTGCACTATGCACTAATAATAATAATAATCCAATGATTTGCATAGTAAGCATGTTTGACTATCATAAGAAGAAATCTCCTCCAATTCTGCGTTTGCATTGTGTGTGTGGCGGGAGGTCTTATGGTAGTTTCATTTTCCAAAAGCATTGCGGATATTTTCTACTTGCTTTGTTGTTGTTGTGTTTTAAAGATAAAACTGTTTTAAGTTCTCACACCAGTCACCATGACTGACCTGGAGTTTATTGTTTCTTTCCTAAACTCTGGGTGCCCACCAATTTCCACACGTGCAGTCTAGAGTTAGGTTATCAGGTCATGCTGGATTCAGGAGATGCTTTGGAGCTCATTGGCGAGCTGGATGATGAGACGTATCATTTGTATATGATATTATTTATTTCGCTGTGTATTCTGTATGAGGACAAGTTTACATAACTGTCCAGTGTTGTATTGCTGTTGTAAACTCTGATGATGATGTAATGTATTAAATGATTTAGTTCTTTGATTTAAAGATTATTCATTTATCTATTATATGTTGTTCCGCTGCGAATGTGAGATTCTGATGTTGTTTCTGTTTCTGTTGTTTCTTCTTTCTTTTTCTTCTGTTTTCTTCTACCTCTTCTTTTTCTCCATAATAATTCGGTTTTCCGGTATTCGATTGCTCGGCACTTGATATAGTGGACGTATTAATGTCGATTTTCGAGCGATGAAAAATCGCGTTCGTTACACATATCCACGGTTTTAGTCATTCTCAATTGGTAAGGCCTTAGGCTATGTCATTACCATTCACATATAGCACTTCTCTCTTGGAATGCTAACATTGCCTTCCTGATGTTGACACAATATCAGCATTCATCCATACAAGTCGTTCAGGAAATGAATGAACTGAAGGCACTACTTCCACTACACTTGTTTTGGAATACCCTCAAGGTTAATGGCAATATAACCCTTGCACTTCAAGTCTTGAATCTTGATCATGACTTGATAGTTCCAATTCGAACACTTTACGTTGGTTCGAAGTGGTTTTCGGATTACTATTCGTCATCCGATCCCGGTCTCTTCAAACCAACATTCATTAATTTTAAATGGTCAAGTTATTTGATAGCGAACAACTCCACTATCGGGTGCAAGGTTTACACATGGACATACACTCCATATACTTAAGTTATCTTGACCCGCTTATCGAAATTAACCTTCTTGTGTTTATCACGTTACCGATATTCAACATTTGTGCTAAACACAAGTTGACTTACTTTCCATAAAATGTATCAACATGTATAATCACTACTTTAATTCATTTGGCCACTTAATGGTCCAGACGATGAGATCCTTTGATTTAAAATCACTTAACTTGATAAGAAGATTGATCTAAAACATAACCAATTATGTTGAAAAATAGTTTTGAAAAGATTAAAGTATATTTAATTAGCTTAAACCCTAATTATATCCTAATTAAATCAAGATTAATTCGTAATTAAACTTTAATTAACTTAATGAACTTAGTTAAGTCCTAATTAACTTCTTAATGCATCTTAGTTAAGGTTAAAATAATTCATTATTAGTTAAACCCTAATTAGTTAAAAGTCAATTAAATAATCGCTTAATTAAATAATAATTAATTAACTAATTAACTTAATTAAATAATAATGAATCATTAAATTACTTCTTAACTTCATTAATCACAATTAAAACTTTATTAATCACTAATTAGTCATTAACCTTCTTTAAGTGTTACTTAACCATTAATCACTTACTTAATTATCAATTAATTACTAATTACTTTTAATTAATTTATTAAATAATAAAATATTAATTTAACTAAACTTAATCTCATTTTATATTGCTAATTAAGTTTGAAAATCTTTTGCAAAACCATTTCAAAAGAAAACGTTTTAAAACGACAATCGAAAATTTTGTCGAACTACATCCATAGCGACTATCGCTATGAGCGCAGTTCGCTATAATATATTTCAACATGAACTACTTCACTAACTCTTACTATTCATGATTTGAAAACATACTTTGGAAAGTTTTTGAAACTTTAAACCAAATGTACAAACTTTAATTCATTTCAAACTTTAAACTTTGAAAACAAAGGTTGATTTCAACCGGACCTCACATCCGTCGCAAATACACAAAGTTACTAGCTTTGTTTTCTAAACATCATGACTTTGGTTCATGATTACAATCATGCAAACACAATATCACATACTACCATTGTAAATGAGTCACATATCCATATATATATATATATATATATATATATATATATATATATGCTTACTAACTTCACATTTAACACGTCAAACTGCATAATCAAATCAATTACACATGATCAACCAAACATTTGCGACCAACATGATAACCATCCAATTAATACACCATATGATCATCATATATTTGCAACATGAACATGCTAATATTTTTCCCAAAATAAGCAAGTTTACTCACCTTTATGCTAACTAACTTGGCCCGAACTTCGACTATAACTCGGCAACGCCTTTACGTTCGGCTCTAGCTTAAAAATTTAAAACTTTGGAGGGGCTAAGGCTTAGAATGGGTTCAGCCTGAGGTGATTTGGCTTGGCTAAGGCTTTGTGTAGGTAGTAATGGCCTTGGTTTTTGGAAGAGAGGATGTTGAAATGAAAGTATAAGAAGTATAGAAGGTATGGAAGTAGGTTACAACACAAAAGGATAACTTTTTTCTAATTATTTTGAACTATGGAAGCCATGGAATTTTTAGAGAAGAAGGTTTAGAAAAAATGAAGTTGGAATGTAAATAAAAATGTGTGTGTGAGGGCGTGTATTTATAGATGAAAGAAAGTAGGAAAATTACCATTTAACCCTAGTTTTAAAATATCCCAACATGTCGTTATTTTGACAAGTCACATCAACACCTTCCTCCCCATCATATGCCACGTCCCCCCCCCCCTCTCTAGTTAATTCCTCTAGGTCATGATGGATAATGATGATAATGCTAAGATATGACAAGAGATAATGATATATACTTATATATATATAAATTATTATTTTTTAAACCATGACTTTTCACATCACTTGCTAAACATAATTAACATAAGATAATATACTATTAGTGTATTATTATTTAGTTAATTAACTCTTATATATGTGTATATATAGTGCACAAAGACGAACAATGTTCCTGACAACTTTCCGGTGTCGAAAGGTCGAAATTTCGGAAAACGTTCTTCGGTCACATTTTCCATTTTTCTACGAACTATTTAATTTGGTAAACAAATTTTGAAAACGATTTTTCCATCATTATTAATTAATTAAAATGAGTTCATTTATTAAAAAAATGCATTTATTGACTATATAAATCTGCCTAGCTAAAGCGACCAAACCCTGGGTCGTTATATTCTACATCCCATAAAAGAATTTCGTCCCCGAAATTACTAACGAGAGTTAACACAAAAGGAATCATATATTCATACCATAATATTCGTATAAAAGGTATACAAGCATCCTAAACAACAATACATCCATGACATGTACACAACAGGTATCCTAACAACCATCCAGGATAAGCTTCCTTTACGTGATCCACAGTTTCCCAAGTGCAATCTCTGGGATCATCACTCCACTGAATCTTAACCAGTTGCACCACTTTGTTGTGCAATTTCTTCTCATCTTGATCCACAATACTGACTGGATGTCTAACTATCGTTAGGTTCGGTTCTATTTCCAAGTCATTCTGAATTGACGTTTCCACCACTGAAGATGGATCATGCACACTTTTCCTCAAATGGGATACATGGAACACATTATGAAATCCTGACAACTTTTTGGGCAACTCAACTCTGTAAGCGAGTGTCCAATCCTTTCCATGATCTTGAATGGTTTAATGTATCTCGGTGCCAGCTTTCCAACTTTTCCAAATCGAACGACTCCTTTGATGGGAGTTATCTTCACGTACACAACATCGCCGACTTTGAATTCCAAATCCTTCCTTCTCTTGTAAACATAACTCTTTTGGCGATCCTAAGCTTCCGTCATCCTTCTTCTATCCATTTCAACTTTATATGTCGCCTCTTGAACCATATCTGGACCAAGCACTAAACAATCTCTAGATTCTACCCAACACACAGGTGATTTGTACGGTCTCCCGTATAGAGCTTCATAAGGCACCATTCCAATGCTAGCTTGATAGCTGTTGTTATAAGAGAACTCAACCAAGTGAATACGATCCTCCGAAATCAAGAATATAGGCTCTCAGCATATCTTCCAAAATATGATTTACTCTTTCAGTTTGGCCATCGGTTTGAGGATGGTAAGCAGTACTTAGACTTAACTCCGTTCCCAAAGCTGTTTGCAGAGCTCCCCAGAATTGGCTCGTTAAGATAGGATCTCGATCACTTACTATGCTTATTGGAACTCCATGTAGATGAACTATTTCCCTCATATAAATTTCTGCCAATGAAGCTGCCGTTCTATTTGACTTGACCAGAAAAAATGTGCACTCTTTGTTAACCGGTCCACAATGACCTACACTCATTCATTTCCTTTCTTGGTTCTAGATAAACCATCTATGAAATCCATTGACATCATCTCCCATTTCCACTTAGGGACTTCCAAAGGTTGAAGTAATCCAGCCGTTTTCTGATGATCTCCCTTAATTTGTTGGCAACTCGCACATCTTATCACAAAGGTGGAGATATCCTTATTCATTCCTGCCCATCAAAAAGACTCCTCATGTGCTTATACATCTTGTGAACTCCAGGGTGAAAACTCAATCTAGATTTGTGACATTCCAACAACACTTCCTATCTCAGTCCATCTATATCCTGAGCACACAATCTTCCTTTGATCCTTAAAACACCTTGGTGATCCATCTCAAAATCTGTACATCGACCTTCCATGACTCCTCGAATTAAATTCTCCATAGCACTATACTTCCTTTGGATCTCTGTAACTGAAGAGTCAGGGTAACTTCTGAAAGAGATAAAACTGCATTCCTGCTTAAGGCGTCCGCCACTAAATTAACTGCATTCCATAGCATAAAGAATGTCTAAGTCATATGCCGCCAAGAACTCTAACCATCTTTGCTGTCTGAGATTCAAGTCTTTTTGGGTGAAAAGATACTTCAGGGACTTATGATCAGTATAGAGCTCAAACTTTTCACCCAACAAATAATGCCTCCATATTTTCAATGCGAAGGCCACAGCTAATAACTCCAAGTCATGCATAGCATAGTTCTTTTCATGTGGTTTCAACTGCCTACTAGCATACATAATCACTCTTCCATTCTACATCAGAACAACTCTTAATCCAACTCCACATGCATCGGTAAACACCGTAAACCCACTGTATCCGTTAGGGACAGCCTGAACTGGCGCACCGGTCAGTCTCTTCTTCAGTTCTACAAATGCTTCCTCACATTTAGGTGTCCATTCAAACTTTTCACCTTTGTTAGTCAACTTATTCAAATGTGAGGAGATTTTAGAATAATCCTGAATGAATCTTCTATAGTAACCGACAAATCCTATGAAACTGTGAACTTCAATAGGAGTCCGAGGTCGCTTCCATTCCTGTACTGCTTCCACCTTTATCGGGTCTACTGAGATACCATCTCCCACAATATGCCCTAAAAGTCTTACCTCCAATTGCCAAAAATGGCATTTAGAAAACTTTGCTTTCAAAACATGCCTCCTCGGGGTTTCTAAAACTACTTCCAAGTGATATCTATATTCCTCTTCCGATTTGGAGTAAATTAAAATGTCATCGATAAAAACAAGCATGAACTTATTTAGAACCTCTCAGAAACCACGATTCATAAGATCCACGAAATATGCGGGTGCATTGGTCAGCCCAAAAGGCATAACCAACCATTCTAAGAAAAAGTCTGGGCCTTAAAGGCTGTTAAGGGTATACTATCCTCAGCAACCCTTAATTGGTGAAATTCGGTAGCTAGATCCATTTGGAAAAATACCGTAGCTCCATGAAGTTGGTCAAATAAGTCCTAGATACGGGGCAAGGGTTATTTATTTCTAATAGTCAACTTATTCAACTCTCTATAGTCCACATACAATCTTAAAGATCCATCCGACTTAGCCGCGAAAACTGCTGCTGATCCCCAGCTCGACTGACTAGGTCTAATCAATCCCCTCCCCAACAAGTCCTGGTTTTGCTTTACTAACTCCTCTCTTTCCCTTGGAGCCATTCTTCTCTTAGGTTGAACTATGGGTCTTGCACCAGAAACAAGATCAATGTGGAATTCTATCTCTCTATGTGGGGGTAAATTCCTAACTTCTTTAAACACATCGGGAAAGTTCTTAACAACCTCTATGGATCCTAGCCCTTCTTGAGATGCTTCCAAGGCATACATGAAACTACATATATGACTACCAGGGTCCTCACAAGGTACTTTAGCAATATTTCCCAATTTGGTTACTAATGTTACCATTCATTCTTTACAGTCTAAGATAGCCTCATATATTGATAATCAGTCCATACCGAGAATGAGGTCAAATCCCTTAAAATCTAAGATATATGGATCACAAGTAAAATGATGGAAAAGATAATAAATTGGCACTTCTTCACATACTAGGTTCAAATGGGTTACACCTCTATAGGATTAGATAGGAAAATAGGGTTTTCTACAATATTTGGGATAAAATAAAATTTCTTTACGGCTTCTAAAGGGATAAAACTGTAGGAGGCACTAGTATCAAACAAAACTTGAACAAAAATACCACTAATTAATAGGGTACCTTTAAGAATGCCCTTTCCCTTCACATCTCCTAAGGTTGATGGCTCGTCCTTAATCGCATACACTTTAGCCTGCTGCACCTTCTTCTTGAGTGGGCAGTCCTTTATCATATGTCCAGGCTAGTGACAGTTGAAGCATAACGTCCTGGACCATTGGAGAGATAGGTCCTGCTAGCTGCTTGGAAGTTTCAGAGTCTTTACATAATTTTGCAATATGACCCTTCTGCTTACAGATATAACAAGTGGTATCCTTAAACTTGTTCCCCTTATCCCCTCTAGGATTTCCTTTTCCTTTAACCTGCTTACTCCAGTTAGGGTTAAACTTCCTTTTGTTTGAATTGTTGTTGCCGGCATTATCATTTGTTACTGTTGGAGAAGGCTTCTTCTTGTCCAAGACTTCATACCTTAGTGCCATATCTACCAAATCCACAAATGAACCCTTAACATGGGCAGTCATCCTCTCATAGAAATTCTCCCTCATTCCTAAAAAGAACATCTCCTTATTCTTTAGTGGGGCGTTGATCAATTCTTGGTCCAAAACAAGATAGCTCATTGAACTTTGTCTCATATTCTGTCACAGATGAATCTCCCTGCTTTAAGTCTAAAAAATTCATGTACATCAAATGCAGGCAGGAACTGATCTTCAAATGCTTCCTTAAAACGAATGGCATCTCCACCACCACATTATAAGGTTCTCGGATATGGGTCATGGTCATCCTAGCAAGCTCGGGTCTCAGTCCTCGAACGAACCTTTCATTCATTCTGAAACCAGTGTCAACCAAAGCATATCCATATCGAGACAGCTCATCAAACTTAGCAGCATACTCTATCACTGACATCTCTCCTTAAACTAGATCCATGAACTTCCTCATCAATGCAGACTTAGCAACCTCAGACAAAAACCTCTGTTTAAACCTTCTCCTAAAATCAGCCCATGTTAACTCTTCCTCCGGAACTTCGGCGGTCACACTATTCAACCAACGAAGCGCTGCCCCTTGCAACTGCCTAGAGGCTAGCCTTCTCTTTTGCCCATCATCCAAACCTAGATCAGTACAGATCCTATCACAACTCAGTAACCAATTCTCAACTTCAACAGCATCCTCCATTCCAACAAATGGGTTTCCACCCAGACTGGTGTAGTCTCTGCTTAGCTTAGCATAGTTATTCCCAATTGGAGCCACAGGATTAGCTCCTCCAACATTACCGGCAACTCCAGCTTGCAAGATATTAGCCAAAAACTGATACACCATCCCCGCATCTACTGGCAGATTTCCAGCACCTACATTGGCTTCAACATTTGGATTAGCATTAGCCTGTCAACCTTGATTCCTCCTGGTATTAGGTCGAGCATTTCCATTAGTTGTGGTGCTTCCTCCACCTAGATTTCCTCTTCCGTTTCCTGCTTCCATATCTTCTTTCTCGTAAATCTACATACGAGCCTTAGTAAGATACAAAAGAACGGTCTAAGAGAGAGGGAACACGTACTTATATATATATATATACATATCAAATACAAGTACGTTACTATAGCGTTAACCCAAACCCCGATCATATTTTCAAATTTATTGGATTATGTTTCAAAAACTTTTAGGTTTAACTTTCTTTTAAAGTTTCATAAACCTATGCTCTGATACCAACTTGTAACATCCCCCTACTTGGAGGCCCAATACTAACGGCTACGGATGCTGCAATCATCCATAATTATTAATCCTCGACAACCAAATATGGCGATGTTAGATTCATTGATACACAGAAACACATGAATATGGAAAATTTTAAACTTCAAACAAAATCACATTCCATTTCAAAATATTTCCAAATTCATTACATAATTCGAACTTCGCAAATCACGTTCAGAGAAAATATATTTATTACAACATACGTCCAAGAGCGACATATGAAGATGCCTCCTTGGATGATCAGAGTATATACATGAAATATAACAAGTTTGCCATTACAAACAACACAGTGGAATCAAAAGAAAAGAGAACTCTAAATAGCTATCATGCCTACTGCACATCTCCGGAAGCTTATTCGTCTTAAGAGATACCTGAAAACCTCAACTCTCAAACTACTCAAAATCAATTGAGTACCCGAGAGTTTAAGGGGACAACATAAACTTAGAGTTAGACATAAAGCCTGGTATGAATAATAATCTACCATCTCAATCATTTAGATATCTAGTGAGACCACGTCGCTTAGAGGAATGGATTTCTCCTCATTAGTATCTCAAAATCTTTTATAAAACCATATACCGTGCTCCTGCATCCACAATGGTTAAAACAATTCAAAATAGTATAATATGATGATATGCAAAGCAAGTGGATTAATTCTGTATTACCCATTCCCATTCATTTTAGACTATCTGTCTCAATTTTAGTTTCTAGATACTATTAACCTATTAGTTTTCATGGGCTGACTAATAACCGATTAAACCTTTAAGACTCCCTGTCCAATTATATAGTTTTCACGGGATTACTATGAACCTATTAGTAACTCCAATATCTTACTCTTATCCTAGTTTTCATGGGTTGACTAGGAACCTATTAACATATGTCAATATTTCATCCGGATATAGTTTTCATGGGCTAACTACAACCTATTGGCCCTACCAGTATCCAATCATAGTTTTCATGGGCTTACTATGAACCTGTCTATCTGATATCTTCCTTTACATATAGTTTTCATCGGCTAACTATGAACCTATCTATCTAACATCTTCTTTTATGCATATAGTTTTCATAGGCTAACTATTAACCTGTCTATCTGACATCTTCTTTTATACATATTTTTCATGGGCTAACTATGAACCTATTGGCCCCTACTAATATCTTTCCCTTTGCATAGTTTTCATGGGCTTACTGAGAACCTATTGGCCCCTGCCAATATCTGTCTTTTATATTTTAGCATCCTATATTTTGGTCTTCCTGACCTCCTGGATGCAATTCTACTCATTCAGGAGTTTTATCAATTTATATTCACTACTAGGTTAACCTAAATGGTTCTTCTACCCTTTAACCCCAAAATGCAGTTATGGGTCCATTTAAAGGTGAATATATTCATATTTGAAGAAGCAACATAACAACATAACAATACCACTCCTGTGCGTTTAAATTTACCAAAGATAGCTTCTTTTTAAAACCATTATAAAGACTCCTTTAAAATATAGCCGTGGGTTTTTCCTTTAAAAATAGAGTTTGAGTTATAAAACCTTTCAATACCTTCGAAACCTAGCTTTCGACTTCATAGGATGACCTCCTTAGAAAGCTCTTAAAAACATTAGGCTCCTGCCTTTTTAATACTTTAAAATCTACCTTTCGAATACATTAAAGTATTAATATTTAACCTTTAGAAGCATCGCTTCGAAACCAGTTGAAAGTACCCCTTTCGACACCATTGGAAGTAACCCTTCCGAAATCATTGAAAGTACCCCTTTCGAAAGCATTGAGTTTATACTTAAAATATCATTCGGGTAAAGTGAATATAGTCAAAAGCATCTGTTTCGAAACCATCCTTTATCATATAAAATATTGGGAAAAAACTTGATGGCGTCGGCGCCATCCCTTCCGAAAGCATAAAACATTTGGGTAAAACATTAGAAGGTTGGTGTCGAAACCCCTTTCGAAAGCTTTAGGAGGTGGCTTACACTTTATAAAAGAAAGTATCCTTTCAAGAGCATTAATATCTTCAACACCACCGAATGGTCAAAGAACGATAGTAGGGTATCGACTAGGTCGGAACCCCTTCTTTTAAAACATTCTTTCATAAGTAAGGAACCCAGTCGAAAGCAATCTTAAATTAATGGCAACCCTTTCAAAACCTTTATAAAACCTCTTTTGAAACCTTCTGCTTCGACTTTGTCGAAGGCTAAAACTAAACCAAGGCGGGCGCTTTTCATTTAAACAAACCAAGGCTTCGACCCCTTCGGAAGCTATGCTTTCGACACCTTACCTTCCGCCTTCCTCCAATCCACTACGTACCATCTTAGTGATACCTTGTGTATTGGTTTCGACAGTGTAGGTTTCGACTAAGATAAAGGCGGAAGCTTCTATGTCGAAAGGAGCTTTCCTAAGTAGGCGGAACCAATTTCTGAGCAAACCTGGGTTAGTTCTTTTTAAAGTAAACTTTTCTCTAACTAACCTGCCACGTGTCAACACTTGATTTGTTGCCTTAACTTTTCAAATCCTTTTTCAAAAATTAACCGTTGCTTATCAGATTTAAACCATGGTTAAGTTAATCAATTAAGCCTTTCCATTAGACAAAACCAATTTTGCAAAAAAGTCCCTTTTCTAAAACAATTTATTTTGCATAGCAAATCACTTTGGAAAAATCCCCAAAAATTCCAGAAATTCAATTTAATCATGTTATCTAACATATCAAAATTCTAGACCCAAATTCTTAGTATTTTCCAAAATAAATTTATAAACCTAAATACCCATATTTTCCTTTGAAAATTCATAATAATCTTTCCATAGCTTGGAAAATTATCAAAATTGAAACCCAACTCCAAAATCATGTTTCTCATAACATAAAATTTTCCCATGGCATTTAAACATCAATAGATCTCGGTTTTGACCTAAAACCATATAAAAACCCTTTTAAACAATCTTGTTTAAATCAAATACATCTTAAATCAAGCATATCATCATCCAATATATCATAAAAATGAATTTACCCTTAAATCCGAGAATATATGATTTAAAACAAAATAGATGGAATTATTATTCACCTTGATCTTGGATAAGGAGATTGGATTGAGATTGATTCCCCTAAGCTTGAATTTCTAGCTTTAGTTTGAATTCCTCTTCTTTAATGGCCGGCCTCTCCCTTGCGTTTAATTTTTAAAATGACGTGAATGATAAGAAAAAGGTAGGAATGAAAATTTATAAAGGGAAGTTATGGATGGCAATTTCCAATAATGCCCTTATGTGACTTAATTAACCAAAACCCATTCTTAAGCCCATTTGTTAGTTCATTAGGCACGATCTTAATTAATTAATTCAAGTCTCAATCCCCTTATCACTTAACATTTACATTATTCTATTTAATTTATCTAATTAAGTCTTCTGAATAATGTTATCAAAAATTAGGGGTGTTACACCTAATCGAACAAACCTAAAATCTTTGCCTTCACATGCAAATAGACTCCACAATATCCAATCAATTTCCGCATCAAAATTAGCATGCAAGACTTTCCTTTCACTCTAAATCAGTTTGATATATGGCAAAACAATTTCAAAAAAATAAATTTAGATGAAGAAAGTAATGGAGAAAATACTCAACTCATTATCTCTAATATAGATTTAAACTCTGACGAAACTGCCATGATAATGCAGCCTAATCAGCTTTAGCTTCCTTTCTATCCCACACTTTGCCCATCCAACCAGCAAGCAATCTTGAATAACATGAATTCATCAAATTCTCTCAACATAATCACTCCCACTTATGAAAATCCACCTTATCTAACTCCAGAACCTTAGGCTAGCCTTTTCACACACTCCTCCTTATCCAATCAACATGAAATCACTGGACACCTAATATTAACTAATACACATAATATCATCTCACACCATCCAATTAGCACTCAAGAAAACTATTCAAAGCACAATTCCTTTTCTAATCATGAAGCTCCTTCTCCCCATTTTCAATAATCTTATGTAAGCCCTTACAAATATCACACCAATAAATACGTACGAGCAAACTTTATTGTATTCTCAGGGAAACTGTATTTTCACTTATTTTTTATTCAGTATGATCATGATAATTGTAATGTTTGCTAAATGTTCTATTCATAAGTTGAATGTCACATAATCATAAAGTATCTAAGGAGAATTCATTCAACAGGCATAGTAATGTCACAACTTATATCATTTTCTACAGATCCAACATATATATAGGTTTTCTATAGATCTAATATCAAAAACAGTTATAGAAACAACATCAAAACAACAGCCGCATCAGCATAAACAAATAACAGCATCAGACAACTTCACTTTTCTGTACTTATTTTAACATTCTTAACCTTCTTCCATGTTTAAAATATATTTTAAATATATTTAAACGTACTTTTAAAATATATTTAAACATGATTTTAATAAATTTTGGAATTCAGCTATAAATAATGAGCACTGGTTACGTTATTCCCTAAATTTATTTCCAACTTTAGAAAAAATATCTTATATTTCTCCGTAATATTAACTTCTTCCCATTTTCACCTCATGAATTCTAGTAAAACATTAAAATTATAATATCCTTCCATCTTAATCAAATATAACTATCAATTTATACCTCAGATAAACTTGAAGCGAAATTTGAATTCGTATACATATCTCAGAATTTTAAGAAACAAAATATACAATACCATATCTGTTTGTTTTCAAATCATATTTTACGATTACATATAAATCAGATTCCACATGTCCAATCCATGAAAACATAGGTGGAAACATATCTTGCTACTCTGTTAACTTTCATTTACTCAGAAAACATTAATTTTGGATCTATCATGCCTTTTGTTTTCTTCCATATTTAAGGTCATAACCAATTAATAAATATATATCTTTAAATGAGCAAAACAAAAATGGCCCAAAATGGAGAATATCCATGTACGAAAATACTACATTTGCATGAAAATAGAACTCCTTAGCATGCAAAAGAATGCAATGGATAACATATAAAAATTGTGCATGGAATAAGTCATAAAAAAAGATAGAAGCATTTAATGCATAGTCAATTTTTGGAGATGAACGCATTAGATGATTAAAAACGAAACATAACCACAAACAGTCATCGAGAGAGTTAAGGATAACCAAAAGTGATTATGCCATATTAATAAATACAACATTTTAATTTAAACTCTTCTACCACACCACCACCACCATTGAATCTAACTCAAATTTTGTTTTTGCTGTTAATTTTTTTGCCTTTTGATTTGAATACATACAACTTAATTTAATTTCTCTACTAACTGGAAAAGCAAGACAACCTCAAGGCAACATTATATCTCATCAAAGAAACATTTTAAGAAAGTATATTATAAAAGGAAAAAACTATGTTTTGCTGAACTTTCCCAATAATAGTAATAAGAGCCACAAAAGTTGAAGATATTATAAGCTTTATTAAGTTTTATATGTCTAGAAAGTACTTTTCTATCAACATATAAGTTGTTTTACAGTGTTATAGATAGAATCAGGTCGGTCTAAAAAGTATTTTTCATGCATATTAGTGCATTTTAGTGTTCACTTAGGCTTCTTATTAGAGTTGGAACTATGGATAACCTGAGATATGCACACACAACACCATATATGATATATGATGTCTCAGATTTAATTACTTTTCTTTACTACACAGATATAATAAATTGTAAAAACAATCACTTTTATATATCACTTTGATTGGCAAATGGCTCTTTCATCTTTGATCAAGTTAATGAATAGTTACAGTTAAAGAAGCATAGTTTACATGTTAATCTCATCTAAGCTCTTCAAAATTTAATCAAACAACAACAGGATTAATTACATAGAAAAGCCACAAAACTAACGTTGTTCCCTTAACGCTTTATTCGGTCAATGACATCGTTGAGGTTTAGGTTAATGCTTATTCAATACTTTACTCTAATAATTGAAAATAAAATAAATGAAATAATAGTAATAGTCAAAATCTTATAAGCAAGCACCAACCTCCTTAATATCTTCCATCCTTAGAATCAGATTCATCATCCGAACTCGTAATTCCCACTCAACACTATGTCCCCTGCATCAGGCCTTCCCTTATACGGTTTCAGAACCCTTTCGGACTAAACCCTTTCGAGCTCGAGCACTTGGGTAGTGCTTGAAGGTAGATATTATAGTTTTAACCATAGTCGATTATCGGTAATTGACATTCAAAGTTGGAGAGGACAATAGATCTGGAAGGGGGGAAATTGGTTTATGCATTTTTGCAATCGACGAGGGAAGAAAAACCAAATAGGGGATGAATAGAACGATGATGGTGATGAATCAGATTGAGGATTTGAAGAACTGAATTGGGAAGAAACCAAATCGGGAGGGGAAACATGATATACGCATGATCAGTTAAACGTTGAGGGAATTTTGGATAATTCAAAAAGGCATGGTTGAAACTAGTGCAATGTTTACATTGTTAGTAGTAGAGATGATACCATTGGCTAGTTGTTTATTTGGATCCTTAATCATAATTTTTGGAAAAGTTAGTAAGTCTAGAATTGGTTTTAGAGTTAATTGGATGATTACATATGATGTTATGGTTTGATCTATAAATGTATGAGATTTTATAAAATAATACAAAAGAAATATCTTATGAAAATATGAGATTTCATAAAATAATACAAAAGAAGTATTTTATAAAAGTATAATATTTTATAAAATAGTAAGAAAAAATTATCTTATAAAGTGGTTATAAGGTTTTATAAATTAATTATGATATGAATACCTAATTCTTCATAAGGGAATTAAGTACTATAAGAGCTTAAAAATGATTTATAAGCTAGTTTGGTATTTTATAAAATCATGGAACGATTTTATAAACGGGTAGAAAATAAGATTTGATTTTTATAGAAAAGATTTGATAAATAAAAGTAAGATTTGAATGTTAAACAATCAATTAGTTATTTAAATATATGTGTATGTATATGTATATGTATATGTATATGGAAGAGTGTGTACACACACACACACGTGTATTTGAAGTTACATAGTAATCAATACAATTCTTGTATTGTAATTAAAATAGTTGAATAGTTTGGATGGTTGATAATGTTTGCTTATTTGTGTAAATAATTGTATACACGTATAGGAAGGTCCATATGTATATACAAGCACATTACGAGCAATCTCATAGCCATAGCGAACATCGGGTGCGTTAAGTTGCATGAGAGCATGCCAGGTTGAGTAATCGTTCTGGTGAAGCTCGAAATGTGATTTGTGAATTTTTTACATGTTTGTGTATACATGTATGCATATGCGTGCACAAGTGGGTGCATCGACACACGTTTGAGCATCACGTGAGGTGAGAAAGTTGTTTGAGTTCATTTGGGCATAATAGAGGAGCCTGGGTCATTGAAATCGTCATGGTGAGATTCCATACGAATAACAGCGGGATTCGTATTGAAATCATTCCGAATACTTAAGAAACCACTTCCAAAGCATCAATCGATGAACTCCAAAGGAAGTCCGATGTGGCAAAGGCAGACTATGGGAGCTAGGCGAACTCATCGGCCGAAGCAACGGAGAAGACGAGGCATGAATTGATGACTGTTTAGGAGTTTCCTACCTTCCCCAGGCTCATTGCCTAGAAACTGTCGGGATTCATATCGAAATAAGTTTTTGAATACTTAAGAAACCACTTCCAAAGCATCAACCGATGAACTATGGAGGAAGTTTGATGTGGCAAAGGCAGGCTATATGAGCTAGGTGAACTATCGGGTGAAGTGACGGAGAAGAAGAGGCATGAATCGATGACTGTTTGGGAGTTTCCTACCTTCCCCAGGCTCATTGCCTAGAAACTGTCATTTTCAATCGACTGAGGATCACATTGTAAAACCCCCACCTCTATACCAATACTACCCAAGAGTATTACAAAGTAATACTGTCGAGTAATACAAAGAGTGAGGCTATATGAGATACACACGTGAATATTCCCTTAGCTGGTACGTATTTATACATGGAATAAATAATCGACCTACACGTATATGGTATCAGCACAAAGCAATAAACATGTGTACCTCTAGGATAGAACAATACACAATATACAGAAATATCAAAGATCACATAGTCAACCCTACCAACAATATATAATATACAATATATAAAATATGTCCAATATATATCACAATGATATACAAATTTGGACCAACAATACTAAATTCAATTCAAAGCACGAAAGCAAGGTCAACTAGCTTAGATGCAACAAAGCATAACAAAGCAAAGAAATGCACAAGTGTAACAAGTACACAGCCAAATGTGCTCGCGCACACAAGAACACACAATGACAAATACAAATACACACTAATATACAAGTCCATTCATCTTTTCAATAGAAAATTTATCTACAACTCAAACAAATCTATTATACACCAACAAATATTATATAAGGAAATTCTTTTAATATACTCTTTCTGGGAAATTCTATTTTAAACTCAAATTCTTCTTTAAAATCTCGATTTCTTTCAAAACAACAATTTTCATTTCCAAAAATTTTAATCCTCATAATTTTCTTTTAATGAAAAGGCATTACTCAAACTTCATCAAATTCCTTTACCCTTACTTTAATTATAAATTTCCAAAATGCTTCCTTAAATTTCCGAGTCTATTTTACTTAACTCAAAGTTATTTTAAAATACCTTTTATTCTTCAAAAATACAAAACCCACTTTTCTAGTTAAAATCCAAAACCTTAGACTTAAAAATTTTCTAGAATATAATTATCATAGAGGATTTTCAACCACCTTTACCAAAAATTCTCTCTACAAAAATAATTAAAACTTTATTTCTTACCAAAACATGTCCTCAAAAGAATAATTTATAAACTTCATAATTTTTCAAAATTTATTCCCACAAACTTATTTCATAAATATTTCTTTCCTATTAAAAGAAGATTCTCAAAATTTAATTCTTATCAACTTTTAAAATTTTCATTTCAAATTAATATAGAATTAGTAAGGCTTATTAACTAGTAATAAACGACAAAAGACAAAATGAGATTTCCTTTTCTTCAAGTAGATAATTCATTATCTCAAACTACATTGTTGAATTTTAAACATCTATCTCTACTAGAATAATCATTCTCTAAACCAGTTAATCATAAATCTTTCTTATAAATCCTTTTTAAACTTTAAAATCTTTACAAAACACTATGTCCAACTATCTTATCCTAGTGTTTAGGAATCCCTATTGATAACGTTAGCCAAGAGCCTCGACAAGAATTCTTAAAGGATTTGATGGACAAGTTAAGAATAAAATAAATTATAAAAACATTTTCAATTACTTGATAAAATCAAATTCATATTTTATTAAACCATATGTTTGTTTGAATAAACATATTTATTTCCCAAATTCTTATATACAACAAATTCGTCATCTATCAACAACAATGACAATCATCACAATATCTATCTATAAGATCAAACAAGCATTATACAACTATAAACACTTTCAAACAACCAAACAGACGACTTCAACGGAATGCTATCTATCAGTTTCCAATACGCAACTCTGATCACTACTTGATCCCTTCATCGTATTCAAGCCACATGAAGGTTTATTAACCATCATCAATACCAACACTACTCATTAGGCTAACAACTCTCTACTTTGCTACCTCCCTCAGCAACTTCTACTTCACATGAAAACAAACACATACAGAAGAGGTAGAGATAAGGAATATATATATATATACATATAGTAGGAAAAATAAAAAAATACGTCCCAAGATGATTACCCCTATAATCATCATACACTCCTGCTATCACTTAAGTACAAACAATAATCTACCACGCACCCACAGGGATAGAGACTCTAAGTCTCTTCTAAGGCCAAGACTCGTGCCTTTTATACTCTATATTGTTCTAAACCTTGCTTTATTACCAACTATAAAATCCCAACCTCTATACTTATACTATCCAAGAGTATTACAAAGTAATACTATCGAGTATTACAGAGAATGTGGCGATATAGGATATACACACGTGAATATTCCCTTGGGAAAACACCTGTACATATTTAAACATCCAATAAATAACCCACCTTTATGTACATAGTATCGGCACAAAGCAGTAAACACTTGTGCCACCAGGATGGAATAATACACAATATACAGAAATATCATAGATAATAGAGTTAATCGCAGCGATAATATATAACATACAATATATAAAATATGTCTAATATACATCATAATGATACACACACAAAAGTCTATACAATACAAAATAATAATTTACAATACTAGTATCTAGTCTCCTCTATGTCTAGAAAACAAATACTGGTCTCATCGTTCTTGAACCAGAAATATCTTGGACTAACCCAAGTATTATATAAATAATAAATCGGCCAAACTATATCTAAATCCATGATCAATAAACATATGGAACTCTGTATGTACGGGGTAGAAATATAATAACATCATCTCAACCAATCCCAATTATCATATAAAGTAGAACACCACAAAACCCAGTATAAAGATGTCATCAACCATATAAAAATTCATCAAATCAGAAATCATGAAACAACATCAAATAGGTAAGTCATCCATATCCATAAATCATCATCTAAATCCAAAAATCATCGATAAAGAGATACCACCATGTATAATCAAGCTACACGTAGATTAGCCTAAATATATCACTTAATCTCTATAAATAAAATATCCTCCACATCAATAAAAATAATCATGCATAACAAAATTACAGAAATGGTGACACGCGCCAGTGAAGGATATAATTGGCAACACACATCTATAAAGAATAATTAACGACACACGCTTGAGAAAGATAAATAGGTAATATAAAATATAAATAAGCAACACATATCAATGAATAGTAGCTGACGACACACGCCAATGAGAAATAAAAAGGAAACACATTAAAATAAATAGTAGTTGGCAATACATGCCAATGAAAAAAAAATTGGTGAAACACGCCTGATAAAGGATAATAGGCGACACATGCCAAAGAAGGATACGGGGATTGATCATACTTTGGATACATCCACAAGTATAGTCATAACTCGTTATCTTGAATATATATAAATACATGTCTATATCACACACACCAGAACCAGAAGGGAGACTGAGGTACACACTTGCTCTAGGAGACTACACACGTGATTAGAAAACATGACACACGTATTCCACCAACATAGTTCATATAGTCTTGGTTACCTCGACAAACATCGTGACTCATACCCATCACATGTTATAATCACGGTGCACGATTACGATAGGCATTAGTCACGACCCTACACGTCCCCCCAAATGGTAACAAATTGCTGGCCTAGGTGACACATAAGGGCTAGACAATTATCGACACATGGCTCTACAATTGCTGATACATGGCTCTACAATTGCTGACACACGACAATGGATATCACAGATCTAGGGCGCGACCACCATGATCAGGTTGCTAGGATGGATACTATCCAATATGGTTCAACTTCTACAGTATAAAGGGAGTCGGACAGTGAATAGACAAATACTAAATATATATAATAGCCGACACATAGCTATATACTCATGCCATGCACAGTACGATACATATGCCGACACATGGCTAAATATGTGGCTCACCACAGCGAGCCTATCATACATAATAAATGTCGTATGAGTATCATTAACGAGCAAAGTATAATCGAATAAATAACACAACGACTTCTTATACCATCGCATGTTACTACTCCATTTATACAGTGCTCACACATCACAATCATTCCTTCGGTATTCTATATAACGAGTCCAAAGAATAACCGAAGAAATATTACTGAAAATCCCATACTACACGGTATTATAACTCCGTTTATTCAGATTTCTCGTCACACGGAATGAAATATTACAAAACCAAATAGAAGGATATCATTGTCGTATGAAACCACATCAACATCAACTAATCAAAATGAAATGGTGAATCACTCATATGATCCAATTCATTACATATTGAATAATATATTCATTTGGTTTATTTAACTTTAATATAAGATTTAAATACGATAATTTCACTTCCAAATCCTTTTTAGACACATTTTCCAAAACTTCCAAAAGCACTTTATAAATCAAGATAATTATAGAATCTATTTCATTAATTTTTCTTTAACCGAATGATACTTTAGAATAAACTTATCAACCCAAAAATAACACTTTTCATTTCTAACTATAATTTATAATTCAAGACCTTCACTATATATTCAAATTTCTAATAGCTCATAATATAAATAAAACATTTTGAATCACCAAAATATATATATGAAAATGGTTTTATATTATAATACTCTTAAAATCATTCAACAATATTCCAAAATTAGTTTGTCTTCAAAACAAGCTCATATACTCAAAAAATCCCTTATTGAAAATAGCTCTTAAATCCCATTTATTAAACACACACTTTACAAATAAATTCCTTTTCGAAAATATTATTAAAGCCTTTCAATTATACAAAATCATAAAATAAACTAACACCATATACTCAATTACTTTTATTTATTTATAAATATACTTCAGTCAAATTTTAAAATCTCGTAACTAATTTTCCAAAGCTTTCAAAATTATTTTAATATGGGAAAACCATAAATCGTCTAAAATTAAACCATGGAGCAAAATTCTTCCAAAATCAACCACAAACCATCAATATAATTTTATCATGCGACCCGAATCGACTTACATCGTATTTCGGTCATCCATAAATTAAACACAAAAATATAAAAATAACTACACATCAAAATGCAATCGAACATCATCTCATTTGCATTTTGACGATCCAACAAACACAAAATCTCAACATCAAACCCAAATTCATATCCAATATCACAGTCAATCCAATATCCCACAGTCAATCCGATATCCCGATCAAATAATTTATCGAAGAAATTCAATCAATATTCACAAGCAATTCAACCAAGCAGTGAAATTTAATCAAGATATATATATATATATATATATAACATGTAAAGGAAATAGATATAGATGTGAGTGAGAAAACTCACCGAACTGATGCATTCAACCTAGCACAGCCTATCAGTGTTGCTTCTCCATCGCCTGAAGCCGTCCGTATGCTTATCACCATCAACTTCCACCTCTAGTATTGCCAGCAACCTCTGACCCGATGCACACTGCCCATGCTAAACCATAGCATCAACTAATGTCGCCCGTTGTCAATAATTGAAGCATGCAGCTCCCTCAACTTGGCATTCATGCACACACTCCCCATCATTCGCTCCTGAGTTACCAACGTTGCCAGCCAAGCCGCGACACTTCAAGGTCACCAACTTCCATTCACACGCACACCAGTTCCTCCTCTACGCATGAATGCATAACATCCCAGTCGTTGTTACTCCATCATGTCGTACGCCGTCGTCAGTCTCAAGTCGCCGCACCTCCATCGCATCGCTCGTGATTTCGATTTTTTTTTAATATTGCTTGCCTTTATTTTGGGAAAGAGGATTAGGGCTCAATTCATTACCAGGGATTGGATATGGGCTTGTAAAGAAAATAAGAAAGGAGGTTTCCAAAACATGAATGAAAGTTGTAAATTAAAATAAGCGTTATTTGGTTTTGGGCCTTTAATTCTAATCCATTCTAGTTTTAATCTATTTTGTATCTTCTCTTTTCACGATTCCTTTTAATTGATTGCAAATAAATTTCAGTTTGATTCAAATTAATTTATACTTACAAAAGTATTTTATATTCAATTAAAATAATTTATTCAATTTTAGTATATTATTCGAAAAGAATTTATTAATTTATTGAAATTTACTAAATCAAAATTTTATATTAAATATAATTTAATTAACTAAATATTTTTTTCAAAATATAAATGATCAAATATCAAATTCGAACAATTTGTATTTTAATTATTTTATTTATTTACGGCGCAAAAAGTAGGGTTGTTACACACATTCGATCGACTGAATATGTGTTAAAAACATTCCCAAGGGAGAAACCCCAAAAAAGAAAACTAGGAGAGGCAGGCTTAGTCGACTAAGCTCGGTCGACTGGATGACATCCCCAGTCGACAGAATACCTAGGGCAGGGAATGTCTTCGGGGATTTTTTCCCCGTTCGAGTGCGATTCATCTTGGGGTCTTTGCATGGCTTCAAAAAGCTCCGGGCTACTTGGGAAAGTGGAATGCAAGGTGAAGCTTGAGGTTTGGATACAATGTATAGTGCTACATGTGCGCTCGATGATGATCGGACAGGATATCAATGTAGTGATTTATTACATGGTCACGTTTGGTGAGCGTATACGATTGAGCAGAGTTAGTACATGCCCCTTGGCTTTGACATTGGGGTAGATATGTTTGAAGAATGGTATCGGTCTTATGATTGTAACTATACCCTATATTGATCTAATATTAGTGATCATACATCGATTGGCCTTAAATTAGTGGCCATACATATTATTGGTCTTTTAGTAGTGACCATCCATATCGACAAACGATGACAAGATATCGATCTTCGTTTATGATAGGCGCACTTGATTTCGTGATGTTATATTTTGATATATATATATACATATATACAGAATTGATGTTTCTTTGTGGTCTCGATGGCGCGGGATGACCATTAATATTACCTTTTGTTGAGATGTTATGCGAATTTTAAAAAAAATCCTTGATGTCCTAGAGAAGTATGATGACAATCATCTACTATGGGATTATATAACACTTATGCTCATTAAAGGGGTACAGTGTGATCCACAAAGTTCCTAGGTATTTAGAATAGATCATATAACACTTATGCTGATTATAGGGTACAGTGATTCTATTTACTATTGGGACTTATCTTGAACTCTCAAAGGGAATCATTGGATCGCGATAAATGTCTAGGTACATTAGGGTACTCACTTTATTTATCTTGACGAGCATTGATATGTATTTCTTTGGTTGTGTTCCATTTCTATATTGTGTGTATTGTTAGTTAGCTGATGTTATTGTTGTTACATTTATTTTCATTACATACTCCGCGATAGACCTATATTATGATCACCTTACTTTTGGATGTTGGGTTACACTTATCATCGTATGATTGTTATGTTTCAGTCACATTATATTAGTTGTGCGGACTCATTGATTTTAGGTGAAGAGTAGGTCATGATATGACTTCCTATCTCTTGTGACGGGTTTACTTTACTTCTGTACGGGCTGTCCAGATTACCCCAGAGCCACGTTTGTGGAGAGGACCGGATGTGCCTCAGTAGTTCCTCTGCTCTTTTGTATATAGTTTTGATATACAGTATTTTGAGATAGTTCCCCTTACACCAGGCTTTATGTCTGACCCACATTTTGTCTTTGTCTGTTTATGTCATGACAACTCTTGGGTAGTCAATCGAGTAGTTTGGATGTCAGGTGTTTTTGGGGATATGTTATTAGAGTGGTGTAGCTGACGCTTTAAAGGCGAAGATGATAATTGGATATTTATATACTTGATATTGTAGTAGTACATGACAGATGTTATTTGTATATAAGACTTATTGTATCAGTATTTAAAGTACTTTCGCCAGTGTAGTCCCTTATATACTGTTCATCATATTCTTTTCATGTATATTTAGTATATTATATGTTATCATTCTGATGTGAGATTGCGTCATTGTGTCTTGGCATAGTGTTTTGTTTCTTTTTTGTTTCCTTCTTTTCTCAATAAGCCATCTTTTATGGTATTCGAAAATCTAGCATTGATGCAAGGCGTTGATTTTTTAAGTGTTACAAAGGAAGGGCTGTTACAGTAGGTCTGATAGTCTAACTACCCAACTCTTCTGGCTCTAGCTCACATCAAGGTTTGAAGTCATAACTAGCAATGTACTCAAGATGCTTCCACAACATCACTCCTAAACTAGCATGTCTTCCATTCAATGCATCAGCGATTGCATTTCACTTACTAGGCAGACATATAGGAAATCTCAAAGTCATAGAAGGCTGGAAACTCTAACCATCACTACTGGCGAAGGTTAAGATCCTTATGTGAGAAGAGCTACTTAATTGATTCGTGGTTCGTAAATAACTCAAACCTCTCTCCAAATAAATAATGCCTCCAAATCTTCAAAGCGAACACTAATGTTGGCAACTCCAAATCGTAAGTTGGATACTTCCTCAGATGTCGTCTAGCATATACGATAACTTTTCTCCTCTATATTAACACCGCACCTAGTCCAGTACCACAAGCATTGTGTATACTATCAACTCTTCATTCTTGCTTGAAATGAATAACATCGATACACTCGTTGGCTCTCCTTCAGACTTAGGAGCATATGCTCTCACCTCCATCCCAAAAAAAGTCAGATTCTTCTTTGTCAAATGGGTTAACGGTGTTGCTATCTTAGAGAAGTCCTTGATAATATATCTATAGTATCCTACCAGTCCAAGGAAACTCCTCATGTCTGTAGCATTCTTAAATCGATCCAAATCCTGTACTGCTACCATCTTTGAGTATGTACAACAGTGTCCTGCTCAAAACAACTAACCCAAAAATCGCACTTCTCTCCTTCGAAAGTGACATTTAGTAACTTTCCTTTAATCAGTGCTTCCTCAACAACTCAAGAACAATCCTTAAGTCCTCATTGTTTTCTTCCTCCATCCTCAAATAAACAAGAATATCATCCATGAATATAAGCACAAAACTTATTTAGTTGATTCTTGAAAACATGTTTCATAAAACCAATAAAGTATGTTGGTGCATTGGTTAGCCTGAACGGCTTAACCAACCACTCATAGAATCTAGATGGCATACGAAACGCAATAACTGGCACACTATCCCTTGCCACTCTCGGTTAATGAAACCCCATCGTAAGGTCTAACAAATAGAACACGCTAGATCGAACAATTCATCGATACGTGGGAGTGCATACTTGCTCTTCTTCATCATCTTGTTCAGCTCATGGTAATCAACACAATCTCGAAGAGCCGTCCACCTTAGTGGCAAACACTACAGGTACACCCCACTTAGAAATATTCCTTCAAGTGAACCCTCATCTTAATAAGTCATTCACTTACACCTCTAGTTCCTTTTGCTCTTGGGCGCCACACGCCTCAATGGCATAACTATTAGTCTGACATCCTTCACCAAGTCTATAAGCAATTTGATCTCCCTATATGGTGGTAATCCGATCACCTTCCCAAATATATCCAGATTCTCCCTAGTTATAGGCATGGATGACAACTTGTCGCGTGGGATCGCGAGTGAATATAGAATTAACCATCACCTCATCTTAGATAGGCGATCCAACTCCAATCTCCACCCATCGTTTGTCCCTATCGTCACCAATGGCCTATCACAATCCAACACTACTCTATATTTCTACAGCTAGCCCATTACCAATATAATATTGAACCCTATAAAACCCAATACGAACCAATCACAAAAAAATAAACATCCCTGACTTGAGAAGGCTACGTCTCAACGAACCATGCATAGGCTAGTCGATCCTCCAACATGGTTTGCTACAATCAAAGGTCGATCAACAATCTCAGGTTTTAATCCCAATTTATCTATCAAGTCACTAGATTTGAAGGAATGTGAAACCCCGGTATCAAATAAAACATATACAGGTTTATCAGAAATAGAAAGTATACACTGTATAATATTCCCCTTCTCCCTCATCAATGAAGCACTTGATGAAGCCAAAACAACATTCAAAGCATAAGTAGACACAACCTGTTTATTTCTCAATAGTTTTGGACAATCCTTGTTGATGTGCCCAGGCTTGTTGTATTTATACCATCACTTCTCACATCTGCAGCCCTTGCTAAGATGGCTTTTCTCTCCACGGTTATAGAAAATGGGCTCCTATTTTCCATTCTTCTAACTACCCTTTTGAAACTTCTTCTTCTTGTTGTAATGCCACTTCCTTTGCCTTCCCTGCCAACTTGTGGATTAGGCTCACCTTTGGAAACAACAACTAGCTTAGACTTGGAATACATACTCTCATGTCGGAGAGCCTTCTCTATATGCTTCTTAAAGGACTCATCAATATTTCCCGCTAGCTTCTCTCCTAAGTGGTCATTCAAGCTCATAATGAATTTCTCATTTTTCTTTAGCGGAGTAGCAACAAAGATAGACCGTACTTCGAAACTATATCAAATTCAGCCACATACTCGGAGACAGTCATCCCCCTTGTCTTAAATCAACAAGCTAATGGAATAGTATGGACTTCTAGGTAGCGGTATATGCTTCTTCTCAAACCTCATTTAAAACCGTCCCCAGGTGATATAGTACCCTGGAGTAATGATCTTGATGGCATTCCACTATCCCATCACTCTCCCTTGAAGCTGTCTAGAGGCCAACTTCCTTCTCATGGCGTCCTCGGTCTCCAAGTCCTCAAAATCTTGTTATAAGTATCAATCCAATCTTGGACCCCTACAGCCGACTCCATTTCAAGGAACAAATTTCCTCCTAAGCTAGAATAATCCCTTATTAACTTAGCAAAGTTGACCCTAGGCGCTTGCACTTGAGCACCACCACTTTCAACGTTTTGGGCAACCTGAGCGTTCTGAACCATGTTATGTACCATCTCTACAAACATGTTCTACAAGTCAGGGTTAGTGGCTCTCTATCATGTCCCCTCCTCAACTACAGAGACAGAGTCCTAGAAACATTTCTTGTATGTCGACTCATTCTTAATCTATAATAATAATTATCAATCTCTCATAAAGAAAAGCCACGTTAATGGTATTCATTTGTGCGATGTGACTTATATACCATATATACTACCATATAGTTTTGAAATCCAAAATATATAACAAGTATGCCCTCTCATATCGCTTAGTCCATCCTAAGGTGATAACTCCTCCTTGTCTTCTGTTATCCAGCCTTTTTGACCAGGCAGTACCCGAAAAGACATAAATGATCAAATCGGACGAGGGAATGACAGAGAAATGACCTAAGGATTTTGAGAATATCATAAAAAGGCAAGAAAAGAGAAATATCAAAAAATGAGAAAAAAAAGTTGAAAATTTGAAAGTTCAAGTTTTTGGAAGGGTTGACTCGAAGCAAACCCATAAAATCCTAAGTTCTGGCCCAAAGCAAGATTGCCATAGAAAAACTCCAAGCGTGACCCAGAGAAAAAACATGCAGAAACCCCAAGTCAGGGGTCGGTACCAAGTCCTACCTGAGGATCGGTACCGACTCCTGAAAACTCGAGTCAGACACACAAAAATCTCGGATCTAAGTCCAAGCAGGCGAACTTGGGTCAGACTCGGGTCAGACACACAAAAATCTTGGGTTTGACTCTAAGCCAGCAAAGGAAAACTTAGAACACGAAAATCTCAAAGAATCTTCAGGTTGAGCCCCAAGCAAAAACTCAAATTTCTCGGGTCGGACTTCAAGCAAGTTCAACCAAAGCCAAAACAACCCAAGTTAAAACAACACAACAACTGGATCCCCAAAGTTGGGAATCGGTACTGACTTCCACCTTGGAATCGGTACTGACTCCCAAATATAGCTTGGGTGGACCCCATCTTCTTCCTACATGTCAATCTTGATACCAAGAGCCTATTTCCAAGGTTATTTTGTTGAATCAATGCAATTCTCCATCGATCTCCGTGAACTTCTGAATCAGCAACTCTGTTCTTCTACAACTCGATCAATATCTCCAAATACACCTAGGCATCTACGCAAACAAAGCTTGGATTCATAAGACGAACATCGAGAGGGACCACCACGAGGAGTCTCAGGGCCCCACTTCCCTTTTTTAAGGAATGATACCGGTCCCCATATAGGGATCGGTACCGGTCCCCACACTTGGCACGTATGGGGTCAGTTTTTTCTAGAGGACCTCGTCTTGGCAGGGAGTTTCTATAGGCAAATTTTGAGGAAGTTATTTGGTCGTTTACCCCTATAAATGCACCAGGCAAGCTCCATCATAGGGATCTTCTCTTTTTCGGCTAACTCCTCACTAGACAACCATTAAAATTCATTTTAATCAAGGAACAATATGGATCCCAATCACTTGTAATAAAAAATTAGTGGAAAACTAATAGAGAACCTTTAAGTGGACGAAGGCCCGGATTGCTGAACCACTATAAAATCTGTGTGTGATTGTTTTTCTCTTATTTTTCATTTACATTCTTCATTTTTCTCTACTCTCTTTCTCTTTTGGGTGTTTATACCATTTTTGATTCAAACATTTTGGTGCTTTCACCGAGAACGATTCTCAAGCCATTTAATTCCACATCTAATGTTAGATTTCCTCTATTCAGATTTGAACATCTCTACTTGAAGCTATCACAAATGGCTCCCGGGAAAGAGAAAACCACTGCTACCTCTTTAAGATCTGCCGATGAAGTAGAGATTACGTATCTGAACATTTAGAAAGAAAGCACACATGGAGCCCCAGATCTATAGAACCTTTTAAATGTTATCACTAGGATGGACTTAGAGCGTATGATGAAAGAGCTCCAAGATAACCATGCAGAGCTAAACCGGAAAATTCAATAGAACAGAACCTTGATAGCCCAGCTAAACATGCACCATAGGAGGATGACTAGGAGAGAGCTATCTCCTCCATGCTCAAATTTAGGAAGTTCCTCATCATCTGGCCATTTTCGAAGGAGCAGAAGGCAACAAACAGATGCATACGAAGCTGGAGAGTCAAGGCAAGAATTGAGAACCGACCCTAATCAAGGCACGAGGGTCGGTAATGATCCCAACTTAGGGGTCAGTACTGATTCCACTAGAGGGTTAGTAAGGAACCCGTTAACCGGGGTTCAGGTCTTCGACTCGGTGATGGCGTGCAGCGTGCGCGCACTGTGACTGATCAGGGCATTGGAAGTCAGGAGTTTGTTGCTGGGTTGCCGCCGAGGAATATGGAATTGCTAGGCAAATGATTCCTCTATAGCTAGAAGAACTTAGGCGACGAGGCACGAAATGGGATCATTTACCGGGCCAAGCACAAGAAATTGATCACGACTACCAAAAATCAGCAGGTTCTCAAGAGCCAAAATTGGCTGAGATGGTAAGGCAACTTGTGAGAGAAAGTTAAGGCCAAACTAATGACGACTAGGGCGCTTCCCCTAGTCAAAATCCCTTCACTAAAACCATTAACTATGCCAACCATGTCGGCATACTCGGGAATGACGGATCCAAGACAACACATCATGAAGTACGAATGGCACATGGACGCTGCCAGGGCCACAAATACCGTCAAATGCAAATGCTTTCCCATTTTACTAGAAGGAGTAGTGACAACGTGGTTTACTCGACTACCACCAAGGTCTATCTCATCATTTGACCAACTCGCAAGGAAATTTATCGAGCAATTCAGGATGCACGCGACTCGCCCTAAGGATGTAATGTCATTATCTAACTTGTTCAAAGGATCGGGGGAGCCTCTTAAGGACTTTCTACAAAGATTCAACGCTGTTGTGACTGAGGCGAGCAATCCTAAGGAAAATATCATACTTATGGCTGTGATTAGGGGGATCCACCCCGACATGGATTTCAGAGAATGGTTATCAAGAAAGCCTCCCTCCACTCTGGATCGTTTTCACAACAAGGCGGCCTAGTATTTGCGCACGGAGGAGGTTCTACGGACTAGACAAGGAGATAGAACAGGCGTCCAGGCCGACGAAGTTCAGAACAACATTGCTGTGAAACAGAGTGGAGGAAGCTTCGAAAGCAATTATGTGAATGTACAGAACAAGATCGAAAATCAGAACAAGGGCCGAGGCATGGCCCTAGGCGAGAACCCAGATTCTAGGAGACAACTAAGAATCCTGAGATTTGACACCTACACCCCCTAAATGATTCAACTGAAAACATCTACAATACAAGATACCAGCCCCAAGAGAATCGATTGTAGCCAGAGGAAGTATGGAAAATTCTGTAGATTTCACAAGACCCATAGTCACGACACAAACGAATGCAGACACATCCAAGATATGATCGAAGAGCTAATCTGTAACAAAAGGCTCCAACAGTTTTTGAAAGCCTCGTAGGATGGCGGGCAGGGGACATCCAACCCTCGGCAAGGACAAAATGCCTCTGGTACTGATAGACCTAGGCAGTCTGAAAGACAATTGATCGTCAACTAGACCGTAGACAGTAATCTCTTAACCGAGAAGGGCTGAACTAGCATGACGTCATTTCACCTCAAAATAAACTTTTTTCCTTATTTGTTTTGAACTTTCTCATAAGCTAGACTCTATTATTTCTCTATTTTCAATAGATTTGCTTTTTGATCCTGCAACCTTGTCTTTGCATGTTATATGAGTCATGAAACGTGACCGACTCAAATGAGACTTCATATAAACCGCGCAGGTGTTCAAGTACCTAGAGTCAGATGCCCACCAAATCTCTATGGCCCATGGCCCAATCTTTAGAGCTCAATCAAGATAAGCATGATTCGATCGCTCATTAGCCAACTCTTCGCCCTAACTTAGGGGAAACCCATGATCCAAAGTGAATGTGACTTGACTCTTCACTCTCAAATGCATACCCGAAATCTTATCCAAAAACACTCACGCCTTGCCTGGGGCTCAATAGGCTCAAAATCCAATCTAACGTGGACGTGACATGACCGTCCATGCATTAATTCATTCCCTTCATGTGGGACCTAAGGAAAAATCCGAGATGGATGTGACACGACCATCAGACTTATTCTTTCCCTTGATATGAATTTCGAGATGGACATGATTCGACCGTCCCTCATTAACCCTGGAGCAGATGTGACTGACCGTCCATCTCCAAGCTCTTCCCTTGAAACGACAGCAGGAGTTTAAACCAAACTGGATGTGATTAACCATCCATCGACTTAACCCTCTCCCTTGACTTGACAGGGGGAGTTCAAACCAAAGTGGATATGACTTGACCATCCACTTAGCTTCTTCTTTTTTTAACTTGGAAAAGAAAGCTTGAAATTAGGATGAATGTGATCCGACCATTCATCCATCAACTCTATTTCCCATAGCCTCACTGGAATACAAACATAGAATGAATGTGACTTGACTGTTCTTTCACCTACTCTTACATGGATCCGTCAAAGGGAACATAAACTTAAAATGGGTGTGACATGATCACCTATTCGCCAACTCAAACCTTAGATCTGATAGGAAAAGGATAACTTATAAGGACGAGACTCAACCGTCCACACACTAACCACATTGACTTCAGACCGGAGGTAGAGGAATATTATCATTTGATAGTTGAACACGACAACTCAACACCTTGGCTCATGCCTTTAGTTCGATACAACTTAATGCTACGACCGAAAGGAGGCCTCAGAATGGAATGATCAGAATCGTTCGATCACCAACCCATGACTTGAATTCATGACGCCATGGCCAGCTTCATCACCAGCACCTACTATTTTACCTTCATTAACATCATCCAGAGTCTCCTCGACCTCCCGACTGAGGACTGGGGGGCACGATTAGAACTAAGCTTCCTGGAATAGGATATTAGATTGACAACTCAAGCAGGAATTACTTCATTCATCAAACAGAATTAGTCACCTTGATGACTACCCTTCATCAGACTAGCTTGAAAACAATTTGTGATTACAATCTAGTAGAACTTGCCAACGACCCATATGCAAATGAACATGCTTAGGAGCCAACGACATACCCAACATACAACTTCCCTTTTTTAGGGATCAAAACTGATCCCACCTATAGGGATCGGTACTGATCCCCATATTTAGCAAGTATGGGGTCAGTTTTTTCTGGAGGACCTCCTCTCGACAAGGAGCTTCTATAGGTGAATATTGAAGAAGATATTTAGCCGTTTACGCCTACAAATACAACAGGAAAGCTCCATCACAGGGATCTTCTCTTTTTCGGCTAACTCCTCCCTAGACAGCCATTAAAATTCATTGTAATCAAAGATCAATAAGGATCATAATCACTTATAATCATAAATTAGTACAAAACTAATAGAGAACCTTCAAGTGGACGTTGACCCAGATTGCCGAACCACTATAAAATCTATGTGTGATTGCTTTTCTCTTATTTTTCATTTACGTTCTTCATTTTTTCTCTACTCTCTTTCTCTTTTGGGTGTTTGTGCCATTTTTGGCTCAAAATCTCCGATGGATCCAAGTATTAACTTAGGTCACTATGCAACCTAAGCTTTGATACCAAATGTGATAACCGCCCTATAACTCTTGTATTCAATAAGACTTGTAGAGTGCATTGCCATAGTACCCGACCGGTGTAGGATGATATTCAAGCGTGTAAATACAGATATCCAAATCATAGAACCTGTAAAATATCTCACAACGCATAGACAAAATGTGATAATCAAGTAGATGTAAAACATGTTGTGACAACCCACGCCCCTCGACACACCAATCTAAAATCTAAAGTGACTTTCAAACTCACTTCGTTGCCAAGAAGTACGAGCCATTGGGTTTTTATAACATTATAGAGACTGAAATAAACAAATATGGTCTAAGATATACTATACTTTCAGAACTCAGATCAAAATGGAACAAAATATAAATATAGAAAATAACCAACTCAGAAAATATCTCGAAACAAAGTCTCAGAAAAATAGTATGTAGTCAAATATAGAGTACATAGAAATACCACTCATAGTCTGATAAAAGAAATATTAAGCACTGATAAGATAGATGGTTACATGAAGAGTAAATAGATGATAAGAAACTCCTGTTATGAGCTCGTCTCTCTACAAGCCGAAATCAGGCCGAATCACCTACTGCCCTGTCCTCCTGTAGTAGGGAAAGAAAGGAAAAAGGGCGGGTCATCCAATAGTTAGGTGAATGAGTACACGCTTAATATATGGTGATCGTGTGCAGTTAACTTTAATTCAACCCTATGTGACCTAGGGTGTCCTACAAGCGTTCGTGCATTCATAGGGTCCTTCACTTAAGGGTTATTATTTAACACACACACCTATACTAACAACTTGTGCAAGCTCCTACAAGGATCAAACTACGGATCAAACTTCAATAACTAACGATCGACCACCGCTCCTAGAGCTGCTCAACATAGGATCATCCTATCACTTACCTATATGGGACTGCATCTCACATTAAGCCTACGTGTAACTATCTCATATAGGTTTCCCTACAACTACCACATGGGAATAAATTTCCCACAACTACGACTACACGTACCCCAACTACGCATGGAGGAGGAGCCTGCAATGTCGACTCGTCGAAGTGTCTCATTGTCTGCATCTGTGTCCACCTCTCGAATTGTAGTATAGGCCTCTTATTGCACACGTTAGGATCCATTAACAACACGGTATCATGTCGCATCAGAATCCATGAAAACCAAGGAGACCTATTATTCCAGACCTACACACTTCATCAGGCACCAGTCTGTGTTGAGCTACCACCGTAGAACCTTTTATAAGTGCCATTTGCTATAGAATCGTCCTTAGTCAAATAATCGACCCTACATTGGGTAAAGAACATTTACCCAACCCCGCAACATCCTAGCGTCAACTCATAGGGAACTAGATTTCCTACTATTTCTAACATCCACACATATGTATACAATATAGCTATACATACTATTAAAATTTATTTTCAACCTAGGCCTTAGCTCGAGGTTCAGATTATGCATTTAGGTCATTAACTTGTCAACCGCTCAAGGTGAACGGTCGACCGGTCGTAATGTAAATTTTAGGGTTTTTCTGTTTTCTTTATACAATTTTAACTAGTTATTAATTTTGCACTACACAATGAACCCTAAGCACTAATTTACAGTAACCAGTCTTTGCAATTTATTCTACTTTTTATTAGTTTCAAATTCATGGATTTATACATTTTAAATAGACTAATTTAATTTAGGATAACCAAATTTAGGGGTTTCCATTCAATTATAAGAGGGGTTCAACTTAGGTTAAAATTAGATTAATCAATTTATATCAATTTCAATTTTAAGTTTTAGATTTTAACAATATGGTGTATCATTTAAATTGAACATCCTAGATTAAATAGTATAGATTAAAATTAACTGTATATAATCAACTTATTAATGATGTTCCCACTCACTTCGGATCCAAGCTCTAACTCTATTCCTCATTTGAGAATCGACACCGATTAGCTTGCCCCCTCCTTGCTCCGATTACTCGTATTTTCTGTTCATTGTTTTAAATTTGTTTTTGCAGAAATTTTATAAGTGGAGAGAAAAGATTTTGGCAGAGTTTCAGTATGCCGTTAATTTTCTAGTGAATTAGGGTTTAGGTTAGGTGTTAATTTATAGGGATTCAAGGTGAATATGGAGCGTTAGATTTACCCTAGGAAATCTTTGTTTCCATCATAAATGCACATCAGTTACTTGGCACCGAAGAAAATATTTCGTCCAATTGTGTATGTCCAATTCGCGCTTCAGATCCCTAAAAACAATGTCCATCGGTCGACCGCTAGGGTAGACAGGTCAACCGCTACATGTCGACTGGCACACCTTAGGTGTCAACCAGTGACAAAGTTTAATTAGGAAAGCTTTTATGTTTAATTGATTTTGTTTTCAAACTTTAAAATGTCTGTAACTTCTTCGTACTAACTCTGATTTCAAAGTGTTATGTATGAAAATTGTCCAAAAAAATCATTACGAACGCAATGGTGCAAGTCTCATAGCCAAATTTGGATGTTTGCAAAAATTTCTTTTTAGCCTTTGTTATTTTTAAATTTAATTTTCTTATTAAATTTTCTGCTTAATTTCTGGGGTGTTACATTCTCCTTCCCTTAAAAGGATTTCGTCTTTCAAATCTCAATGGACGAAAAAATGTAACTCATACGCGCAACAATCGGTAGCTACAACCATCTATGCATCCATCATCCATGTGTAATCATTGTCCTTAGTAAATTTCTAATGCGGTATATGTATGCGCAAGTGTGAAATGCACATGAACCTATACTAATGCAAAGAGTAGGCGGTCGCCTGATCTAATCGACCTCCTCTCAGGCAAGTGCTTATATCATGCATCCAAAATGTATGCAACATCCTAAGTAGGTATAGTTGCAATTCTACATGTATGCGCAACCATTAATTTCATATGCAAATCTATATGCATAATGCTTAACCAGATAAAACAAATAAACAAGAGATAATGTGAGTGTGTACTATCTAGAGGATATACTATCCTAAATGTGTAAAAGAAATAATATAACCAATACATCCACTGGCATTCATTACCCATACATGTCCCAATGACGCGTTTACAACCATTCCTATCATCCAATGGTCTCTACCTAAAAGGTACACCAAGCTAAGTCCTAATGCATAAGTAATCTCTACTTATTAAATTTAATTTGGAAACGTACCAAAAAAGTGTTGTGGGTAGGTAGTTTGGATTTTATCCTCGGGCTCCCATGTACTCTTCGTTGGATTGTCTCCCCATTGGACATTAACAAGTTTGATTTCTTTGTTACAGAGTTTCTTTGTACCATGCTCAAGAATACGAGTGGTTGCAAGACAAACAAGTGACTTCGTCTCTACTTCCACCTCCTCTGGTCGACTCGGTTCGACTATGGTAGTTGAATCATGCAAGCACTTTCGCAAGTTCGGCACATGGGATCATGTACCTCCGCCAACTTCCTAGGAAGTTCTACTCCATATGCCAATTCCCTATCCTACCAGTAATTGGGAAAGGTCCTACAAACTCCAGTGCTAGATTCCCCGAACTACCAAATCTCATGACATGCCTAAGTGGTGAGACTTTCACAAACACCATGTTGCCCACTACGGAACTACGAACTCTAACTCCGTACATCTCCTTTCAGCATAAGATTTCTGCCTATTTAGTAATGTTTTCATTCTTCTATGGATCAAGTCTATTTTCTCCGATGTCTCCCTCACCATATCTGACCCAAGAATAATCCTATCCATAGTGTCCCACCAACACGATGATGATCTATAGGGTCTACTATATAACACCTTAAATGGTGCCTGTGACGACTGACCTACACCTCCTATACACAATATATGTGTATAATGTGCTATAAAGGTACTCGACCGATGCAGGACGGTAGCCATGGGTGTAAAGTAATAAAAAATCCAAGCACATAACCTATAAAACATCTCACAGCGCACAGACAAAATATAATATAAAACAATAAATGTAAACAAGCAAGACAGTGATATAATAAAATGAACCATAAATGATAACACCAGAGTGCATTAGGTTCACAGACTATACAAAACTGAAATAAAGAGTTTATATATCCCAAATTTTCTAAAATTAACTCCATAACTGTCTCCCAAGATACAAGTACTAACATAACTCCACAATACTGTACAATGAAATATAAGCGATGGTAAGCTCCAAAGTATAGATATGCGAAAAAGTAGCCTTCTGCTCGTACTCCATACAGCTCCATACGCTACCCACACCTGTTATCCCTAATCTACTCATTTAAGAGAACTCGAGATAATAAGAAGTAAAGCATAAAACCTCGAGTCAGAGAACAGTCTAACGTGAGAGATACATCATCTGTAAAATACTATAAAACTCGTATATAGTAAATAGGGTACAGGGGATGAACAACCATACCTGACTAGTCCCTACATCCAAAGAGTTAGCACATAAACACAGTATATGCTAGACTACTATCACAAATGGAAGATATGTGTATAGTGGTATCACACAGCATATCAAGTACACAACAAACATAGCATCCATCACACAGCCTCATATCCCTCACTCAAGTGCTTTAGATATACGATAACTCTTTCAGATGCTCAACTCATTATCCACGCAGATGGCAAAGGATTGGATACATGTAGATGTCTAAAATATGGGTACACGCAGACTACCCTGGGTACCACAGGCTACCTTATCCCAACAATGAACATCACAACCACCGAGTCATCCATCAATCTCTTAGCACATGCGTCGATAGTAGAACTAACCCATAGATGCTCAACTTATGCCCACATAGATGGGTAAGGACTGGACACACGCAGACGTCCAAACACATGGGTACACGCAGACTACCATGTCCTACTCACGAGCATTACAACCTCATGTCCTACCTTATGAGCTAACACGTAGAACTCCTCCTTTCGGTCAATCACCAAATGCTATAATCACTCGCCACATTGAGTAGTCAAAGTCCTCGTACTTCGTTGGTTGGTGTCCCAAGGTCATCTCGAGCCATCCTGGGGTCATCCATCCTTACCGCAAACTAACTCCTAAGACCAAACCCTAATTCTTGTTCGGAAGCCTATAACCAAACCTCGTGCACCACCACCACTGTTCGGCCCAACCTTTGCACGAGCCAAGCCAAATACACGAGCCGAACTAATCACGAAGCACCATGCGACATCAATTTGAGCCAAGCCAAAGCTCCCATTATTGAATCGAATTTGCCACCTAGACCCAAGCCAACCTCCAATACTGAACCGAATCCCATGTCCGATCACCGAATCACAACCCACTGAACCATCTTTCTATTCGGCATTCTCCTATAGCCTAACCAAAATACCTACCGAACCATCTCTCGTATTCGTTCTTCTTCTCTAGCTAAACTAGACACCTAATGGACATGAATTCTTGTCCGGTCTTCCACCCCCGAACCACCATATGTCGAGCCAATGCCTTCTCTTCCTGAAGCAAACCTATCAAGCTATCCAACACCGGACCAAGCCTCATCGAGCTATCCCATATCGGACCAAGCCCTACCAAACTAAAACCTGTAGCTTTTTTAGCACTTCAATATCATACTGATTCCATCACTACACTTAACTCCGATCCTCATGCATCGCCTATGCAATGATATAACTCCAAATGCTTTAGAGCCTATCCATCGAAGCCCGACTCCATGGTTCCTACCTCTAATTTGCTCCGATGAGCATTTCAACCATATAAGCATACAAACAAATACGATACATGCACCAAATAACATTCAAATATGTAAAAGACACAATCAGTCACAGCAATCATTATACAAGGTGTATACAACATAACCTAACATCTATCAAGGCAATCACGCATGTCTAAAACACCCAATATCCATTTACTCACGTTTTTACTACAGGTTAGGTTCTAAACAGCAATAAAATTTAATTTTGACTTTAAAAATGGATCCAAAACATGTTAAAACCTATCGACACATATATGGTAAGGTGAGAGATGATAAATCACTCACCAAGTAACCAAAATTAAAGATTTGCATGCAAATCGAGGCAAATCCAAGAATCAACAACAAAAATACAAATTTCCCTCCTCAAAAATGTAGATTTGAAGGTATTTAATGAATCTCTTGCTAGTCTATCCCTAATCAATGATTTAGACTTGATTTGAAGGAGAAAAGAGAAGGTTTTGGATGAGGGATGTGTTAATGGAGGCTTAAATGTATTTGAGAAGGTGTAAAAGTGATTTAGGGATGATGGTTCAATCTAATAAGGTCTCCAAACCTGAAATGGGTTAGTGGGCTTGCTCTCAAACTCATTAATTACTCACTAAGCTGCTCTAAAAACTACCGATCTTCAAACAGCCATATCTCCTTGCCAGAAAGTCCAAATTACTATTATGATCACTCTACGGAATGGGAAACCATCATATAATGCTATTTCAGTTTCTATCAAAAGTTATATCTGATACAAGTTTTCAGGGGTAAAACCATCCCGGAAAAAATAATCTAAGGATAGAAAATGTCACTAATAAGCATTTTCTAAAGTTAGAGAGTCATACGACCGCAAATGAATTTAAAAATAATATTTTATGATCCTCTAATACGTAAAATACAGGTCATTACACTCTCCCCCTTTTAGGAATTTCGCCCCCAAAATCCCTAACACTAATAAGGAGAATCAAACATAGCTATCCTGCATGTCTAACATCCATGAGCAAACATATCAAACATCAAACATGAATAAAGAAGAAACAAATGGTATCTATACCTACTCGAGCATGCAAGGTATTAAACTACCCTATATGATATCGAAATTGAAAGTAAATGCGATAAATTGAAGTCTCACGAAGTTAAGAGCTCTGGATAAGCAGTTCACATGCTCTCCTTAGTCTTCCAAGTACAATCGCCTTTGTTCTCACTCCACTGAACCTTCACCAGCTCTACCGTCTTCCCCCTAAGCTGATTCATATTACACCGACGATACAAATAGGCTTACGAGGTCTCGATGCTTCAAGTGCAATCTCGATACCATTAAGCTGATTCGATCTGACTATCACGCCTGAGCCATGCACAAGCTTCCACAAGTGAGAAGCGTGGAACACATTGTGCATGCCCGCCATCTTCTAAGGTAAGTTGACTCCGTAAGCCAGGTTCCCAATCCTCTCAAATATTGGAAAAGGACCAACGAATCTCGGCACCAACTTCCCCTTAGTACCAAACCAAACGACGTTCTTCAGTGGAGAGATCTTAATAAACACCATATCACCGATAGAGAACTGTAAATCACATCTTCTCCTATCAGTGTAGCTCTACTGCCTGTTCTGAGTAGCTTTCATTCGTTGTCGAATGATCTCGATCTTCTCCGAAAGTTTCCCTAATCATGTTTGGACCAAGTATCAATTTCTTGCCTGCTTCTCACTAACATGAAGGAGCATTGCATGGTCGACCATATAATGCCTCATACGGTGCCATAACGATGCTAGACTGATAGCTGTTGTTGTATGTGAACTCTACTAAATGTTGGTGATCGTCTTACGGGCTACCGAAATCGAGAATGCAAGCTCATAAGAGAACCTCCAACATATGGTTCACCCTCTCAGTTTGTCCATCAGTTTGTGGGTGATAAGTACTAAGATGCAGCTCCATCCCCAACGCCTCCTGTAAGCTATTCCAAAACCCGCTAGTGAACAAAAGGTCTCGATCACTTACAATGCTCTTCGGCACACCATTGAATCGCACAACCCACTTCACATACAACTCGGCCAATTTGGATGCAGTCCTACTAGACTTGACGGGTATAAATCAGGCACTTCTCGTAAATTTATCGACTGTGAACCAAATGCTATTTTACCCTCCTCTGGTCCTCGACAATCCATCGATAAATTCCATCGTAACTTGTTCTCATTTCCACTTGGGAACCTCGAGCGGTTGTAGTAAACCATTCGGCTTCTTCTGCTCTGCCTTTACCAACTGACAGTTCATGCACTACGAGATGAATGCCCCAACATCCTTCTTCATTCCTTCCCAATAAAATATCTGCCTCATATCACGGTACATTTTATTGCCATCGGGATGTATAATCAATCTCGAATTATGGTACTCGCATAACACCTCATCCCACAACCTATCGACATCAGGAATAAACAATCTTCCATCCTTACGAAGCCAACCATCACGGTCGATTCCATATTACTTCATCGCCTCAAACTCTACTCCTTCCTCTATCTTCGCTATGATATCTACTAGCTTAGCGTCTCGCCTCTGACTAGTGCCGATCCGCTCAATCGGGGAAGGTCTAATCGTCAGGCTAGCTAACACTTTGGCTCTAACTCACACCGGGGTCTAAAACCATAGCCAGTGATAAACTCTAACTGCTTCCACTTAAAGAACTTCGCTCTGAAGCTGGCTTGTCTCCTGCTCAAAGCATTGGCAAAAGCATTTCCCTTACCAGGCATGTAGGAAATGGAAAAGTTATAGGAGGCTAGGAACTCTAACCATCGCTGCCGACGAAGGTTAAGATCCTTCTAGGAGAATAGATACTTAACCAACTTGTGGTTCGTACAACTCAAACCTCTCCCCAAGCAAGTAATGCCTCCATATCTTCAAAGAATACTATCACTGCTAACTCCAAATCGTGAGTTAGATACTTCCTCTCATGCGGTTTCAGCTGTCGACTAACGTAATCCACAACCTTTCCTCTCTGCATCAATACCGCACCCAATCTAGTACCCCAGGCATCTATGTATACTGTCAGCTCCTTATTCCCGTTCGGAATTACTAACATTGGTGCGCTCATCAACCGTTCCTTCAGACTCACAAATGCATGCTCGCACCTCGCGTCTCAAGTAGAAGTCTGATTCATTTTCATCAAGTTGGTTAATGGTGCTGCTACCTTAGAGAAGTCCTTGACAAAACGTCTATAGTATCTTGCTAAGCCAAGAAAATTCCTCATGTCTGTAGTGGTCTTGGGTCGATCCCAGTCCTGTACTGCCGCCACCTTCGCAGGATCTACAGCAATACCTTGCTCAGAAACAACGTGACCCAAGAATCACACTTCCCTCCTTCAGAAGTGACACTTAGAATACTTCACCTTCAATCGGTGCTTCCTCAACACCTCGAGCACAATCCTCGAATGCTCCTTGTGTTCCTCCTCCATCCTCGAATAAACAAGGATATCGTCCATGAACACAAGTACAAACTTATTTAGCCGATTCTTGAAAACACAGTTCATAATACCAACAAAGTATGCCCATGCGTTGGTTAGCCCGAATGGCACAACCAATAACTCATAAAATCCAAACGGCGTATTGAATGATGTAATCGGCACACTCTCCTTCGCCACTCTCAATTGATGAAACCCCATCGCAAGGTCCAAATGAGAGAACACCTTCACACCATGGAGCTGATTGAATAAATCATCAATATGCGGAAGTGGATACTTGTTCTTCTTCGTCATCTTATTCAGCTCACTATAATGGTGAATACTACATGTGCACCCCACTCAGATATGCTCCTACAAATGAACCCTCTCCTCAACAAGTCATTCACTTCCTCCAACTTCTTCTGCTCTCTGGGTGCCATATGCCTCAAGGGCATAACTATCGACCTGGCATCCTTCACTAATTCTATGCGGGACTCAATATCTTAGTGTGGCAGTAATCCGGTCATCTCCTCAAACACATCCAAATACTCCCTCATGATAGGCACAAATGACAGCTCATCCTTTGGAGTCTTAAGCGAATATAAAAAGCTAACCATAACTCCATCCTCTGACAGCCAGTCAATCACTATTGTCTACCCCTCCACAACCCCAATCATCACCAATAGCCTCTCACAATCAACCACTACCACATACCTCCTCAGCGAGTCCATCCCCGCATAATACCAAACCCCACAAAACCCAAAACAAAGCAATCATAAGCAAACAAACATCCATGACTCAATAAGGCCAAGTCTCGACAAACCATGCACAAGGTAGTCGATCCTCCAACAAGGTTTGTGATAATCAAAAGTCAGTCAACTATCTCGGGTTTCAATCCTAATCTATCTACCAGATCACTAGATATGAAGAAATGTGAAGCCCCAATATCGAATAAAACATATACATGTGTATCAGAAATAGAAAGCATACCCTGTATAATGATGCTTCCCCTTCTCCTTCGTTGATGGATCACTCTTCGAAGTTAGAATAGCATTCAAAGCGTAAGCAGACACAACCTGCTTATTCTTCAGTGGCTCTAGGCAATCCTTCTTCATATGCCTTTGGTTATTGAAACTAAAGCATCCTTTCTTCTCATTTCTGCAATCTTTCCTAAGATGGCCCTTCACTCCACAATTGTAGTAAGTAGGCTCCCAATTGCCCTTCTTTTGGCCACCCTTCTGAAGCTGCTTCTTCTTATTGTTGTTGTCCCACTTCCTCTTGCCTCCCTTGCTAGCTTGTGGCATTGGCCCATCCTTGGGAGCAACAACCAACTTAGGCTTAGGATACAGACTCTCATGTCGAAGAGCCTTCTCCACCAGCCCTCAAATGGACCATTAATATGCCCTATAAGCTTCTCTCTAAGGTGATCATTCAAGCCCATGATAAACTTCTCGTTCTTCTCGAGTGAAGTATCGATAAAAGATAGACCGTACTTCAACAGCATGTCAAACTCAACCACATACTCCATCACAGACATATACCCCTATCTCAAGTTAGCAAACTTCCAAAAGAGTACTGACTTCTAAGCGACCGGTATATGCTTTTGTTCAAACCTCGTCTTGAACTTCTCCCAAGTAATCTGATCCTCGGGAGTAGTAATCTTGATGAACTTTCACCACCTCATAGCTCGTCCCTGAAGCTACCTAGTGGCCAGCTTCCCCTTCATCGCATTCTCTAACTCCATATCCTCAAAGATGCATTTGTAGGTGTCCAACCAATCCTGCACTTCTATGGCTTATTCCATTTCAAGAAACGGTTTTTCACCAAGAGTAGAGAAATGCTTGCTCAATTTGGTGAAGTTAGACCTTGATGCTTGCACTGGAGAACCACCACCAACAGTTGTAGCAGGAGGAACTTGGGCATTCTGAACCATGTTATGCACCATCTCAGTGAACATGTTCTGCAAGTTAGGGATAGCAGCCTACGATCCCGCCTTCTCCTCAACTACAGAGGCAGAGTTCCTAGCAGCATTCCTTTTTAGCCGGCTCATTCTTACAAGCTGTAATAAGAATAATCAGTCTCTCTAAAAGGAATAAGTGGTGTCCACGAACGGAATGCAACTTATATATTATATATACACTACTATATAGTTTTGAAAACTGAAATATAACAAGTACGCTCGCTCATATATCGCTCAATCCATTCTAAGACGATAGCTCCTTCCTTATCTCTAATGGATCCAAGTATTGACTTAGGTTGTTTACGCAACCTAAGCTTTGATACTAAATGCGACGACCGTCCTATACCTTCGGTCTCCAATATACCTATATAATGCGCTATGGAGGTACCTAACCAATGCAGGACGGTCCAAGGGTGTAAAGCAATAAAAAAATCCAAGCATAGAACCTGTAAAACATCTCACGGCACACAAATAAAATATAATATAACAACAAAGATGTAAACAAGCAAGATAGTGATATAATCAATTGAACCATAAATGATAACATCAGAGTGCGTACATAGCAATCTCTCAAGATATAAGTACTAACATAGCTCCATAGTACTTCATTAACGGAATATGAGCGATTGTAAGCTCCAAAGTATAGATATATGAAAGCGTAGCCTCTTGCTCGTACTTCGTACAGCTCCATGCCCTATCTAGACCTGTTATCCTAAATCTACTCATTTAAGAGTATCCGAGATAATAAGAAGCAAAGCATAAAATCTCGAGTCAGACAATAAACTGGTGTGAGCGATAGGTCATCTCAAAAATACTATAAAACTCGTATATTGTAAATAGGGTATAGGGTATGAACAACCATACCTGACCTGTCCCTACATCCAAAGAGTTAGCATATAAACATAGTATATGCTTGAATACTATCACAAATGGAAGATATGGGGTATAAGGGTATCTGTAACACCTCGTAAAATGAACCATAAATAAATGGAGTAAATTAAATTAAATGTGATATGGTAGAAAATGGAAATTTTATAAAAGTTGGAATTTGACAATGAAAGTTAGACCGTTGCGTTCCTGGTGAAATTCTAATTATCTTTCATATCTAATATACTAAAAACGGAGCTCGAACGAAGAAGTTACGAGCGTTTGAAGTTTTCAGATTTAAAATAGTTTGAATAGGATTCAAATAAATAATTAATTCCCTAATTTGAAATTAATTGTGATTAGATTTGGGGGTTAAGTAACGTTAAAAATTAGCAATTAATGTTAAAAGTTAATAAGGGTGAGAAATAAATAAATAATCAAGCAACGGTAAAATAAAATAAATATCTTCCCAAAATAAGGGAATAAGTTGACCTAGCACCTCAAGGGGTCGACCTAGAGGTCGACCGCTTGGAGTATGGGGATCGACCACTTCATCGTTGTGGGGCCTGTTTTGATGAGTTGTATGTTCCGGATTTATTCGTTTTTAATCTATTCTCATTAAACTATTTTTGTGCATTTCAAACCATTATAAATTAGACCCTAGACTTTCATTTTTATCCATGAATATTTTGGGTAATTCAATGAAACTTTGCCATTTTTATCTCTCCAAACTAGATTCAAAAACTCCTTAGAGAATTCAGGTAAGAATCCAATCTATTTTCTATTTATTTATTCTTCCTCCAACCCATTCTTATTCTATTCTCCTCCAATTATTCTGAATCAAATAAACATATATACCTCTTTCCTATTATGTGTGTGTGTATCAAAAGAGAGAGATTCTGGAAGAGATTGTGAGGCATGCAAATCCAAGGAAGGCGAAGCTAAGGCTATTCAGTGAGTGGAAACCTTAGTATTTCTTTTCAGGATTGTTTAGTGTATTTCTTTTCGGATTTGAATATGCCTTAATGATTTGGGATTTCGAAAATATGATAGATAAAATCCCCCAAATTCCTTTTTATTTTGATATGTCAATTCTATATTGAGATTCTCAATTATTTACATCAATTTGATGGATTGTTTTGTTTATGTAATTTTTGATAATTTCATAGTCTATTCCACTGCTCCTTCTTCTTTGGGTCAAATTGTGATTCCTTAATAAAATAAGGGGTTTAGATTACGAATTCTATTCGTAGTTTACACCATTTATTCTTATCTATTACTTTGTAAAAGAGGAGTTGAATAGAATATAGGGTTTAGATTGCAATTCTTATTGTTTAAGATATTCTATTGAATTGGTGTAATAAATTGATTTCCTATTTTATGTACAAGTCTTTTATTGCAGTTTTGGTTATGAATATTTATTCCCTGTTTTGGATGTTAGAATCCTATGAAATCTTGGAAATTTGAAGAAAAAGGACTTGTAACAATATTTGCTTATGGAATTGACATTTAACGCTAGTTTAGAGCGTAAAATTTGTGCGTTTAGACTTATTAGGCACGAATATTTATTTATCTCTATTTGTGTAATTAACGTATAATTATTACATGTATGGTATAATTAATTAGGCATTTATTTTTATTTATTTCCCCCATTAGGAAGGTAACTGATTATGAGGCAAAAATAAGAGGAAACTCTTATATAGCCTAATTATTATTTTTAAGACGTAATAAGGTAGATTGCTTATAAGTCCTTGTTATCCCACCTTTTGGCAAGACCGTGACACGAAGGACTTGACTAGAGATTGAAGACAATCCATCCCGAAGATCGGCTATCTACAGGTCCACTATGGATACAGGCAAATTTGGTCCGAGTCCGGATCAGGCTACAATTAACATGGTATGACAAACAAAGCTATGAGAGGCAACATTACAAATTTCAGGTCAATCGGAGTTTGTATGCTCAAGTTATGGATCGATCAAGTTTCATGAGAAGCATGTTTGCTTCGTATCCATCACCTTCGTATCCGTTACCTTCGTATCCATCAACTTCACATCCATCCCCTTCGTATCCATCAAGCAATGGCATCGATCATAACCAATCTGCTCGACAGCTACCCATTTCATATCGATCCCACTTCCATCCATTTCGTATCGATTAGCCAAGCATCGATACGAAACCAGCAACCAATCGATCGATACGAAACAACAACTAGGCATCGGTACGAAGATAATATGCAAGCATCAATACGAAGACAATATGCAAGCATCGATATGAAAGGAACCACATCGGGCCGATATGAAGAAAGTAGTCTGACCAAGGGAAGCGGTCTACAAGCGTGAAATATGGATCTCCACAAAGTTCTCGCTCCATGTCATCGATACGAAATCGATCGATACGAAAGCATCGATACGCATGCTTCAGTCAAACTGCAAATCCAACCTTGGATCGATCATAACTCAAAAACCACAAGTTCAAATGCTTCCAAATTTTCACAAAAGCTTGCATATCACCTGAAGACCCACCATGACCGATCGCAGCTCAAATGGAGCCAATCTTGATAGATACAAAATGCACTTGGATCGATCCTGATCGATCCCAAATGACCCCAGATCGATCTGGTGGGCCCACCCACATGTGAGAAGAGGTATTCCGAGCTTTGAGGGAGATATTTTGAGATCTACACCTATAAATAACACCCCTACGCCTATAGAGAAAGGACTTTGGATTCTTATACACCGTTACTCTGCCGCAACTCCATTGTAACTTGAGAGCTAGTGATTTGTACTATTGTAATCAGTTGACTATCATCAATAAATAGTAAAACTATTCAAAGTAGACATAGGCCACAATGCCGAACCACTATAAACTCTTGTCTCCTTCTATTTCTGCATACTTTTATTGGTGTGCTTATTAGATTAGCCTCTTTTTCCATTTAATTTCCTCATTCTAATCTCTTTAATTACATCCGAAGAGTGTTGTGCCCAATTTTGGTACAAACACTTTGATGCTTTCATTAAGAAAACTCCGTTTTTCTCCGATTCAGTGGATCCCCTACCGTTGTTGGATTGCTAAAATCCAAGGAGGAGATCCAGATCCGTCTTCTAGTAGTTCCTTCCACTCTATTCAGATTACTCCAGATCTAGAAAAGAGCTACATTCATCATGGTGCGTACTACCAGAACTGCTTCAAATGTTGTAGATCCAAAGGGAAGGGATAGGCAAAATCCCACGCAGCTGACCACAACAGGCCAGACATCAGCTGGAGCTGCAGATCCACAAGGCCTTGTGACTAGGGAGGAGTCCCAGACCCTCATGCAAGAGCTTACTCAAAGCCGTCAGGAGCTCACTCAACAGATCCGTGCCAACACGGAGCTTGCAAACCAGCTGAACGAAGAAAGGCGAAGAAGATCTAGAAGGGATCATGTCTCTCGTTCCTCAACTGAAATCTTGGCTTCATCTGACTTCAATCACAGATCTACATGTTGTCCGCTGGATGGAAACTATGTAGAAGCCTCCAGGCATCAGCATGCCATGAATCTCGAACAAGCCGGGACTGATCCTTCTATAAGGCACCAAGCTGGATCCTCTTCCCGAGAAGGGGCACTTCCTTATCACATCACTCACGACCACGCAGCTACTGCCGCTATAGATCTGGAAGCCGAGATTTAGAACCAACCAGATCCAGCCCTCCGTCAACACGTTCACACTCAGGATCCTCAGTTCCTTAAAGATCGAGAGCCAAGGAAGCAAGGAATGGATCGTAGACAGCGACCGGACCATCCCCGCAACATGGAACCCTACCATGCCTTGGCCCCGAACATCCAGATGCTTGACATTCCAACCATGATACACCAGATGATCAGAGAAAGTCAAGGCCTTACAAATGATGATTGGGAAATATCCAGAAGTCATACTCCATTCACCGATGACATTCTTTATGCAGAGCCACCCCGTCGATTTAGGATGCCGACTTTGCCGGTGTACGAAGGAAATTCGGATCCTAACCAACATATCTTAAAGTATGAATGGCTCATGAACACCGCTCGAACTGACGATGCGGTTAAGTGTAGAAGTTTTCCTATCTCTTTGTGAGGCATTGTAACTATGTGGTTCACTCGATTAGCACCGAGATCCATCTCATGTTTTGATCAATTGGCTACAAAGTTTGTCGAACAGTTTCGTATGCATGATACAAGGCCGAAGGATGTCAACACCTTGTCCAGTGTTACCCAAGCTCCACGAGAGACTCCTAGGCATTATCTGGAAAGGTTCCATGTTGCTTGTGCTGAGGTCAGCAACCCCAATGGTAATTCTATTTTGATGGCGTTGACTATAGGGATCAATCTCGATTCCGAGTTTGGCAATTGGTTGGCTGGGAAACCCCCCACTTCATTGGACCATTTCTATGCTAAGGCAGCCCAGTTTTTGAGGAGAGAAGATGCTAGACGATCTAGGAAGCAGGACGATGCGGGGCCCAGTGGTGAAGGCATTCAGAGCAATGTTGCAGTAAAACAGATCGGTGAGAATTCTGGTGAAGTCCAATTGAACATACATAACAAGCAAGGTCAACAGAAGGGCAATGGAGGTCAGGGGAAGAAGAGAGACCCAAATCGTGGATCGAGACCCATAGATCCCATGTTCGACCGATACACCCCTTTAAACACATTGCTGGAAAATGTTTACCTTCAGACTTGTAATATCGGACAGTATAAGAAGCCAGCTCCAAAACCATCATCTGAGAAGCAAATTCAGACTGGAAAGTTCTGTAGATTCCATGATTGCTACGACCATAACACCAATGAGTGCCATCATTTGCAAGACATCATTGAGAAATTGATTAGAGAAAGGAAATTAGAACAGTTTGTTCGGGCGCCGTAGGATGGAGGTGCGGGCCCATCGAACCCAAATCAAGGTCAAGGCCAGGCTAGCCCGAAGAACCCGTGCGTACTGGCGGGAGGTTGGTAATAAATACTATGAGTGGTGGTCCTCATCCGGCTGATAGGAGCAGGAAGGAAATGGAGTCATATGCCAGTTCGATTAGGCATGTGGATCTCGAGTGTTGTAGTAATGTTGATGATGGTGCCCCGACAAAACAACAGAGGACGATGACAGACGACATCATCTTCAGAAACCGAGACGCTGACAGAGTTGAGGCCTCCACTATCGATCCGTTGGTTATATCAGCTCAGATAGGTCCTGCTTGGATGAAGAGGACCTTAGTCGACAACAGAAGTTTTGTCAATATACTTTTTAAGCGTGCTTACGACCAAATGAAGATGGAAGCGAAAGACTTGAAATCCGTGTCAATCACGTATCCATGGTTTTAATGAAAGCGCGACTATACCAGCTAGCATGGTGGAGTTACCTGTTGAATTGGGTATTGGAGATCGCCGGAGAGTCCGGATGTTGCAGTTTGTTGTGTTGGATATACATTCCCCTTATAATGCTTTTTTGGGCCGACCGGCCCTTGTGTAATTTAGGGTAGCAATTGTCCCATGGTGTTTAACTCTGAAGTTCCCCATTGATAACGGGGTTGGAGTAGTACATGGTGATCAGGCAGCTAGACGCGCCAGTTATGTTGCTGAGCTACGGGATGCCCAACGCAAGGAGAAAGGCAAGGGCGTAGAGGAATCTCTCTGTGTCCATTTTTCAGATAATTGATAGCTAACGCCCTGGCCTCGGCTCGGGCACCACAACGAGTTCCTTAAGGACCTCGATCCTAGAGACAATAATGATGAGGAGAAAGCCAAAGACTGCCAGGCTTCCTCGGTGGAGTTGACGATCGATTTCCCGATCCATGATGACGACGATTCCAGAATGGTAAAGGTCGGATCTCAACTTAGCCACCAGATGAGACAGGAATTGGTTGATTTTTTCCAAGCGAACCTTGATGTGTTTGCCTAGACTCATTCAGACATGTGTGGGATCTCGCCGGAATTCGCGAGCCATGCATTAAATATTGACCCGCGGCACGTCCCGGTCAAACAAAAAAGGCAGGGTATGGATCCAGAGAGATCTACCGCCTTAAAGGAAGAAGTAAATAAACTCAAGTCGAATGGGTTTATTCGTGATGCTTTATACCCGGAGTGGGTATCTAATCTAGTGCTTGTCAAAAAATCGAATGGGAAATGGCGGACATGTGTGGCTACTCAATTTGAATAAAGCCTGCCCTAAAGACAATTTCCATCTTCCCAGAATTGATCAACTGGTGGATTCAACGGCCGGACACGAGCTCTTATCTTTCATGGATGCGTATTCCGGCAACAATCAAATACCGATGCATCTACTTGACCAGGAACATACTAGCTTCGTCATCGATTTGGGACTCTATTGTTACAAGGTGATGCCGTTTGGACTTAAAAACGCCGGAACAACTATCAGAGGATTGTGAACCGAATGTTCACTAACCAGATTGGAAAGACCATAGAGGAGTACGTGGATGACATGCTCGTGAAGTCGCGACTGTCCCTCAACCATGTCAATGGTTTGGAAATAATGTTTAACATACTCTGATAGTACAGAATGAAGCTCAATCCATTGAAGTGCCATTTCGGAGTTGCATCAGGAAAGTTCCTTGGATTCATCGTCAACGCCAGAGGAATTAAAGCCAATCCTGAAAAAATATGGGCGATTTGTAATCTCGAAACTCCTAGAACCATAAAACAGGAACAAAGCCTCAATGGGAAGGTGGCAGCCTTAAACAGATTTATTTCTAGATCCACAAACAAGTGCATTCCCTTCTCCGATCTTATCAGAAAAGGAAAACGAAATTTTGAGTGGACAGAGGAGTGCGAAGGCGCATTCCAAGCACTAGTTCAGCATCTGGCAACACCTCGTATTTTGTCAAAGCCAATTGATCACGAGAGATTATATGTCTATCTGGTGGTTTCGGCAAACGCAATCAGTGTTGCTTTGATTCGAGAAGAGGATCGGATCCAATCACCGGTCTATTATATCAGTAAAAGGCTAACAGGGGTAGAAAGAAACTACCCAAAGGTGGAAAAACTGGCTTATTGTCTTGTCATAACCTCGAGAAAGCTCCATTTGTATTTCCAGGCTCATCCGATCACTGTTTACACCGACCAGCCATTGCGACGGATCCTAACATGACCTGAGACGTTTGGTAGATTGCTTAAGAGGAACATCGAGTTGAATCAATTTGATATCACTTATACACCAAGGCGAGCTATTCAAGGACAAGTTCTGGCGGACTTCATAGCTGAATTCACCATACCAGAGGATTTGCCCGAGGCTAGTGAATCTCCTAAGCATACACGGAAGCTATACACTGATGGTGCATCAAACAACCATTGCTCAGGCACTGGAGTGGTACTCGAAACCCCAGAAGGTCGATCCATATGCTGTGATTCAAAGTTTGAATTCCGCGCAACTAACAACGAAGCCGAGTACGAAGCTTTGCTTGTTGGACTAAGACTTGCCAGAGACTTGGGAGTTATTACTGTGGAGATTTACTGTGATTCGCAATTGGTCGTATGCCAGGTTCGGGGAGAATATCAGCCAGAGACCGGAGATTGGCTACCTACCTTACTCGGGTTCAAGAAGTGTTGAATCAGTTCGACTATTATGCTATTCATCGTATACCTTGAGAGCACAATCAGAAAGCCGATTCTTTAGCGAAACTGGCCAGCACTGGCGAACCACAACAGATGGGACGTGTCCCTGTCGAGACACTTACCGCTCAGAGTATTGGTCAAATAGAGATAGACTGGGTATACGAGGCAACACCCAAGAAGGAGTCGTGGACGACTCCATTCAGAAACTATCTTGAGCACGGAGCTTTACCCGAGCGCAAAAGTGAGAAAAGGCAGGTTCTCCGAAAAGCTTCACGATTTATTTTCTAGAATGGAGTCCTATACAGGAGGGGATATTCTGTTCCTTTACTCCGGTGTATCGCCCATGACGAGATCAAACGAGTGTTACATGATGTGCACGAGGGAGAGTGTGGTGACCACACTTGGGGGCAAGCCCTTGCCAAAAAGATACTCAAATATGGATATTACTATCGACAGTGAACCGAGACGCATCAGATTATGCCAAGGAATGTGATAGGTGCCAGAAACATGCTAGAATTCCAAGAGCCCCGCCTACAAAAATTACTCAGATGGTCAGTCCATGGTCGTTCGCCACATGGGGTATTGATATAATAGGGTCTCTACCTTTAGCCAAGGGTGGTGCAAAGTACGCCATCGTTGCAGTTGACTACTTTACTAAATGGGCGGAGCTGAGCCCCTTGCCACTATCACGACGAAGAAAGTAATCAACTTTGTTGTGTGCAACATCATATGTCGCTTTGGTCTCCCACACACCATTATAAATGATAATGGGACCCAATTCAATAGTGTCGAGTTCAAAGATTTCTAACAACGCTACCACATCCAGAAGAAGTTCTCAGTAGTAGCTCACCCTCAAGCAAATGGACAAGTCGAATCTGTCAACAAAGTTATCAAGTCCATTCTGAAGAAACGACTGAAGAAATGACTGAAGAGTGCTTCCATCAATTTTTCATCAAGCAAGCAGCTGCTTTCATGCATCTCCCCTGCCGATGAGGCGACCGTTGTAGATGTAGCCTCCGTCGTTATTGCCTCCTTCTCGTGATGCATTTCTTGAGTTGCAGGAGGATAGATTGATGCAGAATCTAGAGCTAAATAAAGATATGAGAAAATATTAGTAACATCTTCTAACAGTGCTCCTACATTTGGATGAATGGAAAGAGTGTCCAAAATACCTTCCTCGGGTTGACTCATGTGTTGAGCTGATGTGTCTTCCGAGCCGTGTTCATGTATCGGAGAAAGGTGCGGCTTATCAGGGTCATATCCTGGGACAACTAGAGGATCGATAGAAGAAGTAGGCTCAGATTGAGAGACTAGGAATGCTTCGAAACCTACTTCATGATGCTCAACTCCAGATCCTTCTCCAATGTCTGGATACTTGGCAACCAACTTTTCTTTTTTAAGAGCGACGATTGTATCGTGGAGGACCTTCGGTTCATCTCCGACAAGTATTTGAGCTTCCAGTTTGAACTCATCGATAATCGTAGCATCGCGGATCACCTTTTCGTCATCTACCAAGCGACTCTAGGCCTTGTATAGTTGGAATATATAATCTTCGCCGAGCTAATTTAAGTTGCAGTTTCTTAAGACATCGGCATTGTACATGACCAGGAGATCTTCAAATTCATTCTCCAACCTGGCCTCCACCGCCTTGATTTCCCTATCAATCTTGGCATCAGCTTCCTCGACCTTCAGATTCGCTGCATCCCTCTCCTCCTTAAGTCTCACTGCCTATTCACATGCCTCCTGGGCGGCCTTATTGGCCTTGTCTTTTTCCTTGATGGCCTTGGCTAGCTTTTCCTTTAGCTCCTCAACCTCTTTCCGTGCGGAGTCCCTTTCCTAAGTAATGACAGTGTTGTGTCAGCCCATCTCCTGCACCAGGTCCACGTGAGTTTTTCGCATGTTTTCCATGGACTATCTAGCCTCATCGGCTCTCTTATCGGCCTCCATCTCCGATTTCCTTGAAGATTCGGCTTCATTATTAAGCACTCTATTATTCTGTCTTTTTGAGCAAGGTCGGCCTCCAGTTTCTCGATTGTCTTAGCCCGCTCGAAAGATACCGTAGAAACTCTCTTGGCCATCTTAACCCATTCCTTGTACTGGCTATATGCATCGTGCACGTAGTCCATTACCAGTCTTTCTATGTCGTTAGGAATTCTTTTCAAGCTTGGAGGAAAGTGGAAGCCATCAAAACAGATAGTCGGAAATCTTTCTTTAACTTAGCAATTCAGATGGCTCCCTCCCCTGTGGGCTCAATAGCGACTTGCTTTGTAATGACGGGAGTTTCTGTTTCAGTTCTACGGCATTGATCGCCGGATTTCAAAGTATGAGGAGGCACTGCTTGGTGTGCAGCTTCAAAAGATTGCCTGCCAGAGCCGGATGGTTTTGAGGAACCCTTAGGTGGTGACGATCGCGACCGGGAGCGGCGCCTATTTTGATGTGACCTTTCCTTCTCCCTATCATAACGCTCACGCTCTTAGCTGGAGTAGTGGGCGCGATTGTAGTCTCTTTCACTTTCATACCTATGAGATTCAAAGTAAGAGCTGGAAGAATGGTGTTTGGAGCGAAGATTGATGAGCATATACCCCTGCCTCACCATCGTGTTTGTAAAATGAAAAGAGAAGCGGAATTAGCCATCTCTAGAGATAAGAAAACATGTGATTAGAAATTGTGCGGTGCCATAAAGTGCGTGTATGCATGTGCAACCCCCCAACCAACCGATTGTGGTGGCCTTGCTCGTAGGAGTTGGCTCCCCTATGTCTAAAGAAGTTAAGCCTGTGCCAGTTTGTGGCGGAGAAGGGAGTCCCTCTAATCTAAGATCCTGGAATGAAGCTATGTCATTTGGAATAGAGACATCAGATAATCTTCTCAAAGAACTTTCCATTTGCGGAAAGGAAGTCTCCGGACTTATAGCAGTCGCAACGGGTCGAGACGTTACAACGGTCTTACGCCTCTTGGATTTTTAGGTGAGAGTCTTGCCTTTTCTTTTTGATTCTGGTGATTGAAGTCCCCACGGAGGCACAACCGCGGGCTCGTTCTAGCTGCCGCATTCTCATCATCGCCCCGTTCGGTGATTATAACTCCAGGAGCTCTCCTTCCTCTTTACCTTACCGGAGCCGCTTTGGGAATCCTGTTAATCCAATGCTTTAACCTCTCTCTATAAACCCCATGGCGATCAAGTTTTCATCAGTAAGAACTTCATCGATTTCTCTATGTTTAGCTGGCACTGATTGGAGAGTCCTTACTATTTCCTTGAATTGCGCTCCTTCGGGCCGGGGAATCGAAGCTATAAAAGAAACGCAGTATTATACTCAACATCAACTTATATTATCCAGTTAATTGACGAAGAAGTTAAAGCACTTACGTCTAACTAGCCACCGTCTAGCAAATCTTGGTGGACATCTAACGAAGAACCATTCAGTCTTGAAGTAGCTCAATTTACTCCAAGCACCTATCACTACTTGGCAGTTTCTGACTGCTTCTAGGAAAGTAAACGAAGGGTTATCCCCACGACTCTTGACGTTGAACAAGTATCTGATTTCCTCGACGGTCGGGGGTCGGAAAAGATGCTCTATGAAGATAATATACAAGCTGTTGAGAAGAGCATATCTGTTCGGATGCAATTGAGAAGGCACAATCCTAAAAAAGAATAGCACATCCCGGATAAATTGGTTGAACGGGGGAAACGTTCCGGCTATGCACATAAATCAATTGCAAGCAGTAAACCCCTTCGGGGGATTGTGCGCTCTGTCTTCTGGCCCCGGTAGTAGAACACCTTCTAGAGATAATCTATGCCTGAGACAATTCTACCAAGCATATCTTTGGAGATTTTGGAATGAACTAAATCCTCCGGATTCAAAACTAACACTGCACCCGGCAGTTCATCCGGAGCAGGACTTACAACATCAACTGCGATTTCTAGTAATTTTATAATGGGAAGTGGAGAATTTTGAACTTCCTGTTGCCCTAAGCTTCAGGGATCCATAGCTATTGAATTTAGTAAAAACCATTGTTAGATGGCAAGAAACCGATGTACCCCCCGTGTAAAGTGAGTGATCGTGTTGTGCAGTGCAGTGCTACATAATACTTTAAATTTCTACAAGTTCGGAAGATGGTAAAATGACAAGACTTCGAGATTCGACTGGAGTGACCATCATCGCTAACTGTCCCCACCATGCCATCTTGACTTCGGAGAACGATCCATGTTAAAGTTCGTTATGTTTTTCAAATTACAGTTCCATTGACGAGCTTTGAAGGATAGTCAAATATGCAGTTTAATGGTCGAGTCCAGTTATGCAAGGCTAAAGCTTGTCGGAGTCAAATGTTCGAGAATGCAAATGGCAACTAGTTCGTATCCATCATGGTTTGAATTGGATCGTTCCCCTCAAGTCTGATTTCGTATCGATTGAAGGCGCTGATCGATAATTTCTTCATATCGATACTGTTCGTATTAATCATGTACTTCGTATCGATCACCCCAGCAGCTACTTTGTATCGATCTAGGATGAGTGAGCATCGTATCCATCTGACCACATCGATACGAAGTGTTCCAATCGATCAACAAGCTACTTCACAAACATTCTGATCGATCCGTGTCTCGTATCGATACGAGTTCAAGGAAAAACTTAGAGTCAGTAACTCAATCGACTGCTCTCCTTCTTCCCCAAGCTTTAGGACGCCATTAAAGTATTTCCTTAAACTCACTCCAGCCATGCTCCAACACCAACGACGCCGAAGTTGGCCGTAGCCTTAGATGAAATGACATCGAGACTCGAATCTTGTCATTGTAAAAAGGGTTATGAGCTAATTAATTACCTAAGTTTAAGCAAGTTGGTTTAGAGATTAAAAGCTAATGGTTTGGGGATGAAGACTTTGTAATTTTCTCGTATTTCTGATCGATACGAAGTAGGAGTGAAGATAAAGGCAGGTAAAAAATTTGTCTAAGTCCAAAATCCTTTTATATGACTTCGTACCTAAGGGAAGACGTTTCATATTCCAGTTGTAAGAAACCGATAGAAGCGGTCAAAATAGTATCGATACGAAGGGCGCTGTACAAGTGTGTCTGGAACGTTAGTATTCATCGATTCGAAGGCACGGCTTCGTATCCATCAACACAAGGCAGTCCAGGACTTACTAGTTCGTATCCATCGGCGCTTATTGTCCATCATCACTTCGTATCCATCAATGCTGATCGATCCGAAGCCCACTATTTCATAATCATCGATACGAAAATCACTGCAAAATTATGTCTAGACCATTCAACTCTATCGATATGAAATGTCAATTTCGTATCCATCGATACGAAGCATCCCTAGGGGCTATCTATTTCGTATCGATAGCCATCGATATGAAGCATGCATTCTAACATCTTAAATCAATCCATGAGAGGATCGATACGAAGGAGTGAATTCAAAGCAACCATCAATCGTTGTTACAACTCGAGTTTCACATTGATCCAGGAGAGGATCGATACGAAACTCGATCCAAACAAGAACAAAAGAACTTGACAATGACCCATAAACGTGCAAATGCGAGCAAGAGTCGGGTTAACATACGTGCATGTATGACAAACTAACATTTGGTATCCATCAATCAACGACATCGATTATAACCCATCTGCTCGACTACTACCCATTTCGTATCAATCCCACTTCCATCCATTTCGTATCAATAAGCCAAGCATCGATACGAAACCAGCAACCAATCAATCGATACGAAAAAAACAACCAGGCATCGATACGAAGACAATATGCAAGCATCGATACGAAAGGAACCACATCGGACCGATACAAAGGAAGTAGTCTGACCAAGGGAAGTGGTCTACAAGCGTGAAATATGGATCTCCACAAAGTTCTTGCTCCACGTCATCGAAATGAAATCGATCGATACGAAAGCATCGATACACATGCTTCAGCCAAACTGCAAATCCAACCTTGGGTCGATCATAACTCAAAATCCACAAATCCAAATGCCTCCAAATTTTCACAGAAGCTTGCATATCACCTGAAGACCCACCATGATCGATCGCAGCTCAAATGGAGCCAACCTTGATCGATATGAAATGCACTTGGATCGATCCTGATCAATCCCAAATGACCCTGGATCGATCTGGTGGGCCCACCCACGTGTGAGAAGAGGTATTCCGAGCTTTGAGGGAGATATCTTGAGATCTATACCTATAAATAGCACCCCTACGCCTACAAAAAAAGACTTTGGATTCTTCTACGTCGTTGCTCAGCCGCAACTGCATTGTAACTTGAGAGCTAGTGATTTGTACCATTGTAATCAGTTCTCTATCATCAGTAAACAGTAAAACTATTCAAAGTGGACGTAGGCCACAACGCCGAACCACTATAAACTCTTGTCTCCTTCTATTTCTGCACACTTTTATTGGTGTGTTTGTTAGATTAGCCTCTTTTTCCATTTAATTTCCTCATTCTAATCTCTTCAATTACATCCGAAGAGTGTTGTGCCCAATTTTGGTACAAACAGCCCTTATTTATGAAACAGTGAGATGAGTATATATATATATGTGTGTGTGTGTGTGTGTGTGTGTGTGTGGAGAGTAATTGATTTATGGCTAAGTCATAGGGATGCAAGGTCAATAGAGTTACACGACAGAAGTCTTCCCTTCAGTTTGAGGCTATCAGCAGTTGTGTACACTTTGATTGATGTGAGATATCCTTATGATAAATATTTGCAATAACGTAAGGTCGGTCCCAAATTCAGTAGGGAAAATCTACCCAGCTAATCTGGCTACCAGTTCCTACGAATGGTTGGACTAATGTGAGACGTCATTATGAGTATGGGCCATAAGACAAAAGGCCTGCTTTGGGATCTTAAGGTACTAAGTGGTTGGACCTGCCTCTTTTCCCAAAATGAAGTATTAAATGGCATAGGGAACACGTTAGATGGTATCTCTACAGTTATTCGCTTCTGGAAATAGGTATTAAATGATGGGGTCTACCTTAATTAAGGTATTAAATGACCATAGTCTGCCTATTTTCCATATTGAAGTATTGAGTGGCTTAAGAGATTCCATATGATGTCAGCTTGATAGTACCATTGATGAGCATGCCTTGGAAATTGGTATTAAATGATGAGATCTGCCTTAATTAAGGTATTAAATGACTAGAGTCTACCTATTTTCCAATGGAAGGTGGCTTGGGTACCGTCTCTCACATTTAGCTATCTATGACATATGATTGGGATATGGGATTCTAGAAACCTGCTTCTGGAATAGGTATTAAGTGGTTAGACCCGCCTCCTTTCCTTATAAAGAATTATTAAATGGTTTTAATTGTTTTATGTTCGTAGACATATTCTTATTTTGAAATATACCGCCCAAGTACTAAAAAAGTAAGACTCGAGGTTTTTATTCACCAGACACTTGTTGTTCTTACTCCCTCCTCATTACAACACAGGTTAAGGATGGAGTGATGGTGGTAACGATGCTTAGAGATAGAGAAGCTTGGCTTGTGGCAGTATTTGTTATTATTACTTGCTTTTATATTTACCTATGTATTTAGACAATTGTTGTAATGGATATTATGTTATGGTTTTTATGAAATTTTGTATTATGACATTTTAAGGTTTTGAAATAAATGGGTACACTTTGTTATTATATTTCGTTCCATCTTCTTTAAGTTTTGAAAGTTTATTTGTGGCTCTATAATGTTATTTCTTTTTACTATCAACAACTTACTTTAGAATGATATAAGTTTCGATGGGCCTTTTCTGGATCGAAATTTGGGCCTGTTACGGGGTGAGTTGTTACATTTGGTATTAGAGCCTAGGTTACCCAATCAACGGGGAAAGTATACTATACATATGAGTGGCGTACTTATTATTTTTGAAAAGATTTTTCTATGACTCATACTATATATGCTTATTTTTGAATTTACGTCTAACTCTATAGATTCCAATTATAAAAATAGTTGTGACCATATTCCGAATGGATGTGCGAGGCGACTATGAGTTGGAAGAATAAATAGAGATAATTTCTACTCCTACTCCGATTACCCATGGAGCGGAGATCATATTTTTGGGAGAAAACTAGAGAGAGCATGTCCTCAACTCATGGAAGCAACTTAGAAGCTGGATAGTCGTTGACTCCTTGATATGTCCTAGTCTTTGTTATCATTGTGGACCCTATAGACATATTTAATAATAGGTGTGACCGTAGATGGAAAGGTTTAGAAGAAAGATCAAACTTTAATCCTATCTCTTGGGACATAATTTGATAGAAAGGTTTCTTTGAAAACCCCTTGAAAATTTTGAAAGTGCCTCTCAATTTAGAAATTTGGTGACTTCAGAAGTTGAAAAAATAGTTTCCATTTATTAACTTCTCAATTTTAAATTTAATTGAATTAGAAAAGCTTTCAAATTCCTTGTTTTTTTTATTCTTCCATTTTTCTATGTTATATTCCCTATGCAATAAATCTGAAAGTCCTTTCCTCTATAACTTTTCAGAGGCTATATAAGTTGGAAATTTTTGGAAATATAATTATGGTTTTAGACAACTTTAGAAATATACCACCATTAGTTTTGGAAAAGTTTGGAAAGATAATGCAATTTTTAAAAGCGGTGAATTTCTTTAAAGACAAAATGGTGGATGGTTTTAATTGTAAATTAATGACTTGAGAAGTTTTCATTTGTTAATCTTTTTAATTTAATTAAAAAGATTTCAATTTTTGGTTCTTTGATTCTTCTATTTTTCCTTGTTTATAAACATAAAAGTTATTTCTTTAGAACTCTTTTTAGGGGTTTACAGATAGAAATAACACCTATTTTGGAATAGAAAATAAAGAAAGGAACGTCCGATAGTATAGGTAACAGGGACATTCCCATATAAGGTGATGAAGAGAATAATGGCTGGAATTTAGGTAATAACAGAATTGTGAATTCTGGTAGATGAGATATTAAAAGGGGTAATAGAATAAGATAGAAGTTATATTTGTCTACTCTATTTATTTTTGTATCATGTAAAGTTATAAAAGGTACCTTTGACCATTGATTGGATTTAAATGATGACTAATAAATAAGTAAAATGTTTTGTATAAGGAGAAGCATTTATGTAAAGATGAGAATTTTATATGTTTTTCCTAATTTGAATACAAAAGTTATTTGAATAGTAATATTATAGTATTTGATAAAGAAAAGTGTTACAAGAGATTTTAAGAGTTTTTGAGAAAAAATACGAGATATATTTCGTCAAATAACAATATATTTTTAGTGATAAGGTAATAAATATTATTGTATGCTTTAGAAGGAAATAACTGCTATATTGAAATGATAATTGAGGAAAATTTACTATTTCATAAATGATAATTTTTGCAACTAGAAAACTCTTTGAAACAAAAATGGTCTAACATATTATTTTGGAAAGATAATTAAATTTTAAATCTTTTATGTTAAAAATCCTATTTTAAATAAGGAGTAAATCCTTATTTTAGTAAGCTATTGAAAGGAAAGTTTTTCATAAGTTCCTTTTTGAAAAACCAAGAAAATTTTGAATGCCATAAATTAGTAAATCTAACTTTTAAGAGAGAAAGTTTTGATAAGGAAAGTTTTAAAAAGGGAGACTATTTTTATTCCTATTTGGGAACAAAAGAATTTTGAATCTTTGATAAAGGTTTTAAAGTTTACATTTTCAAAGATGGAGATATTGAATTTGATACTTCATGTTTTAAGTATTGCAAGAAATGAAGTAATAAATGCTTATTTTTAAATAAGTTTATTTGTGTGAAGCTATTTTATTTTGTTTGTGAAAGTTATGATTTTATAATTTTATGGAGTAGATACGGATCATGACCTAGGTGGTAAGATAGACTAAGGTTTTTTGAATACGAATAAAATAGGAATAGAATATACAACCTGATTTGGAAATTTGAAATCAGTCTCAAATCTCTATTTGAAGAAATTGGTAAAGTGTAAGGATATTCCAGATATGTAATTGGGTTGTGAATTAGGTTGCCTATAGAATATGAATTTCTATGTTTTAATTTTGGAGCAGTTTCCGTATAATTTCCATAAATTATCCAATTTCAAAATACATATTAAAGTGCATTGTTTGAAGTAACAAGGAATACACTAAAAAGGAAAGAGATGTGTAAGAGATTGATATTATTTTCCATAGTTTACACTGCCTGTTTCAATAAAAAGAAAAAGAAAATTTTCTTGTAATTTCAAACAAAGAAAAACCCTCACTTGTGGTTAATTTATGAGAAATTATGACGGTAATCCTTTTGGAATGATAGCTTCAATAAATTAAAATATGGAAATAAGTATTCTAGTTGTGGAATTAGTAGTTAGATATAGATATCATATAGCCACGCTTAACGACTAGAATATATATGGAAAGCATAGATTACGACTACATGTGTACTAGTTAGTAATTGATGGATTAGGATTTATGGACATTAATTACAAATTTAACAAGCAATAAATTTGTGACTAATGAGAGGAGAAGGAATCTAATGGAAACTGATTAAGGAAACTTGATATTGGCATTTGTGGAAGAAAGAAATTTGTGTAATAAATGGATTTTGGTAACCTGAAGAAGGATTAATTGGAAATGGTCCAATTTTGATGAGTAATGATCAATTGCAATGGATATATTGGTTGAAGCAATGAATGGACCACATTTATTAGAGACCGAAAAAGGAAACTTAAGAAAATGGGTTGCAATTGAGTGAAATATTAAAAATAGCCCATTTTAATTTAAAAAGGAGTGTTTGGACCTCAACACCATTTATATCAGTTGATAATAAATGTCAACTTCCAGTAAAATTTTCTTTTGGAGTTCTTGGATTATAGTCGCTAGTTGTCTTCCTTATTTATTGAAAAAGTGGATGATGTGGTATAAGATATATTCCTGTTATATTCTTGTGTAGACTTTATGAATGGGGTTTAAACCACTTGATATATGTTGGGAAGCAAATTAAATAAGGAAATTTTATGGGACCACTTAACTAGCGATAGACCATAGGTAAAACTGGAAGTTAATGAGAAAATTAGGTTAGCAGTCTAAAGTGAGTAAATGTTTCAATCCCAAAACTTCAGATTTTGGGAAATAGAAGGGATTTAGCTCACAAAATGCCTCCATGCAAGGAAAAGAGAAAATTTATAGGAATGAGAATGGAATTTTCTATTGATCAAGGATTAAGAAGAAGGTGGTAGAAATTTTCCTTTAGAAGTAGTGAAACCGCAGCACTCCAACACAGCTTTATGAAGTTGAATTTTGGTTCGTTAGTAATAGGGACCCTTAATTTGCTAGAAAATTTTGGAGGGGTTTTCTAGTAGCTTTAGGAAGTAGCTTTAAGGACTTCATTGAATTAGAGCATCATGTACTGACTGAAGATCGACGGACAAGCTGAAGGAATGGATGGAAATTTGGAGGATTTGTTGAGAGCTTGCATCTTGGACTTTGGAGAACTTTAGGAGTAGTGCTTACCCTTAGAAGAATCCATGTAAGATTGTAGTCATCAATAGACGATTATTTGGCACCCATGAAGCATTTTTTTAGGAGGCCATGCAAAATCGCCAAATTGTGGATGGGAAACCACCAACAAATTCTACTCGGACCAGTTTTGTATTGCGAGACTTCGGAAAGTCAGAATGAATTAGATAGTGTGTGAAGGTCGTACAATTTGGGTAATTAGAAAGTAGACACTAGATTTATTGGGCCTTTTCCCAATATGGGGAAAAACAGGAAAACTTTTTGTTGGCTGGAGTCCATGGCATTTTTGCATTTGAGGACATACCTTCGTAGCATTGAAATTATTGTAGAGCCTAGTCAATTGGTGGATCCTAAGACGGAGCCAATAACGTCCTGTGCCACACTGCATGCATTGTAAAGCATGGAACTTGGAAGCTCCACAATTAAATAATTAGACGGGTCCGAGTGCAATCGGAAGACAATCCAACAGAAAGCACTTGGGAAACCAAGGAGAAGATGAAGATCACTCACCCAGAGCTTGTCACTATTAAATTTTCTCTCCAAAATTAGGATTTTGGTTGCATCATGGTTGCTAGATTGGATAGTAGGAGATAGTTGCTACACTTTTTCACAACCACTTTACACTTATGTAGAAATTTTTATGCATATTTAGGGTATTTGCATACATATTTTCATGACATGATTACACACTCATGCTAGGATTAAGGTCATTTTAGTATGTCTACAATACATAACCACATTGCACTATTGGTTGAGTAGATGGTTGCGTAAATAACTTGGTTGCATGACATGGACGTTATTGCACGTTACGTTGTTCGCCCTTTGAAAGATTTCGAGACGAAATCCTTTTTAAGGGGGGGGAGAATGTAACACTCCGTAAAATGAAACATAAATAAATAGAATAAATTAAATGTGATATGGTAGAAAATGGAAACTTTATAAAAGTTGTAATTTGACCACGAAAGTTATATTGCACTTGTGGCAAAATTTTAATCAATTTTCACATATAATATGCTGAAAACGGAGCTCAAATGAAGAAGTTGTGAGCGTTTGAAGCTTTTAGATTTAAAATAATTTGAATAGGATTCAAATAAATAATTAATCCTTAATTTGAAACTTGAAATTAGTTGTGATTAGATATGGGGGTTATGTAACGTTAAAAATTGCAATTAATGTTAAAAGTTAATAAGGGTATGAAATAAATAAATAATTAAACAAGGGCAAAATAAAATAAACACCTTTCCAAAATAAGGAAAGAAGTCGACCCAGCACCTCAAGGGACCGCATGGAGCATGAGGGCCGACCACTTCCTCATTGTGAGGCCTATTTTGATGAGTTATACGTTCAAGATTTACTTGTTTTTAATATATTCGCATTCAATGGTTCTGGTGCGTTTCCAAACACTATAAATTAGACCTAGACCTTTCAGTATTATCCAAAAATATTTTAGGGAATTCAGTGAAACTCTTCCATTGTTCTCTCTCCAAATTAGATTTAGAAACTCCGTAGAGAATTCAGATAAGAATCCAATTTATTTTCTATTTATTTCTTCTTCTTCCAACCCATTATTCTATTCCCCTCCAACTATTCTAAATCTAATAAATATATATACATCTTCTCTATTATGTGTGTGTATATCAAAAGAGAGAGATTTTGTAAGAGATTATGGGGCATGCAAATCCAAGGAAGGTGAAGCTAAGGCTATTTGGTGAGTAGAAACCATATTTCATTTCAACAATTGTTTTGTGTATTCCTTTTTGGATTTGAATATGCCTTAGGGATTTTGGGATATCTGAAATATGATAAATAAAATACCCCAAAATTCCTTTTTATTTCGATATGTCAATTCTATGTTGAGATCCTCAATTATTTACATCAATTTGATGGAATTTGTTTCATTTATGCAATTTTTGATAATTTCATAGTCTATTCCACTTCTCCTTCTTCTTTGGGTCAAATTGTGATTCCTCAATAAAATAAGAGGTTTAGATTACGAATTCTATTTGTAATTTACACTATTTATTCTTATCTATTTCTTTGTAAAATAGGAGTTGAATAGAATATGGGGTTTAGATTGCAATTCTTGTTGTTTAAGATATTCCATTGAATTGGTGTAATAAATTGAGTTTCTATATTATTTACAAATCTGTTATTGCGGTTTTGGTTATGAATATTTATTCCCTATTTTGGATATTAGAATCCCATGAAATCTTGGGGATTTGAAGAAAAATGACTTGTAATAATATTTGGTTAAGGAATTGAAATTTAGCGCTAGTTTAGAGCATAAAATCCATGTGTTTAGAACTTATAAGGTGCGAATATTCATTTATCTCTATTTGTGTAATTAATGTACAATTCTTGTGTACATGGTGTAATTCATTAGGCATTTATTTTCATTTATTTCCCCCATTAGGAAGGTAATTGATTATGAGGTGAAATAAAGAGGAAACTCTTATATAGCCTAATTATTATTTTTAAGGCGTAATAAGGAAGATTCCTTATAAGGCCTTATTTATGAAACGGTGAGATAAGTGTTTGTGTGTGTATGTATGTGTGTGTGTGTATATATATATACAGTAATAGATTTATGGCTAAGTCATAGGGATCCGAGGTCAATAGAGTTACATGAGGAAGTCTGCCCTTCACTTTGAGACTACCAGTAGTTGTATACACTTTGATTGATGTGAGATATCTTTATGATAAATATTTGTAATGACACGAGGTTAGTCCTAAATTCTATAGGAGAAATCTGCCCAGCTAATCTGGCTACCAGTTCCTACGAATAGTCGGACTAATGTGAGACATCATTATGAGTATAGGCTAAGATCGAAGGGCCTGCTTCGGGATCTTGAGGTATTACGTGGTTGACCTGCCTCTTTTCCCAAATGAAGTATTAAATGGCATATGGGACACGTTAGGTGGTATCCTTACAGGGGTCTGCTTCTAGAAATAGGTATTAAATGATGGGATCTTCCTTAATTAAGGTGTTAAATGACCAAAGTCTACCTATTTTCCACATGGAAGTATTAAGTGGCCTAAGAGATTTCATATGACATCGGCTAGGTAGTACCATTAAGAAGCACGCCTTGAAATAGGTACTAAATGATGAGGTCTGCCTTAGGTAAAGTATTAAATGACCAGAGTCTGCCTATATTCCAATAAAAGGTATTAAGTGGCTTGGGTACCGTCTCTACATTATTAGTTGTTTATGATGTATGATTGGGATATGAGATTCTAGAAACCTGCTTCTAGAATGGAACGTATTAGGTGGTTGAACCCGCCTCTTTTCCTTATGAAGAAGTATTAAATGGTTTTAATGGTTTTATGTTCATAGACATATTTTATTTTGAAAAATACTGCCCAAGTACTGAAAAGGTAAGACTCAAGGTTTTTATTCACCAAACACTTGTTGTTCTGACTCCCTCCTCATTACAACATGAGTTAAGAAATGAGTGATGGCGGTGACGATGCTTAGAGACGGAGAAGCTTGGCTTGTGGCGGTATTTGTTATTATTACTTGCTTTTATGTGTACCTATGTATGTAGGCAATTGTTGTAATGGATATAATGTTACGGTTTTTATGCAATTTTCTATTATGACATTTTTATGGTTTTGAAATAAATGGGTACACTTTGCTATTATATTTTGTTCCATCTGTTGTGAGTTCTAAAAGTTTAGGTATGGCTCTGTAATGTTATTTATTTTTACTACTAACAGCTTACCTTAGAATGGATCTAAGTTTCAATGGGCCTTTTTTGGAACGAATTTAGGCCTGTTCCGAAGATGGTTATTATAGTATCAAACAACATATCAAGCACACAACAAACATAGAATCCGTCACACAGCCTCACATCCCTCATCCAAGTGCTTTAGATATATGATAACTCTTTCAGATGCTCAACTCATTGCTTATGCAAATGGCAAAGGACTAGACACACGCATATGTCCAAAATATGGGTACACGCAAACTACCCTGGGTGCACGTAGGCTATCCTATCTCAACAAAGAGCATCACAGCCACAGAGTCATATGTTAATTCCTTAGCATATGCACCAATAGTAGAACTACCCTGCAGATGCTCAACACATGCCCACACAGATGGATAAGGACTGGACACACGTAGACATTCGAACACATGTGTATACGTAGACTACCTTGGGTACACGTAGGCTACCCTATCCTACTCACGAGCATCACAACCTAATGTTCTACCCTATGATCTATCATGCAGAACTCGTCCTTTCGGTCCATCACCAGATGTTACAAGCACTCGCCACATCAAGTCATCGAAGTTGCCTTACTTCATTGGTTGCTATCCCAAGATCATCTCGAGCCATCCTAGGATCATCCATCCTTACCCCGAACCAATTCCCAAGACCACCAAGCAACCCCAAGTCTTGTCCGGAAGCCTACAACCAAACCCCATGTTCCACCACTACTGTTTGTCCCAACCTTTGCACGAGCTAAGTCGAACACACAAGCCGAACTAAGCATGAAGCACCATGCGACACCGACCCGAGCCAAGCCAATGCTTCCACGACCAAACCGACTTTGCCACCTAGACCCGAGCCTACCCCTAATGTCAAACCGAATTCCATGTCCGGTCACCGAACCACAACCCACCGAACCATCTTTCCTATTTGGCATTCTCCTATAGTCGAACCAAAGACCTACCGAACCATCTCTCCTCTTCGGTCTTCTCCTTTAACCGAACCAACCACCTACCAGATAGGAATTCCTATCTAATCTTCCATCACCAGACCACCATGTGCCGAGCCAATGCCTTCTCTTCCTGAAGTCAACCATCAAGCTATCCAACACCAGACCAAGCCTCATCGAGCTATCCTATACTGGACCAAGCCCTACTGAACCGAAACCCGTAGCTCTTTCAGCACTTCAACATCGCATCGATTCCATCGACACTTAATGCTCGATTCTCATGCATCGCCTATGCAATGATATGATACCAAACTCTCTAGAACCTATCTGTCAAAGCCCGACTCCATGGTTCCTATCTCTAATTCACTGTGATGAGCGTTTCAACCATACAAGCATACAAACAAAATACCATACATGCACCAAATATCATTCAAACATGTAAAATACACAATCTGTTTGCGCCAAAAATGGTCACAAACCCCAAGTATTGTGAAAGCACCAGTATATGAATACAAATCAGTAATATTCAGACACAAATCTCAGATCTAAGCTAGCAATAAACAACAATCCAGAAGTAAATCACAAGAACACGAGATTTATAGTGGTTCGGCTATCTCCGGCCTACCTCCACTTCAATGATTTTTATCTTTTATTGATGTTCTTTGCTGATTACAGATGATTACAGCAGATACAATGAATAAATTCGACTATAACAGCAATGGAAGGAAGTATAATTGAATCCGGTAGAGTCTGGATGTTAGGCCGCCAAAAAGATCCCTTTTCTACAGGCTTCAGGAGGCTATTTATAGGCGTAGGAGGCTGAGATCGCGCTCAAACTTCGGGAGATTTTTCCTGGCACGTGAGTGAGCCCACGCGACCGACCCCACCAAGTTTCGGCTCGATCTGAGATCGATACGAAACGATTTCGTATCCATCAAAAATTGATCCAATTGAGCTGAAACTTGGCAGGAACGTTCTTTACCTTGTGTGGAAGATGCTGTGAAAATTTCATGGCATTTGGATTTATGGTTTGGGAGATATGATCGATGCAATCTCATGTTTTCCGAGGGTTGCTGATTCCGACTCCATTGGTTCGTATCCATCCTCTTCGTACCGTTCGAAGGCACGTAGTCGCTCGTTGACGTGGAACGATAAACCTGGGTAGATCCATATTCTTCGCCGTGTTGACCGAGGCTTCACCCCTTCTTTCGCATCCAACGGTAACCTCCCATTCGTACCCATTTGACCCAGCCCATGTTCGCCCTGGTGAGATGTCTTCTATATCGATCGCTGTGACACGATCGATACGAAGTGGTTTATTTTGAGGCGGATACGAACAAGGGCCGTATACGTATGGATACGAATAGCGTTTATCCCATGATCGTTTGCGAATGCAATCGATTCGAACAACCATGAACCTCATGGATACGAAGGAAGGCTATAGAGTGGATGGGTACGAATCAAACTTACCTGTGATCGATACGAGAACACAGATTCGAAGTGTGCCACATGCTTCCAATCTGATCGATATGAACGCCATCGAGTCGAACCAATGCCGATCGATACGAAACGCATCGCTACAAAATGCTGTCTGCCGATCGATGCGAAATGCATCGATACAAACCAATCCTTACGCTCTTTAGCACATCCATATCTTGTGCATACGAACTCCGATTGATCTGAAACTTGAAACATAGCCTCTCCTAGTCCTGATCATCATCTCCAATCGATTCCGTTCTAATCGAAGCTCGGCCAAATTTTGACGATATCCATTGCAGCCTTGTTTCTAATCGATCTCCAGTCCTGATATCCATCCTTCCTTGCCAATTTTGTTGATATTCCATCTTTGACCAAAAGGTGGGATAACATTTGCCCCCCAAAACATGCCTTGTGACAATAAGGCGTGTTTTGATTAGTTCCGAATCCGATATCCGAAGTCCATAGCCAATTCCACGTCCATCCGAACTCGATGATTGAGTTTTTAGTCCATCCTTGTCCAACAACCGAATCCAAGACCTCTCCGGGTCGATATCCAAATCAATAACCTCTCCGGGCTCTTGCCAAGCGCAATCCACACCTGACGACCTTGGTCCAGTGTCCCTGGACGTTGAGCTAACCTCTCCGAGTTTTGCCAAGCGCAATCCACACCTTACGACCGTGGTCCAGTATCCCTGGACGTAAGTAATACCATGGCTTAAGTCCTAAGCCGAATCCTGGTCGCTCCGGACCCTTGTTGAGCATAGTCCATACCCAACGACCTGAAAAAATAATCGATAATAGGGGGCCTAAGTCCTAGGCCGAATCCTGGTCTCTCCGGACCATTATCGAGCATAGTCCATACTCGATGACCTGAATGAGTCAGTTTACCGCGTTCGGGCAAAACGACTCACCCCTTGCCAGGCATAATCCATACTCGACGACCGTTTATCAAAAACCATAAAAAATCCAATCAAAATCCAATCCAAAATCCAAGTCAAACCAAAAAAATCAAAAGTCCAAACCAGCATCCAAAACAGGAACCAGTCATCCAAACGAAAATCCAAAACAGAAAGCAAACAAAACCAGGAGCTCAAACCAAACTCCAAAACCAAACCAGAAAACCACGTGTCCAATCCAAAACAAAAAACAGATTTCGCAAACAATAGCTTCACGTTTTATCATCATTCAGAGCATGCCTAGGGGCTATCTCTGTCCCCGTACATGTGTAAATGACTTGGTTGCTTGCCAATGGTTTGTTACTTATTTCATATCATCCTGGTCAATTGATAACCAATCGACCGTCATTCCTGGGCCTCACATCATCATGGTGCGAGGTGGGCGGTGGTTGCTCCTGCTCCACCGCTGCATTCCGTGCCCCAACATATTGTCTCAATTGTCCATTCCTCACATGCTCCTCAATTATGTCCTTTAGGTGCCTGCAGCTGTTGGTATCGTGTCCATCCAAATCATGGAAGAGACAGTGCCTTCCTGATGCCCTTTCCCGCTCGGATGGTTCTCTCCTAGCCGGCCTCCGGTAAGGAAGGCGATTCCGGGTTTCCAAATAAATCCGCTCCAGCGTCTCATTCAATCCTGTGTACGTGGAAAACTTTGGATCCTTCCATCGCTTCCTGGCTTTTCCTGAATCGTCATCCAGCTTCCTCTTTCCTTTGTCTTTATCCGGGTTTCCGTTGGATGGTCCTCCACCCTCAGTCGCATTCACCTCCTTTAACTTTAAATCCATACATGCGTCTTCTTGCCGAAGGAACCTTTCAGCTTCATGGAAGAATTCCCCGAGATCCAGTGGCGGGTCTCGTACTAAAGATACCTTAAAATCTGAATCCTCTCTAACTCCCGACACTGCCGCCATCAAAACCATCGATGGATCCGGTCGATCCACTGAAGCAACCGCCGTATTAAATCGAGTTAAAAATGCTCTAAGCGATTCATCCATCCTTTGCTTTACCGATGTTAACGTCATCACGTTCTTAGGTCTTTTGATATGAACCCGAAACTGTCCCAAAAACCTATCCACCAATTCCCTCCAAGTCTTGATAGATCCTTCTTCCAGCTGCCTAAACCACATTGCATCTAGATCTGTCAAATACAACGGGAAACATCTGGCCATCACTTCCTCCGATGCCCCCAGCACTTCCATGTGTCTAGTGTATCTCATCAAGTGATCAGTCGGGTCAGCCTTGCCATTATATACTTCCACGCTAGGTAACTTGAACTTAGGTGGATTCTGAGCTACCCTGATTTCCCGAGCGAACGGACTCCTGTTCACTCCTTCCAAATCTCTGTTGGTCAAACCTCCACGCATAGTCTTCCTAATGATTTCCACTAATCCAGCGTTGTCTGTCAGGGGTTGCCCCCCATGCTCCCGAGGGAACTCCGGCACATATTCTTCATGTGGCTCATTAGCAGCAACGTTGGCCCTAGCCTGTTGAACTCCTTCCAAAGGTCCTCCTGTGTTGGATCCTGTGGGCCTGCCCCCAAGCCCTTGTTGATTGCCTTCCGGTTCTGTATTCTGTCCTCCATTGGGTTCCATAACCCTAGCTCCTTGTTCCACATTAACAGCCGTTGTAGCTGGTCCTAAGTTTTGTATTCCCGTAGCTCTCATCTGCTCAAAGAAATTCTGCAGCATCTCCTGTTGGCTCTTCATTATTCTTTCATGCATCAGATCGGTCATAGTCTCCATTTCGTCTCTAGTGATGTAGATCGAAGATGGTTCTTCTCCAGCACCAGAGGATGCCTCTTGACTTCCTCCTTGTTGGCTTCTCTCAGCTCTTTGTCTCGTTTGTCGAGTCAATCTGAACCCTTCAAACTTTCAAATCTAAACTTTGAATCTGGTGTAGCGGGTGCTAGTTCTTCTCAGTGAAAGCACCAAAGTGTTTGCGCCAAAAATGGTCACAAACCTCAAGTATTGTGAAAGCACCAGTATATGAATACAAATCAGTAATATTCAAACATAAATCTCAGATCTAAGCTAGCAATAAACAACAATCCAGAAGTAAATCACAAGAACACGAGATTTATAGTGGTTCGGCTATCTCCGGCCTACGTCCACTTCAATAATTTTTATCTTTTATTGATGTTCTTTGCTGATTACAGATGATTACAGCAGATACAATGAATGAATTCGACTATAACAGCAATGGAAGGAAGTAGAATTGAATCCGGCAGAGTCTGGACGTTGGGCTGCCAAAAAGATCCCTTTTCTGCAGGCTTCAGGAGGCTATTTATAGGCGTAGGAGGCTGAGATCGCGCTCAAACTTCGGGAGATTTTTCCTGGCACGTGAGTGGGCCCACGCGACCGACCCCACCAAGTTTCGGCTCGATCTGAGATCGATACGAAACGATTTTGTATCCATCAAAAATTGATCCAATCGTGCTGAAACTTGGCAGGAACGTTCTTTACCTTGTGTGGAAGATGCTGTGAAAATTTCATGGCATTTGGATTTATGGTTTGGGAGATATGATCGATGCAATCTCATGTTTTCCGAGGGCTGCTAATTCCGACACCATTGGTTCATATCCATCCTCTTCATACCGTTCGAAGGCACGTGATCGCTCGTTGACGTGGAACGATAAACCTGGGTAGATCCATATTCTTTGCCCTATTGACCGAGGCTTCACCCCTTCTTTCGCATCCAACGGTAACCTCCCATTCGTACCCATTTGACCCAGCCCATGTTCGCCCTGGTGAGATGTCTTCTGTATCGATCGCTGCGACACGATCGATACGAAGTGGTTTATTTTGAGGTAGATACGAACAAGGGCCGTATACGTATGGATACGAATAGCGTTTATCCCATGATCGTTTGCGAATGCAATCGATTCGAACAACCATGAACCTCATGGATACGAAGGAAGGCTATAGAGTGGATGGGTACGAATCAAACTTACCTGTGATCGATACGAGAACACAGATTCAAAGTGTGCCACATGCTTCCAATCTGATCGATACGAATGCCATCGAGTCGAACCAATGCTGATCGATACGAAACGCATCGCTACAAAATGCTGTCTGCCGATCGATGCGAAATGCATCGATACAAACCAATCCTTGCGCTCTTTAGCACATCCATACCTTGTGCATACGAACTCCGATTGATCTGAAACTTGAAACATAGCCTCTCCTAGTCCTGATCATCATCTCCAATCGATTCCGTTCTGATCGAAGCTCGGACAAATTTTGACGATATCCATTGCAGCCTTGTTTCTAATCGATCTCCAGTCCTGATATCCATCCTTCCTTGCCAATTTTGTTGATATTCCATCTTTGACAAAAAGGTGGGATAACATTTGCCCCCCAAAACATGCCTTGTGACAATAAGGCGTGTTTTGATTAGTTCCGAATCCGATATCCGAAGTCCATAGCCAATTCCACGTCCATCCGAACTCGATGATTGAGTTTTTAGTCCATCCTTGTCCAACAACCGAATCCAAGACCTCTCCGGGTCGATATCCAAATCAATAACCTCTCCAGGCTCTTGCCAAGCGCAATCCACACCTGACGACCTTGGTCCAGTGTCCCTGGACGTTGAGCTAACCTCTCCGGGTTCTTGCCAAGCGCAATCCACACCTGACGACCGTGGTCCAATATCCCTGGACGTAAGTAATACCGTGGCTTAAGTCCTAAGCCGAATCCTGGTCGCTCCGGACCCTTGTTGAGCATAGTCCATACTCAACGATCTGAAACAATAATCGATAATAGGGGGCCTAAGTCCTAGGCCGAATCCTGGTCTCTCCGGACCATTATCGAGCATAGTCCATACTCGACCTGAATGAGTCACTTTACCGCGTTCGGGCAAAACGACTCACCCCTTGCCAGGCATAATCCATACCCGACGACCGTTTATCAAAAACCATAAAAAATCCAATCAAAATCCAATCCAAAATCCAAGTCAAACCAAAAAAATCAGAAGTCCAAACCAGCATCCAAAACAGGAACCAGTCATCCAAACGAAAATCCAAAACAGAAAGCAAACAAAACCAGGAGCTCAAACCAAACTCCAAAACCAAACCAGAAAACCACGTGTCCAATCCAAAACAAAAAACAGATTTCGCAAACAATAGCTTCACGTTTTATCGTCATTCAGAGCATGCCTAGGGGCTATCTCCGTCCCCGTACATGTGTAAATGACTTGGTTGCTTGCCAATGGTTTGTTACTTATTTCATATCATCCTGGTCAATTGATAACCAATCGACCGTCATTCCTGGGCCTCACATCATCATGGTGCGAGGTGGGCGGTGGTTGCTCCTGCTCCACTGCTGCATTCCGTGCCCCAACATACTGTCTCAATTGTCCATTCCTCACATGCTCCTCAATTATGTCCTTTAGGTGCCTGCAGCTGTTGGTATCGTGTCCATCCAAATCATGAAAGAGACAGTGCCTTCCTGATGCCCTTTCCCGCTTGGATGGTTCTCTCCTAGCCGGCCTCTGGTAAGGAAGGCGATTCCGGGTTTCCAAATAAATCCGCTCCAGCGTCTCATTCAATCCTGTGTACGTGGAAAACTTTGGATTCTTCCATCGCTTCCTGGCTTTTCCTGAATCGTCATCCAGCTTCCTCTTTCCTTTGTCTTTATCCAGGTTTCCGTTGGATGGTCCTCCACCCTCAGTCGCATTCACCTTCTTTAACTTTAAATCCATACATGCGTCTTCTTGCCGAAGGAACCTTTCAGCTTCATGGAAGAATTCCCCGAGATCCAGTGGCGGGTCTCATACTAAAGATACCTTAAAATCCGAATCCTCTCTGACTCCCGACACCGCCGCCATCAAAACCATCGATGGATCCGGCCGATCCACCGAAGCAACCGCCGTATTAAATCGAGTTAAAAATGCTCTAAGCGATTCATCCATCCTTTGCTTTACCGATGTTAACGTCATCACGTTCTTAGGTCTTTTGATATGAACCCGAAACTGTCCCAAAAACCCATCCACCAATTCCCTCAAGTCCTGATAGATCCTTCTTCCAACTGCCTAAACCACATTGCAACTAGATTTGTCAAATACAACGGGAAACATCTGGCCATCACTTCCTCCGATGCCCCCAGCACTTCCATGTTTCTAGTGTATCTCATCAAGTGATCAGTCGGGTCAGCCTTGCCATTATATACTTCCACGCTAGGTAACTTGAACTTAGGTGGATTCTGAGCTACCCTGATTTCCCGAGCGAACGGACTCCTGTTCATTCCTTCCAAATCTCTGTTGGTCAAATCTCTACGCATAGTCTTCCTAATGATTTCCACTAATCCAGCGTTGTCTGTCAGGGGTTGCCCCCCATGCTCCCGAGGGAACTCCGGCACATATTCTTCATGTGGCTCATTAGCAGCAACGTTGGCCCTAGCCTGTTGAACTCCTTCCAAAGGTCCTCCTGTGTTGGATCCTGCGGGCCTGCCCCCAAGCCCTTGTTGATTGCCTTCCGGTTCTGTATTCTGTCCTCCATTGGGTTCCATAACCCTAGCTCCTTGTTCCACATTAACAGTCGCTGTAGCTGGTCCTAAGTTTTGTATTCCTGTAGCTCTCATCTGCTCAAAGATATTCTGCAGCATCTCCTGTTGGCTCTTCATTATTCTTTCATGCATCAGATCGGTCATGGTCTCCATTTCGTCTCTAGTGATGTAGATCGAAGCTGGTTCTTCTCCAGCACCAGAGGATGCCTCTTGACTTCCTCCTTGTTGGCTTCTCTTAGCTCTTTGTCTCGTTTGTCGAGTCATTGTCGAGTCAATCTGAACCCTTCAAACTTTCAAATCTAAACTTTGAATCTGGTGTAGCGGGTGCTAGTTCTTCTCAGTGAAAGCACCAAAGTGTTTGCGCCAAAAATGGTCACAAACCCCAAGTATTGTGAAAGCACCAGTATATGAATACAAATCAGTAATATTCAGACACAAATCTCAGATCTAAGCTAGCAATAAACAACAATCCAGAAGTAAATCACAAGAACACGAGATTTATAGTGGTTCGGCTATCTCCGGCCTACGTCCACTTCAATGATTTTTATCTTTTATTGATGTTTTTTGCTGATTATAGATGATTACAGCAGATACAATGAATGAATTCGACTATAACCGCAATGGAAGGAAGTAGAATTGAATCCGGCAGAGTCTGGACGTTGGGCCGCCAAAAAGATCCCTTTTCTACAGGCTTCAGGAGGCTATTTATAGGCGTAGGAGGCTGAGATCGCGCTCAAACTTCGGGATATTTTTCCTGGCACGTGAGTGGGCCCACGTGACCGACCCCACCAAGTTTCGGCTCGATCTGAGATCGATACGAAACGATTTCGTATCCATCAAAAATTGATCCAATCGAGCTGAAACTTGGCAGGAACGTTCTTTACCTTGTGTGGAAGATGCTGTGAAAATTTCATGGCATTTGGATTTATGGTTTGGGAGATATGATCGATGCAATCTCATGTTTTCCGAGGGCTGCTGATTCCGACTCCATTGGTTTGTATCCATCCTCTTCGTACCGTTCGAAGGCACGTGGTCGCTCGTTGACGTGGAACGATAAACCTGGGTAGATCCATATTCTTCGCCGTGTTGACCGAGGCTTCACCCCTTCTTTCGCATCCAACGGTAACCTCCCATTCGTACCAATTCGACCCAGCCCATGTTCGCCCTGGTGAAATGTCTTCTGTATCGATCGCTGCGACACGATCGATACGAAGTGGTTTATTTTGAGGCAGATACGAACAAGGGCCGTATACGTATGGATACGAATAGCGTTTATCCTATGATCGTTTGCGAATGCAATCGATTCGAACAACCATGAACCTCATGGATACGAAGGAAGGCTATAGAGTGAATGGGTACGAATCAAACTTACCTGTGATCGATACGAGAACACAGATTCGAAGTGTGCCACATGCTTCCAATCTGATCGATACGAACGCCATCGAGTCGAACCAATGCTGATCGATACGAAACGCATCACTACAAAATGCTGTCTGCCGATCGATGTGAAATGCATCGATACAAACCAATCCTTACGCTCTTTAGCACATCCATATCTTGTGCATAAGAACTCCGATTGATCTGAAACTTGAAACATAGCCTCTCCTAGTCCTGATCATCATCTCCAACCGATTCCGTTCTGATCAAAGCTCGGCCAAATTTTGACGATATCCATTGCAGCCTTGTTTCTAATCGATCTCATGTCCTGATATCCATCCTTCCTTGCCAATTTTGTTGATATTCCATCTTTGACCAAAAGGTGGGATAACACAATCAATCATAGAAATCATCATACAAGGTGTATACAACATAGCCTAACTTATATCAAGGCAATCACGCATCCAAATAACATGTTTAGAACATCAAATATCCATTTATTCACATTTTTACTACAGATTGGGTTTTAAAGAAGCATTAAAAATTAATTTTGACTTTAAAAATGGATCTAGAATATGTTAAAACCTATAGATACATATATGATAAGGTCAGAGATGAATAATCACTCATCAAATACCCAAAAAGTGAAGATTTGTAGGCAAATTCGAGAATCAATAGCATAGATCCGATTTTCCCTCCCCAAAAATGTAGATTTGAAGTTATCTAATGAATCCCTTATTAATCTATCCCTAATGTATGATTTAGACTTGATTTGGAGGAGAAAAGAGAAGGTTTTGCATGGAGGATGGGTTAATAGAGCCTTAGATCTATTTGAGAATGTGTAAAAGTGGTTTCGAGATGATGGTTCAGCCTAATAAGGTCTCCAGACTCGAAATGGGTTAGTGAACTTACCCTCAAACTCACTAATTACCTACTAAGCTGCTTTAAAAACTACCGATCTTCAAACAACCATATATCCTTGCCAGAAAGTCCAAATCGCTATTATAACTACTCTACGAAAAGGGAAACTGTCATATCTTTCTAATGGAAGTAGTCTCAGATGCTAATTTGGCTTCTACCAAAAGTTATAGCCGATACAAGTTATTAGGGGCAAAATCATCCGGAAATTCTAAGGATAGGAAATGTCACTAATAGACATTTTCCAAAATTGTAGAATCATACGACCTTATATGAAATTAGAAATAATATTTTACGATCCTCCGATACGTAAATACGAGTCGTTACAATGCCATCCCAATGCTCGCCTAATAGGTATTATTATAGGTAAACTCCACCAATGACAAGTGATCCTCCCAAGAGCCTCCAAAATCCAAAATACACATTCAATGCAAGTCCTCCAAAACTCGATGCACTCTCTCCGTCTGTCCGTCCATCTGTGGGTGATATACAGTACTCAAGCTCAACTTGGTGCCCAAAGCCTTCTGTAGACTCCTCCAAAACTCGCTGGAGAAAAGCAGATCTTGGTCGCTAATGATGTTGAGCCTAATGACCTCCCTCGCGTATAGAGTTGCCAAAGATGTCGTCGGCCTTGTATTCCCAACCGGTATAAAATGAGCGCATTTGGTCAGTCGATCAACTATGACCCACATACTCTCACCCCTTTTCCTAATCCTCGGTAAGCCATCGATGAAGTCTATAGAAATACTTTCCCACACCTACTGAGAAATATTCAATGGCTACAACAAACCTTCCGACTTCTTCTGCTCCGCCTTTACCCTTTAGCAAGTCATACATCATGCTACATACTCCTCTACATGCTTCTTTATACCAGGACAATAAAAGTCTCTCTTCATGTCATGGTACATTTTATCTCCGTCCGGATGAATGGTCATCCTTGAATGATGAGACTCAGCTAGTACCATATCAATCAACTTCATAATGAGAGGAACACATAATCTACCATCTCTCTGTAACCATCCCTTCGAGTTAATGGCATAACGCCTCAAATGACTCAACTGCTCTCCTCTACCTAGCTTCTCAAAAATACCAGCTGGCTCTTTATCTTGCTTTTGATTGGATCCAATATATTCCATAAGTGTAGGTTGCACATCCAAAGCTGCTAATAATCCCGGGGTAATGTCTGACGATGGTTGAAAATCAAATGTAAAAATGAACTCCAAATGCTTCCACTCTAAGAACAAAGGACTTAATATTGCATGTTATCTACTTAAGGCGTCGCCTACCACATTGCCTTTGCCAAGAGTATTTTAGATATCGAAATCATATGATACCAAAAACTCCATCCGCCTCTGCTTCCTTAAATTCAAGTCCATCTGGAAGAACAATTACTTTAGAGACTTGTGATCCGTATACAGCTCAAAGTGCTCTTCTAAAAGATAATGACCGCTAACTCAAGGTCATGGGTAGGGTAGTTTCTCTCGTGGACCTTCAACTATCGACTAGCGTAGCTCACCACTCTTCCCTCTTGCATCAAAAATGTGCCCAACCCCATACCACAAGCGTCGATATATACTGTGAATACTTTTGTACCATTGTTCAATGCCAAAACAGATGAACTAGTCAATACCTACTTTGGCTTAATAAAACATCCTCACACTTCGCGTCCCATGAGAAAATAAATTCTTCTTGGTAAGGCAGGTCAGAGTGGCAGAGATCTTCAACAGTAGTCCACCAAACCAAGGAAACTCCTCATTTCTGTGGTATTCTTCAACACATGTCAGTCCTGAACTGCAGCAACTTTACTGGGATCGACCGCCAGCCTACTTTTTAAGACAACGTGCCTAAAAGGCGTACCTCATTTCGCCAAAAGTGGCATTTCAGAAACTTTGCTTTCAGCTTATGCCAATGGAGTGTATTGAGAACTCCTTCTATATGCAATGCATGCTCCTCCTCGCTCTTTAAATAGACTAAAATATCATCTACAAATACCACTATGAACTTTTTAGCAATCCTCTGAAAACTTGGCTCATCAGATCAACAAAGTAGGCTGGTGCATTGGTCAGTCCGAAGGGCATGAAAAACCACACATAAAGTCTGTCTAGTGTACGAAAGGCAGTCTTCTGAATACTATCCTTAGCTACATGCAACTAGAGAAATCCAGTAGCCAAATCAAGTTGTAAGAACACCTTCGCTCCAACCAACTGATCAAATAGATCGTCTATATAGGGTAGTGGATACCGATTCTTCTTTATCGGTTTATTCAGCTCTTTAAGTCAATACAAAGTCTAAGAGAACCATCCGCCTTGGTGACAAAGATGACTGGTGCTCCCTACTCCAAAATGCTCCTTCTAATAAAGCCCTTCTCCAATAGCTCGTTTACTTGTTTAACTCACGTCTCTCCTTTGGTACCATATGCCTTAAGGATAAGGCAACAAGTCTGGAGTTCTCCATAAAATAAATTTGGAACTCGATCTCTCACTATGGTAGGAGACCGGTAACCTCAAAAAAGACATTTAGGTAATCCCTAACTACAGACACTGAATCTAGCTCGTCATGTAATAGGTCTAATGAATATAAGTAGCTCAACATAACTGATTCTCGTGGATCGCAATAAACCTCAAAGCTACGTCTACTATACGTACTCAACCTAACAACCTTCCTATCACAATCTAATATAGCCCCATATATTATCATCCAATCCATACCCAATATCTACCCATACCCAGAAAATTCTAAGACAAAAGCATCACAATCGAACTTGACCCCCAAAATAATACCATAGACAAATAGGTCGATCGTCCTACAGAGTTTGACACAACTTCAGGGTCCGTAACTATGCTAGTGTTTAAGTGTAACTCATCTACAAGGCAACTAGAAATGAAAGAGTGTGATTTCCTAATGTTAAATAAAGTTTGAGTGGATAAACTAGATAAAATCAACACACCTTCGATCATGACCTTCTTCCCCTTATCAGCAACTGGTGGCATACTCGAGCAAGGTATAAGATCTAGTGCATAAGCTGGGACCACCTGGGTAGAGGTTATCTGAGGTGTTGGACACTCCTGCTTCATGTGCCCAAATAGATTGCAATGGTAATACTTGACCTTTAAACCCTCTGTCTTGCACTCCTTCGTGAAATGACTCTTCTTGCCACACTTCGTGCAGTGCATATCTTGCTTCTAGATCTTCCCCTTGGGTACAAATCATCCCTTCCGCTGATTTTGCAGTTGCGCTTTTCCTCCAGTCTTCTTGGGTTCTTCCTTTGCTTTCTCCTTGGAGACGGTATTCAGCAAGGCCATCTCCGCTAAACCCTTATATGTAGCATCTATGAGAATATGACTTAGAGCTAAACCTTGAAGAGGTTGATTCAGCCCTTTAGCAAACTTCAAAGCCTTTTTATGTGGGGTATTGATCAACTCCATTCTGAACCTAGCCAACTCGTTAAATTAATTTACATACTCCTTTACTGATATGTCTCCCAACTTCAAGTGAATAAACTTCTCTAATTGCGCTCCTCCCTTTGCTTTAGAAAGAAACATCAACTCAAAACATCTTTGAAACTCCCGACAAGTGATCTCTCCTCCATTAGTCTCTGCCTCAACTACCTCCTACTATGTAACTGCCAAGTAGCTAACTGTCTCCTTACCTCATCAGCAAGGCCCATCAACCCAAAATCCTCTCACAAGAACGAATCATATCCTCGTATCTACATATAACTCGGTCCCCACATACGGTTTTCCACCAAGGCTCACGAAATCCATACATAATTAGCAAAATCAACGGCAGGTGGATGGTCTGGAACTGACCCTATCGCTCTCTCTGTGAGTCCTCTAGTGGAATTAAACTCGGCTTGTCCCCTCGTAGGAAGATACCGGTGGAACCAAATCAGAACGTTCACGCTTGGAATCTTGGTTGTGTCGCCTGAGCCTGAACCTACGGAATCGCTCATCTTCTATCTGTGTTTTTAAGAATTTTATTAGCAACTTCCCACAGATATCATAGGCACAAACAAGGGAAGATTACGATATGTGTAAAAAAATTGAAAACTTTTTAATTTTTTTTTCAATACATGTACATACACATACTTTGAAAACTTTCTAGAAAATCATTTTGAAAAACCTTTTTTTTCATTAACTTTTTCAAATATGTTCTCTTAATACGGTCCTAGTCCCTAAGGAACTTTGAACTTAGGTTCTGATACCAAAGGTAACAATCTGCACCCCTCGACATACCGATCCAAAGTCTAGAGTAACTTTTGGACTCGTGTCAGTGCCAAGAAGTACGAGCCATTGAGTTTTTTATAACATTGCAAAGACTAAAAGAAACAGATATGATCTAAGATATACTATACTTTCAAAACTCACAGCGGAATGGAACAAAATATAAATATATAAACTAACTATCTCAGAAAATATCTCAAAACACGATCTTAGAAAAACAGTACATTGTCAAAACAAAGTGCATAGAAATACCACTCATAGTCCGATAAAAGAAATACTAAGTACTGACAAGGTAGACGGTTACATATAGAGTAAATATAGGATAAGAAACTCCTATGATGAGCTCGTTTCTCCATGTACCGAAATCAGGCCAAATCACATGCTGCTCTATCCTCCTGTGGTGGGGAAAGAAAGAACAAAAGATGGATTGGACAAAAGTCTGGTGAATGAGCACATGTTTAATATATGGTGATCATGTGCAATTAACTTTTATTCTACACTGGGTACCCTAGGGTAACCTACAAGTGTTCATGCATTCCTAGGATCCTTCACTTAAGGGTTTTTATTTAATACACACACCTACACTAATAACTTGTGCGGGCTCCTACAAGGATCGAACTACTGATCTAACCTCAATAACGAACGATCGACCATTGCTCCTAGAGTTACTCAACATAGGATCATCCTATAACTTACCCATATGGGACTACATCTCACATTATGCCTATACAAAACTATGTCACATAGGTTTCCCTATAATTACCACATAGGAATAAATTTCTCACAACTACGACTACACGTTTCCCAACTATGCATCGAGGGGGAGCCCGCAATGTCGACCCGCCGAAGTGTCTCATCATCTACAGCCTTGTCCACCTCTCGAATTGTAGTATACGACACTTATTGCATACCTCGAGATTCATAAAAAACACAGTATTACGTCACGTAAGAATTTGTGATTACCAAGAAGTCTCATTGTGACAAGCCTCCAGCCGAATAATCAACCCTATATTGGGTAAAGAACATTTACCCAACCCCATAATTTCCTAGCTTTAATTCATAGGGATCTAGCTTCCCTACTATTTCTAACATCCACACATATGTAACGACCCGATATTTTGGACCATTCGCATCCATTATAAGTGTATAGGTAGATACTCATGCCGGAGTTGAATTGCTCAAAATACCGCGTTGTTAATTTAAATTGGCAAAACTGAACATATATAGTAAATAATATAATCACAGATCACAGACACAGAGTAATAAATGCAGCGGAAATAAAAGAGATAGTAGTTCATGAAGCTACTATATGAATATATAAGATACATCAGAGTTTACAACAGAAGAGTAATACGATACATCAGAGTTAAACCAGGTACAATGGAAGAGTAACACGATATATCAGATACAAATCAGAATACATCACTGGAATCATCGAATATTGAAAGCAGAATAGATGGCTGGATCTTCAAGCAAAGCTCCAACTCCAAAGGTGAGTCTCGAATACTGGTACCCTCAGTCTGACCCGAGCGCAAAGCAAAACACAAGACACTCGAGTCAGGATTAACGTTCTTATATTAATAAATCCAACTCAAGTGAAATAGCAATTGAAATACAAGTAACTCAAAGGATGTTTGGAATAACCATCCTTTGAGGATCCGTTAAACTATCTACTATGTAGTAATGTACGATAAGTAGATAATGTCTATCAGTAATATAAAGTATCAAAATAGAGTTAAGTCATGGCCCATTCCACCCTTAACACATTTTTATTCCCAAGAGCATATACAAGACCGTATTTCCCCAAAACCGGAAGTCACCAGATGGCAATCCATATACTAAAGGTACAAAACAAATCGTAGTGGTCGCGTATAGGATAATCAGTATGACAAGGTACATGAGGCGATACCAACTAGGATACTAGTAGTTGCCTGATCCGGACTGATGTTGGGCATAGCAGCTACTACCCCAACACCGTGAAACAACACTCCCATAATCGAGGGGTGCACCCAAATCGAATCACAAAAGTAATAGATATGGTATCGAAGAAGTGTGTCCGCTAGAGATGGCGATCCTCAATGGCCCGGCGCGGCTCCTGTTTTAGTCATGTCAGGGGTCATCCAAAATCGTTCTCTTTCTTCAGTCAACGCGTTCACCAAAATCATCCACTTCGTTCTGGATCAACACTCCGCGTATATTAGTTATTAAAGTGGTTTTCGGTATCGACAGAGAGTATGTCCATAACCGATCCCGGTCTCTTTAATAACTACGTATTAATTACCCGATAGTCATTTAATAATTAAAGTTTAAACAAATCAGAGATCAAAAGTCAAGTTGCAAGTTTGACTTTTAAAATTTGACATTTCGCAATTTAATTTATTTCGAACATTTAAAATCATATTTCCAAATGGAGTTTTAGTTCAAGTCCTTGAGTTAACGATACTTAAGTATTCAATTTCAATTTAATTCCTATTCCCATTCATCGTTACATTAAATTTTATTAACACTTTGATTTAATCAATTTCAACAGCTAAATCAACTCCGTAAATTTAGTTGGTTTTACATTCCTTTAGGTCACTTTGTTACTTAATCTCATTTATGACAAATTTCAAATTTATTAAATTTATCCAAATTAGATTTTATTCCGAATCTAATAAATTCACTTTATTAGATTCTAAAACTTACTTAATCAAATCTCATTTCAATTTAATGTGTAAATCCGTTTATCTAATTAAATAGATTTATTAATCCGTTTCAATTTAATCCATTAATTTATTTCAATTAGGTCCACTTATTAATTCGTTACAATTGAATCCATTTATTTATTACAATTAAGTCCATAAATTTATTACAATTAATCCTATTAATTTAATACCATTACATCCATTGATTTATTTCAATTAAATCCATTCATTTACTACAATTAAATCTATCGTTTTATTTCAATTAAATCTATTCATTCATTATAATTAAATCTACCGTTTTATTTCAATTAAATCTATCCATTCATTACAATTAAATCTATCGTTTTATTTCAATTAAATCTATTCATTCATTACAATTAAATCTATCGTTTTATTTCAATTAAATCCATAAATTCATTACAATTAAGTCTATTCGTTTACTACAATTAAATCTATCGTTTTATTTCAATTAAATCTATTCATTCATTACAATTAAATCTTCCGTTTTATTTCAATTAAATCTATCCATTCATTACAATTAAATCTATCGTTTTATTTCAATTAAATCTATTCATTCATTACAATTAAATCTATCGATTTATTTCAATTAAATCTATTCATTAATTACAATTAAATCTATCGTTTTATTTCAATTAGATCTATTCATTCATTACAATTAAATCTTTCGTTTTATTTCAATTAAATCTATTCATTCATTACAATTAAATCTATCGTTTTATTTCAATTAAATCTATAAATTTCGTTACTTACTTTCCAACAAATTTTAAAGTTCATTTCTTAAGTTCAAATGAATTTCAATTCCAAAATGATTTTGTTGACCAATCAGGTTTCTTATCTTTAATTATCTATCCTAGGCCAAAGTTGTTCAATTTGGGTATTTATCATTTCAACCCAATATAATTAAATAAAACAAAGCATAGCAAAGGGAACTTGCAGTGTGATAACTGGGATGGTGTCCAAGTAAATAAACAATCAATAGCAACCATACATAACAATTTAACCGTTTATTTAAATAATCCCGAAATAATCGTATTAATTCGCATTGTTGTTTGTGCAATTTAATATAATTATTTCTAGAATCTACACTATCATTTCATGCAGATTAAAGATTATTCCACTAATTATTTATACGGTTTTTCACTTGTCATTCGATTACAATTTTATACTACAACAATTAATCCAATATACATCGATGGTTCAAAGTGTAATTATCACTATTCTACATGTCAATTAATTTAACAATTAAAGGGGGTCATATTCAACTAATCAAATTTAACATATAAATCGGTTCTAAATTTGTTAACTATCCTATATCAATTTCAATTCTGCATACTATTAATCACTTAACATTAACCAATTAACGTCCAATATAAACATCGAACAATCAATCAATTCTCAGCCAAACTAGATTATCATTTCATAATTAACAGTTAATGGTGTAAGATGTCATAAGTGAACTGATACAGGTGATAGCATATAAAACAGTGTAAATAACTAACAACAGCATATTTCAATTGTCGTTCCAATTGAATTCAAATTTAATAAATAAAAAAAACGTTAATCGTGAGTGATTGCTCACCTTTTTACGCTGAAGTTTGCAAAGCAAACACACAAACAAAAATCCGGAAAGCACGAAAGCACGACCAGACACAATTCTGATTTGAATGGATGGAGAGCCAAGATATTGATCTTGTATATAACAAATACACAAATCATAAGAATTAAGATTCAACACAACAAAATGAATTAAATTATGCAATTACGAGTCAAAGAACATAACCTTGCTTTCAACCACCAAGTGCACTTTGCCATGGTCTAATAGTGAGGAGGAGGTAATGTTGTGGTGGTGGAGGCTGAGCTATGCAAGGAGAAAACAAAAGGAAAATGAGGGAAAAAAATATAAAAGTGAAAGAAGAAAAAAAAAAGAGAGAAGGAAGCCATGGATCTAGACTTTTTCCTTCCTCACTCAAATAATACAATGAGAAACCTTTTTTTTATTTCACGTGAATGATAAGAGGCGGCTAGGTTTAAAAAGATTTGAATGGCTAAAGTTTAGGAATAGTTAGAAAATAAAAAGGCAAGGAAATTTAAAAAGGCATAATTTAAGTAGGGAAAAGATCTTGTATATATAAATCTTAAACAAATGAACAGAGGAGTTTGATAACTTTGTACGTGATTGAAAAGGAGAAAATCACGTCTATGCATTTATGAATAGATATGGTAGAAGATTAAAAGGTGGGAAATATATAAAGGCAATAAATAAATTAAGAAACGTATGCCTATATTTAAAAGGTATCTTAATTGATTTGTTACTTATCCAATAAATATAGATGTATATACACAAAAGAGACCTTCACTAAATAAATAAAGTTTATACACACCATAGAAGTAAATAAGCAGATGGAGGCTAAGCCTAGCTTGAAGGAAAACAAAGAAAATAGAAGAGAAAGAGAAAAAAAAATAGAAAAACAAAAGAAAACGAAGCCATTACTTACAAGAAAATTTCTCATGTGAAGATGCAAATGAAAATGAGATTTGGTAAAAGGTTTTTTTGTACGTGAATTAGAATTTAATAGGGGAGTTATTCACGCCTAATCAAGTGCAATGAATTGGCAAGTAATTAAGTGCTTAAATGGCTAGAGATTTGAAGGGATTTATTTCCTATTAAATAAAAAGAAACAATGGAACAAAATGGGGTAAGTTACTTGCTTTTTCATGTGAATTGATAGGGTATGAATGGCTAAAGAGGAGTAAATGATAGAAAAAAAAACTAGGAAATAAAAGGAAAGAAATAAGAAGAAAGAAACACACACACACACATATATATTATTCTTAAATGCAATCGAAAAAAAAGATATTTTGAGATGTTTGTACGCGATTAATAAGAGCAATTCATGGCTATGAATGGTGAATGGCTAGGGTAAGTAATAAAGAGGGTAGGTAAATAAAAAGGCAAGCATTAAAGAAATGTAACGCATGTCTCCTTGATTTCTTCCAAGCCTTTTATGAAAAGATATACACACAAGTGAAATCCAATAAATAAAGTTTAGATAAACAAAATAGAAAAATAAAATAACTTTTGGACTCGTGTCAGTGCCAAGAAGTACGAGCCATTGAGTTTTTTATAACATTGCAAAGACTAAAAGAAACAGATATGATCTAAGATATACTATACTTTCAAAACTCACAGCGGAATGGAACAAAATATAAATATATAAACTAACTATCTCAGAAAATATCTCAAAACACGATCTTAGAAAAACAGTACATTGTCAAAACAAAGTGCATAGAAATACCACTCATAGTCCGATAAAAGAAATACTAAGTACTGACAAGGTAGACGGTTACATATAGAGTAAATATAGGATAAGAAACTCCTATGATGAGCTCGTTTCTCCATGTACCGAAATCAGGCCAAATCACATGCTGCTCTATCCTCCTGTGGTGGGGAAAGAAAGAACAAAAGATGGATTGGACAAAAGTCTGGTGAATGAGCACATGTTTAATATATGGTGATCATGTGCAATTAACTTTTATTCTACACTGGGTACCCTAGGGTAACCTACAAGTGTTCATGCATTCCTAGGATCCTTCACTTAAGGGTTTTTATTTAATACACACACCTACACTAATAACTTGTGCGGGCTCCTACAAGGATCGAACTACTGATCTAACCTCAATAACGAACGATCGACCATTGCTCCTAGAGTTACTCAACATAGGATCATCCTATAACTTACCCATATGGGACTACATCTCACATTATGCCTATACAAAACTATGTCACATAGGTTTCCCTATAATTACCACATAGGAATAAATTTCTCACAACTACGACTACACGTTTCCCAACTATGCATCGAGGGCGAGCCCGCAATGTCGACCCGCCGAAGTGTCTCATCATCTACAGCCTTGTCCACCTCTCGAATTGTAGTATACGACACTTATTGCATACCTCGAGATTCATAAAAAACACAGTATTACGTCACGTAAGAATTTGTGATTACCAAGAAGTCTCATTGTGACAAGCCTCCAGCCGAATAATCAACCCTATATTGGGTAAAGAACATTTACCCAACCCCATAATTTCCTAGCTTTAATTCATAGGGATCTAGCTTCCCTACTATTTCTAACATCCACACATATGTAACGACCCGATATTTTGGACCATTCGCATCCATTATAAGTGTATAGGTAGATACTCATGCCGGAGTTGAATTGCTCAAAATACCGCGTTGTTAATTTAAATTGGCAAAACTGAACATATACAGTAAATAATATAATCACAGATCACAGACACAGAGTAATAAATGCAGCGGAAATAAAAGAGATAGTAGTTCATGAAGCTACTATATGAATATATAAGATACATCAGAGTTTACAACAGAAGAGTAATACGATACATCAGAGTTAAACCAGGTACAACGGAAGAGTAACACGATATATCAGATACAAATCAGAATACATCACTGGAATCATCGAATACTGAAAGCAGAATAGATGGCTGGATCTTCAAGCAAAGCTCCAACTCCAAAGGTGAGTCTCGAATACTGGTACCCTCAGTTTGACCCGAGCGCAAAGCAAAACACAAGACACTCGAGTCAGGATTAACGTTCTTATATTAATAAATACAACTCAAGTGAAATAGCAATTGAAATACAAGTAACTCAAAGGATGTTTGGAATAACCATCCTTTGAGGATCCGTTAAACTATCTACTATGTAGTAATGTACGATAAGTAGATAATGTCTATCAGTAATATAAAGTATCAAAATAGAGTTAAGTCATGGCCCATTCCACCCTTAACACATTTTTATTCCCAAGAGCATATACAAGACTGTAGTTTCCCCAAAACCGGAAGTCACCAGAGGGCAATCCATATACTAAAGGTACAAAACAAATCGTAGTGGTCGCGTATAGGATAATCAGTATGACAAGGTACATGAGGCGATACCAACTAGGATACTAGTAGTTGCCTGATCCGGACTGATGTTGGGCATAGCAGCTACTACCCCAACACCGCGAAACAACACTCCCATAATCGAGGGGTGCACCCAAATCGAATCACAAAAGTAATAGATATGGTATCGAAGAAGTGTGTCCGCTAGAGATGGCGATCCTCAATGGCCCGGCGCGGCTCCTGTTTTAGTCATGTCAGGGGTCATCCAAAATCGTTCTCTTTCTTCAGTCAACGCGTTCACCAAAATCATCCACTTCGTTCTGGATCAACACTCCGCGTATATTAGTTATTAAAGTGGTTTTCGGTATCGACAGAGAGTATGTCCATAACCGATCCCGGTCTCTTTAATAACTACGTATTAATTACCCGATGGTCATTTAATAATTAAAGTTTAAACAAATCAGAGATCAAAAGTCAAGTTGCAAGTTTGACTTTTAAAATTTGACATTTCGCAATTTAATTTATTTCGAACATTTAAAATCATATTTCCAAATGGAGTTTTAGTTCAAGTCCTTGAGTTAACGATACTTAAGTATTCAATTTCAATTTAATTCCTATTCCCATTCATCGTTACATTAAATTTAATCAACACTTTGATTTAATCAATTTCAACAGCTAAATCAACTCCGTAAATTTAGTTGGTTTTACATTCCTTTAGGTCACTTTGTTACTTAATCTCATTTATGACAAATTTCAAATTTATTAAATTTATCCAAATTAGATTTTATTTCGAATCTAATAAATTCACTTTATTAGATTCTAAAACTTACTTAATCAAATCTCATTTCAATTTAATGTGTAAATCCGTTTATCTAATTAAATAGATTTATTAATCCGTTTCAATTTAATCCATTAATTTATTTCAATTAGGTCCACTTATTAATTCGTTACAATTGAATCCATTTATTTATTACAATTAAGTCCATAAATTTATTACAATTAATCCTATTAATTTAATACCATTACATCCATTGATTTATTTCAATTAAATCCATTCATTTACTACAATTAAATCTATCGTTTTATTTCAATTAAATCTATTCATTCATTATAATTAAATCTACCGTTTTATTTCAATTAAATCTATCCATTCATTACAATTAAATCTATCGTTTTATTTCAATTAAATCTATTCATTCATTACAATTAAATCTATCGTTTTATTTCAATTAAATCCATAAATTCATTACAATTAAGTCTATTCGTTTACTACAATTAAATCTATCGTTTTATTTCAATTAAATCTATTCATTCATTACAATTAAATCTACCGTTTTATTTCAATTAAATATATCCATTCATTACAATTAAATCTATCGTTTTATTTCAATTAAATCTATTCATTCATTACAATTAAATCTATCGTTTTATTTCAATTAAATCTATTCATTCATTACAATTAAAACTACCATTTTATTTCAATTAAATCTATTCATTCATTACAATTAAATCTATCGTTTTATTTCAATTAAATCTATTCATTCATTACAATTAAATCTATCGTTTTATTTCAATTAAATCTATAAATTTCGTTACTTACTTTCCAATAAATTTTAAAGTTCATTTCTTAATTTCAAATGAATTTCAATTCCAAAATGATTTTGTTGACCAATCGGGTTTCTTATCTTTAATTATCTATCCTAGGCCAAAGTTGTTCAATTTGGGTATTTATCATTTCAACCCAATATAATTAAATAAAACAAAGCATAGCAAAGGGAACTTGCAGTGTGATAACTGGGATGGTGTCGAAGTAAATAAACAATCAATAGCAACCATACATAACAATTTAACCGTTTATTTAAATAATCCCGAAATAATCGTATTAATTCGCATTGTTGTTTGTGCAATTTAATATAATTATTTCTAGAATCTACACTATCATTTCATGCAGATTAAAGATTATTCCACTAATTATTTATACGGTTTTTCACTCGTCATTCGATTACAATTTTATACTACAACAATTAATCCAATATACATCGATGGTTCAAAGTGTAATTATCACTATTCTACATGTCAATTAATTTAACAATTAAAGGGGGTCATATTCAACTAATCAAATTTAACATATAAATCGGTTCTAAATTTGTTAACTATCCTATATCAATTTCAATTCTGCATACTATTAATCACTTAACATTAACCAGTTAACGTCCAATATAAACATCGAACAATCAATCAATTCTCAGCCAAACTAGATTATCATTTCATAATTAACAGTTAATGGTGTAAGATGTCATAAGTGAACTGATACAGGTGATAGCATATAAAACAGTGTAAATAACTAACAACAGCATATTTCAATTGTCGTTCCAATTGAATTCAAATTTAATAAATAAAAAAAACGTTAATCGTGAGTGATTGCTCACCTTTTTACGCTGAAGTTTGCAAAGCAAACACACAAACAAAAATCCGGAAAGCACGAAAGCACGACCAGACACAATTCTGATTTGAATGGATGGAGAGCCAAGATATTGATCTTGTATATAACAAATACACAAATCATAAGAATTAAGATTCAACACAACAAAATGAATTAAATTATGCAATTACGAGTCAAAGAACATAACCTTGCTTTCAACCACCAAGTGCGCTTTGCCATGGTCTAATAGTGAGGAGGAGGTAATGTTGTGGTGGTGGAGGCTGAGCTATGCAAGGAGAAAACAAAAGGAAAAAGAGGGAAAAAATTATAAAAGTGAAAGAAGAAAAAAAAAAGAGAGAAGGAAGCCATGGATCTAGACTTTTTCCTTCCTCACTCAAATAATACAATGAGAAACCTTTTTTTTATTTCACGTGAATGATAAGAGGCGGCTAGGTTTAAAAAGATTTGAATGGCTAAAGTTTAGGAATAGTTAGAAAATAAAAAGGCAAGGAAATTTAAAAAGGCATAATTTAAGTAGGGAAAAGATCTTGTATATATAAATCTTAAACAAATGAACAGAGGAGTTTGATAACTTTGTACGTGATTGAAAAGGAGAAAATCACGTCTATGCATTTATGAATAGATATGGTAGAAGATTAAAAGGTGGGAAATATATAAAGGCAATAAATAAATTAAGAAACGTATGCCTATATTTAAAAGGTATCTTAATTGATTTGTTACTTATCCAATAAATATAGATGTATATACACAAAAGAGACCTTCACTAAATAAATAAAGTTTATACACACCATAGAAGTAAATAAGCAGATGGAGGCTAAGCCTAGCTTGAAGGAAAACAAAGAAAATAGAAGAGAAAGAGAAAAAAAATAGAAAAACAAAAGAAAACGAAGCCATTACTTACAAGAAAATTTCTCACGTGAAGATGCAAATGAAAATGAGATTTGGTAAAAGGTTTTTTTGTACGTGAATTAGAATATAATAGGGGAGTTATTCACGCCTAATCAAGTGCAATGAATTGGCAAGTAATTAAGTGCTTAAATGGCTAGAGATTTGAAGGGATTTATTTCCTATTAAATAAAAAGAAACAATGGAACAAAATGGGGTAAGTTACTTGCTTTTTCATGTGAATTGATAGGGTATGAATGGCTAAAGAGGAGTAAATGATAGAAAAAAAAACTAGGAAATAAAAGGAAAGAAATAAGAAGAAAGAAACACACACACACACACATATATACATATTATTCTTAAATGCAATTGAAAAAAAAAGATATTTTGAGATGTTTGTACGCGATTAATAAGAGCAATTCATGGCTATGAATGGTGAATGGCTAGGGTAAGTAATAAAGAGGGTAGGTAAATAAAAAGGCAAGCATTCAAGAAATGTAACGCATGTCTCCTTGATTTCTTCCAAGCCTTTTATGAAAAGATATACACACAAGTGAAATCCAATAAATAAAGTTTAGATAAACAAAATAGAAAAATAAAATAAAATAACATAGAAAATAAAATATAGAAACACACATAGAAAACTAGAAATTGAAATACAGAAAATAACTGCATGTAAAAACGCTGTAATTTATCTAATTTAAAAAGTATAACTCAGAATTTAACGAAACGAAAAGCAGAACAGATATCACAAATATATTCTACTTCAAATAAAAAGATTAAAATTTAAAATTCATCATTTTTTTTACTGAAAATTCAAATTTTGACCAAAATATAAAATTTTCAAAAATCGTTTATTTATTGCATTTGGAAAATAAATTACAAACAAATTCCAAACTTACATTGGAAAATTTCTAAAAATTCACTTTTAAATGATTTTAAAAATCAAAATTTCAAATAAAATTTTAATTAAAAATATTCACAAAATTATGGGTTGTTACAACATATGTATATAATATAATTGTACATATTATTAATATTTTTATCTTCAGCTAGGCCTTAGGCCGAGGTTTAGATTACACATCTGGGCCGTTAACCGGTCGACCGCTAAACCATACCGATCGACCGCTCAGAGTGAACGGTCGATCGATCGCAATGTAAATTTTCTATTTTCTTTATTCGATTTTAATTAGTTATTAATTTTGTCAATTCTGGACTTTCACGGTGAACCCTTAACATCAATTTACAGTGACCAGTCTTTGCAATTTACCATACTTTTTTATTAATTTCAAATTCATAGATTTATATAGTTTAAATAGACTAGTTTAATTTAGGATTAACAAAATTTCAGGGGTTTCCACTCAATTACAAGACGGGTTTATCTTGGGTTAAAATTAGATTAGCCAATTTATATTAATTTCAATTTTAGGTTTCAGATTTTAACAATATGGTGTGCAATTTAAATTCTAATATCCTAGATCAAATAACATGGATTAAAATTAACTATAAATAATCAACTTATTAAAGATGTTTCCATTCACTTCGGATCCAAGCTCTAACTCTATTACTCGTCTGAGAATCGACATCTGTTAGCTTGCTCCCACTTTAATCAGATTACTCGTATTTTCTATACTTTGTTTTAAATTTGTTTTTGAAGAAATTTTGTAGGTGTAGAGAATATATTTTGGTAGAGTTTCAGTATGCTGTTAATTTTCTAGTGAATTAGGGTTTAGATTTGGTGTTAATTTATAAGGGTTTGAGGTGAATATGGAGTGTTAAATTTAGCCTAAGGAATCTTTGTTTCCATCACAGATGCACATCACTTACTTGACCCCAAAGAAATTATTTTCCTTCAATCGTGTACGTCCAATAAGCACTCCATATCTTCAAAAACAACGTACACCGGTCGACCGCTATAGTAGATCGGTCGACCGCTACATGTTGACCAGCACGCCCTAGGTTTATACATCGCCAGATTCAGTCGCCTAGTAACATAGTTTAATTACGAAAGTTTACATTTAATTGATTTTTCTTTTAAACTTTAAAATGTATATAACTTCATCATACTAACTTCGATTTCAAAGATTTATATATGAAAATTGTCCAGAAAATCACTATGAACGTAGTGGTGCAAGTTTCGTCATCAAATTCGGATGTTTGTAAAAAATTCATTTTTGCCCTTGTTATATATAAATTAATTTTTCTAATTAAATTTTCCGCTTAATTTCCAAGGTGTTGCACATGCAAGGTAATAATATAATCAAATGAATCATAGATGAGAATATCATAGTGCCTCAAGCTCACAAATTATATAGACTGAAAAAATAGAGTATACATCCTAATTCTCCAATAAACTATAGTAACCATCTCCCAAAAAGTAGAAGTACTAACATAGCTCCATAGTACTGCACATCAGGATGTAAGCGATAGTAAGCTTAGAAATATTTATATATGAAAATGTAGCCTCCTGCTCATACTCCGTACAGCTTCATATGCTATCCAGACATGTTATCCATAATCTACTAATTTAGAGTATCCAAGATAATAAAAATCAAAACATAAAACCTCAGCTCAGACAATAGTTTGGTGTGCTCAAAATACTATAAAATCCATATATAGTAATAAAGACATAGGGTATGTAGAACCATACCTAACATACCTTTCATCCAAAAAGTTAGCACTTAAACACAACAAACATAACAACCATCGAATAACCTTACATCTCTCTCAAATGTTGTTGGATACACAATAGCTCTTATGACCTACATAGATGGTTAGCGACTACTCGTCGTTGCGGATGATCACTCATGCCCACACAAATAAAAAGGAACCACACACAGAAATGTAAAGGAACAATACACATACACCGATGTCCAATATACGGGCACACATAGATTACCCTTGGATTGGACACATACAGAAGTCCAAATTATAGGTACACACAGACTACTTGGGGTACACACAAATTACCATATCCTAATAAGATAAGCATCACATCTTTAGAGTTATCCATTGATTCCTTAGCACACCTACCGATAGTAGAACCACCTCTTGTTCTACTCCACAAGCTACCACATAGATTTTTTCCGCTTGGTGTACCACTAGATGCCATAGTTATTTGCCACATCGAGTCGTCGAATTCTACACTTCATTGGTTGCCACCCGAAACCCAAAAGCCATCTCGAGTCATCCCAAAGTCATCCTCCATCGTTCTATATTAACTCATATAAACCCTGGAGCATGCCACCAAAACCCCCGAAGATCCTTTGGCCATGCCCAAAGCACTTCAGCTCCAAGCCCTCTAAAACTCCAAGCTCTATCCGGGTATACTCATGACCGAACCAAATTCATGCTGCTAAAATCCCTAAAGGAAATTCCTAAACCCAATATTTTTTTTGGCACCTCACCACCCAAACCATGCTCCTTGTTCAGCTACACAATCCCAAACTGAAGCACCATCTCGACTTCCTCAAGCTCGACCTAAAGCAACTATCAAACACCATTTTTTGCCCGATCTTCCATCACCATACCAAATATGACCCGAAGCCAACCTCGTGTCGCACTATCCCCTACCCGAAGCTAACCACTGGACCATGCCATATCGAACTAAAATCTTATAGCACCTCCAACACTTCGATTTCGCATTGATTCCATCAATACACTCAATAATTCGACCCACGTGCATCCCCTATGCATCAATATGACCACAAACGCTCTAGAGCCGATCCATCAAAAGTCCGATTCTACATTTACGGATTTCCTGTCCTTTGTGCATCAAATTGAAGAGCACATCGCTTCTCCTTCTACACAGAGATCCTCGACCACAGAATTTTCCACCATCTCTATTTCACTCCAATGAGCATTTACAACCATTCAAACACACAAATAACATCCAAACAAGCACCACTTTCAATCATCACCCAATCATATAGACATTCATTAAAACAAGGCAAATCATCACAAAAATACTATTATAACATAGCCTAGCACCTATAGAGGCAATCACACATCAAAATAACATTATTAAAACACTTTAAATAAACTTAAACTCGTTTTTTACTTTAGGTTGTGTTTTAAACCAGCATAAATGTAACACCCCTAATTTTATTGACATTATTCAGAAGATTTAATTAGAATAAATTAAATAGAATAATGTAGGTAAGAGGATTGAGGTTGATTAATAAACTAGGTGGTCGTGCTTACCTAATGAACATAAATAAATGATTAGGAAATTAAACACAAGGGCATTAGGGTAAATAGCCGCCCATATTTCCCACCCTTATACCATCCTTCTTAGTCTTACATGTTCACTATTCTCAAACAAAAACAATAGCAACCATGAGAGGCAAGGCCGGCCATTAGAAGAGAAGAGAAAATCAACTAAAAGCTTAGGATTCTAGCTAGAAGAAAATCAATCTCAAACAATCTCTAATCTCCTTATCTCAAGCAAGGTGAATAATAGTGTAATCATCTCATTTTTACTTGTTTTGGTTCGGTATAGATAGTAACCGAATGTGTTTTGCTATGTTGATCATGTTTGGATCTAATAATCATTGTTCAAATAGAATAATGATTTATTGGGATTTTTTATGGAATTAAAATGATGGGTTTTAGAGTAAAAACCTTAGCAAACGACCTTCAAATGGTTTGATTTTTGGATATGTTGTGTAAACCGTAATTTTGGAGATGTATTTTTAATTTCATAATTTTCGGAGTTAATAGGAATATTTTATGAATTTCCTAAGGTGAAAAAGTCATTTATTTCGGATTTTAATTATTAAAAATAATAAAAAAATGAATTCTGTCCCGAAATTTTTATATGATGAAGAAGATGTTTTAGATTTTTGGTGAATTTTTGAGATTTTTCCCAAGTGATTTCGATTTATTATGAATTTTCTAAGCTAAAAAGACTTAATAATTATATTAAAATATTAATATAATTAATCATTTTGAAAATAATTCCTAAAATAATAATTCTGATCTACAGCAGCTTTTCTGTAAAGATATGTCTTTAACCAATATAAATTTGACAAAGAATTGATAAAGTTTGTCCTTAACCAATAAGAATTAGACAAAGCATAAGTGTGACAGTTTTCGAGTTATTTACGACTCTGCCACTAAACCTTCCACCTTAGAACCGAAACCCTTCGTCATAAAACCTTCCGCGGTATTTCTGTAGCATTTTTGATGAACCTTTCGTCATAAAACCTAAACCCTTCACCATAGAACCTTCCGCAACATTTCTGCAGCGTTTTTGATGAACCTTTCGTCATAAAAGCTAAACTCTTCGTTATAGAACCTCTGGCAGCATTTCTGCAGCATTTTTGATGAACATTTCGTCATAAATTCCAAACTTTTCGTCATAGAACCTTCCGCAGCATTTCTGCAACTTTCTACAGTGTTTTTGGTGAAACTTTCGTCCTAAAACCTAAACCTTTCGTCATAGAACCTTCCACAGTGGTGAACCCTTCGGCCTTGCCGGAAGCTACCTTTTGGTAGCAGTTGTAAATGCTACGGAAGCTATTTTTTAGCAGTTTTTCCCAGCTTTGTTGATAAAACTTCAAATAGGCATAACTTTCTAACCGTAAGCCCATTTTTCTATTGTGACCACTCTACGGAAAGGCAAACCATCATTTGAACCCAATGGAATAGGTTAAAGAACTTAATTCTACGCATATATAAACTTATGGCTAATACAAAGTTTTATATCTCCGAAAGGGGTTGTTTTTTTGCTTTCGAATATGTTTGCTTGGTTTTCTTTGCCTTCGAAGGAGATACTTTCGAAGGGGTTGTAAAATTGTTTTCTTTTGACCAAGTTTTATATTTTCAAAAGATTAAATTTAAAGTATTATAAGGCAGGAGCCTAATGTTTTTAAGAGCTTTCGAAGGAGGTTACCCGATGAAGTCGAAAGCTAGGTTTCGAAGTTATCGAAAGGTTTTATGATCGAAATTCTATTTTTAAAGGAAAAACCATGGCTATACTAAAGGAGTTTTTATAATGGTTTGAGAAGAATCTATCTTTGATAAATTAAACCCACAGGAGTGGTATTGCGATGTTGTTATATTGCTTCTTCTAATAAGAATATATTCACTTTATAATGAACCCATAACTATATTTTGGGAAAAAAGGGTAGAAGAACCAGTTAGGTTAACCCAGTAGTTAATTTAAATTGAACAAACTCCTGAATGATTAAAGTTGCATCCAGGTGGTCATGAAGACCAGAATATAGGATGCTAAAATATAAAGGACCGATATTGGCTGGGGCCAATAGGTTTCCAGTAAGCCCATGAAAACTGTATGATATTGGCAAGGGCCAATTGATTTCCAGTAAGCCCATGAAAACTGTATGATATTGGCAGGAGCCAATAGGTTCTTAGTTAGCACATGAAAACTATGTATAAAAGAAGATGTCAGATAGACAGGTTCATAGTTAGCCCATGTAAACTATGTTTGAAAGAAGATGTCAGATAGACAGGTTCATAGTTAGCCTATGAAAACTATGTGCAAAAGGAAATGTTAGATATACATGTTCATAGATAGCCCATGAAAACTATGTGTAAATGAAAATGTCAGATAGACAAGTTCATAGTAAGACCATGAAAACTATGTAATTAGACAGGGAGTCATTAAATGTTTAACCAATTATTAGTTAGCCCATGAAAACTATTAGGTTAATAGTAATCCTAGAAACTATAATTAAGATAGATAGTCAGAATGAATGTGGATGAGTAATCCAGATTTGATTTGCTTGTTTTTCATATCATCATAATGTATTGAAATACTATGTTTTTAACCATTGTGGATACAGGAGCACAGAATATGGTTTTATAAAGATTTTAGGATACTAGTGAGGGGAAAACCCATTCCGCTAAGCGGCATGGTCTCATTATATATCCATTTGGTTTGAGATGATAGACTATTATTCATACCAGGCTTTATGTCTGACTCGAAGTTTTTGTTTTCCCCTTAAACTCTCGGGTACTCAATTGATTTTGAGTAGTTTGAGGTTTAGGGTTTTCAGGTTTTTCTTAGACGAATAAGTTTCAGGAGGCGTGCAGGAGGTACATAATTATTTAGAGTTTTCTTTTTCGTTGTGTATAAGGATGTGAAGGCAGATTTATTAGCCTTACTATATACTCTGATCAACCAAAGGGGCGTCTTCATATGTCGCTCTTGACGTATGTGTAGTAATTATAATTTGTTGAACGTTGTTAACGTTTTGGGATACTGTAATGAACATGAAATATTTTGATTTAAATGTGGAAATATGTTTTTGAATTGTTAAATTTTTCCATATTCTTGTGATCTGTTTATCAATGTACCTAACATCGCCGTATTTGGTCGTCGAAGATTAATAACTATGGATGACTGCAGCATCCGTAGCCGTTAGTTTTGGGCCTTCAAGTAGGGGGATGTTACAAGTTGGTATCAGAGCATAGGTTTATGAAACTTTAAAATAAACTTAAACCTAAAAGCTTTTTCAAACATAATCCAATGAATTAAAAAATATGATCGGGATTTTGAGTTAACGCTATAGTAACATGCTTGTATTTGATATATAGGTATATATCTAGGTACGTATTCCCCTCTCTCTTAGACCGTTCTTCTGTATCTTACTAAGGCTCGTAGGCGGATATACGAGAAAGAAGATATAGAGGCAGGAAACGGAAGAGGAAATCTGGGTGGAGGAAGCACCACAACTAATGGAAATGCTCGACCTAATACTTAGAGAAACCAAGGTCGATAGGCCAATGCTAACCAAAAAGTTGAGGCCAATGTAGGTGCTGGAAATCCGCTAATAGACGCGGGGATGGTGTATCAGTTGTTGGCTAATGTGTTGCAAGCATGAGCTGCTGAGAATGTTGGTGGAACAGTGCGACATCGGGAGTGCCAAAAGAAGAGTTGACTTGGGCCGACTTCAGAAGGAGGTTTGAGTAGAGGTTCTTATCTGAGGTTGCAAAATCGACGTTGATGAGGTCCAAGGGCAGATGTCTGTGATCGAGTATGCTGCTAAGTTTGATAAGCTATCCCGGTATGGTTATGCTTTGGTTGACACTGATGTCAGAAGGAATGAAAGATTTATTGGAGGATTGAGGCCAGAGCTTGGCAGAATGGCCATGACTCATATTAAGGAGCCTTCTCATGTAGTGGTGGAGATGACCATTCGCCATGAGGAGATGCTTGTTGTATCTGTTAGGGAGAAACCGGTTGAGTTCCAGGGTCTTCAGGGAAAGAAAGGGAAATTCTTCCAAAGGAAAGGAGCCCAGAAAGGGGATGTTGCCAAGAAAGCGAAGATTGATTTAGTATGTTATAAGTGTGATAAGAAAGGCCATTATGCCCACGAGTGAAGAACTGGTAAAGGAAGGAAGCCTGTAGAGAAGAAGAATGTGAAATGCTACAGCTGTGACCAAATTTGGCATTATAAGAACCAGTGTCCAGAGCCAGTTCGAACGGAAAGAGGGAAGGTGTTTGCTTTTGGACTACCATCTTCTTCTAGACCTACTGCCGTAGAGAAAGGGAAAGCTGTGATGGAAGGTACGCTTTTGATTCAGAGTATATCGGTTAGAGTACTTTTTGATATCGGTGCATCACACTCATTTATATCACAGTATTTGGTTGATAGGTTATGTATAGAACCCATATAAAACCCACATACCTTGTTACTTCCTCAAGGGTTGCAAATCCAATAAGAGGACATGCAATTCTTGGGATGAGATGTGACCAGTTAGAACTTGATTTGTTAGGTCATAAGTTTGCATGCAGCTTGTATGTTTTTGATTTCATAGATTTCGGGATCATTTTGGGTATGGATTGGTTGGGTAAGTATGAGGCTAGGATATTTTGCTAGGATCGGGAGTTATCATTGAGGCACCCAGATAGTCATAACCGAATCATTTTCTCAGTGGAGAATTTTAGTACGAGTGTTAGTGCTTTGTTAAGTGCCTTGGAGGTGGGAGATGACCTTAGTCAGGTTCGTGTAGCTAGAGAATTTGTAGATATATTTGAGCCAGTCACTGGATTACCATCGAAACGATCTGTAGAGTTTAGGATAGACCTTGTACCGGGAGCTGAACCTGTCAGTAGACCACCTAGCAGAATGTCACCGACAGAGATGAAGGAAATTATTTATTGGGTTATAAATTATTTTCGGCTAAAATAATTATTATTTGGGTTTGAGATTTTAATATGTTAGACAATATATTAAAATAAATTTTTTAGGATTTTTCTAGAATTTTCCTAAGTCATTTGAGGGGTAAATATATAAAATTATTTAAGGTATGAGACTTGAATGTTTTATATATTTTTAAAGGAGAAGGGGCATTTTGCAAAATAAAATTATTTATAACTTTTGTTAATTGCTGAAGCACATTTCTGAAAAGCATTTTATTGACCAATGATAATTTGACAAACAAAGGAAGGTTAGTTGAAAAGTTTTCTTTTTAGTTTGAGAAACAAAAATCACTCTTTTTCCATGTTCCAACCCACACGGTTGTATACCTTCCGCCTTAGACCTTTCGTCCCAGTCGAAGGGTTAGCTTTCAATAAGGTCAAAGTTCAATGCATAAGGTATCAAGAAATTGGTACGTAATGAATTGAATATAGCCGAAAGGTTCTAAGCCGAAAGGTTGATGGCCTAAAGGTTGAAATATAATTGTTTTATAAGTGAAAAGCTTTCACCTGCTTTGCTTTTGAATTCGAGCTTTCGACTTGGTCACTTTCGGCCAGCTCAAATTGTTTAAAGAAAAGACTTTAAACCTTCCGACATAGTCGACAAGTTGTAGCTGCTACCGCATTTACTTTGTTTTGAAACCTTCCGGCGTCGTCGAAGGGTTTCCACTGTTTTATAAAGGTTTTACTTGAACCTTCCGACCCAGTTGAAAGGTTTTCCTGTTTTAAAAATTAGTCGTTTCTCCAATGCTTTCGGAGGGAAGCTTTCGACTTAGGTGGTTACCCTTGTTTTGTAAAGTATAACCCAATGTTTTCAGAAGGTTTTAGAGGGAAGGTTTTTCCAAAGTTTTCTAAGAAAATAAAGTAGCGGATGCTCTCAGTAGAAGACATCAAAATGTGGCATTGGCATGTTGGTGGAGTGGAAAGATCTGGAAGCTTTGACCAGTTGTGGTGTGTAGTTAAGATCGACTGCTAGTTCTAGTCAGAGTACTGCCATGTTGTCCTGTTTGGAAGTTCAACCATTATTGATCGAGAGAATTGCTTCTAAATAGAAGGAGGATCCATTATTAGCTGAGAGGATCAGAAGGCTTGAGGTTCGAACCGAGGTCGATGATTTGAAAGATTTTTTCTTGACCAGAGAAGACGGTTGAGAAAGATGGGACGGTTATGTGTTCCAGATGTAGAGAACTTGAGAAGAGAAGTTCTTGAGGAATGTCATCGATCCAAGTTTATGATTCATCCTAAAGGAACCAAGATGTATCAAGATATGAAGAAGAGCTTTTATTGGGAAGGCATGAAGAGGGATGTTGGCTTGTGGGTTAGGTAGTGTGTGAACTGTCAACAAGTAAAAGCCAAACATCAGAAGCCAAGTGGGTTACTTCAGCCTTTAAATATTCCAGTTTGGAAATAGGATTCGATATCCATGGATTTTATAGATGGGATGCTAAGTTCAAGGAGAGGAAATGAGAGTATATGGGTTATTGTAGACAGGTTGACTAAGAGTGCTCATTTCATTCCAGTAAAGTCGACCAGAACGACACCTGTTTTAGCAAAGTTGTTCAAGAAGAACATAGTTAGACTTCATGAGATTCCTTGTAGCATAGTCAATGACAAGGATGCATTATTCACTAGCGAATTTTGGAGGAGTCTACAAGAGGTATTAAGTACCAAGCTCAAGATGAGTACAACTTATCGCCCAAAGATAGATGGGCAGACAGAGAGAGTCAACAAGGTACTTGAGGACTTGTTAAGAGCTTGTATATTGGACTTTGGTGGATCTTGGGAGGACCACCTACATTTGATTGAGTTTTCCTATAATAATAGTTATCAGACTAGTATAGAAATGATGCCTTTTGAAGCTTTGTATGGAAGGCCATGCAAATCGTCGGCATATTGGTTAGAGACTGGAGATAGGTTGGTCTTAGGTCTGGATTTGGTTAGAGAGGCATTAGAAAATATTGAATTAATCTGAGGATGGATGAAGGATGCTCTATCCAGGCAAAAGAGTTACGCAGATAAGAGGCGTAAAAACCTAGAGTTCTCAGTGAGAGACAAAGTTTTCATTAAAGTATCACCAATGAAGGGTGTGGTAAGGTTTAGAAAGTCGGGAAAGTTGGTCCAGAGATACGTTGGACCATTCCAGATTTTAGAAAGGATCGGAAAACTTACTTACAGAGTAGAGTTGCCGAGCAGTATGGCAGGTGTCCATAATGTATTCCATGTGTCTCATCTTCGCAAGTATGTGCATGATCCAGAGGCTACTATTCCTCAGACAGAGTTGGAGGACTTGGTAGTAGAGCCTGATTTGACTTTTGTTAAACAACCAGTTCGGGTTGTAGCGAGATATGAGCAGAGATTTAGGACCAAGACAGTCAAGTTGGTAAAGGTTCAGTGGAGCGACAACGAGAAATACTGTACTTGGAAGACAGAAGACAGGATTCGAGAGACTTATCCTGATCTGCTTTGATGGTATTTCTGTATTAGATTTATATAGATTGGTTGCTAGTCGGATAGGCTAGTATGGTTATTAGGAGATGTTACAGATGATTTCTATGATTGCTAGTTAGTCCTTACTGAATTTCGAGGACGAAATTCTTTAAGGAGGGAAGCCTGTAACACCTCTAATTTTATTGACATTATTCAAAAGATTTAATTAGAATAAATTAAATAGAATAATGTAGGTAAGGGGATTCAGGTCGATTAATAAACTAGGTGGCAGTGCTTATCTAATGAACATAAATAAATGATTAGGAAATTAAACACAAGGGCATTAGGGTAAATAGCCACCCATATTTCCCACCCTTATACCATCCTTCTTAGTCTTACATGTTCATTATTCTCAAACAAAAAAAATAGCACCCATGAGAAGCAAGGCCGACCATTAGAAGAGAAGAGAAAATCAACTAAAAGCTTAGGATTCAAGCTAGAAGAAAATTAATCTCAAACAATCTCTAATCTCCTTATCTCAAGCAAGGTGAATAATAGTGTAATCATCTCATTTTTACTTGTTTTAGTTCGGTTATAGATAGTAACCGAATTTGTTTTGCTGTGTTGATCATGTTTGGATCTAATAATCACTGTTCAGATAGAATATTGACTTATGTTAATTTATTGGGATTTTTATGGAATTAAAATGATGGGTTTTTGAGTAAAAATCTTAGCAAACATCCTCTAAATGGTTTGATTTTTTGGATATGTTGTGTAAAACATAATTTCGGAGATGATTTTTTAATCTCATAATTTTCGGAGTTAATAGGAATATTTTATGAATTTCCTAAGGTGAAAAGGCATTTATTTCGGATTTTAATTATTAAAAATAATAAAATAATGAATTTTGCTCCGAAATTTTGATATGATGAAGAAAATGTTGTTTCAGATTTTTGGTGAATTTTGGAGATTTTTCCCAAGTGATTTCGATTTATTATGAATTTTCTAAGCTAAAAAGACTTAATAATTATATTAAAATATTAATATGATTAATTATTTTGAAAATAATTTCTAAAATAATAATTCTGATCTACGGCATTTTTTTGGTAAAGATGTTTTTAACCAATAGAAATTTAACAAAGAATTTATAAAGTTTGTTCTTAACCAATAAGAATTAGACAAACCATAAGTGTGGCAGTTTTCGAGTTATTTACGACTCTGCCACTGAACCTTATACCTTAGAACCTAAACCCTTCGTCATAAAACTTTCCGTAGCATTTCTGCAGCGTTTTGGATGATCCTTTCGTCATAAAACCTAAACCCTTCGCCATAGAACCTTCCGCAGCATTTCTGCAGCATTCTGCAGCCTTTTTGATGAACCTTTCGTCATAAAACATAAACCCTTCGTCATAGAATCTTCCGCAGCATTTCTGCAGCGTTTTTTATGAACATTTTGTCATAAAACCTAATTTCTTCGTCATAGAACCTTCCGCAGCATTTCTGCAGCGTTTTTGCTGAACTGTTCGGCCTTGCCGAAAACAAACCTTAGGCCTTGCCGGAAGCTACTTTGCAGTAGCAATTGTAAACACTACAGAAGCTCTTTTGTAGCAGTTTTTACCAACTTTGTTTGTAAAATTCAAATAGGCATAATTTTCTAATCGTAAGCCCAAGTTTTTATTGTGACCACTCTACGGAAAGGGAAACCATCATTTGAACACAATGAAATAGGTTAGAGAGCTTAATTCTACGCCTATAAAAAGTTATGGCTAAACAAAGTTTTATATTTCTAAAAGGGGTTGTTTTTTTGCTTTCGAATATGTTTGCTTGGTTTTCTTTGCCTTCGAAGGAGATACTTTCGAAGGGGTTGTAAAATTGTTTTCTTTTAACGAAGTTTTATACGAAAGATTAAATTTAAAGTATTATAAGGCAGGAGCTTAATGTTTTTAAGAGCTTTCGAAGGAGGTTACCCAATGAAGTCGAAAGCTAGGTTTCGAAATTATCAAAAGGTTTATAAATAAAATTCTATTTTTAAAGGAAAAACCATGGCTATATTAAAGGAGTTTTTATAATGGTTTGAGAAGAATCTATCTTTGATAAATTAAACCCACAGGAGTGATATTGCGATGTTGTTATATTGCTTCTTCTAATATGAATATATTCACTTTATAATGAACCCAAACTGTATTTTGGGAAAAAAGGGTAGAAGAACCAGTTAGGTTAACCCAGTAGTGAATTTAAATTGAACAAACTCCTAAATGATTAAAGTTGCATCTAGGAGGTTAGGAAGACCATAATATAGGACGCTAAAATATAAAGGACCGATATTGGCAGAGGCCAATAGGTTTCCAGTAAGCCCATGAAAGCTGTATGATATTGGCAGGGGCCAATAGGTTTCCAGTAAGCCCATGAAAACTGTATGATATTGGCAGGGCCCAACAGGTTCATAGTTAGCCCATGAAAACTATGTATAAAAGAAGATGTCAGATAGACAGGTTCATAGTTAGCCCATGAAAACTATGTTTGAAAGAAGATGTCAGACAGACATGTTTATAGTTAGCCCATGAAAACTATGTATAAAAGGAGACGTCAGATAGACAGGTTCATAATTAGCCCATAAAAACTATGTGCAAAAGAAAATGTCATATAGACAGGTTCATAGATAGCCCATGAAAACTATGTGTAAATGAAAATGTTAGATAGACAGGTTCATAGTAAGCCCATGAAAACTATGTAATTGGACAGGGAGTCGACATGGGCAGGATCCTAATGTTTTTAAGAGCTTTCGAAGGTGGTTACTCGATGAAATCGAAAGCTAGGTTCGAATTATCGAAAGGTTTTATGACCGAAATTCTATTTTTAAAGGAAAAACCATGGCTATATTAAAGGATTTTTTATAATGGTTTAAGAAGAATCTATCTTTGATAAATTAAACCCACAGGAGTGGTATTGCGATGTTGTTATATTACTTATTCTAATATAAATATATTTACTTTATAATGAACTCATAACCGTATTTTGGGAAAAAAGGGTAGAAGAACCAATTCGGTTAACCCAGTAGTGAATTTAAATTGAACAAACTCCTAAATGATTAAAGTTGCATCCAAGAGGTCAGGAAGACCAGAATATAGGATGCTAAAATATAAAGGACCGATATTGGCAGGGGCCAATAGGTTTCCAGTAAGCCCATGAAAACTGTATGATATTGGCAGGGGCCAATAGGTTTCCAGTAAGCCCATGAAAACTGTATGATATTGGCAGGGGCCAATAGGTTCATAGTTAACTCATGAAAACAATGTATAAAAGAAGATGTCAGATAAATAGGTTCATAGTTAGCCCATGAAAACTATGTATAAAAGAAGATGTCAGATAGACACGTTCATAGTTAGCCCATGAAAACTATGTGCAAAAGAAAATGTCAGATAGACAGGTTCATAGATAGCCCATGAAAACTATGTGTAAATAAAAATGTCAAATAGACAGGTTCATAGTAAGCCCATGAAAACTATGTAATTGGACATGGAGTTCTTAAATGTTTAACCGGTTATTAGTTAGCCCATGAGAACTATTAGGTTAATAGTAATCCTAGAAACTATAATTACGACAGATAGTCAGAATGAATGGGGATGAGTAATCCAGATTTGATTTGCTTATTTTGCAATCATCATAATGTATTGAAATACTGTTTTTTTAACCATTGTGGATACAGGAGCACAAAATATGATTTTATAAAGATTTTAGGATACTAGTGGGGGTAAAACCCGTTCCGCTAAGCGGCGTGGTCTCAATAGATATCCATTTGGTTTGAGATGATAGACTATTATTCATACCAGGCTTTATGTCTGACTCGAAGTTTTTGTTTTCCCCTTAAACTCTTAGGTACTTAATTGATTTTGAGTAGTTTGAGGTTTAGGGTTTTCAAGATTTTCTTAGATGAGTAAAGCTGCTAGAGGCCTGCAGGAAGTAGATAATTATTTAGAGTTTTCTTTTCCGCTGTGTACTTGGATGTGAAGGCAGATTTATTAGCCTTACTATATACTCTGATCAACCAAGGGGCCATCTTCATATGTCGCTCTTGGCGTATGTATAATAATTATAATTTGTTGAATGTAGTTAACTTTTTGGGATTATGTAATGAACATGAAATGTTTTGATTCAAATGTGGAAATATGTTTTTGAATTGTTAAATTTTTCCATATTCTTATGATCTGTCTATCAATGTACCTACCACCGCCGTATTTGGTCGCCAAAGATTAATAACTATGGATGACTGCAGCATCCGTAGCCGTTAGTTTTGGGCCTCCAAGTAGGAGGATGTTACAATAAAAATGAAGTTTTAACTTTAAAAATGGTCCAAAATATGTCAAAACCTATAAATACATATACAATATGATGTGAGATGATAAATCACTCGCCAAACACCAAAAAATGTAAGATTTACACACAAAAGGAGGCAAATCCAAGAATAAACAGCTTAACCCCAAAATTTCCTCCTTAATAATATAAATTTGGAAGTCCCTAGCTAATCTCCTTACTAATCTACACTACATATATGGATTTGGCTTGATTTGGAAGAGATTAGAGAAAGTTTTGATAATGTAAAAAGTTAATGGAGGGTTAGATCTATTTGAAAAGATGGAAAATGATTTATGAATGACCATTTCAGCCAAAATAACCCTTTCACCTGAAATAGAATATTTGGCTTATCCTGCAACGACCCGCAAATCTGCACAATTTAAGTTGATAATAAACCACGCATGTCCAAGCCCAAATTGAATGGAAAGACGGATAGTTATGGGAAAGAAAGAAGAAAGAAGAAGAGAAGAGAAGAAGAAGAGAAAAAGGAACTGAAAACAACACAGAATCTCACAATCGCAGCGGCATAATATATAATATAATATCAATGATCTTTACAAAAGAGAAACTATAATATACATACATCAAATTAGAGTACACGAATAACAAACCATCAGCTTGGACAGTTATAATAGCCCGTCCTTAAAATTTGCTGATAAATACAACCAACGGACAACACAGCGGAACACAAAGAAATACGTAGATACGCCTTGGACCTTCAGCTCGTCTCCTGAGCTCCAATGCATCCAAAGTAATATGTAAATATGCTCGGCCTGACACGAGCATTATAATAAAATAACAGATAGTCCTTGCACTTTAAAAGCTCCATTTGAATTATCTTCAAGATATTCCAATTCAAAACGCTTAAGCCAGTTCGAAGTGGTTTTCGGATAACATATATGATCCCGGTCTCTCCGAACTGACAACGTTAGTTTATAAACTGGAAACATTTGATAGTCAGTTATTGAACTATCAAATAAACAAACAATCTAACCAGAGATCAAATTTCAGAAAGGAAGTAACATTGGTTAAGCACCAAGCAACACTAAGCCTCTTTAATTAATCTTTTCATTAATTAAGACACTTTCCAAACATTTATCTCAAAATATCTTTACGAAGATATATTATCAAAACCACATTTAATCTTTCTATATTTGGAAAACATTTCCATATACTTGTCTCAACGGTATAAGAATATTCACAAACCATTTTATTTTAAACGTTTAGACGATGCACCTATATACGTAAATCCATAATAAGTAAATTTACAACTTTTGAGGAAATCTTCTATTTTCCCAAAACACACTTTATTGGATCAAAATGAATGTTGTGTAAAACATCATTACGACAATCCAAAACACTAGTACAGAGATCCAATTAGTCATATTTAATATTAATTTTCGATGTCGAACTCAAACTATTTATTTGTTAATAATGAAGCCGATCATGTTGGGGTACCATTACCTCTCAGACCTTGAATGAACAACATTCTTAACTTCAAAATGGATGTAAGTTACACACCTCGAAACTTAACATCAAATATAGGATGTATATAAATCCCATTCTATAAAAACATCTTCTTCCGGAAATCATTTACTATAACAATGGTGTATGCCTTCCTCACTTTCTCGAAAAACATTTATTACAACAAAAATGTCGAAAACCATGTCTTCCTACCACTTAACACATTTTAAATCACTTTTAAAACCCTTAAAACTCCATTTGAAAATATCACTTTCAAAATATTCCTTTAAAAGATTATTTTAACTTTTAAAAGTGAATATATTTCCCTGAAAAAAATCCGTACTTAAATTTCAACATAATCATTTCCATATTTATAAGACTATATTTATAAATCTCTTTTTATTTTATAAAACTTCCTTTCTATAAAATCCATTTATTTGTAAACCCCATTTATAACTCTATTCCTTTATAAATCTCACTTATTCAATACCATTTAAAACATCGATTACAATCCCATTTTTTAACGTTACTTCCAAATTTATGAATTTCTTTTATAAATTCCTTTCTATGTATAAAATATCGTCTAACATCTCTAAATTTATCCCACTTTCAATTTTCAAAATAGAATCAACTATTTTTTCTAAAACAACATCCCATATATTATTATAAATCCACAGTTATGATTTATTTTCCCAATTTATCCAATGATAAAAGTTTTCCTTTATTTATAAACACCGTTTATAAATCTATCCATTTATTGATAAAATACGATTTTACAAATCTTCACTTTATTTGTAAAATGTCACATTTACAAATTATCATTTTACAAATCTTCACTTTATTTGTAAAATGTCACATTTACAAATTATCACATTTATAAATTTCCTAATTTATAAATGAATCTTAATATATGTATATATGTATATATATCATTTTATGTAAAAAGGGTTAATAAATAATTATACCAAATATTTCCATCTTCTTTTTAAAATTGTATTCCTTTATTATAAAAGACAGACTTATTTTTAAGATTTTAAAAACCTTTATTATACGGTTCAAAAATCTCTATTTAAATATTTCATAAAACTATTAATTTATAATGTCTAAAAATCATACCTTTTATTTGAAAATAAATTCCTTCTTTTAATAATTCGAGAATAATTATTAAAACATATAAATTTTCGAAATCACTTAAAATCCTTTTTATAATTAATTCTGCACTTTATAGTATTTCAAAATACTAAAAATATGACCCAATGCTATAATAGCACTAAATAAGCAAAAATCATCCATGTCATCAAATATGGCATCCAACACATCATATATCAAAATATATGAAAAGTAAAATCAATAGAGTGAGGAACCCGATTAGATCCCTCCAATCTATCCTCCTACATTACATACAGTATATAACCAAATAATATAAATCAACTGCTACGATGCAGGATCACATACAAAAGGGTTATTCGCTCATACAAGGAAACGTAATAGGGTCACATCCGCTCCAGGGGCGGGAATATATCCAAACCAATAAATAAAATAGTAAATCATCCAACGGTCAACAAACAATCAGCAATAATTATCCACACTTATATAAAAATATAAGTGGGCTAGAGAGGTGAGTTAACTCACCTTGATTCTAGTAATCGCCAAAACGCTCTGGTTTGAATTAAAATCGAATAGGCGTTTAATTTTAATCCAAATTCCTACTAGCTCCAAATCCATCCAATCCTACTTCTATAACATAAATTTCACCGATACGATCGCAACGCAACTTGTCGCGTTCTATTTTGACCTCGTATGAAAAAGTTATGAATTAATGAATGTTAAGATTATTTAAATTTTAATTAACATAAATTAATTAAGTTTAAAACTTTAAATCACCTTCCCTCTCTCTCACGCTTGTACCTAGGCAATATAAAAACGCAACCGGGCCTTCCATCATTCACCGCCGCCTCTGTTGCGCCGCTCGCTGCCGACTCGCCAAGCCTTCCTCCACCGATCGCCACTGGTGTGATCACCTGAAACGCCACCCATCGCCTCGATTTCTCCAAGGAATGCCGCGACTTTGAGCTGCCCTAGCCACTGCCACCGACCTCCAATCGACGATCCACGATCATGGATGAGTTCGTGACGACGAGCTCTACAAGTTTCATTTATATTATTTTGGCTAATTCCGCTTCTAACTCTCGATCTATTTATGGCCGTTGGATGGAATTAATGTTTAATGGCAACTGAAGTTATTTCATTTAGGGTTTTGCAAATGAAGACAATTAAGACCCTTATATAGAAAAATTTCAAAGCACTATTCACACGTTAAATTTGCAAACTCCAAACAAGGCGTGCCACCTGGCGTTCTATATGTAATACCCTTATTCCGGACATAATATAACTAGTATCGAGACCCAATTACATCATATATAGAGGTTAGCTTTTGAAATCGAATTGTATTAATTTAAATTCCATTAATTAATTTCTACACGTTTTAGGCTCGTAAGACTAGACGATACGTCCAATCGTCACGAAATTCAGCGGCATATAATAATTTACTATTACAGATGCAATGAAACTAGTTTCATCAAAATCTGAGACGGTGTCTCCAAAGGCTATTTTCACACGTTAATTAAAACTAATTATTATTAAATTAGATTATTCGCTTTTAAATTCAAAAGTTTACTATCTTTGTTCTTATTCAAATAGAATTTAAATTAACTTTCAAAATCACTTGTATTAACATTAAATTCAAGATTCAATTATTCAAACAATTCCAAATATTCAAATAACCATTATATTTGAAATTCAAGTTATTTAACTTATAAAATTAACTATTCAATATTTAAAATCAAATAAATATTCCAAACTCGAATGATTGAAATTCTGAATCGTTACATATCCCAAACCTCACTAATTACCCATTAAGTTATTCCAAAAACTTCTAAATTCAAATAGTTATATATGCCAAACAATAGTCCAAATCGTTATTATGATCACTTTACAAAAAAGAAAACCATTATATCTTTCCAATGTAAGTGGTCTCGGACCCTAATTTGGCTTCTATCAAAAGTTGTAGCTGTTACAAGTTTCTAAGGCAAAATCGTATAATAAAATTTCTAAAGGTCAAACATATCACTACTCAACGTAACCCAAAGTTATAACGTAATATGACCCAATATGAATTTTAAAATAATATTTTACGATCTTTCGATACGTAAAATATGGGTCGTTATAGACGGATCCAACTAGTCATTTGATGAGATATATCCAGAACATGGGAGTTTTGGGTGCTTTGAAGAAGTTATAGGACACCGCTTCCCACTGTATTTGACTGATCTGGTAGCCATGTGTTTACACCACTTGGATAATGGGTCGATCAGCACATGGATCGAATTGGTGGAAAATTTTATAAACTAGCTCAAAGTTCATATTGTTTGGTGGAGGAACGTGATGACGCTATCTAGCATGAAGAAGAAGGTAGGTGAGATCTTACGAAGCTATTTGACTAGATTTAACGCAACAATCGCAGAAGTGCAGAAGCGCAGAAGCTCGACCCATCAATAGTTCTGGTGGCAATGGTTCTTCAAGTTACTAACAAAATAGATTTTAAGATAGTACTGGAAAGGGAACCGCCAGTGGATCTCATAGACTTTTATTATCAAGCTGAGAGATATTTGCGCCAAGATGATGCTGAAGCTAAGAACGGCGAAGTCAATACCATGGAGGATGGAGAACCATTCAAGCCAGGATATGGAAATGGTAAAGGGAAGGGAGAAACAGATAATGGCTTTGAAAGACCGAAGCGGCAAAAAGGAAAACCATAGTTTTCCTTCTACATGAATTTGAATAAGACCCTGGAGAGGATCTACCTTGTACTACGGGGCAAATTACCTATAAGAGACTGTTATCCTGCCTTTTGGCAAGGCCGTGACACCAAGAACTTGACTAGAAACTAAGGACAGTTCATCCTGGAGATCGGCTATACATAGGTTCACTATGGATACTGGTAAATTTTGCCCGAGTCCGGATCGAGCTACAATTGATATGACACAACAAGCAAAGCTGTGAAAGCCAACATTCTAAATTTCAAGTCAATCGAAGTTCGTATGCTCAAGATATTGATCGATCACGGTTGAGAAATCCAACTCTATTCGTATCCATCCAATTTTGTATCCATTCCCCAAGAGAGATTCAGTTCGTATCCATCGCCTACTAAATTCCTTCGCATCCATAAAATGAAGCTATTTCGTATCCATCATGTTAACAGCACTTCGTATCTATCAACAAATGCTCATTTCGTATCGGTCTCCCTCCATCCATCTCGTATCGATATCCCACCATCGATACGAACAACAACAACCACCGATCGATACGAAGAAAGCAACATGAAGCATCGATACGAAGGTAGCCTCCAACCATTGATACGAAGTAGCATGCAATCATCGATACGAATAGAGCCACGCTATCGATACGAACAACATCGATATGAATTCAGCAGTCTTTAATAAATTCAAACTTGCATCGATCATAACTCAAAATCTACAAGTCCAAATGCCACCAAATTTTCACAGGAGCTTGCGTACATCCTCAAAAATGTTCGTGATCGATCTCGACTTGTTTGGATGAAATACTGATCGATACAAAATTCGTTCGTATCGATCATGGATCGAGTGCAAACAACATGGGATTGATCGTGTGGGCCCACTCACGTAAGAGAAGAGGTCTTCCGAGATCTGAGTGAGATATTTGCAGCCTACACCTATAAATAGTAGCCCAGGACCTACTGAAAAAGGACGTTTGGCCTCTCTACGCCGATATTCTGCCGAAATCATTATCAAACTTTAGTTATACTGTTGTAATCTTTTGTAATCAGTGAGTAAAGTTCAATAAACATCAGTCATTTCATAGTGGACGTAGGCCATTCGCCGAACTACTCTAAATCTGTGTATTTCTATGCATTTTCTTATCTGTTTATTAGTGTGTTTGTTAGATCTGCTTCATTTTATATTCAGTTTCTTCATTTTATCTCTTCAAACACATCCGAAGAGCGTTGTGCCCAATTTTGGTACAAACACTTTGGTGCTTTCACTGAGAAACCCAGCTTTTCTCCTGCTCTATGGATCTACTACCGTCGTTGGATTACAAAAATCTAAGAAGGAGATCCAGACCTATCGTCAAGCGGTTCCTTCTATTCTATATAGATTGCTCCAGACCTAAGAGGAACTACACTCATCAAGATTTTCGTATACATATTTTCGTATCCAGAAAATATGAAGATTTTCGTATCCATATTTTCGCACCCAGAAAATATGTCAACATTCGTGTCGATTGAACTTCGTATCGATAAGTTTTCGTATTGATCGAACTTCGTATCGATAAGTTTTCGTATCGATCGAATTTCATATCGGTCAGTTTTCGTATCGATCGAATTTCGTATCGATCAGTTTTCATATCGATCACTTTTCGTATCGATCAGTTTTCACATCGATCAACATTCGTATCGATCACTATTCGTATCGATCACTTTTCATATCGATCACTTTTCGTATCGATCAACATTCGTATCGATCGACTTTCATATCGATCACTATACGTATCGATCCGTTTTCGTATCGATCACTTTCGTATCGATCAACATTCGTATCGATCGACTTTCATATCGATCACTTTTCATATCGATCAACATTAGTATCGATTGACTTTCGTATCGATCACATTTCGTATCGATCTAGCTGCAGCCAATTCGTATTGATCATCAGATACCAGTTCGTATCGATCCAGCCGTGTGCATTTCGTATCGATACTCAAATACCACTTCGTATCGATTCAGCCGTATGCATTTCGTATCGATACTCAAATACCACTTCGTATCGATTCAGACGTATGCATTTCGTATCGATCCTCGATAACACTTCGTATCGATCCAGCTGTGCGCCTCTCGTATCGATCCAATTGTCCACTTTTCGGATCGTTCAATTTCACCAACATTTTTATCGTTCAAACATTGCTGAGAATGATACGAAATTTAAAAAAAAAAATTAGGTACGACCCAAATTTTCGAAAAAGAGGCTAATTTTTTTTTCTAGCCGCAGCGTAGAGCACCCACATAGTGAATTCAAAGCTCGACTTAATGAAGGAACATTTCATCAACGTTCCTGATCGTACCATGACCGAATAGGACGTATGGGATTACAACAACAAATGCTGAATTGCAATCAAGGAATGGGTAAAGGAATACTACTCAATCGGTGCTCCTAGAGGCTGGAGAACCTAGCTAATATGCCAAGGACTAGAGTTGGTTAATATATCATGCTTCTAGGGTGGACTGCAACTTCCCCCAATCGACCAGTTTTTAAACTCCTGAATCGACCACTACATTACGATGGCTAATATGATGACTGCCCTACACTGTCTGCTCTGCCAACTCAAAGCATAGTTGGTCACCACTAAACCATCTTCAAATGCCCGCATCTTAGTCATACCATGTCCATATGACTAGAAGCATGACATACAACCTTAAGAGGACTTCCTTACTACCTTATATGGGCCTCCTACCTGGGTGAAAAATAGAAATGATCACCAATTTATGAGCCCATCTTAACCAACTCACCATCCAATCGGCATCACCAAACCACTCGATCGTTGGGCAATTGTGCATACATCATTCACCAGTGTTACAAGACCCTGTAGCCATAAAATGGACTTGATCATATTGTCAATCGGAGAATCTTTCTCAGTCGAGACCTATTCGTTGAAACCATTCTACATGCAGAATTTCCAGTGAAAATTCAACATGTTGACTATGTCAGTGTACTATGAAAATACAACCCCTGACACTATCTTATGAAGTGGGAATGGCGCGTGGATTTCGCCAACGGTGATGAATGCCATCAAATGCAGATGTCTTCCCTCATTCCTCAGAGAAGACCGTCAATCACGGTTAGACATACCAGGTCTATTTCTCATATCGTTGACAGGAATAAAGAAGCTGACCGCCAACGAACTGATCAAAGTCCACAGCCAGTTGCTCCCAACACTCATAAATGAAATCATCACAAGAGCTTATTCCCAGACTTTGACAAGAGAACTAGTGGATAGCCGCCAACAACTACACCAACATATCTAGGCCAATATTGAGTTGATGAACCGGATGAAGGATCAACATGGCGAGATAAGGAGGGAACCTACTCCATACTCTAGATCGGAAAACTCCTCCCCTTTAGATGGCTACCATGGACGCCAACGCCATAAGGTTGCTCCGGAAAGGATAGCTCCAACAATATGTGCAAGCCCCAAAAAATGAAGGACCGGGAACACCCGACCCTTATCGATCAAGAACTTTGATCAAATTGAACCATTTGTGTTAGACTTCCAACTATGAAGGGATGGACCAAAGTGCAATAGCGGGCATACGACGCCGCTTCACTTATCAATGAGATTTAATCCGATCTCTTTTGAATTATTTCTATTTCAATTTCATTTATATTGCGAAGTATGACCGGCTTGAATTAAACTACTTGCAAATGGTGCAGGTAACCGAGTACTCAATGTTCGGTGCCAAACAACCTCCACGGACTATGATCAAGTCATTGAGGTATCAGTATGACGAGCATGACTCAACCACTGATCGGCTACTATGTGCCCCTGACTTGGGGGCATGGCATCAAAGCAGAAGAGACCGACAAGGTTAGGACTCCAGTACAAATTGGATGCAACCGACCATCCACTCATCCGCCTATGCAAATTAATTAGGAGATCTGAGAAAGACTTGGAGTTATATGTCCCAGCAACACACTCTCCTTCTTGTACTCGAAGCTCGTCAAAATACTTATGCTTCTTCTGATGCCTAGTAAAATCGGAATCACACCAAGGGTGGACGTGACATGACCGTCCATGCATCCAATCCTACATTAGACATTTGGGGTTATTTGAGAACACATGTTTAAAGTGGATATGATTTGACCATTCACTCTCCAGTTTGCGTCTGTGATTTGGCGAAACAATCATGCCTTAAACCGACTTCATCAGGGGCCAACCCTCAATTTAAAGTCATCAACGACTGACTGCCTACTCGCTAACCATCATGAGCCATCATTTCAACTCTCCTCCTCAGCTCGATCGGAAGAACGCAAATTATAAAGTGGACGTGACTCAACCGTCTGCTCTTTAATTCTTGCACCTGACTTAAGGGAAAATACACAACTCAAAGTGGATGCAGTTCGACCATCCTCTCCTCTGCTCGAGCTCAAAGCTTGCCAGAACACTAATCTTACTCCTTAGGCTTAGAAAAACTGGAATCCAAATGAACATGGACGTGATTCGACCGTCCATCAACTAAATCTTATCCTTCGTTGAGGGCGGATAAGTGGAAAGTGATCGAGATCCGACTAATCACTTATTAAGTGAAACCCGAGCTCGGGGGCCGACACACTTAAATCAAAAGGGATTGAAACACGACAATCCTCGAACCAACTCCATATTCCCAGAGCGCGAACTGGAGTATAAAACACCGACTCACTCTAGTCCCGAGAGCGCGGACTGGAGCACAAATGCCAAATGGGTGTGACTGACCACCCATCAACTAACTCCAGATTCCCAGAGTGCGAACTGGAGTATAAACATTAACTAACTCCAGATTCCCAAAGTGCGAACTGGAGTACAAACATCAACTAACTCCAGATTCCCAGAGTGCAAGCTGGAGTACAAACATCAACTAACTCCAGATTCCCAGAGTGCGAACTAGAGTACAAACATCAACTAACTCCAGATTCCCAGAGTGCGAGCTGGAGTACAAACATCAACTAACTCCAGATTCCCAGAGTGCGAACTGGAGTACAAACATCAACTAACTCCAGATTACCAGAGTGCGAATTGGAGTACAAACATCAACTAACTCCAGATTCCCATAGTGCGAACTGCAGTACAAACATCAACTAACTCCTGATTCCCAGAGTGCGAACTAGATTATAAACATCAACTAACTCTAAGTCCCCAGAGTGCGGACTGGAGTATAAACACCAACTGGATGCGAATGACCACCCATCAACTAACTTTGGTCCCGAGAGCGCGGACTGGAGTATAAACACCAAATGGGTGAGACTGACCACCCATCAACCAACTCCAGTCCTCAAAGCATGGATTGGAATATAAATACCAGAAGGGATGCGATTCGATTGTCCATCTATCAACTCTGATTCCTCAGCAAGTTCTGTAGTACAAAAAGTGGATGTGGTTCGACCGTCTGCTTTCCAACTCTTCCCCTGACATGGGGCACACTTATCACAAAAAATTAGATGTGATCCGACCATCTAGCACTAAGCGGGCACGACACGACCGTCCATGCATCAACTCTTGTCCCTGGCATGGGACCCGTAAAATAATTTTATAGGGATGCACTCCAATCCTATAAGACAAAATTTCTTCCTTGATTCAACAGGGAGACGCAGATTCGCAAAACGGACCTTGATGAACGTCCTATTCTAAATGGATATGACTACCCATCCTACTGCAAATGAACATGACACGACCGTTCATCCGCTGACTCTCGCCTATGATCCGACGGGCTATGCGTGCAACATGGACGGATGTGACCTAACCTTCTGCCAATCAATTCCTTCCTACAATTTAGTAGGAGAAACATCAAATTAAAGTTGTCGTAGTGTGACCGACCACACTTCGACTTTCGCCATTGACTAGTGCCAAAGGAATTAATCGAGGAAAATGCGGTCCGTCCATTATCTGCTAAACTCTTAGTCCCTAGAGTGCAGACAGAGGTATAAACATCAAATAGGTGTGATTAATGGCCCTTCAACTCACTATGATCCCCAAGGTGTGACTACAAGCATAGATAAATGAATGAATGTGACTCGACCATTCATTCACCAACTCTGACCTAAACTCGACATGAGGAGTATAAACTCACTACAGGTGCAATTAAATCATCCACGAACTAACTCTGCTAACCCAAGACTGGGGCAGTAGTACAAATCACCGAAAGAAGAGAAAGGTGACTCGCTACATCTCCAGCTTAGCGTCCTTTACAACTTAAGGCAACGACTACAAGGAGACCCTAATGCTAACCAATCAGAATGATGCCCGAAGTTCTGGGCAACCAATTATATCATACCGCCGGATCGACGGGCAATATCGATCTGCACCTTTCATATCATACCATTGGATCGACAGGAAATGAGGTCCGAGCATTCTACATCATGCCGTTGAATCGATGGTCACTATCGATCCTCTTCGACTACCAATCGATGTGACCCGAACGTCCATCGAATACCTTTGACCAATAGAGCATGGATAGAAGAATAAACCACGAATGAGTGTGGCTTGACCATTCGTCCTCCATTGCCTTCCTTCGATCCGTCAGGAAGAGTATGAGACCAGATGAGCATGACATGACTGCAATGAGCTGACTTTATCCCTAGATCTAACGGGAGAACGTAAATTGAAATGGATGTGGTTGATCGCCCAACTCCAAAAGAATGCAATGCGACCATTCATTCTTTGACTCATAACACGATCCGACTAAATGAGCAATTCACAACAAGTGCAACCTTAATGTCCATGCACCAATTCTTACCCTGGATTCGACAAGGGAAGCATCAATCCTGCATTGGATCTGACTGGATAATTCACTCTTCAGTTTTTGCCCAGAGTATAGCGACATAAGCAGCGAAGTGAATGTCATTGACCGTCCAGAATCAAGCTTATGTCCGAATGTCGACAAAGTAACAATGTATTCTGCCTAGAGGAAAGAACTAGAACATAATGCATGATAGGCACAACTCAGCCTTCCATTGGTTAACTCGATCCCATGGTTCAATGGGATAGAATACAAAATTAAAGGGGACATTATCTACCCTTCCACTTATTGAGATATTCCCCAGACTTGGGGGCACGAGCAAGAAGATAAGATTAATATGATTCAACCATTCATCAATCAACTTTGGTTCTTAAAGCTTGAACTACAGTATAAACACAGCTAGGATGAGACTAGACCGTCCGCGTAATACATCCGCCAACCCGAGACTGGGGGCAAAAGAGTGATTATCCAAGAGTTGACTATGACAACTCGATCCTATGACCCGTGCCTTATATTCATAATAACTCAAGGTTACGGCCGAAAGGATGCCTAGGAATAGAATCATCGGATCGATGCCTGGACTTATGGCAGCTGATCATTATTTCGACCCTTACAACGAGCAATGGATCACGAGTACATTTGAATGAAAAGCGCATCATTCAGAAACATAAGTAAATTCAATCTCAAAGCTGGAGCCAGCTATGTAGCAGCATGCAGTACAAGGCTAAGTTCTACTAATCCTTTGATTCAACGTCCCTATAAGCCTGATCATTTACCATTGCAAATAAATGCATGAAGCGCCTACAACTCATCACAAGTATTGTAGATCAGATCACAACTCAGCGCAATCACTACAACAAAAATATCCTATTACAACTGTAATTTTACAACTGTCACAAAATGTCAGTTGAAATTAAGATTTTTTACAACTCTTTTTTTCAGAAAGTTGTAATAAACTTATTTTTAACAACTGTCTTATTTTGCCAATTGTAATAGATGCCTATTACAACTGTTCTCTTTTACCAGTTGTAATAGATGCCTATCTTTAACAACTTTTATTTTTTGCCAATTGTAACAGATGTCTATTACAACTTTTCTTTTTGCCAGTTGCAATAGATGCATATTTTTACAACTTTTCTTTTTCGCCAGTTGTAATAGATGCCTATTACAACATTTTTCGCATGTCCGTTGTAATAATTAATTAATTAATATAATTAATAAATAATAATTTTTAATTAATAATTAAATAATTAATAAAAAATTAATTATAAATAATAATTATATTAAATAATAGCAATTAATAATTAATTTGAAATATGAAATAATTATTATTAATAATTTATGTTAATAATTATTATTCAATACTTAATAATTAATATAATAATTAATAAAAAGTAATCAATAATTATTATAAATAATTAATAATTAATAAATAAAAATTAATTTTTAATAACTAATAATTAATATCAATAATTAATAATTAAGAAGCAATCATTAATATAGATAATTAAGAAGTAATATTTAATATTTAGTAATTAAGAAGTAATAATTAATAAAAATGAAAATAATAATTAATAACTAATTTAAATACTGACTATTAAATAATTAAAAACTAATTAATAATAATTAATATTGATTATTTATAATTAATAAATAATAGTTTCTTTTATTAATTAATTAAGAAGTAATAATTAATAATTAATATTAATAATTAAACAGTAATATTTAATATTTATTAATTAAGAAGAATAATTAATAAAAATATAATTACTAATTAATATTTGATAATTACTAATTAATATTTGATAATTAATAATTAATATTAAATAATTACTATTAAATAATTAAAAATTAAAAATAACAATTAATATTTAATAATTAATAATGATTATTTGTACTAAATGAATAATAGTTGTTATTAACAATTAAGAAGTAATAATTAATAATTAAGACTAATATGTAATATTTACTATTTAGTATTAAGTTTAATAATTAATGATTAATAAGTAACCTTTAATAATTAAGAAGTAATATTTGTTATTGGTATTTAATTGTTATAGTTGATAATTATATTTAATATTTCAAAAAGTTTAAAATTTTGAAATTTTCTAAATTAAATTTAAAATATTCGTAAAATTTTGAAATTTTCAGAAAATAAAAAATAAAAATTTTAAAATATTAAAAATTTCAGAATACTGGTTAGTTCCCTCTTTTGCAAAATTTTAGCATCATTCTCTCTATTTCTTACCATGAGTGAACTTTAAAGTCAAAGTAAATACTTAAGTGACTTAACCGACGCTACCTGTAATACTATAATTGATTTAATTGTTGAGAGTGGTTAACTGTTCACTACAAAAATAGTGTTATGCATAGTATCAAAAAACACTGAAATATATTATTTGAACCCTAATTACATTCATTAGCTTTAATCAAACAAAGCAACAAACTTTAAAGTGAAAAAAGAAGCGGTAGTCCAATTTTAGGGCGGGTTCACCAATATATTTCACTATGCCCGCTTTTCCTTTAATTAAAATTTTCCTCACTGCTTTCCCATTCTCCAAATCCCACATCCATTTTAGGGTTTCACGAAATCCCTAAGTTTTCCCTGTGTTGCATCCCGCCGAGGGAGACATGATTTAGATTCACGACTTAGGAAAGGCGAGAGCAGTAGCTTGCACAGCACATGATTGGTGCAACTCTAGAATTCGACAATGGAGGCGACTCGACTGCGATGACGACTAGGCGGTGTCGCGGCGATTCGAATCAGATGCGGCTCTAATTAGGCGGTCTGTAGCCGTAAAGTCTCGCAGACTTCGAATCAGATTGCATAGGTATGAATTAATGGATTTGCATTGCTTTCAGATTTTAATGCAGTAGTATTTATTTGATTTATTTAAATTGAAAAACATCAGAATTGAAAAACACGAGAATTTATTTTGGTAAAGAGAAGTTGTCAATGTCGATCTACTAAAGAGGAAAATGGACGTGATAATAAAAGGGGTGATGGAGAGGAAAGAGGAGTATGGTTCATTCTTTATGTTAACTAGTATTGACAATAACGATGATCCTAATGACAACTTGATGAAGGGCATTATGGGAAAAAGTAGTAAGGCTACCAAACAAAGGCAGGCAAAATTCAAAAACTGTCGGTTACTTGTACTACTTTTAATAATTGAATATTTATTGGTAATGAATTTGAAAAACTGGTTTTAATGTAGTGTAAAGAATCTGATAAGTTGCAGAGTTTTGCTAGTTTGATTAACCTGATAATCATGTTATTAAGAAGCTAAAATAACATGTGAACTTACATGGAAAACGTCAAATTTGTCTCGCTGTGATACACGTACTTCATTACGTGAAACCAACATACAAAGATAACCGTCTCCATAAAATTGCAACTCAAATACTAGATTCATTTATAGCTATAAATGCACTTGCACACATTAAATTTTGAAAGATAAATAAGCAACGTAGCAGTTGATGATTCGCTAATGTCCGCCAAAAGCCGAATGACCTGCTAGTTCAAACAATTTAGTTTGAATTACTTATGAGTCTCCTAAAAAGAAGATGAATAAGAATAAACAAGTTCTCTGAAACCCCTGAAAAGAGCTACATATAAATGAATATATTTCCATAAATTATGCACACGCAAATTATAGTATAAAACCAAAATAATATTAATATGATGATATATTTGACTATTATGCGGCAGCATAAAATTTTCAAGTGATAATAGTGAATTTCTTTCCTTGAATGAATGGAGACTTGAATGAATTAAGACAAAGAGGTTGTTGGCCAAAACGGAAAAGAAATAATCTGAAATAAATTGCTTGGAAAACCAAAGTCTTTAGACCCGTAGTCTAAACGCGCAAAGAAGTCAAACAATTACAAATGGTCGTTCGTAGGAAAATGAAATAAATGGGCATTGATTTTTTAAACATTTTCATCAATGCCCAATTAAAAAATGCATGGAAATGTAGTGTAATGGTTTAAACTCTTACACCCTAACAACCAGGGTTCAACTCCTAGCATCTGTTCTTTTTCCTTGATTTTTTAAAACTTTGTTTATTCCTTCATTTTTGTCTAGGGCAACCATCATCATAGGGCCGACACTATGTATATATTATATGGGGTTCGTAAGCGTCTACCTTGGGTCAGGACTGGATCTTGACCATTATTTCTCCAAACTACTCAAAATTTTCCCAGCTACTTCCAAGATTATGGCAAAAGGAAATAGACAGCATATTTTACAAACTGATTAGTATTTAAACTCAATTTGAATTTCAGCCTTCAAATTGTGACATTGTTAACCATGGAAGACGTTTGACAACAATAAAAACATCAAGGGTGATTTTACTCAGCTCGGTATACTTACTTCCTTCAAACTTTTATATATTCACATATTTTACTATGCAATTACCTAACTACTGGAAGAAAAAATTAAACACAGCAAACATGTCAATATCATTATGTCCATAGCTCTTTGTCCCCTCTTTCACAATCACAAGGCACTGTAAAACTATTTATACATGTAATAATATTGTTTAACTTACCTTTCCTTTTTTTATTTTTAAGAAAAAAGCTTGAAACTCAGGAAATAAATCCATTACCATAAGAAATTGGTTACTACTTTTTTTTCCTTTTCTACACAACTTTTATCTACTATACAAAACAAATATTTGAATATGGTACTACCTACACATTTTTTCTGCACAACTTTAATTTGGAATTTTTTAATTTTTTAATTGGGCATTGATTAATGTGGTTTCAATAATCTGATAAGTGGGCATTGATGAAAATGTCATAAGAATATCTTTGTTAGTTTTGTTCTATATGTTTGAGAATGTAGATTCTACTACAACATAGATTTAGGCTTAAGAAATATTGTAAATTTTATCTTAGTTTGGTTCAGTGTGAACAAGAATTAACTTTGCGTCATAACAAATTAACTGTGCACGTTCCTAACATGATATGACTACATTATGCTTTTATTTTTCGTTTTATAGTTATATGGATGGTGATGAGTAGTGGTTGGTGGAAGCAAATGGTATGATGACCAGTGTCAAACTGGGATATGGAGGAATTAAGATTATAGTTAAGCAGAATGATGAAAGCATGTCAAGTTTTAAGTTGATTTTTGTTACTATCAAGAAAAACCACCACCATCTCCATCTAATGGAATAGCTTTAGTTGTTTTGCCAGCTTCAAGGTACCGTTTTCAACATACCCGTGGCTAGAATTATAAACTATAATTCTCTTTATGTCAAATGTGAGTTCTTGCAGCTTTTGGAAAACTTATTATTACACTCCAGCTTTAGTAATTCCATATTCCCTATTTGATTTCCAATCGTGGTACCTTTTTTCTAAAAAAATAAAATGAAAACCATGTGAAGTAATTTTGACGTAAAAAATCGACAACTTTTTAGTGATAAGGTACTTCTCATGATAGTTATGAAGCAAAATACAACATTTTAGTGACTATAAAAATGTCTAACTATAAAGTAATCAATTCGATTATACTCACAAAAGTGTAAAGATATGAATTGCTTCTCAAAATGATCGGACTCGAGTTCACAAATTTGTAATTGACTAATTATGACTATAATCTTATTGATTTATATTTCAGATCAAAATCCTTAAATTTACTGTAAACAGATGCCCCTAGACATCGTTTTCAGCTCAATTTTTGTGCTTATAAGTCAAATATATCTAGGGGTTCTAAGCTGGAATTAAGTTGTAGTCTTCCTACTTAAATTTAACAAGAATAATAATCAAGATCATCACTAAAAGAGCAATAGCAAGATCATCATCACTGAACTAGAAATAACAACTTCATGATCACCAAAGCAATAAATCAATAGATAAAAAATTGTGTAGTAGGAGAAACGAAGAACATACCTTATTTTGGCAGAACGAAGAAACAAGAGAGGAAGTGATTTCTGAAGACTAAAAAATGAAAAGGCAAAAACAACACTTTTTGCATCATAGAGATACTGTAGATGAATCAGCAGTATGATCTGACCGTTCATTATCTATCATCATCCGTGTGTCACATTTAAAACATGTACTCCAGGAAAAAAAGAGTAAAGAACCGGTCCCATTTTCATTATCTTTTTGCGATGATTTGAAGCTGTATTTGGTAGGAATGTGAACACGTGTTCATTATTTATATCCATTAACAAATGAACATCATTTTCATTATCATATCAAAGAAAATGGTATAGTTACTGGTAGGTGCATATTCATAAGTTGCAGAGTTTCCATGTAAGTTCACTAAAATGTACTATGTGAAGTAATTTTGACGTAAAAAATCATGAGAAGGAAGCTGGACGTTAGGCAGTGATTACAATTGCATGATATGACCAATTTATTAGTAGTTGGATCTAAATAATATAAAGTAAACAATTTACTAGTAATTGTATTCTCATTTTGCATTTTCTCTTAAGGTTTGTACAAGTGGGATCTGTTGGAGTTACTCGACTTGAGAGACTTGGACCCGATCAGAGTGAAAAACCTCCAACAATGTTGATTTCCGTTATTCTGGTAATCAATGCACGTACTTGTTTGGGCATTACATTTAAAATTAAATTATACCTGCTTTGTTGTATCAAAATACGCTGGCACATAAAGGTAAATGTAACCTAATCATTGGCATAAAACGATCGTTATCTATGAGAGATTCAAAAAATTAATGTATTTTTTGTTTTGCTCTGATTCAGTTATTTGGTTAGTTTGATATATTAGTTTTGTAGATAATAATATTGTAATGTTTGAATTACTTATAGTGTACTGTTATTTTTATTCTACTATTTATGCTTATCTGTTGCTTGCTTTAGTGGAAAAATGTGTCTAGAATTTTTTTTTTAAAATTTTGAATTCTTTTTATTACAACTACCTAAAGCAGTTGTAAAAAAGTCTTTTAAAACTGGCAGTAGCAGTTGTAAAAAGGTCTTTTACAACGGCCAGTAGCAGTTGTAAATAGTCTTTTACAACTGCTTTAGGTAGTTGTAAAAAATTATTTTACAACTGTCGAAAACGGTTGTAAAACAATAGGGATCTATTACAACTCCGGATATAACGACGGAAGACTGCCCGTTGTAATAGACCTATTACAACTGTTTTCAGCAGTTACAAAAGGTTGTTTTTTTGTAGTGAATGATCATAAAAGAGTTAACTGTTTTACTTCAGGTGAATCTTGATGTGTTCGCTTGGACTCGATCTCATATATATATAGACTCTCACCAACCATTGAGAACCCTACATTAAATGTCGACCCGAGGCATGTCTCGGTGAATAAAAACGAAGTGACGTGGATCCAAAAAGATCTGCTGCACTTAAAGAGGAGGCGAGTCTACTCAAGACTAATAGGTTTATCCACGATACCTCTACCCAAAATGAATATACAATCCTTTACTTATAAGAAAAACGAACGGAGAGTGGTGGACGTACGTCGACTACTCAGATTTGCACAAGGCATGACAAAGCACAACCTTCCACTTCCAAGGATCAACCAACTGGTAGACTCGACCATCAGACATGAATTGTTCACTTCCATGGACACAAAACTCCAGATACAATCAGATATTGAAGCATGTCCTAGACCAGGAATACAACGGTTTTGTTACTGAACTGGGCCTATAGTGATATGTTGCAACCCCCAGATTCAAACTTGAGAACGCTTATGCTACTTACCAAAAGGACAATTAACAGATTATTCAAAAATTAGATCGGTCGATCGATGAAAGTAAATGTGGTTAATATACTTGTGAGATCACGACTATCAAACGACCACATCAATGACTTGGCAGAGATATTCAGTGCTCTCCGAAAAATTAAGGATGAAACTCGATCCTTTGAAATGCTCTTTCACCATTACATCAGAAAGATTCTTTGTTTTCATCACCAATTCTAGTGGAATCAAGGCTAATTTCCAGAAAATTCCGACAATTAGAGACACCCATGTATCGAAGACAACCAAGTAGGTACGGAGCCCAAGTCGGAAGATTACCGTTCTAAGTTGATTCAACTCTAGGACCATCTATGGGTGAATTCTCTTCTTCAACCTGACCAAGAGAGGAAAGAGAACTTTTGAAAGAACTAACAACTGCGTTGATGTGATTCCAACTCCGATAGATCGCTTAAAGAGACCTCCCATTTTACCCAAACCTTTGGATCACGAAGATTTATACATCAATTGGGTTGTGTCAACACACGCCATAAGCATCGCAATGCTATGTGAAGAGAAACGAATCCAAAGACCAATATATGATGAAGGCTGGCTATTGACAAACTCACCCCGTTAACGTCTATATCGACCGGCCGTTACAATTGGTCCAATAGCAACCTTAGATGTTTGAAAAGTTACACAAATGGAGTATCAAGCTAAGCCAATTTGATATCACTTATCTCCCTCGGAGAGCTCTCCAAGATCAAACATTAGCATACTTCATACCTGAATTCACTACATCAGATGACTATCCGAAGAGCAGTAGAGAACCGTCCAACCGATGGAGAACCTATACAGATGGAACTTCCAATAATCGGCTTTTTAACAACGAAGTTGCGTCAATGACTCCAGAAGAGCGATCGATTTGCTACGCCTTGGAACTCAACTTCCCTGCAACAAATAACGAAGCTAAATATGAAGCCTTAGTCGCCATGCTCAAACTTGCAAAAAAGCTAAGAGTGGAAACTTTACATATCTTATGTGATTACAGGTTAGTAGTATACTAAGTCAGGGAAGATTATTTGACTAGGGGGCAACATCTTGCTCCTTATCCTAGTTGGGTCCAAAAGCTACTAGCCGACTTTGACTATTACACCACTACAAAAATCCACAGAGAACAAAATGACAAGGCTGAATCCCTGGCCAAGCTAGCCAGTTCTAGGGATGTGTGACAAATAAACTTTGTCCCAGTTGAAATACTTATTATTCCAAGCATTAACAGATGAAGATCGACTGGATCTTAGAGATGGAGCCAGGAAAGGGGTCATGGATGACTCCTATCAAAGACTACCTACTGTGAGGAATTCTTCTTGAATAGAGGAATGAGAAATGGCATATCCTCCACGAAGCATCACTGCATGATTATGTCTGGATCGTTCGACTCCATCGATACAAAGCATTACTTTTGTATCCATCGATCCAGGACCCAATATTAAGTATCCATCAATACGAAGCACACCTTATGTAAGTCCATCTTGTATCGATAACCATCGATAAGAAGTCTACATTCCAACATCTCAGATCGATCCAGGAGAGGATCGATATGAAGGAAGGACTTAAAACAACCATCGAACGGTGTTACAACTCGAATTTCACATCAATCCAGGAGAGGATCGATACGAAACTCGATACAAAAAAAACTTGACAACGACCCGTGAACATGCATGTATGACGGACTAACATTCAATTTTCAAAATTCACAGGAGTTGAATGCTCACCTGATGACAATTACAACAGTGAACAACAAATCGCTAGCACTCGACACTCAGTTACAACAATGCACTACATAATCATTGGCAGTCAACAAATCAGCATTTATATCACTGGAAATCAATCGAAGGTTACATCTTTTGACGAAAAGATAGCAACTACTCAGCGAATCGGATAGAACTTCTTCAGAATGAAGGATGCAGCTTTTCAAAGCACGTCATGTTCACACAAGACGTACTTTAGGAGGGAAAATGTTATCCCGCTTTTTGGCAAGGCCGTGACACCAAGAACTTGACTAGAAACTAAGGACAGTTCATCCTGGAGATCGGCTATTCATAGGTTCACTATGGATACTAGTAAATTTTTCCCGAGTCCAGATCGAGCTACAATTTATATGACACGACAAGAAAAGCTATGAAAGCCAACATTCCAAATTTCAAGTCAATCGGAGTTCGTATGCTCAAGATATTGATCGATCACGGTTGAGAAATCCAACTCTATTTGTATCCATCCAATTTCGTATCCATTCCCCAAGAGAGATTCAGTTCGTATCCATCGCCTACTAACTTCCTTCGCATCTATAAAATGAAGCTATTTCGTATCCATCATGTTAACAACACTTCATATCCATCAACAAATGCTCATTTCGTATCGGTCTCCCTCCATCCATCTCGTATCGATCTCCCACCATCGATACAAACAACAACAACCACCGATCGATACGAAGAAAGCAACATGAAGTATCGATACAAAGGCGGCCTCCAACCATCGATACGAAGTAGCATACAAGCATCGATACGAATAGAGCCACACTATCGATACGAACAGCATCGATACGAATTCAGCAGCCTTTAATAAATTCAAACTTGCATCGATCATAACTCAAAAATCTACAAGTCCAAATGCCACCAAATTTTCAGAGGAGCTTGCGTACAACCTCAAGAATGTTCGTGATCGATCTCGACTCGATTGGACGAAATACTGATCGATACGAAATTTGTTCGTATCGATCATGGATCGAGTGCAAACAGCATGGGATCGATCGTGTGGGCCCACCCACATGAGAGAAGAGGTCTTCCGAGATCTGAGCGAGATATTTGCAGCCTACACCTATAAATAGCAGCCCAGGACCTACTGAAAAAGGATTTGGCCTCTCTACGCCGATATTCTGCCGAAATCATTATCAAATTTCAGTTATACTGTTGTAATCTTTTGTAATCAGCGAGTAAAGTTCATTAAACATCAGTTATTTCATAGTGGACGTAGGCAATTCGCCTAACCACTCTAAATCTGTGTGTTTCTATGCATTTTCTTATCTGTTTATTGGTGTGTTTGTTAGATCTGCTTCATTTTACATTCAGTTTCTTCATTTTATCTCTTCAACACATTCGAGGAGTGCTGTGCCCAATTTTGGTACAAACAGAGACGTATTAAGAGAGAGCCTACAAAGTGGGAAGAGAAATATGGAAGCTATTGCTTATTCCATGAGCTGGATGGGCATATGACAAATGAATGCAGGCATCTACGGATTTTGATTGAGGAGAAGATTCGGAGTAACTGGCTGCAACAGTATGTAAGAAATCAAAGCAGTGTTGTAGCAGGAGAGACCACAACCTATGGCTGATATACCTGGTCGCCGCCGAGGATCTAGGTTGGTTATAGTAATCCCATGATCGGAAGGGATTAGAGTTAAGTTTGTTTTCTGCATTTTGATTTTGCTTTAAATAAGTTATAAAGGTTTACTACCATGCTACTTACTCATGTACGTGATCTCGATCGGTCCCATGCTTTGGGTTAAGGTATGAGAGTAATCCTTGACCGGATTAGACATCTTGATTTTTGTTTGACGCACTTTGATTTGAGAATATAGGGAGAAAATAAATACAATAACAGATCTTAAATGATATTTGATTTTTATATCATTGATGGATGCTATCAGAACATAGTTATCCCTTGTGTTAGATAAATGGATAGATTACAGCTCCCTGGCTGGAGAGAAGGGACGATGGACTATGAAAAGCAAGTTCTCTCGACGGGGAGCGAGTGGTTGTACTTGTACATGATAGCAAGTCCCCTCATCGGAGATTCAGTGGATGGACTAGCTTTGAATATTAAGTTCCCTCACTAGAGAACGAGCGGATGTACTCTATCTGGATTTACGGTTATGCGATCCAGAGATATCGAAACTTAACTTTAAGGTATGAACGTCTTTGGATTTGGAATGATTTGATAATGATTATTGAATAACGATAAAGGTCACTGCCTCGATTCGGTTGGACTTACTTATGATGGAATGCTTAGGCGATACTAGTTGATCTGTAAGTATTATTCCAATCGAGAGGACCGTACCACTATGATTAGTGATGCACAATAACATGATATGTGATTTGTAATATGTTAAATCCCTAGAGAACACGGGATGATTTTATTCATAACTAACTTTTGAGCAAGGATTTGAATCCTTAACCATGACGGGTCTAAAACGAACATTGATTTACAGACGAATCCAGAGGAACTGAATGGTTTAGCATGACTGGACCAATAGATAGCCAGGGAGCACAACTGATTATAATTTTCCAGATTCGATAGTGTTCTTGAGCAAAGCAAACTTTATTTACGCAAAAACATGCTTTGGGAGGCAAGTGTTTCTAGCAGATTTTCCACAGTCTTAGAACAGACTCAAGTAGATGAACTGGACTACAAAATAACAAGGGAATAGATCTAGATACTTGGAGAACATCAACAATGGAAAAATGAAGAAGTATAAGGAAATTAGTCATGTGTGCCAAACAAAACAACTCGGTATCGAGTTGTTTTGGTCAGTACCAATCATACATGTTGCATCAATTTACGTGCATTAGGGCTTGGAAGCTTCGACCATGGAGAAAACTTGGAAAATAGGTTATGTAAATAACTCGACTCGTTTTTAATCAGTACTGACTTATTTGATGTTCTTGGACTTTGTGCAAATGGAGATGAGGAACCCAATATGAAGAGGAGTTTGGATATTTGAGTCATAAAAATAGGTCGGTACCGACCCATTATGATCGGTACCGAGTTGTTTGGGCGTTTTGGGAGACGCACATGACAATTTGTTCTTCATGTTGGAACTTCGAATCTAGAGAAAAAGACATGTCCAAGTGTGAAATCATGAGATTTGTGCTGAGTTTTGTCTATAAATAACAAGGAACCTTCAAAAGAAAAGGAGATTGACATTCCTCCTATAACTCATAAGACCTTGAAAAATCTGAGATCTACTAGATTGTAGTCGGATCGATTATAAATTGTTGTACTCCTGGGAGAATTAATCAAACAAGGAGATTAAGGGATATGGGTTGGAGATTTTTTCAAATCACGATAAAAACTCAACAACACCCACTAAAACCCTAGATCCAAAATACGATACATGAATGTTGAGTTAAAACTTATTACTTTGTTGTGTTACCTTCTGCCCATGTTGAGACACGAGATCGACCATTTTACTTATCTTCAGTTGGTCATTGTTGGACAGACGAAGAAGAGAAGATGCGAGATCGAGAGTGGCAGGGAGAAGAGAAAATTAGGGCTATAAAATAGTTTGAAATGAGAATGTTTTTTTATTGTTTTTATTTTTAGGCGTTAGATATAAGTATTTTCAAGTGAGGTTGGGCAATAAAAAGATACAAGTAGTGTAAAATATGGTTTTAATAGCAACCCCTCAAATTTAGGGGGGAAATGAGTTCACAATAACATCGAAGATAAGAAGTGCAACAGTAGTTTTGGACATCGAAATTCAAAAAGTAACCACTTTTGGTACAATGTTGATTACTACAGGACCTTCGGATGAATGAAGAAAATTTAAATAAAAACAAAAACACCATTGAAACTTAACTTTTACACGATTATTTTCGTGTAAACAAGAAATACAATTCTATATAATTTCATTCAATGCTATCACAACTTAGTCAAACAATAATCACCTAAAGTAGAACATCAGCATCAATGTAATTCTTCTTCTTCTTCTTTTTTTCTTAAAGGAAAAAAAAGAACGTGAAAAATAAAACAAATATAAAGGCTTTAAATCATTGTTTCTGAACAGAGACCACATTAAGAGCAAGTGGACTCCTAACTGAATGCACGCCATCTTTCCATGTAATGCTACCAAACACAAAACTACCATTACTAACCTTTACTGGAACAATATCAACCCGAAACGTCTTCTTCTCTGTAACTTTACTAAAACTGAGCTTCTCAGGCACAACCTTTATTCTAACTCCAACAGGCTCCTCCACGCTAACACTATAGTTCCATAAACCTTTATGACAATTTTTAACTGTTCGAAACACTGACATTTTCCCTTTAACGTTAGAAACCGCAATGGATGGATAGTTAAGATTGTAAGTCTGATGAAATTTGGTTTTTCTACTACTGCATGAAACTTCAATTCCAGTCAGATTTCTCAGCTGAGAGGAAGTCGCACCATTGAAGCATAGAAAATCTACTATATCACTTAAGTCATAATCGTATACCAATCCCGGTTTGATGGCTGCTATCGGGTTGAGATGACCCGACCCGTAGTCAAATGGGGTACCGATTGCACCTGCTGGGTACCGGAGTATGTTGCTCTTAGTGTTGTCGATTACAGTGGCTGCAACAAAGATGAGTTATAGTACAATATCAATAGATAAAGAAATATCGATGAATATTAATGGGTATAATATCAGTTGTTTTATTTTACCTGTGGTCATGAGTGCAGATTTCAAAGCAGCAGGACTCCAAAAGCGATGCCGTGACTTAACTATAGCAGAAGCTCCGGTGACATGAGGACATGCCATCGATGTTCCAGAAATTATGTTGAAGTCAACTGGTTTGCCTGCTGCCATGTTCACAAGCGATACCGGCGACCATGCAGCTAGTATGTTCATGCCTGGAGCTGTTATATCAGGCTGCACAAGAAATTTAATGGAACTTCAGTTTGAAAATTTATATTCATGACTGGTACACATTTTTGTAGTATAGTAGTCAGAGGTTTACTTTGATTATATCTGGAGTGAGTGCACTAGGACCTGCAGAGGAGAAAAGAGCCACTTGAGGTGCAGGTTGGGTGTTCAGAACAGTAAATGTTTGCGATATTTTTCCCGAAGGATTCCTTAAAAAAAAAATCATCCAGTTGTTAAGTCTATAATATGTCCTATTCAAAGAATAAAGTATATATACATATGATGGTTCTACTGCTTACTTGGTTGAATTGATGTAGGCCATCAGCTTTCTAGCTTCGGATAAACCAATAGAAACAGAAGGGAGCAGATGATGAAATGCTACACCTGTTGCAATAGGATCAACAAAGATCATCCCTACACCACCTGCACGCTTAACCTCTCCACTCTTCCCAATTCTATCATCAGTAATTCTTTCTAAACTGCACACAACTATTTTTCCTGAAACCTTTGCATTGCTTAAAGTGTTGGTCTTGCAGAAGCTTTAATCAGACAAAGGCTGAGTTAGTGATTATTTAGTTAGAATAATAATTGAAATATAAATATATCACCTGGCATTAGTAGTAGAAACTCCTTTAGCAGCAGCAGCATTTGCAGGTATTATACCAAATGAACCTTCAAGACCAGTAGGATTCAAGGATGTTCCCTATGTATATAGTCACAATAAACGTATCAAATAAGCTTGATGCTATGAAATACAGATTATTTTCTACATTCATACCTTTAAAATTTGAGAATTTCCTAAGGTGATTACACCAACAAACGCACGATCAATAGAACTGGCAGCAACAGTCAAAATCCAGGGTGCAGTATTAGTGGCAGTACCAGGAAGGCCGGCGTTTCCAGCAGAAGCGGAAACAAGTATGTTATTCTTAAACGCATGAAACGACCCGATAGATATGACATCCTCGAACAAACTGGGCTGAGGTGGAGATGGGCCTGCAGATATGGAAATTATATCAACACCATCTTTAATGGCATCGTCGAATGCAGAAAGCACATCGGCATCACTGCATAAGTTGAACCAGCAGGCCTTGTAGATAGCTAAGCGAGCACCAGGTGCACCTCCTCGAAGGAGCCCATTGGCTATTCCGAGGAAGCTGGCATTGGTTACCGGAGAACCTGCTGCTGTTGATGCTGTGTGGGTCCCGTGTCCTTCTGAATCACGCGCTGATCTGAAGTACGTTTCGCCGAATTGTTCCAGAGGTCCGTTTTCTGCTTCAAATCCTTTGGAGTAGAACCGGGCTCCAATGATTTTCCTGAAATTGGATTATAAGTCAGAGCAAAGTAAATGCAGTTTAAACCACTTTTAAAACAAATTATACGTTTAGACCGCTTTCAAAACTAAATACAGAAATACATCAATTGAAATATGTTTTGTTAAATGACTTGAGCTGGTAGTTATAAATAGTTATAAATTGTTTCAGATTTGAAACATGTTTTGTTAGACGGTTTAAATGAGTGAAAGTCCCAATATATAATTCATAATGTTTGATAGCTGACATGAGCTATTGGAAGAGCAAACTATTGCAATTGGAGAGTTTGCAATTAGAGATTTACTGTATTATGTGTGATGGCTGAGTAACTGAGTTGTGCAAATGAATATGAACTATGAAGTAACTATCTGCAAAAACATATCACCTTCTGCCTACCAAAAAACAATATTATGTACTGAACTACTGATGCTGTTTCAAATAGGGCAACCTAAAACACTTCTTAAAATTGTGCTTGCACTTGTTGAAACACGGTTACTATAAAATTGCATTCTTTGTCATGACGCAGAAAGTAGGTTCCCAAACCAATTCAAATATGAAATATGTTTTGAAAAATGGTCTAAATGAGTAAAAGTTCTATAGCAATTAATAACGTTGAGAACTGAGATAAGTGAGTAAAAGTGCAAACTATAGAGATCTTGCTACTATTTATGTGTGAAACGTTAAGTTTGCACTTATCAACTATAGTTTTAGAAATGAACTGATAGATTGCTTGTTTTTTTGCAAAACAAGAGTTAATGACAATACATGATAGCATTGTACCTATTGCAATTGGAGAGTGTAAAATTGTCTCCGGTTTTACATTCTCCCTTGAATCTTTTGGGAATCGGTCCGAGACCTTCGTCATTGAAACTTTTTGATTCTGGCCAAACTCCTATGAGAAAGAAAATACTAAACTTACTAAACTTTTACTCACTGTTATTTGAAACTGTATATATGTGTGTAATGGGGCACAAAATGTAGACACATTTGGTGACACAATGAAACTCTATTATTGGATTGCTCCATGATTTCCTCCTCTCATACAAAAAAAGGAAAATCTTACGGTCCATACATTTTGTGTCACAAATTGTGTTTATTTTGTTTTCAAATAACCGGTCTATCTATGTGTAGGAGGGTGGGAGATTGGATTCGACATGGCATGAAACAGCTGACTATTAAATTTTGAAATAGATTGTATGTGGACGAAGCACTTGATGACATAATGGATCTCCACCATTGGATTGCCCCTTCCACCTCTCATACAAAAACAAGAAAATCCAACGGTTTAGTTTTTTTTGTGTCACCAATTATATTTATTTTGTGTTCAAATAGTCGGTCTATGTATGTATATGTATGTGTGTGTATAAAATATATACAAGGTTATATAGTTCGACATGCCATGAAACAGTTGACTATTAAATTTTGAAAGGACAATTTTTCAAATCAAGCCCGAACAAAAAACATATTTTAATTTTAGACCTGAATCGAAACTTATTGCAAAAATAGGTCTCATTTTGCGCAAATATGGATTGTGCGAGTGTATTTTTGCTATAAAAAAATTATACATGCGCAAATTTGGATTGCGCAAGTGTTTTTTTTTTTTAAATAGAAAATTTGTGCTTGCATTTATGGAATGCGCAAGTATAATTTTTGAATTTTTTTTTTACACTTGCGCATATTTGGATTGCGCAAGTATAAAACGCTGAAGAAAATAAAACGAGGTCTAGTTTTGCAATTAGTTTTCTAAGATGTCTATTTCTACGATATGTTATTTTCGCAAGCCCTGTTTGAAAAATTGTCCATTTTGAAATAGATTATGTGGAAGAAGACAAGTTAATTAGATACCTCCATCAATGGAACCAATGATTACATCTGATTCACGGTGGATGGACTTTGGTTGAAGGCCAACTTCTGAACTGATGCCAAGAAAATCCCATGAATGTGTAGTATGCACTGCATGTGTCTTGCTCTCAAATACAGATATCACTTCTTCGGTATCTGCAACATTTCATTTATCTACAATTATTCGAATATTGTTTAGGAGATGGGAACTCAAAATAACATATTTCATTTTAAGTTGACAAAAGCTCACCAAGTAATAGCTGAGCCTGATTCGCCGTGAGCAAAGCAGAGAAGCCTCGGAAGCTTTTGCAATAATGGTGAACTGTCAAAGCCTTCTCTTTTCCATTGCTTCAAGTATTTACATCATCAGAATATTGAATTTTCTTTTACTTCAACTTTTAGTTTTAATTTGTATATATGAGTTAAATTCAATAATATATGCAATTGAACATGTACCAAACTGTAGCTAGAAGAGCTTTATCAGATGAAACCGCAGCTTCTGTGCTAGGATTAATGCTTTTCCCCATATAAACAATGAAATGCTGCCAAATCAAATAATAACATAAATATAAATATGAATTGCAGAAAATATATGCTGCTTTGTTTATAAAACAACACTAATGCATGTTAAATACCTTTTTATCATCAGAACCATAGATGAAAGATGAGCAAAACAATAAAATGCAAAGAACAAGATGAAATCTCATTATATTCATAAAAATATAAAGAAACAATAATCTGCATATAGATTTGAATCCCTTAGTATTTAATTTATAGCATTGAAATACTAAGGATATGTCCAAGAACATGCAACTAGATTGGCTTATAAAGAAATACATAAAATTTACTACTTTAATAATGTTGCAACTAGTTGAATGTCAACTGTTAATTTAACAAGTTAGACCAAATCAGAATACTCCGTTCTGTTATATTGATATGCGTTCAGATTTTTAATTGTATGTGCACATTGTCAGATTCAGATCTAAATTGAACATATTTTAATTCATGCTTTTCTGTTGAAATTCGAATTAACAATTAACTTAATAATGCAAAGACATTTGGCAAGTGATAGAATATTGCAAATCATAATACACCATCGTTTTGCATACATTTGAAACTACACATTAGTGAAAAACAAGACAAAAGGAAATAGTATATCACTTGATTCTTTGTCCAAGTACCGGTTAAGTAACTACACATATTCTTTTAGGCTCAGTTCTAGTTAAATAGTCCAAATCTTGGACGGCTTAAACCAATAAATTAAAGTATATACATTGTTTTGTTCTATTTGTCACAGAAATCAATTCAGATTTTGAGTAGTAGTTAGAATTTGTGATGTATTAAGAAATGGAATTGAAGAGGAAAAAGATAATTTGCTTTATTCATTTGTTAATAATTATACACGCCTATTCAGGCCTTTATATAACAGAGTATACAGGAGGAAAAATGAAACTGGACTTGGGCCTGATATCAAAGAGAGCCCGCAACTGTCTTGAGCTTAGTATAATTGGGTTATCAAACCCGTGTACTTCATTTCTCCCCCTCAAACCAATATTAGGTTTAGGGTTTCTTCAAGTCTTCTATGGCGACGCCGAAAGGCGATTCCTTCTTCTCTTGATTCTCACAGCCATTAGTTCTTATTGAAGATGCTGCTTGTTCTTCTAATGATTTAGACTTTGCAGCAGATTTGATCCTCCTTTCAGAGTTTGATACATGTTCTTCAGATCTGGTTTTAGAGTGATCTTCAAGCAACTTGCTTGCTGTAGCTATGGCTTTGTGAGAAGTACCTTTCTCTTTGCTGGAGACTATCTTCCCGAGGTCTGTCTTGCTCTCAACTTTCAGATCTGCTCGAAACCTTAAGAAATTTCTTGCAGACAGTGCCTTGGTAAGTGTGTCTGCTCGTTGGTAAGCTGAAGGTATGTGATTGATTTGTAGATTTCCTCTTTGAACTTGCTCACGAACAAAATATAGATCGATTTCGATATGTTTTGTTCGTGCGTGCAAGATTGGGTTAGCCGTCATGTATACAGTGCTTTGGTTGTCACACCATAATATTGGTTTGGCTGTTGAGTTGATTTGTAGTTCCTTTAGTAGTGATTGTAGCCAGATTATCTCTGCTGTAGCACTTGCAACACTTCTGTACTCTGCTTCCGTGCTAGATCGCGAAACAGTGGTCTGCTTTTTCGAACACCACGACACTGGGTTGTCCCCGATGTATATATAGTATCCTGTTATAGATTTTCTGTCGTCGGTGTCAGTTGCCCAGTCTGCATCTGTATAGGCTGTGATGTTTAGATTATTGCAAGCTCTTAACTTTAGACCAAAGTTTGCAGTTCCTTTAAGATATCTGAGAATCCTTTTTACTGCTTTCCAGTGTTCATCACGTGGTTCCTGCATAAATTGGGAAACCTTGTTAACACTGAATGATATGTCTGGCCTAGTAATGGTAGTGTATTGTAGTGCTCCTACAATACTTCTGTATTGTTTGACATTTAGTATGGATTCTCCCCTGTTTTTGGATAATTGCTGATTGCTGACCATAGGAGTAGGTTGAGATTTTGCTTCATGCATCTTTGACTTGATCAGTATCTCTTTAATATAGTTTGTCTGACTTAGCAGCATCTCTGTATCTGTTTTCCTGTTAACTTCAATGCCTAAAAAGTAGCTAAGCTTGCCGAGATCTTTGATAGAGAATTGTTTGTTGAGATATTGTATGATGCTTGTAATTTCAGCTGTGTCATCACCTGTTATAATCATGTCATCAACATATATTAGAACATATGTAATGTGATTATTATGACTTTTCACAAATAGTGAGTTATCTGATTTGGTAGATTGATAACCCAGAGAAGTTAGAGTACTTTTTACTCTCTCGAACCATACTCTTGGTGCCTGTTTCAAACCATATATAGCCTTGTTTAACTTGCAGACTTGGTGATTATTCTGTTTATATCCTTGTGGTTGCTCCATGTAAATTTCTTCCTGTAGAATGCCATTTAAGAATGCATTGTTGACATCTAATTGTCTTATGTCCCAATTTTTGCTTAGAGCGATAGTGAGTACCACCCTAATAGTTGTTGGCTTAACCACTGGTGAGAATGTCTCACTGAAGTCAAACCCATACTGTTGAGTATATCCCTTGGCAACTAGCCTTGCCTTGTATTTGGATATTGTTCCATCAGGTTTCTTTTTCAGTTTATATGTCCATTTGCATCCTATTATATTTTTGTTTGCTGGAGGTTGCACAAGACTCCATGTTTTGTTCTTCATTAATGCTTGATATTCTTCATTCATTGCCATCTTCCAGTTTTCATTCCTGCAAGCTTGTTCAAAGGACTCTGGTTCTTCATCATTTATTGTTGCTGCATAGACTTTTGGTTTGAATATTCCTCTTTTGGATCTTGTAATCATGTGATGACTTGGTCTGATTGATACCTCAGTGTCAGTTGATGCTGAGCTATCAATCTCACCAGTGTTGTCTTGAATTTGATCTTGAGATTTGTCAATACTGATTTCTTGTCTCTGATTGCTTGATGTAGTGGGAGATTGAACAGGTATATCAGGCTGCTCTTCTGTTTCATGACCTGGTTCTGGTAACACAGTGTGTTGTGGATCAGAATCACCTGCTTCCTGGAGATTCCATGTCTCAGAATATACAGGTATATTTGAGATAGATGTTCCAGGATTATATATTTTCTGGGTAGTCTTTATATTAGCTGAAGCAAAAGGGAAAATCCTTTCATTGAACACTACATGCCTGCTAATAAATATCTTTCCTGAGCTATCTAAACATTTGTAACCCTTTTGTTTAGTTGCATAACCCAAAAATGTACATGGATGAGATCTGAAATCCAATTTGTATCTGTTATATGGTCTTAGGTAGGGAAAGCATAGACACCCAAAAGTTTTCAGACTATCATAATTGGGTTTAATTCCCATAAGTTTTTCAACCGGGCTTACTCCATTTAGTACTTTAGTAGGGAGTCTGTTAATCAGATATACTGAAGTACTAAATGAGTCAAGCCAGAACTTTAGAGATAGAGATGCCTGAGCAAGTAAAGTTATCCCTGTTTCTACTATGTGTCTATGTTTTCTCTCAACTAGACCATTTTGTTCAGATGTGTATGGACAAGTGATTCTGTGTATTATACCTCTATTTAGAAAGAATTTGTCAAGTGACTTGTATTCACTGCCACCATCACTCTGAACTGTTTTAACTTTATGACTAGTTTGTCTTTCAGCTTGGTTAATAAAGTGTATAACAGCATTGTAAGTTTCTCCCTTAGTTTTTAGAAAATATATCCATGTATATCTAGTGAAAGCATCAACAAAGGAAATATAATATTTATAGCCATAGTCAGAACTGATGGGTGCAGGCCCCCAGAGGTCTGTTGTAACTAATTCTAGTGGCATTTTGTACTCAGTAGCTGAATTAGCAAAGGGTAACTTATGGCTTTTGCCCATTTGACAGTAAGTACAAACATATGGTAAGATAGGATCACTAAAAGACACTTTAATTTCTTTCAAAACCTGCTTTACAACATTTGCATTAGCATGTCCCAACTTATAGTGCCACTGATCAAATACACTGTTATTATTTTCAACAGATGATACTTCACAATTATTGCTATGCTTTGTTTTCTCAACAATGCTTCTGCAGTTATCTGCAGTGAACCTGTACAACCCATTCACTGCATCACCCTGCAAAAGTTTTTCACCTGTTAGTATGTCTTTGATTAAACAGTATTTAGGGTAAAATTCAAAATACACATTATTATCATGTGCAAATTGAGAAACACTCATAAGATTTTTCTTGATTCTTGGTACTCTTAGTAAGTTGTTAAGATATAATTGCCTTTCACCTTTGATGTAGGCATTACCAATATGAGTGATCCCAATAGGTTTGCCATCCCCCATAAATATTAACTGTTTACCTCTATATTCTTTGTTGCCAAGATTTAAGTTGTCGAGATTATTTGTTAAGTGGTTGGTTGCACCTGAGTCTGGATACCACGCTTCATCTTGTATGTGGTCAGGTCTTGCAGTTTCATCTTGATGTTGATTCATGTTGCCACCACTTTGTTTGTTTGTTTCTTGTTGGGCTTGTGCCATATTTGCAGTACCATTACCATTTCTTTGATTGTTTGAGTTTTGTCCTGGTACGAAGTTGGCATTGAACCTGAAATAACATTTGGGTGCAGTGTGCCCAATTCTCTCACAAATCTGACATTTAGGTTTGTTGTTGTTGTTGTTGCTCCATCTTCCTCTGCCTCTTCCTCTTACAGCAGTGTTGCCCCTCTGATATTGCTGATTATTGTGATTTTGATTTCTGTTTTTATTGTTTCCTGAGGCAAAGTTGATAGACATTTCATTGTCTGTTGGTTTCTTGAAATCCAATCTTCCTTCATGTGCAAGGAGGATAGAGCTGACATACTGGAGGGATGGTAAGGTTTCTTGAGAGGATATTACAGCAACCACTGACTCATATTCATCGCTTAAGCCTGTTAGAATAGTCAAGACTTGCTCAGTGTTGGACACTTTGTGTCCTGCAGCTTCGAGCATATCACATATGTTCTTGACCTTAGCCAGATAATCTCTCATCGCTTGATTTTCCTTTCTGACATTCTGCAACTGTCTTTTGTAATGCATTACCCTTGCTGCAGATTGAGTGTTGAAAATTCTTTCTACTGCTAGCCAAATTTCATTAGCAGTTCTGCAGCCAATTACTTGAGGCAATAATTTGACATTTATTGATGAAAGTAACCAAGAACATATAAGACTGTCTTGTCTTTGATACTTTACATGTTCTCCATTACTTACAGTTTTGTTTTCTGAATCAGTAATAAATTTGGGAGGAACAGCAGTGGTACCAAGAATGAATCCTTCCAAACCATATCCTCTTGCTGCAGTTTCGACTTGAACCTTCCAGAGAAGATAATTATCTTCTTCAAGTTGAGCAGTGATGAGTTGTATCTGAGGACTGATTGTGGCTTTCAGAAGATTTTCTGCTGCGACAGTGGATTGTTGTGGTGGGTTGGATGAATTATCAGAGGTCTCTGAATTGTCATCAGCCATGATGAAGCTTCTTGAAAGGAAATGTTCAAGAAAAACTAAGATCAGAAGAAAGTGATCAAGATCTTGCTTCTGCAGAATCCAGGTATGTTGCAACCGGGTTTAGATGATGATGCTTTATCTGATAGACCAGTGGTTTGGCACTTGCCTCTTTTCTGTTTTGATGAGTTTCTTGACTTCTTGACTGATTTCTGAATTATTTCTTTGAACAAGATTTGATCAGTGAGGGAGAACAGTGCAGCCAGAGTTTTTTAGGCGAGGCACTGTTCTTTGGAGACAAATCTTTATGTTATCTAGATGATGATGATGAATCTGATAGATAACTAATCTCCAGATGATGAGACTTCTCTGATGGAGATCAGTATCTTCTTCTTCTTCTCCTTTATTTGAAAATCTTGACGTGAATTTGCTTTCGCAAACGGCTCTGATACCAAGTTAGAATTTGTGATGTATTAAGAAATGGAATTGAAGAGGAAAAAGATAATTTGCTTTATTCATTTGTTAATAATTATACACGCCTATTCAGGCCTTTATATAACAGAGTATACAGGAGGAAAAATGAAACTGGACTTGGGCCTGATATCAAAGAGAGCCCGCAACTGTCTTGAGCTTAGTATAATCGGGTTATCAAACCCGTGTACTTCATTTGTAGTCATCAAACATTGATGCCTTGTCAGAGAGAAAAATACTTCAACCATTACATGACCAAAGTTCTAGGCATATATGTAACTTATTCTCAGACATTCAAGGTTAACAAATTTACCTTAGCTATTACATGACCAAAGTTCAGTACATTATTGGGTCCAAATACAAAATTCCATAGCATTATAAAACCTTGAACTTAAAGCATACAAGTAGAAAGATGTATTACCTCTATAGTAAATGCTTAATACCATGCAAGTAATGATAATATCTACTTTTCATTGAGATTAAATTGAGGAGGCTAAACATAAAGTTGCCCCATTGGTAGGATTTACCTGATTGGCAAATAATCATGACCCACGGTTCTTTAGACTTGCAACTGCAATTCAAAACCCGAATTGACGTTGCTTTGCATGGAAAACAATCACTATAATACCTATTGTAAAAGAAATTGCTAAAATCTTAATCTTGAAGCGACTGTAGGTGAATTGGATTTTTCGCGAAGTTTGTAATTTAAACAGAGCATTTAACTGTATATGTTTACTTATATCAGTTATATGCAAGCTTATCAATAATATTGATGCAAGCTTGCTTAATCAATATTGATGCAATTTAATTAAACTTTGTTATTTTCATGAGAATGCAAATTTTCTAAGGTGGATTAGGACTGACTCCGAATTTCAAATGAGCATTTGCAACAAAGACTTATTCAATTTTACAAGGTCAAATGTCCCTATTTTTCAACAGTGAATTTGTCACAAAATTGTCATGGCACTTTTATTTATTAAAATGCCACCACATAAATTAATTGTAGAAACCATCATTGTACACATTAATTAAAAAGCAAACAAACTACGTACATTCTGCAATTAAAAAAAAAACTAAACGCATATAAAATATTAAACAAAAATGCAAAAATAACAAATTTTACAAAACTAACTCTAAAAATTTAAACCTCCAATATTTACCAACAAAGTATAAGGAACTATGCAACCGCACAACGGTAGAAAAACCGATCGTTTGCTTATATAATTTCAGTAAAAATATTTATCGTATTTTTTCACTAATTTCAATTAATAAAGATAATATGTTTGAGAAAAAAATATTTGTATTGCTAAAAATTAAAGATAAATTTATTAAACAGAATGTATAATAAAATTAATCAACGGTTAAGTGTTTAAACTTTAAACACACATATGTATGCATGCATGCATGTATCAAACCTATATTTACAGTGCATGCCTAATACGTGTGTTTCTCATCATAGCCAATCATCAACTCTAAGTTAACTGATTTGAACATTAGTTCATACATTCTAATACAATCCAAACAAGAAATGTAGAGTTTGGATGCGTGACGGTATAAATGCTCACATTAATAAGCTCTGCCTGACTTTGTTGCAGATTAGCAAATGCAAGGAGCACCCTCAAATTCGCTCCTTTCTTGCTTAGTCGTATGGTTTTTATTTAGTTATTATTATTATTTTTTCCATTAGGACTAAAACACCAATAAGAAATATCCCACACTGAATTTAAACATACAATAATCAAATTTAAAAGACAGTTTTCTGATACAAAGTAATCCGAAGCTCTAAAAGGAGACACTACAACAAAGGCAGCGTATAGCGACGGCAAAAATGCGTCGGCGGCCGTCGCTAACCGTTGCTAGCCGTCGCTAATTGCCGTCGCTATTCAATCCGTTGCCATCAGGAAAAGCAACGGCATAAGCGACGGCTCCGTCGCTAAGATAGCGACGACAAACGACGGTATCTTACACGTGTCAACACCACGTGACAGGTAGTTGTTCCAAAAGCAAGTCTGTTACTCGCCGTTGCCTGCCGTTACTAGCCGTCGCTATTTTTGCCCAGTAAGCCGTCGCTAGCCGTCGCTTTTCTGGGCAAAATCTGCTTTGCATACAGCAGCTATCCTTCCATCAAACCTCGTCCCAAACCTCAAACCGTCTTTTCAAACCTCAATAATATCAACAACAACACATCTCAACAATACCCACAACATCAATATTCAACAATATAACAAAAAAAACACAAAAACCAACCAAACCAACATAGTATACAAAACCAAACCAAAAGTATCAAGGTACAAGGATCAAATCTAAATATAACCAAACCCAAACATAATCCAAAATGCCAAGTATCCAAACCCAAGTATCAAATCTAGTCTAAATACGTATATAAATACATACCCACAAGAATAGTAAAACTATGCATCATCATCCTCCTCGGCATCATCAGATCCATCTTAATCCAAATCACATCACCAATCGTTAATTCTACAATAACCAACATCATAATAGTATGCTTTAATCATCGTTTTCAACGTCGAAATAAAATAATTTTATTCTCAAATTAACCTACAATACTACTATCACCATACGTATACCACGTAACTACCAATCTCAAACCCATAAACATGCCATTAACAACCAATTTTTAAACCCAATAAACATGCAAATAAACCTTAATTAAACCCTAATTGAATAGGAAATAGGGTTAGAACACATACCGGATCAATTTGGGAGATAGGGAGCGAACGTTTGAGCACCGAATCGGCGGGGCGACGGGGGGGTTTCTTTTTTTTTAGGTTTTGTAGAATGGGGAAGAAGAAGGCTCGGTTCTGGCTGATATACAGGTCGAGCGACGGTTAGCGACGGCTAGCGACGGCCGCTTTTTTTAGCCGTCGCTAATCGTCGCCCCAGTCCGACGCTATGCCAACCGATTTTAGTAGTGAGAGCACCTAATCTCCTTGCGTATCTGGACAACTACCTAATCAAATCTACTATAAACAACTCTTTAACATGTTTTGACTATTACAAAGGTGAACTGCCCAACATTGTAAGCGTTATATTGTCACTAAAGAAACCTTTTGAAATTTCAGTGTGAGCTTTTTAATATATAATTGTGTTCTACTTCCTGAAGTCCTTTATAAAATCTTATCACTAAATTTTTTATAACAAAATGAACTTATGGCAGTCGTGGCTAGCAAAAAAAAGAGTTAAATAAAGAGAACAGATGATGTATTTTAACTCTAAAGCAGAAATCACTTCGGCTTGCATAAGATTAATATGCTGAAATGTTGGGTCACTACAGAGTGTTATTGCAGGTAATAAAAATGTAGAATGTAGAAATTAGCATCTACAGAAGAGAACAGAAACAATAATATATTAACTTATTTGACCAAACAATGGAAATAATAATATATTAACTTATTTGACCAAACAATGGAGTTACGTCAAATAATACAGTAATAAAGTGTATTACAATTGAACTGACCACAGACCTTACATGCTAATAGTTTTCATTTAGTTCACTTTCACTACTAGGAATACAATATATAGCCACGAAGGCTTTCCAACGGCCGCCAACGGAAATTTCCAATGGCTACCAACGACTAGTTATTTTTTAACCTGTCGTTGGTAGCCGTTGATAACCGTTGAAAATGACGCCGTTTGCGGCCGTTGGTAACCGTTGGAAATTTGCGTATACCTGCATCCGGCCGAGACAGAAACATTATTATCTTCTTCCCCAATTCCCCCAAAACCCTACTCCTCCCCTCCTCCTTTCTTGCTCCAAGCTTCCCCACGCAACGAGCAGCTGCTCCAACGCCATCACTCAACGCCAACATCCTCTCTCCATCCCTAGAAATATCCAAAATCAGGTTTGCCTAAAACCCTACAATTTTTAATTTTTCTAATTTTGTGGTAATTTGCTGTTATATTTGTATCCAATGACATATTGCTTGTTTATTACACCAAACTAAATGTTAATTACAATTATTGCCATCCAAATGTCCAAATTGTTTATGTATATATATATTATGCACATATATGAATATGTTTATTATTTAGTATAAATGCGCATGTGAATTAGCATTAGATTAGTTAGGATTGATTTAAATTATTTTGTGTATGTTTTGTAAAATGTTAGACAAACATGAATTAGTGGACTATTTTACGAACATTAATTATATCTTTTTCAAAATATATTAGCATTAAATAAATAAGTATATAATTTAGTATATATATATATATACACACATGAATTATATATTTTGTGAAATAGTAAAAATCATATAATTTACTATATATATATTTAGTAAAATAGTAGAATATAATTCATATAATAATGCATAATATGCTTTATTTTATATATTTAATAAAACGGTAACATATAAACCAAATTTAAATCCCTTAGTGAATTTTTGGCCCCGTCTGACAGGTGTTGTATATGATCGTTGTATGAATATTCGTTTTTATTGCAAAACGGGTATTCATATTCATTTGATGCAATATCTATTGGATTTGTCCCTGTATTGGACAAGTTACAAACACTATAAAGTAATTACGTTTCGTAAATCATATCGTTATAAACGGTTCACAAAATTTCAACGGCATTTCCTTTTTATTCCTTGTCTACATGCATTGTGTACGATACAAGGAACACGGGGGAAGTGCTGCCGAAATTTTGGAAAATCATTTATAATGATATGATTTAAGAAATGTAATTACTATTGTGTTTGTAATGGGAAGTAGGATAACCGACCATCACAAAAGGTACAAAAATGTAAACAAAATATCAAGAAATATAACTTTCAACAGGTATTATGTCAGCCATACGATCCGTTTGTACTAGCCAAACAAGCCCTACAAGTTTATTACGCCCCTTATCCGTCTCTAAAAAGAGATAAAGCGGATTGGTCTGCGGTTTTTAAAACCAAGACGAGATTTACATTCGATGGAAAAAATATTCCAGAAGAACAAGCCTATCAAGCAGATATCGAAGAAAATGTTGAAATCACAATTACAGACGATCAAACTGATTTTGGATAATTAAATGATGAGACAAATTATTAGTCGAAGCATTTGAGAGTGTAGAGGAAAACGATATAGAACACGAGATCGAGTCTGAATCAGAAAACGACGAGGACTGCGTAATATCCGGTAATTTTTACAATTATATATTCACGCACACGCATCACATATATATCATCATCATCATTACATGCACCACATATCATCATCATTTTATCTATGTCTATAATTAAAAATGAAACTTTCAACAGGTATTATGTCAGGCTCTAGACGTCGTAGCTCTTCTCGCTCGGCCGGCGAGAGTAGTGGTGAGCCTCCGGCTCGACCACTTGTATATTTGCAGCCGAAGGCTGATGGAGCGTAAGTATCAAAATTAAAATGATAACAATATAAATTTGTTCATACATATATATACTTGTCTAAAGCTTTGTTTTATTTAACACAGTGGATTTGATTTGGAGCCCTCAGGAGTTGTGCTTGGCATTTCCAAGCAATCATATATGAGCAGGATGACAGATTATTGGCCGAAGTGGAGTAAGATCCCTGACCATGTCAGGGAGGCCATCTGGCAGGATTTTCTGGTGAGTTTATACCACTTTACTATATGAATAAGTATAAATGAACACTTAGTAATGTTTTCTCTTTGTACAGGGGCAAGTGGACTTGGCGGAGGCCGATGTCGTCATGGTTCAGCGCCACTGGAATTCGAAGGTTGCCAAAAATTACAGGGAGGCAATGTCAGCTCTTAAAAAATCGGGAAAGAAACCGAACTGGATGGGCGTTTCCGTATGGGATTCTTGGATGAGGTGGTGGGAGACCGACGAGTTCAAGGTAAATATTCTACCAAATATATAGTTAATTATTTCGCAATTAGTATAAATATAATATTCAATTTAAATTGCAGATGGAGTCAGAGAGGAACTCTGCCAATAGAAGTAGGAATCCTGTAACGCATCGTGGCGGATCCAAGTCTTTTCAGCATCACCGTGAGGACTTGGTAAATTTATCTAAACCGTTATTACATTTTGTATATTAATTAGTTCGGTAATTAGCTATGAAAAATTAAAATATATAAATTATTTATTGCAGGAAAGATCGGCTGGACGTCGCGTGTCTATGATGGAGGTATTTATCCGCACCCACGCATCAAGACAAGCAGACAATGCTGGCAATATTTCATATCAATGGGATGGTGATGATAAGGCGACGGCTGCATATGTATGCATATTTTAAAACTTATTTTATTAATATCGATATGTTTAAATCCTATTCTACTAATTTTAACCTGTAATTGTTTTTTATTTTAGGCAAAGTTTCAGGAGGCACGGGCAGAGCTGCTTTCAGAATCGTATCGCGATGAGTTGACGGTAGAGGAGGAAGATAATATTTTCGACGTTATTATGGATCCGACGCAGCGGAATAGGCGCTATGGCTATGGAAACCAAGCGGTAATCTTATAAACATTACAAGATTATATTTAATAAATTAACCTATAGATAATCATATATATTGTATTAAAAATATGCATTTATTTATGGTATATGCATTGCTTAAGATCACGTCATCTAGGTTCCTATATTTTAAAATATACATTGCTTAAGAAAATGATTATAATACAAATGTGAACATCTCATATTCTATTTGCAGGTTCGGGCAGCTCAAAAGGCGTGTGACAAAGCTGAAATAAAAGAGCTTAGAACCATGGTTGAGCAGCTGCAAGAGCAGGACCGTCTTCGCGCTATACAAATGGAGCAGCTGAATCAACGTTTAGCGGAGTACACGCAGAGGCATGGTTCCTTCCCTTCGTCGTCTGGTGCTTCCGGAGGTGATGATGAAGCTTGAGAGGTATGACGATTATTGTCTTTGTGGTTGGTTATTATATATATTGACTTTGAGATGGTGAGGATTGTGTTTGATGGCTATTGTGTATGTATTGACTTTGAGGTGGTGAGGTTTAAGTGTTTGCATTGTATATATTGACTTGAATATGGAGTTGGAGTTGGTGTTGGTGAGGGTTTGGTTGTAATGTTTGAATATGGAGTTGGACTTGAATATGTAATGTTTGAATATGGAGTTGGACTTGAATATGTAATGTTTGATGTTGATTTTTGGTTGTTTATATTGTTTGTGGTATAATGTGTTGAATAATCATGACCCACGGTAGGATTTACCTGATTGGCAAATAATCATGACCCACGGTTCTTTAGACTTGCAACTGCAATTCAAAACCCGAATTGACGTTGCTTTGCATGGAAAACAATCACTATAATACCTATTGTAAAAGAAATTGCTAAAATCTTAATCTTGAAGCGACTGTAGGTGAATTGGATTTTTCGCGAAGTTTGTAATTTAAACAGAGCATTTAACTGTATATGTTTACTTATATCAGTTATATGCAAGCTTATCAATAATATTGATGTAAGCTTGCTTAATCAATATTGATGCAATTTAATTAAACTTTGTTATTTTCATGAGAATGCAAATTTTCTAAGGTGGATTAGGACTGACTCCGAATTTCAAATGAGCATTTGCAACAAAGACTTATTCAATTTTACAAGGTCAAATGTCCCTATTTTTCAACAGTGAATTTGTCACAAAATTGTCATGGCACTTTTATTTATTAAAATGCCACCACATAAATTAATTGTAGAAACCATCATTGTACATATTAATTAAAAAGCAAACAAACTACGTACATTCTGCAATTAAAAAAAAAAACTAAACGCATATAAAATATTAAACAAAAATGCAAAAATAACAAATTTTACAAAACTAACTCTAAAAATTTAAACCTCCAATATTTACCAACAAAGTATAAGGAACTATGCAACCGCACAACGGTAGAAAAACCGATCGTTTGCTTATATAATTTCAGTAAAAATATTTATCGTATTTTTTCACTAATTTCAATTAATAAAGATAATATGTTTGAGAAAAAAATATTTGTATTGCTAAAAATTAAAGATAAATTTATTAAACAGAATGTATAATAAAATTAATCAACGGTTAAGTGTTTAAACTTTAAACACACATATGTACGAATGCATGCATGTATCAAACCTATATTTACAGTGCATGCCTAATACGTGTGTTTCTCATCATAGCCAATCATCAACTCTAAGTTAACTGATTTGAACATTAGTTCATACATTCTAATACAATCCAAACAAGAAATGTAGAGTTTGGATGCGTGACATTATAAATGCTCACATGTATAAGCTCTGCCTGACTTTGTTGCAGATTAGCAAATGCAAGGAGCACCCTCAAATTCGCTCCTTTCTTGCTTAGTCGTATGGTTTTTATTTAGTTATTATTATTATTTTTTCCATTAGGACTAAAACACCAATAAGAAATATCCCACACTGAATTTAAACATACAATAATCAAATTTAAAAGACAGTTTTCTGATACAAAGTAATCCGAAGCTCTAAAAGGAGACACTACAACAAAGGCAGCGTATAGCGACGGCAAAAATGCGTCGGCGGCCGTCGCTAACCGTTGCTAGCCGTCGCTAATTGCCGTCGCTATTCAATCCGTTGCCATCAGGAAAAGCAACGGCATAAGCGACGGCTCCGTCGCTAAGATAGCGACGACAAGCGACGGTATCTTACACGTGTCAACGCCACGTGGCAGGTAGTTGTTCCAAAAGCAAGTCTGTTACTCGCCGTTGCCTGCCGTTACTAGCCGTCGCTATTTTTGCCCAGTAAGCCGTCGCTAGCCGTCGCTTTTCTGGCCAAAATCTGCTTTGCATACAACAACTATCCTTCCATCAAACCTCGTCCCAAACCTCAAACCGTCTTTTCAAACCTCAATAATATCAACAACAACACATCTCAACAATACCCACAACATCAATATTCAACAATATAACAAAAAAAACACAAAAACCAACCAAACCAACATAGTATACAAAACCAAACCAAAAGTATCAAGGTACAAGGATCAAATCTAAATATAACCAAACCCAATCATCATCCAAAATGCCAAGTATCCAAACCCAAGTATCAAATCTAGTCTAAATACGTACATAAATACATACCCACAAGAATAGCAAAACTATGCATCATCATCCTCATCGGCATCATCAAATCCATCTTAATCCAAATCACATCACCAATCGTTAATTCTACAATAACCAACATCATAATAGTATGCTTTAATCATCGTTTTCAACGTCGAAATAAAATGATTTTATTCTCAAATTAACCTACAATACTACTATCACCATACGTATATCACGTAACTACCAATCTCAAACTCATAAACATGCCATTAACAACCAATTTTTAAACCCAATAAACATGCAAATAAACCCTAATTAAACCCTAATTGAATAGGAAATAGGGTTAGAACACATACCGGATCAATTTGGGAGGTAGGGAGCGAACGTTTGAGCACCGAATCGGTGGGGCGACGGGGGGGGGGGTTTCTTTTTTTTTTAGGTTTTGTAGAATGGGGAAGAAGAAGGCTCGGTTCTGGCTGATATACAAGTCGAGCGACGGTTAGCGACGGCTAGCGACGGCCGCTTTTTTTAGCCGTCGCTAACCGTCGCCCCAGTCCGACGCTATGCCAACCGATTTTAGTAGTGAGAGCACCTAATCTCCTTGCGTATCTGGACAACTACCTAATCAAATCTACTATAAACAACTCTTTAACATGTTTTGACTATTACAAAGGTGAACTGCCCAACATTGTAAGCGTTATATTGTCACTAAAGAAACCTTTTGAAATTTCAGTGTGAGCTTTTTAATATATAATTGTGTTCTACTTCCTGAAGTCCTTTATAAAATCTTATCACTAAATTTTTTATAACAAAATGAACTTATGGCAGTCGTGGCTAGCAAAAAAAAGAGTTAAATAAAGAGAACAGATGATGTATTTTAACTCTAAAGCAGAAATCACTTCGGCTTGCATAAGATTAATATGCTGAAATGTTGGGTCACTACAGAGTGTTATTGCAGATAATAAAAATGTAGAATGTAGAAATTAGCATCTACAGAAGAGAACAGAAACAATAATATATTAACTTATTTGACCAAACAATGGAAATAATAATATATTAACTTATTTGACCAAACAATGGAGTTACGTCAAATAATATAGTAATAAAGTGTATTACAATTGAACTGACCACAGACCTTACATGCTAATAGTTTTCATTTAGTTCACTTTCACTACTAGGAATACAATATATAGCCACGAAGGCTTTTCAACGGCCGCCAATGGAAATTTCCAATGGCTACCAACGACTAGTTATTTTTTAACCTGCGGTTGGTAGCCGTTGATAACCGTTGAAAATGACGCCGTTTGCGGCCGTTGGTAACCGTTGGAAATTTGCGTATACCTGCATCCGGCCGAGACAGAAACATTATTATCTTCTTCCCCAATTCCCCCAAAACCCTACTCCTCCCCTCCTCCTTTCTTGCTCCAAGCTTCCCCATGCAACGAGCAGCTGCTCCAACGCCATCACTCAACGCCAACATCCTCTCTCCATCCCTAGAAATATCCAAAATCAGGTTTGTCTAAAACCCTACAATTTTTAATTTTTCTAATTTTGTGGTAATTTGCTGTTATATTTGTATCCAATGCCATATTGCTTGTTTATTACACCAAACTAAATGTTAATTACAATTATTGCCATCCAAATATCCAAATTGTTTATGTATATATATATATATTATGCACATATATGAATATGTTTATAATTTAGTATAAATGCGCATGTGAATTAGCATTAGATTAGTTAGGATTGATTTAAATTATTTTGTGTATGTTTTGTAAAATGTTAGACAAACATGAATTAGTGGACTATTTTACGAACATTAATTATATCTTTTTCAAAATATATTAGCATTAAATAAATAAGTATATAATTTAGTGTATATATATATATACACACATGAATTATATATTTTGTGAAATAGTAAAAATCATATAATTTACTATATATATATTTAGTAAAATAGTAGAATATAATTCATATAATAATGCATAATATGCTTTATTTTATATATTTAATAAAACGGTAACATATAAACCAAATTTAAATCCCTTAGTGAATTATTGGCCCCGTCTGACAGGTGTTGTATATGATCGTTGTATGAATATTCGTTTTTATTGCAAAATGGATATTCATATTCATCTGATACAATATCTATTGGATTTGTCCCCGTATTGGACAAGTTACAAACACTATAAAGTAATTACGTTTCGTAAATCATATCGTTATAAACGGTTCACAAAATTTCGACGGCATTTCCTTTTTATTCCTTGTGTACATGCATTGTGTACGATACAAGGAACACGGGGGAAGTGCTGCCGAAATTTTGGAAAATCATTTATAATGATATGATTTAAGAAATGTAATTACTATTGTGTTTGTAATGGAAAGTAGGATAACCGACCATCACAAAAGGTACAAAAATGTAAACAAAATAGCAAGAAATATAACTTTCAACAGGTATTATGTCAGCCATACGATCCGTTTGTACTAGCCAAACAAGCCCTACAAGTTTATTACGCCCCTTATCCGTCTCTAAAAAGAGATAAAGCGGATTGGTCTGCGGTTTTTAAAACCAAGACGAGATTTACATTCGATGGAAAAAATATTCCAGAAGAACAAGCCTATCAAGCAGATATCGAAGAAAATGTTGAAATCACAATTACAGACGATCAAACTGATTTTGGACAATTAAATGATGAGACAAATTATTAGTCGAAGCATTTGAGAGTGTAGAGGAAAACGATATAGAACACGAGATCGAGTCTGAATCAGAAAACGACGAGGACTGAGTAATATCCGGTAATTTTTACAATTATATATTCACGCACACGCATCACATATATATCATCATCATCATTACATGCACCACATATCATCATCATTTTATCTATGTCTATAATTAAAAATGAAACTTTCAACAGGTATTATGTCAGGCTCCAGACGTCGTAGCTCTTCTCGCTCGGCCGGCGAGAGTAGTGGTGAGCCTCCGGCTCGACCACTTGTATATTTGCAGCCGAAGGCTGATGGAGCGTAAGTATCAAAATTAAAATGATAACAATATAAATTTGTTCATACATATATATACTTGTCTAAAGCTTTGTTTTATTTAACACAGGGGATTTGATTTGGAGCCCTCAGGAGTTGTGCTTGGCATTTCCAAGCAATCATATATGAGCAGGATGACAGATTGCTGGCCGAAGTGGGTAAGATCCCTGACCATGTCAGGGAGGCCATCTGGCAGGATTTTCTGGTGAGTTTATACCACTTTACTATATGAATAAGTATAAATGAACACTTAGTAATGTTTTCTCTTTGTACAGGGGCAAGTGGACTTGGCGGAGGCCGATGTCGCCATGGTTCAACGCCACTGGAATTCGAAGGTCGCCAAAAATTACAGGGAGGCAATGTGAGCTCTTAAAAAATCGGGGAAGAAACCGAACTGGATGGGCGTTTCCGTATGGGATTCTTGGATGAGGTGGTGGGAGACCGACGAGTTCAAGGTAAATATTCTACCAAATATATAGTTAATTATTTCGCAATTAGTATAAATATAATATTCAATTTAAATTGCAGATGGAGTCGGAGAGGAACTCTGCCAATAGAAGTAGGAATCCTGTAACGCATCGTGGCGGATCCAAGTCTTTTCAGCATCACCGTGAGGACTTGGTAAATTTATCTAAACCGTTATTACATTTTGTATATTAATTAGTTCGGTAATTAGCTATGAAAAATTAAAATATATAAATTATTTATTGCAGGAAAGATCGGTTGGACGTCGCGTGTCTATGATGGAGGTATTTACCCGCACCCACGCATCAAGACAAGCAGACAATGCTGGCAATATTTCATATCAGTGAGATGGTGATGATGAGGCGACGGCTGCATATGTATGCATATTTTAAAACTTATTTTATTAATATCGATATGTTTAAATCCTATTCTACTAATTTTAACCTATAATTGTTTTTTATTTTAGGCAAAGTTTCAGGAGGCACTGGCAGAGCTGCTTTCAGAATCGGATCGCGATGAGTTGACGGTAGAGGAGGAAGATAATATTTTCGACGTTATTATGGATCCGACGCAGCGGAATAGGCGCTATGGCTATGGAAACCAAGCGGTAATCTTATAAACATTACAATATTATATTTAATAAATTAACCTATAGATACACCTATATATTGTATTAAAAATATGCATTTATTTGTGGTATATGCATTGCTTAAGATCACGTCATCTAGGTTCCTATATTTTAAAATATACATTGCTTAAGAAAATGATTATAATACAAATGTGAACATCTCATATTCTATTTGCAGGTTCGGGAAGCTCAAAAGACGTGTGACAAAGCTGAAATAAAAGAGCTTAGAACCATGGTTGAGCAGCTGCAAGAGCAGGACCGTCTTCGCGCTATGCAAATGGAGCAGCTGAATCAACGTTTAGCCGAGTACGCGCAGAGGCATGGTTTCTTCCCTTCGTCGTCTGGTGCTTCCGGAGGTGATGATGAAGCTTGAGAGGTATGACGATTATTATCTTTGTGGTTGGTTATTGTATATATTGACTTTGAGATGGTGAGGATTGTGTTTGATGGTTATTGTGTATGTATTGACTTTGAGGTGGTGAGGTTTAAGTGTTTGCATTGTATATATTGACTTGAATATGGAGTTGGAGTTGGTGTTGGTGAGGGTTTGGTTGTAATGTTTGAATATGGAGTTGGACTTGAATATGTAATGTTTGAATATGGAGTTGGACTTGAATATGTAATGTTTGATGTTAATTTTTGGTTGTTTATATTGTTTGTGGTATAATGTATTGAATATGTGATATATATGTGAAATGGAGTGGAAATGGAATGGAAATTGATATATATTGATTGTGTGTGGTTGGAAGGTAAATGGCTTGCTGGCATAAAAAAAATTTCACCCAGATTAGCAACGACTACCAACAGCTTATTGGTCAGATTATTCCAACGGCTTCCAACGGCGCTCATCGGTTAACTGTCGTTGGTAGTCGTTGGAAATGCCGTTTGAATAGCCCCGTTGCTTCCGTTGGAATCCGTTGGAAGGCATGAACACTATTCCAACGGCGTTTCCAACGGCTCCCAACGGCCGCTAACGGCTGAAAGCCGTTGGAATAGCTTTTTCCCCTTGTAGTGTTTGGTCTTAATCTCTTATAACCTTTCAGTGACAAATGACACAAATATAGTCATAATTTAAAACTATTTTCGCTCCAAATATCTCTTCTAGGATTCAACTTCGTACAAGAAAACACAAATCATTTTGCCGCCTTGTATTCTTTCACTTAACAAACCCAATTTGTTGCACCTATTCACATAAAAGACAATGTATTTTAATTCATTTGATAAAAAGTTAGGTCAATTGTATACAAAATCTACCTTAACATCAGTCCATTGCATCAATGGTATCCTGCATTAACTAAATTTCTAACGACCTTGGCACTATTTATCTTGTACTGCTGTTTGACAACCTGTGTCGAATAATGAAGAAGAAAATTGAACTTATTGCTTTAAAATTGTTCCTGAAGAAAATGTAAATGAGCACAACATTTTTGCAGTGAGATGATATTTTCATGTATAACACATGTCGTACTATTTTTAAGCAAAATAGAAGGAATTCTAACATTTACAGACATGCTTCATATTCAATCAGAAGAAAGTGAATTTAGAAAACATTGATAGATCTAGTTATGAATAACCCAATAACTCATATTACATATATAGTAATAGAGAAATTTATTCTTTTTTTTTCAAAAGATAAATCTGCACTTAACAAAAGTTTAATATGACCAAAATTAAACTTTTTTTTTTGAATTTTTTCGCAAAAGCACAAATATTTGAAGTTTTAGAAACGGCAAGAATCTGCAGTTAGGCTAAAATTAAAAATATGGGTGTTTTGCGGAACCTGTCTTCAGGAAGGGATGATGATGTATTTTGAAACATAAAGACGCCGTTTTACCAAAGTTTCAATATGATTATCTATACATAATCAGGATAACACAATGATGCTCAGCCCAGCATCTTTACAACCATTCTCATACAAATCAGTTTCATGCTTCTTCTTCTAATGGTTTCATAGCAAAACAACAGAATATCAAATTGAGGATGATGAGAAAAGTAAGTGCAAGATACTGACTCATCTTTTGAATCATTGCGGATAATCTGTGTAAATCTTTATATGCACCTTGTCCAGGAATCATGAGCTATGTATTCAATGGGGGCTTGTTTATCAGGGAATTTGACATGTATTATAGGCGCTACCAAATCCAGTGCTAGTGCAGCTGACCTTAATTACATATTTTTCAAGGAGTAAAGAGCTTAAATTACCATTATTCAGTATATGGGATGTTCATACATAAATTTGGCCTTCATAAAGATCAAAAGAACACAGAATCATAACTTAGAAGGTGAAAAGTAAGAGGGTGTTTGGCAATAGTTCATGAATGGCAAAACTAATTTGTAAGTTGTTCTTGTTGTTTCGAGTGTTCGATAATTTGTTGTGCCAGAACAGATCATTATGTATACTTGGCCGAGAGCTATATTAATGTGACCATATAAAACTCAAATTATATCATTGCAGGATAACCAGGTTACCAAGATTTTAGAAAACCATACTATACAAAGCCACGTATTAAGTACCTCAGGTATTGTAACAAAAATTAATTATTTGTTTCTCAAACACTTTCAAAGTTATCTTATTGGACCTGGCTCATGTTATTCAATAACATAGTAAACTTAAGGGTAAAATTTGTAAGAATCGCTTTACTTTTCTAAAGTTGTTAGCATAGTTAACTATATTTAACTAATATGCATATATGCTCAACAACATCAATATACCAAAAGCTGCAGCTTCGCCTAATATGTAATTTCCTAAGAATATATGTTTTTTTCTTTAGATTTGATAATCGGATTTGATCTCAAGACCTGAAGGAAAAAACACACACTAAAGTACTACATTATAATTTAGAATCAGCGTGAACTTTCTTTACCATATAGGTGACTAAACCATCTGAGTTAATGGTTAGTACATAAAGTTGATTTATCAATCACACATTATTGCTAACAAAATAGTTAACTGAATTAGGTAGCGCCTATAATACATGTCAAATAGTTAACTGAATGCATCAATAACCAATGAAAGGATTATAAAACTCACATGGAAAGCCAAAAATATATGATGTAAATCATGACATGCTCCTAGAACAAAGTGTTTGTACCTTCTATTCCCCTGCTGTATAATTTCTACCCATGCATATAAAGACTTTGGAGCCGATTTTGTCAACAAAGCATACATTATGCTGCCTTTTATGAAAAAATTCAACTAAAGTTATTGAAATCTGTACCTCTTTAACTTCAATCATTATGCACTAGAAGTATGCACTTGCGCACACACATACATACATACACACACATATACATAAATGTATATATGTATATATGTATGTATGTGTGTGTGTAAAGAAAGATTCAAATCCGTCTTCGATAACAAATCTAATATAGAAATTCATGAATTATACCTCATTTAGACAACCTGATTAAGTATAAATGCAAGAAAACTACTTAATCAGTATAATTTATGTAACATTGCACGCAAATCTAATTTACTTATGTACGTGAAAACAGTGAAATATGTAAATCCCATAAGGAGAGGAAAGAAGAAAAATATAATGGTATAAATATAGATACATACAAAAAAAGAAAAGAAAAAAGGTTTCAATTTACCATTAGATTAAAGTAGCGAAAAGCTTACAACAATTGTGTCGAAGTAACACACTATAAGCAAACATTTCTTTGCTCATGCTTTTCATATGCAGATGTCAATTCATCACAAATAAACAGATTATTATGCAGGTACAAATTTTCTATACGAGTTATTACATGAAATATTTGCATTTATACCAAAGGGTTAAATAGAACGTACAAATCAAAGGTTACAAGATAAATTAACGTATAGATAGACCTCAAAAAATATATAAATAAAAATGTACAATAAATAAGGGAAATTTAACTTCAAAACAACATGCTTGTTTTGAAGCACATAAATTTTGTACATCCACCTTAAATCATTTAATTGTATTTGTTAAGGAAAATTTGGATTAACATCCCAAACGTAGCGGAAACAATAAGACCGTGTTGATGGTAGGGCTGTTATGGTAACGGTAAATTTACCATTGTTATATCATTACCAGTCAATCGGTTACCATTTTAAAGTAAAGTCGGTATAGCAGCATAATCGGTACAGTAACGGTAAATTTACCATTTTTTACGGTAAAACATCGGTGATATTTTTTCAAAACCAACGATAACGGTAATTTACCAGTCCATTCATAATATATTGATATTCATGTAAGATGTTGTATTACAGTCATTTTGAAGCAAGAAAATAGTTCAATTTATTTTAGTAATTCAACTCAAATGATGATAAATACACTTCTTTTCTATGTCCTTTATTAAGTGACCCAATGAGATATATAATGAAGCATCATTCAGTGTAAAAATATACCAACTTATTATTTTTCTAGACAAACGGTAACAGTAAACAATTTTAGTTTACCAGTAAAAACGGTACAGTAACAGTATTTACAAAATGATAACGGTAACCATTACCATAACAGCCTTAGTTGATGGTGAGGTAGAAGAAACAGAAAACTAATACTTAAAATAAGAAATGACAGATGACAGATGCACAAATGGAAAAGAAAATTTTATTTAAACTTTGTTATTTTCATGAGTATGCAAATTTTATAAGGAGGATTTAAAGACTGACTCCAAATTTCAAATGAGCATTTGCAACAAAGACTTCATTCACTTTCTCATGGTCAAATGTCCCTATTTTTCAAAAGCGAATTTGTCACAAAATTGTCATGACACTTTTATCTATTAAAATGCCACCATAGAAATTAATAGTAGAAACCATCATCATCTATATCTTTAATAATAGTTCGAATTTCTTTGTGTCACACTTTTTGTAACATCCCGAAAATTTTCGACTTTCGAAAATTCAACATCGATACTCACTTTATCGACTGCTGAGCCATCGAATGCCGGAAATCCGAAAAGTTATGGTTTTAAGAAAGAAAAAGTAGAAGAAGAAGAAGGTAGAAGGGAAAGAAAGAAAAACAACAACATCAACATCAGAAACAGAGACAATATCAGAATCTCACATATCGCAGCGGAACAATATACAATAGATAAACACTAGTCTTTTAAAACAAAGAACTATATCAGTTTTATACATACATCAATCAGAGTCAATATACAACTCAATACAATACATCACATCAATGGACAGTTATATAAACTTGTCCTCATACAGAATACACAACGGAATAAATACTATTAGATACAAATACTACGTCTCGTCCTCCAACTTATCTCCAAAGCTCCAGAATATCCTGAATATCCTGATAATATAACTCTAGGCTGCCCGTGTGGAAATTTGTGGGCACCCAGAGTTTAGAAGGGAACAATAAACTCCGAGTCAGTCATGGTGACTGGTGTGAGATCGTAAAACAGTTTATCTTTAAATTTAACAACAGAAATATTTTTAAAGTCAATTCGCAATGCTTTTGGAAAATGAAACTACCATAAGACCTCCCACCACACACACAATGCAAACGCAGACTTGGAGGAGATTTCTTCTTATGATAGTCAAAGATGCTTACTACGCAAAAATCAAATTCTTCTTGATATTATTATTAGTGCATAGTGTAGAAAACATTTCGAAAGTACAATATAAATCTTAGCCAGCATAGGTACCATTATATTATGCCTGCTATAGCTGCCTCCTGAGGAGACAGGTTATACAATTGAAATCGTAAAGGCTCGTATTGTTTCTTTGGATTTCCAACAAATGGTCAGGCTAAGGAACTTCCTTTCCACGATGGGTACGTCCCTGGAATAGACGACCCGAGAACCTAACCGGATCTCTGCCAACACAAGGCCGGGTTACCTCTGCAAAAATAGGTAACTACTGACACGCGTATGCCATCCCCCGATCGTCACCGATCTTCCCGAGGATCCCCGATTCGCAACAAACCACATAGATAAAAATAATGCAGTAACCACAGAGGTTAAGTATCTGGGCTCCATACCATGATACCACCTTTATCCAGAAGGAATGACATACACTAAGGGGCGCTACTCCCTAGAACCTTGCTGCATTCGTCCTGTTTCGACCATTTCCGGGGTGTGAGGCTCGACGAAGTCTCGTCCACAAAGCTACGCTTTCTCAAAAAGCCCTGCTTCGGGTCAAACAAAATGATCAACCTATGATCACAAAGATATAAGATCAAACAAATGATCATATCACAAATGATCAAACACTGATCATTTCACAGCAACACTCAGTATGCCACGTTACCAAATTGGGATATATCGCTGATAAATTTCAACTACATAACCTCTGAGCTCGTACGTCTCAGAGAAGGGTGTTAAGCTAAGAGAATAAATTCTCCGCCACCAACAGAAATGTATTTGAAAGAAATCAGCTTTATATCTCAAATTGTAACGTCAGACACACAATCCATACAAGTCTGTTCCGGGATCGAACAGAACCGAAGGCACTTCTCACGAAGCCCTTGCAAATCCGGATAATTTCAATCACGTCAGGACCTCCCGTCACTAAGGGTGATAAAACCTCTAAACCGGAGATCAGCCGATGTAGAGTAACTCGACGGTAATCCTTCCGTTTTTTTTTTAAAATATCCGGTCTTCAACACCGGTCTTCGAATGCAATTCATAACGACGTATCACATATTCGGAATGGGTTATACGACCCCATGGTCCTTTCCCGGCTAACCCGAATAGTGAGCGATTATTCAAAAATAAGTGTGGCATTCAAATTCATCCAATTCACAACAAATACCTATCTAAAGGTAATTATTGATAGTCGGTTATTTAACTATCAATAAAGATGCGCATCATCATCAGATTCCAAATAATTTTCCAAATTATTTCATCTTCAAAAATATCTTTACTAGATATAAAAATTTCCACACTTAACCATTTGAAAACAATTTCAAATCAGTTTCCACCTTTCATTTTATCTTTGGAGATAAAATCTCAAAACGGTTCATTTCATATTGGAAAAGCATTTCCATACTTATTTAATAATAAGTATTTCACAAATCATTTACTTTCAACATTTGAAAATATTCGATATACTTAAATCAAAATTAAGTATATATCTCATTCTTTAAGGAAAACATTCTTTAAACACATTTTATTTGAGTCAAAACGAATGCTGCGTAAAACATCGTTACGACGACTCAAAATCACTAGTATAGGGATTCGAAATTTAGATAGATATATAAATCCCAATACTACATTAAAAACATTTCCTTTCGGAAATCATTTACTATAACAACAGTGTTATAGTCCACCATTTTCTTATTTCTCGAAAACGTCTATTTCAACAATAAATGTTGAAATCTATGATTTCGATATTTCACACGTTTTAAAACATCTTTTAAAGCAATTACTTCATTTCGTATATCATTTTTCCAAAACCATATCCATTTTACTTAATAATATATTCACCGTCCAAAATCGTGAATATACTTCACAAATTACATTTCACTATTTTCTACACGTTTTATTTCAATAATAATTCGCTATCCAAAATCGCGAATATATCTCCTTTAATAATCTTCTATATTAAATTTATCAAATCCCATCGATTGGTCTCCGAATTTATAAAACAACGTTTATAAATTCCATTTTCTATTTTCTATAACAACTCCGGTTTATAAATCTCATTTTATTAACTTCAAAAATTCACTTATAAGAATAAGTGATTTCGGATTTATAAAACAACGTTTATAAATCACATTTGTACTTTATAACGATTTCAACTTATAAAATCATTTCATTTTGCAATTTCTATTTATATCCCATCTAAGTGCAAAAGTCAAATTTATAAGTAAATTTCTTATAAATCCTTTATTCTACAGTATCTATTTACTTTATAACTTCACGTTATAAATCTATTAATTTCATTCACTTATAAAATCCATTTATACTTCTTTCTAACACTTATAAAAATTCGTTTTATAAGTCCAATATTTTGATTTACAAAAATATCAATTTTTATAAATCTTTCTATACAAATCGTTTATAGTTATTCAAAAATCCCACTTAAACCATTTTATAAATAAATCGACTTTTATTTCAAAAATGACACTTCGGTTATATTTCACTAAAAATTATAACTTTTATAACTTTAAAATTTTACGTTTATAAATCGATTCAAAAATTCCATAAAACGTATATTTTCAAAATCACTTTAAAAACCCTTTTAAAATAACAGTCGTTATTTTTACATTTCAAAACTGAATCCGATGATGTAACAACACCAATCAGTCCATCACAACAGTCAATATCATATATCCATATGATAACAGAATATATATCAATATCTGTAAATAAGTAAATACAGTTGAGGAATCCAGTTGGATCCCTCCAACCTGTTTCCCTGCATCCACAGATGTTAGCACAATACCAATTCCGCTCCAGTACGGAATTATCGCGGTATATAGGTTTTTATAAATCCGCTTACTAACGGCGCAATAGGGTCTCATCCGCTATACGAGGCGGGAAATCATCAATCCAATATATACATATGCCAATATGTATATATTGCTATATATAGATATATATATCCTACAATATCTAATATCACATCCAAACAGTCAATCATCAATCAATAACTGTAAATAATTCCACATTCAATTGAGTGAGAAGATCTCACCTTGATTTCAATTCCGTTCCAGCTTTTTATTTCGAATAAATTAAACAGCCGTTTAATTTTATCCAAAATTTTCACTGACTCCAATCGCTTCCAAATCAGTTGCATCGCGTAGTGCTCGACAAAACGAAGCCAACGCAATTCGTTTCGTAATTTTCTGATAATATATGACAAAGTTACGACATTACAAACTTTATACGAATTTAAATATAAACTATTTACAATTTCTTTTTATAATTTTTAACCCAACCATCATCTGCCGTTCATTTTCCAGAAACGAAATCGTGGCCGTCCCCTGTTGTTCTTCTCCCTCTCCCAGGCTATCACGACAAAACCCTACCCATAGCCGCCCTTTTAATCTCGAATCTTCCCGCCACCTCGATCGACGTGGTGACGATCGAAGACCTCCCACCACACCGCCTTCGCATGCTCCACCCACGTCCAGAAGGAAGTGAAGCTCGGTCCCCTATTCCGCTTCTAAAGTCGTGCCCAAATGCACGTGAACGCGAGCAAACTGCAGATGACTGGCTTCAAGTTAAACGATCATAGCCGTATGAAATCGAAGTCCTCGCGAATCTCTACAATATTGTAGTTAATCATATCTTCAATTGATTTGTGGATTTGAAGGAATTGAGGGAGGAAGGAGGAGACGTGCTGGCCGTTCATCATGGGAGTGGCGGCTCTGAACTAAAACCCTAGGCTCGTTTTCTTATTTGCAAAATGAAAGAAAGAAGGTCCTTTTATAGAAAATGGCCAATTTTACTATTCATCGAATTTTTTCGAACTCCGATTCGAGCGTGCCGGCTGACGTTCGTAAGGTTTACCCCGCGTTCCGAACGCAATGGAACAGGTTTCGGAAGCTAATTCGATCGTCTGTGAGAGATATGGATTTAAACGATCAATTTAAATTAAACCGATTTAAATCGATTTCGAGGCGTTTTAATTTGTACCGGACAAACGGTAAATCCAAAAATTACGAAATTTGAAATCTTACAATAATATCACATTACGGATCCGATGAAACTGGTTTCGTCAAAATCCGAGACCGTTTGAAAAATGACTATTTTAACTCGACGATTTAAAATTAAAACGATACCGATGCGTTTCGAGTTGCCACGGTCAAACGATAACTCCGATTGATACGAAAATTGAAATCCGATAATAACTAACTATTACGGATCCAATGGAACAGGTCTCGTCCAATTCTGAGACTGTTCGAAAATTGGCTATTTTTACAGTCGATAATTAAATATTAAAATATTCGATTTTCACAGTTTAACTCCAAATTCAATTCTGAAAGTTCTATAACCTTTCTATAACTCCAGTATGATTAAAATAAAATTTTCCAAATCATTTTCAATCATATTAACTCGATTTTCAATTATTTCTGGAATTTCAATCATTAAATTATCGATTTAATTGACCAAATTAAATCCAATATTCGAATAATAAATTATTCGACTTCTTAAATTCATTTATTAATATTAAAAATCAATTAAATATTCGAATTTTAATTATCAAAATTCTGGGTCGTTACAGACTTCCCCCCTTAAAAGAATTTCGTCCTCGAAATTACAAGTTAGGAAAAAAAGTCCTTAACTCGTCTACTATTTTTCTCACAATCCAATGGTTTTATCAATTTATCAAAACAAATCTTTCTACTAAAGATTCGTTATTGATTCAACTAACTTTCTAATCATATTCATAATCTTCAAACAACATTGTTTAACTTCAAAATTCAAATTCGAGTTTAAATTCAAATTTTAAACTTTCAAAATTTTCTCAAAATTTTCTAACGCTCTAAATTTCCGAAAAATTTCGCCAGCGTCTCCTTTGCGCGGCTAATACGGTACGACTACAAAACGTCCCTACGGACTCTCAGATTTCAAAAAGAAAAAGAAAAGCCAAGCGGCTAGACAAGAAATCATCAAAAACTCATATTATAATTCAAATACGTACCTTTTCGAGCAAATTCAAATTTATCTTCGAAAATCAAATCCAATTCCTTAATAACACCTGTATCTTACTAGCCATAATATCCAGTTACATATATTCAAACCATTTGCTAAATTTTATTACAAAATTTCAATATAAACTACTTATACCTTTTTAGCTTACTATTGAAGTTGCATATCCAATTTCGTTCAATCTTTACATTTCAATTCCATTTTAATTCAATTCTCAATTTTAATTCTATTGGAATTCAGTTTATCTTCAATTCCGAATATTGAATTTTTATCAATTAACTTTAGTTCATTCCCAAAATTTATTTACAATTCACTATTTTGGTTTATAACCACTTATATTAAACTGGATTTCGAATTCCATATGAATTTAATTCATTTCAAACCATATTAATTTTTCATTTCTTCAATCAGTTTCACTTACTAATTTTATTTCAATACATTACTTTACAAATTCGAAATGAATTTTAACATTTCAATTTTTTTTTTATTCTCTTGCACTTACAATTGCAATTTTATTCATTCATTCCCTAATTCATTCGTTTTCAATCTGAATTCCATTCTAATCAAATTTCAAATATTCTATAAGTTATCAACTTATTAATATTTCGTAAATATTTTAATATAGTATTCCAGAGTCTTTTCAATCTTTCAAAACCATTTTGAAAACAATTCAAATTATCCTTTGAATTTTCTTAAACAAAATCCAAATTTTCCCAATCAACTTTTATTTAAAATATTCTGGCAGCAATTCCTCTTTTGGAAACCCGAAAATGAACATCGATAATGCTGCAGTCATTACCGAAGTTATTTTCCAGCGACCGAAAAGAGTTTAGAGCTTTTATCTTTCTAAAAATACTTTTCAAAACCTTTGAAATTCATTTTCAAATCAAAAATGATTTAAACTTTTCAAATCTCCAAAATTTTCAAACTCCTTTCAAAACATTTCCAAATACTTCTCTGGAATTCTGTTTTAAATTACAATTCACATTTAAAATTTACATTCTCAAATTTCATTTGTATGTGAATTTTATTCCTTAACTTTGGAGTTACGATTTCAATTTCTTATTCAATTTCAATGATGATAATTCACTATTATTACTTCCTAACATCCATGCAACCATATACTATAGTAATTTACAGAAAATCATTTCTTTTCTATATAAAAATAGTTTTGGGCAAAATTATCTCATTTACCCCATTTTAAAACAATACTGTGCCGAATTGTTCTATATAAGTGTTTAGAGATTCCTATCGATAGAGTTGTACGGACAATACCGACCAGAATCCATATACCACTCAACAAACCAATCATCACAATATAAAACAATTTTATATTCACTAACAAATACGCACTCATATCTATTATTACACTCAACTCATTCTAGAGTACTACTGACTCTATCTCTAATGAGTAACACCCAACAGAGCAGGGTTGTCGCTTAACCATATGCTCTGATACCAAATGTAACATCCCGAAAATTTTCGACTTTCGAAAATTCAACATCGATACTCACTTTATCGACTGCTGAGCCATCGAATGCCGGAAATCCGAAAAGTTATGGTTTTAAGAAAGAAAAAGTAGAAGAAGAAGAAGGTAGAAGGGAAAGAAAGAAAAACAACAACATCAACATCAGAAACAGAGACAATATCAGAATCTCACATATCGCAGCGGAACAATATACAATAGATAAACACTAGTCTTTTAAAACAAAGAACTATATCAGTTTTATACATACATCAATCAGAGTCAATATACAACTCAATACAATACATCACATCAATGGACAGTTATATAAACTTGTCCTCATACAGAATACACAGCGGAATAAATACTATTAGATACAAATACTACGTCTCGTCCTCCAACTTATCTCCAAAGCTCCAGAATATCCTGAATATCCTGATAATATAACTCTAGGCTGCCCGTGTGGAAATTTGTGGGCACCCAGAGTTTAGAAGGGAACAATAAACTCCGAGTCAGTCATGGTGACTAGTGTGAGATCGTAAAACAGTTTATCTTTAAATTTAACAACAGAAATATTTTTAAAGTCAATTCGCAATGCTTTTGGAAAATGAAACTACCATAAGACCTCCCACCACACACACAATGCAAACGCAGACTTGGAGGAGATTTCTTCTTATGATAGTCAAAGATGCTTACTACGCAAAAATCAAATTCTTCTTGATATTATTATTAGTGCATAGTGTAGAAAACATTTCGAAAGTACAATATAAATCTTAGCCAGCATAGGTACCATTATATTATGCCTGCTATAGCTGCCTCCTGAGGAGACAGGTTATACAATTGAAATCGTAAAGGCTCGTATTGTTTCTTTGGATTTCCAACAAATGGTCAGGCTAAGGAACTTCCTTTCCACGATGGGTACGTCCCTGGAATAGACGACCCGAGAACCTAACCGGATCTCTGCCAACACAAGGCCGGGTTACCTCTGCAAAAATAGGTAACTACTGACACGCGTATGCCATCCCCCGATCGTCACTGATCTTCCCGAGGATCCCCGATTCGCAACAAACCACATAGATAAAAATAATGCAGTAACCACAGAGGTTAAGTATCTGGGCTCCATACCATGATACCACCTTTATCCAGAAGGAATGACATACACTAAGGGGCGCTACTCCCTAGAACCTTGCTGCATTCGTCCTGTTTCGACCATTTCCGGGGTGTGAGGCTCGACGAAGTCTCGTCCACAAAGCTACGCTTTCTCAAAAAGCCCTGCTTCGGGTCAAACAAAATGATCAACCTATGATCACAAAGATATAAGATCAAACAAATGATCATATCACAAATGATCAAACACTGATCATTTCACAACAACACTCAGTATGCCACGTTACCAAATTGGGATATATCGCTGATAAATTTCAACTACATAACCTCTGAGCTCGTACGTCTCAGAGAAGGGTGTTAAGCTAAGAGAATAAATTCTCCGCCACCAACAGAAATGTATTTGAAAGAAATCAGCTTTATATCTCAAATTGTAACGTCAGACACACAATCCATACAAGTCTGTTCCGGGATCGAACAGAACCGAAGGCACTTCTCACGAAGCCCTTGCAAATCCGGATAATTTCAATCACGTCAGGACCTCCCGTCACTAAGGGTGATAAAACCTCTAAACCGGAGATCAGCCGATGTAGAGTAACTCGACGGTAATCCTTCCGTTTTTTTTTTAAAATATCCGGTCTTCAACACCGGTCTTCGAATGCAATTCATAACGACGTATCACATATTCGGAATGGGTTATACGACCCCATGGTCCTTTCCCGGCTAACCCGAATAGTGAGCGATTATTCAAAAATAAGTGTGGCATTCAAATTCATCCAATTCACAACAAATACCTATCTAAAGGTAATTATTGATAGTCGGTTATTTAACTATCAATAAAGATGCGCATCATCATCAGATTCCAAATAATTTTCCAAATTATTTCATCTTCAAAAATATCTTTACTAGATATAAAAATTTCCACACTTAACCATTTGAAAACAATTTCAAATCAGTTTCCACCTTTCATTTTATCTTTGGAGATAAAATCTCAAAACGGTTCATTTCATATTGGAAAAGCATTTCCATACTTATTTAATAATAAGTATTTCACAAATCATTTACTTTCAACATTTGAAAATATTCGATATACTTAAATCAAAATTAAGTATATATCTCATTCTTTAAGGAAAACATTCTTTAAACACATTTTATTTGAGTCAAAACGAATGCTGCGTAAAACATCGTTACGACGACTCAAAATCACTAGTATAGGGATTCGAAATTTAGATAAATATATAAATCCCAATACTACATTAAAAACATTTCCTTTCGGAAATCATTTACTATAACAACAGTGTTATAGTCCACCATTTCCTTATTTCTCGAAAACGTCTATTTCAACAATAAATGTTGAAATCTATGATTTCGATATTTCACACGTTTTAAAACATCTTTTAAAGCAATTACTTCATTTCGTATATCATTTTTCCAAAACCATATCCATTTTACTTAATAATATATTCACCGTCCAAAATCGTGAATATACTTCACAAATTACATTTCACTATTTTCTACACGTTTTATTTCAATAATAATTCGCTATCCAAAATCGCGAATATATCTCCTTTAATAATCTTCTATATTAAATTTATCAAATCCCATCGATTGGTTTCCGAATTTATAAAACAACGTTTATAAATTCCATTTTCTATTTTCTATAACAACTCCGGTTTATAAATCTCATTTTATTAACTTCAAAAATTCACTTATAAGAATAAGTGATTTCGGATTTATAAAACAACGTTTATAAATCACATTTGTACTTTATAACGATTTCAACTTATAAAATCATTTCATTTTGCAATTTCTATTTATATCCCATCTAAGTGCAAAAGTCAAATTTATAAGTAAATTTCTTATAAATCCTTTATTCTACAGTATCTATTTACTTTATAACTTCACGTTATAAATCTATTAATTTCATTCACTTATAAAATCCATTTATACTTCTTTCTAACACTTATAAAAATTCGTTTTATAAGTCCAATATTTTGATTTACAAAAATATCAATTTTTATAAATCTTTCTATACAAATCGTTTATAGTTATTCAAAAATCCCACTTAAACCATTTTATAAATAAATCGACTTTTATTTCAAAAATGACACTTCGGTTATATTTCACTAAAAATTATAACTTTTATAACTTTAAAATTTTACGTTTATAAATCGATTCAAAAATTCCATAAAACGTATATTTTCAAAATCACTTTAAAAACCCTTTTAAAATAACAGTCGTTATTTTTACATTTCAAAACTGAATCCGATGATGTAACAACACCAATCAGTCCATCACAACAGTCAATATCATATATCCATATGATAACAGAATATATATCAATATCTGTAAATAAGTAAATACAGTTGAGGAATCCAGTTGGATCCCTCCAACCTGTTTCCCTGCATCCACAGATGTTAGCACAATACCAATTCCGCTCCAGTACGGAATTATCGCGGTATATAGGTTTTTATAAATCCGCTTACTAACGGCGCAATAGGGTCTCATCCGCTATACGAGGCGGGAAATCATCAATCCAATATATACATATGCCAATATGTATATATTGCTATATATAGATATATATCCTACAATATCTAATATCACATCCAAACAGTCAATCATCAATCAATAACTGTAAATAATTCCACATTCAATTGAGTGAGAAGATCTCACCTTGATTTCAATTCCGTTCCAGCTTTTTATTTCGAATAAATTAAACAGCCGTTTAATTTTATCCAAAATTTTCACTGACTCCAATCGCTTCCAAATCAGTTGCATCGCGTAGTGCTCGACAAAACGAAGCCAACGCAATTCGTTTCGTAATTTTCTGATAATATATGACAAAGTTACGACATTACAAACTTTATACGAATTTAAATATAAACTATTTACAATTTCTTTTTATAATTTTTAACCTAACCATCATCTGCCGTTCATTTTCCAGAAACGAAATCGTGGCCGTCCCCTGTTGTTCTTCTCCCTCTCCCAGGCTATCACGACAAAACCCTACCCATAGCCGCCCTTTTAATCTCGAATCTTCCCGCCACCTCGATCGACGTGGTGACGATCGAAGACCTCCCACCACACCGCCTTCGCATGCTCCACCCACGTCCAGAAGGAAGTGAAGCTCGGTCCCCTATTCCGCTTCTAAAGTCGTGCCCAAACGCACGTGAACGCGAGCAAACTGCAGATGACTGGCTTCAAGTTAAACGATCATAGCCGTATGAAATCGAAGTCCTCGCGAATCTCTACAATATTGTAGTTAATCATATCTTCAATTGATTTGTGGATTTGAAGGAATTGAGGGAGGAAGGAGGAGACGTGCTGGCCGTTCATCATGGGAGTGGCGGCTCTGAACTAAAACCCTAGGCTCGTTTTCTTATTTGCAAAATGAAAGAAAGAAGGTCCTTTTATAGAAAATGGCCAATTTTACTATTCATCGAATTTTTTCGAACTCCGATTCGAGCGTGCCGGCTGACGTTCGTAAGGTTTACCCCGCGTTCCGAACGCAATGGAACAGGTTTCGGAAGCTAATTCGATCGTCTGTGAGAGATATGGATTTAAACGATCAATTTAAATTAAACCGATTTAAATCGATTTCGAGGCGTTTTAATTTGTACCGGACAAACGGTAAATCCAAAAATTACGAAATTTGAAATCTTACAATAATATCACATTACGGATCCGATGAAACTGGTTTCGTCAAAATCCGAGACCGTTTGAAAAATGACTATTTTAACTCGACGATTTAAAATTAAAACGATACCGATGCGTTTCGAGTTGCCACGGTCAAACGATAACTCCGATTGATACGAAAATTGAAATCCGATAATAACTAACTATTACGGATCCAATGGAACTGGTCTCGTCCAATTCTGAGACTGTTCGAAAATTGGCTATTTTTACAGTCGATAATTAAATATTAAAATATTCGATTTTCACAGTTTAACTCCAAATTCAATTCTGAAAGTTCTATAACCTTTCTATAACTCCAGTATGATTAAAATAAAATTTTCCAAATCATTTTCAATCATACTAACTCGATTTTCAATTATTTCTGGAATTTCAATCATTAAATTATCGATTTAATTGACCAAATTAAATCCAATATTCGAATAATAAATTATTCGACTTCTTAAATTCATTTATTAATATTAAAAATCAATTAAATATTCGAATTTTAATTATCAAAATTCTGGGTCGTTACACTTTTTGATGTTACTCTCTTCTACAAATATTAATATTAATAAATCTTAATATCACTTAAAAATAAGATCTGACAATTAAATTTTCGTTATTATTTCAAAACGACCCTCTACAAATATTATCAAGTGTTAATATCACTTAAAAATAGGATTTAGCAAATAAACTTCTTCTACATATCACTAAAAATTAGCATCTAGCGACTAAACTTCCTTTACGAATTCAAGACATCCATTTACAAATATTACCAAATATTTATATTATATAAAATAGAATCGTACAAATAAACTTCATTTACAAATTAGTTGTTTATTAATTAATAATATAAATAAAAATTCAAGCTAACAAAAAATATGTTGCAACTTAGAAATAAAATTCAAACTAACTACACATGATTTCAACACAAAAATACGGTTAAATATTTATGCAAATCATTCTCTTGAATGTGTCAAACATATACAATATATAGAAAAATCATTCACGGGTGAAGCGCATGTTGCAACACTCGTTAATTTAAAAGCGATCTAAGTGCATACATTTGCAATTTTCAAATATGCATATAAGATATTAGACAAAAATGCAAAAATTATAAATTTTACAAAAACTAGCTCTAAACATTTAAACCTCTAATATTTACCAACAAAAGTATAAGAAATTAATACATTTATTCAAGCATAGACATTATGCACTATTCAAAAGTACATATAAACTATCAAATAGAAATGCAGATTGTTTGCAATTTATAAAATTATCTGTCAATGTAAAATATTAATTTCTGCAATAAAAATGTATAACAACATATCTTGCCCAATTTTTTTAAAAAAATGCAGTATTTTTTGCATTTTTGAAACTATGAATAAACTATTATGTAAAGGTGTAAACCATCTACAAAAAGTTAGAATACGACTAATAACTGCACACTTTGTATACTAAAAGGGTAAATATCTAGCACTAAAAATGTACAAAAATCATATTTCAGATAAGTGCGCAAATTTTGCACTTTTCAAATTTCATATAAACCCCAAACCTGATGTGCTTTTCGATGTAAACTTGGGTAGCTTTGAGCAATCCAGGTTATTGGAAAGTGTCCTGATAGGTGAAAAAAAAAGCGATTAAAAGAGGGTTTTATGTAGTGAAAAATTGATGATTGATAACAATTCAACACCACGGTGCGCTGCGGAAGCGATTTCAATTCAAGACCTAGTATTGTCTATTTGAATACCAATGCAACTTAAATATCAATTACAGAACACGATCAACAATATGAAAAGAAAAGACACAGAAGATTTAACGTGGTTCGGATATGAAGATCCTACGTCCACGGAGACCCAATAACCCTTTTATTATTATCACCAGAGATTACAAGCCAATACGATGATTAGAGAGATACAATAAGTGGAGACTCTCTCTAATCAATTACACAGTTGAAGAGATTAATAATAGAGCACTCAAAATAGAAAACTCCCAATTTGATTTCGTTAGGGTTTCTATTAATTACAATTATTGGAAATCTGATTAAAACCTAATCTCTTGATTTGGAAGATGATTAGGAGACAATATATAGGTGACCTAAATGATCTAGATCATCCATCCACGTCAAAAGAATCTGCACCATCAGTTTAGAGAACCAAGCTCCAGAATTTACAAAATTGCCCTTCAGAATTCGGAACTGGAAATAAAACTTTCGTCGCCTCAGACGTCTGACCAGGGGGGTCAGACGTCTGCAGATTGTTTCGGGAAACAATCTGCAGCAGGGTCAGACGTCTGACCTAGGTAGGTCAGACGTCTGCAGGATGTTTCGGGAAGCATTTGGGACAAGGTCAGACGTCTGACCTGGGTAGGTCAGACGTCTGCAGGGTGTTTCAGCATGCAGTCTTCAGCTCTTCTGACATCTCTCCTTCCTCCAACCAACTCCAAAGCTTTCCAATGCATAGCTCTGCTGAATCTTCACATCACACATATATGAATCGCATAAATTCAACACTCCACCTCGATTCAATATATGTATGTCTCATCAACAAATTATCATAGGGGTTATTGGATCTCGCGCCCAATGGCGCCTAAGCAGCTGGAATCAAATGGATCAAGTTTGAGCAATGCTCAAACTTATCCTTGGGAAGTGGCTTCGTCATCATATCTGAGGGGTTATCTGAAGTATTCACTTTTAACAATTTGATCTTACTCCGTTCTTCCTCCAGCATAAGAAAGAAACCTCTAACATCAATGTGCTTCGTTCGTGAACTATAAGCCTGATTATGAACAAGATGAATTGCACTCTGACTGTTTGAAAATAGCTCCACGGTCTTCTGCACCATAAAAAGATCATCCAACAACTGAAGTAAATACAAACCCTCCTTAGTTGCTTCAACAATCGATATCAATTCTGCTTCGGTAGTTGACAAAGCTACAATAGATTGCAGCTTTGATCTCCATGAAATCGAGCCTATGCCAAGTGTAAAAACATAGCCCGACACTGACTTCCGTGCATCTCTATCCCCAGCATAATCTGAATCAAAGTATCCTCTAAGTGAGATGTCGCCATCCACTCCACCATATAACAAGCCAACAGATGAAGTGCCTCTAAGATACCTAAGTATCCACTTTACTGCTTGCCAATGTTCCTTGCCTGGATTAGACATATATCGACTTACAACACCCACAGCATGGGCCAAATCTGGTCTCGTGCATACCATAGCATACATAAGACTACCAATAGCACTGGAATAAGGTATACCAGCCATATACCTTTTATCTTCTTCCGATGTGGGAGATTGGTCTTTTGACAATTTAAAATGAGAGCCTAATGGAGTACCAACCGGTTTGGCTTTCTCCATTCCAAATCGAGTGAGGACCTTCTCGATGTATTGTGCCTGAGTGAGTCTTAACTCTCTCCGCTTTCTATCTCTACAAATCTCCATACCCAAAATTCTTTGTGCTTTTCCCAAATCCTTCATATCAAACTCCTTGCTAAGTTCAGCTTTCAACTCCAAAATTCTTACCATACTCCGAGATTCAATTAACATATCATCAACATATAACAATAGATATATTAAATCATTATCACATCTCTTGAAATAAACGCACTGGTCTTTGAAGCTTCTAGAATATCCTTGTGAAAGCATAAACTTATCAAATCTCTTATACCATAGTCTAGGTGACTGTTTTAGTCCATATAGAGATTTGTTAAGTTTACAAACATAGTCAGGCTTGCTACTATCAATGAACCCCTCCGGCTGCCGTAAATAAATTTCTTCATCCAGATCACCATGCAAGAATGCGGTTTTGACATCTAGTTGCTCCAACTCCATATCATAATGAGCCACTAATGCCAATAGAATGCGAATGGAGGTATGCCTAACAACTGGAGCAAAAATGTCATGATACTCAACTCCCTTCTTCTAAATATACCCCTTTGCCACTAACCTTGCTTTATATCTGAAATTTCCATTACCGCCGTCTTTCACTCTATAGATCCACTTACAACCAATAGCTCTCTTGTTGGTGGGAAGAGGCACCAAATCCCAAGTATGATTTTTCTGCAAAGATTCAACCTCCTCTTCCATAGCAACTAACCAACTGGAACTGTCAACTGAAACAATAGCGTCTCTATAATCTCTGGGTTCGTCATGGACAACATTCAAAGCATATGTTGCCATGTCATCGAAGTCAACGTCTTCGATGCTCAATCCAACAAAATCATTAAGCCAATTAGGCTTCTTCTTCTGTCTAACAGGTCTGATATCTGAACTAGCTCCACCTTGAGTCTGATCCTCTGTACTAATCTCTGTACTTTCCTCATCAACCATGGTGTCATCGGAAACATCTTCAGAACTTCTATGGAAAGGAACAGTAGATGACTTACTTTGTGTTTGGTATTCTTCATTTGTCCTCTCATTGTCATCTGATGAGGAAGGCTCCACCTTCAACATAGTCTTCTCATCAAAAGTCACATGCCTGCTGGTAACAATCTTCCTGCTAATAGGACACCACAATCTATATCCCTTCACTCCTCTTCTATAACCTAGAAAGATACACTTGCGAGCTCTAGGTTCCAGCTTCCCTCTGCTCTCATGTACGTAAGATGGACAACCAAACACTTTGAGGAATGAATAGCTAGCAGGCTCTCCTTTCCATACTTCTTCTGGGATCTTCAGGTCTATGGCGGTAGAAGGTGTGCGGTTGATGAGGAAAGCCGCCATAGATAAAGCTTCTGCCCAAAATCCCTTTTTCAACTTTGCAGTCAATCTGAGGCATCGAGTTCTCTCCAATAATGTCCGATTCATTCTTTCAGCAACTCCATTGGACTGAGGGTCGCCAGGTGTGGTGTAATGCCTCTTGATACCTTCGGACTCACAATAATCGATGAATTCCTGTGATACGAATTCACCGCCGTCATCTGAACGGAGAACTTTCAATTTCTTTCCTGACTGCTTCTCAACTGTAGATTTCCACTTTCGAAACCTGTCAAAAGTTTCACTTTTCGACTGTAGAAAATATACCCAAACTTTACGAGAGAAATCATCTATAAATGAAACGAAATACCTGGCTCCACCTAAGGAGGGGCAAGGGGAAGGTCCCCAAACATCTGTGTGAACATACTCTAAGACAGCCTTTGCCTTATGCTCTCCAGTACCAAAAGAAATCTTCGTCTGCTTCCAAAGAACACACTCTTCACAAAAGCCAAGCGTTGAATGATGAACGCCATCAATCAAACCTCGCTTTCTCAACTCATCCATGTTGCGCTCACCAATGTGACCCATCCGTAAATGCCATAATCTGGAAGAGTCTGAATCAACAGAAGTAACAGATGCTGATTCGCCAACTACAGTAGTGCCCTTCAAAAGATAAAGATTTCCTGCCCTTACTCCTTTCATAACTATCATAGAACCCTTTGATATTTTCATCTTCTCTCCTTCAACTACAATCTTCAAACCAAGCCTACTCAGAGCCCCAATAGATATCAAACTTCTTCTCAAATCAGGTACATGTCTAACATCTGTAATAGTACGAATAACACCGTCAAACATTCTAACCTTCACACTACCAACACCAATCATACGGCAAGAAGCATCATTGCCCATCAGAACTTCTCCTCCATCAATCTCACGGTAAGTGGAGAAACAGTTCCTATCAGGTGTCATATGATAGGATGCGCCAGAATCAATCAGCCATAGGTTGCTCTTCCCAGAAGAGCCAGAAGCTGTAAACACATCGGTATCACTCTCTGTATCTGACTTCTCAGCGGTAGATGCTAAAGCTTGTTTTGGGTCTCTTCTTCTACCTTCAAGCTTGGGACAAGTTGCTACAAAGTGCCCTGGCTTTTTACAATAATTGCAAGTCAATTTATTAGGCCCCCTAGACTGAGACCTTGAATTATTTCGACCTCCACCATATTTTGACTTGCTTTGGCTTCTACCTCTCTGAACAGATAAGCCCTTCGCATCACTGTCTAAACTAGTGCTTCATCTTGTACGAATAGAGTTGTTGTTGCAGAATTATTCTGTTAGTTAGAGACTTGTCCTGATATGCATCAGATAATGCATCCCATAATTCCTTTGCCGTTTTCTTTTGAGAAAATTCTCGAAGAACCTCATCTAAAAGACTTAGTTGGATGGTAGTTAGGGCTTCATCTTCCATCTCTTCTAAAGTTTCACTATCTAACTCTTTCAGCTTCTCAGGCGCAGAAATTATCTTAAAAGTCTTCTCCTTCTTTAATACGGCCTCCATCTTCATCTTCCAAGTTCCAAAGTCTCCCTTTCCATCAAAACGAGTAAGTCCATAATTGACCCCGGATCTACCAATAGATTTACTTGAAGTAGCCATTAATATCCAAACGGAACAATAACACCAGCTCCGATACCAAACTGTAGTGAAAAATTGATGATTGATAACAATTCAACACCACGGTGCGCTGCGGAAGCGATTTCAATTCAAGACTTAGTATTGTCTATTTGAATACCAATGCAACTTAAATATCAATTACAGAACACGATCAATAATATGAAAAGAAAAGACACAGAAGATTTAACGTGGTTCGGATATGGAGATCCTACGTCCACGGAGACCCAATAACCCTTTTATTATTATCACCAGAGATTACAAGCCAATACGATGATTAGAGAGATACAATAAGTGAAGACTCTCTCTAATCAATTACAAAGTTGAAGAGATTAATAATAGAGCACTCAAAATAGAAAACCCCCAATTTGATTTCGTTAGGGTTTCTATTAATTACAATTATTGGAAATCTGATTAAAACCTAATCTCTTGATTTGGAAGATGATTAGGAGACAATATATAGGTGACCTAAATGATCTAGATCATCCATCCACGTCAAAAGAATCTACACCATCAGTTTAGAGAACCAAGCTCCGGAATTTACAAAATTGCCCTTCAGAATTCGGAACTGGAAATAAAACTTTCGTCGCCTCAGACGTCTGACCAGGGGGGTCAGACGTCTACAGATTGTTTCGGGAAACAATCTGCAGCAGGGTCAGACGTCTGACCTGGGTAGGTCAGACGTCTGCAGGATGTTTCGGGAAGCATCTGGGACAAGGTCAGACGTCTGACCTGGGTAGGTCAGACGTCTGCAGGGTGTTTCAGCATGCAGTCTTCAGCTCTTCTGACATCTCTCCTTCCTCCAACCAACTCCAAAGCTTTCCAATGCATAGCTCTGCTGAATCTTCACATCACACATATATGAATCGCATAAATTCAACATTTTATTTAGGAAACCCATATAAAAAATTTAACTACTTGTTTTACTTCGACATTATTCTACTTAGAGGATGTATTGATTCAACTGGCTTGTTTGATATTTGAACTTGATTTTGGAATTCCTACCTCAAAATAAATTTGATGGCTTGAGCTTATATATAATAAAGCAACTCTAATGGAAATTGATTATGAAGAGTTTATCGGGATGATGATTTCCTAAGCTGGATGTGTTTAGTTTTGGTGAATTCTGAAGATGTTAAGATTTCTCCTAGTTGAATAACAATGTTATATCTTCATGAGAGAATATATATGATATCAGTTGAAAAGATGTACGGTTATGAATAAAAGTTAGACCATTCCCAACCATCAAAACTGTTCAATTGCGGTCTCTCTTCTCATTTTGCCCTGAACGAACGAGCTATGCATTTAGGTAACCGTGAAATCAGTAACATTCCAGTTTTTTTTTTAAAAAGAGCACAAAATAAAACAACATAGAGTTCGCCGTTTTAATTAAAACGGCAATCTATGCCGTTTTATTTTGTGTAACCCTAACCAACCACCGTCTCATTTTCTTCCTCCTTCCTCTCTACTTCATTATTTTGCACAGCCGAGAGCAAAAAATTCATCCATTTTCATACCCCAAGCCTCTAAAACCATGCAGAAATATACAAATTAAACCTTGTTTTTGAAATCTACAAGCGTTGAAATGTTTAGATTACTCAAAATTTTTGTAAAAAAGTTTATGCATGGAGAAAGTAGCAGTGGCGGGGGCGGCAATGGTAGTGGTTGACGTAGATAAAATACTGTTATTGTGCCGTATGGACAAGACATGGAACAGAAGACCTACTTGAGGTCGTCGAAAATCTCGAGCAGCAAGGTGAAGACAAAGGTAGTTACGGAGGTCGACGGGGTCGTGGAGGCCGTAGGGGTGGTCGAGCGGACAGGACTCGCGGGGAAGTGGGGCATGTTTCTGCTAGAGTTGCCGAGCTCGGTGGTTTTGAGGATCCGAACTTGAGCGCGGTGAAGGTGCTTACCATTTTGAGTGCTTCCGGGGGGGGGGAAGTGCACGTCAGCACGCAAACTAGCCTGACAGTAAGTATCTTTTTTTTTCACGACATAATTAAAGTAAATTGTCATTTTAAAACGTATATTTACGAATTCGTTTAACTTAAACAGTCACAGAATATTCGTTCCTGGAGTTTGTTAGCTAATACCTTAAAATATTTTCACAACTATTTGGCAGATATTCCTAGAGTTGTAACATTTTTACATGAGCTTGGATTTCATCATTCCTTAGGTAATTTAATCAATCGTTTAAGTTTAAAACAATTCTGTCAATTTATTATAGTTTAGTTTAACTTGTTATGTTTTTAAAATTCTAGGTATCAATAATGTTATTAAAGGAGATGTCCAATTGTATGTTGTTATCACTCTATGGTGGTATAAAATCATCCATACATTTCATTTTCCTTGCGGTGAGTTAGGGATTACACCGTTCGACTTTTCCATGCTCACTGGCATTAACAAAGAGGTGTCTGCTTTTCCATCGATTCCATAGGACGATCGGTGGCATGATCCCACACTTGTTCAAGATATTTTTCCACATTTAGACACTTCGCCTATATCTTATCAGTCTGCTACTTCTATTAGAGTCGGCGCGATTATAGCTGCCATGGACAGCACATTGACGGATGGGGAAATTAGGCTAAAGGGCACTTTTAGGCCTATTAATTTGTTTCGAGGCCCACAGCTTCAAAAAATAAGTTTGCAGGACATTTTTCTTTTGCGCGCAACAAAAAGCCTTCGAAAATTTAGGTTTTTCGTTCTAGCATTTTATACAACTCAGTTCAAAATTTCTCAACGCACCTTTTTCCAAATCAGTTCGAACGATTCACTAAATCGTCCAAAATTTATACAACCGCTCTTTCTTCCAAATAGATTTGAACTTAAATCGCTTTAACCCTATATCTGTAGTCGACCGAACGAGTTCTACTGAAAATAAGGTAATTTTGTTATTTATGTTTAAATTTAATGCCTATAGGATTGTAAAGTAACATTAATTCTCCATTTTGAGTTCGTTTTCATAAAATTATTGTTGATTCGAATGTTTCTTCTGTATTGGTGTCTCTAATTTCGAGTTGTGGTGTTGCCGATTTGATTTACTCCATGGATAGTAACTGCATTTCAGTGAAATTGTTCCTTTTCAGATTAAATCAAGTTACCACTGATGCATTTGCCTATATTTTGTAAATGTTTGAACAGTTCACTTAAAGATGGTATTTATCTTGGCCAATCGGTGAAAACTAAAAAAACGTTTGTTTTCAGACCTTAACTGTTGGAATATGATTTTTTATGGAAAATCAATGTAGTTGTAGCTACTTAAGAGTATACGATAGCTATTTATTGTTTGCTAAATGATAAAATATTTATCAGAAAACATTTGCTTCTAGCTTTATTCTTTATTAAATGATAAAACTATTTATCTTTATGTTAAAAGAATTGCAGTAATCTTTTTATCTTTATGGAAAAATGACTGTAGTAATAAAATTTTTATTAAATGATAATTATGTTTATATTAATTTCAGAATAATTGTATTGATTTAATGATAATTCTTTTTATGTTTATAGCAAAATATTAATATTAAATAATTTAATTATACATTGGTAATATATTTAAGTTTATGTATTATAATACATATAGATATATTTAATGATAATTCTTTTTATCTTTATGAAAAAATGATTGTATTAAATATTTTAATTTTTTTCTTTAACATAAATATTCTTTAATAAAATTAAGTTAAATTTGTTTCCCTTGTGTTAAGTGATAAAACTATTTATAGTCTAGTAAATGATAAAAATATTGATCTTTATCTGAAATGTGTTACAGTAGTCAATTTACAATGATTGATTATTAAATGTTGATTGTATTTATCTTTATGTCCAAATAATTTATAATTATTGAATTATAATTACTTTTATCTTCTTAAAATGATATTTTTCTTTATAATTTAGTAAATGATAAAAATATTTATCTTTATCTGAAATATTTTGAAGTAGTCAATTTACATTTATTAATTATTAAATGATAATAGTATTTATTTTTATGCCAAAATGATTTATAATTATTGAATTATAATTATTTTTTCTTTACAAAATGATAGTTATCTTTATACTTTAGCAAATGATAAAAATATTTATCTTTATCTGAAATATGTTGTAAAAGTCAATTTACATTATTGATTATTAAATAATAATTATACATATCTTTATCTCAAAATGATTTATAATTATTGAATTATAATTATTTTTATATAACTAATAGTTATCTTTTAATTATAAAATATAAATATGTTTATCTTTTATATAAATATTCGTCAGTAAAGTTAAATGAAATATGTTTACCTTGTATTAAATGATAAAACTATTTTCACTAAATGATAATAGTATTTATCTTTAATATAAATACTTTTTAATAAAGTTAAATATAATTTAATAAAGTTAAGTTAAATATGTTTACCTTGTATTGAATAATAAAGTTATTTATTGTTTATTAAAAGATAAAAAATTTATTGTTAAGTCAAAATTGTTGTATTAATCATTTTAAAAGTATTGTTTTGTGTAATAAAATGTATGAACAAAGCTGAACCATAATAATAAAGTTAGAAATACAAAGCCAAACCATTTTAACTAAGTTTCTTTAATGGTACATTCTATTTGAAATTCATTTTTTATTAAAAAAAAGTATTATACACCTAGCTTGAGTAGAATAATCTGACAGTATGAATCAGAATATACTACTATCAATACACCTGTATGTAATTAGCCTGCATATATTTTCCTAATACTTTGCCATTTCGGCTGTTAGCATTACTTTGGATGAATGATTTTGCAGAAATTTTAATAAGTGTGACCATATATCGCAAACTAATTAAATAATTGCTTACAATGTCGAATGTTTAACTTTACTGCCTTTGTTGAGGTTTGATGATGTGCATATGTATGAGTTTGACATTAATACTGAATTGAATATAAATACTCCCCTATGCATTTTCAAACATCTGGCACAGCAACTGCAACTTTAATGTCTAATTTGGCACTATATTTATCTTTATATCAAAATGACAAAATTTCCTTTTTTTAATACAGCTATAGTCATGCATACTAGAAAGACTTCCAAAACCGCAGAAAAGCAGAAATTAAACCAAACTAATTCAATGAAAACTGCAAACTGTATATTTATCAACATAAATGGTCAACAATGTATCAACATGAGGCCTACGAGTAGTGCCTATTGTCAAAGACATAGTCAATCAACTACAGAATCTCCATCTACTCAACAGCACATAGCAACGGTATGTGAAGTTTCTTTATTATTAACACTTTTATTATGATGCAAATCATTTTTACTTGCTACTATAATAATAACTGATCGAGATTAATTCAAGTTTTACTTCAATCAATAGATCTAAACTGCTTAATGTACAATCTAATTAAGCACTGAAACTACTACTAGTTTTAGTTTCATTAATAAATCTTTCATTAATTCGGATTTTTCTTGCATCAATTAATCTTGAATCAATTTCATTAATTCTTATTTTGTATCAGTGACTAAACACCTACTTGGTTTTCTATTAGTTCCAACATTGAAACTACTAAAATGGTAGTAGGCAACAAACAACAAAGAAACTGGTTCCTATTAAGAATTTATTAGTTAAGCATCGGAAATTTACAATGGGAATTTATTAAATAAGAATCATTACGATATGTAAATATATTATACATATTTATCTTTTTACAAAAAGATAATTTTATGTATCTTTTTATACAGAATCTATATGTTAGGAGACTATTAAAAATTTACCTCATTTCATTTTCACATACTAATGTGTTATTTCCACTATTATAAAACACAAAACAGATCTCCACTATAGAAGTAACCAAAGTGGAAGAAAGAACCATTGATTCTCAACAGCAAAGTCAACAACAAGATGACATGGCAATTCAAATTCATGAAATAAGTGAAGGAAAAGAAATATATCTGACGAACAAAAGTGAAGACACTGAAACTGATGAAGACGTTGAAAAGTATGAAGTTCAACACAAAGAACCAAAGCATTTTAGTGAAACATATAGGTGTAATTTAGATGCAGTTTTTAAAGTGATGAGCAGAATCAAAAAAAAGAATTTGTTATCAGCTTCAGGTATTTCATACCTGAGCAAAACTCCATTCAGAAATTTCTTTGAAATCTTTTTGGAAGACAAAATACAAAGGCAAGATTTTCGAAAAAGTGCAAAAAGTTTAGATGAAGTTATAACATCTTATGATAAAAATGAGAAAGCTTTTAGAATAGGAGGTTCATTGTTGAAACTAACCGATGAAGATGTTAGCTTGATTTTGGGAATGCCATTATTGGGTAAGGATTTATTCTCTATTGGAGTAATAAGCAGAGATAACTTGCCTGAGGAATTTTTTGATTTCATGGATAGAAATTTTGAAGGGGGAGAAAGAATTAACAAAAAAACAGTTGGAAAGAGATTGAAGATTATAATTGAAAGGGGAGATGGAGGTGTTCACTTGGTGAAATTGCTAATTTTTTTGATGATTATAACATTTTTGTTTCCAAATAATCAAACATATTTGCAATGGGGTTTATTCCAAAACTATTAAATTTGAAAACCCTGAATTCAATTTCTTGGCCAAAAGCAATATACAATCATGTTTCAAAAAAAGTTGATAAGTTTGCACAAGATCCAAGAAGCATGCCAGGCTGTTCTATGATTTTACTTGTATGTGCTAATTCTTATTATAAAATAATTATGTACCAAAAAGAAAATAATTGTACAGAAAAGTAACACTATAATTTTTATTCTATAGTATTGGATATGCGAAAAGACAGGAATCATAGAAGAAAAAAAAAGGTTTTCAAATGGCAAGCCCAAGGATGGTGAAATGGAATTTGTCAAAGCTGAAACATGTGTCAGTTGATACGGTTGATGGAAAAAAGGTATAATAATTTTATTTTAGCCAAACAAGTGAAATAATTATTAATAATGATAATTCATTTTATCTTTTTCAATTTTAGTAGTACATGCTTGTTTATAGGTGAAAGAGTTCAAATTAGACTTCTTGTTATTCTTCTTGCCTAATTAATAATTGTTCAATTATTATGGACTATAGTCTTATTGTTAGCTGTCTAGTAAAGTTGTATATGTTGTTATCTATCTAAGTGTTCTGCAGTGCAATATTGTTGCAGTAAAAATTAGTAATTACAGCCACTGTTTTCTATTAACTTGTTGCAGTGCAATTTTCACTTCTTATTTATGCATTTTTTATTAATTTAACATCTTTCAACATCTTTTGACCCTTTTAACATATTTTGGCAGATTGTGAAAAGGTTCATAAAAATATCACAAAATGAGAAAAAACTACTAACTGAAGTGAGTGAACTTGTTGAAGAACAAGTTCAAGATGAGAGCAACACAAAGAAGAGGGTAAATAGAAAAAGGAAAAGAGAAGAGAAAAAAGAAGAAGAAATATTATTGATGGAAAATGAAGGTAAACAAAAGGAAATAGAAAGTCTAAGACAAAAAGTTTTGCAACTGGAAAAAACTCTTTTTTTAAAAGAAAAGGAATTGCAAGAAGAACAAATTTTGAGGAAAAGATTTGAAGCTAAATTGATAGAGTTGGGGGAAGAAGATATACATGAAACAATGGAAAGCAAAAGAAAACATGTATTTGTTGGGCACACAAACAGTTCATCAGAGTTTCCATGTTTCAAATTATTTGAATCTCAAGATTTTAAAACACCTGAAGATGAACATGAACTGAAAGAAGATGAAAAAGCAAATGAAAAAGAAAAGGAAATGCAAACAGAACTAAAAAAAGCCGAAGTGAAAATAAAGCCAGAAGGAAAAAAGAAGACAAAAAGAGCACAAATAGAACCAAGTTCTATGCAGAGAAGAATAAAACAAAAGGTAAGGGTGGCAAAAAAAGATCCAGATTATATTTATGAAAAAAAGAATAAAGTAATAGATGTGGAAAACTACAACATAGCAAAGAAGGAAGAGCAAATAAAGAAGAGTAGAAACATAGAAAAATGTCCATTATTGAAGCATTTACCACACAATGAAGTGAAGATGATTATAGATGTCTTCAAAGTGGTTGGAGACATTGAGTAAGTGAAATTGTAAATATTTCTTATACTATTTATATATTTGTATAGAATAATTGAAATAAACATTGTTATTGAAATTTTCAGCGAAGAAGCTTATAATTTGGATGATGAAAATATGATTGTCATATACAAAAGTATGATAGAAGAAATGCTTTTTGGTGGATTCATTACTGGGAAGGTTAGTCCAAATGTAAAATAAAAAACTTATATTCTTATCAAATTATTTTTAATAGCAACTTATATACTTGATTTTTTGTATAGATTATTGATTGGTATTGGTTCAGGAGAGCGAAGATGTATGATAACAGTTCTAACATAACATACATTAACACAACAATGACTGTAAGACCAATTTTATATAGGTAAATATTATCCATCGTTAATAAAATATTATTTACAGTATTTATTTCACTTTACAGAAAAGTGCATCCGATAACATTGAGAATGTCAAAAATCAACTGTTCATTCCAGCAATAAGAAAAGCTCTATCAAATCCTTTGTGTTGTACTATACTATTTCCAGTACATGATGAAGCACATTGGACGCTTATAGAACTTGATAGAGAAACGTCATCCTGGATTCTTTATGACTCTTTGTATTGTACATCAAGAAATAAAAATCCCAACAGCAGCAGGCATAAGAGGGCTGCCTTGGCAATAGTAAGAAATTTTTTATTTCATTAGAATTTGCATAAAATCATAAATTATTTTATATATATTTTTATATTTTTAATCTTGTTGTACACAGAAAACAATTGCCAATGAGATCGTCAAGGAGTTCAAATGCCATGAAACCAGCACAAATTTGAAAATTTTAAACACCCTTACATTGGGAACTTGTGCTCAGCAAGAAAATGGGTAATTATTTTTAAATTATATTAAATTATATTCAATTATATATGTTCGTGCTTATTTAACTTTGTTAATTCTTAATTAATTATCAATTAAAATTCCAACAGAGCCAAGTTCAAATTTGATGCAGGTAAACCATATGATACATCCTAATGTGCATAGAATTATTGTTTATCGGAAATTGATAAAAGAATTATCACTTTAAGTATACAAAATATAATCATTCATCATTTTCTAGATCCAAATGTTCGTTTGTAATCAAAAGATAATACCATTTATCATTTTCTGAAATACATAAATTATGTTATCATTTTTATAAAATTGCTACATTTTCATAAAGTGATAAAGGCATCTACCAACTTAAAGTGATAAAAGCAGCCTTACTAGCTTATTATGTTACAGCAATATTCATTTTTGTTAAAAAGATAACACCATTTATCTTTTTTAGAAATTGATAAAAGAATTTATCATTTTTCAGAAATTGATAAAAGAATTACCATTCTAAGTATATAAAATATAACAATTCATCGTTTTGTAGAAAACATTACAATATTGTTAACACATTAGAAAAATATTCATTTTTAGATAAAAAAGATATTACGATTTATCATTTTCAGAAACTGATAAACTCTCTTATCATTTATATTAAATTGTTAAATTTTCATAAAGTGATAAAAGCATGTAAACACTTTAATATAGAAAATTTAAACAGTTATCTATATAAGCATTAAATCAGCCTTACTGGCTTATTATGTTACAGCAATATTCATTTTTGTTAAAAAGATAACACCATTTATCTTTTTTAGAAATTGATAAAAGAATTTATCATTTTTCAGAAATAGATAAAAGAATTTATCATTTTTCAGAAATTGATAAAAGAATTATCATTTTAAGTATATAAAATATAACAATTCATCATTTTATACAAAACATTACAATATTGTTAACACATTTAAAAAATATTCATTTTTAGATAAAAAGATTTTACCATTTATCATTTTCAGAAATTGATAAACTCTTTTATCATTTTTATTAAATTGCTAAATTTTCATAAAGTGATAAAATCATGTAAACACTTAAATATAGAAAATTTAAACAGTCATCATTCTATATAAGCATTAAATCAGCCTTACTGGCTTATTATGTTACAGTAATATATATTTTTGTTAAAAAGATAACACCATTTATCTTTTGTAGAAATTGATAAAAGAATTTATCGTTTTTCAGTAATTGGTAAATGAATTACCATTTTTAGTATATAAAATTTTACAATTCATAATTTAATAGGAAGCATTACAATATTGTTAACACATTACACAAATATTCATTTTTAGATAAAAAGATATTATGATTTATCATTTTTACAAATTGATAAACTCTTTTATCATTTTTATTAAATTGCAAAATTTTCATAAAGTTATAAAAGCATATAAACACTTAAATATAGAAAATTTAATTAGTTATCATTCCATATAAGCATTAGATCAGCCTTACTGGCTTATTATGTTACAGCAATATTCATTTTTGTTAAAAAGCTAACACCATTTATCTTTTTTACAAATTGATAAAAGAATTTATCATTTTTCAGAAATTGATAAAAGAATTACCATTCTAAGTATATAAAATATAACAATTCATCATTTTATCGAAAACATTACAATATTGTTAACACAGTAGAAAAAATATTCATTTTTAGATAAAAAGATATTACCATTTATCATTTTCAGAAATTGATAAACTCTCTTATCATTTATATTAAATTGTTAAATTTTCATAAAGTGATAAAAGCATGTAAACACTTAAATATAGAAAATTTAAACAGTTATTCATTCTACTGGCTTATTATGTTACAACAATATTCATTTTTGTTAAAAAGATAACACCATTTATCTATTTTAGAAATTGATAAAAGAATTTATCGCTTTTCAGAAATTGATAAAAGAATTTATCATTTTTCAGAAATTAATAAAAGAATTACCATTTTAAGTATATAAAATATAACAATTCATCATTTTATAGAAAATATTACAATACTGTTAACGCATTACAAAAATATTCATTTTTGGATAAAAAAGATATCACCATTTACCATTTTCAGAAATTGATAAGCTCTTTTATCATTTGTATTAAATTGCTAAATTTTCATAAAGTGATAAAAGCATGTAAGCACTTAAATATAAAAAAATTAATCAGTCATCATTCTATATAACCATTAAATTAGCCTTAGTGGCTTATTATGTTACAGCAAAATTCATTTTTGTTAAAAAGATAACACCATTTATCTTTTGTAGAAATTGATAAAAGAATATCATTTATTGGTGAAAACAGTTTGTTTATTTATTTGTCAATGCATGTAACCTTAAAGACAGTTTTTAATATCTCTATAGCATTTTTGTTAATGCATAAAACTCAATTTTTAACCATATATATCCAGCATTTATCAATTATTATTTACTAACTAAATGTTTTACAATAGATATGACTGTGGAATGTTTGTCATGATAAACATGAGAGAAAAAGCAGGAGGATTACCATTGATAGAAAAGATTTCAGAAGAAGATATTGCTAAGTTAAGCGCAAATATGGTAGCTGACATTATGACAGATGAACCATATTGTTGGACAATGGAAAAGTTCTGTAGTTCACAACTGAAGCTTGAGGAAGAAAACAAGCATGTTGAAAAAAGCAGTTGAAGCAAGATGAATACTAAAGCAGTTTGTTGACATTATTGAAAGAAAACATCTTATATTTAGTTAGTTTTAACTTGTATTTTGTATAGGAAAAGAACAAAATTGCACTTTATGTTGGAACAATAAATCTTTATATTTGCACTGTACATATATTATATTTCATATCTTTGTTCTACCATTTCTTCTTTGATATAATTTAGATTTTGCTGTACTTATATTTTTTCTGTAATTTGATATTGTTACGATGTTTAGTCATGTCTAGTAGATTGTTATTGATTGATTGCCTTGTTATATCTCTATGGCCTACTTATAATAAAAGCTGTGTGATTTCTTAAAAAAAAATCTTTATATTTTGTACTTTATACATACATATCATGCCTACTTATAATAAAAGCTGTGTGATTTCTGAATATATATATATACACAATTTAAAAACTTACAGCATTCTCCTACTATACCATAGCTAATCCGTAACGAGGGTGTACAAAAGTAAATGAAGATTTTAGAAATTTATGATCTATTTTCTTCAAGAAGGAAACTCCATGTAAAAGATTCTAGAAATTTATCATCACTGCTTCCTCTTTTGATTATCTCGTTGGAATCTCTAGTTTTTGATAAAGAACTGTTAAGACACTCCATTCACAGCTACCTAAAACATTAACAAATTACTCCATATGCTGAATTAACAGCAGTAACAGATGGTTATGACAAGTTCTCACTAAAAGATACATCAATGTAGTTAAAAATATGGATCCCAAAGAGTTATAGATCTAACATTCAAAATAATCCAGTGCAATATAATGACATTAACTCTAACAGTACTGGTATGATACAAGATGAAGTTCAAACTAGCATGAAAAATTAGTCAAAATATGAACCAAAACCTGCAGTCTCAAAATGAAGTCCAAACAAGTGCACAAAATCAGACTCTAATTCAAAATATAAATTAATATCCACGGTCCCAGTTCAGACACATTTGTTTAGATTGTAGACTCATCGTTACATTCAACATTAATATGTCTATCACAGCAAAAATTGTAAAGCAGAATAAAGCAGAAATGGAGACTCATCAGCTCTGAAGTAGTAAGCTCGGATGCAGGCACAAAAATAACACATGATTTTGGTGCAAATGCGGTGACAGTTCCTCAGCAGTCTGGTAAGTATTCTTCCAAATTCCCTTTGAACTCAGCAAGTAAAGGTAGGAGAGTCATTGCAAAGACCAAAAAAAATGAAGCAAAGACCGACCTAGAAATAAGCAGTGCTAATTAATGACAGCAAAGTATGCACTGAAAAAGCAGATAATGCATATATTTCGAACACGCTTACTAGAAGGCACAAATTAACTATCAGAAAAAAACTGAACAATAGTTAATTTACAAACTGAACAATAGTTAACTTACAGAAGAAAAAAACAATTTCATCAACAGTCCAGCCACCTATGCCACAACCCATTCATCTACAAATTAACACTGCCCTGTTCACTGCCTCTTCCCCCTGAACCACCACCGCTTCCAGCCATTTACACCACACTGCACAAAACCATGCACCACTGTTCAAACCACATGCCACAATACATCTACAAAATTGTGCCATAACATACATTCCAATTCACTTATCCACTACTTCTACCGCTGGCTACATCTTCAATCACCTGAAAACCACCATTACAAACAACTGATTCCACCTGCTCTAATACCACTTTAACCATCCTGCTGTCACACAACACCAGTGAACATCCTCTGACCATAAAAGCCTCTCCCATCCAAAACAAATCTAACCCATCCACACAGCTTCAACCCACATACCACTCTCCGGTCCATCAACCATCATCACTCATATTCCATATCCCCGCTTCAACTTCTGTTCCTCAACCACAAGATATATTCCTCCACTATCAACTTAATTCTCCAACATAAACTTCCATCACTATAATGTACAAATTCCATAACCATCCACCTACTCCAAAAATTTCCACTAACCACTTCTTGACCACAACATCATCACTCTATATATCACATACACTCTTCATCAACATACAACTACCATTTACAGCACCTTCATCATCAACATAGTGCCATACAAAACCAGTTGAACAATTCATAGCAAACACAAGAATAACCTAATATTAAAAGTAAAAGAATAATATAGAACAAAATTATATTTCAATACAACAACTTTTAAATTATAGGATCCAAGAATATCTCAATACAACAATGAAAGCAAAAACATAATTTTCTACAAAAATAAACAGGAGAAAATGACATAAAAATTATAAAAACATTCAACCACTTAATGGACAACTTCTACGATTATGACCTAACTTCTTACACTTTCCACACATATTTTGCTTCCCATGGAGAACATCCAACCCACCAAGTATGTTAATTCTAGGTCTACCAGCTGCACGAATAGCCTTAGGAGGAAGAATAGGAGAAAATCCTTCAGAAACAATATCATTTTTATCAAAAGTAGGAATATGGTTGATAACATGCGAGTAAGAAGCACGATAAGCCTTAGTTGTGAAATAATATTCAATAAAATCATAGACATTAAGTTTGGCCATTGTAATGCACTTCAATGCATGTGCACAAAGAAAACCAGTAACTCTCCATTGGTTACAAGTGCACATCTGATTTTCAAGATCAACTTTGTGAGAAATAGAGGAATGTACTTCAAAAACATTAGTAGAAGAACGAGAAACATTCCACCCAAATCCTTCTTCTTTTAATTTCAATAAACGATTCTCCATTTTAGGACAAAGTACAGTAGTCCAACTAGATGCCTCTTCTATACGCTTTGACATTTGAGCCATAAGCTTAATTCGAATTCCATCAAGGCAACATGTAATAGGAAGATTCCTTTCTTTCACAATCCAGGAGTTAAAACTCTCTGTGACATTTGATTTATTCTCACCATAGCGATTACCAGGAAAAAATAAATCAGCCCAAAGATCAAATGGCTTATCTTTTAAGAATTCAACAGCTTTTTCACCTCCAATTTGACTGTATTTTGTCATAGCTCTTTGAAATTCATAAGGAGTACACGCTAAGGCACAACGTTCCAATAACTGTGCTACCCAAGGCCCCTTTCCACCCTTTACCATATTAGCAACATTACTTTGCACATGATATAAACAGTATGAATGGAAAGCCATTGGAAAAATTTTAGGAATACTTAAAAGCAAACCCCAATGTCTATCTGAAACAAAGACCAAAGCTCGATCAACTCCAATCGAACATTTCAAATGATCCAAAAACCAAGACCAATTTTCCTCATTTTCCTTTGCAACAATAGCCATAGCCAATGGAAAAAAACCTAAAAAAAACATTGTTAGTGAATATAAAAAACTGTATATATGTATATACAATAAAGTAAAAATATAAATGGATTTTTCCAATTTATACTAATAATTATACTAAACAATTTATAATTCTTTCAGTTATTAGCGACTTCAATGTTTAAAACTATAACTCGCATATAACATATATATAAATAAAAATATATTTTCAATTTACATAGCTGTATTTTCTTGCTTATCAACATATGAAGTATACTTATTTAAATGATAGTGGGTGATATTGCGCTTACAACTCTTACATATGTATGCATGTTATCAATTGACAATAAATTAAAATGCTTATTACCTTACTTTTAGATAAATGGTGTTACAGCAATATTCATTTTTGTTAAAAAGATAACACCATTTATCTTTTGTAGAAATTGATAAAAGGATTTATCCATTTTCAGTAATTGGTAAATGAATTATCATTTTTAGTATATAAAATATAACAATTCTTAATTTTATAGGAAGCATTACAATATTGTTAACACATTAGAAAAATATTAACTTTTAGATAAAAGAATATTACGATATATCGTTTTAACATATTGATAAACTCTTTTATCATTTTTATTAAATATCAAAATTTTCATAAAGTTATAAAAGCATGTAAACACTTAAATATAGAAAATTTAAAAACTTATCATTCTATATAAGCATTAAATCAGCCTTACTGGCTTATTATGTTACAGCAATATTCATTTTTGTTAAAAAGATAACACCATTTATCTTTTTAAAAAATTGATAAAAGAATTTATCGTTTTTCAGAAATTGATAAAAGAATTACCATTCTAAGTATATAAAATATAACAATTCATCATTTTATAGAAAACATTACAATATTGTTAACACATTAGAAAAAAATTCATTTTTAGATAAAGATATTACCATTTATCATTTTCAGAAATTGATAAACTCTCTTATCGTTTATATTAAATTGTTATATTAAATATACAAATATACATAGCTTCTATCTCAAATTATCATTGTTCATCATCCAACATGATAAAAAGTGGAGAATACTTATTTAAATGCTAGTGGGTGGCATTGTGCTTACAAATCTTACATATTTATGCATGTTATCAATTGACAATAAATTAAAATACTTATTACCTTACTTTTATCATTACATAAAACTATAATGATAAAAGTAGGACATGCCCAATTCTAGATATATATAACCTAAAAATATACATGGATTATAAAATTGATGGCATATGTTTAAAGATAATTTACCACGTACTATGTACTCTCATAAATGTTTTATTTGGTATCTTGATAAATGATGGCACTATGCCATCTGACTCCTTATCGGTGATATCTTCCTATGTCCTGTGTAAACCCATTAAATTATGTCTTTTAACAAATTGGTTCAGGATCTACAGGTTTTACATTCTGTTCTTTAAAGATCCTAAATTATCAATACTTTTTGTACACATAATTCTAACCTTTTTTCTCCCATGTGTTTTTCTCCTTTTCACCTGCACTGATTTCTACATTTGATAATCCATGCTATGGTAGAGAATTTATAATTTCGTATACATGCATGAACAATATACAATAATCAGCAATGCAATTTGCACACATATTCATCAAAAATATGTGTGATTTGGTTTTTAGAAACAATGGTCAAAGAATTAGTTTATAAATATTAAACAGTAGAGATAACTAATTTAATAACTATCACTTTCCAATCACTAAAAATACTAGCACAGAAATATCATCATCATCACTTTAAACTAATTTATAAATATTAAAACGATAAATCATACCTTGGTTCCCATTTTTTGCAGTAGCAGCCATTAAACAACCATTCCTACCTTTTAAAAAGGTGGCATCAAGAAATATCATAGGACGACAATGATAGAATCCATAAATACATGCTTCGTAAGATATATAGACTTTTTCAAATTGATTGGTATTTTCATCAACAACCATAGATGTATGACTATTAGGATTGCTTTTATCAACTGCTTTCAAATACCAAAACAAATCATTATAAGATTGTTCTTCATTACCAAAAATTTCCTTCAAAGCCATCTTCTTACCTGTATACGCATAGTAATAACTTAAACTAATATCATAATTTCTTTTAAAACTAGCAATAATATCACTAGTCTTTCTTGTTGGTTCATCGCGAATTTCATCTAAAATCAAGGTCTTTACAAGATCACTATTAATTAAAGGACTGTTAATAGATCTAAAACCACCACCACATGAATGATTAGATTCAAACCTTCTAACTAAAAAATGATCCAATTGTTTAAACTTGCAAGAAGCATGAATTTTAAAACTACAACCTTCTACAGAACACTGCACGGTAATTCGCTCTTTACAATTCTTCAAGAACTTAGGTTTGAATCCATTTTTTAAATAATATGTAATGACAGTCTTACGAAAATCAGATGCAGACTGAAATTTTTGACCAACACCAGTAAAAAGTTCTAAACTAGAACCTTTCTTCATCAACTCATTAAAAGCAATCTCTTTATCAGAAGAATATTCCAAAGTATCAACCCCATCATATGCACTACTCACACAATCTTCAATACCACGTGATTTACTGCTAGAGTAAGATCTACTACTGCAACCAATATTATTCTGAGACAATTTCTTCAATTTAACAAAAACAACCACAAATTCCTCTTTTCTAAAAAATGACAAGCATAAAATAGCTTACAAATCACTGTCTGTCTCAATGAAAGTAGTCTTTGAATCTCGAACATAAAACATATCAAAGCATAAAGGAGAAAGTTGATCCCAAACTTCACATATCTTGTTTCGAACAGCAGAAATAGGAGAGTCCAAAACAAACCTAAAACTAAAGTTTTTTTTGTTGAAATCAAAAACAACCAGAACAGTTGCTGCAATGCTAAGACTGACAATAAAAAAAATTCAGTATACAACAATATCAAAAAACAATCAAAAAATATAGTAAAAACATTACATACCTTTCATCATCAATATTTATCATCTTTCTGTAGCCAAAAACAAACCAGCATAATATTATCAAATCAGCATAATTTTAACATATCACACGCAAAAAAGAAATATGGACACTGCTAAAAAAATACTAGTAATAAAAAAACACAAATTCGACTTACAGTAAAAGGAAGGAAGAAGAGCGAAAATGATATATCTGCTAAAACTTTTTCAATCGACAACGAAATCGATACTGAAATCAAAACTAAAAAGAAAACTCAGAGTAAGAGAAGTGGAAATTGCGATTAAGAGGAGCGAAGATGAGAGGAAATTGATATTAGGAGGAGCGAAGAGGAGCGGTAATTGACCGAAAATTGAGATTAAGAGAATCGAAAAGGAGCGAAAACTGGGATTAAGAAAGGCAAAGAGGAGCGAAACGAAGAGCAGAGAAACGAAGAACGAATATAAACTGAAAAACATTAAAAAAAAAATAACGGCCAAGATGTAGAAATGTCCTGGAAACTTAATTTTTTAAACAACTGTCCTTAAAAAAATAGGGTATACCTAATAGTCACTAAAACATAATTTCCAGTTGACGGATATTCTCTAGAGCACAATTTAGAGTTTTGCTAGATTGTTTGTTCTATACCTTACGGGGGACTTGGTTTTCAGTGCCTCTAGCAGTAGTTTACAGGTCGCCTTATAAGGCCATAGATGGTTTGGATTTTGGCTGTACTGTTGCCTACGATTGGGGTACTCCTATTATTGCGTACCTATACAGATGTTTGGACACACAGTGCATCGTGTCTGATTCACAGGTTTCATGGTATGGTTTCTGAGAGTTGTTACAGTACTAGTATTTTGAGTATTACAGGAACTTCCACTTCGTGATAATAACTACTGATGCATTTAGTTTCTTCTCCTGTTTATTATTTTGGTGTGTGAACAACAGAAGGGCCACGAAGAATGAATCCCGTCATGTTTATTCAGTTGTCTCTAACCACATTGACTTGAGGAAGTACAAAAGGCAGATTATATGGCATCCATTTGATACTAGTGACTTGATCGAGCTTGAGTTTGTGCAGATAGCTAGGATGCTTAGTATGCAGAGATTTCCACTTGTATCATAATCCACGGTGTTCGGTTCATACTAGTATATTGGTAATAGGTGTTAGAGATAGTGTTACGACTTTGATGTCATTCCCGATGATCTGCACCCTCATACTTCTTGATGTATGATTTATGATCCAAATCAGCTTGCCGAGGCGAGAGCAGCAGGTTGGTGGCTAGTAGGGAGATTTGTTATTACTGATCAGTCATACATTGTGTTTTGGCGTAGATTTTACATTGCATCTGGTGATACCATTACTCATGCAGCGTCGATAGATTTGGTAGGACCATCTGCTATACGTCATAGTATAGCTCCTCTGGTTGTCGAGGATCTTATCCAGCCTAGTCAGAGGTATCGTGCACCGGATCAAGAGTATGCTGCTAGCCACTTTGGTTGGACCATGGCAATGCCTACGTCTTTTGGAGTCGATCGTTATGTTGACGTATTTCACCCACTGCACACGGCTAGTATCCGGATCCCAACTAGATATCATACGTTGATCTATATGACATGCAGCTGAGACTTCGACATACCGAATATGTAGAGCACAGACGTAGAATTGACTATTACGAGGCTGCGACGCGCCGAGAGGTAGAGGAGAAGGAACGATTGCAGGCCAAGTTAGAGGTAGAGCGAAAGAGACTCGTTGACTACAGTCTGTACTATGATCACTTAGCTAGCAGAGACGACAAGACACGTCGCCGTCGTCATTCCCGTCCTCGTAGGGATTGATGTTCATAGATTATATATTGCCTCTTATCGATGTCATGTCTAATGTATTCATTATTTATGTAGTGTGACTGATGTCATATGCCATATCCAGTGTATTCATTATTTATGAAGTATGACTGATGCCTTATGTAGTGTGACTGATGCCATATACATTGTATTCATTTTTCATTATTTATGTATTCATTATCCAGTATATTTAGTTTTTATTCAGTGACTTGTCTTATCACCGTTGTAGCCACGTTGTTCATGTATACATTTGCTTTTCATTTGTCTGTGCAACATGGTTCATGATTTAAAGTGAGTATTGCTTTATGAGTACAATGTTGTATCAATTTTGTCAGATATCATTGAGTGACTTGTCTTATCATTATTATAGTCACGTTGTACATTGTATGGTGATGTTTAAGTATGTTGTATGTTTAAGTATGTTGTGTGAACCATGTTATACAATGTAGTCATGTTGTGCAATCCATGACCATTCAATGCCTTGTCCATACGTACACTGTAGTCATGCTGTGCAATCCGTAACTACTCAATAACATGTCTCCTCATACGAAAAAGCCATGTTGTGAAATCAATGATCATTCAATGTCTTGTCCATTCAATGTCTTATCCAAACGTACACAGCATGTAAAATCCATAACTATTCAGAACACAACTATACAAAGATAAGCAAAGCAAGAATCAAATTACAAAGTATGTTGATGTGTGAGCTAATGAATCTGTGTAATATATAACAAGTACAACCCATAGAAATACATAGTACAACCCATAAAGTACATAGAACAATTACATCCCATATAAATACACGTAGAAATACATAAAACATATACAATCCATTGAACAATGGCATATGGACAAGTACAACTCATAGAACTACATGAAATAGTTACATAGGAACACATAGCATACAAAGAACAAATATAACACCCAAAGACACGTAGAAATCACTCAAACTGTCTAATATGACTAATCCGAAGATCATACACAACATGACCAACGAAGGTTGTCTGATGATCTATAAAATACAGAGAGTCAAAAGTGATCTAGACATTTGAAACACATTTTCTCATTCCACTTCGGTTATAATTTTCTGGTACCGTCGACATGCTTTAGTAAACATAATATATGTACTTCTAGTATTCAAGTTCCGTCTTCTTGTCCTACATTTCGGATGGTTATTATAAGCTTCATTGACGGCGGTCCAAAAATCTTCATCGACCTCCTCTTCCATGTGTCTTTGATCAGCCTGTATAAAAGCTTTAATCAACACTAAATAATCATGGAAAGTCCAAGCCTGATTTGTCATTTGGAATCTTATGAACTTCTTATACCAACCCTTGCACTATAAATAGCAATCATGGGGAGTGCAAGTGTAGCCATGTCGTGCAATCTGTAACCACTCAATGCCTTGTCCATACGTACACTGTAGCTATGCTATGCAATCATCAACCATTCGATGCCTTGTTCATACGTACACTGTAGCCATGTTGTGCAATCTGTAACCACTCAATGCCTTGTCCATACGTACACTGTAGCCATGTTGTGCAATCTATAACCATTCAATGCTTTGTCCATACGTACACTGTAGCAATGGTGTGCAATCATCAACCATTAAATGCCTTGTCCATAGGTACACTTTAGCCATGATGTGCAATCCGTAACCACTTAATGACATATCTAATCCTATGTTGTAGCCATGTTATGCAATCTATAACCATTCAATGTCTTGTCCAAACGTACAATGTACTCATGTTGTGCAATCCGTAACCATTCAATACCTTGTCCATACGTACATTGTAGTCATGTCATGCAATCCGTAACCACTCAATGACATGTCCAATCCTACACTATAGCCATGTTGTCCAATCCATATCTTATTCTCTCTCACACCTATATATGATGATCTAATTTCAAACTACTCAGAAAACAAATGCAGAAAGATAACCAAACCAATAATCAAATTACATACTTCTCTAGACAAAAATGAATCATTACCTTTACTACTACAATCGAAGTAGGAACCAAAGCTTCAACGACGAAGAAGAGCTGGACAATCAAAGCGTGGAGTTTGAAACGCAACAGCTTGCAACATGCTATTCTTATTTTTTTGGCGAAGGCTCTACCAGCAACCACCGTGGTAGTGTGCCTAAACAAATTGATCGTCGTTATAAGAGAGACTATAAAGATGGACATGAAAGGTTGATGAAGGACTACTTCATTGACAATCCAACCTACAATATCACATTGTTTCGTCATCGATTTCGAATGAGCCTGGATATTTTCAGCGAAATTTATCTCAAACTCCATGAGACCAACACCTATTTTACTTCCAGGTTAAATGGAGCACTTGAACCTGGAATTTCACCACATATCAAAATCTCGACTGCATTACGAATGTTGATCTATGGAACGTCTGGTGATCAATTAGACGAACATTTTAAGGTTGTAGCGATAGAGTGCATGAAGAAATTCTGCAAAAAGGTGATCGAACAGTTCGGCGAGGAATACTTATGTACGCCGGGACCAAATGATGTTGCCAGATTACTAGTAGAGGAGAAACTAGAGATTTTTCAGGTATTTTTGGTAGTTTGGACTGCATGCATTGGGTATGGAAAAGTTGTCTGACCGGTTGAAAAGGAATATTTACCAAACATAAAAAGGTGCCAACAATGATTTTAGAAGCGGTAACATTTGATGATTTATGGATTTGACATGCTTTTTTTAGAATACCGGGTTCATTAAATGATATAAATGTTTTAAAGCAATCATAACTATTTTCAGAACTGTCTAACGATCTGTCAACAGACGTTGAATACAAAGTTGGTAATGTCGTGCATCGAATGAGATACTACTGTGTGGATGGCATATATCCAAAGTTGAGAACTTTAATGCAAGGGTATAGGGTCTCATGCAACGATAAAGAAGTATTTCACTGAGAAATTGATAAGATACATAAAGGACATCAAACGTACATTCGGTGTTTTGCAAGCAAGATTTCAGATTTTACGAAACCTTGTCCCATTTCATGATGCAAGAGTTCTTTCTGAGATTGTGTATACATGTATCATAATTCATAACATGATTATGGAGTCTGAAAGAGGTGGTATAAGAATCAAAAAACTAATTACCCAGACATGTTTAAGGGTTCAAACATTAGACATCAAAGAAACATTAACTCGGTGGAGGAATATGTTTCAACGGTGAAGCATATTGAAGATCAAGTAACACATTTAGAATTACGTGACCAATTGGTGGACCACTTATGGACGCACAGAAGGACTGTTAGAACTACTTAGTCAAAAATATAAAAGTAGTTTATGAGCTTGTCGACTAAGTTGTTTATTGAAGTCGTTTGGTTTAAATCGGTGTGAAGTAATTGGCTTAAGTTGTTTACTACAGTGTTTTGTGTACTAGGTTTTGAAGACTGTATGCTAAGCTTTCTGTAATATTAACGGTGAACTTGTTTACTTCTTAGTACCGTAACAAAATTTGTTTACTTAAGTAGTTTGCTTTTTAGTACTGCAACAGATTTCATCAAACATTTCTATTTAATTTGAAATAAAAGTCATACAATAATATTATAGCTAATACAACAAACACAAATACACAACTAATACAACAAACACTACACAACTACAACTTAATACCCACTTCCACTTTCACTACCCATCTCTCTTATAAGCTTCCAGTTGTTCGATTACCAATTCTTGTTGTAGATGAGAAAGTTTACTAAAATCACAAGTCATCGGTTTAATAAGGTTCTTCTCGCATCATATCTCTGCTTAGGCATGTTTCTTGAACTCTCGATCTTGCATAACAACTTGTTGAAACTCCGAATTTGATTGATTCCTTTGTGCTGAATACTTTGCTCTGTGCTTTCTCGTCTCACCAATAAACTTCTCTCGAGTATCTAAGAATCTTGAAAAATTTGCATTTTGCTGCTTTGATTGAATTGATCTATTTCTACCAATAGGACAACTGTCAACGTTTCCATACAGTGGCAATCTTTCTTGAGAACTAGGATCGCTTCCTGGACTAGAATTGAAGTAGTTCATTCTTCTAGCCTTATTCTGTTGCTCAAACACGAAGTAGTTTGGGTTTTTCCATTTCGATAGAGATGAGAGAAGATCAAAGCATTCTTGAAACTTGAATGGATGGTTGTATTGTGCTTGGTAAGTCTTGCACGTTTCTTCTATCTGTTCAACAAAGCAAGAAGTGTACTAATATACAATACAATTTGAAAACTACAACAAAACTAAAACCAAACTTATAACGTCATAAGAAGCAGCACGCTTTGTTGCCTATTCTCCAGCCTGCTTAGTATTGCCAAATAGTTCTGGCAGGCAGTGTTCATAACTCGATATCCTCCTCTTAGAAAAGTTCACGTTCTCTTGAACGGCTCTATACTGTTATAGTAATCCGCAACTCTTTGTCAAAAAAATTCACCTTTCATGTTGTTGTCCGTGATACTATCATTTGAAATTCATATCTAGGTTTTAGCAAGCAAAACGTGTTGTTGTGGAGTAAACTTAACTTGCTTTTTTCTAACATCATTTGCTCTAGCGTCATCTTCGGTGGTTTCAACTTCAATGTCTTCTATTCCGACGTCAAATCCAGCTGAAGTTGATCCCCTACGAAGACCGTCTAACATACCGCTCAACGATTTCCACTTCTTATTTTTGTTGTATTCTGGACTTTGAGGCAGATTCATCTTTTCAACAGCTTCGTCATTGCCCTCTTTCGTTGGCATCTTGGTGGTCTTCTTCTTCGTTGGCACTGCTAACAACAACAGCATCGGTAGTAGAGTTACGCGTGTAGGAATACCGTCTTAAAATATTTTGCTTAGCTTCTCTGTCGCGAGTCTCTAGGATAATGATGTTGTTGTTAGTCACCTTGCATCATCAACGACAAGTACGATGAATGATCTTCGTATGCGCCAATGGGACGGTGCGGGTGGTATGGTTGAGGAGCAGTATTATGGTAGTAAGGTTGTTGATGACGAGGGAAGCTAGCATGAGCATGGGATAGGTAAGATTGAGTGTAGTGCGTGTTTGAATATGACGTATAGCCATATTCATGTTGCGGTAGAAGCGTTTGTTGTTGGTTTGGAGAACGGACGTCGGGATAACCGACAGAAGAGTAGGAAGGATCAAATGGCGGCTTTTGTGATGTGGAGATGCGTTTTTTGCTTGCTACTTTTTTATCCGAGCATTTAGCTGAAGACGACATTGTTTAGTGGAGGAGAAAGAAGTGAAAAAGTGTTATTGTGGAGGAAGGAAGAAGAGATAAGTGTTTATATAATTGGTAAACTAGGCGTTGGAAGTGGCCGATGGGGTTGCAATGGGGTGAAATTAAAACAACAAAGCGTTTGTCGTTTTAATTATAAAACGGCAAACAATCCGCCATTTTAAAAAGCAATCCTCTGTTTACTCAACCAACCACAGAACCGCTTAAAACTAGCCACGGTGAACTAAACAAGCCACACATGGTTGCGTGGTGGCTAGCTTTTCAACTAAGCAGACCATTACTGGTGTGTTCTTATTCTATGTGGACTCTAAGGAGGTGAATTCATGAGTTGGCTAAGTGATGTGTTCTTAGTGTTCGGTTCGATCTTATGCGAGCAGATCAATTCGAGGTGAATTCACAAACGTGGAAATTGATAACAAACTGCATCAAAGTAACATGTAGCGTTATTGGATTGATATTGAAAGCGAGCGCATTGGGATGAGCTCGCTATGCTTTGAAACGAGGAGACAAAAACAAGGGAACTAGGAGGAAATCCGAGGGGAGGTCAACCTGCTACTAGCTTGAAATAAGTGAGTGAAAGGAAATTGATGTAGAAAAATTAGAAGTGCATAACTGGAAACGAGCAGAAAGCTTGGACTATTACCAGCAGCTAGCTCGAAACCTCTGTGTAAGTAAATGAACAATAAAGGAAGGTAATTTAAATTATCTAAGGTAACTAGTCAGTGCATAACAGAGTAAAATTATTTTGGACTAATCTTTGTGGTTTTAGGAGGGTCGATGAGCTCGTGTGATAGGCATGATGCATCTCGCTATGGCAGTGAAGGTCCAGTAATAGTTATACCCAATGTTTTGAAGATCGAAGTGTGAATCAAAACGTGATGGCTTAAGGTTCAAGGTTTAAATGGTCCGACTAGTTGTACCGCAACTGTGCATTTTTTGGATGGTTTACTGGTAAATGTTAAGTGAAAATTATAATAGAATAAGTGCGCGACATATTAGAAGTTAAACAAGTAGCATATCAATTCATATCGCAAGTAGCAAACCATACCACAAATCACAACCACTTTATTATCTTCCCAAAAGATATATTATCAAATATCACTAATGATTATTAATCAGAACTACATTATCCTTACACTAAATTAAAGAAAGAGCAAAGAATAAAAGGAATAAATCAACCAATTTGATTATAGTTCGGTTAAACAAAGATAACAGTTAATGTATAATGTATATACAACACAATACAATTTCTTACTTACGCCATTTGCTTTTGGACCCTATTAAACAACTATAACAAGTCAATTTGTTTATGCTCCTTGCGGTCTACCTACAGCATAACTTTTGATTATTTACTCAAAATGGAGCAAAAGCTTTCAGCAAAATGGTTTTTCAACTTGTCCAATTTCAGCAAATAACAATTTCCACATAAAAAGAAGCATACAACTCCAAATATTAAAAATATAAGAAATAAATATAGCTGAAGAGGACAAGAGGAAGGGTCGATGCAGCACTTCAAAGTAGCAATTGCAAGTGGAGGCTGCGATGACAGTTGCAGAGATTAGGGTTTCTCAATTTGGGGGAAATTATTGCGTGGTTTGATAAAAGGATTCTAGGGCACGGTTCGACCACGTTTTTTAGGTTCAGCCACGGTTTGCAAACGAAGGCGGTCGGATTTAGCTCCGGACCGATGACGCTCATGGTTGAACTGTGGTCCGGTCCGATTCTCAAAACTATGGTTATACCCTTAAGTATGCTTTGGTTTATTTTGTATTTAACATTTATACTAAAATAGCTTGGAGTCTCCACAAAGGTCGAGAATTTTAGGTAGTGTTTGGTTTAAAAACAAATTTTGTATTTTTTATTTTCAATATGTATCTCAAATATAAGAAGAATGGAGAGACGGCGGAAGGGATGAAAGAAAGACGGATGAGAGGACGAAGGGGATAGAGGGATGACGGAAAAATGGATTTTTTCACGTGCTTGTGTTATTTTCCAAAATGCAGAAAATAAAAATAAGTTGTTTTCTATTTTGTATGTCAACTTCGTTTTCTAAATTGGTCGTTTTCGACAATATAAATACGTCGTGTGCATTTTTGTATGGACGAAAACCCAAAACTAAAAATAACAAACCAAACACTACCGTTTGTCCAAAAATTTGGTCTCGGTTTAGTGTTGAATTTTCTATAAATTTTGAAAATTTTGGTTTCTACTATGGATTTCAGTACATTTTTTCGTATATAAAAATACCGTTTGTCCAAAAATTTGGTAAGCATCTCATAGAGATTATGTAGTACAGCAGAAACTGAATGTGTTACGTTGTTGAATATTATATGTGGATTTGCATTAAGGTTTGAGCGGATCTCAAGAAGGCAATATCAGTAAAATTGCTAAATGTAAAGACAAAGGGTTCTTTCAGTGATTCGGCTAAGAGATGCCTACGTCCACTGTGATTCATTGTTCATTTACTTTTAGATCTCAAATACAATGTAAAAATACAAATACAATCATTTATTGTCAAGAAATGAAAATTAAAACCATTGGAAACTTATTCGTATTAGTCAGGAATTTTGTTCGATTATGAGTAGAAATTTGATCCCCATTATTGTTCATTCTTGAGGTATTTACAGTTGTCATATAAATTGAATTATGTTCAGCGTTTCCTATAATATAGCTACTTTTAATATACAACCAAATTTGATCGGCACAAATCTGTTCGGCAACATTTTGCCTAGTATAAACTACTGAACCGTTCTTATAGTTCGATAATGTAATCCAGTATTTTTCACAAGCGACAATTCTGACAGAATTAGGTTATGAAATGCTAAATGAACGAAATCCAGACTCAAAGATGATCGAGTGCGAAAAACAACTACGGAAAAGGAGGGAAAATAACTAAGTTCATGGGTCAGTACCGATCCATAAATGAATTGATATCAATTTATAAATTTGCCCATATTCCCCTAGTTTTCAGACAAGTTTGTCGCAAGGAAGAAAATAGAGAAATTTGGTCAAGTCTATGGATGGATCGATACCGATCCATAGATTCCTTTCATAAAACCAACATTTTCACCGAATACACAAAGGAGCAAGCTTAGAAGCATTAAGGGAAGATCAACTTGAGGAGTAAAGCAATAATACTCGAGGAAAATAAAAGAAAACACAAGGAAAATGTGTTATATATTGATCGATATAGATCCATATATGTATCGTTCCGCGGAAATTTTGAAAACGAACCGTTCTTTCTCCTATAGAGATAGACCTAAATGTTAACAAGATCTATTGCGATCTGATGACCCAAAAGCCTAATTTGGCAATAAGTATAGTTACTTGCAATAGTGTTAATGAGTTTGGATCTAAGCAAGAATACGAAAAAGAAAAAGATGAATCCATAATTTAGAAGCCATTAATCAGATCTGAGTTTCTTTCATGTTATTTCATTAACCCTTGTAAAAGAAGATACACCGATATATATATGTATCAGTGATACATGTACAGGCATTAAGGCACTGTTCTGGAACCAAAACAAAAACAGAAAAGGCTAATTTAGGAAAGGAACTAACATAGACACACAAACTAACATAGACAGGGACCAGACTTGACCACATCACCAATGAAGTAACCAACAAGCATATGAGGTCCATAACCCAAACTGACTCCAAGTTGACTCCAAGCAAACTCAATCCCGACTGCAAGTAGATCTACCAAAACACCAAGCACACTGTCTGGACCAGCAACCAGATAAATAAATATACATATATGTGTTCATTACAAATAGAAAAGGACTTTTGACTCTTGGTTATTGTTATTGTGTTTCTTAAAGGAGAAAATGCTGCCATTAACAACTTTGAGATATAAGTTCGAGTTGTAATTGTAATTCCTAAGGATCTAGACTATAATGGCAATATAGTTAAAGTCGATGTAGGTAAAGTCAAAGTACTATAAAACTTGTTATCTTTAGCTTTTTTGATTATTCTCCTCCATTTTTTACAATGTTCAATTTTTTTCTACTTCTTTTAGATACAATTCTACAGCTTATAATTGTTATCTCTTCAAAATCATTCATTTGGAAGTGTTAGACCAATTTTTTTGGCTAACGTTTTTAGGTGTTGTCACTGGGAAGTAGCATATCATATGATATCTCTATTGCTACTAGGATTTTAATAAAATCTCCAAAGGGATCTGATATGATGAGACCTAAGAAGAATAAAAAAAAATTGGACGATTTGATGAGAGTAATGTTCGACCTGCAAGTGCAAACGATGGATCTACTCAATTTACACCAGATCTAGGTACTAGAGAGGAACTGTAAGGAATGACGGTTGTTGTCAATGAAAGGACAGAGGCAACACAATAAACAATCATGGAGGTATTGGCTCGATAGTTTGAAAGGACAAAACCACCTCCTCAAGGAGATGGATCTAGAGCAAGATATTAAGGAGTTGGAGAGGAATCTTCAATTGAACCTAATGAAGGAAGTTCCACTGAAAGGAGAAAAAGAGTTGGAGAGATGGAAACAACGATGCAAACATAGCTGGAAATAATCTACCTGGGGTAGTTGCTCCAGGCAGATTGATCGGTATCGACCGACCATTAATCAGTACCGATCCATTAAGGAGAGACGACAATAGTCACTAGAAGCTGACAAAGAAGATGGTCGTGCTGTGAGTCGTGTCGGTGGAAGATTCGAAAGAAATGCTAATAGAAACGCTCAAAGAAGAGAACATGCTAAAGGACGTAGTTAGGATAGTCAGGACAGATGACGTAGTAGGATGATGGGTCAATATGAATGGACAGCCCCCAAGCCAAGGAGACCTAGAAATTGGCCTGCTAGCCGTGAGCGCTCCGACAACAAGCGTTATGGTCATTCGAGGAACTGATCACGTGGTGATGCATCCGACGACCGCCATCAAGGACAAACCAATGGAATAGAAGATGTGATAAACTAAGCTATCCAAAGGTTGCTTTAGAAAGAAAACCAATATGATGATTGGGCATCCGTTGTTAGATCAGATGCATTGCAAGGTTAAAAGAGAGAAACTCAACAACAACAAAAAAACTTCTTTTATTAATTTGCACAAGATTGTATTTTGTTTTTATATGAATAAATATTTTAAAATGATTCAACTTATAATTTTGAAGGGTTAACAGTTTTGAAATGATTACAAATTTTGCATTCATGATCCACCTAACAAACATAAAATAATTATAAAAGTGCACTTCGATCTGGAAATATTTTTGTGCAAAAGGAGGAGGGGGAATTTGAAAGGATTCATAAGGACGGATCTAAATCACTTTTTTCAATAATCTAAAGAACCAAAGTTTCATTTATAAACTTGTGAAATGTATATGTCTACCAAACACATACTCTATGTTAAATGATGTGTTCAAACTTGTGACATTGGTCTCGCAGTCCGAACCATCAATCGACTTAACTAACTATGTTGGCCTCTCCGTGTGTGTACACACATGCAAAGTTTGTCATCATCAATCAACGTTCATAGTTAGTGTCAGTAACTAATGCCTAGGAAAAACGTGTGGCATGTGCATAACGCATTATTTAAGTCCTCTAACATATGAATTACGTCCCAAGAGAAAAGAAAATATATAAACAATTTGGGTTACTTGCCTTACAGGCAAAATCAGGCATATATGATTGTAGTTTCTTCAATCATGGTCCTTAATACAACATTATGCTTAGGGGCTGACGTTAGTTAATTAAGCATATCCAGTTCAAAACAAAACGTTTATCATCGAAGGTGAGTGACCAAAAACAAATCAAACAGGTTAAGCTGCTAGCATAGCATTGATATTAAACAAATATCCAAGGGTTCATTGCCTTGCCGTGGAGTATCCAAGACCTTTTTAATAATCCTTTCATGTCATTTCAAACAATTATTATATTTTGTTGATAACTTTTACGAAAAGGTCCTAACCATCCCATGCAACAAAATCTTTCCGTATATAAAAGCGTATATTCCAACATGATTAATTTACCTAAATAGTTGACCCCTGCTTCCTAGCTAGCTCTAGTTATATAAAGTTAATTTCCATAGTCATCTTGCTATATAGATCTCTTCTCCTAACCCAAACTTATCCCTGAAAATGGCCACAGTATATCGTTCAGTGTCAGCTTTTCTTGTTGCCTTGTCTTTTATTTTGGCAATTCATCTTCCTTTCTCTTCATCTTACAATCGCCCAAAAGCTAGAGAAACACTCTCTGTTCCTCTTGATGAAGATGCAGATGATTCTACTCCTCAGCAGGTAAAATTCAAATATCATATATTCAGTTTATAAGTGTAATTGATATAATTGCAAGCTAGATAGAAGAATTGTATAATAGTAATACTAGAAATTCGTAGTTGAAACATATCTCTGTAATATACCATAGTTGTCTAGTTAATCAAGAAAAGGGTACAGCACTCACACTTGCTTAACTATTTCGGAAATATCTATATAAAATGTGTTATAATATGTTGCTGCTAAAAGTTTATGAGAACTAGTAGCTACTGATTCAGATTACGGTCAGCTGATGTGAGATTCACAAACAGATGTAGGTAGTTAAACAACCATTAATACTGTTGTCTTCATTTGATGATTTGACTTGGATATCCATTCAAATCAGGTACTTATTGGTGAGAATTTTTTATCCTTAAAAAAGAAACTTGTAGCAAGAAATTACTCCTCATAGCCATAAAATTCATTAAAAGCAAAACGTTAATAGTTGAATTCAAAAGTTCAATGTCAAAAAAGCCTGGTATGTTGATACCAAAAAAAAAAGTATAGAAAATATATATCCTAAAAATACATGGGCAAACTATCATTATGAACGAATATTTAGCAAAATACAATGAAACTACTTACATTGGTGATAAATGCTTGTACCGTTGTCCTTCAGGTTCACATATCTCTAGTTGGTAAGGATAAAATGAGGGTGACATGGATAACAAATGGCGATGCTCCATCCATTGTTGAGTATGGAACATCATCATCTAGTGCATATACTTCTTCAGCTACCGGATCTGCCTCTTCCTACTCATATTTGCTTTACGATTCAGGATTGATTCATGATGTGGTCATTGGACCCTTGGAGCAGGATCAGATTTATTATTATCGCTGCAGCTCAAATCCTTCTCGTCAATTTTCTTTCAAGACACCCCCAGACCAGCTTCCTCTCAAATTTTCCGTAGTTGGTAATTACATCTTTTGACATTTTATGTGTGTTCCTATACGAAATTCACACATAAAAACATAAGATTATCTTATATATCATCACAACTATAATGCATTTCCTTTTAAAATCATGATTTTGTCCCAAATTAGCTTCAGTTTTTATAGCTCCCTTTATATACAAACGGATATATGGTGATAAGATTGTAGCTAACTCATTTCTCAATTTGACAATATCATGTTTTACGTCTTATAAGATAGATAACCCTACTATACTAAAAAATACAGTAAGAAGAATAAGAAAAGAACTGTGTATATAACGGGAACACAATCCAGTTTAATATGATAAACATACCAAAGTAAGAGAAGTTACATGCAAACATATTACCTATTCTGATACACACACACACACACACCAACTAACTTCTTCAAACAGGAGATTTAGGGCAAACAGGATGGACCAACTCAACGTTAGGACACATAAGTAGCTCAAACTACGATTTACTACTCCTACCCGGTGATCTGTCTTATGCGGACATGGTTCAACCAATGTGGGACTCATTTGGTCGACTAATTGAGCCACTTTCAAGCAGTCGACCATGGATGGTTACCGAAGGCAACCACGAAATCGAGAAACTACCAATGGTTGCACCTTTTAAATCATACAATGCAAGGTGGAAAATGCCATTTGATATAAGCGGGTCAACTTCAAATCTGTACTATTCTTTTGATATGGCTAATGAGACGGTTCATGTCATCATGCTGGGCTCATACACAGATTTTGATGCAAGTTCTGATCAATATAAGTGGTTGGTTGACGATTTGAGTAAGGCTAAAAACGCAGATTGGGTAGTGGCATTGATACATGCACCATGGTATAATAGTAATAAGGCACATCGAGGGGAGGGGGAAGACATGAGGGTAGCCATGGAGGAATTGTTATATGAAGGACATGTTGATATCATATTTGCTGGCCATGTGCATGCTTATGAAAGATTTGTAAGTAAAATTCTTAAGTTCTGTTTTATCAATGTTATTATTTGTTACAAGAAGAGAGCTCTGATGATATATACCTATCAGATACATGCATATTTTTCTTGCAGCTGACAGACATTAATTACTTTATATTGTAGACAAGGGTGTACAACAAAAAAGAGGATAAGTGCGGACCGGTGCATATAACTATTGGAGATGGAGGCAATAGAGAAGGATTGGCGTCAGATTTTAAAAATCCTCAGCCAAAAATATCTATATTCAGAGAGGCAAGCTTCGGGCATGGAGAATTTGAGATTGTTAATAAAACACATGCGTATTGGACATGGCATAGAAATGACAATGATGATCCTGTGATTGCAGATAGCATGTGGCTGACTAGCCTTTCGTCTAACAGTGGATGCAAGTAATTATTCCCCTTAGTGAAAACTATATAAACGTAAGCCATGTATACGCGCACACACTAGTTTACTTGCTTGTAATTAATTTAAGTAGTTAAAAGATGACATCAGTTCATAGCGCATGTGCAAGAAAATTATGATTTCAACAAAAAAGACAATATATTTTTATACTAAGAAGCCTAAAATCTTGTAGGATGTACTCTTTTATATCAACCGTTTTGAACGCTTGAAAAGATGGCAAAACAGATTTACAGTAGACCCCAAGTATAAAGGAGCATATTTCTTTTGGATGGTACATTTTGGATAACAAAACTATTTCCCTCCCTTTTACCGACATATGGTGCTGCATCATGCCTAAGCAATAAGTGGTTCAAAGTGGATGAAAAATTGATCATTTTAACTTTGGACATGTCTGAGAGTCGACAAACCCCACACCCACCCCACAACACACACCAAACACCCATCCCCCGGCATGATGCAGTATATTAAACATTGTTAATTGTAAATCCAGCCGTAAAACTAATGGTAATGGTAATTTTAACATAATCGTATTAATTTTGGTTTTTCGCTATTTGAAGTAATCCTAGAGACTTTTGAAGAGATATCATATTTTAAGAATATATTTATAGTATTATTTACAGGAAATTATTGTCAAGGACAAAAATTTTCAGCGTTTTTGCCTCAAGGACAGGCCTTCAATATTTTATCCTGAAGGACAACTTTCTTTGGGTATCAGTTTTTAGTCATTGATAGTATCAGTTTGTAGTTATCGGTAGCAGTTTTTAGGTATCAGTTTTTAGCTTGGTAGCAGTTTTGTTGTCCTTATGAATAATTTTGGAAAATATTTGTCCTTATGAATAATTTTTTGAAGAATGTTTGTCCTTACGGTAAAAATATTGAGGTTGTGTCCTTGAGGGAAAAAATATACAAATCTTTGTCCTTTAAATTAATTCCCCCTGTTATTTATGTCATGTTTTTCACTGTTTTAATAAACCTAAACTCTTTTGATGACATATTATATTTTAAGAAGATGGTTGTAGTACTATTTATGATCATGTTTTCTTTTCCATCTTCAAAATCTAAGATTAGCAAAAACTAATCTTCCTTTGTGTTGTAAATGATTTTTGCTGAATCATAAAAATTGTATATGTAAACTAAAATAAACTGAAATGTTGATATAAGCATTAGTACAGTAATTATTTTATTTTAAAGCATTATCAAAATCATATTGCAATAAAAATTTAATATTTTTATGTATCGGTAAATTTACCGTTACCAATCAACAGTGTGACAGAGTTCCAGTTTATTGGTATATCAATAATCATTTTACTAACGGTCAAGGTAAAATATTGGTAGTTATTTTTAATTATCAACAGTAGTAGCAGTTTTTTTTCTATTGGCCACGTTAATCATTACCATAACAACCTTAAATCGGACTGTATTGGCATGAAATAGTATAAAACTTTTGACTTTACTATGAAAATTAATTCTAAGTAGAAGAGATCATTTAACTAATAAGGGCTTAATTCTTTTCTATTTGGCTAGAAGTTTATCTTAAAATAGTATAGTAGAAAATTTTTAACTGAATGATATGGCAAGAGATCAAAATTAAGCATGCTTCTATATTTATAATCAAGGTTGGCCCAACAGAAGCGAGCAAGCCAATTCACTTAGGCAACCTCTAAGAAAAAGCAACCCTCCTAGATCTAAACACAATATCTAGAAATTGTTTATAGTAATCTAATGTAAGCTTAATAGTTGTAACTTTACACTTTAATTTGAAGTTTGAAAATTCAAATATGGCTACTGTTATTATATATATATATATATATATCACTGCTTATAATAGCTCCAGTATAATTAATTTTTGCTACAGTTTGAATTAACTTTGATATTGCTCATAGAAGCAAACGATAGGACCGATACTATTTGTAATCAAACTGAAAGGACCTTAACATCTTGGCAACTTATACAAACCAGCAACAGATTAAGCCTAGTCAACATCTTGTTACTCCATATATAAAGTGATTTCAAATCCGTGGATAAATTAGAACCTGCAGCCCATTACGTGATAGTAGGCCGACCCAAGTAACATTTCGCTGATGCATTTTACCGAACAACTTGTGATCACAGGAAACAATAAATAGTACGAAAAATTGAAATCGTAGTTGTTATCCCGCCTTTTGGCAAGACCGTGACACCAAAAAATTGATTGAAAATCAAAGACAGTCCATCCCGAAAAAGGGTTGCACACAGATTCGTTATGGATGCTGGTAAATTTTGCCTGAGTCCGGATCGAACTACAATTAACATGACACGAAGAGCAACGCTATGAAAGCCAACATTTCAAATTTCAAGTCGATCGGAGTTCGTATGCTCAAGTTATGAATCGATCAAATTCTGTGAGAAGCACGTTCTGTTCGTATCCATCATTTCACATCGATCCAGTTCGTATCCACAATTTCGCATCCATTTCATATCCATCAAGCATCCATCGGTTCGTATCCATCATGCCTACTCTACTTCGTATCCACTTGGCCCGGTTCTATTTCGATCCATCACATTTACTCGGCTTCGTATCCATCAATTGAAGTCAATTCGTATCGATTCCAATTGCACAGCAACGATCGATACGAATAAGCCACCGAACGATCGATACGAAGTAATATCTTTTATCGATACAAAGTGGCCTCCAGCCATCAATACGAAGCGGCCTCCAGCCATCGATACGAAGTGATCTACGAGCATCGATACGAACAAAGCCTCAAACGATCGATACAAAGAGAACACATAAAGATGGTTGACTCAGCATAAAAAGTGGATCGATCCTAAAAGTTAGCGCTACATCATCGGTCATCACGTGCTCAGAAGCGATGCGAATAGAAACGATGCGAACTCGATAGCCTTCACAAATTTGAGCTTGCATCGATCATAACTCGAGATCTACAAGTCAAATGCCACCAAATTTTCATAGGAGCTTGCATGCAACCTCAGGAATGTTCATGATCGATCTCGACTCGATCTCGATCGATGCGAATTTCATTCGTATCGATCACAGATCGAGTCCAAACGACCGGAGATCGATCACGTGGGCCCACCCCATGTGAGAGAAGAGGTCTTTAGGGATCTGGGCGAGATATTTGCTGCATATGCCTATAAATAGCAGCCCAGGACCTATTGAAAAAGGACTTTTGGCTCTTCTACGTCCAGACTCTGTCGAAAATACTATTGTACTCGAATTGTACTGTTGTAAATTATTGTAATCAGCGAGCAAAAATCAATAAAAGTCAGCCATTTTATAGTGGACATAGGCCATACGCCGAACCACTCTAAATCTGTGTCTTTCTGTGCATTTTTGCCTGTTTATCGATTGGTGTGTTTGTTAGATCTTCCTCATTTCATTTATATTCTTCATTTTATCTCTTTAAACACATCTGAAGAGTGTTGTGTCCAATTTTGATACAAACACTTTGGTGCTTTCACCGAGAAAACCCAGTTTTTCTCCTGCTCATTGGATCTACTGCCGATATTGGATTGTGAAAATCTAAGGAGAAAATCCAAATTTCAAGTTCAGAAGTTCTTCCATCCTATTCAGATTTGTACCAAGTCTAGGAGAGAGCTTCACTATCCACCATGGTCAACACTAGAACTACTTCAACAACTACATATCCAGAAGGACGGGACAAACAGAACCTCACGCAACTTCCTTATGCCGACCAGAACGCTACCGGACCTTCAAATCCGCAAGGCCCTATCACCAGGGAAGAGTTTCAACTGCTAATGCAAGAGCTGACACAAAGCCTCCAGCAGCTTACTCAGCAACTTCGTGCTAACGTGGAATTAACCAATCAACTGAATCGTCAGAGACGAAGGAGATCCAGAAGGGATCAGGCTTTTTATTCATCCATTGAGAGTTCAGCCTCTTCTAACTACGATCACCAATCCACATGCCCACGGTGGGACGAAAGCTATACTCAAGCTACTGGACATCAGCGCATATTGAACCTTGGGCAACTGAGAGTTGGTGTAGCGACCCGACTTTCTACCTCCAGAAAGTCGTATCACTATAAAGAAAGAAAGGGGTAGAAGACAGAAAAGATACAGAAGAAAGAACTAAACAACATCAGAATCTCAACAGCGGAACGAATGAAATATAATATATCACATAAATATTACATAATATACAACATCAATCAGAGTTACACAGATTTTACATCACATACTAGACAGTTATAAACACATGTCTAGTTAATACAACTCGATACAACTCAAATACAACACAGATATACCAACACAGCGGAAAACCTATATATCTATAACGCTGAAGCCTCCTGCTCCATTGCTCCTCCACAATTCGTCAAAGCTACCTGAATCCCTTGACTACTCGTAAAAATTTGAGTACCCGAGAGTTTAAGAAAACAGAAATAAACTCCGGGTCAGACATGGGTCTGGTATGAGTAACAGGTTTAAGTTGCTTAACTTTGAAAATCCTTTGAAAAGAAAAGGTATCACGTAAGACTTCCCACACATAAACATGGGTAAGTTTTTACCTTACGCTAACCAAACATTTGATAGGAAATTCAGTGATATTATAATAGGTCTAGGGTTTTCAAGTAAATAAGAAATAGCTGAAATTGTTACATCTATTAAATTCCAGCATACTACCCAAACATGTGGGTAATACAATTAAATCCGATGGCACTTATTGGAGATTGGATTTCATACAATGGCAGGTCTACTGGGGTACCGCCCGTCACAGTACCTGGCCTAGATCAGCGTACCGAGGATTACTTTCAATCCCCTGCAACACAAGGCCGGAACATCCCTTACTGGATAATTCCCGCACAAGACACCCCAGCAGTTGTTTGCAACCAACTGCCCACACAGCCGAATAAAAAGGGACATCTAGACAGGGGTAATCTTGTCCTACTTGGGTGCTACCCACTAACCTTGCTGCACCTCCCCTGTTTTAGCCATTCCCGGTTGATGAGGCTTGAGGCTACGATTACCTTTAGAGAACACATCTCTTAGAATGCTCATCGTCCACCTGACGATGTTCTGAAAGCATTCAATCCATACAAGTTCGTTCCGGGTTCGAACGAAACCAAAGGCATTATCTCGTTACACTCATTTTGGAATCACCCTCAGAGTTAACGACAATAACCCTTGCACTCTGAATCTTCATCTTCACTTGAGATTCACGACCTATCGTTAATTTGGATCGATGTGGTTTTCGGATATCCAAATCTGGAAACCCGATCCCAGTCTCATCGAAATCCAAATCGTATCTTTTAAGGCCAAGTTGTTTTAAAGTTAAAACAATTTAATTCAATTATCTATATACACACAGATAGATAATTCACAATAGATAATCAACATTATCATCATAAACATATAATTCATATTATCAACTCAACAGATAATCAATATTATCATACTTAAAACAAGCATCCATATCACATAGATATTACTCATCTCATATCTGAGATCACAATCAATCAATGGGATATCCATATCATTCATTCATAAGCAATGATTTATTATTCACAATCTATAATTAATTTAAAAGGAATTAAATTAATTACTTCTATCTCTAATTAATTTAAAGTAAATTAAATTAATTACTCATCTATAAATGCTGCTTATACAACCATTAACTAATTATATATCAAATTAATTAATCATTCTCTAAATATTCATCTTGATTAAACACCTTTGATTAATCATTCTCTAATTACAATAAGTAATTAGTCTTCTAATTAATTCCACAAATTAATTATTCTAAATCATTCATAGTAATTAACATTCAATTACTTCATTTATTAATTAAATATAATTAATTACATTTATCCTTAATTAATTACATTAATTAATCACCTCATTATTAATTATTCCTTAATTAAACAATTCATAATTACATCATTAATTATATTAATTAATAATCTCTAATTTATATTTAAACTAAATTACTTCCTTTAAATTAATTACATTTAGTAATTTAATCTTTAATTAAACACAATTATTAATCCCCTTTGATTAATAACAAACCAGTAATTAACTATCCTTAAGTACTCATATAAATTAATTATCCCATAATTAATTATCCCATAATTAATTATCTCCATTAATTATCCCTTGATTAATTACAAAAGTAATTACCCAAATTACTTACTTACAAATCATCTTATATTAATTACATTAAGTAATTACCATCTAATTACTTTCCTAAGTAATTGTGCTCCATTAATTACACTAAGTAATTTCACTTATCAAATCATCAAATGATTTCTTAAAATTATCTAAACTAAATTAATTAACTTAAATTAATCATATTATCAAAATTAATTGCAATAAGTAATTAATCTCTTAATTACTTTTATCAAGTAATTACATTTAACAATTTACAATAGATTATCTAAATTAATTAATCTAATTAATTATCAAAATTAATCACATTAATTTATTATTTAAATAATCCTTAGTTAATTATCTTCATTAACTAATAACATTTTCTAATTTACTTCTTAATTAATCTCTAATCATAAATTAATCTAAATTATTAATTTATAAATTAAATACATAAGTCATTCCTTAATTATCTTATTAATTAATCCACTTCAATATCTTAATTATCTCTAAGATAATCCATTTCTTTATAAATGATTTCATTAGCATTAAAGTGTAAAACATTACACTTTTGAATTTAAATTTAAATTACATTTTGAATTTAAGATTCAAAATGATCATTCTTTTAAACATTAACCAAATTTAAATATCAACTTATAAACCTATATAAGAAAAGTTCTGACTAAATTACTTAAAAAAACTATTTGATTTAAACATGTTTTAAAACATTCAGATTTAAAAACTGATTTAAACCACGGTTTTGAATTCAAGAAACTTGAATCCATTAATTTAACTTTGATTTAAATTCTTTGATTTAGACTTGCCTTAAACCCTTGATTTTAAATTCTTGATTTAATAAAAATCCAAATTCCCCTTTTTTTTTTAAAAAACTTAAAGATTTAAAAGTTTATTTGAAAACTAAACTTAACTTTGAATTTAAACCCAGTTTTAAACCTTGCTTGATAAATTAAATTTAGTTTTAAAAAAACTTTAAAACAGAGAACAGTTTCAAACCTGAAACTGTTACCATCTTTGACCCGAGCCCCCTCGAATTCACTTCGAGTCTCCCCCGTTCGCTACTTCGAGTAAAACACTCGAACTACTCGAGTAAACTCGAGTTTAACCTGAAGCACTCAAGCAACAACTTCAGATCCTCCAACGTGCTCGTGCACGTGTACAACCCAGATCGCCATCTTCGGTCAGCACTTCATCGACGAGCAAGTCGACATTCGCCTCAATACCAGAGCCCGATCATCTGAATCTCGAAACAACCACGTATACGAAATTCGAGCAAAAATTCAAAACCTAGAACAAACAATCTGGAACCACCCCCCAACCTGTCATCGCCTCGACCACAACGCTCCAATCACCTGAATCCACGAAACTTCGGCCATCCACTCCTCAACACCTCCTCCACCAACTCCCCAACCCACGTCGAACTCGATCACCTATCGACGACGAACGAGACCCATTTCAAACCCACGACAAAATTAGGTTTACAAACTAAATCGTACATCCTCCGCCACTACAGTGCTCTGATCAACTTCCTACCAATTTTCCTATCATCTCCGATCACTCCACTATCATCACTGAAAATCCCGACCTCTCCAATCATAAGGATCACCAGAAAATCCTAGTTTACCATTTTCTGGTTAAACCAGAAATGCTTCCGAATCTCTTTACTAAAAATAGTGATTTTAATTTTAAAAATCAAGTTTTTACTTAGGGATTCAGTTTATAAACTTGAATTGATAAACTAGAATGTTTGAATTTTGACCAAACTAATACTTGCCTGTCCTATTGTGTTTACCAGAGACATGCCAGTTTATTTTAACATAACTAAAATTTTAAACTAAAACAGATGATGTATCAAACAAGTTTTGTTTATAGTCTAAACCCAACAACAATTGGATCAAGAGAACATGAATTTTGTTCTAAATCTTAGTTTGAAACTATGAGCAGAGGTATCACAGATAACAGCATGCACACCCACATTTCTACATTCACATATACATATAGAAAAAAATACACCTATATAACAGAGATAATCAGGCAACCAGATTCTTAAATTTTTTTTAAATTAAGTGATGGTACTCACCTGTTTTGAAAATGAACAGAGCATTTTTGAAATAGCTTTTGAAAATTGAAAGAAATGCTTGAATCTGGAAACTTTGAATTGCTGTGATCTTCAAAAATGCTTTGTTGATGAGATGATTTAAGCTTTGAAATTGAACTGAAGTTGCTTCGAGAATGGACAGAGCACTCTTTAGCTTTGAAAACAGTTTTGAACTTTTTAAAACTGTAAAGGTTTTGCTTTGATCTTCCTCTAAATCACCTTGCTTTTGTTTAGTTGAATGATGTTTGAGTTTGAAAAAAAGGAAAATGCTTGCTATATATTTTTCTGGTTTGCTATGTTTATGATCGAATTAGAAATGAGAAGAGATGTATATGTAGAAGGAAAAGATTACAGGGGAAGGTGATATCTGGGTTTGCAAATGCTGGTACAATATTATTATCTTTTGATCAGAGATTTTTATAAATGGAGGCTGAATTTTGTTTAAACAATTCGATTTTGACTTTACTTGTTTTGTTGAAAGGAAAGCATTAAATGAATAAGTACTTTATGTCCCCTACTACTTATTTTTATGTGTATGATATTTTGTTACTTTGCTTTGTTCTTGCATTTTAAACTTTTACGGGTTACATACAATACTTATTTGCCTTGTTACATACTTAACTTATTTTATTTTTACTTGCCTAGCATACTTATGCTTATTTTATTTTTACTTGCCTGGGTAAGTTATATCCTATTACCTGTTTTGTTTTTATACTGTATATTCTTGCCTACAACATAAATTTAGACTATAAGATTCTAGACTTATAAATATAAAGTTGCTAGAGTTATTTGTTATAAAATTTAACCTAAGTATTTAATTCTAACACAAGTGCTTATTTTATTCCTTTTTTATTTTAAAACTTAGACTATCAAATACTACATTTATTTATTATTATTTTGTTTATACTTATATTAAATATTTATAAGGTTTATTTTATTTAAACATTTTTGAAAGACTTCCTTTCAAATTTACAAATCATAGTTTCTTCCAAATATATATATATATATATAACAATTTCTATTCATATTAAAAATCTATTTGTAAAAATATTACATTATTAATATTGTTTAAAAATAACTCATTATTAAATTAACATAATTTATAAAAGAGATTATCTCTTCATTACTTATTTTCATCAAGCTATGCTTAAAAAGAGCAAAATAAACTTTTTATTAATTTTAAACTTATAACTAAAATCATTTGAAACAATATTAAACTTTTATCCTGAATATTTTAAAGCCATATGGTTATTTATTTAATATTGAATTTAATCAAATTTCCAAATTACCAAAAATATTAGAATTAGAAAATATGCCTTTATTTATTAACTTTTAAAACAAATCTGGTCTATTTACAATATATACAAATATATATATATATATATATATACATTATAAATAGAAAACAATTTATTAGCTTTTAGAAGATAAATTATCAGTCAAATATTTATTTAAAAGATGATTATTAAGTCAAATTCAAATCTTATTAACAATTATTATCATATTAATTTAATTTTAACATAAATTATTAAATTGATATTGCTTAAAATTTCCGGGATATCACAGTTGGCCCATCAACCAGCCATCAGACCAAACCCTCTTCCCAAGGAGGGACAATACCTTATCATCCTACTAACAACCGCGCTGCTGCCACTGCTGTTGAGTCGGGAGCTAACACTCGAAACCAAACGGATCCGAACCGTCGCCAGCATGAGTATACCCCTGAACCTTAAATTCTTGAAGATCTAGGCCAAGGAGGCAAGGTATGGACCGTCGATCGTGCTCGGCCCCTCCTCGCATTGCGGAACCCGACCACACCTTGGCTCAGCATGCCCAGAATGTCCAAATGCCGGATATCCCGACAATGATCCGTCAGATGATCTGCGAAAGTCAGTGCCTCGCTAATGATGACTGGGGAATCTCCCGGAGTCATACTCCTTTCACTGATGATATACTCTATGCTGAACCGCCCCAACGATTCAAAATGCCAACACTACCCATTTATAAAGGGAGCTCTGATCCTAACCGGCACATCTTAAAGTATGCTAATGATGCGGTCAAATGCTGAAGTTTCCCGATCTCCCTAGGGGGCATAGCAACTATGTGGTTTACTCGTCTACCACCTCGATCTATCTCATTTTTGACCAGTTGGTAACGAAGTTTGTTGAACAGTTTTGCATGCATGTCACAAGGCCGAAAGATGTTAACAACTTGTCTAGTATCACTCAAGCTCCCGGAGAAGCACTCAAACGTTATCTGGAGAGATTCACGCTGCATGTGCTGAGATTAGTAATCCCAATGACAATTCAATTCTGATGGCACTAACTAATAGGATTTATCCTAATTTTGAATTTGGCAACTCGTTGGCCGGAAAACCCCCTGCGTCATTGGACAGTTTCTATTCTAAGGCAGCCCAGTTCTCGAGAAAGGAGGATGCGAAACAATCTAGGAAAAAGAATGACGCATGGCCCAGTATGGAAGGAATCCAGAGCAATGTCACTGTTAAACAAACCAGGGAGAGTTCTGGAAAGGTACAATTGAACATACAGAATAAACAGAATCAATAGAAAAGCAATGGAAATCAAAGCAGGAAACGGGATCAGAATCGTGGGCCAAGACATAGAGCTCCTATGTTTGACAATTATACTACTTTAAATACGTCTCTGAAAAATGTGTATCTACAGACCTGCAATACTATCCAATATAAGAAACTTGCTCCGAAACAATCGTCGGAAAAACTGATTCAGACAGGGAAGTTTTGTAGGTTTCACGATAGTTATGGCCACAACACAAACGAGTGCCGTCATTTACAAGATATTATTGAGAAGTTGATACAGGAAAGAAAGTTGGAGAAGTTTGTGCGGGCGTCGCAATCAGGAGGTGCGGGCCCATCGAATTAAAACCAAATACCAAATCAAACGAGACCGGAGGAACCCGCTCGTACTGGCGGGAGGCTAGTGATTAATACTGCTAGTGGTGGTCCTCATCCAGCAGATCGAAGCTGGAAGGAAATGGAGTCGTATGCCAGCTCTATTAGGCATGCGAGCTTCGAATGTTGTAGTAATTTGGAAGACAGAGCTTCGGCCAAACAACAGAAAACGATGACAGATGACATTGTATTTCGAGATAGAGATGCCGATGGATTTGAAGCCCCAACCATTGATCTGCTAGTTATTTCTGCTTAGGTAGGTCCTGCTTAGATGGAGAGGATCTTAGTGGATAGTGGAAGTTCAATGAATATATTGTTAAAGAGCCTACGATCAGATAAAGATGGAAATAAAGGATTTGAAGCCTTGTCAATCCCTCATTCATGGCATCAATGGAAGTGCGACAATACCCACTGGGATGGTGGAGCTACCAGTGGAATTGGGGATTGGAGAACGCTGGAGAGTCCGGATATTACAGTTTGTTGTGTTGGATATAGACTCGCCATACAATGCTTTCTTGGGCCGACCGACCCTAGTTGAGTTCAGGGCTGCCATTGCCCCTTGGTGTCTAACTTTAAAATTCCATATCGACAATGAAGTTGGAGTCGTTCAGGGAGACCAGGCTACTGGACGAGCCTGTTATGTTGTCGAGCTATGAGAGGCGCAGCAAAAAGAAAAATGAAAGGGCGTAGAGGAATCTCTCTACATCCGCTTCATGGAAAATTAACAGCTTAACGCCTGGGCCTAGGCCCGGGTACCCCAACCAATTCTCAAGGGATCTTGACCCGAAAGATACCGAAAGTGAAGAAGAAAGTAAAGGCAGTCAAGCTTCCCCAGCCGAGCTGACGATCGATGTTCCAATTGACGATAATGACGATTCTAAAATGATAAAGATTGGATCTCAGCTAAGCCAGCAGATGCAAGAGGAATTTGTTGAATTTCTCTAGACAAACCTTGATGTGTTTGCCTGGACGCACTCCGACATGTGTGGGATCTCGCCGGACATCGCGAGCCACATATTGAACATTGACCCGTGGCATGTCCCGGTCAAGCAAAAAATGCGTGGTATGGATCCAGAGAGATCTGCCGCCCTTAAGAAAGAGGTAGATAGACTCAAGTCGAACAGGTTTATCTGAGATGCGTTATATCCGAAATAGGTGTCCAATCCTGTGCTTGTCAGAAAGCCTAACGAGAAATGGAGAACATGCATTGATTACTCAGACTTGAATAAAGCATGCCCTAAGATAGTTTTCCACTTCCCCGAATCGATCAGCTCGTAGACTCAACGGCTGATCAAGAACTATTATCCTTCATGGATGCATATTCTGGCTACAATCAGATACCTATGCACTTACCCGATCAGGAGCATTCTAGTTTCGTCACCGATCTGGGACTTTACTACTACAAAGTTATGTCATTTGGACTCAAGAACGCTGAGGCAACCTACGAACGGCTAGTTAATCGAATGTTCGCTAACCAGATCGGAAAAACCATGAAGGTATATGTGGACGACATGCTTATGAAGTCACGGTTCTCCACTGATCATATCAAAGACCTGAAATCGATGTTCAACATCCTCCGAGAATATAGAATGAAACTCAACCCGTTGAAGTGTCATTTCGGAGTCACTTCTGGAAAGTTCCTTGGATTCATCGTCAATGCTCGAGGAATTGATGCCAATCCCGAGAAGATCTGGGCAATCAGAAATCATGAGACTCCAAAGACTATAAAGCAAGTACAAAGCCTCAACGGGAAAGTAGCAGCACTGAGCAGGTTCATTTCGAAATCCACCGACAAATGCATTCCCTTCTTCGATTTGATCAGAAAAGGAAAACGGAATTTCGAATGGACTACAGAATGTGAAGGTGCATTTCCAAGCACTGGTTCAACACCTGTCTATACCACCCATTCTATCAAAGCCTATTGATCATGAGAGATTGTACATCTACTTGGCAGTGTCAGAAAACACAATCAGTGCTGCCTTAATTCGGGAAGAAGATTGAATACAACGGCCAGTATATTACATTAGCAAACGATTGATCGGAGCAGAGAGGAATTCCTGAAGCTGGAAAAGTTGGCTTACTGTCTTGTTATTGCCTTGAGGAAACTCCGCCCGTATTTTCAGGCTCATCCTATCACTGTATACACTGACCAGCCGTTACAACAGATCCTTACGCAGCCTGAGACGTCTGGTAGGTTACTTAAGTGGAATATCGAGCTGAGTCAGTTCGACATCACCTACACTCCAAGGTGAGCTATCCAAGGACAAGTCCTGGCAGACTTCATCGCTGATTTTACTATCCCGGAGGACTTGCCTGAAACCCGTGAATCTCCCAAATATGTCTGGAAGCTACATACTGATCGTGCATCAAACGACCGTTGCTCAGGCGCTGGGGTTGTACTTGAAACTCCCGAAGGCCGATCTATATGCTATGCTCTAAAATTCGATTTCCATGCGACCAAAAACGAGGCTGAATATGAAGCCCTACTCGCTGGATTACGGCTTTCTAGAGATTTGAGAATTATTACTGTGGATATTTACTGCGATTCACAATTGGTCGTGTGCCAAGTTCGGGGGGAGTACCAAGCTAAAGACCAAAGACTAGTCGCTTATCTTGCTCGGGTTCAGGAAATATTAAATCAGTTCGATTATTATGTCATCTATTGCATACCCCGAGAACACAATCAGAAAGCCGATTCCTAGGCAAAGTTAGCCAGTACCAGTAAGGCATAATAGATGGGACGCGTTCCCGTAGAGACATTATCTTCCTCGAGTATTGATCAGATTGAGACAGACTGGGTATTTGGAGTCGTTCCTGATAAGAAGTCATGGATGACTCCATTTAGAAACTATCTTGAGCATGGAATCCTGCCAGAGCACAGGAGTGAAAAAAGACAAGTTCTTCGAAAGGATTCGCGGTTCACTATTCAGGATGGAGTCATGTATAGAAGAGGGTACTCTGTTTCTTTACTCTGGTGTATCTCCCATGATGAAATCAAGCGAGTATTACATGATATACACGAAGGAGAACGTGGCGATCACACCAGGGGGCAAGCTCTTGTTAAGAAAGTACTCTGGTATGGATACTATTGGTCGACTGTAAATCGCGACGCATCAGATTATGCCAGGAAATGTGACAGATGTCAGAAACATGCTCGGATTCCAAGAGCTCTGCCTACCGAAATAACTCAGATGGTCAGTCCCTGGCCGTTCACGGTATGGGGCATCGATATTATTGGTTCTCTACCTCTAGCTAAAGGTGGTGCGAAGTACACCATCATTGCAGTTGATTACTTTACCAAATAGGCAGAAGCCGAGCCCCTCGCTACTATCACAACGAAGAAACTGATCAACTTTGTAGTATGCAGCATCATTTGTCGATTTGATCTCCCACATATCATCATCACCGACAATGGAGCCCAATTTGACAGTTTTGAATTTAAGAATTTCTATCAACGATTCCACATCCAGAAGAAGTTCTCCGCAGTTGCACACCATCAAGCGAATGGACAGGTTGAAGCTGTTAATAAGGTTATAAAGTCTATTCTGAAGAAACGTCTGGAGAAGGCCGGGGGCAAATGGGTCAATGAACTTCCTCTGGCCCTATGGGCTTATCGGAAAACCCACAAATCCACGACCGGCCACACTCCATTCTCTCTTTCCTACGGTTCAGAAGCCGTTATTCCAGTCGAGATAGAAGTACCTGCTCATCGTGTGACATATTATGATCTGAAGACGAATGCTATATTACTTGCTGAATCTTTAGACTTATTGGATGAGAAGCAGGAAGAGGCTGATTTTAGGGCAGCCGTGTACCGAAGTCGAGTCGCCCAATTGTACAATGCCAAGGTCCATACCCGAACCTTTGAACTCGATGATCTCGTCCTTAAGGGAATTTATCCGGTTCCTTCACATATGTAACCAACATGGAAAGGGCCGTATGTTATCGAACGAAAGCTCGAAGATGACACATTTAAATTATCGACCATTGATGGTCTCTCTTTTCCGAGAGCTTGAAACAGCGAAAGTCTTCGTTGCTACTACACATAACATGCTTTATTTATTCATTCAGTTTGCTTTTCATTTGCAATTTATTTATGCATTTTGAATTTTGAATATGTAATAAGGCAACTGACTTTGCCGTATTTTCTTATTTCAGCAATAAAAAGCAATCTCTTCGAGCCAGAGTAGTGATTTCTAAAATGCGTTATACGACCATCACAATGCACGGAGAGCTAAGTTCTATCCTACGATGGGATTTATTCAAATAGGGAGTGACTGTGATACGATCAGTCACTTGCTAAGTGAAAGCCGAGCTCGAGGGTAAGTCATTACACTAAAGCCAAAAAAAGCTTGATACATGACAATCCTCTCACTAACTCCAGATTCCTAGAGTGCGAACTGGAGTATAAACTCACTAATACAAGCTCGAAGAGGGTGAATCCGTCCACCTAACGACTTCGCCCGTATTTAAACCAAGTTTGAGGAGGATGGACCCGTCCATCCAACAACCTCGCTTGTTAACTCAGGGTGGATGTGATCCGACCATCCACGATCCTGATACATCTATCGTTCCCAGAGTGCGAACGAAATTCTAAAACTCACAACAGATGTGATTGACCGTATGTTAACCAACTCTAAGTCCTCAGAGCATGGACTGGGATATAAACATCAACCAACTCTAAGTCTCCAGAGCGTGGACTGGGGTATAAACATCACCTAACTCTAAGTCCCCAGAGCATGGACTGGAGTATAAACATCAACTAACTCTTAATCCCTAGAGTGCGGATTGGAGTTTAAATACAAACCGGGTGTGAATCGACCACCAGTAGGACAACTCCGAGTCTCCGGAGTGCGGACCGGAGTATAAACGCAAATCGGGTGTGACTGACCACCCATGAATCAATCTAAGTCCCCAAAGTGCGGACGAAATTCTAAATATCAAACGGGTGTGACTGACCGCCCATAAAATAACTTAAGTCCATGGAGCGTGGACATATCTCTAAAACTTAAGCGGGCGTGACCGACCGCCAACGTACAAGTGCAATCCCCAAAGTGTGGATGCAATCACCGATAGAAGAGCGAGTGTGATTCGACCACCCGAACTCGTCTTGTTTCAGACTCGCCTCAACAGAGTTGAACTTGATATATTAAAGGTGAGGAATGATGGCCTATCGATCTTCTCAATTTGTTCCCGAAACTAGGGGCAGAACTTAAGTATCATCCACTGATTGAGACAGTGTAGCATTAGAACTTGACTTAACGATTCGATCATGGCCCGAAGCTGTGATTTCAGAGCTCAACAACTAAACTCAGGTCCAATTCAGAGGCTAAAACTTCACAAGTGTATTGAATGGAAGTTCAAACGCTGAAATAGTTAAGTGAAATAAACGCAAACTGTGCTGAAGATAAAAATGGAATTTTATTTCAACTATTCTTTGGAAAAGAAGGATAAGTACAAAAATTATTCCAAAAAATCCTACTAGCAGGGGCCGAACCCGCGCCTATACACGACCTACAAAAAACAAAAGGAAATTCCAATCTATCTACCAAAAATGCCCCAAGAAGACATGCCCATTCTCTCACTTTCTTCTTCTTCTTCTTTGGCTTAGACCCGCTAGAACTACCGCTCGGATGCCTCTTCGAGCCCTTGCTTTTTGGTGGTAGATCTCTAGTCGGAGGAACTATAGTAACCTCTTCCTCTGAACTCACATGAATTGAAATGCTTCCTGAAGGTGGAGTCGGAGGAATAGGATCAACGTCGGAAGATGAGAGAGGCACACCGGTGTCGACCATTGTAACACCGGGAGAAATCATTCGCAAAGGAGCTCGACCAAGGGCCGCCATCCCACCTCCAATACCACTGGCCCACGCAGCTGCTTCCATTTCAACGTTGATTTTAGCAATTATCTCCTCTTCATGCATTGTTTGGGCATCTCCAGTGAGGCTAGCAGTTGGGCCCGAGAAGCTGACCACAGGTGCACCTCCGCTCATGACAAATGGCAGATTGACAAAAGGATCACTTTGATGACCGAGAAGTTCCTCCATCATCTGCTCATCAAAAGTAAATGTGCTTCCCTATGCTCTGTCCATCGGTGCAATGGCCGTTGTCATGGCCACTTCCATTATGATGGCCTCTTGTTCATGATGCGGCTCGTGAGTTGCAGAAGGCACGACAGATGTAGCTCTTATCACTGAATAGAGACAAAGAAAGAGAATTAGTGATTAGTTCAATCAACATTTCGGGCTTTGAATGAGCACAAGAAATGTTTAGAATACCTTCCTCAGAATGACTTACAAGCGAAGCTAGAGCGGCTTCAATGACTTGCTCATGAGCTGGAGACAACTGCGGTTGATCGGGATTATACGTAGGAACAGACTGAAGATCAACCGCAGATGTAGATTTAGGCAATGTTGGCACAAGAGTTCGAAACCTGCATCATGGCACTCAACGCCAGAATCCTCTCCAGCCTCCAAGTGTTGAGTATCGAGTCTCTCCTTTTCATATGTGATCGTGATGTCATGGAGAACTTTTCTCTCATCTTCACTCAGCACCCAGTTCTCTAGTTCAAATTCATCGACTGATTCAGCTTGGTGTTCTGCCTTTTCATCTTCCACCAAGCGGCCCCAAGCATTATAGAAGTGTGATGGAGAGTTATCGAGCCAGGTCAGGTTTCGGTGCTTCAGAAAAATAGCATTGTATGTGATAAGAAGATCTTCGATATCGGCCACTAACCTAGTCTCTGCCATCTTCACTTCATTTTCAACCCTGGCCCCGGTTTCTTGAATTTTAAGTGTTACTGCGTCCCTCTCATCCCTAAGCACTACAGCCTGTTCACACGCTTCCTGGGCAGCTTTGTATGCATCATCTTTCTCTTTGACGATTTCGGCAAATTTGGCCTTAAGCTCCTCAAGTTCTTTAGGTGCCCCGTCACGTTCGGCCATGACTATGGTGATGCGATGCCCCATCTCTTCAACCAAGGCCTGGTGTGTCCGCCTAATCTCTTCCATTCGCCGAGTATCCTCATCAGCCTTTGTGTTGGCCTCTGTTTCTAAGTTCCTGTCGGACTCGCTCTCATCATGAAGCACCTGAATTATGCAGTCCTTTTGAGCGAGATCGGTTTCTAATTTCTTAATCATTTTCGCCCGCTCGAAGGCCACCGCCGATGCTTTGTCCACGGTCTTCATCCACTCCCAATATTGGTTGTAAACGTCATGGATGTAATCGTGCATAGTTTGTTCTGCCTCAACTAGAATTCTCTTTAAATGTGGAGGAAAGATGTAGCTATCGAAACAGATATTTGGAAAGTCTTTTTTCAGCTGGCCGATTCTGATCGCTCCCTTCCTAGTGGGCTCTGTAACATCTTGCTCAATAATAGTGGGAGTTTCGATTTTCGTCCTCCTGCGCTGTGAATCGGACCTTGGTACTTGGGCAGGCTGTCTTTTGCGTGAAGGTTCCAAGGGTTGTTTGCCATGACCAGAAGGTTGTGTTGGGACTCGAGGTGGTGAGGAGCGTGATCGAGAGCGAAGCCTAATTCTCAATCTCTCTCTCTATCCCTCTCCCTATTGTAACGCTCCTGCCTAGAATAACCATGATCACGGTCTCTATCAAGCTCCCTTCTACGGGACTCATAATATGAACTGGACGACTGGCGTGCCGAGCGAAGACTACCGAGCATGGATTCTCGCCTCGACATCGTATCTGCAAAATAAAAAGGGAAACATAATTAGTACTCTCCAAAAATGAATGACTTATGACTGGAAATCGTGTAGTGCCGCGAAGTGTAAGTATGCATGTGAAAACCCCTCGACCAACCGGTTATATCGGCTGTACTAGCAGGAAGTGACTTGCTTAAATCTAAAATGCTTTGTAGCCCTTTCAACCCGGTGTCTTGTTAAAGCAACACATAATCTGGAATTGGAATATCAGCAAGCCCTTCGAAAGGATTCTCCATTTGTGGGAGAGGAGCCTTCGAGATAATAACACCGATGGCTGGCAGAGACATGCCCGAGGATTTCCATCTTGAAGACTTATGAAGCTTATAAGCAACTACCTTGCCTTTCCTCCTTCCCTCTAAATCCCGAGAACTGTCTGGGGGCCCACCTATGGGTTCGTCTTCGATGGACGTATCTTCTTCGTCACCCTGCTCGACTATTACAGTCCCGGGCGCCCTACACATAGTCCGTCTTGTCGGGGCTATCCTAAAAGCTCCTTCAGGTCTTTATGGAGAATGGTCACTGTATTTATAGAGGAAGATGTGCATAGATCGGGCTGAAAATTCACAAGAAGAATCTCTAGATCCATAGGGGCCCACTAAAACGATCGATGGTATAAATTTTACAAAAATAATGATCAGGGCCGATCGTTATTTTTGGTTCCCATCAATGTGCAATCATTCGTGGGTGGTCCCATAGGCCTCCAGGCCTTGCTTCCAAAATATGGTGTCATTCTGAGCTATAGTTTTTGAGATATCGCACATTCTTTATACAACACTGATCGTTATGCTGATCGAACGATTAGTGTCTTTTTATGTTTTTCTTGAGTTATGTTATGCAATCGAAAATGTAGGCTCTTCATGATGTAAATTACTTGCTCTCCAAATTTTGTGCAATTCCGACGTATCTTTTGTGAGATATCATCCAATCTTCATTGAATATGGATCGTTTTGGTGATTTGTATGATCATTACAATAACGATCGGCCTCTTTTTCCAAGATTTGGGAGTTTTGTCATGCAATCATTTTGTGTGGGCTCCACTCTTCAATATATTATTGCTTTGAAAGTTTCAAGTGCATTGGCTTTGTAAATTTTGAGATATTGATCGATCTTTGTCGATTTACGCTGTTTCATGGATCGTTCTAGATCGATCCATATAAATTCTTTATTTGTCCATAACTCGAGCATACAAACTCCGATTGGCTTGAAATTTGAAAAGCAGCTTAATATGGCCTTCCTTGTCGCTTCATATTGATTACACCTAGATTAGGACCCGATCCAAATCTGTTCGACCATTGTCCATAATACTGTATATAGTCGATTGTCAAGGCTGGTAACCAACAGTTCTTAACCAAATCTACGGTATCACGGCCTTGCCAAAAGGAGGGATAACAATTGCCCCTTAAAGTAACTTTGAGAAGTCACAGGCTTCAATCGTTATAAAGAATTCCATCTAGTTTATTGAATGGTCGTCACCCTTCCGTTGATTTATCTTCCCAATGTGCTATATCCCTCTTTGGTCATCATGATGCTTGGTCGTTTTCCAATAGTATAAATTCAAGATTATACTCTATCAGTTGCTATATGTGTCCGGTTCTATCTGATTCGGTCTTTTCTCCAATAACTCCAGTGAAAATTCAATTTCTATCGGTTTCAAGAAATTGAATTTTTAGAATATACATGTGAATGTTTAAGTACACGTTCTTGTCATTGGCTCCCGGATGCGTTTGTACACTCACGAGTCGTCACCAATTCCTTATAGTTTAATTGCAATTGAATTGCAATTCCTTATTTATATTATTTTATAATGAAATAGGAGTCGTAATAAGTCACTCGATGGGAAGGGATTTCAAGTTCTACAGGGATGACGGCCTCAGAGCCGTAAGAAAGGGCGAATGGAATATGGCCAGTCGTGGACTTGTGAGTGGTTCTATAAGCCCATAATGTTGTTGGGAGTTTATCCACCCACTTGCATCTAGCCTTTTCTAAACGTTTCTTTAGAATGGACTTTATGATTTTGTTCACGGCTTCAACTTGTATGTATGCTTGAGAGTAAGCAACTGCTGCAAATCTATTTTCAATATGATGCCAACGGCAGATGTCTTTGAATTCAACGCTGTCGAATTGGGTTCCATTATCGGTTACTATGGTTCGTGGAAGGCCAAAATGACAAATGTTGCTCCGTACAATGAAGTTGATTACTTTCTTCATCGTGTCATGGCTAAAGGTTCAACTTTGGCCCATTTGGTAAGGTAATACACCGCTATGATGGCGCACTTCGCTCCATCTTTAGAGATCGGTAAGGAACTCATAATATCAATGCCCTAAGTGGCAAACGACAATGTACTAACCATTTGTGTAACTTCCATCGGCGAAGCTCTCAGAATTTTTTTCAAATATCTAGCACTCGTCGCATTGTCTAGCATGATCAGCCATATCTCATTTGACAGTTGGCTAGTAATACCCATAGCGGAGTATTTTCTTTGTTAGGGTTTGCCCCTTGATGTGATCGTCACATTCTCCTTCATGGACTTCTCTCGAGACTCATTTTATTTCTTCATGGGCGGTACACTGAAGTAGGGGAATAGAGAAACCTTTTCTATACATGACTCCTTCTTGGATGATGTAGCGTGAAGCTTTGTGAAAGATCTATCATTTTTCATTCCTCCATCTAGGAAGGATTCCTCATTGTAAATAACCTTTAATATAAGTCACCCACGACTCCCTTCTCGGGCCCATCTCCAGAACCCAACCAATCTCCATCTGGTCGATGCTCGGAGCATCTAGTACTTTAATTAGGACAAATTATATTTGCTGCACATTCTTGGAACTAGCCAGCTTGGCCAGTGAGTCGCCTTTCTTGTTTTGTATCTAAGGATGTGTGTAATGGTGTAATACTCGAACACGGCTAGTAGCTCTTGGACCCGGCTGAGATAAGAAGCAAGTCGCTGCCCCCCAGCCTGATAATCTCCCCTGACTTGGCATACTACTAACTAGAAATCACAAAAGATTTGTAAAATTTTCACTCCTAGTTCTTTGATAACTTTGAGCCGATCGATCATGGCTTCATACTCGGCTTCGTTGTTTATTGCAGGGAAGTTGATTTTCAAGCTGTAGCAGATCGATTGTTTCCTCAGGAGTCACCAACACGACTCTGGCGCTAGAACATCGATCATTGGATGCTCCATCCCTGTACATTTTCCATCGGTTGGTTGGTTTTCCACTGCTCTCTAGAGAGTCGTCTGATTGATTGAATTCAGCTATAAAGTCCACCAATGTCCGTCCTTGGATAGCTCTCCGAGGGAGATAAGTGATATCAAATTGGCTTAGCTCAATATTCCATTTGATAAACCTTCCAGATGTCTCAGGTTGCTAAAGCACCCGTCGTAACGGCTGGTCGATGTAGATGTTAATGGAGTGAGCCTGGAAGTAAAAGTGAAACTTTTGTGATGCAATAAACAGGCAGTACGCGAAGTCTTCCAACTTCGAGTAGTTTCTCTCAGCACATGTCAGTCGCTTGCTAATATAATATACTGCCCTTTGGATCTGATTCTCTTCACGTAATAGTGCGGCACTTATGCGTGTACTGACACCACTAAATAGATGTATAAGTCTTCACGATCCAGTGGCTTGAATAGGATAGGAGGTCGCTCTAGGTGATCTATCCTGAATGCGTCAACGCAGTCCTGCATCCATTCAAAGTTTCTCTTTCCTCTCTAATTAGGTCAAAGAAGAGAATTCACTTAGTAATGGCCTTATAGATGAATCAACTTAGGACGATGATCTTCCCATTTAGGCTCTGTACCTGCTTGATTGTCTTTGGTGCCTGGATGTCTTCGATTGCCTGAATCTTCTTAGGACTGGCTTTAATTCCGCGAGAGTTGAGCATGAAACCCAAGAACTTCCCTGACGCGATGATAAAAGAGCATTGCAAGGGATTTAGTTTCATTTCCCATCTTCGGAGAATACTGAATATTTCTACGAAGTCATCGATGTGGTTGTTTGATTACTGTGACTTCACGAGCATATCGTCCATACATACTTCCATTGATTTCCCGATATGGCCTTTGAACATTCGGTTGACCGGCCTCCGGTAAGTTGTACTAGAGCTCTTAAGTTCAAATGGTATCATAACAAAGCAATATAGCCTTAGATCGGTAATGAAGCTGGTGTTCTTCTGGTGGGGGATGTGCATCGGAATCTGGTTGTATCCGGAGTACGCATTCATAAATGAAAGTAGTTCATATCCAGTGTTTGAGTCTACCAGCTGGTCGATCCTCGAAAGTGGAAAGCTGTATTTCGGGCATGCTTTATTTAGGTTAGAGTAGTCGACGTATGTCCACCAGTTTCCATCAGCTTTTCTTACATAAACTGGATTGGATACCCATTTCGGATAGAGGGCGTCATGGATAAACCCATTGTTTTTTAGTTTATCCACTTCCTCTTTAAATGCAACAAATCTTTCTGGATCCATGCCGCGTTGCTTTTGCCACGTCGTCATTGTTTCACCGAGACATACCTCGGGACGATATTCAATGCATGGATCGTGATCGATGAGATCACACATATGTCTGAATGGGTCCAAGAAAACACATCAAAACTCATTAGGAGAAAGCCAGCTAATTCTTTCATCATCGTTGCACTGAGCTGTGATCCGATTTTCAGTACCCGTGATGGGTCGCCATGACCGACTGTAATGTCGATCGTTAGCTTAGCGGGTGCATCCTTAGATTCCTTAAGTTCAAACATAACTGTTTCATGTAACAATCAACGTGAAATCCGGTTGGGACGGTTACTCCGATCGAATCCCAGAGTCTTGTCATGAGTTATTAATTCTGACAGTGAAGGGCTCTAAATGCTTTGAGTTATTATCTGCAAATGGCCAAAGATTAGGCTTAGAAACACGCTGAATCAAATATCGAGTAGGGTTCAGCCTCGTGTTGCATGCAACTACATAGCTAGCCCTTGCTTTGAGTTTGAATCTGCTTGTATATTCGAGTAATGTGCTTTTCATTCAATGTACTCATGATCTGTTACTCGTCGTTCGGGTTAGAGTGATGGTCAGTTGAAAATGAGCTTAGGCATCAATTCGACGATTCTATCTCTAGGCATTCTTTCGATCGTAGCCTCGTCTCATTGTAAACACCAGATATGAGCCACAGTATTGAGCTATTGTAGTCAGCTTTTGGATGATCGCACCTTTACCCCTGATATCGGGTTGATAAATGTACTGCATGGATGGTCGAGTCTCATCCTAGTCGTGTTTATACTCCCACCTAAGCTCCAAAGACTTAGAGTTGATCAATGAATGGTTGGTTCACATTCATCTTGTTTCTCGCACGTGCCCCTAAGTCTGGAGCATACGTCGATAAGTAGGAAGGCAAATCATATACACTTTAGCTTTATACTCTTTCCCATTGAATCGCGGAATCGGGTTTGTTGATGGAAGGCTGAGCCATGCCTATTCTGGATTGTATTCTAGTTTTCCCTTCCTGGGGGAAGACCTCGATGCTTTGTCGAAATTCGAACATGAGTTGTGTACCGAACAATCAATCACGTCCAATTTTGGTGTAAATGTCGCCATGCTTTAGGTAGGGACCTCTATTTGTGGTTGGTGTGGATTGATATTGACCGTCGATCTAGTGGTATGATATAATAAGTCTCTCATAACTTCAGATGTCATTCCGAGTAGTTTGGTATTAAGGCCTCCTTGCAGTCGTTGCCTTAAATCGTAAAGAACACCAAGCCAGAGCTATACTGAGCTGTCGTGTTCAGCTTTTAGTGATTTATACTCCTGCTCCCAGTTTTCGATCGGTGGAGTTAGTTCATGGATAATCGAATCTCATCTGTAGCATGTTTATACTCCTCCAGTCAAGTTCAGGCCAGAGTTTATGGAACAGTGAGTGGTCTAACTACACTCATTTATTTGTTCATACTCATATCCGCACTTTGAGGATAAAAGTTTGTTGGCGGGTGGTCGAATCGCATCCAATTTGTGTTTATACTCCAATCCACACTCTAGGAACTTAGAGTTATTTTGAAAATGGTCGAACCACATTTTGCTTAGTCATTTCTTCTGCCCCCAAGTCAGGGGCAGCAGTTGAAGATGGTCGTCATATCATGTTCAATCTTACTTGGGTTCTTCACGTCGAGTTGTGGAAAGGAGTTGATTAGTGGATGGTCAGACTGTATCTGATTTAAACTTGGGCTCTCAAACTGCCCCTTGCATGCGGGGCAGGATTCGATGCATGAACGGTCATACCTCATCCACTTTTATCTAGATCTTACTTCTACTAAACTTTAGGAGTGAGATGAGTGTTTTGGCGAACTCTATGCCCGAACAGGGTAGCGGATTGTCGGACCACATCCACTTTGAGTTGTGTCTTTGCCCCCAAGCCAGGGGGAAGAGTTGGAGAGTGGGCGATCGAACCACGTCTACTTTTTTTGTTTATACTCCAGTCCACACTCTGGGAACTAGAGTTGATCGATGGACGATCGGATCCGTCCATCATTTTGTGTTTATATTCCAGTCGCGGTCTGGGAACTAGAGTATATGATGGGTGGTCAGTCACATCCATTTTTGATTTATACTCCATTTGTCAAGTAGAGGTAAGAGTTATCGAATGAACGGTCGAACCACGTTCATTCATGGAATGGAATTCTACCCCCAGCATCGAGGATAGAACTTGACAAGTGAGATGATCGATTCATATTTGCTTGGCGATTGTAGCTCTTCTTGTCAAGTCAAGGAAGGGAGTAGGAGATGAATGGTTGGATCACACCAATGCTTGGGTTGGACAGTCAAGTCTCATCCAATTTGCTTCATACTCTTCATGGCAAGTCAAGATAGAGAGTTATTGGGTGGACGATCATGTCGCATCCACCTCAAGTTGTAGTCATGTCCTCATGTCGAAGGTGGTGATTAATGTGTAGACAGTCGATCGTGCCTACTTTTAGTTGAGCTCCTAGACTACCTTCTGTATCAAGGGCATGAGTTATTGTGTAGATGGTCAAATCACATCCACTTTAGTTGGGCCTCAATCTTGTTGAGCTTCGGGAGATGAATAAGTATTTTGGCAAACTTCAAGTCAAGCGCGGAAGTTAATGAGTGGACGATCAATCGTGCCCACTTTGTATTATATTCTGACCTTGTCGAGCTCTGAGTAAGGCATAGGTTTTTTGTCAGAATTGAAACACAGAGCAGGAAGTGGATGATCAAGTCACACCCACTTTCCATTTGAGTCCTTGCCCCCAAGTCAGGAGCATATGGTAGTTGATAAGCGGTTGAATCACACTTGTCTTGATGAAACTCCAAAGGTCCGATTATGGTCCATGGAGATTGGTTGGCGCCCAACTCTACTTGGTCACCCGCATCATTTGGAAGTAGTTTAGTTCAAGCTGGTCGTAGTTCATAACATAATTGAAATTGAAATAAATCTTATTGATAAGTGAAGTAGCATCGTATGCTAGCTATTCCACTTTTCCCAAGCCCTTCTCAGCTAGAAGTCGGACGTATGTGGTCCAATTGATAATCAAAGTTCTTTACTGATAGAGGTCAGATGTTCCCTTCCCGCTATTCCGTGGGGCTTGCATATATTGCTGAAACTTTCCTTTCTGGATTAGGTTTCCGATCACATCTCGGAGGTGTCTGCAATCGCCGGGGTTATGACCATGTGTATCTTGAAAAATACAACATTTTCTAGATTTCTTCTGGGTTTCCATGGACTCTCTCGAGGCTGATTTCCAATACTACTTTGAATCATAAGTCTCCAAGTAGATGTTTTCAATTGAATCATTCAAAAGAGTATATGAGTCGAATTTTGGGATTTTAGGTCGTCTCCTAAAATCTGAGTCCTTATCTAAGGCCTCAATGTTGCCCTCGCTTTAAATTCCTTCAGCCAATGGGCCTGCATCATTATTTCTCTTAGTCTACTCTACCTTATCCTTGCTTCGGTTCTGGTTCACTTTGTAACGGAAATGATCCAAGGACGTAGGAGGCTCTCTAGCTAACCACTTGCCAAAATCTATCTCGAGGTCGATTCCCTTTATCAATGCCATCAGTATGATGTGCAAACTAGGATTGCTCACTTCATTGATAAAGGTGCTGAATCTCTGCAAGGAGTCCTTGAGTGGCTCGTCTGCCGCTTGGAACCAGTTGGATAATGACATCGCATCCTTGGGGTGATTCACATGCATTCTGAATTGCTCGACAAACTTCTTAGCTGAATGATTGAATAAGGAGATGGATATGGGCGATAATCGCATAAACCACATGATCGCTACACCTTCGAGGAGTATAGGAAAGCGTCTGCATTCGATGGCATCTATCACCCTGGTGGACTTCATATGCCACTCGAATTTCATGAGATGTAGTCGAGGGTCGGTTTTCCCTAAGTAAGCCGATATGATTGGTACATTGAATCTCCTCAGATATTCTGCACGCTGAATGGCTTCAATGAATAGGTTTCGACTAGGGGAGATGCTCCAGTCATCGTCAGTCCGATTCATTTTCAAATTATAGCTACTTGTAATACTTGTGAATGTTGTATGTATGATTGTCGAATGTTTGAATAGTTGAGAATGTCGGTCAAATGGTGATTCGGTTAGGATAGGGTCACAGATCGGTGATGGTCCCTAATCTTTCATCTAGATAGGGAGTGATCTATACAAGGCAGAAAGGAAGGCCTTTTGAGGTTGTACACCAAGTTTCAAGTCATTCAGATTCTGTATGCCCGAGATATGAGCAAAGCAAGATGGACCGCTATTGACGGATTGATGGTAATTTACTTAGAGTCGGACCCGAGAGAATATGCTATTTGCTTGGAGTTAGTAATTGGTTTGCTTGGAGTCATTGAATTCGAAGCAAGATGGACCGTTATTGACAGATTGATGGTAATTTACTAAGAGTCGGACCCGAGAAAATATGCTATTTGCTTGGAGTTAGTAATTGGTTTACTTGGAGTCATTGAATTCGAAGTGCTGGGTCAGTGAAGAGCGGTGAGCGGTGCTTGGAGTCATATTGGTGTTTGCTTGGGGAAAATCTTGGTTTTATCGGAGTTTGACCTTGGGCTATAATTTCCTGGGTTTGCTTTGAGTCACACTACCTTGGTTCGTGTCATATCACCTTGGTTCTCCAACCTTTGAGAGTATCATTTGAGTAGCAGTTCCTTGTCCATTCCTTGCTTTAATTCAGAAGTTGTCGCGTGATCTCATATGCCTCGGTCAGTCGTAGGACGTAAGGGAAGTGGATAGAATGCATTGTGTTTAAGTTGAGCTTTGAATCTAAAATGTAGGGGGACTTCGCAGCTCTTAAAATTTGGATCGTACCCAAAAAAGTTTTTTTTGGAAAAATGATTGGTTTAAAATGATCAAATGAAATCAATTGGTTGGAAAAAATGGTCTGTTGAAAATGATTAGGTTGACAATGATCGGTTGAAGAACGATCGGCTAAGAAAATGATCGGTGGAACTATCTGCTACAAATGATCGAGTGGAAACGATCATATGGGAACGATCGGTGGAGAAATGATCATACGAAAGATCATATAGAAAAAACGATTGTACAAATCACGTTGGTGGGTGGAATGAACATGGAGAAACGATCGTACAACAAAAAATATTGTACAAATCATGTTGGTGGGTCAAACGATCGTATAGAAAAACAATCACACAAGACGATGCGGCATATGGATCTATAGGAAACGATCTGATGGGAATGATCGTATAGAAACGATCGGTTTGGAAGCGATCATGTGGAAACGATTTAGTAGGAACGAATGTATGGCAACGATCGGTGTGGAAACGATCGATGTAAATCCTTGAAAATATGGATCACACCTAATCCAATTATGACCTTCAACTTTTCTTGTTTCTTCTTCTTTAAAATGGATCAGTCAGAAGGTTTTATGGAGGGAATGATGGAATGATCGTTTGTGTCGAGCATGGCCGATAACTGATCGTTTATAGATGCTTTAGAACTTGAAAATGTATGCATATTGATTAAACACATGACTAATCGACCACTAATATCATGATTTCCTTCTTCCGCAAGGGAAGTAGACTTGGCTCCTCTGGCCATGGCTAATAGTTTCCTTGGAGATTCTCTTCACATCTAAGTAGAATGGGAAACTTGTCAATCGAAAGCTGGATCTATCTCATGAACATGAAAATCCACAAGTAGAAGATGATATTCGATCAAGCTGAGAATTTATTTCTTAGTGAAAGCACCAAAACGTTGACACCAAAAATGGACATCAACACCCAATAGAATCTCGTAAAGATTAAATGATGAATGAAATTAAAACAGAGCGGAGAAATAAATAAGCACACAAATTTTTATAGTGGTTCAGCAACCTTGGCCTACGTCTACTTCATATTTTGTTAATCTTGCACTAGATTATGATTATTAAAATGTTAGGATCAGCTGGGATCCATTAGTACAAGAGTGCATATAAATGGCATAGCCTGGGCAGCCAAAAGAAGGATCCTCTTTATGGAGAATGGTCCCTGTATTTATTGGGGAAGATGTGAATGGATCGGGCTGAAAATTCACCAAAAGAATCTCTAGATCCGTAGGGGCCAATCAAAACGATCGGTGGTTTAAATTTTACAAAAATAAAGGTCGAGTCCACTCATTATTTTTGGCTCCAATCAATGTGTGATTGTTCATGGGTGGTCCCATAGGCCTCCAGGCCTTGCTTCCAAAATATAGTGTCAATTTGGGCTATAGTTTTTGGGATATCGTCCATTCTTTGTAGAATACTGATTGTTACGGTGATCGTCCAATAACGATCGGTGCCTTTTTATGTTTTTCTTGAGTTCTGTTATGCGATCGATAATGTAGGCTCTTCATGATATAATTGCTTGCTCTCTAAATTTTGTGCAATTCCAACATATCATTTATGAGATATCATCCAACCTTCATTGAATATGGATCCTTTTGGTGATTCGTACGATCATTCCAATAACAATCGGCCTCTTTTTCTAAGATTTGGGAGTTTTATCATGCGATCATTTTTATGGGCTCAACTCTTCAATATATTAATTCTTTGAAAGTTTCAAGTGCATTGGCTTTGTAAATTTTGAGATATTGATCGATCTTCATCGATTTACTTTATTTCATGGATTGTTCTAAATCAATCCATATAAATTCTTCATTTGTCCATAACTCGAGCGTACAAACTTCGATTGGCTTGAAATGTGAAAAGTAGCCTCATAGGGTCTTCCTTGTCACTTCATATTGATTATACCTTGATTGGAACCCAGTCCAAATATGTTCGACTATTGTCCATAATACTGTATAGCTGATTCTCAAAGCTGGTAACCAACTGTTTTGAACCAAATCTACGGTATCATGGCCTTGCTAAGGCGGGATAACATATGGTTTATTCATGGTCCAATGAAATGCATTAGAAATCTTTAATAGTAGTTGTGATATATTTGGTGTCACACTTTTTTTGTGTCGGCATGATCTACCAAGAATGTCCATGTACATACTGACTTTTAATATCACTTAAAAACAGATCTAACAAATCCCTCTACAAATGTAATCAAAATTAATATCGCATAAAAATAAGATCAAACAAATACCTTTACAAATTCAAAATGCTCATATACAAGTATTAGAAAAACTTAATATCACTTGAAAATAGAATCTAACAAATAAATGTTTTTATGTATTCGTTCTTTATTAATTAATAATAGAAATAAAAATTCAAAATAACAAAAATTTCATATTCCAATTTAGAAATAAATATTAAAACTAACTACATGATTTCAACGAAGAAATATATTTAAATATTTGTGTAAATTATTTTCTCTTGGATGTGTTAAACATATACAATTTGTAAGAAAAATAATTCACACGCGAAGCGCGTGCTGTAAAGCTCATGATAATAAATCTAATATAGTAAAATACATTGCATAAGTTTCCTACCATTTTTGTACTATACTAAAGTGTAACTTATTTTTCTCTTTTAGATTGAATTGTTGGATGAAAATGAAGATGAATAAATTATCATGGACTATAACAACAAGTTTACTACTTATGATGCATGCGTTACTAACTCATTTAATTTTGTGTTGATTGCATTATCGATATAATTTTACATTTTTATGGCACATGGATATTTTAGAATAGAATAAAAATAAAAGAGTAGATTGATTGCATATCCAAAAGAGTTGGATTCATTAATGTTGTTTTGAAGTCGATATTAGATGCACCAATAGAAATCCAAGATTTATTTATGGATACGAATGAAGCGGAGTATATAAGGAGTATAAAGGAAAGAGTCTAATAATCCTAGATTAACTAGATCAAAAAATGTAACTGCTAATATCGATTGATAGGTGTTAAGCTTCCTACTACAAATCGAGTGCATTAATCATAGAAGAAAGAAAAATAGTTATTGAATATATAAAGTTCCTGAAACAAATTGCATACATCAACTTCAAACTTCACGTTCAAACTAGGCAATTTTTTTTCTCAATAAATCGAGTGCAAGTCTTTCTTGTTTTACATTGAATTTACAAATTCTATCAAGATGATTCAAATGAAAACACTTTGGTTGCGATAAAGCTAAGGTGATTCCTTCATTGAGCACATCCTTAAGTTCTTCATGGCTATACAATTTGAATTGTAAGTATATCAGCATCACAAAATGCAAGTGTTACTATATAAATGAAATTTAATTGATTGTCACCATGTATAAGTGATCATAGGAAGGTTGAGTTCTACATTGAATTGTTTGTTCATTAATTGGAGATTTAGCTTAATATTAATCCTCCATCCATTTTGAGCTCTCTAACAGAAGAAAAGGAGCTGATATATGCACATATTTAATAGACGTCCAAGTTCAAGCACCTATTGAGTAGGTGCCTGAAGCTGGGCACCTTTTTAATAGGCGCTCCTTTGGGTTCATATTAAATATGCAATCAAAATTCAATGGTAATTAACTACTTTATTTTTCACCCCAACATCTATTTTCACTCATACTTCAATAAATAACGTACTTTCAATCTTCAATATACATCTGTTCTTCACTACATCTTCTACTAACCTAAGTAAATCTTATACAATCAATCTATAAAATGACTTTACCATTCAGAAAGCTCATACACCTTTAAGTTCCTAAAATTATGTGTTTGAAGATGATAATGATTTAAATGATACTCCTCTCAGCCAGCATTCATTCAATCTATAATGAAGCGATGAGGACTATGATTTGTGTATCATTTACTGTCAGTATTCCAAAAATTTGATTAGGGTAGTAATCAAAATGGAGAATTTTTTTGGAGGAAAGTAATGAATTTCTACAACGAAAAACATGCAGACAACACATGATTAATGTCATCGATCCAAGATCGATTCGAAAAAATTAATCAACAAACTCAATTTTACGAATCACAATTCTGTAAAATAACAAAAGCGAATCTTAGCTGAATGAAAGACAAAGATCATTTGATATGTTTCTTAATTTTCATTTTGGCATGAATTAAAAATATGAATATTTATTCTATTTTATTTTGTTATTAGAAAAACATAGCGAATGAGGAATTCTTAAAGCTATTTGCAATGGAAAATGGTGTTAAAAAACCTCACTATCACCAATTCGGAAATTGTTATGATTCATTGACTAGTCAATCAAAGTAGAATTAATGACAATGTAAAGAACTTGAGAGACCTTCAAATAAAGTACAATAAGAAGGAAAAAGCATCAAAATCAGGAGTCTACTCTAGTCTAGGAGACTCATTTGGCAGAGAGACCTTTTAACTCTAAAAACAAGGTGGATACGCTTACTCAGAGACCTAATGAAAATTTTGGCCAATGGAATTGAAAGCCGCAATGAAGAAGAATAAGGTCAAAGCAGCCTTAGATATTCAAGTGCATGCCATCCAAGAAATGTAGGATAGAAGATAAAGAAACGAACATGATTGCAAAGGAAAAGGTTGATGGGATGAGAAAATTTGTGGACATTGAGCAATAAATGTTGGATCTTGAACGTCAAAAGGTGGATATTGAACGTCAAAAATGAGAACAATCAATTGTGTAAAAGGTTTGAGGGAATGGAAGAAGTTACAACACAATATTGGATTGAGTGCAAAAGGAGAATAATTTGTTCTACTTCCCTCAATTGTAGTTTATTCTAGCAATTTGTCTTCTTAGCATTTTACTTCGTATTCTAAATGTAGCATTCGTAATTTTCTAAGAAAGTGGTAATGTATCTTTGGTTAGCGGTGAATGATTTACTTTTTTGGATATCCATATACATAAAGTGCGACATAGGATGATTGATTAATAAGGCAAAAAAACAGAACTATCATTCATTAGAAAAAAGTACAGATAAGAAACAAATAAGCCTATATTCTATATGATTCATAAGTGAACTAATAACCTCTGTAGCGATTCCACATATAATTCATAAGATCTTTTTAGAGTACAATGTGCACTGCTATGTTTCGGTATGAAAGTTGTTGGTCCAACTGTTGTAATGTTCTTTAGTTATATGAATGTCTTCTCAGAATATTTATGGCATTTGATTTTCATCATCGTATTCACATTGACAGTCTTCTCTCTTTCATCTTTAATGATCATGTTATGTAGAATTATAAATGTGAACATCATTCTAGTAATCTTGTATCTATCGTGTAGTCTACAAGGACTACTAATCATTGTAACTTGTATTGATATCTTTTCCCATGCAATGAGAAATCTATGGTAACTATGAAAGAAAGGAAAAAACACGATAATATAAAAGATATGTTATCATAACCGATGATGAAGAGGAGAATTTTGTTCATGATAAGAGTAAAGATGTAGAAAGTTTGAAATAATTAAAACAGCCTTACTTAATTTGTTTAACTATATTAATATCTTAAAATTATTTAATTTGTTTTTGTTTGAACCAAAAATGGCACAACCACCCAAAAGATTAAGTATAGAATAAAAAGTGAATAAATTTAATAAAAAATGAGCAAAAAAAAGAATGCACAACAATTTATAATGGTTTGGCTAATCTTGACCTCCATCCACTAAGTGATTTTATTGATTATCTTACTGATTACATGCAAGAGTTCTTACGGATCGATATAAATCCGACAATGATTACAAAAAATTAGAGTAGAGAAAGCAAGAGGCAAAAAGAACCTTAGAAATGAGGCATACCCCTCTATTTATAGACGTAGGAAGCCTAAAATCTCTCCTTCATGATCTCACCTCATTTTCCATGCCAAGACCAAGTCCCTTGGAGAAAATGGCGGCCACATTATCAATTTCCTGGATTGATACCGATCCAAGGGCTGGATCGATATCGATCCATAAACTTAGTGTATGGATCTTCGTGAACTCCTTTTCCTAGCTCTACTTTTGTTAGCATTGTGATTTCATAGTTGTTTGCACCATTATTAGCTTGTTTCTGAACTCAAATGATGGATCTATGGAATAATAGAGTTGCTGATTCAAGTGCTTATAGAGATCAACAGATAATTGCATGGGATCGATGAAACAACACCTGAAGTAGGCTTCTAGCATCAAATAGAATGCACAAGGTAGAAGTTGGGCAAATTTGGATGAAGGAAGTTGGATCGGTACTGATCCACCACTCAAGTGGATCTTGGCTCAGGATTTCTTGGGTTGATTTGCCTTTCATCTTGCGATTCCATTTGTACTTGGTGTCTGGACTCTTAGGCTATTTCTCTAGGCTTCTTGCCGTGACAGTTTCTAGGTTTGATTCGTCCAGTCTATCCAAATACTGCCTAGTCAAAAGGCTGGATAACACTTACCTCCAAAGTACATATTGTTTCAAACATGATATTCTTTAATCGAGACAAGTCGGGATTGTTATGAAAGACTCCACTCTATGTCCCAATTGTCGTTATCCTTCTTATGAATCGTTTCCATGAAGAATTATATCTATAGTCATTCACTGTGACACTTTACTAGCATCTAGTACTATAAACCTAGAGTGTATTCTCATGATTAGTTACTCTAAACCGTATAAATTTGAACTGGTTCCTTTAATGGATTCTCTATGTTTGAATCTAATTTCTTTTGGCTTTAGTCATTTGGCTTTAGTCATTGGGTGTTGGACAAGTACACGTACACATACTCGCGTGCATGCTCATGTAGAACCTCCCAATCATATGCACACTCACATAGGCATGTATATAGGCTGATTCCATCAACCATTTAATATCCTTTTTTTAAATATGACTTGGTACCAATCCAAGGGTTTGAATCGGTACCGATCCAGGACTCGGGAGAAAAATCTCCCATTTCCATTGCCTTAAGAATCAGGTTTGCTGGGTATATAACCCATCTTTCCCATCCACATTCTCACTTGCTTTCTTGCATCGATCCAAGCTTTCTCCACCACTGAAAATTATTGGCCTCCGAATTGAACTTCCCCTTACCTCCAAACACCAACATCCATCACCTCTGACATCAACTACTCCAGCGCCACCACCCAAGTCCTGTTTGAACCACCACTTCACTTCGATTGGAAGTTCACTAACCGAAGTCCTAAATCTCAATTCCTTGAATTAAAATTTCCCTTTGATCATTTCTTGGTAGGTGGCCGAGTTGTACATGGGCATGGACGAGGTTGCCGTCGATGGCCATGGTTTGGGAATGGAGAAGACGGAGGAGGAAGAGGATGAAATTTCTCCAATGGATTGGATCGACATAAATCCAACACTTGGTGAATTTCGTGAATTCCAAGTTCATAGGTGAACTTTGTCTTTGCAAACTAAAGATTTGAATTGAATTTCATTTCCTTGGTTTCAAAGAAAATTATGGCTAACAATGCAAAGCTCATCGAGATGGTCGGCGATGATGGCCACTTCGGGTGATGCCTAAAAATTAAAACGAACTGTTGTATAATATCGAAAATCTGAACTGCATGACACTGCATGATACCACACTAGGTTTCACTTTAGTACAGGGAGTACAACTCATAATTAATTTGATATTGATTATCTATTGAGTATTTATGAAAATGGAGCATAGACATTCCAAGCATCTTTCTGCTCAAGATGCAGGTCCATCTGCCTCCAAATACATTGAATCTGATGCCAAGTCAAGTTCAACTATGACTCCTGCGGGACATAAACTAGTACATCCGGCACATCAACAAGAAAATCCACAAGTCGAACAACAGATTTCGAAAAATCCAATAGAGCATGCAGAAGGGCCTGAAGTTAAACCTGCTCTTAACACTCTCGAAGATGTTATTCTTTTAGACGATCCCGTCCATTTCATTATTTTAAAAATAGAAGAAGGATCACTCTATAGAATCTTCGACAAGCATGAAACTCCATTTGAAGACGTAGTAGTCCCTTCTCGACACTAGAGTGCTCATGATCCCTTAGAGGGTTACACTGCTTGTAAAGATATATGTGTCAGCGGGATGTGTTCCACCATTCAACCTATTCATTCGTCGAGTTCTAAACTTCATGAGATTAGCTTCGATGCAACTACACCTGAATAGCTACATCTTCCTTCTTAGCACGTACATTGTCTTTGTCAAACATTTACACCGAGTACCTAGTAATGAGGAGATCTGGTACATATACAGTTTTAAGAGACGAAAAGGAAGTCCTTCTTTGACTTACTTAGAACTGACTAAGAGTTGCAGAGTTGTCCTTGGCACATGGAACAAACTCAACTATTTCAAGAGTGAATGGTTTTATGTTCACTGTCCACCTGGGTTTGCATATAGATGGCTATTCGGACATAATTTCCATTCCATGCGATTTATATGAATTCTCCATATAACATGTAAGCTCGACTTACACTCTTTTACTATTAAGATGTCCCGATGAGGCTCAGTAGCATGACGCTTGCAGATGCCATTAGATCTCTCATGGCATTCCCGGTACAAGATTGAGATATTGGAGTAATCCTCTCTGACGAGAATCTATTCGCCCATAACTTACTGGAAGTAGGCCATAGAACGGGTCAAGTCCAAGTGGTTGACAACAATAACGACGATAATAATAATGATGGCAATAACTCGCCTAGAGGTGGCGATGTAAACCCTGACATGCCCCTAGTCCCGAGTCCAAGGTAGGAATTAAAGAAAACCTAGAAGAAGAGGTAAAACATGTCGAGGAAGGAGAAATTTTAGGTGGAAAAGATGAGGATGGTCGTGAAACATTGATGTGCATGAGTCTTTGAACGAACAACCCAAAGACGACTAGCAATTTGTTCTGAAGAAGAGATTGGTTATGAATATTTCCAAAACATAGACTTCCACACAGCCTTCACCAATCACAACTACAAAGACAACTACCTCTTTTCCCTCAACAGATACATTCTCTAAGCTGGGCCCGATTCCTACCGAGTTCGGCTCCTTTGGTATTGGAAAAATGATCCTAGAGGGTCTCGATTCTCCTATTCGCTTTGATGAGGACATCATTCCTACCAGTGTGGGAGAGATCACTCCTGGAGAAATGCTTCAGTACACGATCCGTCGAGGGGACACTAGGACACTCATGCAAATATGCACTTCACGGCACTACACTGCACTTGACTCGTGTCCTTATTAATCAAATTTAACTTGTTTACATTTCTTTTACAAGATTCATGGAGAGGACGAAGTATATATTCCAATCTCTTGAAGAAAACATATCTCGATCACACAGGCATTATCCAAGCACATACCATCAAGGCAGTCGAAATTCTGAATTTGGTTACCGGCCTAGCCATGACAGAGGCAGTCGCGACAGAGGATTTTATGATAGTGATTTTCTATCATGGGACTCTGCTCTCAACATCGTTCCAGGTCTAGATCACCTCCGCCCAAAGGCTCGAAAAACACTCTGACCATTGCGATGACTTTCAATCAGGTGATGTTTCTCGTGCACTCTCTCCGGCTTTCATTCCTGTACAATATTTGGCACCATCCCATTCCAATCGATCTTCTGACCACAGGCATCATAAGAGTAGTTCCAAGACTTCCCATCACAAGGCTAGCAAGAAGCCGATTGAAGCTCTGGTCGTCACAGCAGAGCAACAACTTGTCGCCGATCTTCGAATGGCTAAACTAAGGGAATAGTTCCTGAATATATGCTTTGATGAACTTATGTTTGTGCCCAATCAAAAGGACATTCTGTCAAGGGTAAAGGAAGCAACGATCGCTTATGTTCAAATGCTTATGATTAATATAATGAACAGAAGTGGGTAGCCGCAAAGATCTCTGCAGTCTCAAAGGAATAAAACTTGAGATCGATAATCTAAAACTTTAAAGGTGCAAGATAAAAGGATCATTGCAAATCTCAACATTGAAGTTGAAAATTTGAGAAAATAGCCAGCCAAGAAAAGGGCTGAGGATGCTACCAAGGCATTAGAAAATGAGAGGACCAAGCATCGCCACGAGATGGAGACTGCACACCATCGGAATCATGATTTAGTGCTAGATAGATTCATCGAGCAAGAAGGTGATTGAGTTGTCAGCCAAGCTCGAGAGTGAAACAAAAGAAAAGAATGACGCTCTCCAACAAGCTCAGGACTATTGTAAAGAGCTGCTTGCTGCTCGCGATGAAAGAGACAAGACGGTTGAACATGCTAAAGACAAGGACGTGCTTGTCCAAAAGGAGGTTGAAGCCGAAGAAAAGCGAATGATGGAGAAGTTCGAACCAATGCTCAACAAGTACAATGCCAAGTACTCAGATTCTGCAACTTAGAATGGTTAGATTGTGATTACACTAGAGTTCTTGCCCATGCTTAGGAATAAGTTATCGAGGAAGAAAGGGAATTTTCGAAAGGTAGTGAGGTGGATCTGGCATAGCTTGAGAAGGAGATATTAGTAGGAGATGAACCCAGGGTGCTAAAAGAGGGCTAACTTTTTCTCTATCTGCAGCTAAGCCAATACAGTGCAGAAAGACTTAGGCGAAGGCTCTAGATCATCGCCCTAAGATGCCACTACTAGGGACACCTCCGAGCCTAAAAACTCTCAAGATCCATCTTCGGTCTCGGGATATAATCCAGATCAACCCCAAATGCTAAAGTCTGCCATTCTTTCTCCTACCTCGGAAGGCAAATCCAATGACATTCCAGCCCACATTGAATCCCAAATAGAAGGAGGTATCTCATTTACCTCACTTGTATTTCAGAGAGTCTATTGTTGTCGATTGACATTGATATCTCTCTTTTTATATCTCTCAAGTTCAGGTCAACCCCAGGTCGTCCCACTTCTTGAAAAATGTCTCCAGTCGGGACAACAAGCATCTAAAACGGAATCGATGATCGTGACCACTTCAATGATTGTGTCAAGCATCTCGACTGGTCAAACTCCTGGGCCTGGCGACCGAATGATGGATGCTCTATACTTTGAAGGGACTGATGAGCTTCAAGGAGCTTAGACTGATGATAACGTTGTTATTACTGGGTCCTCCAAGCCTCTGCGGGGTCCTACCATAATTACGCTTGAGCAGTGTTAAAGTAAATGGAGATTTGAGAAAGAAGAGATGAAGAGCAAAATCATGTATCTCTTATTCATCACACAGATTTGTACATGTTTATATACAACAGCTTGTAACCCGAGTTACACACACATGCGGGCTTAAGCCTTATTACACACAGTCATGGGCCGAAGCCTTATTGGGCTGAGAAAACAAATATAACATGAAATATGAAAGGAAACAAAGAAACACTAAGTACATATCTTGTACATGAAAAATGCACAACCTAGATCAGATAACACTCCCCCTCAAGTTGAAGCATACTTATTAATCATGCTCAACTTGCTGCAAAGGTACTCCACTCTCGCACCACTCAACGCTTTGGTGAATATGTCAGCCAGTTGATCTCCAGATCTGACAAACCCAGTTACAATCAAACGCTGCTGTATCTTCTCGCGAATGAAGTGACAGTCCACTTCGATATGTTTGGTTCTCTCATGGAATACTGGTTTAGAAGCAATATGAATTGCTGCTTGGTTATCACACCATAATTTCGCTGGCAACTTTGGTTTCAAACCTATCTCAGACATAAAGTGATTTATCCACATTAGTTCACAAATAGCATTAGCCATACCTCTATACTCTGATTCAGCACTGGACCGAGACACCACATTTTGTTTTTTACTTTTCCATGAGACTAAGTTACCTCCAACAAATACACAAAATCCAGAGGTTGATCTTCTATCTGACCTAGACCCTGCCCAGTCAGCATCCGAGAAAGCTTCTATATCCTCATGTCCATGATTAGCATACACGATACGTTGTCCCACTGTTCCTTTCAAGTAACATAGAATTTGTTTTAGAGCATTCCAATGATGAATAGTTGGAGAACTCATGAATTGACTTATGACACTAACTGAAAAAGCAAGATCTGGCCTTGTTACTGTCAAGTAATTCAGTTTACCCACTAACCTCCTATATTTTTCTGGATCATTAAATAGTTCACCATCATTTGTCAAACTGATATTGGTAATCAGAGGAGTAGTACAAGGCTTTGCACCCAATTTTCCAGTCTCGGTTAACAAATCAATGATGTATTTCCTTTGTGACAAAAAGATCTGCCCATTTTCTCTTATCACTTCAATACCCAAGAAGTACTTTAACTCACCAAGATCTTTTGTATGAAATTGTTTTTGAATAAAAACTTTAAGATCTGAAATTCCTTTCCTATCACTTCCAGTAATCACAATATCATCTACATATACTACTAACAATATAATTCCTTCTTTTGAATTTCTATAGAACACAGAATGATCAAAATTGCTCTTAGTTATGCCAAATGCTTCAACCACTTGACTGAACTTACCAAACCATGCTCTTGGACTTTGTTTTAGTCCATACAAGCTTTTCTTTAGTCTACATACCTTTCCTGTCTCCCCCTAAGCAACAAACCCAGGTGGTTGCTCCATATATACCTCTTCAATCAAATCCCCATGGAGAAAAGCATTTTTAATATCAAGTTGATGCAGTTTCCAGTCATATCTTGTTGCTAAAGAGATAAACAATCTTATGGACGTCATTTTAGCCACTGGAGAGAAGGTTTCTGAATAATCTGTCCCATAAGTTTGTGCATATCCTTTTGCAACCAACCTAGCCTTTAGTCTAGCCACTGACCCATCTGGGTTAACTTTAACTGAGAACACCCATTTACAACCTATCACCTTTCTATTATCTGGTAGTTGAACCAAATTTCAGGTGTTATTATGATCCAAAGCTTCAATCTCTTCTAACATTGCTTTTTACCATTCTGGTTTAGACAATGCCTCTCCAACATTTTTTGGAATAGAAACAGTATCAAGATTGGAAATAAAAGTGTAGCTTGCTGGATGTAGTTTATCATATGATACAAAGGAGGATATAGGATATGTACATTGACGTGTACCTTTTCTAAGTGCTATTGGTAAATCAAGACTGGGATCATGTGCTGGAATTTCCTCATTATCAGATTCTTGTAAATTTGTTTCTACCCTTTGATTTAGTTCACTATGTTCACTCCCTTGTGACAAAGTTGTAGGATAAATCAACCAATCATCACTCCCACTTTCCTCTTGAACACAAGACTTTGAACCAGACAATGGGAAGAATGGGAGATCTTCTACAAAAGTAACATCAATTGACACCAAGTATTTATGCAAACTTGGACAAAAATATTTGTAATCTTTTTGAAGTCTTGAATAGCCAACAAATATGCACTTAAATGATTTTGGATCTAATTTGGTTAGTTGTGGGTTCACATCCCTAACATAGCACACACAACCAAACATTCTTGGCTTCACTGGATACAAAGTTTTATTAGGACATAGGACTTGGAAGGGGATCTCATACTTTAGCACTGTTGAAGGCATTCTGTTGATCAGAAAACATGTTGTGGCCACTGCATCTGCCCAAAAGGCTTTGGGTACATTCATATGGAACAAGAGTGCTCGAATAGTCTCAATTAAGTGCATGTTCTTCCTCTCAGCAACTCCATTTTGAGAAGCAGTATCAACACATGAAGTCTCATGAAGAATACCATTATTAGCCATGTAATCACTAAACAAACTGGATGTATATTCCTTTGCATTATCACTTCTTAAAGTTTTAAGTGACACATTAAACTGATTTTTTATTTCAGCACAAAAGTTACAAAAAATAGAGAATAGCTCAGATCTATTTTTCATTAGGTATAACCATGTTACTCTTGAATGATCATCAACAAATGTAACAAAGTATCTATATCCTTTCTTTGAAACAACAGAACAAGGACCCCATACATTAGAGTGCACTAAATCAAATACTGAATTAGCCCTTTTATTTAATCTAGGATATGAACTAACACGATGATGTTTGGCAAATTGACATGATTCACAATTTATTGTAGACAGAAAATTAAACTGTGGACAAAGTTTCTTGAGCAATGTAAGAGATGGATGACCTAACTGGCAGTGAACTTTAAGAGCAGATATCATACTTGAGCAAGCAATGTTTTTGGATAATTCTTCATTGAGTGTGTACAAGCCTCCAGATTATTGTCCCCTACCAATAATCTGCTTCGTTGTAAGGTCCTGAAACAAACAGTGATCGGGGAAGAAAGATACACAGCAATTAAGTTTGCTAGTGATCTGACTTACTGACATTAAGTTGAATGACAGATTTGGTAAATATAAAACTGATTTTAGTGGCAGTTGAGTATGTGAGTTTGCTTTCCCAGTTCCATAAACATAAGTTTGTGATCCATCAGCTAAAGTGACAGCATGTGTTGATTCATTACTTTGAATACCAGAAAGCAAATAACTGTTACCTGTCATATGATCTGTACCTCCTGAATCTATGATCCATTTAGATGATGGTTTTTCAATACTAGCAACAGCAGCAGTAGTAGAGGAAGATACATGACCCGATGGATTCTTCTCAAAAGTTTCTTGATACTTTGCATATCTCTCAAATTCATCAGCAGTCATCAATACTTTTTTATTTGTATTTGCATTATTGTTATTGTTGGCCAAGGAGTTTTTATATTGCAACTTTCTACACTCAAATTTTGTGTGACCGAGTTTCTTGCAATATGCACAAAATTTATTCTGATTTGGTGGCCTAAATGGTTGAGACATCTGATTTGGAGCAGAGAATCTTGGTGCATTATTACTGTTGCTTTGTGCATTATTCCATGGTGGTGCATTATTCCATGGTGGTCTATTATTCTTACTATTACTTATCAAAGCACTGTCAACTGGAGTACTTGATATTTGAGTCACCTCAGTACGAAGAATTCGACTAAACACCTCCTGCAATGATGATATCTCCGATCCAGATAGTATTTGTGATTTTGCTGGTTCGAATTCAGATGGTAACCCAGCCAAGAAGCTCATTATTGCCATCTGCTCCCTTTGTTTTTGTTGAACCTTAACATCAGGGCTGATTGGAAGCAGCAAGTTAAATTCCTCATATGTTTTCTTAAAATTCATAAAGTAGTTCATCAGTGTTTGTTCTTGTTTCTCTGCTCTATAAAACGATTTGCATACATCATACATTCTGGTCACATTTCCTTTTCCAGAGTATAGAAACTCCAAATACTCCATCAATTCTTTCACGAACTCACAGTGATCAACCAATCCAATGACCTCTTCATTAATTGAATTTCGGATCTGAAGAAACAGTCGTGCATCATCTCGTAACCACATCAGATCCTTTTCCTCGGTTAAATCTAGTTTTGGTGGACTTCCAGTTAAATGATTACCCTTATCAATGGATCGGAGATAGAGACGAATTGTTTTGCTCCAGTTTAAATAATTCGGATTGTTTAATTTGTGATCAGTGATTTTCGGCATCATCTGGATCGAATCAACTGAGATCTTATTTTCAGACATAGTAACAAATCTTTGAATTAGGGAAGATAAACGATATAAAGAATGATATGATGTTCGGATCTGAAGATAGAAGATAAAAACCCTAGTTGGATTCAAACTTCGTAATTTGATGCTCTGATACCATGTTAAAGTAAATGGAGATTTGAGAAAGAAGAGATGAAGAGCAAAATCATGTATCTCTTATTCATCACACAGATTTGTACATGTTTATATACAACAGCTTGTAACCTGAGTTACACACACATGCGGGCTTAAGCCTTATTACACACAGTCATGGGCCGAAGCCTTATTGGGCTGAGAAAACAAATATAACATGAAATATGAAAGGAAACAAAGAAACACTAAGTACATATCTTGTACATGAAAAATGCACAACCCAGATCAGATAACAAGCAGGAACTTGTCCTAGCCAAAAAGATCAAGCTGGAGAAAATAGAGACCTTTCCTCCTCATTTGTCCATAGCTCTGCGTAGTCAGCCTATCTTCATACCCATCACTCTTCCTTTTCCCAGGAGCACCCAAAGCATGCCTACTAGATCATTGCAAAGCACTCCATCCAAGGGTAAAGGAAGCGGGGAAGAGGAGGAAAGAGGAAGGGCGAAGGCTCGACTGATCCATCATTTGGCGGTGCAAAGAAACCGAGGAGGCACAAGCCGAAGAAGTGATTGTTGGTTTGTTTTGTTTGTACAGTTACGCACTTTCTAGCGTTTTGTTTTTTTGGCCGGCGTTGTGCAGATTCAATCTTTGCTTTATAAACTTGTACATTTTCTTTTAAGTCTTATTTCGAACGTGAACAATAAAGTATTTTGTTTGCCAAATTTTGTGCAAATTTGTCTAAGTACATAAGAAATGCACTTATTATATATACTCGCGATCAATCCCTTTTCATGATCACGGTTGGACTAAGTTATTAGTCTATTTCATGATTCGTCGGCCTTTTATCGTTCTAGTGAATGCAAAGTAATCATTGAAATGCCAAACTCTGGGCATCGATTGGGGTAAACCATTTAGTATAACGGTTTAGGTATCCTTTTCCAAGATAATGACATTTAATTGCCCTAAGCTTCGAGCGCTGGTTTGAGCTAACTACTTAAGATCGTAGTTTGCACATCCTCATCCAGGATGTTTACTTTCAATCATGCCCAACTCTGGGCATCAATTAAAGTTTATTGTAAAATCCCACCATACACCGGGCATGGATCTTTCATCTTGCCCACTTCGAGCAAGGTGTTAGTGGTTGGATGGTCGTGTCACATCCATTTTGAATTATATTCCTACCCATACATCAAGGGCAAGAGTTAGCTGATGGATGATCAAATCACATCCATTTAAGTTTATACTCATGTCCATAATACAAGGATGAGAGTTGAGCTGGTGGATGGTTGAATCATGTCCTTTTAGGTTTATACTCCTACCCCTACATCAGGGACAAGAGTTAGTCGACGGACAGTCAAATCACGTCCTATTTGGTTTATACTCCTGCTCCCATATCAAGTACAAGAGTTAGCTGACATCCGTCTCTGGTCACCAATAATGTTTGAACTCTAGGGATCTGATCATGGACCGTAGAAGTTTGGTTGGTACCTAACTCTGGGTACCTACATACCTGCATTATACACATGCAGATTTATTTGAGTCAGTCATATTTCACAACTCTTAAGCTATATAAAGATAGAGAGAGAAATCCAGAAAGCCATTTCATTTATTGAATATGGAAAATGACAGGTTTTGTCTTATTACATGGCTTTATAAATTCATTTTTAAATGAAATAGCATCATAAGTGCTCGCTATTCCATGTCCTCGGTAGTGAGATACCGTCAACCGTCACTAGCCTGAAAGTGTCATCTCTGTGTTTTTTCTCTATTGCATATGAAAATTCCCATGTTGGGCCCAAGTTCCTAGGGCCTGGGAAGATTTGTTTGAGAACCAGGTTGCCAATCTCAAAGGTCTAATTCCTGAGCTAGGCATTGTAATATCGGGCGACTTGGTTTCAGTGCGCAGCTGCTCTCAAGTCAGTTTTGTCTCACTTTTCATCGATCATGTCAAGAGATACCAAAAGGAGTTGTTCATTCACTCGTGGATTATAGTGAATCACTCGATGAGAAGGTACTTCCAGTTCAACTGGAATCATAGCCTCTGATTCGTACGCTAAGGTGAATGGAGAATGGCCAGTCGTTGACTTGTGGGTCGTTTGATAAGCCTAAAGTGCTAATGGAATTTTATCAACCCACTTGCCCTTAGCCTTATCCAATCGCTTCTTTAGGATAGACTTGATAATCTTGTTTAGAGCTTCAATCCATCCATTCTCCTAACGGTATGCTACCTCAACAAATCTTTTCTCTATGCGATGTCTATGGTAGAAATCCTTAAACTCAGTGCTATTGAATTGGGTTCCGTTTACGGTAATGATTGCTTGTGGAACTCCGAAATGACAAATGATATTCCAGACCATGAAGTTGATTACTTTGTGGTAATTATGGCTAATGGCTCCATCTTAGCCCATTTGGTGAAGTAATCAACTACAAGATGTCGTACTTCGCACCATCTTTAGATATTGGTAATACACCGATAATATCAATTCCCCAAACTGCAAACGACCAAGGACCGACCATTTGAGTAATCTTCATCAGTAGGACTTTTGGAATTTTAGCAAATCTCTGTTACTTATCACTTTCTGGTATAATCAGCTACGTCTCGGTTGACAGTCGGTCAGAAGTATCCATAGCAGAGAATCTTCTTCTCTAGGGTCTACCCCCTAGTGTGGTCACGATAGGCCCCTTCATGAACTTCTATTAGGACTTGTTTGGCCTCGTCATCGGCGACACACCATAACAATAGGACTGAGAATCTTTTTCTGTATAGTACTCCTTCCTGTATGATATATCTCAAATCTTGGTGAAAGAGCTTTCGTCGTTCACTCCTCCTATCTAGAAGGATTCCTCTTTGTAAGTAGTCTTTTATCGGAGTCATCCATGACTCCTTTTCAGGCTCAGACTCCAAGATCCAATCGACATACATCTGGTCGATGCTCGTAGCTGAAATACTTCCGCCATAACCAAGCCCATAAGCTACGCATCTCCAAAACCGGCAAGCATAACTAGTGAATCAGCCTCCACATTTTCCTCTCTAGGAATATGCGTTATTATATAATATTCAATATCACTAAGCAGCTCAAGGACTGGTTTAGATAAGGGGTTAGCCTTGCTCCTTTTGCTTTAAACTCTTTTCATACTTGACACACCACTAGTTGAGAATCACAGAAAATATGTTTATCTCTAGTTCCTTGGCAATCTTCAGCACTGCAATTAATGTTTCATATTCTGCTTCGTTGTTTGTTTCAGAAAAGTCGAGTCTTTAGGCATAACAGATTGAACATTCCCCAAGAGTGACAAGTACAACTCCAGCATCGAAACAAACATTTCTATGATGCACCAACCGTATACATCTTCCACCCAACATTTTGCTCACTACTACTTTTCGAAGTATCGTCTCGTGCAGTGTATTCGGCTATGAAATCAGCCAAAGCTTGACCCTGGATAGCCCTTCGAGGGTGATAGGTTATACATATTAGCTTAATTCAATGTTCCATTTCAACAGCCTTCTAAATGTCTCAGGTCGTTGCAAGACTTATAAAACCTACCTCGAAACAGACCTAAATTTCGACTCAAAAAAGGCCCATCGAAACTTAGATCCATTCTAAGATAAGTTATTGGTAGAACTAAGAAAATAATAATATAGACCAAAAATAAACTTTCAAAACTCATGGTGGATGGAATAAAATATAATAGCAAATTGTACACATTTATTTCAAAACCATAAAATTTCATAATACAAAATTCTATAAAAACCTTAACATAATATTCGTTACAACAATTGTCTAAATACATGGGTGCACATAAAAGCAAGTAATAATAACAAATACTGCCACAAGCCAAGCTTCTCCATCTCTAAGCATCGTCACCGCCATCACTCTATCATTAACATGTATTGTAATGAAGAGAGAGTCAGAACAACGAGTATCTAGTGAATACCTCGAGTCTTACCTTTTTAGTATTTGGGCAATATATTTCAAAGTAAGAATACGTCTACGAACATAAAACTAATAAAAACCATTTAATACTTCTTTGTAAGGAAGGGAGGCGGGTCTAACCACTTAATTTCTTCCATTTCTAAAAGTAGGTTTCCAGAATCTCATGTCCCAATCATACATCATAAATAGCTAATAATGTGAGAGATGTACCCATGCCACTTAATACCTTTTACTGGAAAATATGTAGACTCTGGTCATTTAATACCTTAGTTAAGGCAGACCTCATCATTTAAGACCAATATCCAAGGCATGCTCCTCAATGGTACTATCTAGCTGATATCATATGGACTCTCTTAGGCCACTTAATACTTCCAAGTGAAAAATAAGTAGATTCTGATCATTTAATACCTTAATTAAGGCAGACCCATCATTTAAGCCTATTTCCAAAAGCAGACCCTTGTAGAGATACCAGCTAACGTGTCCCATTGGCCATTTAATACTTCATCTAGGGAAAAGAGGCATGTCCAACCACTTAATACCTCAAGACCCTAAAGCAAGCTCTTCGTCTTATGGCCCATACTAATAATGACGTCTCACATTAGTCTGTTATTCGTAGGAACTGGTAGCCAGATTAGCTGGGTAGATTTCCTCTACAAAATTTGGGACCAACCTCGCGTCAGTACAAATATATATCATAAGTATATCTCACATTAATAAAGTGTACACAACTGTTAGTAGCCTCAAAGTAAAGGGAAGACTTCCATCATGTAACTCTATTGACCTCGCATCCCTATGACATAGCTACAAATCAATTACTCTCCATATATACATACACTTCTCCCACCGTTTCATAAATAAGGCCTTATAAGGAATCTTCTTTATTACACCCTAAAATAATAATTAGGCTAAATAAGAGTTTCCTCTTATTTTCGCCTCACAATCAATTACCTTCCTAACAGGGAAAATAAATGTCTAACGAACTACGCTATATATGCAGTAATTATAAGTTAATTACGTAAATAGAGATAAATAAATATTCCCGTCTAATAAGTTCTAAACGCATGGATTTTACGCTCTAAACTAGAGTTAAATATCAATTCCTTAACCAATTATTATTAAAAGTCTTTTTCCTTCAAATTCCCAAGAGTTCATGGGATTCTAATATCCAAGCAGTGAATAAATATTCATAATCAAAATCACAATAATAGACTTATAAATAAAATAGAAACTTAATTTATTACCCCAGTTCAATGGAATATCTTAAACAATAAGAATTGCAATCTAAACTCCATATTCTATTCAACTCCTCTTTTACAAAGAAATAGATAAGAATAAGTAGTGTAAACTATGGATAGAATTCGTAATCTAAACCCCTTATTTTATTGAAGAATCACAATTTGATCCAATGAAGAAGGAGAAGTGGAATAGACTATGAAATTATCAAAAAATTGCATAAACGACACAAATTCCATCGAATTAATGTAAATAATTGAGAATCCTAAAATAGAATTGGAATATTGAAATAAAAAGGAATTTTGAGGGATTATATCTATCATATTTCGAAATCTCAAAATCCACAAGGCATATTCAAATCCAAAAAGAAATACACTAAACAATTACTGAAAAGAAACACTATGGTTTCCACTCACAGAATAGCCTTAGCTTCACCTTCCTTGGATTTGCATGCCTCACAATCTCTTCCAGAATCTCTCTCTTTTGACACACACACACAATAGGCAAGAGGTATATATATTTATTAAATTTAGAATAGTTGGAGGAGAATAAAATAAGAATAGGTTGGAGGAAGAAGAAATAAATAGAAAATAAATTGGATTCTTATCTGAATTCTCTACGGAGTTTCTGAATCTAATTTGGAGAGATAATAATGGCAGAGTTTCGCTACCGTTCCAAAAATTTTGTGGATAAAAGTGAAAAGTCTAGGGTCTAATTTATAGTGGTTGGAAACACACCAGTATTGTTGAATGAGAATAGATTAAAAATGGATAAATCTGGAACGTAAAACTCATCAAAATGGGCTCCATTATAAGGAAATTGAATTCACTATTATCTAGATATCGTATTAAATAGAGTGTCATAGATTATTAATTGTGCACGTTGTAATTACTAACCTATGAGAAGATGAATATTAGTCTTGATACTAATTCTAAGGTCATCGCAGTTCACAGCAAACTAAATTCATTGTATAGGGTTCAGACAATATGAAATCATAAGTACTGTCGAAGAGGAGCATGGTGTGTACACACGTTCATGTTAAGCCATGGGAGAAAAATATTACCTATTAGCTTCAGATATAGACAAACCCCACAAAGCACCAGCAGCTCTCTCTTGAAGACCCACAGAAGCATTCAAACATGATCGTGCAAGAGTAACCTAAATGCAAGGGAAACATAACAAAGAATATGACAAATTGCAGAAAGAACGTGTAGAACATTTATTTGAATACTAGGTGAAAGTGAGTAAAGTTGGAAATTATGATAAGAGGAGAATTAGTAAATTGTTATGTACATAACTAAAAAACAGGTATAATGCTCTGCTCGTTGGTTACAGTTATTTCCTTGAATAAAATAATTAACACCATGGAGTGGATTTCCTTGAATAACACACTTTATATTATCTCAATCAACTTCCACTTTAATTTCACAAAAAAAAACTTATTGTTTCGATTCAGCAATTTCACGTGTTGGAGAATCAAATCTCCTCTATAAAAATCCTAATAACATTGAAACAAATCATAAAAACTAACATTTATTCGAAGAAGATTACGAGCAGCGACGGCAGCGATGGCAGCGGTTGAAGGGGATCCCAATCTAGCATCGAAGTGAAGGACTGAAGCCGACGACAATCCAACCTGAGATTTGCGGAGGACGACGAGCACGCTGTGCAAGTTTTTTTCTTTCTTTTAAGGTTGAACTGAAGAGTGTCTTCTGATGCTTGCGTGAGATAGAAAAGGGCAGATTGGATAAACACATATTTAACGGGCCTATAAGCTAGGAACTAATAATGTGGGCCTGGTGGATAAATATGTATTTAAAGGGTAAACGTGTATTAATAAGCTAAGAACTAATATTAAAAATAGTGTCCATAATACATGTATTTAGTGGATAAAGACGTGTATTTGACAATTTGTTAACTATAATATTGTATTGCCTATAGTAATAATGAGATAAAGAAATTTCATTAACTAGATTATGAAAATGGAAATAATATGTTCATTAATTAAATTTTATTTATTTACAATATCAGGTCCCTGAATATGTCAAGTCGTGATATCGTTTGGAATTACCGCATGATGGTCGGAGTCAATAAAAAAGTAAACGAAATGCAAAACGGAATCCACAAATCGGAATTAAAACGAAATTTATGGAATTTCTAAAACGAAACCGAAATTTTGAATTCCTCTGATGACCGGAATTAAAAAGAATCCATCCGATCTAGATTGTTGAATGATCCATTTACCACCCTTCCTTTCATTCATATTGAAAAAGAATAGGTTCCAAATTCCTATCTTTTCTTTCACCTTGGGAGCCTCATTGATAAGTGCTATAAGATCTCGTGCATTAGAACCCATGGTTATGGACCCGAATCCGTTAGTATAGAACATTTCTTTTCCAAGTGAAATCCCCTAGTATATGAAAGAATGAAAAAGTGTTTTTGTAGCACAAGATCTATTTTCATTCAAGTAACGGATTCTAGCCAATCGAAAGGATACTCTGATCAATCCAAAGATATTTCGATTCCATTAGAAATGAGGATTCAGAATATCACAACATAAGACAAAATTTTCACAATATCAAATGAATATGAATCAAATAACAAAAAAAATATGAATTTACATTATTTGATGATGATGATATTAGCGCGCGCACATATATCTAGAGAGAGAAGGAGAGGAGGGGGAGAGACATAATATATATGTACACGGTATTAATAAACTTGGAGAATAATAAAATTACAATATGAAACTTTTAAGCTAAATACGAGTTTAGTTGAGATTTTATGACTCTAATTTTTTTTAGTGGATGTCTGTTGCTAGAAAAATGAGATGGTAACATATTAAATATAGTTAAGTAGAGATTTAGCTATAAATGAATTTTGTCCAATAAATCAATTTGAAACAAATAATACAATGAGGGCTTGTTCATAATTAAAGTGAAGGTCTTATTTGAAATAAATCTATAATAACTCATTACAAGTTGATAAAAACAATATCTGAAAGCTGGTTGATTTTCATCAAATGAAACTTCTTACTGTTGAATACTTCCTACAAACAGACATTAAAACAAAATTATATCACTTAAACTAATCATTTCTCCCATCGGACATCACTTATTCTTAACAAACAGGACGAAAGAACTGCATCAGGGAAAAAGTGAAGCGTGTAACAAGAGCAATCGCATCAAAGACAAATATGTATAGAAACATCAAATGTGAAGTAAATTAATGAAAAGACAATGTTAGTGAGTTAAAATGTACCAAGGCTTCAACTCCACCAGAAGCAGCAATGAATTCTCGATTTCTATCATCGGATGATAAATTCCACAATGCACCTGCAGCTTCTTGTCTTCATTTACATGCACCCAAATGGCAGTAGACAAAGTTCAATATTTGTATGAATTTGAAAGTTACACAGAAAGCAAATTGATGTTTACAAAGAATGTTAACAAACTGAACAAATATAATATGGATATAAATTTAAAGTGAAGAGTAAATTCTTAATTGAACTGAAAGTGATGGATGTCGTTTTTACTGGAACAAAAGAGAAAAAATTCTGGTGCTAAAACAAACAGCTTGCCTCCACACATTTTTAGAAGTAGCATATCAGGTAAGATTCTGACACCATCTAAATGTATATGCACAAAACTGTAACATGTGCTAAATGCCGTTTTTATATTTGTATATAATAAACATGTAGCTGTTCACTTCATCAATCATTTTTCCGGGTACACAGACAAATTCAGATTGCAAGAATCAATAAAAAAAAAATTCGACAGATTATAAGTAAATTGTGGTACATAAAAAAAGTGTTATAGGTGGTCCCTTCATAAAACCTATGTTTCAGCACACATAAGGATTGCAACCCATAGTAGTAGTTGTATCATTATAATAAGAAGCAAGGCTGTTTGGTACCAATGGTCAGGGCCGGTCCTAGGAGTTTTGATACCCAAAGCCAAAAGCGAAAACAAGACCTTTATACAGCAACTAATGCTATTATCTTTAATTAAATAATCAAAGTAATTTATTTTGTTTATAAATAATGAAAAGAGAAAAAGAAGAAATAACTTTATTCCTAACAATAATTCAAGTTATACAACAAGATTAATATTAATTACTTATGAACATTTTTCTAGCCCTACGAAAACATAGTTATTTATCGATAAATGGTTTAAGAATTTTTTAACCAAGGAAAAATAGTTTAAGAATTTTAATGGCAGTTAATGTATAATTTATAGTAGATTACAATGTTCGTTTTACAACATCTATTCAATGTTCATTTTACAATTTAGTTCAACGTTTATTTTACATTTGTAATTCATTTTAAAATTCTTAAACTAACCATCAAACTAAATTAAGAACATTGAACATTATATTTTAAAATGAATTAAGAACATTGAGCATACAATTTACAAATTTTAAAGTACCAACTTCAATCAGATTTTTCATTTGTAATTCATTTTAAAATTTAATTTACAATTGAACATTTACAACATTAAACATTGAACATCCAGATTCTTCATTTTACTGTAAAAGACTAAAAGTAACAATTTATAAATCTTAAAATGAATTAATTATAACTATAAATTTGAAGCAAAAATTTAATTTAAAATTCTTAAATTAACCATTAATGATTTACAAATATAGAAATATCTGATTCTGACCCATATTCTTGTTTACAGCAGCTTGCAATTTACAAATCAAATCGCTAAGTATAAATTGCAATACAACATGAATAACTAAAACAACTCAAACATTAAATGTCTAAAACACACAAAAACTGAAATTATGTCCCTTCAATTCAATTGAATTTGCGTGTTCTTACTTCTTTGTGCCCTAGCTGCTGTCGAGATGGAGAGGAGAGGCTGCAGAGCTGCAGTCTGCCTAGATGGAGATCGCCTGTTCCTGATTCGTGAAATCACAGATTCGCTATTCAATTTTTTTTCTTTTTTTTACGTACGCGTCGGTTGGCGATTTGGTGCCCTAGGATTTTTGAGGCCCTAAGCAACCGCTTCTATCGCTTTGGGGAAGGGCCGGGCCTGCCAATGGTTGAGATACATTTCCCAAAGCTATTTAGTGGTCCAGATTAATAGTTAAAACAAATAATTTAGAGAGTGTGTGTATACACACATACACACATGAGTGCTTTGGCACGTGTAATGCATGTGCATATAAAAAAACTGGCATAAAGAATATTTATGATCTAGAAGATTTTGAATATATTTCCTTAACTTCAGTAAATGTATTATTATAGTGATTATAATTGTTTTAAGGGACTATCATTCAAATTAGTACATGAACAAAATGGTATGAATGATGTTTAACAAAATATGAGATTTTTTTTAATACGAAAGAAATTATTATTATTATTATTTTATTTCTTTTTAAAAATATGTTAGTTTCTTCTACATGATTACTCATGAAACTTTCTCATAATTATATATTTAAGAAGTTGAATTGATTGGTATATGTTAGTTTGTGGTCATTTTTTCTCTTTATACATTGAATATGTTAGTATTTTTATATTGAATAGTAGTTATTTTCAATTTTATTTTATTTATTTTACTCTTCTTAAATTTATTAGTTTATTTGATATTCTCATTTGAAGTAGGATTTTATATGGATGTTCAAGTAAAAAAAAATTGACACCAAAGTTATTACCACTATTAATAAGGATAAAAATAAAAACCAATAAATTTTACAAAATAATAATTTATGAAATATATAGTTTGAAGTAACTTCAAAATTATTCAAGTTCAATATTTCAAAATTAATACAATTTAAAATTTCAAGATCATAAGGAAATATAGACATTTTTATAGATAATTTCTTCTTTTTTTCCATTGAAAATGGTACTTGGAAGATAGTAGTACCTAATAGCAAACACAAATCTTAGGTTCCATATGCATACTACAAGTCTAAACATGTTAGAAGTTCGAATCATGCTATGCAAGATTCAAACTCGTGACCTTAGAGCCGAAGTCATGAAAATCAAATTACAAAAATTCCTGAAATTTAAAAGTTGAATAGGTAACGAACCATGAATAGTTTATAATAAGAGATATACTGTTCATGAAGATAGAGAGTTAAACAAATAAAATATTAAGTATATGTTTGTAAAACAAAACCATAAAGAATATGTACTTAACAAATCTGGTGGTATTCAGATTATAAAACAAATAAATTGACAACATATCAAAAATATGAATTTTTGTCACAGTTGGGATTCAAACTCGTGATCTTACTAAAGGTTATATTAAAAAGCAAACAAAATAGCGCGCTATAGCGCATAGCGCAAGTCTTGTGTTATTCACTATTGACTACCTTGCATCTCACATGTGAGGGTTCTACTACATCTCTCTTCTTTTTCGACCTACATAGTTCAAAATCACACGAAAATTTGTAGACATGTTTTTACATAACTCAAGACCATCTTCACAAAATTTAGCTTAATTTGAATAATCCTAACATTCTCAAAATCAAGTTTCAAATTAATGGTTAAAATAAATATTTTAACGGTTAGTATTTAACTTAACATTTTGAACATGTTAGAAGTTTCGAAATAACCTTATCTTTTATGAACATGATGTTCATAGTGTAAATTGAACATCCCTGATGTTTCATTTGATTTCGAAGTGTAACACCGAAAACCGTAAAGGTGTAGAATCAGGTGTAGCGAAAGTGGGGTGTAGCGAATCCTTATATACATACACACACATATATACATATAGGTACGGTGTTGTACACATTCTACAATTATGATACATATACAATAGTTATCATTTTTTATTGAATTTGAAACAAGCCGTTTGGAATTTACAATAGTCTGTAATATGCTATTAAATTTATTTATTTTTGGAATCAAAACTACAAAAATAAAAATATTTATTAAATATTAATTTGGATGTCTAAGGTTTTCAAAATTATAAACTATGGATGAGATGAACTTAAAAGATTTTAAAACATGAATTTTCAAAATTAATTCTTTTATATATTGCATTTTGTATTAGTCTAATATTTGAAATTTTGAAAGTAACAAATTTTAGGATTTTTTTTCAAATTTTCAGTTTCGAAATAGCTTTTCCGACTTTAACTTTTTCAATATGAAATTTATATAGTTTGAATATTTTTGACATTTCAATCTATATAAATTGAGTTTTATTTTAAATTTCATTAAGTCCAAATATTATGAATGTATTTGAATTTTGAAGTGTTTAACACAACTCCACTAACCAGGGGTTGTGGCTTTGTGAGACCATTTTTGGTTTGCCTACCCATAGGTCGATTCAGGAACAATCAATAACTAGCGAAGAATGATCAAAACTAAATAATGACATTTTAAAAAAAAAATTAAATTTCAATTGTTTAGAATTTGATTTATTTCATGTGTTTTTCAGTTAAAAGTTTAAGCTTCCGAATTTTCAAATTTTAATAATTTGACTATTCAGAAGTTGAATATTCATATTTTTAAATTTTTTGAACTCAACATTAAAAGTTGATTTTGGATTTTCAATTTTTGATCAGCCAATGTTTATTTTTCAAATTGCAAACTACCAAATTTTGAATCAAAATATTAACTTCCAAATTTTGAGTTTCCAAATTTCGAATTTTCAGATCGACTTATCAAGTTCCCAATTTTGAATTTTCAGAATTTGAATATACGGATTTTGAATTTTCAAATTTTGAAATTTATTATTTTAAAATATGAATTTATGAACCTGAAATTCTCAGAATCTCTTAAACTAGTTACATGTTGAATTTCAAAACTTAGAATTCAAAAATATAATAATTTTGGAGTTGATACTTATGATAGTTTCGAACTATTAAAAAAAATGAATTTTATGAATTTTGATTTTATAGAATTTCAACGAAAAATGAGACTGTATTCTGAATTTAAAATTTTGAAACTTTATGAATCTTGAAAAATATAAATTATGAAATTGAAATATTCATAAAAAATTGAGTTTCAAAAGCATATAATTTTGAAATCTTAGATTTCAAATTTTGAAATTCTCAAATTTTGAATTTTCAACTTATAAAATATTAAATTAATTTTCTGAAGTTTTGAAATTTGGACGTTTATATTTTTGAACTTATTTATTTTCGAAATTTCTAATTTTGAAATTTCAGAATTAAGCATAAATATGGCTTAATGTATTTAATATCCAAACATTTTATGCCTTCTTCGTGAATATATATTTTATACTATATGTTGCAATAAAGTTATCGTGCCACACACAAGCTATAGACTAGTATAAAGAAATTGCTTCTTGGCTAAGAGTAGATTTAGCAAAAAGGGCCAAAGACTTGAAGATAAGTACCTTACGCCATCGTTAGGGGAAGAAATTAGTTGCACCAGTGCCTCAAGAGCGCCTGGCTCTTGACCAACAGCGACATTGTTACTGTTGCTATCTCCGTGAGCTGCTAAATTAGCCAAGGCACGAGCAGCCTATAAGAAGAGAAAAAATAAAGAAACAAATATAAGTATAGGAATAATAAAATTGCTAAGCAATTCAGCATGAAAAGCAAAGCAGTGATATATTTAATGGCATTTTACATGTAAGGTTTTTTCTTTTTTTGCTAACAATCGTCTGTATGAAAAGATTGCCAAGCACCTAAGGATTTTGTTTAATAACAATCTTGTATACAATTCTCAAAAATGCACATGTAAAAAACAACAATCGCTAAGAAAAGCGTTTGTTGATAGATTGAAATTTAGTGAATAAGCTATCTTTAATGGCAGAAATGATAGATATCTATCACCTCTTGGTATATTAGTAAGCCCAAATAATGTGGTAAGTCAACCAAATTAGGAAACCCTAATGACTATTGACTTCAGAACTATAATGATGTCTAAAAGTCACTGCTGATAAAAAGATGTTTTTATGTTACATAAACTATAAGCTCGCAGCGTCGTAAAATGTTTGATAGTTATACCTTTCAGAAATTAAAGACAGAGTTATAAGGACAAAAAAAATGGAAATTCCACGAACAAATGATATTAGGTTCATAGTTGCAGCGACATTTCGATTACAAGCATGAAGTTGGCGATGATGTTTATATTATGTCCTCGTGGATATATATAGACCTTCTAATGAATTGCAGAATGGCAGATTATAGGAAGGTATGCTTTTAATAATACAGTTAAAGTTTTGAATGAATAAAAAATATTGACTTTATTGAATTGATGAGAAATGATATTACATCAGACTTCATACAAATGTTGTATTACAATCTGTATTTATAAAGAGATACTGGGCCAATATGTAGATGGGCTTGTATATGCTTCAGCTCTCTATTTTCTTAGTGAAGAGTTGGGTCGGGTCTGCACAGTACCTGCTTGTAACATCTCTCAAGTATAAACTAGACCGATACTCAGTGAATCATTTATTTTGCCCCCTCAATCCCTACATCAGCTAGGGTTTGGGCGAGATAAAATAATGGCGCCGCAGACTCAATTTTTTGAGAGATTCGTCACGAATAATGACGATGTTCCGTTTGTATATGCCATCTGCTCTCTTTTATGCAGCTACAATTCTCTGTTTATCCTCTCCTTGATGAATTTTGAGACATCGAGTATAAGCTCTTCAGAGAGATTACAGATAAGTTACCAAAACTTCCATGCTTTGAGATTTTCCAGAGATATATCCTCAGATGATAATTAATTTTGATGAAATTTCTCGTTCGAGCCTAGATCGAGATGAATATGAGACATAACTCTGAGAAGTCTTCAACTGTTTGTCAGATCTGGTGAGTTTTTTTCTTCCAGATTTTTTTAATTATCGCAGTCATCTTGAGATATTGATTCTAGTTTCTGTTTGCTGTTCGAGGTGATGATCTGACGACTTTGAGATCTTACTCAGAGAATGATGCTTAAAGTATTGATCTTTGGCTCAGATTTTGGCTTTACACCTAATGTTCATTTTCGACAGTATGAACTTTTAGCTTCTGCTTGAAAAGAAAGAAATTTTTCTTGGATAATAGCTTTGTCAGGATGTCGGCAATTTGGTAAGGTGCAGGTATATGGCTTACATTTAATCTGTTGCTTGTAACTTGTTCTCTAACAAAGTAGATATCAATCTCCATATGTTTATTTCGGCTGCGTAGAACTGGATTTGCACTAAGTAGAACTGTGTACATCTATCCCAAGATAAAGGCGAGGCAATACAGAACAACAGACACTACAGAAGCATAGTTGGAGCATTACAATACGCAATAATCACAAGGCCAGAAATTGCTTACAGTGTAAATAAAGTCAGTCAATTTATGCAAAACCCACTGGATGAGCATTGGAAAGCAGTTAAAAGAATTCTACGATACTTAAAGGGCACACTGAAACATGGATTGATCTTAGAGTCATGCAACAACTTTAATATTAATGGTTATGCAGATGCAGATTGGGCTACAGATCCTATGGGTAAAATCACTTTTGAGTGAACTTAAAGTCAAAACTGACAGTAAGCCAAATTATCAATGTACAACTGGATGAATCAAATTTTTTACTTTGGAAATTTCAGATTGAAATAGCAATTAAAGGCTATGGTCTGGAGGACTATGTTCATGGAACATTAATCATACCACCAAGATTTGTAGCAGATAAAGATGGAAAACTAATAAGCAACCAAGATTTCATATCTCATCAAAGACAAGATAGTCTAGTAAGTTCTTGGATACTTTCTACAATCAGTTCTAATATCTTACCACAATTAATTGGATGTAAATCTGCAAATGAAATCTGGTCTACTATTGAGCAAGTTTTCAATACTCAATCAGCTGCAAAAGTCATGTACTATAAAAGACAACTGCAAAGTTTAAAGAAAGATGCACTACCAATGAGAGATTTTTTGTCTAAAATCAAGATGCTATGTGATCAATTGGCCTCATCAGGGCACAAGATATCTGATTATGAACAAATATTGTCAATACTAAATGGCCTAGATGAGGAGTATGAAGCTGTTGTAGCAGTCATTTCTTCCAAAGAAACAACTCCCACAATTCAGTACGTACATGCTACTCCTCTTCCCCATGAAGGTAGAATAGAGCAAAAGAAATCTACGAGTTCAGATTTCACAGCCAATTTTATTAGTAACAGTAGAAACAGGAATCAAGGAAAGAATAACAGCAACAGAAATCAATTTAACAGTCAAAGAGGTGGTCAAACAAACAGAGCAAGAGGTAGAGGTGGCAGACAGAACAACAACAACAATAGAATTAGATGTTAGATATGTGAGAAGTATGGCCATATAGCAAGCAGATGCTACTTCAGATATGACAGCGATTATGTGCCACAACAAAAAAGTAATGCAAAGAACTATCAACCAAATGCTAACATGGTCAACACTCAACCAAATCAGAGAAGTCAATCAGAAAATGCTGATTGTGACACAGCAAAATTAGAAGACATACATGATGAATGCTGGTACCCAGATTCAGGGGCTACAAATCATGTGACAAATGACCTGAGCAAGCTAAACTTGGGAAACAAAGAGTACAAAGGTACACATACTATGCTTATGGGGGATGGTAAATCCATTAAAATTACACACACTGGAAATGCAAGTTTTATTGGCAAGAAACAACTTTATCTCGATAATCTTTTAAGAGTTCCATTAATTAGAAAAAATTTACTAAGTGTATCCCAGTTTGCAAAAGATAAAAATGTGTTCTTTGAGTTCCATCCACAGTATTGTCTAGTTAAAGATATTCTAACAAAAGAAATTCTATTGCAGGGTAGAGAATTTAGAGGACTGTACAAATTTGATGTAGCAAAATCAAGAAATTCTAGAATTAAGGGAAAATGCTGTAATGTTTTTGAAATTAAATGCAAAGATGGCTGTAAGATTTTTGATATGTGGCATTATAAACTAGGCCACCCAAATGTAAACATTGTTAAACATGTGTTGAACAATAATGCAATTTCTTTTGAAAAGATCTCTCTGCCATATGTTTGTACACACTGTCAACTAGGAAAAAGCCACAAACTTGCATTTCCAGACTCACAAACAAAATATAGTAAACCCCTAGAACTAATTGCTATAGATTTATGGGGACCATCACCCATCAACACTGATTATGGGTACAAATACTATATTTCATTTGTTGATGCTTACACTAAATATGTATGGATTTACTTTCTGAAATCAAAATCTGAAACTTACAAAGCTGTACAACAATTCATAGTTCAAGTTGAAAATCAACTAGATTGCAATGTAAAAATTATACAAACAGATGGTGGGACAGAGTTCCATCCTCTAAAAGAATTTTTCTCAAAAAAGGGAATAATTCATAGAACAACTTGTCCATATACATCTGAACAAAATGGTCTAGTTGAAAGAAAAATAGACAAATAATTGAAACTGGTCTCACTTTACTTGCTCAAGCATCATTACCACTAAAATTTTGGCCTGATGCTTTCTCTACAACTGTGTACTTAATCAACAGACTACCTACTAAGGCTATAGATTTCAAAAGCCCCATAGAAAAGTTACAGGGAATTAAACCAGATTATAAAGCTTTGAAATTTTTGGTTGTCTATGTTTTCCTTATCTAAGACCCTACAACAGACATAAATTAAGCCTCAGATCATCACCATGTACATTTCTAGGGTATGCCACAAACAAAAAGGGGTATAAATGCCTAGATGACAAGGGAAAAATCTTTATATCAAGGCATGTTGTGTTCAATGAAAATGTTTTTCCCTATAGCAATACATATGTGAAAACATCACAAAAAATCTATAATCCAATAGTATCAATACCTGAGATACCAGAATACTCAGAGATTGATAACCAATCTCATGCAAGAGCTAGACAGAATACTCAATTCACTACCCCTGTTGAGGATAGTAGTGGCTCACAACACACAGTGATCGGAGATGAACCAGGTCATGAGCATTTGGAATCTGAAGGTCAAGTTCAAGATGCTCAGCATGATTCTGACATCTAATCAGGCAGCCATCAATCATTAGATGATTCACAATCATCTAATGACAATGAAGCCACAGTTGAAAGCAATAATCAACAACCTGCAACAACTGGTCATCACATGATAACAAGGGCTAAAAGTGGAATTTTCAAGCCAAAGACTTATAATGCAGTCATTGAAACCAGAGAACCAGTTACTTATTTCGAAGCAGTGCAAGATGAAAAATGGAAAACTGCAATGCAGGAAGAATATAATGCACTGGTTCGAAATAAAACCTGGACTTTGGTTTCTCTGCCTTCCAACAAAAACATTGTTGGATGCAAATGGACATACAAAATTAAGAAGAATCCTGATGGTTCAATCGCTAAGTACAAGGCAAGACTCGTAGCAAAAGGTTATTCACAACAAAATGGCTTTGATTTTAATGAAACTTTTTCACCTGTTGTGAAACCTTCAACTATCAGAATAGTTCTTACTATTGCCTTAAGTAGAGACTGGACCATTAAGCAACTTGATGTAAATAATGCCTTTTTGAATGGTATTTTGCAGGAAGAAGTATACATGGAGCAACCACAAGGCTTCAAACAAAATGGCAATGAAAAACTTGTGTGCAAGCTGAATAAGGCAATCTATGGACTCAAGCAAGCACCCAGAGTTTGGTTTGACAAACTAAAGTCAACACTGATTAGACTTGGCTACTCATCAACTAAATCTGATAACTCTTTATTTACAAAATTCAGTGAACTTGAAATTACATATGTACTAATATATGTTGATGATTTTATTGTCACAGGCAGCAGTAATGCAGAAATAAACAGGCTTACTGAACACCTTAATAAAGAGTTCTCAATCAATGATCTAGGATGCTTAAACAATTTTCTGGGAATAGAAGTCAAAAGAATGTCTACATCAATGATTCAACTAAGTCAAGAAAAATACATATCAGAGATTCTTGTCAAAGCAAAAATGGATAAGGCAAATGCACTATCCACACCCATGACAACCAATTTACATCTATCCAAAGATAAAGGTGAGGCAATACAGAACAACAGACACTACAGAAGCATAGTTGGAGCATTACAATACGCAACAATCACAAGGCCAGAAATTGCTTACAGTGTAAATAAAGTCAGTCAATTTATGCAAAATCCACTGGATGAGCATTGGAAAGCAGTTAAAAGAATTCTACGATACTTAAAGGGCACACTGAAACATGGATTGATCTTAGAGTCATGCAACAACTTTAATATTAATGGTTATGCAGATGCAGATTGGGCTACAGATCCAGATGATAGAAGATCTACAACAGGATACTGTATATTCTTAGGCACAAATCCTATATCATGGTGTTCAAAGAAGCAACCAACTGTTTCTAGATCTAGTACTGAAGCAGAATACAGGAGTGTAGCAAATGCCACAGCAGAGCTAATATGGGTAAAATCACTTTTGAGTGAACTTAAAGTCAAAACTGACAGTAAGCCTACAATTTTGTTTTGTGGTTTAACCAATGCTTTAATCAGATCTTGTGTTGCAGACCTTTGAACTGTTGATTCAGTGTCTCTTGCTGTGGATGATGATTCTTGTTCGGCCATAGAACAGAATTGTGTGAATCAGAACGATTCTTGAATCTGCAGTGGGTTGATCTTGAAGACAAGGAAATACAAGAACTAAAAAAATATCAAAACCTCTGATGCAGCCTGAAGTTGACTGAATGATGAGGTGAAATCTGACAGTTGCTTCTGCCGTGGCACAGATTAGAAGCAAATCAGAAAAATTGATAAGAATCTTGATATTGGCACAGGTATGTCCGATCTTTTAACTATCAGATGATGAGAATCACGATTCTCTGATGATCCTTGGGTGCGCAGCCTGATCTTGATGATGATATCAAATCTGAGAGATCAATGACAAGGCGTTAACCTTGTTACTGCTGTTAAGCAAATTGATAATTGCTCTGATACCAAGTTAAAGTTTTGAATGAATCAAAAATATTGACTTTATTGAATTGATGAGAAATGATATTACATCAGACTTCATACAAATGTTGTATTACAATCTGTATTTATAAAGAGATACTGGGCCAATATGTAGATGGGCTCGTATATGCTTCAGCTCTCTATTTGCTTAGTGAAGAGTTGGGCCGGGTCTGCACAGTACCTGCTTGTAACATCTCTCAAGTATAAACTAGACCGATAGTTAGTGAATCATTTATTTAATACCTTAACTGACTCGTGCATGTGAGTACATAAAAGGGATGTTAGACCATTAGATAGTCAGTATCACTCCAAATACCTAATAAGTTGATGCAAAAGAGAACAAGGAATCGTTGTCAAGTCCCTGGAATTGAAAGATGATGTAAGAAAAGTCCCTTCCGAATAAGTTATGAAAATTAGGTCCCTATTTTTAGATTTTGGCTAATTTATACCGCTTTTGCCCTTGAAAAGAATGCTAAGTCGATTTTCTAAAAGAGGACAGTTTGGTAAAAATAACAAAATAGGGACCTAATTTACATGTGTTTATGAGCAGGGACTTTTTGTGCATGAGCTTTGAAAATAGGGACCTTTGGTTCAAAACCCCAAAAGAATCCACAACCATTCAATACTATTTAATAGGTTAAGCAAATTTAGTGTATAGAATCGTGCATGGATGTGTGTATTCATGCTTGTGTGCATATGGATTAAAACAAAATTTGATTTATAGTAAATCTAAGGTTATAAGACCTGCTCTTGCACTCCATCAACCTTGCATGAACGGGCAAGTATTACAAGAGCATGCACACCACCCACCAATGCAACTTCCATGCTGCATTTATCGTCAGCAGCCAAATTTGCTAAAGCACCAGCAGCACGTTCCTGTTTAAATATAAAGCATATGATAAGGATTCTAAATGTCGTTGACCAGATAGTATGTATGCATACACTTAATAAGGACAAAATTGCTATTTTGAGTATGCACGTTTATGTATATATTTATATGTGCACATATGTAGCTATATAAACAAGCAAGGAATTGCATGAACTAATAAATAACTTCAGGGTAAGTACTGTGAACATGAACGGGCAAAATGAAAACATACAAGAACACCATCAGTCCCAGACTGCCATTTAAATATGAGATCAACCAAAGCCTTTACTCCACCAGCTTCAGCAATTGCGGCCTAAGTAACATGTACGACATATTACGATTAAGTGATACCGTTAACTATTGAAAATGTGAAATAGTATACATTTGTGATTTTAAAAATTGAAAACCTTATGCTCTTCTCCAACAGAAAGATTCCAAAGCCCACCCACTGCCTCTTCAGCAACAAGCTATTCATGGACCTTGCTAAATATGCAAGCACCGTAATCCCACCTTCGTCAGCAACTGCTTTAGCAACTTTTGTATTCACTGATAAATTTGCTAGTGCCTACATTTATAGAACACTGTTATTCATAAAAATGAAAACAAAATCCTATTCTAGAGTAACTACTGGAATTGGCATACAAAAATACTCAACCATCGCAGCTTCAGATGCTAAATTTTCTTTCCTTGACTTAGCAAGCTCTAAAAGCAATGGAATCCCATTATTCTTCATTACTGCTTCAGCTCTTGCAGGGTCCACATTGGCATTTTCATCATCAATCACTACAAAAGTAGCAATCCCGGTTGCTGCTCGTTCTTGCACATCCTCTTGACAGCTCCTAGCCAAGCTTAATAAAAGAGCCACTCCTTGATTCAACCAAAATTCATGGATGCCATTTGGGTTAGCCTCAACTAATCTAAGTAAAGACTGAGATAAAATCCACTCGAGCCAACTCACAATATTATCCACACTCCTATCCTTTAGTCCCAAATTTCTCCATTCTCCGAAAACATCTTTCTCCCTAACACTATAGCCTGGAAACAAATAATTAGAAATCCCTTTAAAAATATCTGTGAAAAATGCAATAAGCAAATTTCCTTTCCTGTTAAAAGTACTAGGACTAAGATATCCTTCAATCTCGAGTTGCACACAATTTAATGCACACATGACTTTCAAACTTTTGGAGGATGAAAAAATCCTAGACACTGCATTTGGACTGTTCTAGAAACATCTAGCCCTACCAAATTTGGCAATTGGCTCCAAACAAGGGAGGCTGAAGCCCAGTTCACATTCCTAGAACCCGCGACTGACAAAAATCTAAGGGATGAAACTTGCCCAATTTCACTTTCTTCCAAGCTCAAACAATCCGTAAAAACAATTTCTTCCAGTCCCAAACAATGCCTTGAAAATGCACTGATTGCTTTCCCATTGATTTTCTTCACACCAGACAATCTCAACCTCTTCAATCTTGGACAACACAATGCAATTTGATGGATGGCATTGTTATCCCGCCTTTTGGCAAGGCCGTGACACCAAGAACTTGACAAAAAACTAGGAGTCACTCGTCATGGATATCGATGAATTTTGTCGAAGTCCAGATCAAGCCACGATTAGCAAGACATGACAAGCAAAGCCAGGGAAGCCAACGTTCCAAGTTTCAAGTCAATCCAAGTTCGTATGCTCAAATTATGATCAACACAAGTTAGAAGAGACATGGTGTTCGAATCGATCTAATCTATTCGAATCCATCAGGTCTGAGTCGATTCGAGGCTGCGCTATTCACGTGCGTCGAGTTCGTATTGATCATAGAAGTCTATGTTCGAATCCATAAAACCAAGCCTTGGTTCGAATCCATCAGGTTTTCCTCTATTTCGAATCCATGCAATCGATATACTTCGACTCCATCCCATAACTTACTTCGAATCCACCCTGTTGAGGCAGCTTCGAATCGATCAACTATGGGATACCTCGATCGATTCGAACGAACATCTCCTCGAATCCATTCCCTCGAATCCACTAATTAAAGGCGGCTAAAACCATGGATTCGACCCAGTAAACTCGGAGAAAAAGCTGGATCAACCTGAGAAGCGCGCGCGACACGTCACCATTCACACGCGCAAACCATCGATTCGACCCTATCGATTCGAAGGGGATCGATTCGAACCAAGCATGTCAACTGGAAATGCAATATTGAATCGATCATATCTCGAGATCTACAAGTCCAAATGCTATGAAATTTTCATAGATTCTTGCACACATGTTGAAGAATGTCCACACCAAATTTCAGCTCGATTGGACAATTTCTTGATCGATTCGAATGGACTTCGAATCGATCCCAAAGTGGGCCCGGATTATATTTATTAAATATTAATTTGGATGTCTAAGGTTTTCAAAATTATAAACTATGGATGAGATGAACTTAAAAGATTTTAAAACATGAATTTTCAAAATTAATTCTTTTATATATTGCATTTTGTATTAGTCTAATATTTGAAATTTTGAAAGTAACAAATTTTAGGATTTTTTTTCAAATTTTCAGTTTCGAAATAGCTTTTCCGACTTTAACTTTTTCAATATGAAATTTATATAGTTTGAATATTTTTGACATTTCAATCTATATAAATTGAGTTTTATTTTAAATTTCATTAAGTCCAAATATTATGAATGTATTTGAATTTTGAAGTGTTTAACACAACTCCACTAACCAGGGGTTGTGGCTTTGTGAGACCATTTTTGGTTTGCCTACCCATAGGTCGATTCAGGAACAATCAATAACTAGTGAAGAATGATCAAAACTAAATAATGACATTTTAAAAAAAAATAATAATTAAATTTCAATTGTTTAGAATTTGATTTATTTCATGTGTTTTTCAGTTAAAAGTTTAAGCTTCCGAATTTTCAAATTTTAATAATTTGACTATTCAGAAGTTGAATATTCAGATTTTTAAATTTTTTGAACTCAACATTAAAAGTTGATTTTGGATTTTCAATTTTTGATCAGCTAATGTTTATTTTTCAAATTGCAAACTACCAAATTTTGAATCAAAATATTAACTTCCAAATTTTGAGTTTCCAAATTTCGAATTTTCAGATCGACTTATCAAGTTCCCAATTTTGAATTTTCAGAATTTGAATATACGGATTTTGAATTTTCAAATTTTGAAATTTATTATTTTAAAATATGAATTTATGAACCTGAAATTCTCAGAATCTCTTAAACTAGTTACATGTTGAATTTCAAAACTTAGAATTCAAAAATATAATAATTTTGGAGTTGATACTTATGATAGTTTCGAACTATTAAAAAAAATGAATTTTATGAATTTTGATTTTATAGAATTTTAACGAAAAATGAGACTGTATTCTGAATTTAAAATTTTGAAACTTTATGAATCTTGAAAAATATAAATTATGAAATTGAAATATTCATAAAAAATTGAGTTTCAAAAGCATATAATTTTGAAATCTTAGATTTCAAATTTTGAAATTCTCAAATTTTGAATTTTCAACTTATAAAATATTAAATTAATTTTCTGAAGTTTTGAAATTTGGACGTTTATATTTTTGAACTTATTTATTTTCGAAATTTCTAATTTTGAAATTTCAGAATTAAGCATAAATATGGCTTAATGTATTTAATATCCAAACATTTTATGCCTTCTTCGTGAATATATATTTTATATTATATGTTGCAATAAAGTTATCGTGCCACACACAAGCTATAGACTAGTATAAAGAAATTGCTTCTTGGCTAAGAGTAGATTTAGCAAAAAGGGCCAAAGACTTGAAGATAAGTACCTTACGCCATCGTTAGGGGAAGAAATTAGTTGCACCAGTGCCTCAAGAGCGCCTGGCTCTTGACCAACAGCGACATTGTTACTGTTGCTATCTCCGTGAGCTGCTAAATTAGCCAAGGCACGAGCAGCCTATAAGAAGAGAAAAAATAAAGAAACAAATATAAGTATAGGAATAATAAAATTGCTAAGCAATTCAGCATGAAAAGCAAAGCAGTGATATATTTAATGGCATTTTACATGTAAGGTTTTTTCTTTTTTTGCTAACAATCGTCTGTATGAAAAGATTGCCAAGCACCTAAGGATTTTGTTTAATAACAATCTTGTATACAATTCTCAAAAATGCACATGTAAAAAACAACAATCGCTAAGAAAAGCGTTTGTTGATAGATTGAAATTTAGTGAATAAGCTATCTTTAATGGCAGAAATGATAGATATCTATCACCTCTTGGTATATTAGTAAGCCCAAATAATGTGGTAAGTCAACCAAATTAGGAAACCCTAATGACTATTGACTTCAGAACTATAATGATGTCTAAAAGTCACTGCTGATAAAAAGATGTTTTTATGTTACATAAACTATAAGCTCGCAGCGTCGTAAAATGTTTGATAGTTATACCTTTCAGAAATTAAAGACAGAGTTACAAGGACAAAAAAAATGGAAATTCCACGAACAAATGATATTAGGTTCATAGTTGCAGCGACATTTCGATTACAAGCATGAAGTTGGCGATGATGTTTATATTATGTCCTCGTGGATATATATAGACCTTCTAATGAATTGCAGAATGGCAGATTATAGGAAGGTATGCTTTTAATAATACAGTTAAAGTTTTGAATGAATAAAAAATATTGACTTTATTGAATTGATGAGAAATGATATTACATCAGACTTCATACAAATGTTGTATTACAATCTGTATTTATAAAGAGATACTGGGCCAATATGTAGATGGGCTTGTATATGCTTCAGCTCTCTATTTTCTTAGTGAAGAGTTGGGTCGGGTCTGCACAGTACCTGCTTGTAACATCTCTCAAGTATAAACTAGACCGATACTCAGTGAATCATTTATTTTGCCCCCTCAATCCCTACATCAGCTAGGGTTTGGGCGAGATAAAATAATGGCGCCGCAGACTCAATTTTTTGAGAGATTCGTCATGAATAATGACGATGTTCCGTTTGTATATGCCATCTGCTCTCTTTTATGCAGCTACAATTCTCTGTTTATCCTCTCCTTGATGAATTTTGAGACATTGAGTATAAGCTCTTCAGAGAGATTACAGATAAGTTACCAAAACTTCCATGCTTTGAGATTTTCCAGAGATATATCCTCAGATGATAATTAATTTTGATGAAATTTCTCGTTCGAGCCTAGATCGAGATGAATATGAGACATAACTCTGAGAAGTCTTCAACTGTTTGTCAGATCTGGTGAGTTTTTTTCTTCCAGATTTTTTTAATTATCGCAGTCATCTTGAGATATTGATTCTAGTTTCTGTTTGCTGTTCGAGGTGATGATCTGACGACTTTGAGATCTTACTCAGAGAATGATGCTTAAAGTATTGATCTTTGGCTCAGATTTTGGCTTTACACCTAATGTTCATTTTCGACAGTATGAACTTTTAGCTTCTGCTTGAAAAGAAAGAAATTTTTCTTGGATAATAGCTTTGTCAGGATGTCGGCAATTTGGTAAGGTGCAGGTATATGGCTTACATTTAATCTGTTGCTTGTAACTTGTTCTCTAACAAAGTAGATATCAATCTCCATATGTTTAGTTCGGCTGTGTAGAACTGGATTTGCACTAAGTAGAACTGTGTACATCTATCCCAAGATAAAGGTGAGGCAATACAGAACAACAGACACTACAGAAGCATAGTTGGAGCATTACAATACGCAACAATCACAAGGCCAGAAATTGCTTACAGTGTAAATAAAGTCAGTCAATTTATGCAAAACCCACTGGATGAGCATTGGAAAGCAGTTAAAAGAATTCTACGATACTTAAAGGGCACACTGAAACATGGATTGATCTTAGAGTCATGCAACAACTTTAATATTAATGGTTATGCAGATGCAGATTGGGCTACAGATCCTATGGGTAAAATCACTTTTGAGTGAACTTAAAGTCAAAACTGACAGTAAGCCAAATTATCAATGTACAACTGGATGAATCAAATTTTTTACTTTGGAAATTTCAGATTGAAATAGCAATTAAAGGCTATGGTCTGGAGGACTATGTTCATGGAACATTAATCATACCACCAAGATTTGTAGCAGATAAAGATGGAAAACTAATAAGCAACCAAGATTTCATATCTCATCAAAGACAAGATAGTCTAGTAAGTTCTTGGATACTTTCTACAATCAGTTCTAATATCTTACCACAATTAATTGGATGTAAATCTACAAATGAAATCTGGTCTACTATTGAGCAAGTTTTCAATACTCAATCAGCTGCAAAAGTCATGTACTATAAAAGACAACTGCAAAGTTTAAAGAAAGATGCACTACCAATGAGAGATTTTTTGTCTAAAATCAAGATGCTATGTGATCAATTGGCCTCATCAGGGCACAAGATATCTGATTATGAACAAATATTGTCAATACTAAATGGCCTAGATGAGGAGTATGAAGCTGTTGTAGCAGTCATTTCTTCCAAAGAAACAACTCCCACAATTCAGTACGTACATGCTACTCCTCTTCCCCATGAAGGTAGAATAGAGCAAAAGAAATCTACTAGTTCAGATTTCACAGCCAATTTTATTAGTAACAGTAGAAACAGGAATCAAGGAAAGAATAACAGCAACAGAAATCAATTTAACAGTCAAAGAGGTGGTCAAACAAACAGAGCAAGAGGTAGAGGTGGCAGACAGAACAACAACAACAATAGAATTAGATGTCAGATATGTGAGAAGTATGGCCATATAGCAAGCAGATGCTACTTCAGATATGACAGCGATTATGTGCCACAACAAAAAAGTAATGCAAAGAACTATCAACCAAATGCTAACATGGTCAACACTCAACCAAATCAGAGAAGTCAATCAGAAAATGCTGATTGTGACACAGCAAAATTAGAAGACATACATGATGAATGCTGGTACCCAGATTCAGGGGCTACAAATCATGTGACAAATGACCTGAGCAAGCTAAACTTGGGAAACAAAGAGTACAAAGGTACACATACTATGCTTATGGGGGATGGTAAATCCATTAAAATTACACACACTGGAAATGCAAGTTTTATTGGCAAGAAACAACTTTATCTCGATAATCTTTTAAGAGTTCCATTAATTAGAAAAAATTTACTAAGTGTATCCCAGTTTGCAAAAGATAAAAATGTGTTCTTTGAGTTCCATCCACAGTATTGTCTAGTTAAAGATATTCTAACAAAAGAAATTCTATTGCAGGGTAGAGAATTTAGAGGACTGTACAAATTTGATGTAGCAAAATCAAGAAATTCTAGAATTAAGGGAAAATGCTGTAATGTTTTTGAAATTAAATGCAAAGATGGCTGTAAGATTTTTGATATGTGGCATTATAAACTAGGCCACCAAATGTAAACATTGTTAAACATGTGTTGAACAATAATGCAATTTCTTTTGAAAAGATCTCTCTGCCATATGTTTGTACACACTGTCAACTAGGAAAAAGCCACAAACTTGCATTTCCAGACTCACAAACAAAATATAGTAAACCCCTAGAACTAATTGCTATAGATTTATGGGGACCATCACCCATCAACACTGATTATGGGTACAAATACTATATTTCATTTGTTGATGCTTACACTAAATATGTATGGATTTACTTTCTGAAATCAAAATCTGAAACTTACAAAGCTGTACAACAATTCATAGTTCAAGTTGAAAATCAACTAGATTGCAATGTAAAAATTATACAAACAGATGGTGGGACAGAGTTCCATCCTCTAAAAGAATTTTTCTCAAAAAAGGGAATAATTCATAGAACAACTTGTCCATATACATCTGAACAAAATGGTCTAGTTGAAAGAAAAATAGACAAATAATTGAAACTGGTCTCACTTTACTTGCTCAAGCATCATTACCACTAAAATTTTGGCCTGATGCTTTCTCTACAACTGTGTACTTAATCAACAGACTACCTACTAAGGCTATAGATTTCAAAAGCCCCATAGAAAAGTTACAGGGAATTAAACCAGATTATAAAGCTTTGAAATTTTTGGTTGTCTATGTTTTCCTTATCTAAGACCCTACAACAGACATAAATTAAGCCTCAAATCATCACCATGTACATTTCTGGGGTATGCCACAAACAAAAAGGGGTATAAATGCCTAGATGACAAGGGAAAAATCTTTATATCAAGGCATGTTGTGTTCAATGAAAATGTTTTTCCCTATAGCAATACAGATGTGAAAACATCACAAAAAATCTATAATCCAATAGTATCAATACCTGAGATACCAGAATACCCAGAGATTGATAACCAATCTCATGCAAGAGCTAGACAGAATACTCAATTCACTACCCCTGTTGAGGATAGTAGTGGCTCACAACACACAGTGATCGGAGATGAACCAGGTCATGAGCATTTGGAATCTGAAGGTCAAGTTCAAGATGCTCAGCATGATTCTGACATCTAATCAGGCAGCCATCAATCATTAGATGATTCACAATCATCTAATGACAATGAAGCCACAGTTGAAAGCAATAATCAACAACCTGCAACAACTGGTCATCACATGATAACAAGGGCTAAAAGTGGAATTTTCAAGCCAAAGACTTATAATGCAGTCATTGAAACCAGAGAACCAGTTACTTATTTCGAAGCAGTGCAAGATGAAAAATGGAAAACTGCAATGCAGGAAGAATATAATGCACTGGTTCGAAATAAAACCTGGACTATGGTTTCTCTGCCTTCCAACAAAAACATTGTTGGATGCAGATGGACATACAAAATTAAGAAGAATCCTGATGGTTCAATCGCTAAGTACAAGGCAAGACTCGTAGCAAAAGGTTATTCACAACAAAATGGCTTTGATTTTAATGAAACTTTTTCACCTGTTGTGAAACCTTCAACTATCAGAATAGTTCTTACTATTGCCTTAAGTAGAGACTGGACCATTAAGCAACTTGATGTAAATAATGCCTTTTTGAATGGTATTTTGCAGGAAGAAGTATACATGGAGCAACCACAAGGCTTCAAACAAAATGGCAATGAAAAACTTGTGTGCAAGCTGAATAAGGCAATCTATGGACTCAAGCAAGCACCCAGAGTTTGGTTTGACAAACTAAAGTCAACACTGATTAGACTTGGCTACTCATCAACTAAATCTGATAACTCTTTATTTACAAAATTCAGTGAACTTGAAATTACATATGTACTAATATATGTTGATGATTTTATTGTCACAGGCAGCAGTAATGCAGAAATAAACAGGCTTACTGAACACCTTAATAAAGAGTTCTCAATCAAAGATCTAGGATGCTTAAACAATTTTCTGGGAATAGAAGTCAAAAGAATGTCTACATCAATGATTCAACTAAGTCAAGAAAAATACATATCAGAGATTCTTGTCAAAGCAAAAATGGATAAGGCAAATGCACTATCCACACCCATGACAACCAATTTACATCTATCCAAAGATAAAGGTGAGGCAATACAGAACAACAGACACTACAGAAGCATAGTTGGAGCATTACAATATGCAACAATCACAAGGCCAGAAATTGCTTACAGTGTAAATAAAGTCAGTCAATTTATGCAAAATCCACTGGATGAGCATTGGAAAGCAGTTAAAAGAATTCTACGATACTTAAAGGGCACACTGAAACATGGATTGATCTTAGAGTCATGCAACAACTTTAATATTAATGGTTATGCAGATGCAGATTGGGCTACAGATCCAGATGATAGAAGATCTACAACAGGATACTGTATATTCTTAGGCACAAATCCTATATCATGGTGTTCAAAGAAGCAACCAACTGTTTCTAGATCTAGTACTGAAGCAGAATACAGGAGTGTAGCAAATGCCACAGCAGAGCTAATATGGGTAAAATCACTTTTGAGTGAACTTAAAGTCAAAACTGACAGTAAGCCTACAATTTTGTTTTGTGGTTTAACCAATGGTTTAATCAGATCTTGTGTTGCAGACCTTTGAACTGTTGATTCAGTGTCTCTTGCTGTGGATGATGATTCTTGTTCGGCCATAGAACAGAATTGTGTGAATCAGAACGATTCTTGAATCTGCAGTGGGTTGATCTTGAAGACAAGGAAATACAAGAACTAAAAAAATATCAAAACCTCTGATGCAGCCTGAAGTTGACTGAATGATGAGGTGAAATCTGACAGTTGCTTCTGCCGTGGCACAGATTAGAATCAAATCAGAAAAATTGATAAGAATCTTGATATTGGCACAGGTATGTCCGATCTTTTAACTATCAGATGATGAGAATCACGATTCTCTGATGATCCTTGGGTGCGCAGCCTGATCTTGATGATGATATCAAATCTGAGAGATCAATGACAAGGCGTTAACCTTGTTACTGCTGTTAAGCAAATTGATAATTGCTCTGATACCAAGTTAAAGTTTTGAATGAATCAAAAATATTGACTTTATTGAATTGATGAGAAATGATATTACATCAGACTTCATACAAATGTTGTATTACAATCTGTATTTATAAAGAGATACTGGGCCAATATGTAGATGGGCTCGTATATGCTTCAGCTCTCTATTTGCTTAGTGAAGAGTTGGGCCGGGTCTGCACAGTACCTGCTTATAACATCTCTCAAGTATAAACTAGACCGATAGTTAGTGAATCATTTATTTAATACCTTAACTGACTCGTGCATGTGAGTACATAAAAGGGATGTTAGACCATTAGATAGTCAGTATCACTCCAAATACCTAATAAGTTGATGCAAAAGAGAACAAGGAATCGCTGTCAAGTCCCTGGAATTGAAAGATGATGTAAGAAAAGTCCCTTCCGAATAAGTTATGAAAATTAGGTCCCTATTTTTAGATTTTGGCTAATTTATACCGCTTTTGCCCTTGAAAAGAATGCTAAGTCGATTTTCTAAAAGAGGACAGTTTGGTAAAAATAACAAAATAGGGACCTAATTTACATGTGTTTATGAGCAGGGACTTTTTGTGCATGAGCTTTGAAAATAGGGACCTTTGGTTCAAAACCCCTAAAGAATCCACAACCATTCAATACTATTTAATAGGTTAAGCAAATTTAGTGTATAGAATCGTGCATGGATGTGTGTATTCATGCTTGTGTGCATATGGATTAAAACAAAAATTGATTTATAGTAAATCTAAGGTTATAAGACCTGCTCTTGCACTCCATCAACCTTGCATGAACGGGCAAGTATTACAAGAGCATGCACACCACCCACCAATGCAACTTCCATGCTGCATTTATCGTCAGCAGCCAAATTTGCTAAAGCACCAGCAGCACGTTCCTGTTTAAATATAAAGCATATGATAAGGATTCTAAATGTCGTTGACCAGATAGTATGTATGCATACACTTAATAAGGACAAAATTGCTATTTTGAGTATGCACGTTTATGTATATATTTATATGTGCACATATGTAGGTATATAAACAAGCAAGGAATTGCATGAACTAATAAATAACTTCAGGGTAAGTACTGTGAACATGAACGGGCAAAATGAAAACATACAAGAACACCATCAGTCCCAGACTGCCATTTAAATATGAGATCAACCAAAGCCTTTACTCCACCAGCTTCAGCAATTGCGGCCTAAGTAACATGTACGACATATTACGATTAAGTGATACCGTTAACTATTGAAAATGTGAAATAGTATACATTTGTGATTTTAAAAATTGAAAACCTTATGCTCTTCTCCAACAGAAAGATTCCAAAGCCCACCCACTGCCTCTTCAGCAACAAGCTATTCATGGACCTTGCTAAATATGCAAGCACCGTAATCCCACCTTCGTCAGCAACTGCTTTAGCAACTTTTGTATTCACTGATAAATTTGCTAGTGCCTACATTTATAGAACACTGTTATTCATAAAAATGAAAACAAAATCCTATTCTAGAGTAACTACTGGAATTGGCATACAAAAATACTCAACCATCGCAGCTTCAGATGCTAAATTTTCTTTCCTTGACTTAGCAAGCTCTAAAAGCAATGGAATCCCATTATTCTTCATTACTGCTTCAGCTCTTGCAGGGTCCACATTGGCATTTTCATCATCAATCACTACAAAAGTAGCAATCCCGGTTGCTGCTCGTTCTTGCACATCCTCTTGACAGCTCCTAGCCAAGCTTAATAAAAGAGCCACTCCTTGATTCAACCAAAATTCATGGATGCCATTTGGGTTAGCCTCAACTAATCTAAGTAAAGACTGAGATAAAATCCACTCGAGCCAACTCATAATATTATCCACACTCCTATCCTTTAGTCCCAAATTTCTCCATTCTCCGAAAACATCTTTCTCCCTAACACTATAGCCTGGAAACAAATAATTAGAAATCCCTTTAAAAATATCTGTGAAAAATGCAATAAGCAAATTTCCTTTCCTGTTAAAAGTACTAGGACTAAGATATCCTTCAATCTCGAGTTGCACACAATTTAATGCACACATGACTTTCAAACTTTTGGAGGATGAAAAAATCCTAGACACTGCATTTGGACTGTTCTAGAAACATCTAGCCCTACCAAATTTGGCAATTGGCTCCAAACAAGGGAGGCTGAAGCCCAGTTCACATTCCTAGAACCCGCGACTGACAAAAATCTAAGGGATGAAACTTGCCCAATTTCACTTTCTTCCAAGCTCAAACAATCCGTAAAAACAATTTCTTCCAGTCCCAAACAATGCCTTGAAAATGCACTGATTGCTTTCCCATTGATTTCCTTCACACCAGACAATCTCAACCTCTTCAATCTTGGACAACACAATGCAATTTGATGGATGGCATTGTTATCCCGCCTTTTGGCAAGGCCGTGACACCAAGAACTTGACAAAAAACTAGGAGTCACTCGTCATGGATATCGATGAATTTTGTCGAAGTCCAGATCAAGCCACGATTAGCAAGACATGACAAGCAAAGCCAGGGAAGCCAACGTTCCAAGTTTCAAGTCAATCCAAGTTCGTATGCTCAAATTATGATCAACACAAGTTAGAAGAGACATGGTGTTTGAATCGATCTAATCTATTCGAATCCATCAGGTCTGAGTCGATTCGAGGCTGCGCTATTCACGTGCGTCGAGTTCGTATTGATCATAGAAGTCTATGTTCGAATCCATAAAACCAAGCCTTGGTTTGAATCCATCAGGTTTTCCTCTATTTCGAATCCATGCAATCGATATACTTCGACTCCATCCCATAACTTACTTCGAATCCACCCTGTTGAGGCAGCTTCGAATCGATCAACTATGGGATACCTCGATCGATTCGAACGAACATCTCCTCGAATCCATTCCCTCGAATCCACTAATTAAAGGCGGCTAAAACCATGGATTCGACCCAGTAAACTCGGAGAAAAAGCTGGATCAACCTGAGAAGCGCGCGCGACACGTCACCATTCACACGCGCAAACCATCGATTCGACCCTATCGATTCGAAGGGGATCGATTCGAACCAAGCATGTCAACTGGAAATGCAATATTGAATCGATCATATCTCGAGATCTACAAGTCCAAATGCTATGAAATTTTCATAGATTCTTGCACACATGTTGAAGAATGTCCACACCAAATTTCAGCTCGATTGGACAATTTTTTGATCGATTCGAATGGACTTCGAATCGATCCCAAAGTGGGCCCGGATTTCCTGAAAGCGAGCGTATGGGCCCCCTCACCTGTCGAAACTGGCCTCCCTTCAATTTAGGCGAAATATCAGCCTCCTACACCTATAAATAGAGCCCCTGGTCATTCAGAAAGGAGGTCAGAGAATTTTGAGAGCTTAAGAGCGCCCAGACTCTGCCAGATTTACTCCAGATCACCATTACTGCCTTAGATTCAGATTATAATCATAAAATCTGTTGTATTACGTGATAAGAAATTGTAATCTTCAAGCATCGAGCAATAAAATCAGAAAAACCTTGAAGTGGGCGTAGGCCGGAGATAGCCGAACCACTATAAATTGTGTGTCACTGTTCATTATTTCTGGATCGTTGTTTGTTGCTTTCTTAGATCTGATATTTGTGAGTGAATATTGCTGATTTGTATTCATACACTGGTGCTTTCACGACATTTGGGGTTTGTGACCAATTTTGGCGCAAACACTTTGGTTCTTTCACTGAGAAGGACTAGCACCCGCTACACAAGATTTGAAGTTCAGATCTGAAAGCTTGAAGATTTGAAAGACAATGACCCGACAAACAAGTAGAAGGCAAAGAGCTGAGAGAAGTCAGCATGAAGGAAGTCAAGAGGCTTCCTCAGGAGCAAACCAAGCTCCAGCCTTCGTCACCAGGGATGAGATGGAGGCAATGATGAGAAGACAAGAAGAAATGATACAGAACTTGCTTCAACAGATTGGGCAACTTGGAGCGCAAAATCAAGGAGTAACCGGAGTCCAAAACGGAGCAGGACCATCTAGCGCAGCGCCGGAGCTGGGGGGCACACACTTAGGACATGTTGATCCGAACCCGGGAAGAGAGACAAGGACATCCAAGCAACCTGGCAGCGATAGAGGGATGAACGCTCAGCCAGGGGGGCAGACACCTGAAAGCTCACACGGACTCGGGGGGGCAGGTCGAAGGTAGTGAACGAGGACTACAGCTTGGAGACAATGATAGATTGGCAGAGATAGTCAGGCGAGCCATGAGAGGCGGGTTAGTAAACAGAGATCTTGAAGACGTGAACATGAGTCCCTTTTCTCCTGCGATTAGGATGGCTAGGAACTCACCAGAATTCAAGTTACCATCAGTGGAGATGTACGATGGGAGGACGGACCCTGCGTTCCATCTGATGAAATATATGAGGCATATGGAGGTACTGGGGGCATCACAGGAAGTCATGGCCCAGTGCTTTCCATTGTATTTAAAAGATATCGCAGCATTACGGATGGCTCCATAAGAACATGGGCAGATTTAACTGAAAGATTCATGGAGCAATTTAGGGTCCACATTGCAAGACCCAAGAATGTGATGAGTTTGGCAACACTAAAGCAGAAAGCTGGGGAGTCTTTGAGAAATTTTCTGACACGATTCAATGCAGCAGTAGCATCGGTGGATCGGCCAGATCCATCTATGGTCATGATGGCAGCTGTATCCGGAATATCTGATAGCACGGAGTTCAAGAATTCACTAACTAAGGATCTACCTACGGACCTGGGAGAGTTTTATCACGAAGCCGAAAAGTTTTTGCGATTAGAGGATGCTTGTACGGAGAGAGAAGAAGAAATTAATGTTTACATAGTTAGAGGCGGTAATTCACCTGGAAAAGGTGCGGAGACTGGTAAAGGGAAGCGAAAGGCTGAAGAAAATGATGACAGGTCAAAGCGACAACGGAGGGAGCCGCGATTTACCACCTATTCAGAACTCAACGAGGGTTTGGAGCGAATCTACCAAGACACCCGAGAGCAAGTTGCCTATCATAGATCAATACGACGGGATCCAACTACCGACGAGAGAAAATCAGACAAATATTGCTTATTCCACGAGCTGAATGGACATAGCACAAATGATTGTAGACACCTGAAGGATGAGGTAGAAGGGCATATCAGGAACGGTAGGCTACTTCAGTATGTGAGGAGGCAAGCTCCAATAGTTGAACCAGAACGACCACCGTCTACATCAGCTAGGGGTGACCCCGAGCCGATGCACCGTATGGTTATCAATTGATTTAAATAATGATGAACAAGTCCTAAACTTCTCACTAACACCATCAACCCATTTACACATGTATGAGATCGCGAACGGTCCACAGGCATGCTCTGAATGATTATTGACCGTCTCATAGTGAGAATTTACACTTTGACATCCTTGCTTTGCTTTCTTTTCATGTTGATTTGGATATTTAGACTTTGCTTGTTTGGACATTTCTGCTATGGAATTCATGTGAACGCTAATTTGATATTTGCAATCCTGTAGAAGAAGTTACTTGCGTATGCTTTGGATCACGAACGGTTCACAAGCACACCTTGTATGGCGACGAACCGCCACGATCATTGATTCAGAAGTTCACCCGAACGTGAACCTGACATTGATAATACTAAGTCCCCCCCGGGCACACTCATTCGCCTCGAACGGCACCCGACCTCGAACTATCACCATTTTCCTCGAACGGCACCCGACCACGAACGGTCACACTTCATCTAGTATAACATTCGATCGCGAACGATCACACTCTGCCTCGTACGGCACCCAACCACGAACGGTCACAAATTACCTAATATGACATTCGATCACGAACGATCACATTTTTGCCTCGTATGACACACGATCGCGAACGATCACATTCTTCTTTCCACATCACCCGACCACGAACGGTCATAATTCGTCTAGAACGACACCCGATCGCGAACGGTCACAACTCGTCTAGAACGACATCCGACCGCGAACGGTCCCATTTCTTTATTTACCGCGAACGGTATCCGACCGCGAATGGTCCCCTTCCTTTGTTCGCCATGAACGACATCCGACCACGAACGGTCCCATTTCGCTATTCGCCGCGAACGGCATCCGACCTCGAAAAGTCACATATCACCTGAAATGACATACGGTCGCGAACGATCGTCATTCATGGTCAGGAAAAACTATCAATTTCTTTGTAGGTCAACAACAGGATATGAACATCCAGCTTATGGCATTACAAAACACACCTTCCTATCGCAAGGCATGTTTTGGGGGGCAAATGTTATCCCGCCTTTTGGCAAGGCCGTGACACCAAGAACTTGACAAAAAACCAGGATTCACTCGTCATGGATATCGATGAATTTTTTTGGAGTCCAGATCAAGCAACGATTAGCAAGACATGACAAGCAAAGCCAGGGAAGCCAACGTTCCAAGTTTCAAGTCAATCCAAGTTCGTATGCTCAAATTATGATCAACACAAGTTAGAAGAGACATGGTGTTCGAATCGATCTAATCTATTCGAATCCATCAGGTCTGAGTCGATTCGAGGCTGCGCTATTCACGTGCATCGAGTTCGTATTGATCATAGAAGTCTATGTTCGAATCCATAAAACCAAGCCTTGGTTCGAATCCATCAGGTTTTCCTCTATTTCGAATCCATGCAATCGATATACTTCGACTCCATCCCATAACTTACTTCGAATCCACCCTGTTGAGGCAGCTTCGAATCGATCAACTATGGGATACCTCGATCGATTCGAATGAACATCTCCTCGAATCCATTCCCTCGAATCCACTAATTAAAGGCGGCTAAAACCATGGATTCGACCCAGTAAACTCGGAGAAAAAGCTGGATCAACTCGAGAAGCGCGCGTGACACGTCACCATTCACACGCGCAAACCATCGATTCGACCCTATCGATTCGAAGGGGATCGATTCGAACCAAGCATGTCAACCGGAAATGCAATCTTGAATCGATCATATCTCGATATCTACAATTCCAAATGCTATGAAATTTTCACAAAAGCTTGCACACATGTTGAAGAATGTCCACACCAAATTTCAACTCGATTGGACAATTTCTTGATCGATTCGAATGGACTTCGAATCGATCCCAAAGTGGGCCCGGATTTCCTGAAAGCGGGCGTATGGGCCCCCTCACGTGCCGGAACTGGTCTCCCTTCAATTTAGGCGAAATATCAGCCTCCTACACCTATAAATAGAGCCCCTGGTCATTCAGAAAGGAGGTCGGAGAATTTTGAGAGCTTAAGAGCGCCCAGACTCTGCCAGATTTACTCCAGATCACCATTGCTGCCTTAGATTCAGATTATAATCATAAAATCTGTTGTATTACGCGATAAGAAATTGTAATCTTCAAGCATCGAGCAATAAAATCATAAAAACCTTGAAGTGGACGTAGGTCGGAGATAGCCGAACCACTATAAATTGTGTGTCACTGTTCATTATTTCTGGATCGTTGTTTGTTGCTTGCTTAGATCTGATATTTGTGTGTGAATATTGCTGATTTGTATTCATACACTGGTGCTTTCACGACATTTGGGGTTTGTGACCAATTTTGGCGCAAACAGGCATCACTAGTGATTTTTTCACACCCATCTGGGCCAATTTGCAAGGTTTCAAGCAACTCGTGTCTAGCAGCAATAACACAAAGTGTGGCATCAGATATATCCCTGCAATAATCACCAGTAATCTCTCTCAAATTTCGTGCACGTAGATTAATAATTACTGAAGCGGATTCAGACCCACGAATCCTAATGCTGCGAAGTTCAGAACAACGCGAAGCCAATGATATGGAAGTCTCAGTATCAAATTTATAAGATCTTAAATCAAGACTAGACCACAAGCAATGTGACGACCCTAAAGTTTTCCAGGTTTTGCAAGTGGAAGCTAAGCTAGCACGATCGCGATAATTTAGACAGGATAGTAGCTGGATTATCGTATCGTCAGGTAATCTGGTCCAGTCGACGATCAGATCATCGGAAAGATCCCCGGAGTTGGTGCCGGAGAGGGCTAAAGTGTCAATGTTCTCGGGAAAGCATGAAGAAGATACGATCTTTTCTTTGCCTTTCGAATTAGTGGCCTTTCTACGAACCCTACGGCTTATTCTGTTATCGAAACCCTAACATTGGTTTGGGTTCTGTTTGATTTACAGGAATCCAAACCTACACAAGAGAAGGGAAGAGGAGTTAACGATGCATGGGTTGCCGTTTATCCAGCCCAAAAGTTAGAAGGGTCTGGTTTAAAAATGAATGTGTAGCTCAAACATGAGAAAAATAAAGGGACGACGGAGACATATGAGAGGACGAATGGGATAGAGGGACGACGGAATAATAGATTGTTTGTGCTTTGGTGGTCATAACATGAAAGCGTCATCCATCGTCTTTGAATATGGCCCAATTTTCTTCAAAATTCCCTAAACTTCTTTTAATCCATTCGTGAACCCGTGGATTTGTAGTTTTAATTTCTTCTCTGATTTTGTTGTACTCAACTACTTTTGAAGTACATGCAGCTGAATAAAACAAAGCTGTAAGTCATTTATCCCTAAAACCCATTGTTTGAAAATTAGCTTTAAGATGTCGTGCATAGAATCTATATTTGTGCGGTTATCGTCATTTCTCCTGTAAAGCCTTCGGAATTCCTTTCATTCGATCCAATATGAAAGTAATACGACGATTGCAAACACTAAGAATGAATTCACGCATGAAAGAAAAAAAACCAACCCCAACTATCATATACCTTGGATTCGACAACTGCATAAGCTAATGGAAACAGACAGTCATCCGCATCTACAGTAGCAGCAGCAAGCAACGTCCATTTGTATTTACCATACAAATGTGTCCCGTCAATACATAGCAATGGCCGACAGTGAAGAAAACCTGTAATGCAAGGGCCAAATGCCCAAAACACACGATCAGATACTCCAACTTCATTGTGGGTCAGATGTTTGGCAGTCCCCGGTTACTTCTCTTTATTTCCTCGAAATATCGAGGCAAAGTCACATACGATTTGGCTCAGTCACCATAAATTTTTTCTATTGTTTTGTTTAATGTTCACCAAGCTTTGGTGTAACTAATTTTGACGAATAGTTGGTCGTCGACAAACACTTGGACTATACCTACTGAGATATCCAAATCGGCCTTGACAAATGACATGATTTTTGACATAAGAAAATTAAAATTGGCTTGCCTGTGGTTGGAATTGACTGTAGGATTGACACAGGTATGTTCACTAGGCAACTTTCTGATTTTCCACCAACCATACTGCGATTTCTTTAAGACTATTGCATGTATTCTCCATGGACAGTTAGTGTCAACATTACAGATAGCAGTGTATATAGTTTTATTCGACTTAATCTGCTTGTACGAAACTCCATGTAGAATTGACCATCCGGTTAATTGGTGTAGCAGCTTTTGTTTACTTTCAAATATCATCCAATAACAAATCCATTTTGTATGCACGTGGTTGAAATTTCCTCCCAGCAAATTGCAGATTAGCAACAACCGATCTTGCCATCATTTGTGCAGTACATAGATCATCATCCAACGGTACTTCCATTTGAGCTTCTTCACCATCACCTTCAACATCATCTACATTCGAAAAGTCATAGTTTAACGATTCATTGTTCACCTGCATTTGTTCAACCCAACATGCATCATTATTAGTCCTCGTCGCTACAGCCATACTATCAATTGGAGGATCATATCCGGTGTCTCTATCTATATCAACATCCATATCAATGTCAATATTGGAATCATGTGAGTGTTGTAACGGTCCAGCACCACATTTTGCAGTCGTATCCTCAAGACTTGTAAATCTGTTTACAAAAGTATTTTAGTACGAAATTAGAGAAGATGGGAAACATTACCCAATTAAATTGCTACACAAATCTTTGACTCATATCATACATTTCTGATGGAGTAGGATATACCGGTTGAGACAAATGAATATTTTGTTGTTCGGGACAGACATTTTGTAGATCCATTTGTTGTTGGAAGCTGAATGTGTAAGAATAAATTATTAGGCAATTGTAATTTATAAAGGTACACGCAAAATACCAATGTTAACAAAGATACCTTGAATGCATCGTAGGTGGTGTGTAGTATGAAAAGTATTGTTCTGGAGTTGGTTGCGATATCATGTAAGGCATGAAACCATAGTTTATGGTAGCATGACCATGACCCCCAGCACGTACATATGGATTACTGTAAGTAGGAGAACCTATGCTTGCTGAAGGATTATCGGTTTCCAACATATCTGTAAAATACCTTATTCATGTGCTAACGATAGAAGATGGTACATGTTCTTGCAGATTTTCTTTTACAGCTTTCCCAACATACAACTCAATGGATTTGGTAACCGCAGAAAACATAACTTCAATATCCACATCGTCTGAAAATGTTATTGCTTTTGAACTCGAACCCAATTTATCATTTATTCAGGAGATAAGATAAGATAGATAACAGAAAAAGGAATTCAATTTCATTGCATAATAGAGTGATACAATGATTAATCATAAAAAACTACATGAACATTCAAATTAAAACAAACTAAACTAATACAACATGAAATGAAAAGATAGAACTAGTTAGAGGATGATGAAGATGAAGATAATCCAAGCTTTTTGCTGACTTTGGAAATAAACTTGTTCATCTTGGATGAAATTTTATCCAACTTCTTACTAACGGATCGTTTAAGAATCCGTTGATTCTCAACAATGGTCTTTTGATTTTTGAGAAGGGTTTTGTTGGTTGGATTAGAAGGATAATTAATACTTTCTAGGGATGTTTCACCTTCTTCTTCTTCTTCTTCTTCTTTTATTTCCATTTCATCCCCTTCTTCTTCTTCTTCCTCTTCCATTTCCTCATGAGCCAATCGCTCTTCCTTTTCAGCAAGAGTCTCATAAGGTTCAAAAACATATGGGATTTTCATGAGAGAAATGTTTGAGATATTAAAAACTCTTCTTGAAATAAATTCTTCCCCTTTGAAATTTACTTCAAAAAAGTTGAAAATCCGAGTGAGATAAATTCCATGGTATAAAGTGTTTTCTCCTATTTCAAAATTTTTGGGACGAAGTTCATCCAAAATAACTTGCGCCCAATTGATATCTTAATTTTTGAAAATAGCAAAAAGTGATTTGCAAACTTTTGAAGTAGGATCGTTAAAATTTCCCGATCTTGGAGTCAAAGTATGTTGTAAAAGAAGATTAACAATTCTTGCTATTGGTCGAAAGTTTCGGTTTTTAAATTCAAAATTTTCATCTCCTTCAAAAATATGATGAAATGTCTCACGATCATGTTCATCGATTTTAAAACTAGAAATATCCATTCATGTTCTTTTACAATTGAGAATGGTACCCAAAATATCGTAATTTAAAACAATTCTAATGCCTTTGACACTACTCCAAATTTCATCATCATTTCCGTCATAAAATTCTCGATTGAGATTTACATAGAAAATTTTGACAGGATTTGGATAACAAACAAAATCATTTTGAGAAGCATAAAAAAGACTAAGAATTTGATTGTTTGCGAAAAGAGTAACAATTTCATAAGAAGCAAAATCTTGAAACATAGCAAACTTTCCGGGATGGACTTTTCCATAGTTAGCATAATTGATGTATGCTTTTATAGCCTCCAGATTATTGAAGAGTTGCTCTTTCAAGTTTATGGAAAGTCTCATTATAGAGGAGTTGCTTGAAGAATCCATTAGAGTAGAGAGTAGAGAGCTTGGAGTTTTGAAGAGAGAGTTTGAATTTGAAAATGAAAGTGAAAAGATGTGATAAAAGATAGTGAATAAATAGATTCTCAAAGAACATATTCTTTGGTCAAAGGATGCATTTTTAGAGAATTGAATGAAGTGAAAAGGTGGAGGGAAATTCAACCATTTGAATTCAAATTTTGAATTTCAAATTCTATAACCATGTCGACATCATGTTAGGGACCATGTCGACATGTGCCTGTGAATTTCTATGGTTTATTTTTCCAAAGTATTCTAATATATATATATATACTTATTATTTTAATGTCTATATATATATCTGGATTATTATTAGAATTATAGTATATTCCATAAAATATTATTGTACTATTAAAAAATAATAATACAAATAATAATAAAATAAAATAAAATATAAATTTTAAAATCCGATCAACACACCAATTCAAAATCAATCAATTATCCAATTCTAAGCATGCAATTTCAACCAATTGTATTGTAAATGTGTACCTTTTTGAGTCTGTTTCTTTGAATTCATCGAAGACGTGAACTGCCATGAAACACAATTTGAATTATCTGTCTTCTGATCATCATCGCTTAAGGACGAGTCTGAGTCATCTAGAGTAGCAGTAAATGCACTCTTCCATTTCTTTACTGACTCATTCTTTATAGGAGGATTCTGCCTATCTGGATACGGACAGTCTCTTTTGATATGACCTGCTTCGTCACAGTTGAAACATTTGACATTGTTTGGCACTACATTCTGATTTCCAGAGTTCTTATAGTTGTTTCTCTTGAGGTTATTCATCTTTCTGTATTTCAGGAATTTCCGAAAATTCCTGGTCATAAAGGCTATCTCTTCATCATTATCACTGTTTGAGTCTGATCCATCAGTCAATGCATTGAATGCGATTGATTTCTTTTCAGATGCTTTGCTTTCTCTTATCCCAATCATTTGAACTTCGAACGACGTTAGATTTCCAATTAATTCTTCTATCTTTAAAGTACTGATGTCATTTTCCTCTTCGATCGCAAGTGTCTTTTGATCCCATTCCGAAGTGAGAGAATTTAAGATTTTTCCGACTTGATCTTCTCCCGAGAATAGCTTTCCCAAAGATATTAAAGAATGCACTATATCCTGAAATCTACTATACATATCTGAAATAGACTCATTATTATTCATTTTAAATAATTGAAACCGATTTGTGAGCATGAAAATTTTGGTCTGTTTAACTTTGCTTGTTCCTGCATGAGTAACTTGCAAACATTTCCAGATTTCGTATGCAGACTTACAAACTAATACTCTATTAAATTCATTCCTATCAAGTGAACAAAACAGAATATTCATTGCTTTAGAATTATTTTGTGCAATAGTCTTTTGCTCAGCGGTCCACTGTGCAAAATCAGTTGTGGGTTCAGAATATTCATTCTGTGTGATATTCCAAGTGTCTAGTCCTACAGATTGTAAATATATTTTCATCCTACATGCCCAATATGCATAGTTACTACCATTAAAAAGTGGTGGTCTGACAGTAAACCGACCTTCTACAAATGAACTAGTGTTGGTTGCGACATCATGTAAGGCATGAAACCATAGTTTATGGGAGCATGACCATGACCTCCAGCATGTACATATGGATTACTGTAAGTAGGAGAACTTAAGCTTGCTGAAGGATTATCGACATATCTGTAAAATACCCTATTCATGTGCTAACGATAGAAGATGGTACATGTTCTTGCATATTTTCTTTTGCAACTTTTCCAACATACAACTCAATGGATTTGGTAACCGCAGAAAACATAACTTCAATATCCACATCGCCTGAAAGTGTTATTACTTTTGAACCCGAATCCGTAGGGCAGTTAAAGACCAACTCAATATCAAATTCGATTGCGCTTATTTTTGTCGCTTTGTACACGGATTCTTTCAACTCAAATAGTGTGCAACCTTTGCGTACTCTCCCTGGTTTACAAAAACCGCCGACATACTTTCCATTTTTTTGTTCGACGATCAGTTCACCGTCGTAGTAGCAAAGTGTGGGAATGAGATTCTAGCCATTCTACAAACAAATAGTTTTTATTTGACCAATCAATTTCTAGTCATTCATATAGAAATATTTGAATAGATGTAGCAAAACTAGGGTTTGTAATTTTCTTACCAATTTCAATGCAGAGATATAGTGAAGACGTTTGCGTAGATCAGCAAGGACTCTATGGCAATAACCAACAGATTATCGAAAGAAATTGAGTTTTGGTGTTTGGGGATGTAAGTTGAAAGAAAATGGGTTCTTCAGATCTGAAAAAACTAGGGGTATGCTATGAGGATATGAGTGCTTAAGCTGACTAAATAAAGCAGTTTCTGAATTTTGAGAATTCGCCCAAAGACGGCTTTTAAAAAGTCGCCAATTCAGAAAAACCCTACAGCATGATATAAAATAGAATATTAGTCTGTTCAACTACACGATACTTCTCAATAGAAAATACAGGACTGACACATGATAAAAAGCAAGTTTGCACAAACAACTACCACCTGATACTACTTAACTACCAATACAGCAAAACATACGATCAATCACGTGGTAACCGGTAGCACCCTGCAAGCATTTCATTGCGAATTGCAATATTCATCCTCTCCAAGCGACTAACCTTAGCTTGCATCTCAAGCGCGTATTGGACTCCCCTTTCTGTCAGTGGAGGATCAACCCATTCAAAATATTTTCAACTGTGCACCCCCTGACGTGTCTGTGCATCGATATACGCTTTACAGCCGTAAAAGTGACGTCCTGCATTCCTCTTACTTTTGGAAACAACAACGTTCCATTCAACTCCGCAATAGCAAATTGAAAGTCTATAGGGTGGATCGTGTAGTGTATATATGCAAGTATAGGAGACTAACTATATGATGTATCTAATATAAAAATTTAACAGATGATAGTAGCAAAGTAGATGAAAATAATCACAATAGAATTTTATACTGGTTCGGACCTCCCATCCTACGTCCAGTCTCGAAGCTCCTCTTCGGAATTTTCTTTCACCAAATAACCCTCACTTGACCCGGAGGAACAGGTTTACAGTGGCAGAGTTTCTTTTTCAAGAATGTGTTCTATAACACGGATGTTGACTATTAAGTACAAATGCTTCCAATATATATATATCTATCTAGAGAATGTTGAATGAGGAGTTCTGAATATATGGAAGTGTTAAATACAAGTATTTGATTGCAAGAGATCAGGTATAAAACAAAGTGTAAGAGTTAAGAGCGTAAGTAAGTAAGGTGAGTCCTTCTCTTGAATTCCCGATGCTATTTATAGTGGTGAAGAGGTTCTACGTGTAGTTGCCTCCATTAGCAATCGTTGTATAGTTGCTCCTGTTGGTGATGAAGAGTTGCAGTGAAGAGGAGCGGATGTGTCTTTTCGGATGTGACAGTTGAACTTTGAAAATACACAGTCGAGCCTATAATCAGACGTCTGGAAAGTGACCTCAGACGTCAGGCCTTCATATATTTTTTGTGCCTGGTAGCATTTCAGACGTCTGTGTTTATTAACCAGACGTCTGGTCTTCGTATCTGTTTTATTTCTGAATGCTTTTCAGACATCTGAGTTTGGTAACCAGACATCTGATTCTTCTTGAGTTATGAACCATAGGATTTAATCAGACGTCTGGCTATTGTTCTCAGACGTCTAAAAAGTGTGCATGTTTCTTTTTCTATGCATGAGCAATCCTTCTTCCACTTCTATCGACTTGAAGTCTTTTTATATTTCTTTTGAGTCTTGTTTTTGTCTCTTTGGTGATGTTACTTTATCATCTACCTGTAAATATAGATATATATGTACATTCGGTTTCCATTGCATAGTTGTGATCATCGAAACTAAGGAATTGATTTCCTAACACAAAGTACCGAGCGTCCCATGATGCTAGAAACTTGATCTATCAGGGTTTTGATGAGCAAGTACATTCATCAGCCAGGAATGCAATGATTGTTGAACTAGTTGGGAATTCTCAATTACGACATTTTCCTACATAGCACAAACAAGTTCGGCCTCTACTTCTTCATTTGTCTCTGTAGCATCCACTCTTGGTAGATCTTCCACTTGGGTCTCCAGAACAAATTCTACCTCATCGTCCGCGCCCTTTGTTCTGTTCATAATAATCATATATTTCCATCATTGTTTGATCATCGAGCTCCCAATCATCCATTTTTGTCTAAAAGAAAAGTTGAATAAAATACTAAAATTTCACAAACTTACAATCATAGGTTGGGTCGATTTACTTTCCAATATGAACAAAATTGAAAAAGGGCATACTATACATCTACAAATGTAAGTATAGAGGAAAAAATTAGACAAAATACCAACCTTAATGGCTTCTATGAATGATTTTGCACAAATTTGGGTTTTTGGTTCGACCTTAAAGCAAACAAAAATGAGAATGGAAGAAGAGGCTAACTGGTTTTAAAATAGCAGGTTTCTATGGGTGAATTTTCAAAATTCGCCTGTGTGTGCATTTTAAGAATTCGCCCAAAGGAAGCCTGCTGCTGCAAACAGAGTAGCAATTACAAACCCCCGACTACATCATATTACACAAAGTCATACAACATTAGAAATCCAAACAACATTAGTTTGGACCACATGCAAAAAAAACACAACTACACAAATTCAACATCATTTTACAAATCCAAATAACATTACCTTATACATTACATATCACTTTCAACATTACCGATTTAGTCGTGAAGCTTGTGAAACTCGTGTGGGCTTCTTCTTTGCCGACGCGTTATCAGTGCTCTCGAACTGCTGCTGCTGCTACTCCGTTCTCTGCGCGCAGTGGAGGACGAAGGTAATGCGGTCGTTGGTTGGGATGGGCCAGGAACAATTCTTCGTGTACCGGTGAAGCTTGTGACGAGGTGCCTTGTTACAATGAACCCGCACCTCCTCTAGGACTATGTCATGTGTACACAAGCACTGGAGGTGAAGATGGAGGTCTCGGCCTATCAAGTTTATTCTTGCACAATGCAACATCTAGAATCCTTTGGATGTTAGTGCACATCCTTCTACCTTTCTCATCGGTTTCTCGTTTGCGAAAATTTTCTGCTTCTTCCCAAGCCCTACTTATACCAGCTGCCTGTAAAGTTGAATGAAAATTAGCAACACACACAACTATCATAACTAATTGATATGCTACTTACAACATCAACTTACCACGTTCCTCTCAAGTGGTGCTCTAGGAACGTACGGACTTCTTCTATAAACCGCCTCTACTGACGCCGTAAGAACATATCGTCGTGTTATGTTCTAGTACCACCTTTTGTACAGCTCTAGCGTGATGGTGGGTTTCCTCTCAATCTAGACAGCTGTATGGCGCTCATTCCACAACTGAATATGGGTTCCATACTCCTCTACATTGTACGTAGACGTGCAGGGTGGCGCATCATCCGGTATATGCTGCATCATACCGAACTGTCTCATAACCCTGTCGGGTAAGTGAAATGCAGTCTGGGTGTAAAATATGAGTGGCACTAACGTTTCTTACTAACAATCTTCCGATCGGAAGATAAGTCCACGACCAAAGCTGCTTTTAAAAGAAAATATTACGACAAAAAATGAGACAAATCATGTAAAATAGTAAACTATTGAAATTTGTTTCAAACCTGTACTAGTGTCAGACATCCACCAATAGATTTATTCTCCAAAAAAGAGAGCCTGGATAACTCCGTATATGTATAAGATAACACAGCACTGCCCAAGAAAAATTACCACACTCCCCTAAATCAGCAATATACGGTAGCCATTTCAAATTTACCCGAGTCTTTGTATGGTCGCACATCAATCGGGAATAATGATGTGTAAAATAATAGCACGTGCTCGCTACTGAATTTGAGCCTCTGTAGCATCAGCAGGAACATCGTGCGACAATTGACGTCGATACCACATGACTTCCACGAACTCATTGCCCCTTGTTTGTTTGGGGGTGGGTCAAGACCAAGTAAATCACGACACAATTGCATATAGTCATATGTCACTCCTCCATAAGCCACTACATTGCCTTCAATGGGGAAACCTAACAACACTGCTATATCTTCTAATGTAATCGTCATCTCATCAACGGGGAAATGAAAAGTGGATGTCTCCGGTCGCCATCTGTCTACCAAAGTAGCGATAAGTTAGTGGTCAAGCTGGATGTATCCTAACTTCATTATGTGTAAAAAAAACCAGCCCTCTCAATCTCAGCCAATACTCTTGCATTATTTTAAGTCACTTTCTTCAGCGACGTGGAGTGATCTATAATGGTATCTGGATCGTCACGCTGATCAAATGGTAAATACATAATTAAAAAGTAGAAATTATACCAACTAACACAAAATTATAATTTTTTAAAAACCACCTGCATCCATATGTCGTTAGAAGTACAATGTTGGGCTTGAAGAAATAATACCCTGCCATCAACGGGTCCGGGCTCCATCTCAACATACTCTACAAAATACAAATATTAAAAATCAATTCATTTCAATAAAAATTATACACTAAAGTAGTATGAATGCACGTAAACTCCTTATCGTTCATGTAGATTGCTTATAAAAATAATCATAAGATGCTTTCAAAAACCATTTTAATATGCCTTTTATAAACTACTTCTAACCTAGTTCAAATTGCTTGTAATTAAGACCAAAATGTGTACAAATACTTGTAATGATAGTTTTGTAAATGCTTTATCAATATTGATATTAAAATGCTTTACTTTACAAGCATAAAATTTTTTTGTTTATGAAGAAACAAAGCACAATATCCATGTCCTAAATTTGAAATGATAAGTTATGGGTACAGACTCAATACATATTTCTTGTTTTATACTCGACGTGCTTGTCATTGACAAATTTTTGAAAGAATTTGATTAAAAATTGAAGAAACGAAAGTGGTGGAAGGTTTTGGGGAATTAGGGATTGTTGGGTTCGGCTGTGAAAGAAAGGGAACGAGGGTGGAGGTATTTGTCTACTGACTCTAGCTTTTATGTGTGCAGGGTTTTGCAAAGAGAAATTTTAAAAATGCGTATTCGGACGAATTTTGAAAAGTCGCATGTTGGTATATTTTGAAAATTCGTCCGAAGGTGCATTTTCAAAATGCGCCAACGTCTACCTGACCAAAACATGTCTACGTTTGTAATTATTTTTAAAAGTGAGTTATTTCTGTTATTATTTACAAAAACGAGCATAGGTTAGCAAATTTCCCCGGAATTGAGAGGAGATTGATGAAAGATGAAGAAGATGTGTATTTATATATAAGAAATATCAGGGATACATTGGATTAAAATGGTTAAATTGTATCAGGAAAGATAAGATACATACACACACATTCATGTTCATACGTAAAAATATCAACTATTTCGTGTGCGATTTAGCTAGATATATGGAAGTTTGTTGCATATTCCTTCTATATTTTTGACAAGCAAATGTGCAACCATATGAACGGGTTTTGAATCATGTTATGTTGTCTTGCAAAAAGTGTTGTTAAACATAAGGTGGTTAACCATTTCAGCAGCTAATCCACGTAACTTGTAACTTTCTTTACACGCATCTAGATTGACATTACATAACAGAATCCTTACAGATAACAAATGTAATAAAAACTATCATGAGTTATGCCAAGATTTCCACAGGAATCATGCAACAAAAAAGGCAAATAGCAAAAAGGCTTTAATAAACGAATATTAATATCATCCTCCCATTCAGTATTACTGTCTATGAATAACATCATACTAACATAAGTATGGTTTTGTACACTGGGCATACAAAATGAAACCATTTAAAACATGATAGCATTACATTTCATAAAACAGCATTACATGTAAGCTAATATCCAGTTAGTACAGACATATACATTTAATCATCATCTGAAGTTTCTTCGTCTGTGTCCTCAGGTACTATGGAACCAATAGCGGCACAACAAAAAGTCTCTCGGTCCTTAAGAACAAGACAACTGCCATCATGATTCCATTTCAGATCAGTAACAAAGAACTTGGGCAATGGAATGTTTACACAGCAAGCTCCAGATGCGCTCCACGTGTACAGAGTTGAGCTGCCCGTGCATAGTACAACTCGTGGGCGAATTGGGTCCCATGCTGCAGCTCGGATTGGGTCTTTATGAATAAAAACTGCGGCAAGTTCGAGTTGGCATATATCCCATATCCAAAGCACATTAGGCATGTTATCATTGCGTGTGAAAAGATATTGGCTGTTATGACTCCATGATAGTAAACATGCATTATGTAGTTCTATATTATTCAGAGGTCGGAATTTTCAAAGCTTTAGGCTTCAAGGGTCCTTAACATTTATAAGCATTGTGTCGGCAAGACCATAGTGTCCACTGGTTGAAAATAGTCTAACCAGGTTATGCATCATATGGTATCACTATTGGTTAAAATGCCTGATGTCTTTATATCTTCACTCAGAAGATTGAGAATACACAACGGTTGGCTTAGATACACTGTCTGGTAACACTTTTTTGCAACAAAAGTTGGTTTAATTCTAGTTCAAGACTATAGATAAGTATCATTTCTCCCATTATATGATGTGGTAGGAAAGAAAATTAGTTCTGTTTTCAGAGTGTATTTTTCTATCAGATCATTATTCGAAGGATTTTGAAAAAGTTGGTTGTATATATCATTGGCATCTTCCTTCATTAGAGCAAATACATAGTGTATATTTTTGATGTTTTTAATCCATGTTTTCATTGCTGCTTTTGCAGCCTTCAGCCTGCATAGAAGATGGTGGAGAGGATTGCCATGGAAGACTTGAGACAAGGCATTGTGTACAGCAGGGTGGTATCCCTCTAGAAGATGCCAGGTGTTGCTATATCTGAAAGGTATTCTTTTCCTATCATTATGAATCATAAATTTTAAGAAAACAAAAGCATGGTCACTTAGTGAATGGTTTCCAAAGTGAATACCAAAGTGATAAAACTTATTCATCCATAAAGTGAATACCAAAGTGATAAAACTTATTCATCCATAAAGTGTATACCAAAGTGAAAATAGAAGAATGGTCACTTAGTGAATGGTCACTTAGAAAAGCTAATTCAGATTATGGTAAATTCCAATTGCAATCAAACCTGAAGTTTGATAATGAAAATCAAGTTGTACCATTTAGGATTTGAAGTATTAAACAAAGATTTTATTTTAAAGTAAAATTGGAACCTTAAGTTCTAAAAATGTTTGCCAATGGTATTAACTATTAAACCAAATAAATGTACAGAAATTTGTTCACTTCAAAAGTGGTGATAATAATAATAATAAAAAAATCTCCAAAAGAGATTTGTTGATATATTTGGTGCTTTTACTAAACCAGTAAATACATAGAAATATATCTACTATCCTGCTCTCTTTCTTTTTAATAGAAAATAAGGTATTCTAATAGGAAGTTTATTTCCTAAATTTTTTTTCCTTCTTCCATGCATCCAATCATGTCTTTCAAAAGGTAAAATATAATAGATCAAGTTTCTTTCCTTTGGCTCATCAAGTAAGTATTTTGGATTCTTCATAAAATGAATGTTAATATTTATACACACATCAATAATGTTATATTATATATAAAACTCATTCATCTTTCCTCTTTCAACAAAGAGGTATTCCAATGTTTACTATTTTATATGCTTAATCTTTTACCTATTATTGTCATATCACAAAAATATACTTATTGATGTTATCAGTAGTTGTAACTCATACAACATACTTTTTAGTTGCCAAGTCAAACTATTTTGTTTTTCATGATATTATTCATACACTATGTGATGTACAAATTTCCTCTCTCTGTTTAGCTTACAATATGTAAATAGCAACATATATTAATTCATATATTAATCAGTAGCAATTAATAAATCATTAAATAAAATTAATTGATTAATGAGAATGGTCCAACAAAGATGCATATGAATACTTCATACATTTATTCTTCTTTTATATCTCTTATTGTTGACAAGGATCATAAGGTATATAGGTATATACATGGTATATATTTATGTTTCTCACTATTGCAGTTGTTATGAATTAATAAATGGTATTTAATACTACATATTCATATTCTTAAATTTGCCTATATTATGAAAGTAAATATAATAAAATCAGCACATTCTTTGATTATAATTCATCCCTTCTCCACCAATCAATGCATATAAATGCCTTTCCATATTTTCAAGGGTAGTTTTCCATTTTAAAGGAAATTAATGAATGCAATTAATGAGATTGGATCTAGAGCTGTCAAAAGGATGTAAATAAGAAATTATAGTCGCTTTTATAGATTATATTTGGTTGTCTTTTACTATTTTGCAGTAATGTTTTTATTCTTTCACTATAACTACTATCAGATATGAGTTCTTATTTTATGAAAGCATTAATTATATACCATGAACAATATTTTGATGCTTATGCATTTTTATTTCCAGTGATAGTTGGTAATATGATAAACATAGCCAAGCTTGAATTTAAAACTTTGGACTTATTAGGAGATAACTTTTTGTCATGGATATTGGATGTTGACATTCAATTACAATCTCAATGCTTAGAATATGTCATTAAAAATGATAATAATATGTCCCAGTAGGATAAAACAAAGGCTCTTATATTTTTAAGGTGTCCCAGTAGAATGAAATCCACTTCGAGCTCGTTAAAGGGATAGAACCCTAAGTAGGATTGAACCTATGAAAAATCTTGTGGGACATTGTTTTGTATCCGCTAATTTTTATTCAAATGATTTTACAAAATTATCTTGTTTTGAAAATGATTTCAAAACCTTCCTTTTAAAAGAATCAAAAACATCTATCCCGATTTTAAATACTTTTAGCCTCAAAATAATCTTTAATTTCAAAATCAAATTATCCTTAGTTTTAAGCTATCCTTAACAATAATATATTTAAAATTTTAAAATTAAAATTATAGTAAAATTCCACATATATTATTCTTTATATTTACTTATGAATTTTAACTATAGTTAAGTATATTTATAAAGTTTAAAATAGTTTTAATATAAGATAGAAGTTATTTTTGAAGAAAAACAAATCACCAAAATTTCCTTTGGGTTGTCGACATGCCCAAGTACCCCATGTCGACATAGTGTCAGTTAGTTTCAAATTTTAAATTTCAAAAGAAGTGTTTATTCGTCATAACCTTTCACGAATGGACATGGCTGTTGTTCTTCTATAAATAGGGGCTATTTTCAACGAATTTTCATTCAGATTTTCTGGTTTTTCACTTCTCTTCTTCTTCCACATTTCTTTATCAATATTCTTACCATTACTCTGCCGAAATCAACATTGAATCTAACTAGATCATCTCTGGTTTGATTCTCTATCACTATCTCAACAAGATTCCAGTGCTATTCAGAGTTATAGGCTTCTTTGTAATCAATCTAGCGAGATAAGGTGTGATTGTAGCCCTTGCAAATCAATCAAGCGAGATAAGGTGTGATTGTAGCCTTGGAAAATCAATTGGGTGAACTTGTTGCCCGGGAAATCAAGCATCTCTACGCAGGGGATTGTGATTCTGGAGGGTGTACCTCGTTGCCTTGAAATCAAGGGTTGTAATTGTTAAATTGCTTTTGAAAGGAAATCTGTACTTAGTTGTGTGGGACTGGATGTAGGGTAACTCCGAACCAGTATAAAATCCGGTGTGTTCTTTCCTTTACTGCTTTTACTTTATTTCTGCATCTGTGTTTGATTCTGCGATCATATCCGTGTTTGAATATTGCATACATCTGTGTTCATATTAACAAAAACTCAAAAAGATTTAGTAATTCTTTAAAACACTATTCACCCCCCTCTAGTGTTAATCCTAGCCTTAAGATCCGTAATCCGTATTTCTCACAGTAACCGGTAGCACCCTGCAAGCATTTCATTGCGAATTGCAATATTCATCCTCTCCAAGCGACTAACCTTAGCTTGCATCTCAAGCACGTATTGGACTCTCCTTTCTGTCAGTGGAGGATCAACCCATTCAAAATATTTACAACTGCGCACCCCCTGACATGTCTGTGCATCGATGTACGCTTTACAGCCGTAAAAGCCACGTCCTGCATTCCTCTTACTTTTGGAAAGAACAACGTTCCATTCAACTCCGCAATAGCAAAGTATCGAGCGTCCCATGATGCAAGAACTTGATCTATCAGGGTTTTGATGAGCAAGTACATTCATCAGCCGGGAATGCAATGATTGTTGAACTAGTTGGTAATTCTCGATTACGACATTTGCTTGCATAGCACAAATAAGTTCGGTCTCTACTTTTTCATTTGTCTCTATAGCATCCACTCTTGGTAGATCTTCCACTTGGGTCTCCGGAACAAATTCTACCTCATCGTCCACGCCCTTGTTCCGTTCATAATCATCATATATTTTCATCATTGTTTGATCATCGAGCTCCCAATCATCCATTTTCGTCTAAAAGAAAAGTTGAATAAAATACCAAAATTTCAAAAACTTACAAGCATAGGTTGGGTCAATTTACTTTCCAATATGAACAAAATCGAAAAAGGGCATACTATACATCTACAAATGTAAGTATAGAGGAAAAAATTAGATAAAATACCAACCTTAATGACTTCTGCGAATGATTTTGCACAAATTTGGGTTTTTGGTTCGACCTTAAAGCAAACAAAAATGAAAATGGAAGAAGAGGCTAACTAGTTTTAAAATAGCAGGTTTCTATGGGCGAATTTTCAAAATTCGTCTGTGTGTGCATTTTAAGAATTCACCCAAAGGAAGCCTGCTGCTACAAACATAGCAGCAATTACAAACCTCTGACTACCTCATATTACACAAAGTCATACAACATTAGAAATCCAAACAACATTAGTTTGGACCACATGCAAACAAAACACAACTACACAAATTCAACATCATTTTACAAATCCAAATAACATTACCTTGTACATTACATATCACTTTCCGCATCACCTCTAACAATTCGCATCAAACAACATTACCGATTCAGTTGTGAAGCTCGTGAAATTCATGCGGGTTTCTTCTTTTCCGACGCGTTACCAGTGCTCTCGAACTGCTACTACTGCTACTCCGTTCTCTGCGCGCAGTGGAGGACGAAGGTAATGCGGCCGTTGGTTGAGATGAGCCAGAAACAATACTTCGTGTACCGGTGAAGCTTGTGACGAGATGCCTTGTGACGATGAACCCGCACCTCCTTTAGGACGATGTCGTGTGTACACAAGCACTGGAGGTGGAGATGGAGGTCTCGGCCTTCTACCTTCCTCGTTGGTTTGTCGTTTGTGAAAATTTTCTGCTTCTTCCCAAGCCCTACTTATACCAGCTGCCTGTAAAGTTGAATGAAAATTAGCATCACACACAACTATCATAACTAATTGATATACTACTTACAACATCAACTTACCACGTTCCTCTTAAGTGGTGCTCTAGGAACGTACAGACTTCTATACACCGCCTCTACTGACACCGTAAGAACATATCGTCGTGTTATGTTATAGTACCATCTTTTGTACAGCTCTAGCATGATGGCGCTCATTCCACAACTGAATGTGGGTTCCATACTCCTCTACATTGTACGTAGACGTGCAGGGTGGTGCATCATCCGGTATATGCTGCATCATACCGAACTGTCTCATAACCCTGTCGGGTAAGTGAAATGCAGTTTGGGTGTAAAATATGTGTGGCACTAACGTTTGTTACTAACAATCTTTCGATCGAAAGATAAGTCCATGACCAAGCTGCATTTAAAAGAAAATATTACGACAAAAAATGTGGCAAATCATGTAAAATAGTAAACTATTGAAATTTGTTTCAAGCCTGTACTAGTGTCAGACATCCACCAATAGATTTATTCTCCAAAAAAGAGAGCCTGGATAACTCCGTATATATATAAGATAACACAGCACTGCCCAAGAAAACTTACCACACTCCCCTAAATCAGCAATATACGGTAGTCATTTCATATTTATCCGAATCTTTGTATGGTCGCACATCAATCGGGAAATAATGATATGTAAAATAATAGCACCTACTCGCTACTGAATCTGAGTCTCTATAGCATCAGCAGAAATATCGTGCGACAATTGACGTCGATGCCACATGACTTCCACGAACTCATTGCTCCTTGTTTGTTCGAATGGTGGGTCAAGACCAAGTAAATCACGACACAATTGCATATAGTCATATGTCACTCCTCCATAAGCTACTGCATTGCCTTCAATGGGAAAACCTAACAACACTGTTATATCTCCTAATGTAATCGTCATCTCATCAATTGGGAAAATAAAAGTGGATGTCTCTGGTCGCCATCTGTCTACCAAAGTAGCGATAAAATAGTGGTCAAGCTGGAGGTATCCTAACTTCATTATGTGTAAAAAACCCAGCCCACTCAATCTCAGCTAATACTCTTGCATGGTTTTAAGTCACTTTCTTCAACAATGTGGAGTGATCTATAGTGGTATCTGGATCGTCACGTTGATCTAATTATAAATACATAATTAAAAAGCATGAATTATACCAACTAACACAAAATTACAATTTTTAAAAAACCACCTGCATCCATATGTTGTTAGAAGTACGATGTTGGGCTTGAAGAAATAATACCCTGCCATCAACGGGTCCGAGCTCCATCTCAACATACTCTACAAAATACAAATATTAAAAATCAATTCATTTCAATAAAAATTATACACTAAAGTAGTATGAATGCACGTAAACTCCTTATCGTTCATGTAGAATGCTTATAAAAATAATCGTAAGATGCTTTTAAAAACCTTTTTTAATATGCCTTTTATATACTACTTCTAACCTAGTTCAAATTGCTTGTAATTAAGACCAAAATGTGTACAAATACTTATAATGATAGTTTTGTAAATGCTTTATCAATATTGATATTAAAACACTTTAGTTTACAAGCATACATATATTTTTTTATGAAGAAACAAAGCACAATATCCATGTCCTAAATTTGAAATGATAAGTTATGGGTACAGATTCATACATATTTCTTGTTTTATACCCGACGTGCTTGCCATTGACAAATTTTTGAAAGAATTTGATTAAAAATTAAAGAAACGGAAGTGGTGGAAGGTTTTGGGGAATTAGGGATTGATGGGTTCGGCTGTGAAAAAAAGGGAATGAGGGTGGAGGTATTTGTCTACTGACTCTCGCTTTTATGTGTGCAGGGTTTTACAAAGGGAAATTTTGAAAATGCGTCTTCGGACGAATTTTGAAAAGTCGCATGTTGGGGCATTTTGAAAATTCGTCCGAAGGCGCATTTTCAAAATGCGCCAACGTCTACCTGGCAAAATTATGTCTACGGTTGTAATTATTTTTAAAAGTGAGTTATTTCTGTTATTGTTTACAAAAACGAGCATAGGTTAGCAAATTTCCCCAGAATTGAGAGGAGATTGATGAAAGATGAAGAAGATGTGTATTTATATATAAGAAATATCAGGAATACATTGGATTAAAATGGTTAAATTGTATCAGGAAAGATAAAATACATACACACACATTCATGTTCATATGTAAAAATATCAACTATTTCGTGTGAGATTTAGCTAGATATATGGAAGTTTGTTGCATATTCCTTTTATATTTTTGACAAGCAAATGTGCAACCATATGAACGGGTTTTGAATCATGTTATGCTGTCTTGCAAAAAGTGCAGTTAAACACAAGGTGGTTAACCATTTCAGCAGCTAATCCATGTAACTTGTAACTTTCTTTACACGCATCTAGATTGACATTATTACATAACAGAATCCTTACAGATAACAAATGTAATAAAAACTATCATGAGTTATGCCAAGATTTCCACAGGAATCATGTAACAAAAAAGGCAAATAACAAAAAGGCTTTAATAAACGAATATTAATATCATCCTCCCATTCAGTATTACTGTCTATGAATAACATCATACTAACATAAGTATGGTTTTGTACACTGGGCATACAAAATGAAACCATTTAAAACATGATAGCATTACATTTCATAAAATAGCATTACATGTAAGCTAATATCCAGTTAGTACAGACATATACATTTAATCATCATCTGAAGTTTCTTCATCTGTGTCTTCAGGTACTATGGAACCAATAGCGGCACAACAAAAAGTCTCTCGGTCCTTAAGAACAAGACGACTGCCATTATGATTCCATTTTAGATCAGTAACAAAGAACTTGGGCAATGGAATGTTTACACAGCAAGCTCCAGATGCGCTCCACGTGTACAGAGTTGAGCTGCCCGTGCATAGTACAACTCGTGGGCGAATTGGGTCCCATCCTGCAGCTCGGATTGGGTCTTTATGAATAAAAACTGCGGCAAGTTCGAGTTGGCATATATCCCATATCCAAAGCACATTAGGCATGTTATCATTGCGTGTGAAAAGATATTGGCTGTTATGACTCCATGATAGTAAACATGCATTATGTAGTTCTATATTATTCAGAGGTCGGAATTTTCAAAGCTTTAGGCTTCAAGGGTCCTTAACATTTATAAGCATTGTGTTGGCAAGACCATAGTGTCCACTGGTTGAAAATAGTCTAACCAGGTTATGCATCATATGGTATCACTATTGGTTAAAATGCCTGATGTCTTTATATCTTCACTCAGAAGATTGAGAATACACAACGGTTGGCTTAGATACACTGTCTGGTAACACTTTTTTGCAACAAAAGTTGGTTTAATTCTAGTTCAAGACTATAGATAAGTATCATTTCTCCCAGTATATGATGTGGTAGGAAAGAAAATTAGTTCTGTTTTCAGAGTGTATTTTTCTATCAGATCATTATTCGAAGGATTTTGAAAAAGTTGGTTGTATATATCATTGGCATCTTCCTTCATTAGAGCAAATACATAGTGTATATTTTTGCTGTTTTTAATCCATGTTTTCATTGCTGCTTTTGCAGCCTTCAGCCTGCATAGAAGATGGTGGAGAGGATTGCCATGGAAGACTTGAGACAAGGCATTGTGTACAGCAGGGTGGTATCCCTCTAGAAGATGCCAGGTGTTGCTATATCTGAAAGGTATTCTTTTCCTATCATTATGAATCATAAATTTTAAGAAAACAGAAGCATGGTCACTTAGTGAATGGTTTCCAAAGTGAATACCAAAGTGATAAAACTTATTCATCCATAAAGTGATAAAACTTATTCATCCATAAAGTGAATACCAAAGTGATAAAACTTATTCATCCATAAAGTGTATACCAAAGTGAAAACAGAAGAATGGTCACTTAGAAAAGCTAATTCAGATTATGGTAAATTCCAATTGCAATCAAACCTGAAGTTTGTTAATGAAAATCAAGTTGTACCATTTAGGATTTGAAGTATTAAACAAAGATTTTATTTTAAAGTAAAATTGGAACCTTAAGTTCTAAAAATGTTTGCGAATGGTATTAACTATTAAACCAAATAAATGTACAGAAATTTGTTCACTTCAAAAGTGGTGATAATAATAATAATAAAAAATCTCCAAAAGAGATTTGTTGATATATTTGGTGCTTTTACTAAACCAGTAAATACATAGAAATATATCTACTATCCTGCTCTCTTTCTTTTTAATAGAAAATAAGGTATTCTAATAGGAAGTTTATTTCCTAAATTTTTTTTCCTTCTTCCATGCATCCAATCATGTCTTTCAAAAGGTAAAATATAATAGATCAAGTTTCTTTCCTTTGGCTCATCAAGTAAGTATTTTGGATTCTTCATAAAATGAATGTTAATATTTATACACACATCAATAATGTTATATTATATATAAAACTCATTCATCTTTCCTCTTTCAACAAAGAGGTATTCCAATGTTTACTATTTTATATGCTTAATCTTTTACCTATTATTGTCATGTCACAAAAATATACTTATTGATGTTATCAGTAGTTGTAACTCATACAACATACTTTTTAGTTGCCAAGTCAAACTATTTTGTTTTTCATGATATTATTCATACACTATGTGATGTACAAATTTCCTCTCTCTGTTTAGCTTACAATATGTAAATAGCAACATATATTAATTCATATATTAATCAGTAGCAATTAATAAATCATTAAATAAAATTAATTGATTAATGAGAATGGTCCAACAAAGATGCATATGAATACTTCATACATTTATTCTTCTTTTATATCTCTTATTGTTGACAAGGATCATAAGGTATATAGGTATATACATGGTATATATTTATGTTTCTCACTATTGCAGTTGTTATGAATTAATAAATGGTATTTAATACTACATATTCATATTCTTAAATTTGCCTATATTATGAAAGTAAATATAATAAAGTCAGCACATTCTTTGATTATAATTCATCCCTTCTCCACCAATCAATGCATATAAATGCCTTTCCATATTTTCAAGGGTAGTTTTCCATTTTAAAGGAAATTAATGAATGCAATTAATGAGATTGGATCTAGAGCTGTCAAAAGGATGTAAATAAGAAATTATAGTCGCTTTTATAGATTATATTTGGTTGTCTTTTACTATTTTGCAGTAATGTTTTTATTCTTTCACTATAACTACTATCAGATATGAGTTCTTATTTTATGAAAGCATTAATTATATACCATGAACAATATTTTGATGCTTATGCATTTTTATTTCCAGTGATTGGTAATATGATAAACATAGCCAAGCTTGAATTTAAAACTTTGGACTTATTAGGAGATAACTTTTTGTCATGGATATTGGATGTTGACATTCAATTACAATCTCAATGCTTAGAATATGTCATTAAAAATGATAATAATATGTCCCAGTAGGATAAAACAAAGGCTCTTATATTTTTAAGGTGTCATATCCACGACAATCTTAAAATAAGACATTTAACTGAAGAAAAAAATCATTTTACTTATGGAACTCCCTGAAGGAGCATTATAACCACTAGAAGATGGTCACACTTCCAAATCTAAACATTAGACAATATGCAAAACCATTATCATGGACCTATTACTATTAAATTTGTCTAATGGAGCTACAGGTCCATGACAATGGTAGATTGCAATATCAACTCCCCAGTAACACTGTTGTAATGAAACTCTTAATATTCATTGAAGTGGTAGTTGCAGTATGCAAAACTTGTTAAAGTATATGAAGTACTTTTCATAAAAGTAGCTTACGTAGTGCATAAAATGCAAAGCATATTTGGAAGAAACAAGCTTGGAAAAACGATTGTATAGAAGGAAACTATTTATAAATAACGAACATCTGAAGGAGGAAAAATAAAATTGTTGTCTTCTGATTTTAGTTTTCTCAACGCTTGTCTTAGCTATGTTACGCTTATATGGATCATAAGTATCTGTAGCTGATTTGAATTATTATGACATGCATTCAAACTTAAAGGGAAAAATATAAAATCATGGGGAGTATACATAAGTATATCATAATTTACTCTTTTTCCTTCATTGAGATTTTTTCCCCCGAGTTTTTTTCAGTAAGGTTTTAACGAGACATTACATTTATCCAGAAATATCAAACTCTTTTTGATGCAATAAATTATTAAAATATGTCATACTATATTTTATTTTTTTCTTCACTGAGATTTTTCCCGCCGAGTTTTTTTAGTAAGGTTTTAATGAGGCATTATATTGATCCAAAGTATCAAATTTCTTTTGATGAAATAAGATATTAAAATATGTCATTGTACTCTTTTTCATACACTAAGATATTAAAACAGGATTCTCAAATATTAAAAAAAGGATTCTCAAATATTCAGGCACCAATATAACAAGGTTTCCAAGTCTAAAATTGCTCTTGAAATACAAAGCTGAAGTTTTTCTCATATGGAAGATATAGATGCAACAAAAAGGGGTGAATACTGACTCACAACCTTAGATCAAACCAACAAATAACTAATGAACAATATAAATGAAGTATTAACTTAGAACGCACAACTGTCTCTTAATTGCAATTGTGACTAGTAGATAACAAACTTCATTCTTCCTTCTAAGATCACTCACTATAAGATTGCTTGAAGATGATCGCGTATCTGTCTGCAAGGTCCGCCATGACGCTCTTTTTTCTCTCATATTTTTTTTAGGGTGAACATTAGGGTTGTTGATGTTCGAGGTTTTTAAGTACTATCTTTGCAAAAAGTTTGGCTGCTACAGGACCATTGGCACATGCAGCCGATGCACGTAATGCACGAGCAGCCCCTGCTTTTTGCAAAGATATCTACATGGTGTGTTGCATGCCGACCTCCAGGAATTGTGAACTGAAATTCAACCATATTATTACTTTGAAATCATTACAAAATTAGAATGCATACATCACTCAAAAGCAGCAGAGGAATTTAAGAAGTATATCAAATAAAAAGATAGGTTTTTGTATAGGTGAAGTGAAAAGACAACATATGACTATAAGCTAATTCTGAACAGAAATTTACTCTTTCAAACTATTCATTAAGTTAAAGCTGGTTAATTTAATTAATGTAAAACTAGATTAGGTTGTTATGCAATGACTTGAATATGGCCACAGTAGGAAATAATTACGCAATAAAGGAAATATAACCTACTGTGATCATATTCAAGTCATTGCATAACAACCTAATCTAGTTTTACATTAATTAAATTAACCAGCTTTAACTTAATGAATAGTTTGAAAGAGTAAATTGTTGTTCATAATTAGCTTATAGTCATATGTTGTCTTTTCACTTCTGCTATACAAAAACCTATCTTTTTATTTGATATACTTCTTAAATTCCTCTGCTGCTTTTGAGTGATGTATGCATTCTAATTTTGTAATGATTTCAAAGTAATAATATGGTTGAATTTCAGTTCACAATTCCTGGAGGTCGGCATGCAACACACCATGTAGATATCTTTGCAAAAAGCAGGGGCTGCTCGTGCATTACGTGCATCGGCTGCATATGCCAATGGTCCTGTAGCAGCCAAACTTTTTGCAAAGATAGTACTTAAAAACCTCGAACATCAACAACCCTAATGTTCACCCTAAAAAAAATATGAGAGAAAAAAGAGCGTCATGGCGGACCTTGCAGACAGATACGCGATCATCTTCAAGCAATCTTATAGTGAGTGATCTTAGAAGGAAGAATGAAGTTTGTTATCTACTAGTCACAATTGCAATTAAGAGACAGTTGTGCGTTCTAAGTTAATACTTCATTTATATTGTTCATTAGTTATTTGTTGGTTTGATCTAAGGGTGTTAGTCGATATTCACCCCTTTTTTTGCATATATATCTTCCATATGAGAAATACTTCAGCTTTGTACTTCAAGAGCGATTTTAGACTTGGAAACCTTGTTATATTCGTGCGTGAATATTTGAGAATCCTTTTTTTAATATTTGAGAATCCTGTTTTAATATCTTAGTGTATGAAAAAGAGTACAATGACATATTTTAATATCTTATTTCATCAAAAGAAATTTGATACTTTGGATCAATATAATGCCTCATTAAAACCTTACTAAAAAAACTCAACGGGAAAAATGTCAGTGAAGAAAAAAAGTAAAATATAGTATGACATATTTTAATAATTTATTGCATCAAAAAGAGTTTGATATTTCTGGATAAATGTAATGTCTCGTTAAAACCTTACTGAAAAAAACTCGGGGGAAAAAATCTCAGTGAAGGAAAAAGAGTGAATTATGATATACTTATGTATACTCCCCATGATTTTATATTTTTCCCTTTAAGCTTGAATGCATGTCATAATAATTCAAATCAGCTACAGATACTTATGATCCATATAAGCGTAACATAGCTAAGACAAGCGTTGAGAAAACTAAAATCAGAAGACAACAATTTTATTTTTCCTCCTTCAGATGTTCGTCATTTATAAATAGTTTCCTTTTGTACAATCGTTTTTCCAAGCTTGTTTCTTCCAAATATGCTTTGCATTTTATGCACTACGTAAGCTACTTTTATGAAAAGTACTTCATGTACTTTAACAAGTTTTGCATACTGCAACTACCACTTCAATAAATATTAAGAGTTTCATTACAACAACACTTAAAAATAGGAAGTAATCTACACATCATTAGATATATCAAGATTTTCATTAGAACAATATTTAAAAGAAGGTTGTAATATACACTCTTTGTTCTTTGCATTCTTTATAACCGGCAAAGTTATTTATATTCTTCAGAAACTTGTATACTTTCATCATCTAGTATGATTTAAATAATATTTATACCTTCGGGGTATTTTAAGCATTTCAAACACTTTCACTACTTCAATCAATTTATCGTCGACGATTATTTCTTGTCAGTTTAAGACATAATTTATTGAGATATCTTTATTTATCATGTTTTAGGTATCTAAACCACTTCTTGGGTTATTTGATAATTATGTCATAGGTCTCTTTTAGAGCATCGTTCGGTGTTTCTTCAAGATCTTCTCAAGACCGTATTTATAGCTTTCGTGAAAATTATGATATGACATATAGATTATTTCTTCAGGAGAATATCTAAAGATTTTTCTTCATGAATAGTTATGCATACGATATTCAATTCATGGTATATTTTTAAAAAGTAATAAACCACATATCACTATTTACTATTAAATTTGTCTAATGGAGCTACAGGTCCATGACAATGGTAGATTGAATTTTGCAGATGAATTTTGCATCCATTTCTACTGGTTCTATTTTGATTTACAAATTCTTCAGGTTATTTAATGCCACATCACTTCTTTAATGGCTATATCATATTTGAAAATATTTCATAGACATTGCTTTTATATTGTTATACAAGGATATAATATATCTTCTGGAGATATTTTATAAATACCATTTTTGAGGTGTGATAGTAAAATTATTATGTCAGTAGTCAACCTGTGGAGTATTATAGTAATACACATTTTTTCTTTAGAGATATTTATAATCTCTTCTAGAGATATTTTACCATCACTTTGTCTGGAGCTTACATTTCTCTTGTAAAGATACTTTTATGCACTACTTTTGAAATGTCATATCAATACATTAATAATTTTTTCTACATGAATTACATAATTGCTACTTTTACATTAGCATAAAATATCCCCGTTGGAGATTTTTGTTATAACTACTTTTGAAATGTTATATCAAATTTTAAATACAGTAACAAAATTAGACGTGCTAAATAAAAGTTAGATATGAGAGATAAAAGCCATATTTCTGAAGTTTTATATGATATTCTTTCAGGAGTTGTAATATTACTTCCAAAGTAAATATGAAATATTATAGCATAATCAAAGAGCTTTTCAAAACATATCTTAGATCACAAAAATATGGGGTACATCAAAGGTTATGACAATTTTGTTAAGTGACACAAATTCTAAAACATATTATTAAAAGCAGGTCTACTCCTTTAAAACATCAATTTCACCCTGAAAACCTCAAATTTTTGCATTACTATCAAAATAAAAGTTATTCCATATTATCATAGCTTTCCAACGAGAGTTGGATAGTAGAAAATAGATAAGGGAGTCAAAATTTGTGGTCAAAGTATTACTATGCTACAATCCTAAAACACAAGTCTGAATTATTACCTCAAATTCAAACATGTTTTAGGCTCAGCAAACTTCAGATTTCCAAAACGTGATAAACTTGAAAGTTGTTCATTATAAACGTAGCTTTCAAATGAAAAAACCTCACTTAAATTGGATCATAAAATCAAAAGTTATGATTAAATACTTTAGTGCTTCATCTCAAAAAAAACTTAGGTCAGAGTTTTTACTTCATATTCAGTCATATTTTAGCATTAGAAAACTTTTGATTTTCGGAAAGTGAACATAAAAATTGTTCATTATGAAATATAATAATTCATGGAAACTCAAGCTTTTAGCTTTATAGAAACTATAAGTTCTCAAAGTTTATTTAAAATGATAGAAATTAATGTTACCGCGTATGCTTTCATTAATGTTTCCATTCACTTCAGATGTGCTAAACCAAGATCAATATTGGAATTAAAGAATAATACAATCTTCTAGATACGTATTATTCTTATATATGTTTCTATAAGGAACAACAAAATATTTTCTCTAGAAATATAAATCATATATCAAAATTATTTCCAAAGTCTTCATTAAACCAAAATCCAAATAAAAAAGTTTTCTAAATGAAAACTTCATTTACCAAACATGTATAGATTACTTAGATCCATGTCACAAACCAAAATGCAATCAAATTCATTAAATTTATTTGAATCAACAACTACAAGATTGTCAAATTCAAACCCGCTTTTCAAAATAAATGAACTCAAAAGTCTACAAAAATAAGCTCAATTCAAACCCAAATTCAAAAATCATTACGCTCAACATTTTATTTTTTAAAACATGCGTAGATCTCAAAGATAAATCATTTGAGCACGATATTAAGATCAAGAATATAATGAGATCTAAAAAATAAGAATTAAAAAATAAATTTACGGTAGAATGAGATCTGAAATATAAGAACTAAAAAAAGATGTACAATGGAATGAGATCTGTAAATTAGATCTATGATAGAATAAGGTCTTAAAAAAAGATACATGGAATGAGATATAGGAAATTTCTTACCATTATATGATACACACACCACACACATAAATCAAAGGTTCATAAAATTAGATTTGAAAAAACTCAAAACTAGATCCGAAAAGGTTTGCAAAATACTTCTAAAAACATATTTGGGGTTAATCTTAAAAAAATAGATCTGGAAAAGCGGATCCATTAAAACTCAAATCCAATTTAGAGAAATCAGGAAATAGATCTAGAAGCGGAAATATAAAATACTCAAATCAAAATTAATTACAGAACATATCTAGAAATGTAGATCTAGAAGATTTCAAACCCGAGTATGAAAAATTAAAAATAGTTGTAGAAGAATCTTGTGTTGATAACATGTTGTAAACTAGAGAAGATAAGAAGGCATTGAAGGAAGAGAGATGAGATATTTTATTCACTGCCGGTGTAAACATACAATACATACAAAATGAAAATTACAATAATGCCCATGTAACATATTGCATATCCACCCTTATAATTTACATATATTTTAACGGAACACGCATATTTTTGATTAAGTTTGATTTTTTTATGGTAATGTTGGTAGAAAATTATAAACTGAGCATTGTTTGCTAAAGTTGATTTATTCGTAAGTTCAAATATTTCTCGTATTATGAGTGGAGGGAGTACAAATATCATCTTGGTTCGTTGGACAATTGGTTTGGATATTTCTACTGTAAGACATCGTTGTATCCTAAGATGTTTGTGTCCATGTCAATCCAAGATGCACCGAAGGATGCAAAAGGTTTATGTGTTAGTTTCGTATTTGACTTGATGAATGTAAAGTTACCATGGCACTGACATTTGGTCATAAATTTGTCACTTCATCTCATTACATCTTATTTTTTGATATTATGCAATTTGCATCTTTTTGGTAAATTGTACTGGTTTGCAATAACTATTTCCCCAACAATCTTACGATTTAATTAGGGTATTAAGTTACTACATTCAGTTAAATGTTATATATTAACTAATAATTACAAATAGTTTTGACTCCACATTTGTTCATTTTGTATAAGTTTCATCATGTGAGCAATCTTCTGCTGTTGATAAGTTACTAGGTTTATCTTTGGTACGAGCATGCATTAGTACAAACCTATTGTTAGAAAACTGCTGTTAGAAACTGCAATCGTTTCATTTACTTTTAACGTTATGCAGTTTCTAATCTTAATGTGACCCTATTGATTAGGTCATAAATAGAACGTTTCATTTACCTTTAACGTTATGCAGTTTCTAATCATAATGTGACCCGATTAATTAAGTCATAAATAGACCGTTCTATAATTAGAACATTAGGTCTGTGATTAATCTTAAGCGTTGAATTGGTATATGATGCACGTACCAGATTTAGAGTTAAATATTATATAAAGGATTAGGTCCTCTCTCTCCTAATATAGATGTATTCTTTTCCATCAAGAAACACATAAAGAAATAGGGTTAGAGAGAGAAACCGAATTCTGAGAAGAAGAGTAATTATTAGAAGTCAGAAGAAGAAGATGACAGCCATTACATCTTCCGCTGTTAATCAAGATACGTCATCTTAAACAAAAAAAAATCATATTAAGTTTTGTTTATGAAATATTCGGTATTGGTGATCCTTGGGCTATTACTTGAATTGTTCATCATTAATCATGAACGATCGAACAGTAAAGAATTTCTAACACCTATATCAACATACCTTGAGTAATATCGATTTGACCTAAATGTGTAACAATACATATTTCAAAAACCAATATCTTAGAAAAATAAGGGTCAATTCAACAAACATTAGACACAACTACAATTTCACAATATTTTCAACACAAACAAGTGAACATGATGAGACTTTCGATCCTCTAGTCGCTTGCTCAAATATACAATTCATATGGATGCCACTCGTGCACCAAAAGCTACAAAATACATACATTTTCTTTCTGGTTGGAGTCACCGCTGAATGGATTGGTCAATTGCTAGTCGAATCTATACATTCATATTTAAATCTGACCGTATATTCAAGTAATGTGAGCTGCCAAAATATATCATTACATTGACGGACATCAAGCAAATGAGATGGCGAACCCTTAAAAGTGTATGCACTGCGGTGCCATGCTACAACTATAGAAATAAGACGATCAGACCGACGCTAAAAATCTTGAGCTAGTTGAAAAGAAAATGAAATGCAAGGTCGATGAACGAAGCAACCATGAAAAGTGCCCCATCGCCATGGTATACTACATATACCCCATCGATTGACTTAATAAAGAATATTTACGTGACGATTGAAGGTACAATGCTGCTTTTGAAACCGCGGTCCAGACCAAACAATGAAGGCAAGAAAACCAATAAATATTACCGATTTCATAAGATATTCGAACACGGCGCTAACAACCGTCGTGTGCTATAAGATGCAATTGAGGAGTTGATTCAGCGATGTAAAATGCAATGGTACATCCATAATCCATAGGCTTAACTTTAAGAACAACCTTCCACTTTTGCAGGAACATAATGGAACAACATAATAAAGCCATCCAATAATATATATACCTTAAAGTAATCTAGCAAAGGTTCGATATCGAGTGATTGTATCATTTTTAATTCAATAAGATCGAGAGTGTATTTTTATTCGCTTACACATGTAGGAGTTATTTTTCAAATCTTAGTTACCTTAGGCATGCTTTAAGCGCAATCGTGGAAAAGATGTGCTTTGAGTGCAATAGCGGAAATAGTTAACATATGTATTTTTTTTCATTTTTAACATTCTTTTTTAACCCTTTATTTAACAATGTAATAAGTTTATGATATATAAAACAATTTAATAAAATTATGTTGTGTACTCTTATTATATACATTTTACTGTTTTTACTAATAATTAAGTCACATATTCAATTTAATTTCCTTAACCGTTTATGAATCTTTGTTTCACGTCAAAAAATGAAGCGCTTTTACGGTCTTTTCCGACTCTTTAGTCACTAGGGACAATCGAGGAAGAAACTTAAACACCTTTAATCATCCGGTCTGAGCATCCGCTTCAACACACGATTCCCTCCGAGGACCTTCGTTCCTCGATCAATAATAATCTTCCCGTCCAGGGACCTTTGCTTCTCGACTGAAAATAAATCTCACTAATACCATTACCATCTCTACTCTATCTCTAAAGTCACTGTGGGACAAATGATGATGACTTGAGTCCATGATTGTGCTTTCGTCTTAGCGCACAATTGTATTTGATTGTTGTTAAACCACATCCTTTGGTGAATGGATACTTGATTCAGGTTCTGATTTAAGTTAGCGTGCATTGAACTTTAATCGAAAGATATTTTGAAGACTTTAAAGATTGAAGTTCAAGACCCATGCCTAAATATGATGACTTTGAGTACCTTACTTACACATATATAGGACTCTTAAACACGTAAGCCATGCTCTAAGTACCACACACGATGAAGATCATTACCTACTTATTGGCTATTGCAGCATGCTCAAGTCTTCACTTGGCTAGTGGAGTGGTATGTGATAGACAATCTGAGTTTTGAAGACCATCATCTACTTATTGTAGCATACTCAAGTCTTCACTTGACTAATGCATTGCTACATGATGGACAATACAAGTTTATAAACCATCGCCTGCTTACTGCAACATTTACTTCACCAGGCTAGTATGGTGGTATGTTATGCTGTAAAAATTCTTCTAGGCCCTACCTAGGTGCTAAGCAAGAATTGTCATCTATCCATTTGCCTAGGTCCGCCTAAATGGGGTTTACCACATAATTTAATCATCTAAACATGTATATCAGAACTTGCTAGGCATTAGTTGAGCCTTAATGCACCGTATAAGCATCTACATGCTAGTCTCAGGCGTTCTTTCCTTCTTGGGTGCTCCCATGCTAAACCAATCCCTAAATATTCATTTTGGATAAATTGATATTAAATAAAATACTAAAAGTTTATATAAAATACATGAATTTATTAGAAGTGTGTAGTTTCGATTAAACTTTGATCAAATTCCGCCTAAATTATTAATATTTAGTCCATGCTTGACGTTTAACATCCGTCTATTAATTTTCATAACCTTGATGGTGCATGATGGATAGTCCAAGGGTAGAAGATTTCAATTTTTCGTTTTAGCATGCACAAGTTCTCACCAGGATAATGCAGTGGTACTTGAGGAAAGTCCAAGAGTTCTGTTCGAAAATATGGGAAAAACTCAAGTACAAACGAAGCGTCGTAGATTGCTCACGATTTATAATATTTGTTTTTGAAAATGTCCGCTTTGTTTACAAAAATCGAACTTTTGATGAGCAAGTTGTATAGCAAAAATTTACCAGTCAAAATTATATACCGATTTCTTTTAGCTTTATTAAAAGCTTTCAAACGATGTTTTTTGGATCTAAAATTGGATTGTGATGACTTTCAGTAACCAAACCCATAAATATCTGAAAGGCCTTCAATTTTGATAGAAACAATATCTAGTTACATAGTGTCTATGAACCGATCACAAGAAGCTCAATTCCTAGCCAAGAAAGAGCAATTACGTGGACGGATCACCACTTCCTCTATGAGATGCTTTGTAACAACCCGGATTTTGGAGATTACCATTAATATTAAATTATAATGCAAATAATAATTTAATATTGTGATTATAAATGAATTGGAGGAATGAAATGTGAGTTAATATCGTTTATTTTGTATAAACAATGTTTTGTTGAATAAAACTTGGGTTTTTAATTTATGTGATTTAATTTATCTCATAAGATGTTATTTCAACATATTGATGTTTGGAATAAATATAAATGAGTGAAAATAAGCATAGAATATTTTATTTGTGAAAGTGGGTTGAAAATAAATGATGTTAGTTATTTATTGAGTTAAAATGGGAAGTATTGTGATTTTATTCCAATAATAGCCTTTTATAGTGAATAAAAAGGGCAAATGAGAAGAAAATGAATTTTTCGAAGTGTATTAATGATTGAAAATAGTGTTGTAATATTTTTAAAAAGTGTTAAAACATTTAATACACTTATTTGAGTTAAGAAATAATTTTTATTTGACTCGGATTGTAAAAATAGTGATTTTTGTCTAAAAATAACAATATTATCAATTATTGTGTAAATTAATAGTTTATTGTGAAAATAATATTTTAAGTGTAAAAAAAATCGTGTTAATGATGTTCACCTTGTTAAAATATGAAGAGTGCATTTGGTCTCATGTAAAATGAAGTTAATATGTGAAAATTATGTTAAAAATGGTTTAAAACTTATGTATATTAGCCTAAATAATTTTCTAAGTATGAGAATGGGCTAATTGGGTATAGTAAACATCCAATAACCCAAATTCTAGAGTTTTTTAATGAAGTACATTCCTTTTCTCCCAAAACTCATTACAGTAAAACCTAAATCAGAAAAGAAAAAGCTTCAAAGTACAAAACAATGGCTACCCTCTTCAAAATTTAATCTTCCAAGCTCAATCTTTGCAAATTTAAAAGCCTAATTCAAGTTAGAATCATAAAAGAAGATAATCTCCAACCTATTCTATCTTAGAATCCATCTAAAACCCTAGAATTGTTTACTGTAAATTTTGATTTGATCAATTTCTTCTTTGCATGTATTGTTTTTTTTTTTCAAATGTTTAGGGCACCAATCTTATGCTAAAGACTCAACCTTGCTTGCAAATCCTTACTTATTCACTGAAAATCAATTGGTAAGTGTAAAAGCTTACAAATGCTAGCCAAAAACAAGGTTTTGAGTTGAATTTTCGTATTAATAAGGTTACGTTTCGTCTTTGTTATTTTCTGTTTTCTGTTGCCACATTGTTTTGGCCGTAACTTTTTCATTTTTTATCCAAATTTCATAATTTTGGATGTTATGGAAAGCGCAGAAAAAGAGCTACAAGTTTCATGTTTTGATATTTTTAAAATTTTGAAGTTTGCTTGATCAAAATCGTGCTTGTTTGTTGCTGTCCCGAGAGCAAATGACAGCAACAACAATCACAAAGTCTGAGAATTTATTTTGACCATAACTGTTAAGATTAGTCTCACATCGGACAATTTACAATATAAATCATGCATAAATACTAAGAGACCTCCCTTCACATCACCAATTGGTTTTGTGATAATATATGGTTCTCTAACATGGTATCAGAGCGGGTTTAATTATGTCACACATCACCCTCAATGATTGTCCACGTGTTTGGCTAATGATACGCCACACGTGCGGAGGCTTGTTGAGATTAGTCCCACATCAGACAATTTACAATATAAATCGTGCATAAATACTAAGAGACCTTCCTTCACATCACCAATTGGTTTGTGATAATACATGGTTCTCTAATATGGTATCAAAGCGGGTTTAATTGTGTCACATGTCACCCTCAATGAATATTCACGTGTTAGGCACATTCATTTCTCATTCATTTCTCATCCAAATTTCATAATTTTCTATGTTCTGGAAAGCACAGACAAAGAGCTACAAGGTTTATGTTTTGAGTTTTCTAAACTTTTGATGTTTACTATATCAAAATCGTGCTTGTTTGTTCCTATCGCGAGAGCAAATGACAGCAACAACAATCACAAGTTTGAGAAATTATTTTGACCATAACTCATTCGTTTCTTAACCGATTTTGATAATTTTAGATGTTTCGGAAAGATTAAATCATGTACTACAACCTTCATATATTGAGTTTTCTGTAATCTTGAGGTTAACTATGTCAAAATCTAATTTTTATACTGTTATCCCGAAAGCAAAACCAATATTTGCTCTATGCTTGAGGCTGAAACGAAATTGGCCATAACTTCTTCGTTTCTTAACCGATTTTGATAATTTTAGATGTTCCAAAAAGCTTAGGTCATGTGCTACAAGTTTCATTCATTGTGTTTTTGGGAATTTTGAAGTTTGTTTGGTCGAAATTATGGTTGTATGTTGCTGTCCTGAGAGCAAAATGACAGCAACAATAATCGTTGACCTTAGAATTGTATTAGCTCGTTTTTTTGTCTCATTCTCTTCGGTTTTAATGATGTTTTTGAGATATTTTCAGAGCTATGATGCCTATCAGTAGGCTAGCTATATTTATAGAATTTGAAATTCAAATTTTAAATGGAATTTGAATTGATTTTGGGTTAAATTTGAATTGAATTCGTATTGAATTCAAGTTATCGATTTTGAGATATCCCTCTTATTTTTCATTGTTTTCGAGCACGGTTTTCATCGAAACCAATTTGAAGTGTTATTTTGAGTTGATTTAGAAGTTACTAAATTTTGGTGAAGATTATTGGTTTGAGAATTACTCTTTGAGTACATTCGACGACGAACCAATTTAGATGCATTTTGTGATGACCGATAAAATGAGGCAATATTGACGTTAAGTTTTAATTTGCAACTATAGTTAGAAATAACCATCACGATGTTCTTTTACTTGCCTAGGAGATGAGGCAATTTGTTATGATGGATTGATGATGATTTCGATATTTATGATGAATTTTTACTTGTCGATGAGATGAGACAAGTCACGATGCTACTAGTACTCATCAATGAGATGAGACGAGCATGGTATTGTATTTACTCGCCAATGAGACGAGGTCGAGTATATTTTCTTGATGTTTATAATGTTTTACTAGTGTGGTACCAACTAACGGCTAGTAAACCATTAGGGGCGAACGTATGGTATGGGACGTACGTTAACACCTATTGGGTTCCTATCCGAGAAGTTAAGACACATTCACGATGTTTACTAGTACTACAGACCACGAGTACTCGATTGGAGTCATCACGATGTAGTTGCTACTCCGATCATCACGATGTTATTAACTCGGGTCTTTGTGACTAGGAGTCATTATGATGTTATAGACTATAGTCATTCACGATGTTCATGATGTTAAGATGTTATTTGACTCCAGTCATCACGATGTTTATGGTACCAAATAGTAGTACTAGTCACGATGTAGCGCGCGTAGCATTGCTTCGGCATGCAATCGAGGATCTGGCCAATCCGAGATTTCTTTGAGTTTTGATGTTTTAGACTTCACCGTCTTTAGATGATTATTTCATTGATAGCCTAGTGCCAGAGGAGATGTATACATATATGGTGAAATCATTTATGATGTTATTCTTTGATTGAGTTATTTGCATTATGGATTGATGATTTTATAGACTACTTGATGTTAAGATGGAGTTGAGATGTATTTATAAATTTATATCGATGAGATGAGGTATAAATGATTATGAAGAATCTTTTATGATGAGCTTTAGTGATGGATTTGAGATGTATCTATATTCATACCGATGAGATGAGGTATGAATAAGTATAATGCTGCTTTTATGACTGGGTTTTATATTTCCTTGAATGATCCTTAGGATGTGCCAATGAGATGAGGCACATCCATATGCGTTTTATTCTATGTATGAAGGATATGTACCTTTGATGTATTGTTATATTGACAACCACTTCTAACAAGATAGTTGAATCATTTGAAGTCATTATCCATATTCCTTTATACCGTCGATGATATGAGGAGAAAGCGATGTTTATTGAGTCTTATCTTTAAAACTTTGCTTGCCGGTGTTCCATTTGCTTAAGTGTCAGTTATGCCACTTAAATATGAATTTATCATCATTATCTCTTCTACTTGCCAAGAAGAGATGTTGTCCTTTCTTATGATGTTGAAACCCTGTTTAGGGCATGGCATCCTTTAAAAAGAAGGATACCATAGCTTTCACCTACTTATCCTAATCGATTATTCTGTTTAAATGATGATTTTAGCTAGCCTGACCCGTGTGTTTTCACTCAGGTCAGATCGAGTTGTTTCAGGTACCATCTATTGGACTTAGCTTGAATTTGATGTTGGATATCAGCTCTTCTTTCGCTTAAGTAGTTTATTTCTTCTGCATACTCTGATGTTTTTACATTTGATTCGATGTATATGGTGTGGTCATGTTCCACCTTTATTGTATTCATAGTGAATTGTACTAAACATGTATCAGTGTATATGTATATATATGATGTTGATTACTGTTCTTGATATGCTTTACATTTAGTTATTGTATTTTCTTTTGATAGATCCGTTAGCCACCTATAGTTTTGAATTAAGAATTTACTGGGTATGTCGTTCCACTTGAGATAGAAAAAAAATTATATTGCATTTATTGACGTATTCAGTAGATGTTTAAGACAAAATTATAGATGGTCGCCCTTAACCAGCCATATTCTCCGCTTTAGTAGACGGAATTACTTGTTAATTCTCTTTGCTAAAGTGGGTCTCGGGTGGGGCGTTACATGCTTGCTACCACTTCTCTAGGTCACTTGCATACAGAGACGATGACATACAATGACATACTTCTATATGACTCCATCGCTCTCTTAGCTAGGACTTGGTCACTTTTTTGTTAATGTAGTGGATGGTCACTACCTCTTGTACTAGCGCTCGAAAATCAAATTTCAACCTAGATAGGAAGAATAGATTGATCAGGGACCTTTTTCACCAATATAAGATCAAATTCAGGCTGAGCCGGTTCGAAATGGAGGTCCACATTTTAAGGGGGATATCTGAGATATTTTAACATGCTTTGCATTTATAAATACTAGCTAATATAAACAAAGAAAGCGATCAAATCTTCTTCCCTTCAAAGGTACATAATGCTATTTTCCAAGGCATTATTTTCTGCCCGACACTGTTTTCCATTGCTCATACAACGAACGTATTGAACTTGTGTCCTTTGTAATTAACAAGAAATAAAACTATAAAATGGACGTTGATCACATTAATTGAACCAATAAAAACGAAGCAGTAAAAACTGCCTTTTTTGTTTTTTTATACGTTTTATGTTATGTGGTTATGTTGTCATATATTACTATCTAAAAACGAATTTTATATCAACAATCATCATCATAAAATAACAATCGTAATCATTCCACAAAAGTTAGGACTCCTCGAAATCAATGGTGATAGTTTGCATTCATTTTTGGTGCAAACGTGCTTAATTTTACATTAGAGGTTGTAGAAGAATGTGTTGGCAAAATATGCTCTGTATAGAATGGACCCTTGATTCAATATATATGTTTTGCGGTCTTAACAAGCAGCCCATTATCTAAGCATGATGCTATATGTCAGGTGAAAAGCTTACTTACCACTAATATGGTAGGTTTATGCGCTTTAAAAAAAGCAAAACTTGATCACCTAAACAAAATCTAATATAAATGAATGTATAAAGAGTTTAAAAACCATGCATATAACTTGAGTAATTGTTAAACTATATCTCTTAAAGTTCATTTCAGCCAACTGAATCATCTCCACCATCCAAGAAAAGGAAAATAATGAAAAATGATGTATTTCTTAAAGAAGGTAACATATAAAATATTAAGAAATTATGCATAAGTTCATCTTCCTTTTCATAAGTTTGATTTGAGACCTAATTTGGTTAGACAAATATATCAAATTGATGATATATGTATATCTTTTTTTAAACACCATAATGTTCGTATTATTTTATAGCCTTCTTTTCCACAACCTTTTTCTAGTGTTATATTTGTAGTCCTGAGCTGCTTCTTTTGATAATGTATACAGGTTATATATATATATATATATATATATATATATAAAAACACACACACACACATATGTATATATGTATATACACGTATGTATATATGTATATACACGTTTGTATATATGTATGTATACGTATGTACATATGTATGTGGAATGTTCAACATCCCCCTTATGTAGCCTTTAATTTCTACACAAGTTTATAGTTATTTTGAATCAAATATTTGTATTTTCTCTATGTTTCCTACAAATTTGTGATTGAAATTAGAGGATTAAAGCTTACACGGTGGGGCTAAAAAAGGGGGTCTATCAAACATTCCTCTACACGTATGCATGCATGTTGCATGTGTGCGTGTATATGGAAGGATCCAAATTCCTTTGTAATGAATTCCCTTTCCATCTTTCTCCATCTTTCTAAGAATTTTTTTCTTTCTGAACATAATAATTTTTGTACATATGTTGTATTAGCTAGCAAGATGATTTATGCAAAATTTCGAATCATTTCTAACTTTTGATCACATTCAAATTATATTTCCAATCAATGACTAATGTAAATAGTTTCAATGCTTCACATTAACATGTGATTTTCTAGGGATTAAAAGTTTCTTAGATTCAAAATTTTGTATAGATGATCTTATTAATAAATATAACTTATTTAGAAAAGTTTACTTCATTTTGAAGAAAATTGCACTAAATGGCAGATGAGGGATGACCAAGGATTTAAATGAAAGGGATCTAAACCTCTTCCATACACACACACATGTGTGTGTGAATATATATGTGTGTATGTGTGCGCACGCACATGCATAATAGAAAGTTGTATTTTTTGTAGTTTCAATTGCAGAGTAGATATTTAAAAATTATTTTACATCAAATAACAATTTCATATACTGTCAACTCTATATTCTATGTGGCTGTTTTCCTTTTTGATCTACAACACTTGTTTGTTCTTCATCTTCAATGTACAAAATACCTTTTGATTATTGATTCTTCAACATGGGACACAATCGTTGATTATCGATTGCAATAAAATTATCAACGAATGTACGACGTGACTTTCAACAACGATATTGAAGAAAATTTCGATTACAGTGGTTTGTTGTTAAAAAAAAGGATTTTGGAACGAAAATGAAAGTAGGATATCAAATGCGGTTATATGAATTTATATTTTTTTTGTATTTTGTAGATAGATTTTAGTATGTTTTGGGTTGTGGATTTTTTGTACCCGTATTTGGAAATAACAACCATGAGTCTGGTGATCCATTTAAAATATTGAGTAAATATTATTTAACTATTTAAACAAAACTGGTCAGTCGCTTTTTTAGATCTGCACTTATTTGAATTTGAATCAAATTAAAATAAATATATTTGTTTACATTAAACTATATAAAATTTGAAAATTATCAATTTAAAATCAATATTTCATCATTAATTTCCAATTTTATATAATTTTCAATTTCTTAAAAAATAATCTAAATTTCTTTTAGTTTCCAAATTTTAAAAAAATGAAAAATAAACTAAAATTGGAATATGGTAATCAAAAAACAATTTTGTTAATAAAATACTCAAATTTTAAGTTTGAAATTACAAAATAAAAGGAAACTTTTGTAAAGCACCCTCTTCAAGTTTCAAAATACACAGTCATCTATTCCCAAAAACAAGTTTTAAAATAAAATCATATTTTCAAGTTTTAGGATATTTGTAAAAAACTTTGCAAATATTTATAATTTTTTTAAAAAAATTAAAAAAAAATAGTTTTGATGATAGAAACATGTGATCAAAGTTCATATATAATTTTCGATTTTTTTATCGAAATTAAAAATAGTTTTAAAACTAAAAACTGAAAATATTTACAAATGCTTTTTAGAAGAGTTTTTATGTACGAAAACTGAAAATAAAGAACGGATCCAAATTTCCACATAATAAAATAACCTTTTCAAAACAAAATAGATTTTAAAACTAGTTGTTGAAAAAATAAATATCAAAATTTTAATAATATTTTTTAAATCAAAATATTAATAATGTACACTTTTTTTCCATTGATGCGAAGCCTTAACATTTACTCGTATTTATAAACTAAAGATTTTGTAATCGCTTACATAAATATCAAAATCCAAAATACACGGTTCAATGTAGGGTATGAGGTTTCGATTGGAAACCTGGGATTTTGACCATTTCGGTCCGGTCCACTGTTCGATTTATCAACCCTGCAATTTCAGTTCGGTGCACTGTGCCAAAATGTCTGTTGAGGTTGTTCAAAACGTGAAAAAACAGTGGGATAATGCTATAGTTATCTATGTAGTTGGTCCTAAACCGTATTATCCGTACTATAAGGATTATATTATTAGAGTATGGAAACCTAAAGATGATTTCTCTATATATACTATAAGGAAAACAGACTCTATGTTATCAAATTTAGTAACAAAAAAGACTATGATATAATTCTGAAAAGTGTCCTCTATTACTACAACAAAAAATTGATGATGATGAAGAGACGGTCGCTTAGGATGCAACTTAATAAAGAACTACTTAATTCTATTCCAATTTGGGTTCATTCCCTAATCTACCTCTGGACTATTGGACGGAAGAGGGGATTAGTCGTAAAGCCTCGGTGTTTGACTCCCCCATCCAGCTGGACAAATTTACAAAAGAAATAATTAAAATTGCTTATGCTAGAGTCTTAGTATAAATCAAAAACTCTTTTGATTTCCGAACAAGATTCCTATTATATCGGAGAAAGATGAAATTATTTGGCAAGAACTGATTTACGGATGGAAACCCTCAATTTGTTCTAACTGTATCAGTTTTGGCCACGCGGAGTCTTGCTGCCAATTCAACAACATTTGGATGCCAAAAATTTCTCCCCAGGAACATAAGACTGAGGTCAACAATATGAATATTGACGAAACCAGTCAAGACAAAGATGATATAGGCGGTCCGTCAATTGCCACAGATATACAAGAAAATTTGGAACCAAACTCTACTTATATCAATATAATGAAGGGAATAACAAAAGCAAAGCAGTTCAATCTAAGGAAATTACTCATACAGTCCAGTCGCATATTGTTTTCACGACTATTAATACAAAAGATAGTCAGAATCCAAATTTAATGATCTCAGAAATAAATATACAGAACAATGATACAAATACAACCGAAGAAAACTTAATGCTAGAAGAGGCCCCTGATACCCCTGTTGAAACTTCTCCATGCATTGCCAATGACGTCTGCTCTGAGATGCAACAGATACGTAAATCACGAGCTACCCGAAAAGTAAGAACGGAAAAAACTCCATTTGAATTCAAAGCAACTTCATCAGCTGATGTGTTTGATAATCCTACATAGAATATTTTAGTTAATCAACTAAAAGGAAAAAATAAAAAGTCGAAAAACGCATCTGAAACGCAAAGCATCCTCTGATGATGGTAGCATTTCAGGTAATTCTTAATTCATGGAGTTTCTTTTTTGGAACATCCGGGGCATGAATGCCCTTTCTAAACAGTTAGAAATTCTACATTCTATTAATAGTAGGAGATTTTCTTTCCTTGGAATCATTGAAAATAAACTTCCAATGGTTAACGTTGAAAGTTTTATGGAAAAATTAGATAATAACCGGAATCATTCGCACAATATTTCTTCCAACCTCAAAAGTAGAATTCTTATCCTATGGGACACTTCACAAAAGTCGAATATTATTATCCATACTAGTGACCAATTTATAACTTGTATCCTTCACAATTCCAATGGTATTAGTACGTTATGTACTACGATTTATGTGTACAATGATGAGGCTAAGCGCAAGGAGTTATGGAATTATATTACATAGCAGTAAAAAAAACTTTAATCTCCCTTGGTTAGTGGCAGGAGATTTCAATTCTATTTTATCGCCTAACGGGAGAATCAATGATGGAATTTTCCAACTCGGTGGGTGACTTAGATTTTATTGGCTGCATATCTTCATCTAAGCTAGTGGAACCTAATTTCACTGGTAACTATTTTACTTGGAGGGGTGGGCAAAAATCTTTCTATTCATAGTAAAATTGACCATGTTTTTGTCAATACATCATGGATGAATAAGTTCTATCACTTTGGTATTCACTTTGGAAACCATTCACTAAGTGACCATGCTTCTGTTTTCTTAAAATTTATGATTCATAATGATAGGAAAAGAATACCTTTCAGATATAGCAACACCTGGCATCTTCTAGAGGGATACCACCCTGCTGTACACAATGCCTTGTCTCAAGTCTTCCATGGCAATCCTCTCCACCATCTTCTATGCAGGCTGAAGGCTGCAAAAGCAGCAATGAAAACATGGATTAAAAACAGCAAAAATATACACTATGTATTTGCTCTAATGAAGGAAGATGCCAATGATATATACAACCAACTTTTTCAAAATCCTTCGAATAATGATCTGATAGAAAAATACACTCTGAAAACAGAACTAATTTTCTTTCCTACCACATCATATACTGGGAGAAATGATACTTATCTATAGTCTTGAACTAGAATTAAACCAACTTTTGTTGCAAAAAAGTGTTACCAGACAGTGTATCTAAGCCAACCGTTGTGTATTCTCAATCTTCTGAGTGAAGATATAAAGACATCAGGCATTTTAACCAATAGTGATACCATATGATGCATAACCTGGTTAGACTATTTTCAACCAGTGGACACTATGGTCTTGCCAACACAATGCTTATAAATGTTAAGGACCCTTGAAGCCTAAAGCTTTGAAAATTCCGACCTCTGAATAATATAGAACTACATAATGCATGTTTACTATCATGGAGTCATAACAGCCAATATCTTTTCACACGCAATGATAACATGCCTAATGTGCTTTGGATATGGGATATATGCCAACTCGAACTTGCCGCAGTTTTTATTCATAAAGACCCAATCCGAGCTGCAGGATGGGACCCAATTCGCCCACGAGTTGTACTATGCACGGGCAGCTCAACTCTGTACACGTGGAGCGCATCTGGAGCTTGCTGTGTAAACATTCCATTGCCCAAGTTCTTTGTTACTGATCTAAAATGGAATCATAATGGCAGTCGTCTTGTTCTTAAGGACCGAGAGACTTTTTGTTGTGCCGCTATTGGTTCCATAGTACCTGAAGACACAGATGAAGAAACTTCAGATGATGATTAAATGTATATGTCTGTACTAACTGGATATTAGCTTACATGTAATGCTATTTTATGAAATGTAATGCTATCATGTTTTAAATGGTTTCATTTTGTATGCCCAGTGTACAAAACCATACTTATGTTAGTATGATGTTATTCATAGACAGTAATACTGAATGGGAGGATGATATTAATATTCGTTTATTAAAGCCTTTTTGTTATTTGCCTTTTTTGTTACATGATTCCTGTGGAAATCTTGGCATAACTCATGATAGTTTTTATTACATTTGTTATCTGTAAGGATTCTGTTATGTAATAATGTCAATCTAGATGCGTGTAAAGAAAGTTACAAGTTACATGGATTAGCTGCTGAAATGGTTAACCACCTTGTGTTTAACTGCACTTTTTGCAAGACAGCATAACATGATTCAAAACCCGTTCATATGGTTGCACATTTGCTTGTCAAAAATATAAAAGGAATATGCAACAAACTTCCATATATCTAGCTAAATCTCACACGAAATAGTTGATATTTTTACATATGAACATGAATGTGTGTGTATGTATTTTATCTTTCCTGATACAATTTAACCATTTTAATCCAATGTATTCCTGATATTTCTTATATATAAATACACATCTTCTTCATCTTTCATCAATCTCCTCTCAATTCCGGGGAAATTTGCTAACCTATGCTCGTTTTTGTAAACAATAACAGAAATAACTCACTTTTAAAAATAATTACAACCGTAGACATAATTTTGCCAGGTAGACGTTGGCGCATTTTGAAAATGCGCCTTCGGACGAATTTTCAAAATGCCCCAACATGCGACTTTTCAAAATTCGTCCGAAGACGCATTTTCAAAATTTCCCTTTGTAAAACCCTGCACACATAAAAGCGAGAGTCAGTAGACAAATACCTCCACCCTCATTCCCTTTTTTTCACAGCCGAACCCATCAATCCCTAATTCCCCAAAACCTTCCACCACTTCCGTTTCTTTAATTTTTAATCAAATTCTTTCAAAAATTTGTCAATGGCAAGCACGTCGGGTATAAAACAAGAAATATGTATGAATCTGTACCCATAACTTATCATTTCAAATTTAGGACATGGATATTGTGCTTTGTTTCTTCATAAAAAAATATATGTATGCTTGTAAACTAAAGTGTTTTAATATCAATATTGATAAAGCATTTACAAAACTATCATTATAAGTATTTGTACACATTTTGGTCTTAATTACAAGCAATTTGAACTAGGTTAGAAGTAGTATATAAAAGGCATATTAAAAAAGGTTTTTAAAAGCATCTTACGATTATTTTTATAAGCATTCTACATGAACGATAAGGAGTTTACGTGCATTCATACTACTTTAGTGTATAATTTTTATTGAAATGAATTGATTTTTAATATTTGTATTTTGTAGAGTATGTTGAGATGGAGCTCGGACCCGTTGATGGCAGGGTATTATTTCTTCAAGCCCAACATCGTACTTCTAACAACATATGGATGCAGGTGGTTTTTTAAAAATTGTAATTTTGTGTTAGTTGGTATAATTCATGCTTTTTAATTATGTATTTATAATTAGATCAACGTGACGATCCAGATACCACTATAGATCACTCCACATTGTTGAAGAAAGTGACTTAAAACCATGCAAGAGTATTAGCTGAGATTGAGTGGGCTGGGTTTTTTACACATAATGAAGTTAGGATACCTCCAGCTTGACCACTATTTTATCGCTACTTTGGTAGACAGATGGCGACCAGAGACATCCACTTTTATTTTCCCAATTGATAAGATGACGATTACATTAGGAGATATAACAGTGTTGTTAGGTTTTTCCATTGAAGGCAATGCAGTAGCTTATGGAGGAGTGACATATGACTATATGCAATTGTGTCGTGATTTACTTGGTCTTGATCCACCCTTCGAACAAACAAGGAGCAATGAGTTCGTGGAAGTCATGTGGCATCGACGTCAATTGTCGCACGATATTTCTGCTGATGCTATAGAGACTCAGATTCAGTAGCGAGTAGGTGCTATTATTTTACATATCATTATTTCCCGATTGATGTGCGACCATACAAAGATTCGGGTAAATCTGAAATGACTACCGTATATTGCTGATTTAGGGGAGTGTGGTAAGTTTTCTTGGGCAGTGCTGTGTTATCTTATATATATACGGAGTTATCCAGGCTCTCTTTTTTGGAGAATAAATCTATTGGTGGATGTCTGACACTAGTACAGGCTTGAAACAAATTTCAATAGTTTACTATTTTACATGATTTGCCACATTTTTTGTCGTAATATTTTCTTTTAAATGCAGCTTGGTCATGGACTTATCTTTCGATCGAAAGATTGTTAGTAACAAACGTTAGTGCCACACATATTTTACACCCAAACTGCATTTCACTTACCCGACAGGGTTATGAGACAGTTCGGTATGATGCAGCATATACCGGATGATGCACCACCCTGCACGTCTACGTACAATGTAGAGGAGTATGGAACCCACATTCAGTTGTGGAATGAGCGCCATCATGCTAGAGCTGTACAAAAGATGGTACTATAACATAACACGACGATATGTTCTTACGGTGTCAGTAGAGGCGGTGTATAGAAGTCTGTACGTTCCTAGAGCACCACTTAAGAGGAACGTGGTAAGTTGATGTTGTAAGTAGTATATCAATTAATTATGATAGTTGTGTGTGATGCTAATTTTCATTCAACTTTACAGGCAGCTGGTATAAGTAGGGCTTGGGAAGAAGCAGAAAATTTTCACAAACGACAAACCAACGAGGAAGGTAGAAGGCCGAGACCTCCATCTCCACCTCCAGTGCTTGTGTACACACGACATCGTCCTAAAGGAGGTGCGGGTTCATCGTCACAAGGCATCTCGTCACAAGCTTCACCGGTACACGAAGTATTGTTTCTGGCTCATCTCAACCAACGGCCGCATTACCTTCGTCCTCCACTGCGCGCAGAGAACGGAGTAGCAGTAGTAGCAGTTCGAGAGCACTGGTAACGCGTCGGAAAAGAAGAAACCCGCATGAATTTCACGAGCTTCACAACTGAATCGGTAATGTTGTTTGATGCGAATTGTTAGAGGTGATGCGGAAAGTGATATGTAATGTACAAGGTAATGTTATTTGGATTTGTAAAATGATGTTGAATTTGTGTAGTTGTGTTTTGTTTGCATGTGGTCCAAACTAATGTTGTTTGGATTTCTAATGTTGTATGACTTTGTGTAATATGAGGTAGTCAGAGGTTTGTAATTGCTGCTATGTTTGTAGCAGCAGGCTTCCTTTGGGTGAATTCTTAAAATGCACACACAGACGAATTTTGAAAATTCGCCCATAGAAACCTGCTATTTTAAAACTAGTTAGCCTCTTCTTCCATTTTCATTTTTGTTTGCTTTAAGGTCGAACCAAAAATCCAAATTTGTGCAAAATCATTCGCAGAAGTCATTAAGGTTGGTATTTTATCTAATTTTTTCCTCTATACTTACATTTGTAGATGTATAGTATGCCCTTTTTCGATTTTGTTCATATTGGAAAGTAAATTGACCCAACCTATGCTTGTAAGTTTTTGAAATTTTGGTATTTTATTCAACTTTTCTTTTAGACAAAAATGGATGATTGGGAGCTCGATGATCAAACAATGATGGAAATATATGATGATTATGAACGGAACAAGGGCGTGGACGATGAGGTAGAATTTGTTCCGGAGACCCAAGTGGAAGATCTACCAAGAGTGGATGCTATAGAGACAAATGAAAAAGTAGAGACCGAACTTATTTGTGCTATGCAAGCAAATGTCGTAATCGAGAATTACCAACTGGTTCAACAATCATTGCATTCCCGGCTGATGAATGTACTTGCTCATCAAAACCCTGATAGATCAAGTTCTTGCATCATGGGACGCTCGATACTTTGCTATTGCGGAGTTGAATGGAACGTTGTTCTTTCCAAAAGTAAGAGGAATGCAGGACGTGGCTTTTACGGCTGTAAAGCGTACATCGATGCACAGACATGTCAGGGGGTGCGCAGTTGTAAATATTTTGAATGGGTTGATCCTCCACTGACAGAAAGGAGAGTCCAATACGTGCTTGAGATGCAAGCTAAGGTTAGTCGCTTGGAGAGGATGAATATTGCAATTCGCAATGAAATGCTTGCAGGGTGCTACCGGTTACTGTGAGAAATACGGATTACGGATCTTAAGGCTAGGATTAACACTAGAGGGGGGTGAATAGTGTTTTAAAGAATTACTAAATCTTTTTGAGTTTTTGTTAATATGAACACAGATGTATGCAATATTCAAACACGGATATGATCGCAGAATCAAACACAGATGCAGAAATAAAGTAAAAGCAGTAAAGGAAAGAACACACCGGATTTTATACTGGTTCAGAGTTACCCTACATCCAGTCCCACACAACTAAGTACAGATTTCCTTTCAAAAGCAATTTAACAATTACAACCCTTGATTTCAAGGCAACGAGGTACACCCTCCAGAATCACAATCCCCTGCGTAGAGATGCTTGATTTCCCGGGCAACAAGTTCACCCAATTGATTTTCCAAGGCTACAATCACACCTTATCTCGCTTGATTGATTTGCAAGGACTACAATCACACCTTATCTCGCTAGATTGATTACAAAGAAGCCTATAACTCTGAATAGCACTGGAATCTTGTTGAGATAGTGATAGAGAATCAAACCAGAGATGATCTAGTTAGATTCAATGTTGATTTCGGTAGAGTAATGGTAAGAATATTGATAAAGAAATGTGGAAGAAGAAGAGAAGTGAAAAACCAGAAAATCTGAATGAAAATTCGTTGAAAATAGCCCCTATTTATAGAAGAACAACAGCCATGTCCATTCGTGAAAGGTTATGACGAATAAACACTTCTTTTGAAATTTAAAATTTAAAACTAACTGACACTATGTCGACATGGGGTACTTGGGCATGTCGACAACCCAAAGGAAATTTTGGTGATTTGTTTTTCTTCAAAAATAACTTCTATCTTATATTAAAACTATTTTAAACTTTATAAATATACTTAACTATAGTTAAAATTCATAAGTAAATATAAAGAATAATATATGTGGAATTTTACTATAATTTTAATTTTAAAATTTTAAATATATTATTGTTAAGGATAGCTTAAAACTAAGGATAATTTGATTTTGAAATTAAAGATTATTTTGAGGCTAAAAGTATTTAAAATCGGGATAGATGTTTTTGATTCTTTTAAAAGGAAGGTTTTGAAATCATTTTCAAAACAAGATAATTTTGTAAAATCATTTGAATAAAAATTAGCGGATACAAAACAATGTCCCACAAGATTTTTCATAGGTTCAATCCTACTTAGGGTTCTATCCCTTTAACGAGCTCGAAGTGGATTTCATTCTACGAATAAATTGGATTTTAAGATGTCAGTGCTTTTCTAGAAGTTTTAACAAAATTCTATACTAAGTTACTTATCTTGAAATCTTGAACTTTTGAAAATCTTGATACTCATGAGTCTTGAATCATCAGTTCTTGAATCTCTATACTGTACAGTCTTCATTCTTGGTACCTACATGGTTAAATCCTGCATATACATATATATCTAAACTATAATGTTAGTATTTATATTTTATAATCTATTCTAAAGTTGTTGTCATCAAACCCATCATCTCAAGGACTAACAATCCCCCTTTTTGATGATGACAACCTTTGTTTATAAAATATTACTTCTATCCTAATAACTCCCCCTAAATCTAATAACTCCCCCTTAATCTATGCCTAACTATCCTATTTTATATTTCTCCCCACTTGTCATCAACAAAAAACTTATCCTAAACTAATATAACTATAAAACTCTCCCTTAAACTAATACTAGAACAAAGTATAGTAAATGGAATGTGAAAGACATTAACATAATTATACTATAATTATTCAATAAATATGTATAAATATATTTCAGATAATACAATCAACACACACATCAAAACTAATCATGTCAGACAAGTCAAACAAGTCAATCAAGTCAAACAAGTCAATCAAGTCAATCAAAACATACCAAACAAATCAAAAACTAATAATCCTATACTATAAGACAATACTACAAACTCCTCCTAAATAAAATACACATGTTATGTATATATGTATGCAATATGTAGTTTGTAATGCAGTATGAAATGTATGAATTATGCAATGTAGCATTATGCAAAATGAAGTACAACTTGTGATGCAAATGATTATGATATTTCATGCATTGTAATTTATGATGTAATATGCAATGAAATGTGATATGAAATAGGATGCATAATGATATGTAATATGAAACAAAATGATAACGAAGTAATAATAATATGCAGAATGATATGATGATATATATACTACGGCAAGAGATAAGCAGATTATAAGATAAACATGAGTAATAAGTAATATCTAATTGACAAGCATATATGCGTGTGTGTTTGTATGTATGTGTATCAAATTATTTATTATAAATCACTTCAACCAAATAAAGGTAATATATACCAATTACCAGACTTAGGTTAAGGAAACTAATGAATGAAACTGAAAGAGTAGTAAAGAAAAGGGTTTAAAGGTAATAAATGATATTAAAACTATAACATATTCATGAAAGGTAGTAATCCAAACTTCTATGTTTATAAAATACTTAACTTACTAATTAACACCTTTATATTAAATTATTATTGGTTTAAATATTTAGAAACATGTTTAACATCTTTTTAAATTTAAAAAATATCATAATGAAATATTAAATAAAATAATAAAGATTGAAAAACTAAAATAAACATGTGTTATATTAAGGCCTCTTACTTTAAAAAATTTAATTAATTATTTAGAAACATTTAAACATGAAATTAATTTTAAAATATTCTAATAAGTTAGAAACTAACTCTAAAAATAATAGAGAAAAATACTTAATTTAAATATCATTTTTACATAGTTTAAAGTTTCATAAAGAAAAACAGCATTTAAAGAATGCTATAAAATGTTTTTGTAGTAAAATATATTCGAAACATTATAAAACTGAACTGTAGCTTTTACCAAATGTTGTATAAAGTTTCTAAAACTCTACCGCGTTTCAAAGCACAGAAATGCTATAAAAACGAATCTGCAGTACTTACAAAACATTACAGAAGAAAAGAAGCATTTTAGAAATGCTATCGAAAATTCCGGTCATGTGATGTAGTGCAATCTTATTAATTGAAGAAATATATAAATAGAGCCTTATTCTAACATTCTAAATTCATTCTATTAATTTCTTAAAGATATAAAATTTGTATCTTAAAAGAAATAGAGTATGAGAAGTAAAAATAACATTAGAAAAGTTGAAATCATGAATGAAGGTATGCTTTTCTACTTAGTATAGTTGTAATAAATTAGTAGTAAGATTTTATTTGAAAGAAAACGGATTTTAAAAGACTTTTTAAAAAAAATAGACTGGTATATCGATATTTATACTTTGGTGTGTCGATATATGGAACAAAATATCAAAACTTATAAAAGAGATAAATTTCTATACCTAACTAAACGCATAAGTATATATTCCTAAATGCAACAATAAAGATAAAATAATAGTAAAGCGTACCAATTTTTGCACTTCATCTTTCTAACTTTATTGTTCCTCCATTGTCGTGAACCACACATTTATATCTTTCCGAATTTGACGACGAGATCTGTTCTATTGCGATGGTCTCATTTTTCTGGTCAGTGTAGTATATTCATTTGCTGAATTTAAAGACCGTAGGAGAAAGATACAGATGATTTAGTAGGTTAGCCAACTTGGCGCCAAAACTTTGACTTTGAATTTTGAATGAATGTACACTTCAACTACTATAAATAGCCCCAACAGTCACCACTTTTCATAAAAGTTTCTCTTCTTCTTCTTCCTGTTTTTCTATTTACTATCAAACTTCTGGTAGGCATATCTCCTTCGTTTCTTAACGAAATTGGATGAAACCAGCGGCAAATCGAAGAGAATGGAAAGGGCTACGATCTAGTAATAGTTTGGTGAGAAATTTGGAAGGAATTTCAATGCAACAGGCCAAACAGTAAAAGAAATGCAGGAAATCCCATACACAGTTTTCAGTTTTGGATATCCAACTTCAAACTGTCATATCTCACTCAATTTTGATCGAAATTTGATGATCCACCCATCAAAACGACCGTGGGAACAAGAACTATAATCTGGAAATGGAATTGGGATAAAATACTAAAATCTATGGATGCAATTTGAAGAATACCATTGATGGTTTTGCTTTCATTTTCTCTTTGTTCACCAAAACTTCATTTGACCATAACCTGGTCATTTTTTGACGAATTCGCATGAAACTAGTGACATTGCGAAGTAGATGGAGAGAAGTACAGTATCATATCAAGTTGTAGATGAGAATAAACAGCTTTGAATTGATCTGGTACCCATTTCATTGTCGATTGCCATTATATATCCATTTGTTCTTCTTGATCGATGAATGATTATCTGGTATCTTTTAACCAACGGTCATTAGACATAACTCTTCTCCTGCAAAACAACATAACTTTTTAAAGAATCAAGTGACTTTTCAAAATAACTAAATATAATTTTAAACAACAATATCATATTGATTCTCTGACATATTCATATGAAAACAGTGTTAATAATTTTATAAAAAATTGTCATTTTAAAAATTTTCAAATTCATATTATGAAAACTTTGAAAACCTGGCTCTGATACCAAATATGAGAAATGCGGATTACGAATCTTAAGGCTAGGATTAACAGTAGAGGAGGGGGGGTGAATAGTGTTTTAAAGAATTACTAAATCTTTTTGAGTTTTTGTTAATATGAACACAGATGTATGCAATATTCAAACACAGATATGATCACATAATCAAACACAGATGCAGAAATAAAGTAAAAGCAGTAAAGGAAAGAACATACCGGATTTTATATTGGTTCGGAGTTACCCTACATCCAGTCCCGCACAACTAAGTACAGATTTCCTTTCAAAAGCAATTCAACAGTTACAACCCTCGATTTCAAGGCAACGAGGTACACCCTCCAGAATTACAATTGATTTCCCAAGGCTACAATCACACATTATCTCGCTTGATTGATTTCCAAGGCTACAATCACACCTCTTCTTCTTCCACATTTCTTTATATATATTCTTACCATTACTCTGCCGAAATCAACATTGAATCTAACTAGATCATCTCTGGTTTGATTCTCTATCACTATCTCACCAAGACCTTAATGTTATTCAGAGTTATAGGCATCTTTGTAATCAATCAAGCGAGAAAAGGTGTGATTGTAGCCTTGGAAATCAATCAAGCGAGATAAAGTGTGATTGTAGCCTTGGAAATCAATTGGGTGAACTTGTTGCCCGAGAAATCAAGCATCTTTACCCAAAGGATTGTGAATCTGGAGGGTGTACCTCGTGGCCTTGAAATCGAGGGTGTAATTGTAAAATTTCTTTTGAAAGGAAATCCGTACTTGTTGTGCGGGACTGGATGTAGGATAAATCCGAACCAGTATAAAATCCAGTGTTCTTTCCTTTATTGCTTTTACTTTATTTTTGCATCTGTGTTTGTTTCTGTGATCATATCTGTGTTTGAATATTACATACATTTGTGTTCAAATCAACATAAACTCAAAAAGATTTAGTAATTTCTTAAAACAATATCCACCCCCTCTAGTGTTTATTCTAGCCTTAAGATCCGTAATCCACATTTATCACATTTGGTATCAGAGCGAGGTTTTCAAAGTTTCATAATCTTATTTTTGAAATTTTTTTAAATGGCTACCAACACTGGTACTGTTTCTACTACCAACACTAGTTCATTTGTAAAAGGTCGGTTTACTGTCAGACCACCACTTTTTAATGGTAGTAACTATGCATATTGGGCATGTAGGATGAAAATATATTTACAATCTGTAGGACTAGACACTTGGAATATCACACAGAATGAATATTCTGAACCCACAACTGATTTTGCACAGTGGACCGCTGAGCAAAAGACTATTGCACAAAATAATTCTAAAGCAATGAATATTCTGTTTTGTTCACTTGATAGGAATGAATTTAATAGAGTATTAGTTTGTAAGTCTGCATACGAAATCTGGAAATGTTTGCAAGTTACTCATGCAGGAACAAGCAAAGTTAAACAGACCAAAATTTTCATGCTCACAAATCGGTTTCAATTATTTAAAATGAATAATAATGAGTCTATTTCAGATATGTATAGTAGATTTCAGGATATAGTGCATTCTTTATTATCTTTGGGAAAGCTATTCTCGGGAGAAGATCAAGTCGGAAAAATCTTAAATTCTCTCACTTCGGAATGGGATCAAAAGACACTTGCGATCGAAGAGGCAAATGACATCAGTACTTTAAAGATAGAAGAATTAATTGGAAATCTAACGTCGTTCGAAGTTCAAATGATTGGGATAAGAGAAAGCAAAGCATCTGAAAAGAAATCAATCGCATTCAATGCATTGACTGATGGATCAGACTCAAACAGTGATAATGATGAAGAGATAGCCTTTATGACCAGGAATTTTCGGAAATTCCTGAAATACAGAAAGATGAATAACCTCAAGAGAAACAACTATAAGAACTCTGGAAATCAGAATGTAGTGCCAAACAATGTCAAATGTTTCAACTGTGACGAAGCAGGTCATATCAAAAGAGACTGTCCGTATCCAGATAGGCAGAATCCTCCTATAAACAATGAGTCAGTAAAGAAACGGAAGAGTGCATTTACTGCTACTCTAGATGACTCAGACTCGTCCTCAAGCGATGATGATCAGAAGACAGATAATTCAAATTGTGTTTCATGGCAGTTCACGTCTTCGATGAATTCAAAAAAACAGACTCAAAAAAGGTACACATTTACAATACAATTGGTTGAAATTGCATGCTTAGAATTGGATAATTGATTGATTTTGAATTGGTGTGTTGATCGGATTTTAAAATTTATATTTTATTATTATTTGTATTATTATTTTTTAATAGTACAATAATATTTTATGGAATATACTATAATTCTAATAATAATCCAGATATATATATAGACATTAAAATAATAAGTATATATATATATTAGAATACTTAGGAAAAATAAACCATAGAAATTCACAGGCACATGTCGACATGGTCCCTAACATGATGTCGACATGGTTATAGAATTTGAAATTCAAAATTTGAATTCAAATGGTTGAATTTCCTTCCACCTTTTCACTTCATTCAATTCTCTAAAAATGCATCCTTTGACCAAAGAATATGTTCTTTGAGAATCTATTTATTGACTATCTTTTATCACATCTTTTCACTTTCATTTTCAAATTCAAACTCTCTCTTCAAAACTTCAAGCTCTCTACTCTCTACTCTAATGGCTTGTTCAAGCAACCCCTCTACAATGAGGCTTTCCAGAAACTTGAAAGAGCAACTCTTCAATAATCCGGAGGCTATAAAAGCATAAATCAATTATGCTAACTATGGAAAAGTCCATCCCGGAAAGTTTGCTATGTTTCAAGATTTTGCTTCTTATGACATTGTTACTCTTTTCGCAAACTATCAAATTCTTAGTCTTGTTAATGCATCTCAAAATGATTTTGTTTGTTATCCAAATCTTGTCAAAATTTTCTATGCAAATCTCAATCGAGAATTTTATGATGGAAATGATGATGAAATTTGGAGTAGTGTCATAGGCACTAGAATTGTTTTAAATGGCGATATTTTGGGTACCATTCTCAATTGTAAAAGCACGGAAATGGATCTTTCTAGTTTTAAAATCGATGAACATGATCGTGAGACAGTTCATCATATTTTTGAAGGAGAATAATTTCGGTGATGACGGCCGCATCATCGACATTCATTTTCAAGTTTCGAAATGGAGAGACCAATTCGTAGCTTTGCTACAGTTTTGTTTTGGAAATTAAGTCGATTTAAATTTCTTAAGTATGATTTGATTTATATATATATATATATATTATCTTAAATTTAATTTGATTTGATATATATAGTATATACATAATTATCGCTAAATGGTTTGAAGTGAATCGGAAACCTAATTCTTGAATTTATGATGATGATTTTAATTATAAACAAGCTAAAATTTTGAATAAATACTTAAACTTGAATAATCGAATTAGAATATTTTACTGGTATAATACTCAATTGCATTCCAAAATATATAACTTACCAAATTACTTAGAAGTTAACTATGTAATTGAATAATATACAATATAAAATGATGTTTAAAGAAATTTTAAATAAATTTGAGTAGTTATTATAAGTGTAAATATACTTAATCTATGTGATAAGATACATTAAGTAGAATAAATTTAATAATAATTTGAAATAAAGAATAATTAAATTTGTCGAATAAAATATGATTATAATAAATGACTTCAAATTTATGATCTTTGAAATTGTTAATTTAAGATAATTGGATAATATACAATATAATTTGTCTTTATAGATAAAATTTGAGTACGTATAAAAATGTTATACACTTAAAGTTTAATTATAAAATGGTTAATAGAGGTAAATAGAATACTAGGTTAGTTGAATAATAAATGGATTAATAAAATAAACTGTTGTTTGAAATAAATTTTGTAACAAACAATGATAAATTGAAAATAAACCAAGTTAATGAAATTCCTTGAGTTTAAAGTCAATTCTTAAATATAAATTAATTTAAATTGAAATTTATATGGTTTAAATTAATTGTTTTATTTTGTAATTCAAGTCTATTTCCTTTCTGGTTGTTTCTATTCTCCTACCTCCTCCCTTTTCGGGGACAATAATTTTTGAGTGGGGGAGAGTGTAACGACCCGTAAATTTTTAATAATTTTATTTGTTTTATTTATATATTTAATTAAATTTTGGTGAAATTTAAAATAATAAAATTTTGAAATAAAAATTTGATATTTGGAATGCGTCTGTTAAATATAGCAACTGGTAAATTTCCGTTCGAAAATAAGAAGTTTACTTTCGTGCGTAAATTTATTTCAATTTAATCAGTTAAAAATCGATGAAAATTAAACGTTTTCGAAACCTAAATATTTTTACATAGAAAAATTCTAAATCATCTTCTGAGCAAGACGTTATTTTTCGTTTTTCCAAATTCGGACTTCTTTAGCTCCGTCGATCTTATTTTTCTGCGTTTTTTTGCATTTTCCGCTATTAGAAAATTCGAATTTTTAAAATTCAATCGTACCACTGATATCGGTATACCGTTTTGATTGTCTCGTCATGCTGATCTCTGCGATATATTCATTTCTGTGTTTTAAAATCCGGTACGCGATGGAAACGACAAAAACCGGTGTCGTATCGATACCGTATCCGCGACCGTTTGCTTTTTATGGCCTTTCAAACTACAGCTGTGTCATCCAAGAAAAATAAATTGCTTTAATGATCGCTAAATTCTCGTGCGCATTCTTTATTCCCAAAGTTTGTTTTTTTCAATTGCATTTATGATCACGTTTTTTTCTCCGCCCCTTCCATTTTCAAATTGCTCTCCTCTTTTATCTTTTCCTGTACCCTATCTTTCTTTTCCCCTTCATATTCATTTTCTTCAAACCCGAAACAAAATAATTGGCTATCGGTTCCGGTTTTTTTTCCTTTTAGCTCTTTTGCCTTTCCATTTTTCCACTGTAAATTAACAGCCATTTCCTTTATTTAATTCTGAAATAAATATATGACTTTTCAATATCTTGCATTTATTTTCGGTTACCATTTTTTTTGTTCCTTAGTTTCAATATACCAGTTCCTTAGTTTCAATACTTTGTTTTCTCCTCCCCAAAAACCAGTGCTATCTCCTACCTGGCACCACAAGCACCCACACGGCACCTGACCTCCTTCCTTCACCTTATTCCATGCGACAATACACCGGGCCTTCCACCTTGTTGAACCACACACAGACCCGCCTCCCCTCCCTCTCACTCGATCGTGTTTACTCCACCAAGTCTCGCCCATACATAGCATGCGCCTTCCCTTGTACCCAGCGTCGCCGGCCCGGCCATCCTTCCTAGCAGCCTACCACCTCTCTTCGACCTGCCTTGTCGCATCGGCACCAGCCCAGGCCAAGATACATCGACCCCTAAACCGCCTCGCCGTTGACCTCCGCGTCCATTCCCTTGCCAGCGGACCCCACTGCAGCGGCCGTGCCATGCCGCGCGCAACCTCCTTCCACCCACCTGACTTCCTGCATGCCACTCCTCTTCTTCCTCCAACGTCTCAGCCATTCAAGCCTACACTCGGCTTTCATCTAGATCTGCCGCATCCTTTTTGCCTGACTTAAATATAGGTTTGAGTTGAATATATATCTATTTGTTATAAGCTACATGCCAGGTTATAGAGGTTATAAAGCTATATGCTTATGCAGCTGATAATTTGTATGGTATATAAAGTAAATAAGTTTATATAATTATATGAAAGCTTTGTGCAAGTAATATCCAAATTTTTCTTTTGGTTTATACAGTTTATAAGGTTAGGTAGTTGTCTGCATATGCATATAATTGAAGAACTAGCATATATTGGCCGCATATATATTGGATGCATGTATATCTATTGAAACTTCCATATATGTTTAAAATTATATATAAATTTATATGTATTACATAAATCTGCGTGTTGCATGTAGGTTATATATGTTAAATTATATATATATATATATGCAAACATACTTTTAAATAGCATTAAGGCTTTACATTTTCCACCTTAACACGTAATAGTCCCAGTAGTCTATCCAGTATTAGCATACTCTCAAAATGGGGGCTACCCTCGATACTCCACAGGCTACAGAAGAAATCACAAATCGTAGTAAAGCTCGATATGGTAGGTGACACGGCACACAAGGCAATGTCAGGGTAGATATACCAATTATGCATCCGGACTGGTGGTGACGCATAGCAGCCACTACCGCCCACCTCGAACAACACTCCCAATCAAGGGTGCGCACCAAATCAATCACAAGTAATAGAATGGTATCGAAGAAGTGTGTTCGATCGGAGGTGCTACCTCCTTGGACCGTCGATCGCTCCTGTTTTAGCCACCTTATGCCAACTCACGGGAGTTGGGTCCACGTATATACCTTAGGATCGTCGCCACCATCCTACTTCATTCTGGAAACTCCACCGCGTACACAGTTGTCAAAGTGGTTTTCGGTATCGACAGAGAGTATGTCTATATCCGATCCCGGTCTCTTTAACAACCAATCGTTATTATAACCCGTGGTTATTATTTAAAAACAGTTTATACTTCAAAATAGAATATCATTTCAAATCCAAATCTTTATCAAAAATAAAGATTAAATCAATTCCAAACCATTTCAATATATTTAAAAATATCATATCATTTCAAACTTCATTTCAAATCATTTTAATATATCAAAATATCATATCCTTTCAAAACTTCAGTTCAAATCATTTAATATATCAAAATATCATATCCTTTCAAAACTTCATTTCAAGTCATTTTAATATATCAAAATATCATATCTTTTCAAAACTTCATTTCAAATCATTTTAATATATCAAAATATCAAATCTTTCCAAAGCTCCATTTCAAATTAATTTAATATATCAAATTATCTTATCTTTCCAAAGCTTCATTTTAAATTAATTTAATATATCAAAATATCTTATCTTTCCAAAGCTTCATTTCAGATTAATTTAATATATCAAAATATCTTATCTTAAAAACCCCTTTAAATTCAAAGATAACATTCATTCATTTTCAATTCAAACCACCCTTTAAATGATCCATATTTCAATTAAATTACTTCATTTAAACCCTTTAAAAGTGTAATTATTATTCTTTCAATTCAAGTATTCAATTTCCAAAGTTTCAAACGATTCTGAGTTCGTTTACTAAGTCAAAAACTATAATTATTAAAATTTCAACCTTTCACGTCATTTTAAAAAAACTGTTATAAGATATATTTAAAATTTTAATTCAGCAAAGACAGCATTTCTAAAAATGCTGCGATAGCTCAGATTTCAAAACAAAGGTTTATATGATTTCAGCAAAGACTGCAGACCACTACAGCATTTCCAGAAAATGTTGTAATAGACCTGAGTTCAATTTAGCCTATAAGTTCAACTATAGCAATTACAGCATTACAGAAATGCTATAATAGCCCTTTCTACCTAGTTTTAGTTCAATTCAGAAACCATAGCATTTCTGAATGCTATTAAAAGTGAATTCCAGATTTTAGTGTATTTCTAGCAAATAAATAACTTCATTTTAAACTCTTTAAACATTTTAAAAATCATAATTTAACATTAAAAATGTTCATTAACATATCATTAAACATATTGATTTTTATAAAACCAATTTCTTATAAATAAATCCAAATTTCAATAATTCCACTTATTAGTTCAAGTGTATAATTTCCTTTTCTTCACTTTCAACAAATAAACTTAACACTTCAAATTTAAATTACCATTTCACAAATTTAACTAAATTTCCAATTTAATTTAATTAATTTAAACCTTTAATTAAAACCAAATTTACATTTCCCAGTCAAGTTATATTTTAAAATTACAATTTAAGCATTCATTTATTTAACCACTTAAATTCATAGAAAAATCAATAATACTTTAATAAATCACTTAAATTCAAATTTAAATCAAATTATCATATTTACCATTTCCAAATATAATTAAATTTCCATTTTTATTCATATAACTTAAATATCATTTTTAACCAAAATTCCAAATTCCAAACTTAAGTTATATTTCAATAATCCAATTTAACCATTCATTAATTACATTTTTAACTCATAGAAAAATCATAATTTCTTTATTTTAAAACATTTCAAAATCTATTTAAATCAAATTTCATAAATTTATATTTTTAAAATACTTAAATATATCCAAAACACTTTATAAAATAACCACGGGCCTGTATATAGTTTTCTAACCTAGGTCAAGTGATACGGATATATATCATTTCAATCCGCAGTTTAAAAAGAAAAATCCGGGTTCTATCATTTCAAACCCGCAATCCCAAGTTAAATGAAATAAATAAAAATCGTTCAGACCTATCATTTCAACCCATAACGATTGTTCTCTATTCTAAAGTCCGTTCGGGTATGTATCATTTCAACCCATAGTGAATCTAATCTACAGGGAACTTGCAGTGTGATAAACAGCTATAAATGAACAGAATAGCATCATATAATGGTAACAGATAAGATGACAGGTAAATTAACAATTTAACATCATATATAAATGATCACAGGCAGTTATAACATCACATAATAGTTCTACACATTCAAATGGTGTCAATTCACATTTGTATAAGTATAAATATCTGGTGAGATTTACTCACCTCTAATTGCTGGAGATAACAAAACCAATGACCCAAATGGAAACAAAAGCACGATGACAAGGCTACGGACTTGAGTGGCGAGCAAGATCCAATGCTACAAGTCTTGTGTTTACAACTCAAAACAACCATCAAAACAAACACAATTTCAATACACTTGAACTGGAATAACTTTTAAATGAAAAGAGATATGAATGCCAAATCTTTTGCCTTGCTTTCTCATAGGCTATGCACGGCCTAGGGGTACATTTGGCTCAGGTTTGGACAGTACATGGCTTGGGTTTGGTCATGCAAACGCACGGCATAAAGGCTAGAATGATGGAGAGGAGTTACAACATGGAATATGAAGAGTTTTAGGCAATATAGTGGTTTTTGATCATCAAAGTGGTTCGGCCATGGGGAGTGGGCTCGGCCTATGGGTGCACCATGACTGGACAATGGCTGGAGGGGTGTGTGGTGGTCAGGTCAGAGGAGTGGTGGCGACCTATGGTGGTGGTTAGGGTGGTGGTTGAAGTGAATGAGCAAGTAGTGGTCAATTTTGCATAGTTTTAGGGTATTAGTCATTGTTTTTGAGGGGTTGTTCATCAGGGGGGTTCGGCCTTGGTCAAGACCAGAGGAGTAGCTGGTGATGATGGCAGGGAAGAGGTGTAGAGAGTGGTGGTTGTGGCTATGGAGAGAAGGCCATGCAAATAGAAGAGGAGACAAGGCAAAATTTGCATAGAAATAGGAAGAAAAGTAGAAAAAATGGTGGAGGCCATTACCAATCCTTAGATGAAGCCGTGAGAAATGAAGAGTTGAAGTAGTTTTCACGTGAAAAGTAAAGGAATACACGGCTAAGAAAAAGTAATGTACAGCCAAAATGCAAATAAATGAGGAGTTGTGAAGATGAAGAGTTTTGAAGGTGAAAAGGCTTCGGTTTCAAAAGCAATTCTAAACTCTTCATATTTCTTTTTCTTTTCAATTATATATAAACAAAATAACTTCAGCAAATACTTTTAAAAACAGAAACCAAGCGAAATAATATGAAAATAAATAATAAAATTTAAAGAAATTAGAAAAAAATAAAAGAAATTGCTTAAAAATACTAAACGGTGTCCAAAAATTACAAATAAATCACTACTAGTCTTGGAAAATTATTAACTTCATTTAAAAAAATATTCTAAAACAAAATTTGAAATAAAAATGACTTTTAAAACATTTTCAAAGTGAATAAATAATTAAAATTTAATTAAATAGAATTTAATATAAGAAGATAGCTTTAAAATGCAAACTGGGCTTTAAAAATTGGAAATAAATTCAAATGAACTTTAGAAAAATTATATTATCACTTTAAAAATATTAAAAGACAAAAATATACATAAAATAACGTATTAATACATATTAAAATAAAATATGACAAAGAAAATATAATTTATACAATTTAAAATAACAAAATTGCAGAATGAAACAAATTGCACTCAATGTTGAAATATACATAACTTTTACAGTTTAACTCCGTTTTCAATGAAACAAAAAGCAGTGTTCAAGTTATTACATCTATTTTCATAATAAAAGATAAAATTTAAGATTTTATATAATTTAAATTTGAAGTTTAAAAGTCAAAGATTGAACAGTTTGACCAGAATTTCACTTTTCAGTAAAATATTCAATTTATATCAGTTTGAAACTATAACTCACATAATCATCAACATTTATATTTAAAAATGAAATGTTTGAAATGAAACAAGCTTAAAAATAATTTCAAAATAAGATAAAAATCAAATTTTAAATTATATGTAAAATATAGGGTTGTTACATTACTCAATATTGTATATATGAGAAACTATAAAAGTATATATATATATATATATTTTTCAAAGTTTTTGCATATCTGTTATGGGATCTAGTATAATAAATGGGATCTGCTGCTTATATATTATAGATTGTAGGTGATATAATAGGTATAAGTGTTTAAGAATTGGTTTGCTAATGGTTTTAAGTAACGGTATGTAATATGGACACGTATATTTTAAAGGTATATACAATATAGTGTTGAGCTATTTTATACTGTAGCATGTATGTATTATAGAGTTTTTAAAAGCTTATAATATATAAGTGATGCTAATATTTATTGTTGTATTTTTGGTAAGTTATAGTAAAGTTAAATGTTGTACACTTTGTAGACTATGTCTGCACATATTTTATTTTGATGAAGTACTTCCTATGTTGAAAAGCCATATGTGTTTTGTTATGGGTCATTTAAGTGTTATTTATAACAAGTATCAAGTTTAAGCTCAGTGTTTTACAATATTTTGTTTGGTTGCTGTGAAAGTAATTAACCCGGTAAACCTATATTGATGGTTAAATTTGTGTGTGTTTGAGTTTAAACAATGATTTTAATAATAATATATATAGCTTATGTATGATTTTCTGGGTCCTTATATATTAAGTTATATTGATTCTTTAATAATTACTGATTTTTTTTTTGTATATATACATTCCAATTTTGTCAAATTGATTTCGATTTTTATTTCCAATCTATCAGCCTTGTCCATCAAACTCGTGCCAATCTTGTCTTGCTTCGCTTTGGAATTTGTGCTTGGATCCATAACCAATTTTGTTATCTATTCTCTCTAGCCTCGAAAGGTGAGCAATCACTCACGATTAATGTTCTTTTATTTATTAAATTTAATTTCAATTGAAACGACAATTGAAATATGTTGCTGTTAGTTATTTACACTGTTATATATACGTTATTACATGTATCAGTTCACCTGTGACATCTGACACCGTTATCTGTTAATTATGTGATGATAATCCTGTTTGGTTGATAATTGATTGATTGTTTGTTGTTTATATTGGATGTTAAAGTGTAATGTATAAAGTGATAAATATTATGCAATTGAATTTGACATAGGATAGTTAAAATTTGAATCGACATATGTGTTGGATTTGATTAGTTAAATTTGTATAATATGACCCCTTAAATGTTTAATTATTTGACACGTAGAAAAATGGTTAATTACCCTTGAACCATTTGAATTTATGTTGTATTAATTGATGATGTATGAAATTAGATAATTGATGTCAAGTGTAGAATTGCATAGAATAATTAGTGTAATAATCTTTAATCTATATGAAATGATAGTGTAGATTCTAGAAATAATTATATTAATTTGCACAAATAACAATGTGAATTAATACGATTGTTTCGAGATTATTTGAATTAATTATTACATTGTTATTGATCGTTGTTATTGCTTGTTTATTTACTTTGACACCATCCTAGTTATCACAGTGCAAGTTCCCTTTGCTATGCTTTGATTTTGAATTGAAATGAAATCGGGTTGAAATGATAAACACCCAAATAAACTTTGACTTAGGATAGAGAATTAAATAAACCCGATTGGTCAAAATTTTGATTTAATAATAAAATAAGGATTTTATTTGAATAAATAATAAGATTTGAAATGAAGTTGGGATTTGAATTTAATGGAAGGAAAATGTTAATATTTAAAAATCTGAAACAAATATTAATATAGTAGCTGTTGAAAGAATGTTGTTTTGAAATTAATTATTTGACAATTAAATTTGAAATTATTTAATAATTAAGTTTTGTAATTATATAATAATTAAGTTTTGAAATTATTTATTATTGAATTATTTAATAATTAAATAAAATTTGAATTCTTTGATAATCGAAATTGAACTTCTTGAATAAGTGAACTAAGTTTCTTTATTAATTGAGTTTTGAAATTTGTAACTAAGTAAATAAATAAATAAAATTGAATTTCTTTAACAAGAAATAAAATGTGATTTATTGAAATTAATGTAAGACTTGTAAATTTGAAGAAGTTGATTTGACGAATCAAATTTAATTCAATTTGAAGTTTTGATAAAATGGGGTTGAACTTGAGTAATTGATTTAATGAATTGGAAATAAAATAATAAATTATTTTGAATGATAAATTAACTTAACGATGATTGAATGAAATCGATGAATGAATTTAAATTGATTTGAATATTAAATTTAATTAATTTAAATGATTCCGGAATGAAACTTATATACGAACTTGAATCAATATTTTAGTTGTTTAAAAAAAATTGAAATTGAATTATAAGATTTTGAAATAGTAATTTGGAAGTTTTGAAGCGTAAATTATGGAAATTGATATAGAAAGACAAATGAAATGTTGGTTTACAAATTTTAATTGAGATTGAATTTGATTTGGTTTTGAAATATATTAAACGGCCAATCGATGTAATAATTACGAAAGTTATTAAAGAAACCGGAATCGGTTATGGACATACTCTCCGTCTAAACCGAAACCCACTTTAATAACTATACGCGGAGTGTGATCCAGAATGAAGTGGTTGGAATGATGTACGTGATGACTGAAGAAAGAGTACGATAATGGATAGCCTTGACATTTGTGTCAAATTGGAAATGACTAAAACAGAAGTCGTGCCGAGCCAAATGGGGTTAGCCACCTCGAGCGAACACACTTCTTCATAAACTACTACTCATTACTTGTTATTGATTAGTGCACCCTCGGAATTTTAGGAGTGTTGTTTCGCGGTGTTGCGATCGTTGCGGCGATGCGTTCTCACCAGTCCGGATCAGGCAAACGGTAGTTTCACTACCTTGGGTATTGCCTCATGTGCCTTGTCATACTTGTATCCCTATACGCGACCACTATGATTTGTTTTGTGTTATACCTATGGAGTACTCCCTGACCAGTTTACGGTGGAGTTTACAGTGTTGTATAGACTATAACGCTTATATAAAATGTGTTAAGGGGGATAATGGTAACGCCTTAACACTATTTTGATACTTTATATTACTGATAGGCATTATCTACTTAGCGTATATTACTACCTAGTAGATAGTTTAACGGATCCTTAAAGGATGGTTATTCCAACCATCCTTTGAGTTATATTGTATTTCAGTTGTTATTTCACTTAAGTTGGATTATTGATATAAGAATGTTAATCCTGACTCGAGTGTTTTGTATTTTGCTTTACGTTCGGGTCAGACTGAGTGTACCAGTATTCGAGACTCACCTTTGGAGTTGGAGCTTCGCTTGGAGATCCGGCTATCTATCCAGCTTTCGGATGTTCAGTTGATCCTAGTGATGTATTCTGATTCTTGTATTTGACTATTGTATTCGGGACTTCTGTTGTAACTTATTTAACTCTGTTATATATATAGTAGCTTCATGAACTACTATCTTTTGTTTCCGCTGCATTTATTACTCTGTGTCTGTGATCTGTGATTATTTATTTACTGTATATGCTCAGTTTTGCCAAATTTAAATTAACAATTCGGTATTTTGAATTATTCAAGTCCGACATGTGCGGATGCGAATAGTCCAAAATAGCAAGTCGTTACAGCCCAGAGAAAAATAAAACAAATCAAAATCCCGTCTCCTCCCTCTCTTCAAATTCATTTAGGAAACTGAAATCCATTTCCCCTCTCTTGAATCGAAAGCGAACCTCCATCGTAAGGCGCAAGCTAAATTGGATCGGAAGCTTGATTTTGATCGCGCGTGTTCCTCTACAATTCGAGATTGGCTCGAAGCTACGAATCGCCTGCGTGCGATTGGGTCGAATGCGAAAGTTCAAGCTCAAGCTCTAAACGATAGGCGATGGCGTCGTGTTGGGTTGGCGCTCGAGCTGTCGAGGCAGTGGAGAGTTCGTCGAGGCGATGCCGCGGGAAGTCGCATGCATAGGAAAGGTCACGGCAGATGCCTGTAGGTCCGGCGTCGACTTCGGTGGAGGGAGAGCCGTGGCCAATGGCGTGCAATCTTGGTGGTGTGTGTTCGCGTGTAGGCAGCGAAGGTATTTTCTGTAATCGGGTAAGCTTATTGATTTGGGAAGTTAATTTTATATTAAACAGAAATTTTTAACATGTTTGATTCAAAAAGAAAACTTATGTAGATAGGAAATTTTTACTGACAGTGAGGAGAAAACTATATTTTAAGCAGTTTTAAAATTTTACAGTTAAATACTGTTTTTATTTTACAGATAAGAATAATAATATTTCACAGTTAGAGATATATATAAAACAATTGTGTTTTAATTTAATACATATAGGTTTGAAGGATTTTATTTTATTAGAATTTAAATGTATATAGATAAGGTTTGGAAAAGAAGAAAAAATATAATAGGGATCTTTTATGTTTGATAAGTTTATAAAATCAGATATAAATTATTTTGTGAAGTTTCAAAAGAAAATAAATATACATTTAAATTTACCAATTTATCAATATATTAAGGAAATTGATTTTTCGATTATTTCGAATATTAATAAATTATATAAATATTTATACAAGGTCCAAAATTGGGAGATAATGGTCGAGATGGAATTGGATTGCCAAACAAAAATCTAAGGTGAGTTAATCTCACTCTTCTGGATTGCTATTTAAATTTAAATGGTTAAATCTAAATATTTGGTTGAATGATTGAATTGATTGGATGTGGTATATTATATAGTAGTATATATAGTATATATTTGGAATGATTGATTTTTCCGCGTTATATAGCGGATGAGACCCTATGCGCCACATAATAGTGGAGGATATTATATTAATCCCATATACCGCGATATTCCACCTTGAAGTGGAATTGGTATTTTATTGTGCTAACATCTGTGGATGCAGGGAAACAAGTTGGAGGGATCCAATTGGATTCCTCAAACTATTTAGATTTGTTAAAATATTTTGTGATATAATTATTTGCTATCCTGTGATGAATTATATTGATAATTGGAAATGTTGGATACTATGGTTGATATAAAATATTTCGGTGAACGAAGTTATCAAAATCTATAGAAAAGGGATTTCTGAAAAGAAAATAAAAGAGTGAATTTTGAGTAAAATAATCATAGAAATTTGAATAAATTAAAAATGAATTGGAAAGGAATAAAAATTGATTTTTGAATTCTGATAAATAAAATTCCAAGTGCGGGAAATGAGATTTTGAATAAATGGGAATAAGTGATTTTATTTTAAAACTCAAGTGATATTATGTAGGATTTATTTTAAACAATTCAAGGTTTAAAAATTTAGTGAAAGGGTAAAGAAGGAAGTTGGGAAAATCTAAAATTTGTAATTTTAGTTAAAATCATAATTAAGGGATAAAATCTGAAGTTAACTGATTTGAATAAATGGAGTAAGTAAAGCAATTTATTTCAAAGCGAAGTAAAATGGAAATCAATTTGGTAATTGATTTAAGTGTTTGAAACTGTAATTTAAAGGGAAATTGTGACTAAGAAATCTATAAACTGAGTTTATAAAAGTGAAGTAATATATCAGTGGATATTTGAAAGATTAAATTCACGGTGGGGATTTATTAAGAGAATGAGTAAATTTGTTTAAAAATAAATAGTGATTTATTTTTAAAGGATGTGAAAGAGAAGCGTATTTCCCTAGATAGGCAAGTACGTTTTTAAAGCAAATTTTTAAATATAAGTTAAAACTTTTAATGTTGTTTAAAAAAGAAAAAAATGCATGTTTTAGAAAATTTATTATTTCTAAATGTCTAAATTCTAACATAAGTATTTTTCAAATCTATTGTTGTAGTAATTATTTAAAGGTGACTTGGTATTTGTTTTAAAAAGATATAAATTTAGTTTTATATTTTATTAAGAAGCTTTATTTTAAATATTCTTAAAGTATATATTTTCGGCTAAGTATTAAAGTAGTTTTTAACTTAAATGTCTTAAAGGATATTTTATAATAAAGTGTTTTAAATTATTTTAAAAATCTAAAGTTTTTATGCTGGGTGATTTTCAGTGGAAATAAATATTTGAGAATTTATTCCATGAGAAGAGTGTGGTTTTTCATATTTGAGCTACACATTCATTTTTAAACCAGACCCTTCTATCTTTTGGGCTGGATAAACGGCAACCCATGCATCGTTAACTCCTCTTCCCTTCTCTTGTGTAGGTTTGGATTCCTGTAAATCAAACAGAACCCAAACCAATGTTAGGGTTTCGATAACAGAATGAGCCGTAGGGTTCGTAGAAAGGCCACTAATTCGAAAGGCAAAGAAAAGATCGTATCTTCTTCATGCTTTCCCGAGAACATTGACACTTTAGCCCTCTCCGGCACCAACTCTGGGGATCTTACCGACGATCTGATCGTCGACTGGACCAGATTACCTGACGATACGATAATCCAGCTACTATCCTGTCTAAATTATCGCGATCGTGCTAGCTTAGCTTCCACTTGCAAAACCTGGAAAACTTTGGGGTCGTCACCTTGCTTGTGGTCTAGTCTTGATTTAAGATCTTATAAATTTGATACTGAGACTTCCATTTCATTGGATTCGTGTTGTTCTGAACTTCGCAGCATTAGGTTTCGTGGTCTGAATCCGCTTCAGCAATTATTAATCTACGTGCACGAAATTTGAGAGAGATTACTGGTGATTATTGTAGGGATATATCTGATGCCACACTTTGTGTTATTGCTGCTAGACACGAGTTGCTTGAAACCTTGCAAATTGGCCCAGATGGGTGTGAAAAAGTCACTAGTGGTGCCATCCATCAAATTGCATTGTGTTGTCCAAGATTGAAGAGGTTAAGATTGTCTGGTGTGAAGGAAATCAATGGGAAAGCAATCGGTGCATTTTCAAGGCATTGTTTGGGACTGGAAAAATCGTTTTTACGGATTGTTTGAGCTTGGAAGAAAGTGAAATTGGGCAAGTTTCATCCCTTAGATTTTTGTCGGTCGCGGGTTCTAGGAATGTGAACCGGGCTTCAGCCTCCCTTGTTTGGAGCCAATTGCCAAATTTGGTGGGGCTAGATGTTTCTAGAACAGTCCAAATGCAGTGTCTAGGATTTTTTCATCCTCCAAAAGTTTGAAAGTCATGTGTGCATTAAATTGTGTGCAACTCGGGATTGAAGGATATCTTAGTCCTAGTACTTTTAACAGGAAAGGAAATTTGCTTATTGCATTTTTCACGGATATTTTTAAAGGGATTTCTAATTCTTTGTTTCCAGGCTATAGTGTTAGGGAGAAAGATGTTTTCGGAGAATGAAGAAATTTGGAACTAAAGGATAGGAGTGTGGATAATATTATGAGTTGGATCGAGTGGATTTTATCTCAGTCTTTACTTAGATTAGCTGAGGCTAACCCAAATGGCATCCATGAATTTTGGTTGAATCAAGGAGTGGCTCTTTTATTAAGCTTGGCTAGGAGCTGTCAAGAGGATGTGCAAGAACGAGCAGCAACCGGGATTGCTACTTTTGTAGCGATTGATGATGAAAATGCCAATGTGGACCCTGCAAGAGCTGAAGCAGTAATGAAGAATAATGGGGATTCCATTGCTTTTAGAGCTTGCTAAGTCAAGGAAAGAAAATTTAGGGCCCGTTTGGTTTCATTTTGTATTTTGAGTTTTGTGTTTTCAATTTGCACTAAGAAATAGCAAAAAATAAGAGAAAATTTATAATTCTTAGCCGTTGGGACGACCAACGGACAACGAAAGAGTTTGATTGGTATTCGTGCTTTTGTTATCTCTCGAAACACGAAAAATAAAATAAACTTGTTTTCTATTTTACATGTTAATTTCATTTTTCAAAATTGTTTGTTTTTTAACTATACATACAACGAACGCGTTTTTGTATAGACGAAAACATAAAACTAAAAACGACAAGCCAAACAGGGCCTTAGCATCTGAAGCTGCGAAGGTTGAGTATTTTTGTATGCCAATTCCAGTAGTTACTCCATAATAGGATTTTGTTTTCATTTTTATGAATAACAGTGTTCTATAAATGTAGGCACTAGCAAATTTATCAGTGAATACAAAAGTTGCTAAAGCAGTTGCTGACGAAGGTGGGGTTACGGTGCTTGCAGATTTAGCAAGGTCCATGAATAAGCTTGTTGCTGAAGAGGCAGTGGGTGGGCTTTGGAATCTTTCTGTTGGAGAAGAGCATAAGGTTTTCAATTTTTAAAATTACAAATGTATACTATTTCACATTTTCAATAGTTAACTGTATCACTTAATCGTAATATGTCGTACATGTTACTTAGGCTGCAATTGCTGAAGCTGGTGGAGTAAAGGCTTTGGTTGATCTCATATTTAAATGGCAGCCTGGGACTGATGGTGTTCTTGTATGTTTTCATTTTGCCAGTTCATGTTCACAGTACTTACCCTGAAGTTATTTATTAGTTCATGCAGTTCCTTGTTTGTTTATATACCTACATATGTGCACATATAAATATATACATAAACGTGCATACTCAAAATAGCAATTTTGTCCTTATTAAGTGTATGCATACATACTATCTGGTCAACGGCATTAAGAATCCTTATCATATGCTTTATATTTAAACAGGAACGTGCTGCTGGTGCTTTAGCAAATTTGGCTGCTGACGATAAATGCAGCATGGAAGTTGCATTGGTGGGTGGTGTGCATGCTCTTGTAACACTTGCCCGTTCATGCAAGGTTGATGGAGTGCAAGAGCAGGTCTTATAACCTTAGATTTACTATAAATCAAATTTTGTTTTAATCCATATGCACACAAGCATGAAAACACACATCCATGCACGATTCTATACACTAAATTTGTTTAACCTATTAAATAGTATTGAATGGTTGTGGATTTTTTCTACATGAATTACATAATTGCTACTTTTACAGTAGCATAAAATATCCCTGCTGGATATTTTTGTTATAACTACTTTTGAAATGTTATAACAAATTTTAAATACAGTAACAAAATTAGACATGCTAAATAAAAGTTAGATATGAGAGATAAAACCCATATTTCTGAAGTTTTTTATGATATTCTTTCAGGAGTTGTAATATTACTTCCAAAGTAAATATGAAATATTATAGCATAATCAAAGAGCTTTTCAAAACATATCTTAGATCACAAAAATATGGGGTACATCAAAGGTTATGACAATTTTATTAAGTGATACAAATTCTAAAACATATTATTAAAAGCAGGTCTACTCCTTTAAAACATCAATTTCACCATGAAAACCTCAAATTTTCGCATTACTATCAAAATAAAAGTTATTCCATATCATCATAGCTTTCCAACGAGAGTTGGATTGTAGAAAACAAATAAGGGAGTCAAAATTTATGGTCAAAGTATTACTATGCTACAATCCCAAAACACAAGTCTGAGTTATTACCTCAAATTCAAATATGTTTTAGGCTCAGCAAACTTCAGATTTCCAAAACATGATAAACTTGGAAGTTGTTCATTATAAACGTAGCTTTCAAATGAAAAAACCTCACTTAAATTGGATCATAAACTCAAAAGTTATGATTAAATACTTTAGTGCTTCATCTCAAAACAAAACTCAGGTAGGAGTTTTTACTTCATATTCAGTCACATTTTAGCATTGGAAAACTTTTGATTTTCGGAAAGTGAACATAAAAATTGTTCATTATGAAATATAATAATTCATGGAAACTCAAGCTTTTAGCTTTATAGAATCATTGAAAATAAACTTCCAATGGTTAACATTGAAAGTTTTATGGCAAAATTAGATAATAACCGGAATCATCCGCACAATATTTCTTCCAACCTCAAAAGTAGAATTCTTATCCTATGGGACACTTCACAAAAGTCGAATACTATTATCCATACTAGTGACCAATTTATAACTTGTATCCTTCACAATTCCAATGGTATTAGTACGTTATGTACTACGATTTATGTGTACAATGATGAGGCTAAGCGCAAGGAGTTATGGAATTATATTACGGAGCAGTAAAAAAACTTTAATCTCCCTTGGTTAGTGGCAGGAGATTTCAATTCTATTTTATCGCCTAACGGGAGAATCAATGATGGAATTTTCAAACTCGGTGGGTGACTTAGATTTTATTGACTGCATATCTTCATCTAAGCTAGTGGAACCTAATTTCACTGATAACTATTTTACTTGGAGGGGTGGGCAAATTTTTTTCTATTCATAGTAAAACTGACCGTGTTTTTGTCAATACATTATGGATGAATAAGTTTTATCACTTTGGTATTCACTTTGGAAACCATTCACTAAGTGACCATGCTTCTGTTTTCTTAAAATTTATGATTCATAATGATAGGAAAAGAATACCTTTCAGATATAGCAACACCTGGCATCTTCTAGAGGGATACCACCCTGCTGTACACAATGCCTTGTCTCAAGTCTTCCATGGCAATCCTCTCCACCATCTTCTATGCAGGCTGAAGGCTGCAAAAGCAGCAATGAAAACATGGATTAAAAACAGTAAAAATATACACTATGTATTTGCTCTAATGAAGGAAGATGCCAATGATATATACAACCAACTTTTTCAAAATCCTTCGAATAATGATCTGATAGAAAAATACACTCTGAAAACAGAACTAATTTTCTTTCCTACCACATCATATACTGGGAGAAATGATACTTATCTATAGTCTTGAACTAGAATTAAACCAACTTTTGTTGCAAAAAAGTGTTACCAGACAGTGTATCTAAGCCAACCGTTGTGTATTCTCAATCTTCTGAGTGAAGATATAAAGACATCAGGCATTTTAACCAATAGTGATACCATATGATGCATAACCTGGTTAGACTATTTTCAACCAGTGGACACTATGGTCTTGCCGACACAATGGTTATAAATGTTAAGGACCCTTGAAGCCTAAAGCTTTGAAAATTCCGACCTCTGAATAATATAGAACTACATAATGCAGGTTTACTATCATGGAGTCATAACAGCCAATATCTTTTCACACGCAATGATAACATGCCTAATGTGCTTTGGATATGGGATATATGCCATCTCGAACTTGCTGCAGTTTTGATTCATAAAGACCCAATCCGAGCTGCAGCATGGGACCCAATTCGCCCACGAGTTGTACTATGCACGGGCAGCTCAACTCTGTACACGTGGAGCGCATCTGAAGCTTGCTGTGTAAACATTCCATTGCCCAAGTTCTTTGTTACTGATCTGAAATGGAATCATGATGGCAGTTGTCTTGTTCTTAAGGACCGAGAGACTTTTTGTTGTGCCGCTATTGGTTCCATAGTACCTGAAGACACAGATGAAGAAACTTCAGATGATGATTAAATGTATATGTCTGTACTAACTGGATATTAGCTTACATGTAATGCTGTTTTATGAAATGTAATGCTATCATGTTTTAAATGGTTTCATTTTGTATGCCCAGTGTACAAAACCATACTTATGTTAGTATGATGTTATTCATAGACAGTAATACTGAATGGGAGGATGATATTAATATTCGTTTATTAAAGCCTTTTTGTTATTTGCCTTTTTTGTTGCATGATTCCTGTGGAAATCTTGGCATAACTCATGATAGTTTTTATTACATTTGTTATCTGTAAGGATTCTGTTATGTAATGTCAATCTAGATGCGTGTAAAGAAAGTTACAAGTTACATGGATTAGCTGCTGAAATGGTTAACCACCTTGTGTTTAACTGCACTTTTTGCAAGACAGCATAACATGATTCATAACCCGTTCATATGGTTGCACATTTGCTTGTCAAAAATATAGAAGGAATATGCAACAAACTTCCATATATCTAGTTAAATCGCACACGAAATGGTTGATATTTTTACGTATGAACATGAATGTGTGTGTATGAATCTTATCTTTCCTGATACAATTTAACCATTTTAATCCAATGTATCCCTGATATTTCTTATATATAAATACACATCTTCTTCATCTTTCATCAATCTCCTCTCAATTCCGGGGAAATTTGCTAACCTATGCTCGTTTTTGTAAACAATAACAGAAATAACTCACTTTTAAAAATAATTACAAACGTAGACATGTTTTTGCCAGGTAGATTGGTTTGAATTCCTCTGATGACCAGAATTGATTAACCAGTTGGGTATTCGGGAGTCAAAAACTCGTTAATTTTAAGTTTAAGATTGGTTTGAATTTTTTCTTTAGTTATTAGATTTTGCATTTTGATCAATTTCCTTTTCCCTCTTCTATTTTTTCAAAGAAAAAAAAAGAATCCATCCGATCTACATTGTTGAATGATCCATTTACCACCCTTCCTTTCATTCATATTGAAAAAGAACATGTTCCAAATTCCTATCTTTTCTTTCACCTCGGGAGCCTCATTGATAAGTGCTACAAGATCTCGTGCATTAGAACCCATGGTTATGGACCCGAATCCGTTAGTATGGAACATTTTCTTTTCCAAGTGAAATCCCCTAGTATATGAAAGAATGAAAAAGTGTTTTTGTAGCACAAGATCTATTTTCGTTCAAGTAACGGATTCTAGTCGATCGAAAGGATCCTCTGATCAATCCAAAGATCATTTTGATTCCATTAGAAATGAGGATTCAGAATATCACAACATAAGACAAAATTTTCACAATATCAAATGAATATGAATCAAATAACAAAAAAAATATGAATTTACATTATTTGATGATGATGATATTGAATAGCGCGCGCGCACATATATCTAGAGAGAGAAGGAGAGGGAGAGGAGGGGGGAGAGACATAATATATATGTACACGGTATTAATAAACTTGGAGAAAAATAAAATTACAATATGAAACTTTTAAGCTAAATACGAGTTTAGTTGAGATTTTATGACTCTAATTCTTTTTTAATGGATGTCTGTTGCTAGAAAATTGAGATGGTAACATATTAAATATAGTTAAGTAGAGATTTAGCTATAAATGAATTTTGTCCAATAAATCAATTTGAAACAAATAATACAATGAGGGCTTGTTCATAATTAAAGTGAAGGACTTATTTGAAATAAATCTATAATAACTCATTGCAAGTTGATAAAAACAATATCTGAAAGCTGGTTGATTTTCATCAAATGAAACTTCTTACTGTTGAATACTGCCTACAAACAGACATTAAAATAAAATTATATCACTTAACCTAATCATTTCTCCCATCGGACATCACTTATTCTTAACAAACAGGACAAAAGAACTGCATCAGGGAAAAAGTGAAGCGTGTAGCAAGAGCAATCGCATCAAAGACAAATATGTATAGAAACATCAAATGTGAAGTAAATTAATGAAAAGACAATTTTAGTGAGTTAAAATGTACCAAGGCTTCAACTCCACCAGAAGCAGCAATGAATTCTCGATTTCTATCATCGGATGATAAATTCCACAATGCACCTGCAGCTTCTTGTCTTCATTTACATGCATCCAAATGGCAGTAGACAAAGTTCAATATTTGTATGAATTTGAAAGTTACACAGAAAGCAAATTGATGTTTACAAAGAATGTTAACAAACTGAACAAATATAATATGGATATAAATCTAAAGTGAAGAGTAAATTCTTAATTGAACTAAAAGTGATGGATGTCGTTTTTACTGGAACAAAAGAGAGAAAATACTGGTGCTAAAACAAATAGCTTGCCTCCACACATTTTTAGAAGTAGCATATCAGGTAAGATTCTAACACCATCTAAATGTATATGCACAAAACTGTATCATGTGCTAAATGCCGTTTTTATATTTGTATACAATAAACATGTAGCTGTTCACTTCATCAATCATTTTTCCGGGTACACAGACAAATTCAGATTGCAAGAATCAATAAAAAAAAATCGACAGATTATAAGTAAATTGTGGTACATAAAGAAAGTGTTATAGGTGGAAAGAGGTTTAAGGTGGTCCCTTCATAAAACCTATGTTTGAGCACACATAAGGATTGCAAACCATAGTAGTAGTTGTATCATTATAATAAGAAGCAAGGCTGTTTGGTAGCAATGGTTGAGATACATTTCCCAAAGCTATTTAGTGGTCCAGATTAATAGTTAAAACAAATAATTTAGAGAGTGTGTGTATACACACATACACACATGAGTGCTTTGGCACGTGTAATGCATGTGCATATAAAAAAACTGGCATAAAGAATATTTATGATCTAGAAGATTTTGAATATATTTCCTTAACTTCAGTAAATGTATTATTATAGTGATTAAAATTGTTTTAAGGGACTATCATTCAAATTAGTACATGAACAAAACGGTATGAATGATGTTTAACAAAATATGAGATTTTTTTAATACGAAATTATTATTATTATTATTATTATTTTATTTCTTTTTAAAAATATGTTAGTTTCTTCTACATGATTACTCATGAAACTTTCTCATAATTATATATTTAAGAAGTTGAATTGATTGGTATATGTTAGTTTGTGGTCATTTTTTCTCTTTATATATTGAATATGTTAGTATTTTTATATTGAACAGTAGTTATTTTCAATTTTATTTTATTTATTTTACTCTTCTTAAATTTATTAGTTTATTTGATATTCACATTTGAAGTAGGATTTTATATGGATGTTCAAGTAAAAAAAAATTGACGCCAAAGTTATTACCACTATTAATAAGGATAAAAATAAAAACCAATAAATTTTACAAAATAATAATTTATGAAATATATAGTCTGAAGTAAATTCAAAATTATTCAAGTTCAATATTTCAAAATTAATACAATTTAAAATTTCAAGATCATAAGGAAATATAGACATTTTTATAGATAATTTCTTCTTTTTTTTCTTTGAAATTAGTACTTGGAAGTTAGTAGTACCTAATAGCAAACACAAATTTTAGATTGCATATGCATACTACAAGTCTAAACATTTTAGAAGTTCGAATCATGCTATGCAAGATTCAAACTCGTGACCTTAGAGCCGAAGTCATGAAAATCAAATTACTAAAATTCCTGAAATTTAAAAGCTGAATAGGTAACGAACCATGAATAGTTTATAATAAGAGATATACTGTTCATGAAGATAGAGAGTAAACAAATAAAATATTATGTATATGTTTGTAAAACAAAACCATAAAGGATATGTACTTAACAAATCCGGTGTTATATTATAAAACAAATAAATTGACAACATATCAAAAATACAAATTTTTGTCACAGTTGGGATTCAAACTCGTGATCTTACTAAAGGTTATATTAAAAAGCAAACAAAATAGCGCGCTATAGCGCATAGCGCAAGCCTTGTGTTATTCACTATTGACTACCTTGCATCTCGCATGTAAGGGTTCTACTACATCTCTCTTCTTTTTCAGCCTACATAGTTCAAAATCACACGAAAATTTGTAGACATGTTTTTACATAACTCAAGACCATCTTTACAAAATTTAGCTTAATTTGAATAATCCTAACATTCTCAAAATCAAGTTTCAAATTAATGGTTAAAATAAATGTTTTAACGGTTAGTATTTAACTTAACATTTTGAACATGTTAGAAGTTTCGAAATAACCTTATCTTTTATGGACATGATGTTCATAGTGTAAATTGAACATCCTTGATGTTTCATTTGATTTCGAAGTGTAACACCGAAAACCGTAAAGGTGTAGAATCAGGTGTAGCAAAAGTGGGGTGTAGCGGATCCTTATATACATACACACATATATACATATAGGTACGGTGTTGTACACATTATACAATTATGATACATATACAATAGTTATCATTTTTTATTGAATTTGAAACAAGCCGTTTGGAATTTACAATAGTCTGTAATATACTATTAAAATCTATTTATTTTTGGAATCAAAACTACAAAAATAAAAATATTTATTAAATATTAATTTGGATGTCTAAGGTTTTCAAAATTATAAAATATGGATGAGATGAACTTAAAAGATTTTAAAACATGAATTTTCAAAATTAATTCTTTTATATATTGCATTTTGTATTAGTCTAATATTTGAAATTTTGAAAGTAACAAATTTTAGGTTTTTTTTTCAAATTTTCAGTTTCGAAATAGCTTTTCCGACTTTAACTTTTTCAATATGAAATTTATATAGTTTGAATATTTTTGACATTTCAATCTATATAAATTGAGTTTTATTTTAAATTTCATTAAGTCCAAATATTATGAATGTATTTGAATTTTGAAGTGTTTAACACAACTCCACTAACCAAGGGTTGTGGCCTGGTTGTGGCTTTGTGAGACCATTTTTGGTTTGCCTACCCATAGGTCGATTCAATCAATAACTAGCGAAGAATGATCAAAACTAAATAATGACATTTTAAAAAAAAATTAAATTTCAATTGTTTAGAATTTGATTTATTTCATGTATTTTTCAGTTAAAAGTTAATTTTCCGAATTTTCAAATTTTAATAATTTGACTATTCAGAAGTTGAATATTCAGATTTTAAACTTTTTTGAACTCGACATTAAAAGTTGATTTTGGATTTTCAATTTTTGATCGGCCAATGTTTATTTTTCAAATTGCAAACTACCAAATTTTGAATCAAAATATTAACTTCCAAATTTTGAGTTTCCAAATTTCGAATTTTCAGATCGACTTATCAAGTTCCAAATTTTGAATTTTCAGAATTTGAATATACGGATTTTGAATTTTCAAATTTTGAAATTTATTATTTTAAAATATGAATTTATGAACCTGGAATTTTCAGAATCTCTTAAACTAGTTACATGTCGAATTTCAAAACTTAGAATTCAAAAATATAAAAAAATTGACCCGCCGTTCGTAGCTCGGTTGGTTTGGGAGCTGGGAGATGGGAACCAAAGGACTGTGTCCGGGCAGGTTCGAATCCCAGCGCCAAACCATCAGTGGGAGTTTCAACATTAAGCATCCGTGTGCGACGACTAAATAAAAACGGGGTAGACACACGGCGTGGGGTTTACTTAAGTGAGTATCAATGAATACCATGATCTTAAGGTTCCCCATGATCTCAAAAAAATATAAAAATTTTGGAGTTGATACTTATGATAGTTTCGAACTATTAAAAAAATGAATTTTATGAATTTTGATTTTATAGAATTTCAACGAAAAATGAGACTGTATTCTGAATTTAAAATTTTGAAACTTTATGAATCTTGAAAAATATAAATTATGAAATTGAAATATTCATAAAAAATTGAGTTTCAAAAGCATATAATTTTAAAATCTTAGATTTCAAATTTTGAAATTCTCAAATTTTGAATTTTCAACTTATAAAATATTAAATTAATTTTCTGAAGTTTTGAAATTTGGACGTTTATATTTTTGAACTTATTTATTTTCGAAATTTCTAATTTTGAATTTTCAGAATTAAGCATAAATATGGCTTAATGTATTTAATATCCAAACATTTTATGCCTTCTTCGTGCATATATATTTTATATTATATGTTGCAATAAAGTTATCGTGCGACACACAAGCTATAGACTAGTATAAAGAAATTGCTTCTTGGCTAAGAATAGATTTAGCAAAAAGGGCCAAAGACTTGAAGATAAGTACCTTACGCCATCGTTAGGGGAAGAAATTAGTTGCACCAGTGCCTCAAGAGCGCCTGGCTCTTGACCAACAGCGGCATTGTTACTGTTGCTATCTCCGTGAGCTGCTAAATTAGCCAAGGCACGAGCAGCCTATAAGAAGAGAAAAAATAAAGAAACAAATATAAGTATAGGAATAATAAAATTGCTAAGCAATTCAGCATGAAAAGCAAAGCAGTGATATATTTAATGGCATTTTACATGTAAGGTTTTTTCTTTTTTTGCTAACAATCGTCTGTATGAAAAGATTGCCAAGCACCTAAGGATTTTGTTTAATAACAATCTTGTATACAATTCTCAAAAATGCACATGTAAAAAACAACAATCGCTAAGAAAAGTGTTTGTTGATAGATTGAAATTTAGTGAATAAGTTATCTTTAATGGCAGAAATGATAGATATCTATCACCTCTTGGTATATTAGTAAGCCCAAATAATGTGGTAAGTCAACCAAATTAGGAAACCCTGATGATTATTGACTTCAGAACTATAATGATGTCTAAAAGTCACTGCTGATAAAAAGATGTTTTTATGTTACATAAACTATAAGCTCGCAGCGTCGTAAAATGTTTGATAGTTATACCTTTCAGAAATTACAGACAAAGTTATAAGGACAAAAAAAAAATGGAAATTCCACGAACAAATGATATTAGGTTCATAGTTGCAGCGACATTTCGATTACAAGCATGAAGTTGGCGATGATGTTTATATTATGTCCCCGTGGATATATATAGACCTTCTAATGAATTGCAGAATGGCAGATTATAGGAAGGTATGGTTTTAATAATACCTTAACTGACTCGTGCATGTGAGTACATAAAAGGGATGTTAGACCATTAGATAGTCAGTATCACTCCAAATACCTAATAAGTTGATGCAAAAGAATCCACAACCATTCAATACTATTTAATAGGTTAAACAAATTCAGTGTATAGAATCGTGAATGGATGTGTGTATTCATGCTTGTGTGCATATGGATTAAAACAAAATTTGATTTATAGTAAATCTAAGGTTATAAGACCTGCTCTTGCACTCCATCAACCTTGCATGAATGGGCAAGTGTTACAAGAGCATGCACACCATCCACCAATGCAACTTCCATGCTGCATTTATCGTCAGCAGCCAAATTTGCTAAAGCACCAGCAGCACTTTCCTGTTTAAATATAAAGCATATGATAAGGATTCTAAATGCCGTTGACCAGATAGTATGTATGCATACACTTAATAAGGACAAAATTGCTATTTTGAGTATGCACGTTTATGTATATATTTATATGTGCACATATGTAGGTATATAAACAAACAAGGAATTGCATGAACTAATAAATAACTTCAAGGTAAGTACTGTGAACATGAACTGGCAAAATGAAAACATACAAGAACACCATCAGTCCCAGACTGCCATTTAAATATGAGATCAACCAAAGCCTTTACTCCACCAGCTTCAGCAATTGCAGCCTAAGTAACATGTACGACATATTACGATTAAGTGATACAGTTAACTGTTGAAAATGTGAAATAGTATACATTTGTAATTTTAAAAATTGAAAACCTTATGCTCTTCTCCAACAGAAAGATTCCAAAGCCCACCCACTGCCTCTTCAGCAACAAGCTTATTCATGGACCTTGCTAAATCTGCAAGCACCGTAATCCCACCTTCGTCAGCAACTGCTTTAGCAACTTTTGTATTCACTGATAAATTTGCTAGTGCCTACATTTATAGAACACTGTTATTCATAAAAATGAAAACAAAATCCTATTCTGGAGTAACTACTGGAATTGGCATACAAAAATACTCAACATTCGCAGCTTCAGATGCTAAATTTTCTTTCCTTGACTTAGCAAGCTCTAAAAGCAATGGAATCCCATTATTCTTCATTACTGCTTCAGCTCTTGCAGGGTCCACATTGGCATTTTCATCATCAATCACTACAAAAGTAGCAATCCCGGTTGCTGCTCGTTCTTGCACATCCTCTTGACAGCTCCTAGCCAAGCTTAATAAAAGAGCCACTCCTTGATTCAACCAAAATTCATGGATGCCATTTGGGTTAGCCTCAGCTAATCTAAGTAAAGACTGAGATAAAATCCACTCGAGCCAACTCATAATATTATCCACACTCCTATCCTTTAGTCCCAAATTTCTCCATTCTCCGAAAACATCTTTCTCCCTAAGTAACACTATAGCCTGGAAACAAAGAATTAGAAATCCCTTTAAAAATATCCATGAAAAATGCAATAAGCAAATTTCCTTTCCTGTTAAAAGTACTAGGACTAAGATATCCTTCAATCTCGAGTTGCACACAATTTAATGCACACATGACTTTCAAACTTTTGGAGGATGAAAAAATCCTAGACACTGCATTTGGACTGATGTCGGTTCTAGAAACATCTAGCCCTACCAGATTTGGCAATTGGCTCCAAACAAGGGAGGCTGAAGCCCAGTTCACATTCCTAGAACCCGCGACTGACAAAAATCTAAGGGATGAAACTTGCCCAATTTCACTTTCTTCCAAGCTCAAACAATCCGTAAAATCAATTTCTTCCAGTCCCAAACAATGCCTTGAAAATGCACTGATTGCTTTCCCATTGATTTCCTTCACACCAGACAATCTTAACCTCTTCAATCTTGGACAACACAATGCAATTTGATGGATGGCATCACTAGTGACTTTTTCACACCCATCTGGGCCAATTTGCAAGGTTTCAAGCAACTCGTGTCTAGCAGCAATAACACAAAGTGTGGCATCAGATATATCCCTGCAATAATCACCAGTAATCTCTCTCAAATTTCGTGCACGTAGATTAATAATTGCTGAAGCGGATTCAGACCCACGAAACCTAATGCTGCGAAGTTCAGAACAACGCGAAGCCAATGAAATGGAAGTCTCAGTATCAAATTTATAAGGTCTTAAATCAAGACTAGACCAAAAGCAAGGTGACGTGACGACCCCAAAGTTTTCCAGGTTTTGCAAGTGGAAGCTAAGCTAGCACGATTGATAATTTAGACAGGATAGTAGCTGGATTATCGTATCGTCAGGTAATCTGGTCCAGTCGACGATCAGATCGTCGGAAAGATCCCCAGAGTTGGTGCCGGAGAGGGCTAAAGTGTCAATGTTCTCGGGAAAGCATGAAGAAGATACGATCTTTTCTTTGCCTTTCGAATTAGTGGCCTTTCTAGGAACCCTACGGCTCATTCTGTCATCAAAACCCTAACTTCGGTTTGGGTTCTGTTTGATTTACAGGAATCCAAACCTGAAGAGGAGTTAACGATGCATCCGTTGCCGTCTAACGGATAAGACGACGAATGTAAGAATAGATTGTTTGTGTTTGTTTTATTTTCCAAATTGCGGAAAATAAAAAAAAAAAATTGTTTTCTATTTTGTATGTTAACTTCGTTTTCTAAATTGATCGTTTTCAATAATATAAATGCGTTGTATGTATTTTTGTATGGTCGAAAACCAAAAACTAAAAATAACAAATCAAACACTACCTCAAATTTCAGATTTTAGGTTTTTTTTTTACAGAATTGAGGGGAAATTTGCTAACCTATGCTCGTTTTTGTAAACAATAACAAAAATAACCCACTTTTGAATATAATTACAAACGTAGATCTGTTTTTGTAAACAATAACAAAAATAACCCACTTTTGAATATAACCTATGCGAATTTTCAAAATGCGCCAACAGACGACTTTTCAATTTGAATGTGCATTTTCAAAATTCGCCTTTAGAGAAACCTTGCACACAAACAAGACAGTGGGCTTTTAAATATATACTTTCAAATCTAACAATTGCATAAATTTATATTTTCAAATCTAAGAACTTTCATGGGTATCAGCTATTAAATCTAACAATTGCGAAGTTCATTTAAGTCTTATACATAACTAGTTAGTTTGATACATAGAAATTACATTTGTTTAAAGTTGAATACACAGAAATCTTAATTCGTTACGCAGTCATACATTTGATAATGGAAGTTTATGTCGCTGAAGTACATCGCTTTCTGTTCTAGCCCTGCGATCCACATTTGCTGCACATGTTTGTTTTATGCGTTTGATGGCCGTCCGTAACATTTTTTATCCTCGTAGATTTAGGTCGCCCAGGTTATCTTCTTGTAGGTGGAGGCAATATATGTGGACCGGTGTATGGTCTCCAGTATCTCTTATCACGCACGGGATGAAACTCTGGCTGATATGAAGCTTTGTAACTTTAAACAGAGTACCACTCTGATGCGAACTCATGATGTGCTCTGTTAGCACCGTAATCGTGTGCCGAACAAGCCGTCATTACATGGGCACATGTAAATTTTGCAATAGGGGGGATATTGCATGTACACGAACAGTTAGGATCATCAATTAACACTTTAAATTCATCGCTGTAGCAATGAATCACTTGTAATTTTGTTCGACTAAATCGAACCAGTCTACAACAACGTGCTTCAATAGCCCGATCTGCTATTTTAGCATCCCATTTTGGAGTCAAACGTGTTGTAATAGCATCCGCGGTCTCTCGTCTCTTACAGTCAACCGATCGAAAGAAGGTTCGTGCAACCAACGCCTTTATAGGTAATGATCGAACACCTTTCAGTACACCATTAAAACTTTCGTATGCATTGGTGGTCATAACATGAAAGCGTCCTCCATCGTCTTTGAATATGGCCCAATTTTCTTCAAAATTCCTTAAACTTCTTTTAATCCATCCATGAACCCGTGGATTTGTAGCTTTAATTTCTTCTCTGATTTTATTGTACTCAACTACTTCTGAAGTACATGCAGCTGAATAAAACAAAGCTGTAAGTCGTTTATCCCTAAAACCCGTTGTTTGAAAATTAGCTTTAAGATATCGTGCATAGAATCTATGTTTGTGCGGTTATCGTCATTTCTCCTGTAAAGCCTTCGGAATTCCTTTCATTCGATCCAATATGAAAGTAATACGACGATTGCAAGCACTATGAATGAATTCACGCATGCAATAAAAAAACCAACCTCAACTATCATATGTCTTGGATTCGACAACTGCATAAGCTAATGGAAACAGACAGTCATCAACATCTACAGTAGCAGCAGCAAGCAACGTCCCTTTGTATTTATCATACAAATGTGTCCCATCAATACATAGCAATGGCTGACAGTGAAGAAAACCTGTAATGCTAGGGCCAAAGGCCCAAAACACACGATCAAATACTCCAACTTCATCGTGGGTCACATGTTTGACAGTCCCCGGTTACTTCTCTTTATTTCCTCGAAATATCGAGGCAAAGTCGCATACGATTCGGCTTAGTCACCATAAATTTTTTCTATTGTTTTGTTTAATGTTCACCAAGCTTTCGTGTAACTAATTTTGACGAACAGTTGGTCGTCGACAAACACTTGGACTGTACCTACTGAGATATCCAAATCGGCATTGACAAATGACATGATTTTTGACATAAAAAAATTAAAATTGGCTTGCTTGTGGTTGGAATTGACTGTAGGATTGACACAAGTATGTTCACTAGGCAACTTTCTGATTTTCCACCAACCAGGCTGCGATTTCTTTAAGACTATTGCATGTATTCTCCATGGACAGTTAGTGTCAACATTACAGATAGCAGTGTATGTAGTTTTATTCGACTTAATCTGCTTGTACGAAACTCCATGTAGAATTGACCATCCGGTTAATTGGTGTAGCGGCTTTTGTTTACTTTCAAATACCATCCAATAGCAAATCCATTTTGTATGCACGTGGTTGAAATTTTTCCCCAGCAAATTGCAGATTAGCAACAACCGATCTTGTCATCATTTGTGCAGTACATAGATCATCATCCAATAGTGCTTCCATTTGAGCTTCTTCACCATCACCTTCAACATCATCTACATTCGGAAAGTCATAGTTTAACGATTCATTGTTCACCCGCATTCGTTCAACCCAACATGCATCATTATTAGTCCTCGTCGCAACAGCCATACTATCAATTGGAGGATCATGTCCGGTGTCTCTATTTATATCAACATCCATATCAATGTCAATATTGGAATCATGTGAGTGTTGTGACGGTCCAGCACCACATTTTACAGCCGTATTCTCAAGACTTGTAAATCTGTTTACAAAAGTATTTTAGTACGAAACTAGAGAAGATAGGAAACATTACCCAAATAAATTGCTACACAATCTTTGACTCATATCATACATTTCTGATGGAGTAGGATATACTGGTTGCGACAAATGAATATTTTGTTGTTTAGGATAGATATTTTGTAGATCCATTTGTTGTTGGAAGCTGAATGTGCAAGAATAAATTATTAGGCAATTGTAATTTATAAAGGTACACGCAAAATACCAACGTTAACAAAGATACCTTGAATGCATCGTAGTTGGTGTGTAGTATGAAAAGTACTGTTCTGGAGTTGGTTGCGATATCATGTAAGGCATGAAACCATAGTTTATGGGAGCATGACCATGACCCCCAGCATGTACATATGGATTACTGTAAGTATGAGAACCTAAGCTTGCTGAAGGATTATAGGTTTCCAACATATCTGTAAAATACACTATTCATGTGCTAACGATAGAAGATGGTACATGTTCTTGCAGATTTTTTTTTGCAACTTTCCCAACATACAACTCAATGGATTTGGTAACCGCAGAAAACATAACTTCAATATCCACATCGTCTGAAAATGTTATTGCTTTTGAACCTGAACCCAATTTATCATTTATTCAGGAGATAAGATAAGGTAGATAACAGAAAAAGGAATTCAATTTCATTGCATAATAGAGTGATACAATGATTAATCATAAAAAACTACATGAACATTCAAATTAAAACAAACTAAACTAATACAACATGAAACGAAAAGATAGAACTAGTTAGAGGATGGCGTAGATGAAGATAATCCAAGCTTTTTGCTGACTTTGGAAATAAACTTGTTCATCTTGGATGAAATTTTATCTAACTTCTTACTAACGGATCGTTTAAGAATCCGTTGATTCTCAACAATGGTATTTTGATTTTTGAGAAGGGTTTTGTTGGTTGGATTAGAAGGATAATCAATACTTTTTAGGGACGTTTCACCTTCTTCTTCTATTTCCATTTCATCGCCTTCTTCTTCTTCTTCCTCTTCCATTTCCTCATGAGCCAATCGCTCTTCCTTTTCGGCAAGAGTTTCATAAGGTTTAAAAACATATGGGATTTTCATGAGAGAAATGTTTGAGATATTAAAAACTCTTCTTGAAATAAATTCTTCCCCTTTGAAATTTACTTCAAAATAGTTGAAAATCCGAGTGAGATAAATTCCATGGTATAAAGTGTTTTCTCCCGTTTCAAAATTTTTGGGACGAAGTTCATCCAAAATAACTTGCGCCCAATTGATATCATAATTTCCGAAAATAGCAAAAAGTGCTTTGCAAACTTTTGAAGTAGGATTGTTAAAATTTCCCGATCTTGGGGTCAAAGTATGTTGTAAAAGAAGATTAACAATTCTTGCTTTTGGTCGAAAGTTTCGGTTTTTAAATTCAAAGTTTTCATCTCCTTCAAAAATATGATGAAATGTCTCACGATCATGTTCATCGATTTTAAAACTAGAAAGATCCATTCCTGTGCTTTTACAATTGAGAATGGCACCCAAAATATCGCAATTTAAAACAATTCTAGTGCCTTTGACACTACTCCAAATTTTATCATCATTTCCATCATAAAATTCTCGATTGAGATTTACATAGAAAATTTTTACAAGATTTGGATAACAAACAAAATCATTTTGAGAAGCATCAACAAGACTAAGAATTTGATTGTTTGCGAAAAGAGTAACAATTTCATAAGAAGCAAAATCTTGAAACATAGCAAACTTTCCGGGATGGACTTTTCCATGGTTAGCATAATTGATGTATGCTTTTATAGCCTTCGGATTATTGAAGAGTTGCTCTTTCAAGTTTCTGGAAAGTCTCATTGTAGAGGAGTTGCTTGAAGAAGCCATTAGAGTAGAGAGTAGAGAGCTTGAAGTTTTGAAGAGAGAGTTTGAATTTGAAAATAAAAGTGAAAAGATGTGACAAAAGATAGTGAATAAATAGATTCTCAAAGAACATATTCTCTGGTCAAAAGATGCATTTTCAGAGAATTGAATGAATTAAAAAGGTGGAGGGAAATTCAGCCTTGTAATTTCAAATTCTATAACCATGTCGACATCATGGTAGGGACCATGTCGACATGTGCCTGTGAATTTCTATGATTTATTTTTCCTAAGTATTCTAATATATATATATATGCTTATTATTTTAATGTCTATATATATATATATATCTGGATTATTATTAGAATTATAGTATATTCCATAAAATATTATTATACTATTAAAAAATAATAATAAAAATAATAAATTTTAAAAAAAAAATTCGATCAACACACCAATTCAAAATCAATCAATCAAGCAATCAATTATCCAAATCTAAGCATGCAATTTCAACCAATTGTATTGTAAATGTGTACCTTTTTTGAGTCTGTTTCTTTGAATTCATTGCGGACATGAACTGCCGTGAAACATAAATTTGAATTATCTGTCTTCTAATCATCATTGCTTGAGGACGAGTCTGAGTCATCTAAAGTAGTAGTAAATGCACTCTTCCATTTCTTTACTGACTCATTGTTTATAGGAGGATTCTGCCTATCTGAATACGGGCAGTCTCTTTTGATATGGCCTGGTTTGTCACAGTTGAAACATTTGACATTGTTTGGCACTACATTCTGATTTTCAGAGTTCTTATAGTTGTTTCCCTTGAGATTATTCATCTTTCTGTATTTCAGGAATTTCCGAAAATTCCTGGTCATAAAGGCTATCTCTTCATCATTATCACTGTTTGGGTCTAATTCATCAGTCAATGCATTGAATGCGATTAATTTCTTTTCATATGCTTTTCTTTCTCTTTTCCCAATCATTTGAACTTCGAACGACATTAGATTTCCAATTAATTCTTCTATCTTTAAAGTACTGATGTCATTTGCCTCTTCGATCGCAAGTGTCTTTTGATCCCATTCTGAAGTGAAAGAATTTAAGATTTTTCTGACTTGATCTTCTTCCGAGAATACCTTTCCCAAAGATATTAAAGAATGCACTATATCTTGAAATCTACTATACGTATCTGAAATAGACTCATTATTATTCATTTTAAATAATTGAAACCGATTTGTGAGTATGGAAATTTTGGTCTGTTTAACTTTGCTTGTTCCTTCATAAGTAACTTGCAAAGTTTTCCAGATTTCGTATGTAGACTTACAAACTGATACTCTATTAAATTCATTCCTATCAAGTGAACAAAACAGAATATTCATTACTTTAGAATTATTTTGTGCAATAGTCTTTTGCTCAGCGGTCCATTGTGCAAAATCAGTTGTGGGTTTATAATATTCATTATGTGTGATATTCCAAATATCTAGTCCTACAGATTATAAATATATTTTCATCCTACATGCCCAATATGCATAGTTACTATCATTCAAAAGTGGTGGTCTGACAGTAAACTGACCTTCTACAAATGAACTAGTGTTGGTAGTAGAAACAGTACCAGTGTTGGTAGCCATTTAAAAAAATTTCAATAATCAGATTATGAAATTTTGAAAACCTCGCTCTGATACCAAATGTGATAAATGCGGATTACGGATCTTAAGGCTAGAATAAACACTAGAGGGGGGGTGAATAGTGTTTTAAGAAATTACTAAATCTTTTTAAGTTTATGTTGATTTGAACACAAATGTATGCAATATTCAGACATAGATATGATCATAGAAACAAACACATATGCAAAAATAAAGTAAAAACAGTAAAGGAAAGAACGTACCGGATTTTATACTGGTTCGGATTTACCCTACATCCAGTCCCGCACAACAAGTACGGATTTCCTTTCAAAAGCAATTTTACAATTACACCCTCGATTTCAAGGCCACGAGGTACACCCTCCAGATTCACAATCCTCTAGGTAGAGATGCTTGATTTCCCGGGCAATAAGTTCACCTAATTAATTTCCAAGGCTACAATCACACCTTATCTCGCTTGATTGATTTCCAAGGCTACGATCACACCTTTTCTCGCTTGAATGATTACAAAGATGCATATAACTCTGAATAGCACTGAGGTCTTGTTGAGATAGTGATGGAGAATCAAACCAGAGATGATCTAGTTAGATTCAATGTTGATTTTGGCAGAGTAATGGTAAGAATATATATAAGAAATATGGAAGAAAAAGAGGAGTGAAAACCAAAAAAATATGATTGAAAATTCGTTGAAAACATCCTCTATTTATAGAAGAACAATAGTCATGTCTATTCATGAAAGGTTATGGCGCATAGACACTTCTTTTGAAATTCAAATTTTTGAAACCAACTGCCACTATGTCGACATGGGTAACTTGAGTATGTCGACATCTCAAAGGAATTGTTGATGATTTGTTTTTCTTTGAAAATAACCTCTATCTTATATTAAAACTATTTTAAACTTTATAAATATACTCGACTAAAGTTAAAATACATAAGTAAATATAGAGAATAATATATATAAAATTTTACTATAATTTTATATTTAAAACTAAGTATAAATATTAAATTTATTATTAAAGATAGTTTAAAACTAAGGATAATTTGATTTTGAAGATAAATATTATTTTGAGTCTAAAAGTATTTAAAATCAGGATAGATGTTTTTGATTCTTTTAAAAGGAAGGTTTTGAAATTATTTTGAAAACAAGATAATTTTGTAAAATCATTTAAATAAAAGTTAGCGGATACAAAACAATGTTCCACTAGATTTTTCGTAGGTTCCATCCTACTTAGGGTTTCATCCCTTTAACGGGCTCGAAGTGGATTCCATTCCACGAATAAATTGGATTTTAAGATGTCAGTGCTTTTCTAGGAGTTTTAACAAAATTATAGACTCGATAATTATCTTGTTGAAATCTTGAACTCTTGAAATCTTGATACTCATGAGTCTTGAATCTTGATGTCTTCGATCTTGAGTCTCTAACAGTCTTCGTTTTTGGTACCTGCATGGTTAAATCCTGCATATACATATATGTATATATATCTAAATTATAATGTTAGTTTTTATATTTTATAATCTTATTCTAAGGTTGTTGTCATCAAAACCATTATCTTAAGGACTAACACAAAGTGTGGGAATGAGATTCTAGCATTCTACAAACAAATAGTTTTTATTTGACCAATCAATTTCTAGTCATTCATATGGAAATATTTGAATAGATGTAGCAAAGCTAAGGTTTGTAATTTTCTTACCAATTTCGATGCAGAGATATAGTGAAGATGTTTGCATAGATCAGCAAGGACTCTATGGCAATAACCAACAGATTATCGAAAGAAATTGAGTTTTGGTGTTTGGGGATGTAAGTTGAAAGAAAATGGGTTCTTCAGATCTAAAAAAACTAGGGGTATGTTATGAGGATGTGAGTGCTTAAGATGACTAGATAAAGCAGTTTCTGAATTTTGAGAATTCTCCCAAAGGCGGCTTTTAAAAAGTCGCCAATTCAGAAAAATCCAACAGCACGATATAAAACAGAATATTAGTCTGTTCAACTACACGATACTTCTCAATAGAAAATACAGGACTGACACATGATAAAAAGCAAGTTTTCACAAACAACTACCACCTGATACTACTTAACTACCAATACAGCAAAACATACGATCAATCACGTGGTAACCGGTAGCACACTGCAAGCATTTCATTGCGAATTGCAATATTCATTCTCTCCAAGCGACTAACCTTAGCTTGCATCTCAAGCACGTATTGGACTCCCCTTTCTGTCAGTGGAGGATCAACCCATTCAAAATATTTACAACTGTGCGCCCCCTGACATGTATGTGCATCGATATACGCTTTATAGCCGTAAAAGCGATGTCCTGCATTCCTCTTACTTTTGGAAATAACAACGTTCCATTCAACTCCGCAATAGCAAAGTACCGAGCGTCCCATGATGCTAGAACTTGATCTATCAGGGTTTTGATGAGCAAGTACACTCATCAGCCAGGAATGCAATGATTGTTGAACCAGTTGGGAATTCTCGATTACGACATTTGCCTGCATAGCACAATCGGTCTTTACTTCTTCATTTGTCTCTATAGCATCCACTCTTGGTAGATCTTCCACTTGGGTCTCCGGAACAAATTCTACCTCATCGTCCGCGCCCTTATTCCGTTCATAATCATCATACATTTCCATCATTGTTTGGTCATCGAGCTCCCAATCATCCATTTTCGTCTAAAAGAAAAGTTGAATAAAATACCAAAATTTTAAAAACTTACAATCATAGGTTGGGTCGATTTACTTTCCAATATGAACAAAATCGAAAAAGGGCATACTATACATCTACAAATGTAAGTATAGTGAAAAAAATTAGATAAAATACCAACCTTAATGACTTCTGCGAATGTTTTTGCTCAAATTTGGGTTTTTGGTTCGACCTTAAAGCAAACAAAAATGAAAATGGAAGAAGAGGCTAACTGGTTTTAAAATAGCAGGTTTCTATGGGCGAATTTTCAAAATTCGTCTTTGTGTGCATTTTAAGAATTCGCCCAAAGGAAGCCTGCTGCTGCAAACAGAGCAGCAATTACAAACCTCCGACTACATCATATTACACAAAGTCATACAAAATTAGAAATCCAAACAACATTAGTTTGGACCACATGCAAACAAAACACAACTACACAAATTCTACGTCATTTTACAAATCCAAATAACATTACCTTGTACATTACATATCACTTTGCACATCACCTCTAACTATTCGCATCAAACAACATTACCGATTTAGTTGTGAAGCTCATGAAATTCGTGCGGGCTTCTTATTTGCCGACGCGTTACCGGTGCTCTCGAACTGCTGCTGCTGCTACTCCGTTCTCTACGCGCAGTGGAGGACGAAGGTAATGTGGCCGTTGGTTGAGATGGGCCAGGAACAATTCTTCGTTTACCGGTGAAGCTTGTGATGAGGTGCCATGTGACGATGAACCCGCACCTCCTTTAGGACGATATCGTGTGTACACAAGCACTGGAGGTGGAGATGGAGGTCTCGGCCTATCAAGTTTATTTCTGCACAACGCAACATCTAGAATCCTTTGAATGTTAGTGCACATCCTTCTACCTTCCTCGTCGGTTTGTCGTTTGTGAAAATTTTCTGCTTCTTCCCAAGCCCTACTTATACCAGCTGCCTGTAAAGTTGAATGAAAATTAACATCACACACAACTATCATAACTAATTGATATGCTACTTACAACATCAACTTACCACGTTCCTCTCAAGTGGTGCTCTAGGAACATACGGACTTCTATACACCGCCTCTACTGACGCCGTAAGAACATATCATCGTGTTATGTTCTAGTACCACCTTTTGTACAGCTCTAGCGTGATGGTGGGTTCCCTCTCAATCTGGATAGCTGTATGGCGCTCATTCCACAACTGAATGTGGGTTCCATACTCCTCTACATTGTACGTAGACGTGCAGGGTGGCGCATCATCCGGTATATGCTGCATCATACCGAACTGTCTCGTAACCCTGTCGGGTAAGTGAAATGCAGTCTGGGTGTAAAATATGAGTGCCACTAACGTTTGTTACTAACAATCGTCCGATCGAAAGATAAGTCCATGAGCAAAGCTGCATTTAAAAGAAAATATTACGACAAAAAATGAGACAAATCATGTAAAATAGTAAACTATTGAAATTTGTTTCAAACCTGTACTAGTGTTAGACATCCACCAATAGATTTATTCTCCAAAAAAGAGAGCCTGGATAACTCCGTATATGTATAAGATAACATAGCACTGCCCAAGAAAACTTACCACACTCCCCTAAATCAGCAATATACGGTAGTCATTTCAGATTTACCCGAGTCTTTGTATGGTCGCACATCAATCGAGAATAATGATGTGTAAAATAATAGCACGTGCTCGCTACTGAATCCGAGCCTCTGTAGCATCAGCAGGAACATCGTGCGACAATTGACGTCGATACCACATGACTTCCACGAACTCATTTCCCCTTGTTTGTTCGGGGGGCGGGTCAAGACCAAGTAAATCACGACACAATTGCATATAATCATATGTCACTCCTCCATAAGCCACTGCATTGCCTTCAACGGGCAAACCTAACAACACTGTTATTCCTGCACAACGCAACATCTACAATCCTTTGGATGTTAGTGCACATCCTTCTACCTTCCTCGTCGGTTTGTCGTTTGCGAAAATTTTCTGCTTCTTCCCAAGCCCTACTTATACCAACTGCCTGTAAAGTTGAATGAAAATTAGCATCACACACAACTATCATAACTAATTGATATGCTACTTACAACATCAACTTACCACGTTCCTCTCAAGTGGTGCTCTAGGAACGTACGAACTTCTATACACCGCCTCTACTGACGCCGTAAGAACATATCGTTGTGTTATGTTCTAGGGAAAGCATGAAGAAGATACGATCTTTTCTTTGCCTTTCGAATTAGTGGCCTTTCTACGAACCCTGCGGCTCATTCTGTTATCAAAACCCTAACTTTGGTTTGGGTTCTGTTTGTTTACAGGAATCCAAACCTACACAAGAGAAGGGAGGAGGAGTTAACGATGCATGGGTTGCCGTCTATCCAGCCCAAAAGTTAGAGGGCGTCTGGTTTAAAAATGAATTTTATATTTTGGTTTTTAATATGTATCTCAAACATGAGAAAAATGAAGGGACGACAGAAGGGAGAAGGAAAGACAGATGAGAGGACGAATGGGATAGAGGGACGACGGAAGAAAAGATTATTTCACGTGCTTGTGTTATTTTCCAAATTGCGGAAAAAAAAATTGCTTTCTATTTTGTATGTTAACTTCGTTTTCTAAATTGATCGTTTTCAAAAATATAAATGCGTTGTATGCATTTTTGTATGGACGAAAACCAAAAACTAAAAATAACAAATCAAACACTACCTTAGATTTCAGATTTTAGGTTTTTTTATAGAATTGAGGAGAAATTTGCTAACCTATGCTCTTTTTTGCAAACAATAATAAAAACAATCCACTTTTGAATATAATTACAAACGTAGACCTGTTTTTGTCAGGTAAACGAAGACGCATTTGGAAAATGCGCCTTCGGGCGAATTTTCAAAATGCGCCAACAGACGACTTTTCAAAATTCATCCGAATGTGCATTTTCAAAATTCGCCTTTACAGAAACCTTGCACACAAACAAGACAGTGAGCTTTTAAATAGATACTTTCAAATCTAACAACTGCATAAATTTATACTTTCAAATCTAACAACTTTCATGTGTATCAGCTATTAAATCTAATAGTTGTGAAGTTCATTTAAGTCTTATACATGACTAGTTAGTTTGATACATAGAAATTACATTCGTTTAAAGTTGAATACACATAAACCTTAATTCGTTACGCAGTCATACATTTGATAATGGAAGTTTAGGTCGCTGAAGTACATCGCTTTCTGTTCTGGCCTACGATCCACATTTGCTGCACATGTTTGTTTTAGACGTTTGATGCTCATCCGTAACATTTTTTATCCTCGTAGATTTAGGTCGCCCAGGTTATCTTCTTATAGGTGGAGGCAATATATGTGGACCGGTGTATGGTCTCCAGTATCTCTTATCATGCACGGGATGAAACTCTGGCTGATATGAAGCTTTGTAACTTTGAACAGAGTACCACTCTGATGCGAACTCATGATGTGCTCTGTTAGCACCGTAATCGTGTGCCGAACAAGCCGTCATTACATGGGCACATGGTAATTTTTACAGTAGGGGGAATATTGCATGTACATAAACAGTTAGGACCATCAATTAACACTTTAAATCCATCGTCGTAGCAATGAATCACTTGTCATTCTGTTCAACTAAATCGAACTAGTCTACAACGACGTGCTTCAATAGCCCGATCTGCTATTTTAGCTTCCCATTTTGGAATCAAACGTATTGTGATAGCATCCACGATCACTCGTCTCTTACAGTCAACCGATCGAAAGAAGGTTCGTGCAACCAACGCCTTTATAGGTAATGATCGAGCACCTTTCAGTACACCATTAAAACTTTCGGAATTGGAATCTCTATCTATATCAACATCCATATCAATATCAATATTGGAATCATGTGAGTGTTGTGACGGTCCAGCACCACATTTTGTAGCCGCATCCTCAAGACTTGTAAATCTGTTTACAAAAGTATTGTAGTACGAAACTAGAGTAGATAGGAAACATTACCCAAATAAATTGCTACACAAATCTTTGACTCATATCATACATTTCTGATGGAGTAGGATATACCGGTTGCGACAAATAAATATTTTGTTGTTCAGGACAGACATTTTGTAGATCCATTTGTTGTTGGAAGCTGAATGTGTAAGAAGAAATTATTAGGCAATTGTAATTTATAAAGGTACACGCAAAATACCAATGTTAACAACGATACACTACAAGAAAATCTGCTTTTGATTGCATTAATCGGTGGTGTTTCATGTTATATGCAACTATTGACCTATCTAAAATATAAAAATTAAGGTATAAACGCGGCCAAATCATTCCCGCCATTAATTCAGTGAAATTTTTGCTAAAATTTTATGTGGCCGCTCATAATTTTTGTTATCTTCTCTGAAATGAATCAAATCCTCAAAAAAATCTTCCTCCTTTTTTCTTTCTCATCCACTTTTATAGTTTCACAAAATCTTCATCTCATATGGCCAAATCATTCCCACCATCAAATCCTGTAACTTGATCTTCCAAAATCACTTCGTCTTTGGCTTCACCCCAAGGCGATTTCTTCTAAGTAATTTTGAGGTGATGAAATTTGAAGTGATGTTCTTATACCAATTCGTGAATTTATCATATGTTTCTGTGAATGTTTAAAATGGCTCGTTCCTCTTGTTTATTCTTCTTCGTTCCAAATTAGGGCTTTGTTATTTTGGAGAGCCGATTTGTCAAATTGATTTCTGAAGCTTCAATTCCTTTCTTCTCTCTGTCGATCGACCGTCTCTTCAGTTAGCACACGGCTTCTCCAATTTGGATCGAGTTCGTCTACAGTGGTAACAGTCGACCCCTACGGTCGACCTCTAGGTCGACCCCTTGAGGTGCTGGGTCGACTTCTTCTCTTATTTTGGGAATTTATTTTATTTTACCATTATTTGAATATTTATTAATTTCATACCCTAATTAACTTTTAACATCAATTGCTAATTTTCAACGTTACTTAACCCTAAGTCTAATCATAATTAATTTCAAATTTCAAACTAGGGAATTGATTATTTATTTGAATCCTATTCAAATTACTTTAAATCTGAAAACTTCAAATTGCTAGTAACTTCTTCGTTTGAGCTCTATTTTTAGTATAATATATATGGCAATTAATTCAGAATTTCACAACAAACGCAACAGTATAACTTTCATGGTCAAATTCCAACTTTTATAAAATTTCCATTTTCTACCTTATCAAATTTAATTTAATTTACTTTATTTATTTATGGTTTATTTTACGGGGTGTTACATTTTTTCCTTCTTAAAATGGATTTCGTCCCGAAATCTTTCAAGGGGCGAACAGCGTAATGTGCAATAACATCCATGTTATACAACCAACTTATCTACACAACCATCTACTCAACCAATAGTGCAATGAATATGTACTGCAAACATATTAAAATGAGCTCAATCCTAGTCAATCCTAGCATGAGTGTGTAATTGTGTCATGAAAGTATGTATGCAAATACCCTAAATATGCTTAAAAATTTCTACATGAATGTAAATTGGTTGCGAAAAAATGTTGCAACCATCTCCTACCATCCAATCTAGAAATCATGATGCAACCAAAATCTTAATTTTAGAGAGAAAAATTTCCAGAGAAAGGTTTAGGACGAAGAGTCCTCATGCCTTCCATCAGGTTTTTTTTACTATTTTACTCGAACCAATCTAATTCTTTGCTACGGAGCCTCCGAGTTCCGTGCTCTATGATGCACGTAGTGCCACTGGACGCTATTGGCTCCGTCTTAAAATCCCCTAATTGATAGGCATTACAACAATTGCTATACTATAAAGGTGTTTCCTCAAATAAAAAAACGTTATGGACTCCAATCAACATAAATTTTTCCTTGTTTTTTCCTCCATATTAGGAGAAAGGCCTAATAAATATGGTGCCTGCTTTCTAACTACCCAAACCGTATGCTACCTAATCAATTCTGACTTACCAAAGTCTCGCAATACAAATCTGGTTGAGTAGTGTTTGTCAATGGTTTCCCACCCATAATTTGATGATTTGCATGTCCTCCTAAAGATAAATGCATCAAGGGGGCCATACTAATCGTCCATTGATGACTACAATCCTACGCGAATTCTACTAAAGGTAAGCACTACTCCTAAGGCCCTCCAAAGTCCAAGATGCAAGCTCTCAACAAATCCTTCAAGTTCTCATCCATTTTCTTCAGTTTGTCCGTCGATCTTCAATCGGTAAGCGATGCTCCGATTCAACGAAGTTCCTAAAGCTACTAGCAAACCCCACAAAATTTTCTAATAAACTAAAGGCCCCTATCACTAATAATGCAAAGCGCAACTCCATAAAGCTGTGTCGGAGTGCTGCGGTTCCATTACTTCTAACGGAAAATTTCTGCCACCTTCTTCTTAATTTTTGATCAATAGGAAATTCTGTTCTTATTCCTATACATTTTCTCTTCCTTGAATGGTGGCATTTTGTGAGCTAAATCCCTTGTGTTTTACAAAATCTAATTAAAACAGTTACTCAGTTTAGGCAACTAACCTAATTTCCTCATTAACTTGTAGTTTTACCTATGGTCTATCTCTAGTTAAGTGTTCCTATAAAATTCGTTATTTACTTTGCTTTCTAACATATATCAAGTGGTTTAAATCTCACTCATAAAGTCTACATAGGAATAAAACGAGAATATATCTTATACCACATCATCCACTTTTCCAATAACTAAGGAAAACAACTAGCACCTATAATCTAAGAACTCCAAAGGAAATTTTTACTAGAAGTTGACATTTATCAGTTAATATAAATGATATTGAGGTCCTATCACTGATTTCTAAATTAAGATAGGCTATCTTTAATATTTCATTCCATTGCTATCCATTTTCTTAATTTCCCCTTTTTCGATCTTTAATAAATGTGGTTCATTTATTACTTCAATTAATATCCATAGCAACTGATCATTATTGTCGGAATTGGACCATTTCCAATTAATCATTCTTCAATCTTTTTAACCTTCTTCAGGTTTCCAAAATCCATTCATTATTCAAATTTATTTCTTCCACAATTGCACTATCAATTTTCCTTAATCAGTCCCCATTAGATTAGTTTTCCTCTTATTAATTACAAATTTATTGCCTCTTAAATTTGTAATTAACATCTATAAATCCTAATCTGACAATTACCAACTAGTACGCATTAATCTGTGCTATCTATATATATTCTAGTCATTTAGCATAGCTGTACGATGTCTATATCTATCTACTAATTCTACAACTAAAATACTCATGTTCATATTTAAATTCATCGAAGCTATCCTTCCAAAAAGACTACTATCATAAATTAACCACAATTAAGGTTTTTGTTTTGTTTGAAATTACAAGGAATTATTTCTTTTCTTATTATTGAAATTGACAGTGTATATGGAAAAGAATAACCATCAATAATACATCTCTTTCCTTTTTATTGTATTTCTTGTTACTTCAAATAATGCACTTTTATACAAATTTTTGTGAATTGGAAATTACATGGAAATTGCTCAAAAATTAAAATATAGAAATTCATATCATATGGGCAACCTAATTCACAATCCAATTACAGATCTGGAATATCTTTACACTTATACCAACTTCTTCAAATAGAGGTTCAAGATCGACTTTAAATTTCCAGATCAGGTTGTACATTCTATTTCTATTTTACTCATAAAAAATGCTTAGTCTGGCCTACCTAAGTCATGATCCATATCTACTCCATAAATTTTTATAAAATCATAACTTTCGCACACAAAATAAAATAACTTCTTACAAATAACTTATTTAAAAATAAGCATTTATTACTTCATTTCTTACAATGCTTAAAACATGAAATATCAAATTCAATATCTCCATCTTTGAAAATTTAAACTGTAATAAAAACCTTTATCAAAGATTCAAAATTCCTTTATTCACAAACAGGAATAAAATAATCCCCCTTTTAAAAACTTTTCTTATCAACACTTTTTTTCCTTAAAAGTTAAACTTTCTAATTTATGGCATTCAAAATTTTCTTGGTTTTTCAAAAAGAACTTATGAAAAATTTTCCTTTCAATAGATTGCTAAAATAAGGATTTAGTCCTTTTTGAAAATAGGATTTTTAACACAAAAGATTTAAAACTTAATTATCTTTTCAAAATAATATGTTAGACCATTTTTGTTTCAAAAAGTTTTTTAGCTACTAGAATTATCGTTTACAAAATAGTAAATTTTTCACACTCATCATTTCAAAATAAGAGTTGTTTCCTTCTAAAGCATACAATAATATTTATTACCTTATTACTCAAAATATATTGTTATTAGATGAAATATATCTCGTAACTTTGCTCAAAACTCTTAAAATCTCTTGCAACACTTTTCTTTATCAAATCCAATATTATTATTATTATTATTCAAATAACTTTTGTATTCAAATTATGAAAAACATATAAAATTCTCATCTTGACATTAATGTTTCTCCTTATACAAAAACATCTAACTTATTTATCAATCATCATTTGAATCCAATCAATGGTCAAAGATACCTTTTATAACTTTATACGATAGAAAATAGAGGGAGTAAACAAAGATAATTTCTATCTTACTCTATCATTCCTTTCAGTATCTCATCTACCAGGATTCATAGTTCTATTATTACCTAAATTCCGGCCATTATTCTCTTCATCACCTTATTTGCAATGCTCTCCTTCCTATACTATCGGACATTCATTTCTTTCTATTTTCTATTTCTCTACCCAAAATAGGTGTTATTTCTATCCATAAACCCCTAAAAGAGTTCTAAAGAACTTTTATGTTTATAAACAAGAAAAAATATAAGGATCAAAGTACCAAAAATTGAAATCTTTTTAATCAAATTCAAAAGGTTGATGAATGAAAACTTTTGAAGTCATTAATTTACAATTAAACCCATCCACCATGTTGTCTTAAAGAAATTCACCGCTTTTAAAAATTGCATTACCTTTCCAAACTTTTCTAAAACTAATGGTGGTATATTTCCAAAGCTGTTTAAAACCATATTTATATTTCCAGAAATTTCAAACTTATACAGCCTCTAAGAAGTTGTAGAGGGAGGAACTTTCAAATTTATTGCATAGGAAATATAACATAGAAAAATAGAAGAATACAAAAACAAGGAATTTGAAAGCTTTTCTAATCTAATTAAATTTTAAATTGAGAAGTTAATAAATGGAAACCTTTTTTTCAACTTCTCAAGTCACCAAATTTTTAAATTAAAATCACCTACCAAATATGTTTCACCACCGTTATTAAATTTAAAAACTCTTTTCAAACTTTTTACAAAACAAATGGTGATATAATTTAAAAGTCGTCTAAAATCACGTTTTACCAAAAAAAATAACTTATAAGATTTTCATTTCAAAATCTTTTGAAAAGGCACCTTTAATATTTTCAAGGGGTTTTCAAAGAAACCTTTTTATCCAATTAGGTCCAAAAAGGTAGGATTAAAATTTGTTCTTTCTTTTAAACCTTTGTACTCTACCCTTTAAAAATCTAACTTCCTCTATGTGGTGATAAATGTATTCCTTCTTACGAAAGTTTGCTCCTTTCCTTACTTCCGTATTTTATTAATACATAACATCTTCATTTGTTACCTCTATAAATGTTAATTTGTCTGTATTAATGTCATCCTAATAGACGTTTCCTTATGGTCATTTATTTCCTATTAACCTTCCCATTACCATTCATATCCCTCTTACTTTAATACTTATAGTGCCTACAATAATAAGAAAGTCTAGGTCCTACAAATAAGTATAAATTTAACTCTATTTATTTTCCAACTCATAGTTGCTTCGTCCACCTTTTCAAAATATGGCAGCAGCTACTTCTATAGTCGGAATTTATAGAGTTAAGCGTAAATTCAAAATAAGTATATATATATATAGTATGAGTTTTTGAAAAATATTTTGAAAAACCTTGTTTAAAAATAACAAGTACGCCACTCATATGCATAGTATACTTTCCCCGTTGATCGGGTAACCTAGGCTCTGGTACCAAATATAGTAACCCATCCTGGAGTAGGCCTAAATTTCGACCCAAAAAAGGCCCATCGAAACTTAGATCCATTCTAAGGTAAGTTGTTGGTAGAAATAAGAAAATAACAATATAGAGCTATAACTAAACTTTCATATCTCACAGCGGATGGAACAAAATATAATAGCAAAGTGTATCCATTTATTCCAAAACCATAAAAATGTCATAATACAAAATTCCATAAAAACCGTAACATAATATATGTTACAACAATTGTCTAAATACGTGGATACACATAAAAGCAAGTAATAATAACAAATACTACCATAGGCCAAGCTTCTCCAACTCTAAGCACCGTCACCGCCATCACTCCGCCTTAACCTGTATTGTAATGAGGAGGGAGTCAGAACAACAAGTGTTTGGTGAATGAAAACCTCGAGTCATACCTTTTCAGTACTTGGACAGTATATTTTAAAATAAGAATATGTCTACGAACATAAAATTAATAAAAAATATTTAATACTTCTTTGTAAGGAAAGGAGGCGGGTCCAACCACTTAATACCTTCCATTTTCAGAAGCAAGTTTCCAGAATCCCATATCTCAATCATACGTCATAAATAGCTAATAATATGAGAGACGATACCTAAGCCACTTAATACCTTTTGTTGGAAAATAGGTAGACTTTGATCATTTAATACCTTAATTAAGTAAGACCACATCATTTAAGACCTATTTCCAAGGCGTACTCCTCAATGTTACTATTTAGCTGACATCATATGGAATCTCTTAGGCCATTTAATAATTCAAAGTGAAAAATAGGCAGACTTTGGTCATTTAATACCTTAATTAAGGCAGACCCTATCATTTAAGACATATTTCCAGAAGCATACCCCTGTAGAGACATCGCCTAACGTGTCCCCTTGGTCATTTAATACTTTATCTGGGGAAAAGAGGCGGGTTAAATCACTTAATACCTCAAGACCATGAAGCAAGCCCTTCGCCTTATAGCCCATACTCATAATGACGTCTCACATTTGTCCATTATTCATAGGAACTGGTAGCCAGATTAGCTGGGCAGATTTCCCCTATAGAATTTGGGACCAACCGGTGCCATTACAAATATTTATCATAAGGATATCTCGCATCAATAAAAGTGTACACAACTGCATGTAGCCTCAAAGTGAAGGGCGGATTTTCATCATGTAACTCTATTGACCTCGCATCCCTATGACTTAGCCATAAATCAATTACTCTCCATATATATAGACACACACACACACACTCATCTCACCATTTCATAAATTAGGCCTTATAAGGAATCTTCCGTATTACGCCTTAAAATAATAATTAGGCTAAATAAGAGTTTCCTCTTGTTTTTGCCTCATAATCAATTACCTACCTAATAGGGAAATAAATATAAATAAATGTCTAATGAACTATGCCATATATGCAATAATTATACATTAATTACGTAAATAGAGATAAATAAATATTCGCGCCTAATAAGTTCTAAACGCATGGATTTTATGCTCTAAACTAGCATTAAATGTCAATTCCCTAACCAATTATTATTACAAGTCCTTTTTCTTCAAATTCCTAAGATTTCATGGGATGCTAATATCCAAAGCAAGGAATAAATATTCATAACCAAAACCACAATAACAGACTTGTAAATAAAATAGAAACTCAATTTGTTACACCAATTCAATGGAATATCTTAAACAATAAGAATTGCAATCTAAACCCCATATTCTATTCAACTCCTCTATTACAAAGAAATAGATAAGAATAAATGGTGTAAACTACGAATAGAATTCGTAATCTAAACCCCTTAATTAATTGAAGAATTACAATTTGACCCAATGAAGAAGGAGAAGTGGAATAAGCTATGAAATTATCAAAAATTGCATGAATGAAATAAATTCCATCAAATTAATGTAAATAACTGAGAATCTCTGTATAGAATTGACATATCGAAATAAAAAGGAATTTTAGGGGATTTTATCTACCATATTTTCAAAATCCCTAAGGCATGTTCAAATCCAAAAGGAAATACACTAAACAATTACTGAAATGAAATACTAAGGTTTTCACTCACAAAATAGCCTTAGCTTCACCTTCATTGGATTTGCATGCCTAACAATCTCTTCCAGAATCTCTCACTTTTGACACACACACACACACACACACGCACGCATGCACACACGCACAGTAGGGAAGAGGTATGTATATTCAATAGATTTAGAATAGTTGGAAGAGAATAAAATAAGGATAGGTTGGAGGAAGAAGAAATAAATAGAGATTAGATTGGATTCTTACTTGAATTGTCTATGGAGTTTCTAGATCTAATTTGGAGAGATAATAATGGAAGAGTTTTGCTATCGTTCCTAAAGTATTTATGGATAAAAGAGAAAGGTCTAGGGTCTAATTTATAGTGGTTGGAAATGCACCAGAACCGTCGAATGAAAATATATTAAAAACGGATAAATCTGGAATGTATAACTCATCAAAATAGGCTCCACAACAAGGAAGTGGTCGACCCCCATGCTCCAAGCGGTCGACTCCTATGGTCTACTTTCCGGTTGACCCCTTGAGGTGCTGGGTCGACTTCTTCCCTTATTTTGGGAAGGTATTTATTTTATTTTACCGTTGATTATTTATTGATTTCATACCCTAATTAACTTTAACATTAATTGTTAATTTTTAACATTACTTAACCCCAAGTCTAATCATAATTAATTTCAATTTTTAAATTAAGTAATTAATTATTTATTTGAATCATATTCATATTACTTTAAATATGAAAACTTCAAACGCTCATAACAATTAGAACCTTGTATTTTGATGTTTTGATCGTGATAACTATATAAGTATATATTATATGAACTAACCATATTTGCAGGAGAAGATACTATTCTACTCGACAATAGATTGAAGACCAAAATTTCAAAGAGAGATTTCAATTTTATAAATGGTTTGTCTATAATCTAGTTAGTAGTTAATAATTTATAAAATCTCTCCCAGGTGGTATATGCATGCACACATATTATTAATTATATTCAAAATCATATACACAGTATAGAAATTGTTTATATTAAGTTGATAAATAAAAAGCTTTCAAAAAGAAATGAATATGGTAGAAAAAAACACCAGTTTCAGTCGACTGAATAGGCGTTGTCAGTCGACTAAAACATACACAGGTGCACAAGTTTATTTGAAGGTTCAGTCGACTGAACCACCCCATTCAGTCGACTAAACCAAGTGTCCTTTCAAAAATAAAATTAAAAATTAAAAAATTTAAATATTCAGAAGACTAAAAATTTTACCTCAGTCGACTGAATATTCATAATGACTATTTTTCTAAACGGTCACCACTTTCTAACAAATAGAAACAACCCTTGATACAAGAGTTGTTTCTGTATCTTTTGGTCGTAACTTTTCATGAACAATTACATCTTTTAAACTCTATATATAGCCTTGAATTCAGTTGTTTCAATAACTTAATTCTTTGATTCTATTCTAATATTCTTGCTATCTAAAATTCAGCCATTTGCTTTCAAATCTATTTCAAATCACTTGCACATTCAAGCATAAATTTATTTGTGATTAAAATAACTTCCAATCTTCACGTACTACATTATATACCACAAAGGAGAAGATTGTAGGAAGGGTGTACTCTAAAGACTTATCTGTGCTATCAAAAGAGCATAATCAGTCAAGAAAACTTTATGTATTATTGAAGTCCTGTTCGGTTGCTCAAGTGGTAGACATCCTATTCGGTTGTCTAGGTGGTAGAAGTCCTGTTCGGTTGCTTAGGCAATGTAATTCATGTTCCTCTAGGTTAAGTGAGGGTTGATCGTAGAATTCCAGAAGGATTCTAGGACCGGACGTAGAACGGGAGTTCGAACCAGTATAAAAATCCCTGGTGTCATTTACTTTACTGTTTACTTTTTATATTCATATTCCGCACTAGTAGATAACTTAAATTATATTTCATATTACGATCCATAGCAGCACTTTCAATAACTTCTTCGATCGAGCTCCATTTTCAGCATATTATATATGGAAATTAATTAGAATTTAACCACGAATGCAATGATATAACTTTCATAGTCAAATTACAACTTTTATAAAATTTCCATTTTTTTCCTTAGCACATTTAATTTAATTCATTTATTTATGATTCATTTTACGGGATGTTACAAGACTTGCCGCAAAGGTTGGTCAGCAAGAACTTTGATCTGATGAGCCTGAAAGTAGGGGCGGAGCTTCCTTGAAGTGGTCAACAAGCAGTATGCAAGCTTTTCTAGCTTTGGGTAATTTCTTTCTACTCCTCTCAACTGCTCGCTGATGTAATAGACCGGTTGTTGGTTGTGCGATTCCTCACATACGAGTGCAACGCTCAATGCATGTATCGACACTGCCAGATAAATAAACAAGTCCTCGTCATCCACCAACTTTGAGAGAATGGGGTCTCTCTAAATGATCTTCCAGAGCCTGGAATGCATCTTTACACTCCTGATTCCAAGCAAAGTTCCTTTTTCCCTTTGGAGTTTTTCCCTTCTTAATTGCATCAAAGAAAGGGATGCATTTATTGATGGCTCTGAAGATGAATCGACTCAGGGCGACGACCTTCCCATTCAAGCTCTGGACCTCCTTGATCACCTTCGGGGCCTTGTCGTCTCTCAAGCCTGAATCTTTTCTGGATTTTTTTTGATCCTATGGTAGTTCACAATGAAGCCTAAGAATTTCCTTGATGCAATGCCAAAAGAGCATTTCAAGGGATTGAGCTTCATTCTGTATTTTTGTAGAACGCCAAACATCTTTGCCAAATCGTCAACATGGTTTCCTGAACGCCATGATTTCATGAGCATGCCATCCACATAAACTTCCATTGAGCATCTAATCTAATCTTTGAACATCATATTTATCAATCTTTGGTAAGTTGCTCTAGCATTCTTTAGTCCAAAAGGCATGACCAGATAACAGTATAGTCCTAGATCGGTTACGAAACTGGTGTGTTCCTAGTCTAGTAAGTGCATCAGAATCTGATTGTATTTAGAGTACGCATCCATGAATGAAAGAAATTCATGGTTGGGGTCGAATTCACCAATTGATCAATTCTAGAGAGTGGGAAGCTGTCCTTTAGGCATGCCTTATTCAGATCAGAATAGTCAACACATATCCTCCACTTTCCGTTTCACTTTTACACCAAGACCGGATTTGATACCCACTCTAGGTATAAGGCATCGTGGATGAAGTCATTATTTTTCAGCTTATCCACCCCTTCTTTGAGTGCAACGGATCTCTCCGGACCTAGGCTGCGGCGCTTCTGTTTTATAAGAATGCTAGGAATTTATGTTCAATGCATGACTTGCTATCTTAGAAAGATTCCATATATACCAGAGTGCGTCCAGGCGAATACATCCAGGTCCGCCTGGAGATAACTAACTAACTCCTTAATCATCTTGATACCAAGCTGTGATCCGACTTTCTGGATCCGTGTGGGGTTATCCTGACTAACAAGAACGTTGATCATTAACTACGCAGAAGCTATTCTTCTGCCTTTCGGCTCTTTTTGTGGATCCATATCCTTATAGAACCGACTATGCTGCCTAAGCCTGGGCTCAAACATTAGTTGCTATGTGTCTAAAGCCTTGATGCAGAGAGTTCACTTTACACCATTTCCTTTCTCTCTTCACCTCGCCTCCCTTAGCTCAGCGACATAAAACTCATGGCTAAGCCCTTGGTCTCCATGCACTACTCTCACAATGTACTATACAGAAAATTTATTTGTCAAACACAATGTATCGATAGCCGCTTTGGATTCAGCTAAGGCCGGTCAGCATAAAAATGCATTATAAGCAGATTAAATATCCAACAAAACAAAAGGCACATCCCGCACTCACCTACGGTCGCCCTTTCCAAGCACCATTAGTAATCCACATATCTGACTGGCTTCGTAGCTGTCACATTAAATCCTTAGATTTGAGATTTACATGGTTTCATGTCCTTGCCCTATAGAAGCATTTGGTCATGGTCTTTTTTAAACAGAATATTGACCGAACTCCCAAAGTCAACCAACACCTTTCGTACAATAGCAGGGTCAATCGTGGTCGTTACAACCAGTAGATCAATTGTTTGGGCTTCCACCCCATCAGCATCTCTATTCCAAAAAACAATGTCATATGTCGTGATTCTGAATTGTTTCACTAGGGTTCCATCCCCTATTGCCAAATAGCTCTCACTCTCGGTATGCTTCAAAGCACCAACATACTTATCCATCTTATTCAAACTCTTATTGGCTGGATGCGGTCCACCGGTGATTGTATTTATCACTAAACATTTTTCAAGCCGCGTAGGCTCCTCACCACTAGGACCAGCTTGCTCCATTAGGATGTCAGCCTAGGAGGGTTATAGCTTCCTTGCCGCCATCCTATGGGGCTTTCACAAATTATTTCAACTTCTTCTTTCAAATCAGCTCCTCGATCCTACCGTGCAACTGCCTGCAATCATTGGTATTATGACAATGCATCTCATGAAACCTACAAAACTTGCCAGATCCCTTCTCCTTTTTGGTCGACTCCCTCGGGCTGGCTTCCTGTACTACTCGGTACATTGAGTTGCCAGATAGACATTCTTGATTGATTTATTCATCAATATAATTATCATACTTAGGAATGTTGGGACGATTCCTATTATCAAGCTTTCACTTTCTGGCCCTATTGTCATTCTGTTTCTGACCACCGCTCTTCTTGCAAATGTTTGCGTCCATATTCCTTGAACTCCTTCCGAACTATTTTACGGCAATGTTACTCTATATCACTTCAACTGAACTCCCAGCCTCATCTCTTCAGGGTCAACTATGTTCCCCTCCAAACGCAGAAACTATTTAGCCTTCATGTAGAAAATATCCATCGTCGATGGTGGTTTCATTTCCAACCATCTCCCAAAGTCGGTCTCGGGATGAATCGCTCTAATTAATGCAATCAACACTATGTCATCATTGAGATTTATTACTTTCGTCATAGCTGTATCGAACGAATTCAAGAAATCCTTTAATGACTCTCCAACTCCATGGAAGAGGTTTGATAATGATGTCACATCTTTCGGACGTTCAGTGTGTAAACGAAATTGCTCTAGAAATTTTTACGACAACTCAACGAAAGGCGATGGATCTCGGTGTGAGCCGGGTGAACCACATTGTTGCTACTTCCTCTAAGAAAATTGAAAAGCAACGACATCTCATGCCATTAGACGCTCTGGTGGAGTCCATATGCCATTTTTACTTCATCAAGTGCCATATTGGATCTCTCTTTCCACCGTACAATGACATTGTTGGCATTACAAACCTCCATGGAAACTTCACATGCAGAATGTCCTTAGTGAATAGATTTTGATTAGGAGAAGTACCTAATTCATCATTATTTCTACATGCTTTCACTTTACAAGTTTCTTGATCATATCTTCTAAATACTCCAAGTCTACAAGTTCGACTGAACGGTGGTAATCGGGGTCTGCCCTGAGTTTTCGGCCCGACGAACGCTCTTGGGTAGGCTCTCAACACCTAGGCTCATCAAACTTCGAGAGATCCATTCGTCCACTGGTCCCTATTATTTCATTCCTGTCGTTGTATTATTAACAACAGCATATTCCAAGTTCTGAACTTCAACAGCATGTTCAGAGGCCAAGTCCATGTCACCTTCCAAAGGTCGACCCTCGGAGGCAACATAAGCTGGATCAGTACTGATCTATACTCTTGGATCGGTATCGATCCACGGTTCTTTTCCGTGGGTCAGTCTCTTTTCCTGGTATGAAGCCCCAGCCGTGTTTTGAGTCTTCTTATGCCTTATATCCCTTCATCTCTGCTCGGATAAAGAGGATCGGTCAACTGTAAGCATCTTCTGCTCGGATGAAGAGGATTCAGTCAAATTCAGAAGGTGTTAGATCACTCAAGCTTCTCCTGCAACTATACACAGTCAACTCATTTAGCAGTTTCAAGTTCTTTTACATCTGTTGGTTTGTGACTCTCCTGGAATCTATCATCCATTTGCTTCATCATCCGATCATTTCCACTTTGGTCACAACATCAGCTGGATTCGGGATCCCTAGTTGTTCTAGTTAGGCAACTCTATCCACATGGGGTGTGTCTTAGTTCTCAGCATCATTAGTAGCTCTGGAAGTTGTAACACGTTCTCTTCTTGATGGGGCCATAGCGAATAACTTCTCTTAGATTATTGAAAATCTAAGTAGTAGAAGTGTAAGATTGGAAGATTGGATTTATCTCTCGGATTTATGAAATCCAATAATAGATTATGGATCCAAGTAGCTTGAGAATAGGAATTCTCCATGAAAACACCAAAAATATTTTAACAAAAATGGCATAAACACCAAGAAGATTAATTAGAGGATAAAAAGTCAAGAAATTTAAATGAAAAATGAGCAAGGAAAGAACAAACACCAATTTATAGTGGTTCGGTTAATCTTGGCCTACATCCACTTAGTGATTTTATTGATTATCTTGCTGATTACAAGCAGGAGTTCTTACGAATCGATATAAATTTGATAGTGATTATAAGAAATTAGAGTAGAGAAAGTAAGAGCCAAAAATATCCTTAGAAGTGAGCCCTACCCCTCTATTTTGTAGATGTAGGAAGCCTAAAATATCGCCTCCATGATCTCACCTCGTTTTTCATGCCAAGACTAAGTCCCTTTGAGAAAATGGCAACCACATCATCAATTTCCCGGGATCAGTACTGATCCAAAGGGATGGATCGGTACCGATCCATAAACTTAATGTATGGATCTTCGTGAACTCCTTTTCCTAGTTCTATTTGTTGTAAGATTCATGATTCCATAGTTGTTTGCACCATTATTAGCTTGTTTCTTAGCCCAAATGATGGATCTATGGAAGAACATAGTTGCTGATTCAAGTGCTCATGGAGATCGACAGAGAATTGTGTGGGATCGATGAAACAACACCTGAAGTAGCCTTCTAGCATCAAGTAGAGTGCATAGGAAAGTTTGAAAATTTTGGATGAAGGAAGTTGGATCGGTACCGATCCACGACTTAGGTGGATCTTGGCTCAGGGGTTCTTTGGTTGGTTTGCCTTTTATCCTATGGTTCCATTTGTACTTGGTCTCTAGACTCTTGGGCTATTTCTCGTGATTCCTGCTGTGATAGTTTCCAGGTTTAATTCATTCAGTCTATCCAAATATTACCGATCAAAATGCTAGATAACAGTTTTATATAAAAAAATTCATGTAACGCTCCACCTCTGTACCTATATTATCTAAGAGTATTACTGGATAATACTGTCAGATAATACAGGGAATAAGACTATATGGGGTACACGCGTGAATATTCCATTAGGCTAACATCGGTACGTATCTCATAATCAAATAAATAACTCACTCTATATGTACATAGTATTAGCACAAAGCAATTAACATGCGCATTTCCAAGATAGAACAATACATAATTTAAAATAAATCATAGAAAATACAGAGTCATCAACGTAGTGATAACATATAATATAAAATATTCATGAGTCTAAGTGGGATATAAAATTGGTCAAACTCCCTATCTCAAAAATATACAATGTATAAATCCAATACATACATCTCAACATCATCGATATACATGAGGCTACGAAGATAGATAATGCTACACTAATCAATTAATAGTCTAGCCTCCATCTACACCCAACAATCACAATCTGGTCAACTTTTCCATGAATCTGAAGTCTTGGATAGACCCGAGTATTATATAAATAACACATGGATCAGACTATGTCTATAATGTAGATGTCAACATAAAATAACAACTGGCATGGAATAAACAATTGCAATACAAGTGGCACATGCATATCTCAAATGATAACATATCTCAAAATCATGCACATAAAAGATAACCCATTTCCAAGTAAAGTCCATCAATACAACAAGCATGCATATAATCAAGTGGGTATAACAACCATAACCTAACTATCATAAAAAAAATAAAGCTCATCAATAATACAGGACATGCTCTCAGCAATGCCCTACATTATCTCTTAGATAATCATAAAGTAGACATACCGAGGTCCGTCTTACTCAATATATATATATAACACACAATAACCACCCAAATCAATCATTCATAAAATATAAATATGGCATACCCTCAGTAACTAGGGTCATCTCTTAAATAACCATATAAAAATAGATACAGGGTCTAACTCCATGCTCTCAACATCTATAGCTATCCTTGATAGCTACATAATAAATGTGTATGGGGTTACACAACTACAAAGACTCTTGTTCTCACAAATAATCCAAGAGATTGTTATCCACATAATACTCATTCGAACATTCAACCTCATAGAATTCGACTTGGCTCTCAGCCAATGAAATAATCATTCAGTCTCTTTGAACTCTACTAATCCACTCAACTTTTAGTATTGTGGATAGTCATCGCCATCGAGACTTCAGTCCTACATACTCTCAGCATCGTAAATATATATTTCGGCATCTGTATCGACAATTGATCAGATCGGCTCTCAGTCGTAACCACAATCATCTCATATAGGCGAATAAGTAGGGATCTATAGTACTCATGCTATCTCATCAATAATAACCAGATGGGAGACTGACAACTCTCAGCCTGCTCTAGAAGCCTTCCTCACATGCTCTCAACGCTAGTCCTACGTCTTAGTTACCTTGACGGCCATCGTGACCCATTATCCATCAAGTGAAGACTATGCTATGACTAGTTATGACCCTGCATGTGTCCCTAATGGTAATAGTTTGCTGGCTTAAGTGACAAAGGGGCAGTGGCTCTCGGCCCTATACATTAACAGGTTTGCCACAAATTTAGGGAGTGACCACACAATCAGACCACTAGGATGGATTCTAACCAATTTGGTTTACTCCCAAATGTATAATATGAGTACACAGAATAAATAGATACTCTTATGGCACTCAGCATGCACACTCTTAGCGTGCATCACCATAATTATAATACCCCATATACTCGACCATGTTAGAGTGACATCTGCTTACAAAAAGTAATTGAACAAATATCAATTCAAGTGTCCCATACCACCTGATGTTACTCGCTCGTTTACTTAATGCTCGTAAATTGCACTCAACATCACATAATTAGTCAATATAACAAGTCCAAAGAATAACCAAAGAAATATTACTGAAAGTCCCATACCCAACGGTACTATAACGCCATTTATTCTAATTCCTCATTACACATAAATATATAGCAACCAAGTCATCCAATTCTATTATTCATTTGGAAGGGGTTTTAAAATACACTTTTTCCTAAAAATCTCTAAAACATCTCCAAATATCAATATTCGACAAAAAGAAAATCAATTTATAAAATTACCATTCTTTCTTAAAATTCCATTTACAACTTTTAAACATAAAAATTTATAAACCTCTCATTTAATTATAAGGAAATCTACAAATTAAAATTCAATTCCACGTCTCCAAATTTATACTTTCCACGGTAGTTTAACTCAAATTCTTTTATATTTATACCCAAAGGGTTTTTAAAATGATTTCTTTTTTATTAAAAGTACTGATAAGTACTAAGTGTATTACTTTCTAAATTGTTATTTTATGAACTTCCTATGTAACGACCCATAAATTTTAAATAATTGTATTTGTTTTATTAATATATTTAATTGAAATTTTGTGAAATTTTAAACGATAAAATTTTGAAATTTAGATTTAATATTTGGAATGCGTCTAGTTAAATATAGCATCTGGCAAATTTTCGTTAAATAATTTAGGTGTCCTATCGGTCGCTAGAATTTCAATTTAAATCAGTTAATAATAGTTGAATTTAGAATTGTTCCAAAACCTAAATATGTCAACATGAGAAAATTTATTTAGACCACTCTGAATAAGACCGCGTAATCCGTTTCGCAAAATTCGAACGTTACTAGCTCCGTTTGGTTTTTTCCGTACGGGATATCAACGTATATCAGTGTCTGTTTCGACTTTTGATAGGATGACCGTACCACTGACATCTGTATACCGTTTTGATCGTCTCATCATGCTGATCTCTATGGTATATTCAATTATGTGTTTTGAAGTCTGGTTCACGGCGGAAGCGACAAAACATCTAGCCGTATCGGGTTCGTATTTTGGCTTTTGGTTCTCCTTTGTCTTTTCATTTTTCACTGTGATAATCAAAAGCCACGTCCCTTTATTTTCCTTCACCCTATACCTGTTCTTTTCATATTTTATTCACTTTTGCAATCCTTCTATCCATTCGGCCATGAAAAAAATAGAAAAAACGTTTCATTTGTTCTTTCTGGAACTGTTCGCCTTGCTCACCTCCACATGACAAACCATCTCGACCACCACTTCTATTTTCTTGCTCCTCTAGTCACTCACCACTCTACCTTTAGCCACCACCATTCGACCTCAACCAAAGACCTTCCCTTTGCGTGACAAGCCTCCATAGCACGCACTCCCTTTTCCCCTCTGCATCTAGCCTCCAGCGTAGCCAAGCCTGGTCACGGCCGACCCAAAGCCACCGCCACCTGCTCCCTGAATCGATGAATCGAGCACCCTAAACCCATCAACCCACCCCTTCGACCCAACACTTCCACCGACTTCTGCCTCTCTATCTCCACCAACGTGCCGAAGCCTCTCCAGCCTACACCGTTGTCGAGCAACCATCGTGCCTCATCCTCATCTCCTCCCTTTTATTTATACGGTAATATATTATTTATTGAATATGTTCTATTATATATTTTACGGTATATGATATGTTATATAACATGTTTGGGTTTTTAATGTATAAATTTATATATGCTGTTGTTATAAAATATAAATATATTTCCAATACAAATATATGTTCTGTTAGCATTTCCAGTGTATATATTTTGTTATATGATAGTGTATAAGTATATGGTTTAGTTGCACGCACTGTTTACTGTGGAACTATGTGTTATAATACCAAAGCCGTATCTTATATTTTTTTATATAGTATATATTTTGCATTTAGATGCTTTGTTATATATATATATATATTAGCTTACAAATTTTTCGGATTATAAGATTTATATATATATATATATTTCAGAGCTTTTTTGTATTAGTTATATATTTGACAACATGAATTACATATATATATATATAAAAGGTATTATATAGATCTTTTGAGTCTTATATAAGTGGTAACACTTTTGTTCATGTTTTAAGTGCTTGAAAAGTTTTTTATATATTTTTGCTGCTGTGTAATATATATATATATATATATATATATATATATATAAATATATAATTTAGTACTTTTATATGCAAACGTATGAGTTAAATGAGTTTTATTTTTTCGTATATATATGATGTTTTGAAATATATGTATAGCAGCTCACGTAAGCTTGTTGGTACACATTATATTGTATATAGAAAAGGGTAGGTTCGCATATCCATATTGTTAGGCCTTGCAGCTCTTCTCTGTTAGTATGTCATAGGTATGGCTTTAAGATATATATCTGGTGATGGTTTGCACAATAGTTAATATATATATAAAGGTTTCAGGTTATTTTAGTATATTTATTTAAATGTATATAAAAGTTTATATTGCAGGTTTGGTAATCTGTTATCTGTGACACTATATATAGTTTGCCTGTATTAGTATATCATATATATATATATATATAATTTTATATAAGCTTTTAACATTATTTTATGTTCATGAAGTATATGATATTATATTATGTATAGAAATTTGATAACTTGATTTGTTTTATATCTTATGTATCACGTTTGTATGCTATTTTAAAGGTACGCAGGTTATATATTAGTTTATATATATAGTGGTATGCTGCCTATTGTGGGCTGTTTGTATGGTATAAAAAAACAAAATTATATATATATATATAGTTACTGTATATAATATATGTTATATATATGTTGTTATAAGTATTATTTTGCTAGTATATATATATTTCACATATCGTTACACTGCATATATAGTTATGAAGGTTGTATTCGTATGAATAATATGTATAGTTTAATATATGTTTGTAATATACGTCTTATGTAGAAAAATTGTATACGTTATAGCAAAGTAAGTATATTTATCTTATTTTAAAATATTGATTTAAAGATATACTATATATGTTATTATTTTGCGTTTTATATAAGTATATATATATATAAGAATTTATTTCAAAGTATATTATAGGTATATATAGTAATATATGGTTGATTTTAATATATGTGTTTTAATTTAAAACCAATGATTCTTAATTTTATATATGTTACTTTAAATATTTGTTTTAATAAAATAGTGATTTCATGGAAATAATAATAATAATATATAATTGCTGTTTTTCTCAAGCTGGTTCTAATTATTTCATCGATTCCTATCTTTCAACTTGTCCGTCAAAATTCGCTTTCAGTTTACTTCGCTTTGAGTTGTTATTTGGATTGTTTGATGGTCTAGATCGTGATCCAATTCGTATCTTATCGAGTCGTCGAATTCTTCTGACTTCGGAAGGTGAGTAATCACTCAGATTAACGTTCTTATATTTATTAAATTTGATTTCAATTGAAACGACAATTGAATTATGCTGCTGTTAGTTATTTACATTGTTATACATATGCTATTATCTGTATCTGTTCACCTATGACATTTGACACCATTATCTGTTATTTATATTGATGATATATGTCTGTTATATGATTATCATGTTTGTTATCACTCTACAAGTTCTCTGTTAGTATAGAATTCACTATGGGTTGAAATGATGCATACCCGAACGATCTGTAGAATAGAAGAAAATCGTTATGGGTTGAAATGATAAACCCAAGCGATTTTCATTGACATTGAATTTGGGATTGCGGGTTGAAATGATATTGTGATAATCCGGATTTTTGGACATCTGATAAGTGGATAATTAACTGGTTTATTCAGTTGAATAGATAAAATTTTGATATCTGGAAATATAAATAAATTTGAAACTATAATAAATACTAAAATATAAATATCTAAAAATAATAAATTTTACAGTAAATTAACATATATATAAATAGATATGCAAACCTCCATAATGTTGAAAATCTTAAGTGTATACATATATAAATTCATTGTGAAATAGTAAACATATTAATATAATTATTTAATTTGGCAAAATTTGTCTTTTCAAAAGCCAATAAAAATGATTTTTTCTTCTTCTAATCATATATATATATATATATATATACATAGAAATATATATATTGAATTGGAAGTTATGTTTTGAAATTAATATAATAATTTTCAAGATTTATTTAAAGTTAAGTTCTATATTTTAAACAGTAAAATAGTATCTATGTATATACTTATAAATTTAGAAAAAAAGTATTTTAGCTTAAAGTAAGATTTGGTAAAGGTACATGTATTTCTTTTAAAAGTTATACTTGAAATATGTAATATCCCGGAAATTTTGACAATATCAATTTAATAATCTGTTTAATAATTAAATTGATATGGATAATCTTTGATAATAAAATTTGGATTTAATTTAATAATCTAATTAAATATGTATTTAATTGGTAATTTTATCTTTTAAAAGTTAATAAGATATTTTTTATTTGTAATATATATATATATATATTTATTTGTATATATTGTAAATAGAAAAGCTTTGGTAAATTGGAAAATTAGATTTAATTTAATATGGACTTTTCAAAGTTATTTAAATAAATAACTTTATAGTTTTAAAATACTTTGGGTAAATGTTTAAATTGGTTAAGATATATTTTAACTTAAGATTAAATATAAATAAGATTTAACAAAAAGGTTGTCTTATTTCTTTTTTTAAAATATTACTTGATAATATAATCTCTTATATAAATTATTTAAATTATCAAATATGTTATTTTTAAATAATAAGTATAATGTATTATTTTATAAATAGAAATGAATTTTTAAAGACTATAGAATTGTTATTTTTAAATTGAATGAGAAATTGTATATGTATATATAACTTAATTTTAAATTGAATCTTAGGATTTGAATTTGAATTTAAAGTTTGGAATTCAAAAGAATAAATATTTAGATTTGTTTTGGATTTTAGAATATTTGTGTAAACTTTTATTTTTAAATATAATTAGTTTTTGTTTCTTTAAAAAGTAATTTATATATAGATAAGTATTTAATAAAATAAGAAAAAGGCATTTTATATACTTTTAAAATAAATAAAAATATGAATAATTACTTAAGAGACATGTGTCATTATCTTAAGCCTTTATTTTAACATGTGTAATTTAAGTAACTAATCTATGTGACAAGTGTCTTTATTCATTTTTCATTTTCTTTTGTTTTTATAGAATCACAATTTATTTACATATAAACATATGCATTTCTTTACCTCATTCTTTCTAATTTCTTTTCAAAACCAAGAGAACTCAGATTTTCTCTAGTCTAAAATCTGAGATTAAAATCTGATTTTCAAACTCCTCTCAAAACCACAATTTCAAAAGCATGTAAATCTCCTTCAACCAGAAAATCAAACCCCTGTAATTCTTTTCCAAATCAAAGAACAATACCCTGAAACCATTTTTAAATCTGAAGCATGTAATAAAGTCTTCAGCCTGATTTCTATTCAAATCTGAAATCAAAAAGGTCTGCATTCTTTTCAAATCTGCATCATCTTCAAAAAGCCTGCCTTCATTTTTCAACCTGGAATCAACTATAAAAATCAAAGAGCCTGCTTGCATTCTTTCTTCAATCTGGAAGCCAGCATGCATGTGGTTCAAAGCAGTTTTAAGCTCAACAACTCAAGTTTTTAAATCAATGAGGCATGCAAGTTTTAAGTTCAAAAGCTTTTCAAAATAAAGTAGGATCTGTCATCTTTAAACAGGTGAGTAACATTCTATTTTTAAGGTTTAAGTTATGAAAGATGGTTGCATGTGAATATTTATAAGTGGTTCTACATATCTATGTATTGATGTATGATTATATATGTGAGTTTCTATGTATACATGGATGAATAGTTATGTGTGCATGTCTGTTATCTTTGAACTCTGTTCTGTTTGTTGCCCAGACTCAAGAATTCCTTTTAAAATCTCTTACCACTGGATCTAGTTTTTGTAATGACTTAATTTACAAACAAGAATGGTTTGATTTATCATATACTAATGTTAAAAAGTTTAATTTAAGTCAAACTTTTAGTCTGAGTGTCTCTGTAACCATAATAACAGTACATGTTATATAAAAGTGAAAATTTAAACTTTGTAATTTATAAATTCAGGTTTATAAATGGAATACCTAAACTATAATATGATTTTTAGCATTGAAATTATAATTTTTAGTTTAGTAATAAAGGAGCAGTTCTAGTTTTAACTAAAAATGAATTTTGGGTTAGAACTGATGATCTAGGAGGTTGGATTGACAAATATTGTTTTTGGTAGTAGTGGGATGATCGAAGATGTAGGGAAAATTACTAGAATTTGAATTTAAGCAGTGAGGCAGAAATGATTTGGGATTTAAATTTTTAACCCTAGTTTTTACCAGTCTAGATAAATCGATCGTCTCAACGTCTAGGATGGATCGAGTTCGACAAAACTCTGGGAAATTGTAGTCGTGATGTGGATGAACTCGTCGCCGAAGTCGCTAGCGCTCTGGTGATCAGCGGTGGAAGAACGAGGAGATGTTGACAGGTTTGGGTGAAATGGTAGTTCCTGTTCCAGTTTCGAATTTTGGTCTCGATTTCGATTTCGCGAATGGATTGAAGTTTGGATGATCGTGGTTTGGTTGGTGGTCGATCGTTGTCTTGTGGGGATACTCGGCGATGGTCGGAGTGGACGCTGGTGATCGTGCATATGCACACGGTCGTGATTGTGTTTGGGAAAAGTCGGAGTGTTTGCAGGGGAAGGTCTCGAGTTTTTCTGCGTGTGAAGATCGAAGTATTTAGGTATGCGACTCGAAGTATTTTGGTGGAGTCTCGAGAACTTTTATGTGTTGCCAGGTTTTTCAAAAGCCTGTTAGTTTAAATTTAAACTGAATTTAAATGGTGAAGAAATATTAGGACAGGAATTGAAATCAAAATTTTAAAATATGGATTCAAGTTTAGTTTTGAATCTTAGATTTAAGATAAATAAGTTTTATAAATTCAAATGTTTTAATAAGTTTAAATGTTTGTTAAATTTAAATGTTTTGAATTTAAAAAGGGATTTGTTTAAATCTTGTAAAATTTCTTTTATAAGAAAAATATTATTTATCATTTAAAGGTTTTAAATTGATTTTAAAACTTGTTGAAGTTAAATTATAAGTTAATGATTTGTATGCATTTAATTATTAGGGTAATTAAATGGATAATTAATTTATCTAATAAATTAATGAAATAAATAATTACTTAAAAGTAATTAAAGCTTTAATCTTAAAGGTTTAAGATTAATTAATTTTAGAATAATTAACTTGTAATTAAGATTCATTAATTAAATAGGATTTGATTTTTAATTAACAATTAAGATTAATTAATTAGGAATAATTAATTTATAATTAAGGATTATAAATTAGAGTATTAATAAATGGTTAAGAATTAATTAGTAGAGTAATTAAATATTAATTAAGTTATGGTTAACACTTAATTAATTAAATAATTAGAGATTAATTAAATTGGTTATTAAGATTTATTAATTTGGAATTAATAATAATTAATCTAAGTTAATTACTTAAGAAAAGTAATTAAAGAGTTGTTAATAGTTAATGAAGGTCATTGACTATGGATTATTAGATAATTAATTAATGTGATTAATTTTAATAATTTATTAGATTAATTAATTTAAAGATAATCAATTATAGAATTTGTTTAAATGAATTACATAATGGAAGTAATTAAGAAATTAATTACTCATTGTAATTAATTAAGTTAATTTGATTAGTTAAGTTAATTAATTAAGTTTAATTAATTTAGAATAATCAAGAGATGATTTAATAATAATTACTTAATGTAATTATTAAAGTATGATTATTTAGGGAAGTAAATAATATATAATTACTGGAAGTAATTAATTGGATAGTGTTGTATTAATGGAAGTAATTTGAGTTTAATTACTGATGAATTAATCAAGGGATTAATTAAGAAATTAATTAAGGAGTAATTAATTTAGTTAATTAAAGTAATTAAGGGTAGTTAATTACTGAAAGAGATTAATCAAATATGACTAATAAATGTTGTTTAATTAAAGGTTAATTACTTAATGTAATTAATTTAATTAAGTAATTAATAATTAAGTTGTAATTAAGGATCATTAATTAATATAATTAATGATGTAATTAAGATTGGTTAATTAAGTAATAATTAATAAATGAAGTAATTAATCAATGTAATTAATTAAGGATTAATGTAATTAATTATAGTTGATTAAGTTAATTAATTTTAGTAAATTAATTAATGAAGTAATTAAAGGTTAATTACAATAAGTGGTTAAGGATAATTAATTTAAGTAATTAATTGAGAATAAATTACTTGAATGTAATCAAAAGATAATTAATCAAGATGATTAATTGAAATGAATTATTAGAGGATAATTAATTAATTGATTGTAATTAATTAATGGTTAAGTAAGAAGGATTTATAAAATGAAGTAATTAATTTAATTCAATTTAAATTAAGATGATATAAATCATTACTTATGAATGGGTGTTAGTATTGGATACTTGACTTTGATTGATATCTCTGATGAGATATATGCTGTGTGATATGGATGTTAGTTGAATTGTATGGATTATCTGATAATGTTGATTATCTGTTGTGAATTATCTTTCTTTGTGTATAAAGATAATGAATTGAAATTGTTTTAACCTTTAAAACAACTTGGCCTTAAAAGATACGCTTTGGATTTCGATGAGACCGGGATCGGGTTTGCTACATTACAGCGTGATAGGGGGTTCTCGCTTTGCGTTAGGTGGCGAACGGGAGACTCTTACCCCTACATGTCCCCGGGGGTAGTATAAGGCCTTTTGGGGTTGGTTGCGACTCGAGAGGGTGGCCGTAAAAGCAAACCCGAGGTATCACTGTGAGCCACAGCGGGGCTGGGATGGTTGAAAAGCCTACCGGTCGTGAACCGTTGCTGAAGGTTGAAAAGCCTAGGACGTCACATTTGGTATCAGAGCATAGGTTGAGCGAATGCCTAAGCTTTTGGTTAAGTGAATATCAGAGCACTAGGTTGAGTGAATACCTAGGTTCGGAAGGATTGTTCATTAGAGATAGGATCTGTAGCAACCTGTTTGAGTGTATATATATATACGAGAGCGCGTATTTGTTAGTTATATAAAATGATTTTATATTGTGTTAATTGATCGGTTGGGTGGTATATGGATTCTGGTCAATACGAGTAGCTAACGTTATTGATAGGGATCTCTAAACACTTGGACCAGGCCAACAGACACAATATTGTTTTAAAAAGGTAGATGAAATAATTTTACCCAGATATAATTTCTATATAAAAAAAAATGTATCATTTTAAATGTATATGGTATTTGTATTGATTGGTTGAGATGATAATAATTTATCATCTAGGATTAGGAGTCTGAGTGTTGAGGTTGGAAGTGTATTTGTCGAGACTGTAAACCTAATACTGTCTCGAGTGAACTTTGCAGTTGTGTAAGGATTTCACAAATCTCTGAAGGAAACCTGTTATGGTTCGGAGTTTATTTTTGAAGTTTGGATCTGTCGGTTAGGCAGAAGCGAGTGATGGTATCTCAGGTAATAGTAGCTGTGTGATGAGACACAGTGACTATGAATGTTCCCGAAGATGTTTTCTTTGGAACAAGTTGTGGAAGTGTGTCTGCTTCGGTGTTGTGGCTGAGTTCAGCATGGTGTTTCTGTTTGGTTTGGAGTTCGAGTTTCTCGAAGATCTTTGGAATAGGAAGTCTTTGGCATCAGTGTCAACAGTGCAGCTCGGAGTATTCTGTGCTTTGGCAGGAAGTTTTCTGACTGAGCAGTTTTTCTAGAGGCGGAGTTCAGAAACAGCAGTGTGGATCCATTTCCTCGATGAATTGGATAGTTAAGTATGAGCTGTTCTAATTTGTTAAGAGAGAACAGTTTGCTTTGGATAATTGGTCTGGATTAATCGCAAAAGTGACTTGCGATTACTGAATATTCTCTTGGGTTATTGAAGATTTTTCTGGATATCTTTAGGGAAGTCAGAGGTTTGTCTGCATCTGAAGATTGAGTTTTCTTATCGACTAGGATTCCAGGAGTGATACCGGTAGTTCAGTCTAGTTGAAGGATGATTCCTAGAGATAGAGTTTGGTGAAGCAGCCCAAGTTTTGATGGAGTATCTGAGTTTTCTTTATGGATCAGTGAACCTTATTTCTAAAATATGTTGTTCAGTTTATGCTCGTGTTCTTCATCGGCATTTTCATTCTACCTCAGATCAGAGTAATGCAGCGAAAGCAGTTTGGGAGTGCATCTCTGGATAGGAGAAGTAAGTTTGGAATCTACTGATAATTGAGGAGTAGAGTTGTGTTTTGGATCTCTTCTGTGTTTTGATTTGGATAAGTACTTTGATCTACAAGGTTGAATTGTCAGTTTGGATAACTGGAATTCATTGTGTTTTACGTATCTCTGAGGGAGTTCGTGTTTGATCTATCTTTGGTTTTGGAATCAGCAGTTCTAGAAACTTGGGTAGTTGAGTCAGACTCGTCTGTAGTCTGATATTCTGTTTAGTTCTGTAGATCTAGATAAGTAGGAGATCTATAGCTTAGTAGTTTAGATTGTTTGTAGAGCGAGTATCCCGATATATATATATACTTGGGGAAACTCGAGGAATTTTATCTAGAATTTAGTCTAGATAGTTAGAATTGTTTGATTGAATGATTTGGTTGCTATGGTTGCTAGCATATGGATGATAGTATATGCTTGTGTTTTGAATTTAAATCTTTAATAAGATTATTAAATTACATTTGTTTAAATTTCGGGGACGAAATTATTTTAAGGGGGGAGGAATGTAATATCCCGGAAATTTTGACAATATCAATTTAATAATCTGTTTAATAATTAAATTGATATGGATAATCTTTGATAATAAAATTTGGATTTAATTTAATAATCTAATTAAATATGTATTTAATTGGTAATTTTATCTTTTAAAAGTTAATAAGATATTTTTTATTTGTAATATATATATATATATTTATTTGTATATATTGTAAATAGAAAAGCTTTGGTAAATTGGAAAATTAGATTTAATTTAATATGGACTTTTCAAAGTTATTTAAATAAATAACTTTATAGTTTTAAAATACTTTGGGTAAATGTTTAAATTGGTTAAGATATATTTTAACTTAAGATTAAATATAAATAAGATTTAACAAAAAGGTTGTCTTATTTCTTTTTTTAAAATATTACTTGATAATATAATCTCTTATATAAATTATTTAAATTATCAAATATGTTATTTTTAAATAATAAGTATAATGTATTATTTTATAAATAGAAATGAATTTTTAAAGACTATAGAATTGTTATTTTTAAATTGAATGAGAAATTGTATATGTATATATAACTTAATTTTAAATTGAATCTTAGGATTTGAATTTGAATTTAAAGTTTGGAATTCAAAAGAATAAATATTTAGATTTGTTTTGGATTTTAGAATATTTGTGTAAACTTTTATTTTTAAATATAATTAGTTTTTGTTTCTTTAAAAAGTAATTTATATATAGATAAGTATTTAATAAAATAAGAAAAAGGCATTTTATATACTTTTAAAATAAATAAAAATATGAATAATTACTTAAGAGACATGTGTCATTATCTTAAGCCTTTATTTTAACATGTGTAATTTAAGTAACTAATCTATGTGACAAGTGTCTTTATTCATTTTTCATTTTCTTTTGTTTTTATAGAATCACAATTTATTTACATATAAACATATGCATTTCTTTACCTCATTCTTTCTAATTTCTTTTCAAAACCAAGAGAACTCAGATTTTCTCTAGTCTAAAATCTGAGATTAAAATCTGATTTTCAAACTCCTCTCAAAACCACAATTTCAAAAGCATGTAAATCTCCTTCAACCAGAAAATCAAACCCCTGTAATTCTTTTCCAAATCAAAGAACAATACCCTGAAACCATTTTTAAATCTGAAGCATGTAATAAAGTCTTCAGCCTGATTTCTATTCAAATCTGAAATCAAAAAGGTCTGCATTCTTTTCAAATCTGCATCATCTTCAAAAAGCCTGCCTTCATTTTTCAACCTGGAATCAACTATAAAAATCAAAGAGCCTGCTTGCATTCTTTCTTCAATCTGGAAGCCAGCATGCATGTGGTTCAAAGCAGTTTTAAGCTCAACAACTCAAGTTTTTAAATCAATGAGGCATGCAAGTTTTAAGTTCAAAAGCTTTTCAAAATAAAGTAGGATCTGTCATCTTTAAACAGGTGAGTAACATTCTATTTTTAAGGTTTAAGTTATGAAAGATGGTTGCATGTGAATATTTATAAGTGGTTCTACATATCTATGTATTGATGTATGATTATATATGTGAGTTTCTATGTATACATGGATGAATAGTTATGTGTGCATGTCTGTTATCTTTGAACTCTGTTCTGTTTGTTGCCCAGACTCAAGAATTCCTTTTAAAATCTCTTACCACTGGATCTAGTTTTTGTAATGACTTAATTTACAAACAAGAATGGTTTGATTTATCATATACTAATGTTAAAAAGTTTAATTTAAGTCAAACTTTTAGTCTGAGTGTCTCTGTAACCATAATAACAGTACATGTTATATAAAAGTGAAAATTTAAACTTTGTAATTTATAAATTCAGGTTTATAAATGGAATACCTAAACTATAATATGATTTTTAGCATTGAAATTATAATTTTTAGTTTAGTAATAAAGGAGCAGTTCTAGTTTTAACTAAAAATGAATTTTGGGTTAGAACTGATGATCTAGGAGGTTGGATTGACAAATATTGTTTCTGGTAGTAGTGGGATGATCGAAGATGTAAGGAAAATTACTAGAATTTGAATTTAAGCAGTGAGGCAGAAATGATTTGGGATTTAAATTTTTAACCCTAGTTTTTACCAGTCTAGATAAATCGATCGTCTCAACGTCTAGGATGGATCGAGTTCGACAAAACTCTGGGAAATTGTAGTCGTGATGTGGATGAACTCGTCGCCGAAGTCGCTAGCGCTCTGGTGATCAGCGGTGGAAGAACGAGGAGATGTTGACAGGTTTGGGTGAAATGGTAGTTCCTGTTCCAGTTTTGAATTTTGGTCTCGATTTCGATTTCGCGAATGGATTGAAGTTTGGATGATCGTGGTTTGGTTGGTGGTCGATCGTTGTCTTGTGGGGATACTCGGCGATGGTCGGAGTGGACGCTGGTGATCGTGCATATGCACACGGTCGTGATTGTGTTTGGGAAAAGTCGGAGTGTTTGCAGGGGAAGGTCTCGAGTTTTTCTGCGTGTGAAGATCGAAGTATTTAGGTATGCGACTCGAAGTATTTTGGTGGAGTCTCGAGAACTTTTATGTGTTGCCAGGTTTTTCAAAAGCCTGTTAGTTTAAATTTAAACTGAATTTAAATGGTGAAGAAATATTAGGACAGGAATTGAAATCAAAATTTTAAAATATGGATTCAAGTTTAGTTTTGAATCTTAGATTTAAGATAAATAAGTTTTATAAATTCAAATGTTTTAATAAGTTTAAATGTTTGTTAAATTTAAATGTTTTGAATTTAAAAAGGGATTTGTTTAAATCTTGTAAAATTTCTTTTATAAGAAAAATATTATTTATCATTTAAAGGTTTTAAATTGATTTTAAAACTTGTTGAAGTTAAATTATAAGTTAATGATTTGTATGCATTTAATTATTAGGGTAATTAAATGGATAATTAATTTATCTAATAAATTAATGAAATAAATAATTACTTAAAAGTAATTAAAGCTTTAATCTTAAAGGTTTAAGATTAATTAATTTTAGAATAATTAACTTGTAATTAAGATTCATTAATTAAATAGGATTTGATTTTTAATTAACAATTAAGATTAATTAATTAGGAATAATTAATTTATAATTAAGGATTATAAATTAGAGTATTAATAAATGGTTAAGAATTAATTAGTAGAGTAATTAAATATTAATTAAGTTATGGTTAACACTTAATTAATTAAATAATTAGAGATTAATTAAATTGGTTATTAAGATTTATTAATTTGGAATTAATAATAATTAATCTAAGTTAATTACTTAAGAAAAGTAATTAAAGAGTTGTTAATAGTTAATGAAGGTCATTGACTATGGATTATTAGATAATTAATTAATGTGATTAATTTTAATAATTTATTAGATTAATTAATTTAAAGATAATCAATTATAGAATTTGTTTAAATGAATTACATAATGGAAGTAATTAAGAAATTAATTACTCATTGTAATTAATTAAGTTAATTTGATTAGTTAAGTTAATTAATTAAGTTTAATTAATTTAGAATAATCAAGAGATGATTTAATAATAATTACTTAATGTAATTATTAAAGTATGATTATTTAGGGAAGTAAATAATATATAATTACTGGAAGTAATTAATTGGATAGTGTTGTATTAATGGAAGTAATTTGAGTTTAATTACTGATGAATTAATCAAGGGATTAATTAAGAAATTAATTAAGGAGTAATTAATTTAGTTAATTAAAGTAATTAAGGGTAGTTAATTACTGAAAGAGATTAATCAAATATGACTAATAAATGTTGTTTAATTAAAGGTTAATTACTTAATGTAATTAATTTAATTAAGTAATTAATAATTAAGTTGTAATTAAGGATCATTAATTAATATAATTAATGATGTAATTAAGATTGGTTAATTAAGTAATAATTAATAAATGAAGTAATTAATCAATGTAATTAATTAAGGATTAATGTAATTAATTATAGTTGATTAAGTTAATTAATTTTAGTAAATTAATTAATGAAGTAATTAAAGGTTAATTACAATAAGTGGTTAAGGATAATTAATTTAAGTAATTAATTGAGAATAAATTACTTGAATGTAATCAAAAGATAATTAATCAAGATGATTAATTGAAATGAATTATTAGAGGATAATTAATTAATTGATTGTAATTAATTAATGGTTAAGTAAGAAGGATTTATAAAATGAAGTAATTAATTTAATTCAATTTAAATTAAGATGATATAAATCATTACTTATGAATGGGTGTTAGTATTGGATACTTGACTTTGATTGATATCTCTGATGAGATATATGCTGTGTGATATGGATGTTAGTTGAATTGTATGGATTATCTGATAATGTTGATTATCTGTTGTGAATTATCTTTCTTTGTGTATAAAGATAATGAATTGAAATTGTTTTAACCTTTAAAACAACTTGGCCTTAAAAGATACGCTTTGGATTTCGATGAGACCGGGATCGGGTTTCCGTATACCGGATTTCCAGGTCTGGAGACCCGAATACCACATCGATCCAAATTAACGATAGGTCGTGAATCAAGTGAAGATGAAGATTCAGAGTGCAAGGGTTATTGTCGTTAACTCTGAGGGTGATTCCAAAACGAGTGTAACGAGATAATGCCTTCGGTTTCGTTCGAACCCGGAACGAACTTGTATGGATTGAATGCTTTCAGCACATCGTCAGGTGGACGATGAGCATTCTAAGTGATGTGTTCTTTTCTAAGGTAATCGTGACCTCAAGCCTCACAAACCGGGAATGGCTAAAACAGGGGAGGTGCAGCAAGGTTAGTGGGCAGCACCCAAGTAGGACAAGATTACCTCTGTCTAGATGTCCCTTTCTATTTTCGACTTAGTGGTGCGGTTGCTGATCACAACCGTGAGGTATCTTGTGCGGGAATTATCCAGTAAGGGATGTTCCGGCCTTGTGTTGCAGGGGATTGGGAGTGATCCTCGGTACGGTGATCTAGGCCACGTACTGTGACGGGCGGTACCCCGGTAGCCCTGCCATTGTATGGAATCCAATCTCCAATAAGTGATAACGGATTTGATTGTATAACCCACTTTGTTGGCTAGTATGCTGGAATTTAATAATGTAACAATTTCAGCTATTTCTTATTTATTTGAAAACCCTAGACCTATTATAATATAACCAGATTTCCTATCAATGTTTTGGTTAGCGTAAGGTAAAAACTTACCCATGTTTATTTGTGGGAAGTCTTACGTGATACCTTTTCTTTCAAAAGGTTTTGAAGTTAAACAAGTTTAACCTGTTACTCACACCAGACCCATGTCTGACCCAAGTTGTTTATTTCTGTTTTATAAACTCTTGGGTACTCAAATTTTTACGAGTAGCCAAGGGATTCAGGTTTAGCTTTGACGAGTAATCTGGAGGAGCAATGGAGCAGGAGGCTTCAGCGTTGTAGATATAGATAGTAGTTTCCGCTGTGTTGATCTTGTTTAGATCTTTGTTTTGTATTGAGATATAATAACTAGATAGATGTTTATAACTGTCTAGTATATGATGTGTAATCTGTGTAACTCTGATAAGTGTTGTATATGATACTATGTAATATTTATGTGATATAATATATTTTGTTCGTTTCCACTGTGAGTATTTGTGTTTGTTTCTTTTCTCTTCTTCTCTTTTCTATCCCTTTCTTTCTTATTAATGATGCGTCATTCTATGGAATGAGTGGCGGGTCGTCACAAAATAAATGTAGTTTGTAAATATATAAAGATTTAAAACAAACATGTATAAATATATTGCCTAGATTTAAGTAATTAATACAAATACATTTAAAACATAATACATATGTAAATAATATATACATAAATTTTTTTAAATTTATTTAAGTGATGGTTTAAAACATAAAAAATTTGTTATTGACATTTGTGAAATAATAGCTACATGCATAAACACTTGTAAGATGATTATAACATGAAGATAACAAGTGGCATAAGTCTCTCTTTTAAATTGAAATTAATAATGTTGTGTTAAAAAAAACCCGATTTCAGTTCAAAGTTAAGACATTTCTCTCCAAAAACCTGAAATGAAAATCAAAGTGAATCAAAAGAAAAAAAAGAGGAACCTGGTAATTTAAACCAGGAAGAGAGATCAAAACAAAACTAAGTTCTGGTCAAAGCAAGCTAATTTAACATCTTAAAATCGAGATTCCAGGTCAGATTCAAATTTAACAATCAAGCACAGTCCAGATCAGATCGTCATCAAGTCCAAATTCCAGATCAAAAGTTTTCAAAACTAATACAGGCTTTCTCTGTTTCAAATATTAAAGGTGAGTAAAACTAACCTATTTAAAACATTGAATCTGTGATATAGCTGGATGTTTGTAATATAGTAGTGATAAGTGCTTGCATGAATGTGAATATTTTTGTATGTATGTGTCTGTGTGTGTGTGTGTGTGTATAAATAGGTGTGCATGACTGGGAACAGGGAAGAGAAGCTTATGTTCATAATTTACAGGTTTTAAACCTGATCAAAAATCTAAAACATCCCACCTAAACAAATTTAGACTATGATCTCTAAATGAAAAGTATTTGTATGTGTATGACTTCATTTTTAAAAAGAGATTCAAGAGAAAATATTGGGTAAATACTTTGAAAATGGAAAATACAGTGAGAATTCAAAGATAAGACAAAAATCAATGACCATAATTTTGAATTTGGATTTCTTGATCAGATTTGTATTAGAAAATGATGATTTTTGATAATCATTCCATAAATTTTAAATTTGTATTTGTGGAGTATTTCTGAGATGAACGGTTTTTGAATTCTCTTCGTATTCAGACGATCGCGATGCTCTGGGTGTCGGGGTTAAGGCTGGAGACTGTTCGTTGATCAGCGATTATGGGACAATTGTTCGGAGGGTTTATAGATCACCGGGGTGGTCGGGATATGGCGAACTAGGGTTTAAGCATGGGTTTGGGTTATGGTTGATCTAGAGGCCAAGGCGGCGTCGGCATTGCATCGGGTTGGATCGGATATGGGGGAAATGGAGCATGAGGCTCTGGCGAGGGTGTGGGTTCAATGGTGAGCTCTTTGGCGATCGGAGTTCGGTGATACAAGGTGGGTTTGGTGACTGGGTTGGTCCAGGTAGTGCTCGTCGACCTCGTTTTAGATTCTGGTGTTCGACGTGGTTTCTGGGTGGTCGTTTGGGTCGAGGTGGTCGGCGAAGACTTGTTGGTGGCAACAGTGTTGGTCGGAGATGGTCGGAGTTTGTGTGCACGTGCACGTCAAAGTCAGGTGTCAGTATTTGGGAAGGAGGCCTGTGACTTGGGGTGGGTCTAGGGAAGGAAGCGTCGTGGCTTGGGTTGGTCTTCGAGACTTCGCGCGTGTGTGGTTTGTTTCTAGATTTTATGATTTAAAACTAAAACTAAGTTAAAAAAAAAGAAGGGAAGGTGGATTGTCTCGGGTCTGGGCTCAAGTATTAACCGGGTTGAACCTGAAGAAAATTTATAACAGTTTTAAAATTTAAGTAAAATCATGTTTTTTTGAAAATTTAAAATAAATCAAGTCTAAACCTGTTCGTAAATAAATTTCTTTTATATGTAATAAATGTTTTTATTTGATAATTGGTTTAAGAAGTTGAATGATTTATGTTACTTAAATTAATTTAGCTGATTCTTAAGTTTATTTAAACTTTCTTTTAAATATGTAATCAAGTAGTTAATTAAAGAAGTAGTATGATTTGTATCATATGTTAATGATAAGTGATTTTAAGATTTATTAAAAAGATCTTAATAATGATTTAGAAATTAATAAAGATAAAAGGGCTTATCTGATAGTTAATTAAGGTCTTGGATAATTATAGATTAATTAAACTAATAAAGTAATAAAAAAAAAGAAATTAATTAAATGAAGTAATTAAAGAGAAATCAATTAATTTATGATTAAAGATTAATTGATTAATGATTAAGGATTAGAGATTAATTAATATAAGTAAGTGGAGATTAACTACTTAAATGATAATTACTTAATGTAAGTAATTAAAGGGAAATTACTTAATAGAAGTAATTGAGGATTAATTACTTAGTGTAAGTAATTAAAGGATTGATTAATTATGGAAATTAATTAAAGGGTTAGTTAATTAATGTGATTAATTAAAGAATAATTAATCACTGTAAGTGATTATAGAATAATTAATTAGAGTAATTAATTAAGGATCAATGTAATAAACTATTTGTCACGACCCGAACTCGATGTCCGATAAACAACATCAAATTCGTATCGTGGGAGCTTGCAACAACATTAAATGATAAAAAACACAGCAGAAATAAGAGATGATATCATTGATACAACATGAATACAATATCCAATACATCATTCTGATACAATGATACCCATCAAAATCAGAGAATATACATATACAAGATACAACGGAATATGACACAATATAAGATGAGTTTTCTTACAGAATCCAATACTGCAACTCTAATCCAAAGCTCCAAAGACAAAGCTCCAAAACTCCTAGCTCGATCCACCATCAAGTTTCACCATGATAAGCAAGTGCAGTCCATATCCAAAGACTGAACTAGCTCCAGATAACCTACTAATCCTGACTATCTGAAAAACCAAACTCTAGACTGCCCGTGTGGAAAAATCTTGGGCACCCAGAGTTTAGAAACAATAAACTCCAGGTCAGTCATGAGACTGGTATGAGCAAACAAAACAGTTTATCTTTAAAAACAAACAACAAGAGGATTTTAAAGTCAATTCGCAATGCTTTTAGAAAATGAAACTACCATAAGGCCTCCCGCACACACACACAATGCAAACGCAGAATCGGAGGAGATTTCTCCTTATGATAGTCAAAGATGCTTGATACGAGAGGATTTCTTTGATATTATTATTATAAGTGCAAAGTGCCGAAAACATTTCGAAAATATAATATTAATCTTAGCCAGCATAGACATTTCGAACTATGCCTACTATAGCTACCATCTAAACAGTGGTGACCACCATAAGTAAATGGCAGGTTCTACAACTAATACCGTACAAGTTCCGTATTGGAAGATGGATTTCCAACAAATGGTCAGGCTAAGGAACTTCCTATGCCACGAAGGAACGCCTCTGGCTGGACGCTCCGAGAGACAACCTGCTCTCTGCCAAACAAGGCCGGCTACCCCCCTTCCCGAGGAATATACAAAACCTCAGATATGCCACCCCCGGTCCTTTGGGACCTTTAAACGAGAGCTCTCTAACCAACAACATCACACAGTAAATAATATAGTGTGTCCACATGAGTAAGTATATGGGCTCCATGCCATGATACTACCCTTTTCCAAAAGGAATGGTCATACCCTAGGGAAGCTACCCCTGAAACCTTGCCGCACAATTCCTGTTTCGACCATTACCGGTTTGTGAGGTTCGACGAAGTCTCGTCCACAAAGCTACGCTTTGGCAAAAAGCCATGCTTTGGGTCAACAGATGATCAAAGTAATGATCACAAAGATAAATGATCATATCACAAATGATTAAACAATGATCATCACACAGCAACACTCAGCATGTCACATTACCAAATTGGGAATATATCGCTGATAACCTTCAACTACATAACCTCTAAGCTCGTATGTCTCAGAAAAGGGTGTTAAGCTAAGAGAATAAATTCTCCGCCACCAACAGAAATGTATTTGAAAGAAATCAGCTTTATATCTCAAAATGTAATGTCAGACACGTAACCATACAAGTCTGTTCCGGGTTCGAACAGAACCGAAGGCACTTCCGAAGAAGCCCTTGCAATTCCGGTATTCACAATCTCGATCGGACTTCCCATCACTTAGGGAATCTCTATACTAGGAGCTACCCAGTGCAGAGACAATCGATAGGTTATCCTATCGTTTTCGCAAACACCCGGTCTTCAACACCGGTCTTCAAATGCCACTCATATACGACGTATCATTTATTCGGAATGGGTTATGTGACACAAAGGTCCTTTCCCGGCTAACCCGAATAGTGAGCACAATATTTAAAACATATGGATCTGGGGTTTTCAATTAAGTCACAACTTAATACTTCAAAACTTTCTTTCAAATGGTTTAAACAAATTACCATTTTAAATCTTTTAAACAAAAGATTCATTTCATAAAGTTCACTCAGCTTCACAAAGATCCATTTACGGATTTCAAAATAATATTCATTTCAATTGGATTAACTCATTTAAATCTTAAAATCAAGATTTATCTTATAGCTTTCAAAACTGTTTTCAAAGATTCATTCATAACTTGGAAAACTATTTTCTGTTTAACTTGAAATCCCTTAAATACAATTTGAAATTCATTTCTCATATGAAAGCTTTTTATTATTTAGAAACAATAGTTTTATTTCTGAAAAACCCGATTCCATTTATACAAGTTAAAATCTTTGGGTTAATTCAAATTCCCAAAACAATGCTTTAAAAACGGTTTAAACACGTATAACTTGTAAAGTTCTTTTTAAATCATAATTACTGAATATAGAATCAATTTTAGATTTTTGAATTCAATTTGAATCGAATTATTCAAATTTCAAATCTCTATTAGTTATTCAAAATAACTTTTATTCTTAAAACACCTTTTCAAAAGCTTTTCACATTAAAACTTAATATATTCCAAAACTATTTGAATTTAAAAATTCAAATTCAAAACTATTTAAAAAATCTATGACTTAACCGATTTCCTCGTGAAATCCATATTCGTGTGTGTATGGTGTGGTCTAGGGGATTTACACAATAGTGCACAACATTTACCAACATAGATATATCAATATCGATAAGCGGTATGAACTATAACGCTTATCTTTATCCACATATTCATAGATAGAATAAATTTATCAATCACAAAGATTCATCATCACAATTCGATGTGGGTTTCGGATAATCAACTGGAATCCGACTCCCTGTCGTATCGATATTCAAATGCCGTTTTACGGGCAAAAAGGGTTTTCACATCAATACAGGAACAAATCACAAATCACAGTTCATGCAGTATTACAATCACAAACAGAAATACCAATCCAGTACACAACAATTGATGATAATCAATCATCTTCCATTTAAGGTGAAGATGATTAACAGAATTAACCATATAACTATTTTTATTTATTTAAATCAATGATTAACTATTGTTAATAATAAGTTAATTAAATCTTTAATTAATTGTTCCTTAATTAATTATATTAATTAACTACTAATTATAAATTAATTATCTTTAATTATCTAATTAACAATTTGTAATTACAAATATATTAAACACTTAATTGTGAATTAATCAAATCTTTAATTTCAACTCGACTAATCTCTAGTTAATTAATTACAATTTTTAAATTAATTATTCATTCTAAATTACCCTTTAAATAATTAACAATAATACTTGCTTGTCTTAATTAACATTTAAAAATCTTCTTTAAATTTTGAAAACCAAATTATTATTAACTACAAACTTAAGTGTTAATTAACTTTATACTTAACTTAAATTAATTGTTTAATTAAAATAATTAAGGGTTTAAGAACATTGTTAAGCTTTAACTAAAGTAATTTAAAACTTGAATTAAGTCTTAACTTAACTGTTAAACATCTTCTAAGTTTACAATGTTTAAACAATTTGCTTAACCTTCATTATAAAATGCTGCAGTTGAAACCCGAGAACCATCCCTATGATACTCGAGTGTTACTTCGAGTCCTCCACCCACTTGCTCCGAGTCATCTCACTCCCTCTCGTAATCTTCTTCTTCTTTTTTTCTTCCAGTAAATTAAATTTAAGCTTAAGTTAAAAATATAACATCAGTTATACGACCTCGCTCTCGCACCTGGGTTTGACTCGAGGCAAACCCCCCAATTTCTCGAGCAAAATTTCGCGACGACCCAAACCCAGACACCACATGCACGTTGTACGTGTACACCTGAATTTCATCACTCTGATCATTATCGTAGCCTCTGACATGTCAACGATGATCGCTCCTGCCCAAACGATTATTCAATTCGATCGAATTTATCTAGAATGAAAATCGAGTACCTCGAACCAAAAGCTGGAACCAAACAAATCAGAAAACCCACCATAGCTCTCGCCACCGACCACCGGAAAATTCGAAACTTCCGCCAACTACTCGTCAACACTCCTACTTCCATCTCCCAAAGCCCTATCGCACTCGATGCATTGACTAGTGTGTACGAACCCAAAATCCAAATGCCATTTTTTTACAGTCCTTAAACCCTAGTTTTACTTCGTTCTCCCATCTCTTACAACAGAAATTTTTCTCTACATTTTTCCTGAGATCATTGATGGCCATACTTGCCTCAAGCAAGATTTAAACATTCGAAATTAGTACGATCATCAGAAATTGATAAAATTGCATATTTTGTTCAAATATAAACTGTACTTGAAATACTTAATTAAAAATCATTGTATTAAGTTTAAAAATCCTATCCTTAGCTGTTTATTCAAGTTATGTAGACAAATCAATAGGTTAAAATACTCGAAATAATTCATATGATTTCTTTTTTACTGTAAATTTGAATTTACAGGATCAAGTTCTTTCTCTTTCAAGCAAGAATTTTTTTCTGGACTATGGTTTAAGTTTAAACAACTGTTTTTGTTCAAAAATCTCAAGTTTAAAAGGTTCTATATGAAGATGTATTAATTTTCTTCATTTACTTTACTCTGTAACCAAAGTTTCAGAAGAACAGTCATTTAAAGATACTCAATAACTCATCATACATACATAACAAATTTTGATTTCCAATATGCAGTAAGCTCAAGATTTGATAAACCAGATACTTAGATTTAAAAGAAAATAGGTTTACTCACCTTCAATTTTGAAAAATAGAGAGGACTGTTGTTTGAAAGCTGTAGTATTGATTTTTTTCTAGAATCCTGTTTTGTTTCCTTTGAACTTGAATGATATTTGAGCTTGTAAATGGTGATGTTTTTCTTTTCCTTTTGGTTTTGCTATTTGCTTAACTTTTTACTGAACGAACCAGAACAAAGTTGATATATAAAGAGGATAGTTGTACAAATAGGTGCTATCTAGTATAGGCTTACTTCTTTTGTTGACTAAAGCTATTACTTTATAAACTGAAATGAAGTTTACACTTCGGTTGAAAGATTTTTCTTTCTTTTGTGCTGAGAGGATGGGGGCATTAAATGCAAGTCCTATTTGGTTTACAACTTATACTATTTGTTATGTATGTATACTTCTAGCTTTGTATAAGTATGCTCATATGTACTATTTGGTCTTGTTTATAGATGTTTAAATATTTTTGTTTATATTCTTACTTTGTTCTTACTTATGCATTTATTTATCTTTGTTTACTGATATGAAATAATCTTGTTTCGGCTGAGAGATTTGTTTTGGTGTACTTGCTTCTAATTTGTTTACAAGCTCATATTATTTGTTAATATATATGTACATATTTGTTTTGTTTTGGTATAAGCATGTACATATGTACTTTTGCCTATATAAAAATCCATCTGTTTATTTGTTTATCTACTTTTGCAAGCTTCATTACATAGACATATTTTCTTGCTTGCCTTTTGTGTTTCTTACAAAATTGTTATAGTATAAATTTCATTTGTAATTATTTTATAGTTTGATTACCAAATGTTAATTTATAACTTATATTTTATTTTATACTTTTTATTACTTTTTAAAGAAAATTCATTTTGAACTTCCAAATCAAACTTTTGTTTATAATTCTATTCAATTGAAAATATTTACTTTGAGTTTCAAATTCAATTTATAAAATAAATAAATATACATTTCTTATTAAATTTGAAAATTTCAAACAAATCCATAATTTAATCTAAAAATTCAATTAAATTATAAATTTGAATTCGTCATTAAACTGGGATCGTTACAATATTGTTGATTAATTTATGTGAATAATTAAAGGTTAATTAATGTGAATGGTTGAAGGTTATTTAATTTGTGTAATTAATTAAAGGCTAATTACTTAATGTAATTAAGATGATAATTAAAGGGTGATTAATTAATTTATTTGTAATCAATTAATGTTAAGTAAGCAGGATTTAAAGGTGATTAAAATAATTAATTTAATTTATTTAAATTAATTAGAAATGGTGTGACTAATAAATCTTTCTTATGGATGATTGGGATATATTGAATGCCTTGAATTGGTTGATATCTCTAATATAAGGTGTTTTGTGATATGATATGTTTCGGTTGAACATTGATAATGTGGTTATCTATCGATGATGAATTGCTGGGTAAAAGTGACATCCTGTATTTAAAATTGAATTGTATTCACTTAAATAACTTGGGTCAAGATGACATTTGATTCGAAGAGACCGGGGTCGGGTATCAGTAAATACCCGAAACCACTTCGATTTGTAATCTACAATAATTCTTTATAGATTTGATATGTGAAATCAATAGGCTGGAATGGAATGATTTAAGAAACTGGACCATTGTAACTAAGTAAGGATACTTAGGGATCAGATTTAAGAAATAAGTATAAAAAGTTATGAACTCGTAGTAAGGTACGAGTTACCCCGGGTTCTAAATAAGTTTATGTATTAGTATTTCATGTTAGATGGGTTTACTCACGTTGGTTTCCAGCCTGACCTGGGTGTTACTTTGTTGTAATGCTCGAGTCAGACCGAGTATTACAGCTTTCCAAGTTAGGACGTTCGAGAGCTTAGGAGGCGAGCTGGATGGCAGGAATGTATGGAGTGTCCCGCTGTGTTTTGGAGTTGTATTGTTATAGTATGGGACAGGTTATTTACAACTGTCCAATTTATGCGTAATGATTGTTCTCTGATGTATTGTTGTAAAAGTAACAATTACAGCTTTCCTTGTAAATGCTATAATGTGATATTATATTTTGATCCGCTGTGAAATGTGAGATTCTGTGTTTGTTTTCTATTTCTTCTTCTACCTCTTTCTTCTTTACCCTAACAATCTGAGATTTCCGGCGTTCAATTTCTCGGCACTCCTACAGTGAACGTATTAGTGTCGAATTCTCGAGGTCGAAAATTTCAGGTCGTTACAGATATATACCCGTAATTTCAGGTCATTACAGATATATACCCGTATATATTTAAATTGCGGATTGAAATGATAAATACCCGTATCACTTGACCATAGGATAGAAAATTATATACAGACACTGTTGGTCTATATATAAAGGTTTTGGAAATGATTTCTATGGTTTTTGGAAAGAAATATACGGTTTTATAAAATATTGATTTTTATATTATATATATTATTTTATATATAGTTAAATGATATTGGATTTTATTAAGCGAAAATTTTAAAAACTAATTAATAATAAAGTAAAAATTAGATATAAATGAAATTATCAAATTTAGTTTTGAAATATTGAATATTTAAAGCTTTGAAATAGATTGAAATTGAAATGGTATATTTTGTGGTTCAAATCTTTGTTTGAATTCGATATAATTTGAAATGGTTTATTTATAAACTGAATTGGATTGAAATTTATGAACTGAGAATGAATTAAGTTGAGTTTTGGAATTTGAAGTGATTTGAATCAATTTGGGAACTTTGAGGAAACCATTTTATTATATAAACTATTTTTAAAATAAACTAATTTAAATAAACTATTTTAATATACAATTATTTTTAATATAAAACTATTTTTAATATAAATTATTTTTAATATAAATTATTTTAATATAAAACTATTTTATACTAATTATTTTATTACAAACTATTTTAACTTATAACTATTTTATATAAATTACTTTCAAATTATATTATTATATATACTATTATTTAAACTGTTTGAAGGATAGTGTTTGATTTTCAAAGTGTTATAATTTCAAATGTTTTGATTTCAAAAGTGTATAACTTTGAAAATACTATGACTTTGGAGAGATATTTGAAATGAAAATGATATCGTATTTGGTTGTGAAATGGCAATGATATTTTGGTTTTGAAATATAAACTATTTTGAAATGACCTCGGTGTTATAAACGATTGGTTGTTAAAGAGACCGAGATCGGATATTTTCATACTCTCTGCCAATACCGAAAACCACTTTAACAACTGTGTATGCGGTGGAGATTCCAGAATGAAGTAGGATGGTGGCGACGATCCTATTTGAGGTATATACGTGGACCCGACTCCCATGAGTTGGCATAAGGTGGCTAAAACAGGAGCAATTGACGGGCCAAGTGAGGTAGCTCCTCCGATTGGACACACTCCTTCGATACCATTCTATTGTGATTGATTGGGTGCACTCCTTGGATTTTTAGGAGTGTGGCTCAAGGTGGGCGATTGCTGCGGTTTTGCGTTACCACCAGCCCGGAAGTGTAATTGGTATATTTACCCTGGCATTGCCTAGTTGTGCCGTGTCACCTACCATAGCGAGCTTTACTACGAGTTTGATTTGTGTCGTACCTATGGAGTATCCTCTGGTAACCTCCCGATCTGGAGGTATTACGGTAGTGTATAGACTATTGGCACTATAAAATGTGTTAAGGGGGATATGGGTAACGCCTTAACGCTACTTTTACATAGTTTACTTTACTTTAGACATTATTATAATAGCATATATTACTACATAGTAGATAGTTCCACGGATGCTTAGAGGATGGTTATCCTAGACATCCTTTGAGTTACTTGTATTTCAGTTGTTATTTCACTTGAGTTGGATTTATTGATATAAGAATGTTAATCCTGACTCGAGTGTTTTGGTGTTTTCTTTACGCTCGAGTCAGACTGAGTGGCACAGCTTTCGAGACTCACCTTTAGGATTGGAGCTTCGTTTGGAGATCCAGCTATATCCATTCAGCTTTCGGTGATTCAGTTGACTCCAGTGATGTATTCTGATGTTGTTATTCGACTATTGTTTATTGAGACTTCTTTGTATTCGAGACTTCTATTGTATCTTGTTTAACTCTGGTTTGTATATATATAGTAGCTTCATAAACTACTATTCTCTTATTTCCACTACTTATTGTTATTTACTCTGTGTCTGTGATTCTATGATTGATTTATTTACCGTATATGCTGAGTTTTGCCAAATTTAAATAACAATCTGATATTTTGAGCAATTCAATTCTGACATGAATGGATGCGAATAGTTGAAAATTTCAGGATGTTACATCCTATTTATTAAATTCAAATAAAACTAACTATTTACTTTTAATAAATATAAATTTTTGAATACCATTTTGTAAAGATCATTTATATATTACTATAATCAACTATAGATAAATAAAAATAAAAAAATATCCAAAATTTAACTTATTTAATCGAAACCCAAAATTCATCATGTTCCAAACAATTTCTGTCACGTACGGGAATTTTCGACTTTCGAAAATTCGACATCGATACTCACTTTATCGACTGCCGAGCAATCGAGTGCCGGAAACTCCAATAGTGAGGGTTTTAGAAAGAAGAAGTAGAAGAAAAGATAGAAGAAGAAGAAAGAAAGAAGAAGATAGAGAACAACATCAGAACAGAAAACAATATCAGAATCTCACATATCGCAGCGGAACAATATATAATAGATAAATGAATAATCTTTAAAACAAAGGACTATATCATTTTATACATACATCAATCATCAGAGTCAATATACAACAATGGACAGTTATATAACTTGTCCTCATACAGAATACACAGCGGAATAAATACTATCAGATACAAATACTACGTCTCGTCATCCAGCTTATCTCCAAAGCTCCAGAATATCCAGAATATCCTGATAATCTAACTCTAGACTGCCCGTGTGGAAATTGGTAGGCACCCAGAGTTTAGAAGGGAAACAATAAACTCCGAGTCAGTCATGGTGACTGGTGTGAGATCGTAAAACAGTTATTTATCTTTAAAATAAACAACAGGAAAACTTTAATGTCAATTCGCAATGCTTTTGGAAAATGAAACTACCATAAGACCTCCCACCACACACACAATGCAAACGCAGACTTGGAGGAGATTTCTTCTTATGTTAGTCAAAGATGCTTACTACGCAAAGTCAAATCATTTTGGATATTATTATTAGTGCATAGTGGAAAACATTTCGAAAGTAGAATATAAATCTTAGCCAGCATAGGTACCATTATATTATGCCTGCTATAGCTGCCTCCTGAGGAGACAGGTTATACAATTGAAATCGTAAAGGCTCGTATTGTTTCTTTGGATTTCCAACAAATGGTCAGGCTAAGGAACTTCCTTTTCCACGATGGGTACGTCCCTGGAATAGACGACCCGAGAAATAACCTAACATTACGGTTAAATCTCTGCCAACACAAGGCCGGGTTACCTCTGCAAAAATAGGTAACTACTGACACGCGTATGCCATCCCCCGATCGTCACCGATCTTCCCGAGGATCCCCGATTCGCAACAAACCACATAGTAAAAATAATGCAGTAACCACAGAGGTTAAGTATCTGGGCTCCATACCATGATACCACCTTTATCCAGAAGGAATGACATACACTAAGGGGCGCTACTCCCTAGAACCTTGCCGCATCCTTCCTGTTTCGACCATTCCCGGGGTGTGAGGCTCGACGAAGTCTCGTCCACAAAGCTACGCTTTCTACAAAGCCATGCTTCGGGTCAAACAAAATGATCAACCTATGATCACAAAGATATGAGATCAAACAAATGATCATATCACAAATGATCAAACACTGATCATTTCACAGCAACACTCAGTATGCCACGTTACCAAATTGGGATATATCGCTGATAAATTTCAACTACATAACCTCTGAGCTCGTACGTCTCAGAGAAGGGTGTTAAGCTAAGAGAATAAATTCTCCGCCACCAACAGAAATGTATTTGAAAGAAATCGGCTTTATATCTCAAATTGTAACGTCAGACACACAATCCATACAAGTCTGTTCCGGGATCGAACAGAACCGAAGGCACTTCTCACGAAGCCCTTGCATATCCGGATAAATTTCTAATCACGTCCGGACTTCCCGTCACTAAGGGTGATAAAACCTCTAAACCGGAGATCAGCCGATGTAGAGTAACTCGACGGTAATCCTTCCGTTTTCAAAAATATCCGGTCTTCAACACCGGTCTTCGAATGCAATTCATAACGACGTATCACATATTCGGAATGGGTTATACGACCCCATGGTCCTTTCCCGGCTAACCCGAATAGTGAGCGATTTATTTAAAAATAAGTGTGGCATTCAATTTCATCCAATTCACAACAAATACCCATTCAAGGTAATTATTGATAGTCGGTTATTTAACTATCAATAAAGATGCGCAACATCATCAGATTCCAAATAATTTTCCAAATTATTTATTTTCCAAAATATCTTTACTAGATATAAAATTTCCACACTTCAAAAATAAATCAATGTTTATTTTTAAAATGAATTCCCATTTCTTTTTATAAATTCCATATTGAATTTATACTTCAAAAATCTACTGATATATGATTTTCAAATCGTTTTCAATATTCAATTTCAATTTATCTTTTCAAAGATAAATTCTCAAAAACATTTCATTTCATTTTGGAAAACATTCCCATACTTATTTTATAATAAGTAATTCACAAATCTATTTATTTTCAACATTTGAAAATATTCGTTATACTTAAATCAAAATTAAGTATACCTTTCATTCTTTAAGGAAATCATTCTCTTAAGCACATTTATTTGAGTCAAAACGAATGTTACGTAAAACATCGTTACGGCGACTCAAAATCACTAGTATAGGGATTCGAAATTTAAGATAGATATGTAAATCCCAATACTATATAAACATTTCCTTTCGGAAATCATTTACTATAACAACAGTGTTATAGTCCATCATTTCCTTATTTCTCGAAAACGTCTATTTCAACAATGAATGTTGAAATCTATGGTTTCGATATTTAACACATTTTAAAACATCTTTAAAATGTTTACTTCATTTTTTTAATATCACTTCTTCAAAACTAAACCCATTTTACTTAACAATATATTCACTGTCCAAAATCGTGAATATACTTTACTAACCACATTTTCAATAATCTCTACACATTTTATTTCAATAAAAATTCGCTATTCAAAAATCGCGAATATATCTTCTTCAATAATTTCCTATATATATAATTTATCAAATTCAATTGATTTCGAATTTATAAAACAACGTTTATAAATTCTATTTCTATTTATAAAAACTACAATTTATAAATCTTCTTTATTAACTAATTCACTTTTAAATCTAAAATCGGATTTCAAATAAATTTCTAATCCTACTTCAATTCCAAATCAATTACAAATTGATTTCTAAATTTATTTTTACTACTAAAATAAATTCCTTATTCTTTTCAAATTATTCAATATCCTGTTTTTAACTGGATTCTTCAAATTGAAATCATTTTACATTGATTTCCCAAATTATTTCAATTTACCGATTAAATTTCTAATTGGATTTCCAACTTATCTCTTTTTAAATAAATTCCTTTTAAAGAAAACAAATTTCAATTGTTTCTTTCAATCTATTTAAAAATCCAAATTTTAAATTAAATTCCTCAATTTAAAATCACTATTATATGAAATTCATTTATTTAATCATTTCCATTTTATTCTGGAATAAATTCGATAATATTATAAAAATCAACTTTTATACTTTTAAATTCTTTTCTTCAAAATTTATTCCATTTCTAAAAATCAATTCACTTAAAAATTTCTACTTGAATTACAAAATTCAATTTAGTTTATTTTGGAATCCAATGATATCAAACATCCATTCAGCTAAATCTATAGCTTTCAAACAATTTCCAAACATCAATATGAACAATAACATCAATATAATCATTCACAGATTCATATCGCAGTAGAAATAAATTCAATCAATGTGAGGGGTCCAGTTGGATCCCTCCAACCTGTTTTCCTGCATCCAAAGACGTTAGCACAATACCAATTCCACTTCGAGGTGGAATATCGTGGTATATAGGTTTTTATAAAAATCTGCTTACTAACGGCGCAATAGGGTCTCATCCGCTATACGAGGCGGGAAATCAATCAATCCAATATATACATATGCCAATATGTATATATTGCTATATATATATAGATATATCCTACTATATCTAATATCATATCCAATCAACAATCAATAACTGCAAACATCAATTTTTTCGAGTGAGAAAAATCTCACCTTAGATTTTATTTTGCCATCCCATTTTCCAATCCAGACTGTTTCTTCGATTATTTTAACCTTGTATAACAATTACATAATCTTATTACTATTTGAACAAATCAAATAAATAAATTTTTCGCTTAATAATTTTAATTATCCAATGATTTCTTTTAAATAAATTTATTTGACTAACATTTCAATTTCTACTAACATTCCTGTTTCTTTAACTAAAGTCTCATTTACATATCTTTCATATTTAACTTACAATCAGTTTCTTTTCTTAAAATTTTATTTCTACAATCTAAATTTTAAAACTAAATTTTCCTTTAAACTTCACTGCATTTTTAAATCCCCTATATATATATTTGAATTTAAATTGAATCAAATTAAATGATAAAAGCAAATATACCTATAGAAACGAACTCCTGTTTACGAGACTGTCGACCACCCTCCAGACTTCATCGCTCGAACTCGAGCCAATTGAACTCCCCCAAATCCCAGTCGCTGCTATGAACGCGAGCCCACGCCTCCTTCGTCGCGACACTGCTCCTCCGGTGGACTCCAGATCGCCACTATCTCTACCCCATCGCACTTCGAGAATCCCCAGTCACCTTCCACGCGAGATCGTACTCGCGAATCAAATTACGACGTCGCCTGCACCTCCACAAATCTACGCATCGCCATCATCGATCATGCCGCTGCCTGCCATCGACACACTCGTCGACGTCGAACCCCAATCGCGAGCTCCACGCCTGACCACCCGCTCCCACTCGAGCACTCCCAGCTACGAGCTCGACCCCAGCCTGGCCTGACTTCCGCCACCACTCGCGACACGAGTCCCTCCTTCTGCCATCGCGCGCGCGCTCGATTTCGTGGCCACGCGATTGATTTCGAACCCATCGCGAATTAAAATTGAAAGGAAGAACTGGAGAATGGCTCGTATTCTCTGAGAATTCAATTTGAACAAACTCGAGGATAGAGGGAGGAAAGAAAATGAAGTTCGAATTTTACGGTGGCCATTGTTTCGTTTTTCTCTGAATGAAATTTTGAACGAGATAAAGGAAGGGAAGGGGAGTATTTGCAATCGAAAGCAGCATGCTCGACACGATCTTCATCGTGATTTTAGGCAAGAATTTAGGGAGATAACGTGCTGAGGTTTGACTAAATTTAAATTTAAATTTAAATTGAAATCGATTAAATTTCAATGCGTTTACACGCCGTATGCTCTCATATCAACTCCGAAAAATACGAAATTGGAAATCCGGTAATAATTCGATATTACGGACCCAATGGAACTGGTTTCGTCGAATTCCGAGACTGTGCCTCGGACGGCTATTTTTAAATATCGATTCGAACGATTTAATTTCAAAACCGATCAAATTACTTCTGAATTCATTTCTGAAGCTTCTATTATCTTCAGTATCATCAATACGAATTTTAAAAGCTTTTGAAATATTTTTCTCCAGCTTAAAATTGAAGATTCAAATTTTTATTCAGTATTCAATAGATTAAATTTTATAATTTAATCGCCAAATTCAAATTTATATCGGGGATTCAAATTAAATCATCGTTCAAATATTTAAAATTAATTAAATATTTTCAATTTAATTTGTTCGAAATTCTGGGTCGTTACAGACTTCCCTCCTTAAAAGAATTTCGTCCTCGAAATTACAAGTTAGGAAAAATGGTCCTTAACTCGTCTACTATCTTTCACAATCCAATAGTTTTATCAATTCTCAAAACAAATCTTTCTACTAAAGATTCGTTATCATTCCAACTATCTAACTTTAATTATAGGTTTCAAACAACATTGCTTTACTTCAAAACTCAAATTTAAATTCAAATTGAAATTTAAACTTCCAAAATTTTCTCAAAAATTTTCTAACACTCGAAATTCTCGAAAAATTTCGCCAGCGTCTCCTTTGCGCGGCTAATACGGTACGACTACAAAACGTCCCTACGGACTCTCAGATTTCAAAAAGAAAAAGAAAAGGCCAAGCGGCTAGACAAGAAAGTCATCGAATCTCATATTGGAATTTAAATACATACCTTTTTCGAGCAATTCAAATTATCTTTGAAATCAAAATTCCAATTCCTTTATACCTGTATGTCCTACTAGCCATAATATCTAGTTATAACATTCAAACCAATTTGCAAATTCTATTACAAAATTTTCAATATAAACTGCTCATACATTTTTACTTCATTATTGAAGTTACATAACTATTTTTCATTTCAAATCTCATTTGAATTAAATTCCACATTTCAATTTCTCATTTGAGTTAAATTTATCATTCAATTCAATTTGGATTCTATTTATCTTCTAAATATTGAATTTATCAATTATCTTTAGTTCACTTCAAACTAATCTCAAAACTTCATTTTATTTCACACAATTCAATTTCGTTTTCAATATTCAGTTTCAATTCTAGTTCACCTCTTTGGTTCAATCATCAAATTTGTCTTCAATTTTCCACTTTGGTTAAATCTACTTGCATTTAAACTAGATTTCAATTCATTTTAAATTTAATTCGTTCAAACCTTATTCATTTGGTCCATATTTAATTAGCTTCACTTACTAATTTTCTTTTTAATACTTCACTTTATTTTTCACAAATCTAAATTCAATTCAGTCTTACTTACTTACAAATTCGAAATGAATTTCAACCTTTTATCTTACTTTCATTCAAAATTTATTCACTTATACTTTCTTTAATTTTAACTTCATTCTTTAAGTTAAATTTATTCTATCAAGATTCAATTTGTATAAGTTATCAATTTATTTCTTATTTCATAAGTATTTTAATATAGTATTCCAGAGTCTTACTAACATTTTCAAAATCATTTTTGAAAACAATTCAAATTACCCTTTTTATTTCCAAAATAAAACCCAAATTTTCAAACAACTTTCATTTAAAACAATTTGGCAGCAATTCCTCTTTTGGAAACCCAAAAATGAATTCTAATGATGTGGCCATCATCATCAGGATTATTTTCTAGCGACCTAAAAGAGTTTAGAGCTTTCATCTCTCTAAAACAATTTTCCACAATATCAAATCCTTTGAAAAATTATTTTCAAACCAAAAAGGAATTAAACTTTCCAAATCTCCAAAATTTTCAAATTTTTTTTTTAAATTCATTTGTATGTGAATTTATTTCTTAACTTTGGAGTTACGATTTCCATTTTCTTATTCAATTCCAGTGATGATAATTCACTATTATTACTTCCTAACATCCAAACATCCATATACTATGATAATTCATAGAAAAATCATTTCTTTTCTATACAAAAATAGTTTTGGGCAAAATTATTCCATTCACCCTATTTTAAAACAATACTGTGTCGTCTTGCCTCGTTTAAGTGTTTAGAAATCTCTATCGATAATATGGCGTCCCACATACCGACCAAAATTCATAAACATCTCAACGGATAAGCAAACACAATATAAAACATTTTTATATTCAAATAACAAATACGCGCTCATATCTATTATTACACTCAACTCATTCTAGAGTACTACTGACTCTATCTCTAATGAGTAACACCCAACAGAGCAGGGTTGTCGCTTAACCATATGCTCTGATACCACGCTGTCACGTACGGGAATTTTCGACTTTCGAAAATTCGACATCGATACTCACTTTATCGACTGCCGAGCAATCGAGTGCCGGAAACTCCAATAGTGAGGGTTTTAGAAAGAAGAAGTAGAAGAAAAGATAGAAGAAGAAGAAAGAAAGAAGAAGATAGAGAACAACATCAGAACAGAAAACAATATCAGAATCTCACATATCGCAGCGGAACAATATATAATAGATAAATGAATAATCTTTAAAACAAAGGACTATATCATTTTATACATACATCAATCATCAGAGTCAATATACAACAATGGACAGTTATATAACTTGTCCTCATACAGAATACACAGCGGAATAAATACTATCAGATACAAATACTACGTCTCGTCATCCAGCTTATCTCCAAAGCTCCAGAATATCCAGAATATCCTGATAATCTAACTCTAGACTGCCCGTGTGGAAATTGGTGGGCACCCAGAGTTTAGAAGGGAAACAATAAACTCCGAGTCAGTCATGGTGACTGGTGTGAGATCGTAAAACAGTTATTTATCTTTAAAATAAACAACAGGAAAACTTTAATGTCAATTCGCAATGCTTTTGGAAAATGAAACTACCATAAGACCTCCCACCACACACACAATGCAAACGCAGACTTGGAGGAGATTTCTTCTTATGTTAGTCAAAGATGCTTACTACGCAAAATCAAATCATTTTGGATATTATTATTAGTGCATAGTGGAAAACATTTCGAAAGTAGAATATAAATCTTAGCCAGCATAGGTACCATTATATTATGCCTGCTATAGCTGCCTCCTGAGGAGACAGGTTATACAATTGAAATCGTAAAGGCTCGTATTGTTTCTTTGGATTTCCAACAAATGGTCAGGCTAAGGAACTTCCTTTTCCACTATGGGTACGTCCCTGGAATAGACGACCCGAGAAATAACCTAACATTACGGTTAAAACTCTGCCAACACAAGGCCGGGTTACCTCTGCAAAAATAGGTAACTACTGACACGCGTATGCCATCCCCCGATCGTCACCGATCTTCCCGAGGATCCCCGATTCGCAACAAACCACATAGTAAAAATAATGCAGTAACCACAGAGGTTAAGTATCTGGGCTCCATACCATGATACCACCTTTATCCAGAAGGAATGACATACACTAAGGGGCGCTACTCCCTAGAACCTTGCCGCATCCTTCCTGTTTCGACCATTTCCGGGGTGTGAGGCTCGACGAAGTCTCGTCCACAAAGCTACGCTTTCTACAAAGCCATGCTTCGGGTCAAACAAAAAGATCAACCTATGATCACAAAGATATGAGATCAAACAAATGATCATATCACAAATGATCAAACACTGATCATTTCACAGCAACACTCAGTATGCCACGTTACCAAATTGGGATATATCGCTGATAAATTTCAACTACATAACCTCTGAGCTCGTACGTCTCAGAGAAGGGTGTTAAGCTAAGAGAATAAATTCTCCGCCACCAACAGAAATGTATTTGAAAGAAATCGGCTTTATATCTCAAATTGTAACGTCAGACACACAATCCATACAAGTCTGTTCCGGGATCGAACAGAACCGAAGGCACTTCTCACGAAGCCCTTGCATATTCGGATAAATTTCTAATCACGTCCGGACTTCCCGTCACTAAGGGTGATAAAACCTCTAAACCGGAGATCAGCCGATGTAGAGTAACTCGACGATAATCCTTCCGTTTTCAAAAATATCCGGTCATCAACACCGGTCTTCGAATGCAATTCATAACGACGTATCACATATTCGGAATGGGTTATACGACCCCATGGTCCTTTCCCGGCTAACCCGAATAGTGAGCGATTTATTTAAAAATAAGTGTGGCATTCAATTTCATCCAATTCACAACAAATACCCATTCAAGGTAATTATTGATAGTCGGTTATTTAACTATCAATAAAGATGCGCAACATCATCAGATTCCAAATAATTTTCCAAATTATTTATTTTCCAAAATATCTTTACTAGATATAAAATTTCCACACTTCAAAAATAAATCAATGTTTATTTTTAAAACGAATTCCCATTTCTTTTTATAAATTCCATATTGAATTTATACTTCAAAAATCTACTGATATATGATTTTCAAATCGTTTTCAATATTCAATTTCAATTTATCTTTTCAAAGATAAATTCTCAAAAACATTTCATTTCATTTTGGAAAACATTCCCATACTTATTTTATAATAAGTAATTCACAAATCTATTTATTTTCAACATTTGAAAATATTCGTTATACTTAAATCAAAATTAAGTATACCTTTCATTCTTTAAGGAAATCATTCTCTTAAGCACATTTATTTGAGTCAAAACGAATGTTACGTAAAACATCGTTACGACGACTCAAAATCACTAGTATAGGGATTCGAAATTTAAGATAGATATGTAAATCCCAATACTATATAAACATTTCCTTTCGGAAATCATTTACTATAACAACAGTGTTATAGTCCATCATTTCCTTATTTCTCGAAAACGTCTATTTCAACAATGAATGTTGAAATCTATGGTTTCGATATTTAACACATTTTAAAACATCTTTAAAATGTTTACTTCATTTTTTTAATATCACTTCTTCAAAACTAAACCCATTTTACTTAACAATATATTCATTGTCCAAAATCGTGAATATACTTTACTAACCACATTTTCAATAATCTCTACACATTTTATTTCAATAAAAATTCGCTATTCAAAAATCGCAAATATATCTTCTTCAATAATTTCCTATATATATAATTTATCAAATTCAATTGATTTCGAATTTATAAAACAACGTTTATAAATTCTATTTCTATTTATAAAAACTACAATTTATAAATCTTCTTTATTAACTAATTCACTTTTAAATCTAAAATCGGATTTCAAATAAATTTCTAATCCTACTTCAATTCCAAATCAATTACAAATTGATTTCTAAATTTATTTTTACTACTAAAATAAATTCCTTATTCTTTTCAAATTATTCAATATCCTGTTTTTAACTGGATTCTTCAAATTGAAATCATTTTACACTGATTTCCCAAATTATTTCAATTTACCGATTAAATTTCTAATTGGATTTCCAACTTATCTCTTTTTAAATAAATTCCTTTTAAAGAAAACAAATTTCAATTGTTTCTTTCAATCTATTTAAAAATCCAAATTTTAAATTAAATTCCTCAATTTAAAATCACTATTATATGAAATTCATTTATTTAATCATTTCCATTTTATTCTGGAATAAATTCGATAATATTATAAAAATCAACTTTTATACTTTTAAATTCTTTTCTTCAAAATTTATTCCATTTCTAAAAATCAATTCACTTAAAAATTTCTACTTGAATTACAAAAATTCAATTTAGTTTATTTTGGAATCCAATGATATCAAACATCCATTCAGCTAAATCTATAGCTTTCAAACAATTTCCAAACATCAATATGAACAATAACATCAATATAATCATTCACAGATTCATATCGCAGTAGAAATAAATTCAATCAATGTGAGGGGTCCAGTTGGATCCCTCCAACCTGTTTTCCTGCATCCAAAGACGTTATCACAATACCAATTCCACTTCGAGGTGGAATATCGCGGTATATGGGTTTTTATAAAAATCCGCTTACTAACGGCGCAATAGGGTCTCATCCGCTATACGAGGTGGGAAATCAATCAATCCAATATATACATATGCCAATATGTATATATTGCTATATATATATAGATATATCCTACTATATCTAATATCATATCCAATCAACAATCAATAACTGCAAACATCAATTTTTTTGAGTGAGAAAAATCTCACCTTAGATTTTATTTTGCCATCCCATTTTCCAATCCAGACTGTTTCTTCGATTATTTTAACCTTGTATAACAATTACATAATCTTATTACTATTTGAACAAATCAAATAAATAAATTTTTCGCTTAATAATTTTAATTATCCAATGATTTCTTTTAAATAAATTTATTTGACTAACATTTCAATTTCTACTAACATTCCTGTTTCTTTAACTAAAGTCTCATTTACATATCTTTCATATTTAACTTACAATCAGTTTCTTTTCTTAAAATTTTATTTCTACAATCTAAATTTTAAAACTAAATTTTCCTTTAAACTTCACTGCATTTTAAAATCCCCTATATATATATATTTGAATTTAAATTGAATCAAATTAAATGATAAAAGCAAATATACCTATAGAAACGAACTCCTGTTTACGAGACTGTCGACCACCCTCCAGACTTCATCGCTCAAACTCGAGCCAATTGAACTCCCCCAAATCCCAGTCGCTGCTATGAACGCGAGCCCACGCCTCCTTCGTCGCGACACTGCTCCTCCGGTGGACTCCAGATCGCCACTATCTCTACCCCATCGCACTTCGAGAATCCCCAGTCACCTTCCACGCGAGATCGTACTCACGAATCAAATTACGACGTCGCCTGCACCTCCACAAATCTACGCATCGCCATCATCGATCATGCCGCTGCCTGCCATCGACACACTCGTCGACGTCGAACCCCAATCGCGAGCTCCACGCCTGACCACCCGCTCCCACTCGAGCACTCCCAGCTACGAGCTCGACCCCAGCCTGGCCTGACTTTCGCCACCACTCGCGACACGAGTCCCTCCTTCTACCATCGCGCGCGCGCTCGATTTCGTGGCCACGCGATTGATTTCGAACCCATCGCGAATTAAAATTGAAAGGAAGAACTGGAGAATGGCTCGTATTCTCTGAGAATTCAATTTGAACAAACTCGAGGATAGAGGGAGGAAATAAAATGAAGTTCGAATTTTACGGTGGCCATTGTTTCGTTTTTCTCTGAATGAAATTTTGAACGAGATAAAGGAAGGGAAGGGGAGTATTTGCAATCGAAAGCAGCATGCTCGACACGATCTTCATCGTGATTTTAGGCAAGAATTTAGGGAGATAACGTGCTGAGGTTTGACTAAATTTAAATTTAAATTTAAATCGATTAAATTTCAATGCGTTTACACGCCGTATGCTCTCATATCAACTCCGAAAAATACGATATTGGAAATCCGGTAATAATTCGATATTACGGACCCAATGGAACTGGTTTCGTCGAATTCCGAGACTGTGCCTCGGACGGCTATTTTTAAATATCGATTCGAACGATTTAATTTCAAAACCGATCAAATCACTTCTGAATTCATTTCTGAAGCTTCTATTATCTTCAGTATCATCAATACGAATTTTAAAAGCTTTTGAAATATTTTTCTCCAGCTTAAAATTGAAGATTCAAATTTTTATTCAGTATTCAATAGATTAAATTTTATAATTTAATCGCCAAATTCAAATTTATATCGGGGATTCAAATTAAATCATCGTTCAAATATTTAAAATTAATTAAATATTTTCAATTTAATTTGTTCAAAATTCTGGGTCGTTACAATTTCTATTTATAAAATACTCAAAACAATTCACTTAAATAATTTTCTATCACTAACAATCTTTCCAATTTTAAATAAAAATCATTCAAAAATCCACTATTTATTTCCAAAAACATACCATTTCATTCAAAATCTTCCACTTCAATTTATTTCCATTTCGATCAATTTGTTATGTGATCTCATCACAATAATAATCAATTAGAAATATGTAATTTTATTTTACCTAATTTAATAAATATCAACAAACAACGTATCACCAAAATATCAAGGAACTTATATCATAGAACATAGAATCAAAATCATAGTAGCGAGGTATCCAAAATAACTTACACAAACAATGCAAATAATCTCAATCGACCATCCAATGCCAATGCACAATTCAAACAATAATAATGAAACAAAAAACGCAAGGAATAAGATGATAGTTGTGAACAAAAAGAATTTCACTTACCTCAAGTGATGCTTGCCCAAGTCTTCGCCAAAAATCTCCAAATCAATCGCTGCCTAAAACATGAACATCAGCCTATGCCATACCTCCAGGTCGCCAGCACAGCCGCCATCTCCATCAATCGATGCCTATGCCATCAAATCAGCAAAACATGGCCTTCTTCACCCCCATTACAATGTTGCATCGATCTCTTGTTCATCACCTGAGCACCAGCCACACCACAGCCCCATTACGCTGCCAAACCCTCCACATCGCTCTACCACCCAACAACAGTGTTCCTGCTAATAACACCACCTCGCACTCCACTTTAACCCTACCTCATTGTCGCAAATGCGAATTCATCCCATCGCTGCACCCAAAGTCGTGTGCGCATCCATCTTCGATGCCACTAGTTAGACAAGTCACGAGCCTTCAACCACCTGCGGCTTCATCGCCATTGTCAACCTCAAGTCGCGTGCGCGATAATTTTTTAAAAGGTTAGATGCAATTTTTTATTTATTTGAGAAGTTTGGGCTGACATAGGAGAATTGTTACATGTTGAGTTTGAAGGGTGAGGCCAAGGAATACTAAAATAGGACAAATAAGAATAAATTTGAATGGGCTTGGACCTTACTCGCTTTGGGCCTGATTTTAATTCAATTTAAATTTTAATTCAATCTAGCTTATTTTCCATTCAAATTCAAATTTAATTTTCGATATTTATTTGCAAATATACTTCACTCCAGTTCAAATTAATTTACATTTCATATTTTATATAGATTAAAAAATTATTCAATTCAATAAATTACTCAATTTTTTTAAATTTAATTGAATTTATTAAATCATTAAATCAAAATTTTATGTTAAATAAGATTTAATTAAGTAGAAATTTATTTTTAAAATATTAATTATTAAATTTCTAATTCGAACAATTTTATTATAATTAAATTAATTTATCTATATGGCATAGAAATCAGGGCTGCTATAGACTTCCCCCTTAAGAAAATTGCATCCTCGCAATTTCTTGTAGGGAATTGTCATACATAACTCATACCCTTAATTTCTTCGTATTCTACAAACTTTTGTCAAATAAAAACTTACTCAATCCTCTATGTGGATTTCACACTCCAACTCATCCTATCATATGCCATCATATTAAATAGATTCGATTAACAACTTTATATTTTCGCATACAAAAGATTTTGTGAATTTTTTTTAAGTATCAGGTTTTCGAAAAATTTCACCAGAGTCTCCTTTGTACGGAGAGCATTCCAAAAAATCAAAACACAATATAATTACAAAATCAATATACATCCCAACACGGAACATCCCGAAACACGGAAAAACAAGATAATATCACAACATATATCGATATACCGTAAAAACGTGCCTATTCATTAACGTTTTAAGCAATTTACCTTATTATTTAGCAAGCAAAAGCAAGCTAACATTGCCAATTTGTCCAAATATGTCTCTTGAATACCTATACTTAACTTAAGTTTGAAAGTTTGAATATTAGCTTTATATAAAGAAGTATAGTAAAGATGATTTCATTCAAGGTAAAAGAAACACAATTCATATTTAACCCACTTTCCGACGAACTTTCAAAGGTCGAAACCACCAAATCAAGCTATGATTTCTAAAAATAAATTGTTGCATAATGTGTTACCATTTCAGAACAACTTTTAAACCGCAAAAATATGGATTACAACTCGAGTTACGCAGGATTTACCAAAGGTAGTAGCTCAGATTTGCCCCATATAAGCGCAAGACCATTCAAAAAAGAAGCATTTTTCATCTAGAAAGCTTTAAAATTTGCAAAGCAATCAAAATAAAAGTTGTTGCCTAAGTTATAAGCTTTTCAGAATGGGAAAAATCGTTGAAATCAGACAAACTGTTCAAAAGTTATAATCAAAACAATTCAGCCATGTTAGGTGGGGTTTGCATTTTCAAGACACCAACAAACAGAGATTTAATTCATGTTTCAATCATAGATAAGCTTAAAATTTTACATTGCACTTAAAATAAAATTATTTCTCTAATAACATAGTTTTCTGATGAAATTAAAATCTTCGAAAACATATCACTAGTTTGTGATTTATGATTATGACAAATCATTCTAAACATAGAAAAACCTCTATATACATCTTTTATATATTAAGCCCACTTTCAATAACGAACTCTAAAATTGATAGTAATTTTTTTTTTTCAAATAGGTTTACAAAATGTCTTCCAAATGTTTCCAAAACAATTTATCAAACTATCATTAAATTTACAAACCTCTTTTGATAATAATTTATATTACTTCTAAGTATACCACCAACATCTCAGAATTTTCAAATTCCTTGAAAGCAACTTTTCAAAACTTCCATCAAATTATTTCAAATTAGTATTTTTCTTCTTGCTTCAACACAAAACCATTTCAATATCTTTCATTACCACCAAAAATCCAAGTATATATTTATTCATGTTTCCAAATTACCAAACATTTTTTGTTTAAAAATATTCAATTACTAATAGAAATCTTCCTTTTGAATTTAAATTAAATACTTTTTAAATTATGGTTCCTAAAAACTTTATCATGTCTTTGAAGTGCAAGTCTAAAAACAAATCTCTCAATAGCCCAAACCAAAAGGACTTCAAGCTACCCATTGCTCATGTATATATTAATCTTCAAAATAAGAGTTCAAGCACTTCAAAATATTACAATAGTTCAAACACTCTACATCCTAATTTCTATATACTTAGCATGTTTCTGGAGTGCAAACGTAACTCAAAATCATCAAAATAACCTATGCAAACTAAAACGAGCTAGAGGATGTAAAAATATGCAAGTTGGTCAAGGTTTTGGAAAATATAAATTATTTTATAGCAAGCTCTAAAACTCTCCACATATCATCTTATATTATAAGTTTCCATTAGTTTTAATCCATTCACGTCGTGCAAAACAAAATTAAAATCGTCATATAAATAAATGTCTATATGTAATCTCAAGTTAAAACTATTTCTAACACTTCAAAATAATACAATTTACATATCACATACTTTTCTAAACACCATTTTAAAGTATTATATCTCTTATAAATTTTTTTTCTTAAATCTTTATCTGTATTCTTTTCAAAACAATGAATCTTCATTTTCCAAAACGTTGCTATATTTTCAAAACTTCAAATATAACATCCTAAAAAATATTAATTTTAAAGATAGCTCGAATATTTACTTCTCTTTTAATTTTTTTACCTTTAATCAAAGAAATACTATTATATATCCATATATGTATTTGACTAGAAAAATATTTTGATTCAGTTTTAAACGAACATCTCTTTATATACAACAATCCAGACATTCATTTATTTTAAAATGTACAGCGCTGTCATGTCATAAATCATAGTGATTCATTTCGCCAATTGGCTGCAGTGTTGACTACTTATGATAATATATCAACATTGTCTGGCCAATGATCTCAACTTCACACTAATATCCAATGGTCGCATACGCTGTTCAAAACATATTCAAATCTGGAAAAATAATAATTCTCATTTCCTTAATAATATATTAATCTACAAACTATATACAATTCTACGTAAAATATTTCTTATATCATTCCAAAAATATCCTGTCAGTTTTGCCTCGTTTAAATGTTTACGAAACCCTATCGAATACATATGCACCTACATCGAACAGAATTCTTAAAGTACTCGATAGACAAATTAACACCAAAACAAACTACTAAACATATTCAATCGTCTTATAAAATTAAATTCATATTTTATTAAATCATATGCTTGTTTGAATAAAATATTTATTTTCAAAATTTGTATATACATCCAATTATTCAATCATCAATAACAATGAAAATCGTCATACATCATCCACCCATAGAACCAAATAAGCGTTATACAACAATATACACATTTTCATACAAGCAAACAAATGCATTTAGCAGAAACCAATCTATCAATTTCCATTGTGTACTCTAATCACTACAGGATCTTCTTACTCAAGCCATATAGAGGTTTGTTATTCACCATCAATACCACCACTACTGGCTAGGCTAATAACTTTTACCTTTAAAACTTCCATCATTTCTCTACATCTCATATAGAGACTTAGATTTAGAAAAAGGTAGCTAAAATATACTATTTATATTAAGAAAAATACAAATACGTCCTCAGATGATTACCTTAGTAATTATCGTATCTACTACTATCACTTGAGTATAAACATTAATTTACCACACACACTCACGGGGACAATGACTCTATGTCTCATCTAAGGCCGGGACTCGTGTCTCTTATACTTTGTATTGTTGTAAACCTACTTTGATACCAACTGTAACACCCCACCCCTATACCCATACTATCCAAGAGTATTACTGGGTAGTAATATTAGATAATATAGAGAATAAAGATGTATGGAGTACACGTGTGAATATTCCATTAGGCTAACACTAGTATGTATCTCATTATCGAATAAATAACTCACCCTATACGTACACGGTGTCAGCGTAAAGCAATAAATATATGGGTTTTCAGGATAGAATGATACACAATAGAAATCATAGAGTCATCAACGCAGTTATAACATATAATATAAAATATACACGAATCCAAGTGGGATATAAAATAGGTCAAACTCCCACTATCTCAAAACATATTGTAACAAAGTTGTTATCATATGCTTTCCTATAGGTTAGAGATGACATGCGATATAGGTGGGCTACGACATTGATAAATGGAGCATATCAATACCATAATTAACATGAAAACTATTTTATTTCTTTAAAAAGCAATATCTTTTCACTAACTCCAATTATTTGTCAAATTCTTATTGGATAATAACTTTCTTTACCAAATCCTTTTCAGAAAACTGCTATAGATTTGGTTTCTCATTCCCAAAATAACTTTCAACCCATATAATTTATATTAATATTTTAATAATTATTAAGTTTTTCTTGAATAAAATTCATAATAATTTGAAAACACTTAGAAAAAATCCTCAAAAATCACAATAAATTAGATTCATCATATTCTTTAACATATAAAAATTTCAAGGCCAAAACCATTATTTAATTATTTTTAATAATTAAAACCCAAAATAAATCAATTTCCTTACTTAGAAAATTCACGAAATATTCATACTTGCTTTGAAAATTATGAAATTAAAAACCCACTACTAAAATAATGTTTCTAACATCATATCAAAATTTCAAGTCATTTAGGTATCATATGATAGGTTTTCATACTTATGCTTATTAAATAATTTCATAAATAAATCCAATAATTCATCAATAAGCATATAATCATTCAAACATTCAAAACATGCATCAAAGAATTTGGATTTAATGATAAAACCAAACCAAACATAGGAAACTTGAGATGGTTAACCATTATCCATCTTAGATTGAGTAATGGAGTTGGGATTTGATGGTGAATGGTTTTCTTAGCTTTTCCCCTTAGATCTGCCCTTAGTTTTCCACTTCTAAGTTTGATTAATGGCCGACCTCCTTGCGTTCTCCCTTGATTGTTTTTATGTGAGTAAAATTGAGAATGATATGAGAGAGGGAGGGTTTAAGGGATGAAAGATAGATCTATTCCTATTTTGGCCCTCTTATATATCCTTCTATGTTTTAAGTTCCAAAACGGTGTTAACAATTAATTAGTTAGGTTTGACCTTGTTATTTATTAAATATCATCCTCCTTGTTTTACTACACATCACATTATTCTATTTAGTTCATTTAATTAAATCTCCTGAATAACGTTAATCAAAATTAGGGGTGTTACATGATCTCCTCCTTAGACAATTTCATTCTCGAATTTTCAGTAAGGACTACATAATAAGCATATCAAACAATGCTAGTATATCCTACCAGCTACAAAGTCTATATACAAAAAATATAGAACATACCATCATAACATCTTAGGATAAGTATTCTAATCATGTCCTCTATCTCCCAAGTATAATCTTTCTCATTGTCACTCCAATGGACTTTCTCTAATCTGACTGCCTTGTTCCTTAACCTTTTCTCATTTCTCACTACAACATGAACTGGTTGCCTAATAAAAGTCAGATCCAGTTCTGCTACTAAATTTTCCGATGTAGTCGGAGCAATACTAGTTTTTGGATCATGTACATACTTCCTAAGAGAAGAAATATGAAAAACATTATGGACTCCTGCCAAACTACAAGGTAACTCTACCTGGTACGTGAGTTTCCCAATCCTCTCTATAATAGGGAACAGTCCAACATATCTGGGCATCAGTTTTCTCGACTTTCCAAGCCGTACCGCACCCTTCATCGGTGATATTTTAATGAAAACATGATCTCCAACTGAAAACCCTTAATCCTTATGCCTTTTATCCACGTAACTTTTCTACCTAGACCGAGCTTCCCTTATCCTAACTCATATTAACTCAATCTTCTTTGTGGATTCTCTTGCCATATCGGGATCAATGGCCAATATCTTCGGTCTCAGACCAATCTATCTCTGGTTTCCAACCAACATGCTGGTGATTTGTATGGCTTCCATACAAAGCTTCGAAAGGCATCATTCCTATACTAGTTTGATAACTATTATTATAGGAAAACTCAACCAAGCGCAAATGGTCTTCCCATGACGCACCAAAATCTAGTACACAAGCTCTCAATAAGTCCTCAAGTACCTTATTGACTCTTTCTGTTTGCCCATCCGTTTGTGGGTGATAAGTGGTACTCAACTTAAGCATGATACCTAACACTTCTTGTAAACTCTTCCAGAATTCACTAGTGAACAAGGCATCTCTGTCACTGACTATACTCCTAGGAATCTCATGTAATCTGACAATGTTCTTCATAAACAACTTAGCCAATATAAGTGCCATCTTGGTTGACTTAATAAGAATGAAATGTGCAATCTTGGTCAGTCTATCCACTATGACCCAAATACTTTCATTTCTCATGTTCGAACTTGGCAACCCATCAACCAAATTCATGGATATCAAACCCCACTTCTAAATTGGTATATCTAAAGGCTGAAGCAATGCTCTTAGCTTCTGATGTTCGGCTTTTACTTGTTGGCAATTCACATATTGCTTCACCTATAACCTACATCCCTTTTCATACCTTCATAGAAGAAACTTCTTTTCATATCCTGATACATCTTAATTCCTCCAGGATGTATAGTAAATTTCAACCGGTGACACCACCTAAGGACATCCTTTCTAAGGTTACCAACATCTAGAACACACAACCGTCCCTTCTTCCTTAACCATCCTCTCTGGTCAAGACTAAAATCTTTTAGATCATCAATCTCATTCCACTTTACAATCTTCTAATATTTTCGGCTAACAATGAGTCATCTCTCTACTTAGAAGCAATCTTCTTGATCAATACTGGTCGAACTTCCAAGCAAGATAACATTGTTGTATTCTGACTGGAACTAGCAGTCAATCTTAACTGCATATTACAAGTAGTCAACGCCCCTAAATCCTTTCATTCTGCCAACTATCTAACACCACATTCTGATGCTTCCTGCTAAGTGCATTCGCCACTTTGTTTTCTTTCCCTGGTGTACACTAAATAACCAAAATCATAAGCTGCTAAAAACCGCAACCACCTCTACTATCTCCTATTCAACTCTTTCTGAGGAAATAAATACTTCAAAGACTTATTATTTATATACAATTAGAATCTTTCTCCTATGAGGTAGTGTCTCCACACTTTCAATGTGAAAATCACCACTGCCAACTCCAAATCATGAGTCAGATATCTAACTTCACGTGGTCTGAGTTATCGTGAAGTGTAGGCAATTACTTTACCCTTTTGCATCAACATAGCTCCTAACCTTTTTCCACATGCATCTATATAGACCACTAAATCCCGATTCCTATCCGAAACAACTAATACATATGCATTGGTCAACAAATGCTTTAATTTAAGGAATGCTTCCTCACATTTATCGAACCAAATAAACTTTATGTCCTTTCCAGCTAGTTTAGTCCAAGGTGCTGCTATCCATGAGAAATCCTTAAAGAATCTCTGATAATAGCTAGCTAATCCAAGAAAACTCTTTATCTTGGTCACCATCTCAGGTCTTTTCCAATTATTTACAGCTTCAATCTTAGCTGGATCCACTAACAACCTTTTCTATGAAACTACATGACCACGAAACTTCACTTCTCTTTTCTAGAAATGACACTTTGAAAACTTCGCTTTTAGCTCATGCTGCCTCAACATCTCGAGTACTATTCTAAGATGAATATCATAATCTCTTTCATCCTTAGAATATATCAAAATATCATTAATGAACACCAATACGAACCCATCCAAGTGCTCTTGGAAAATTTAGTTCATCAAGTTCATGAAGAAAGCAGGCGCATTAGTTAACTAGAATGACATTGCTAACCACTCATATGAACTGTATCTTGTTCGAAACGCCGTCAAAGGAATATTGTCCTCCGCTATCCTTAATTGACAGAACTCTGTTGCCAAATCCAATTGGGAAAATACATTGACTCCACTTAATTGATCAAATAAATCATCAATTTTCGACAAAGGATATCAATTCTTTATCATCTTCTTATTCAGCTTACAATAATCAATACACAATTTTAACGACCCGTTTGGTTTCTTCACGTTCACCGCGGCCGCCCTCCAAGGCAAACTGCTTAGTCTAATAAAACTCTTCCCTTCTAAGTCCACTAGATGCACCTCTAACTCCTCCATCTTGGTAGGTGTCATCCTGCTAGGCGCTTTACTAATGGATTCAGCTCCAGATACATGATCTATTCGAAACTCAATAGCTAATTTATGTGGTAGTCCTGTAACAAGATCAAAACATCTACAATATTTTTACAATATAAACTCGATTTAACTAATCTTCCACTTCTATGGCACCCAATAAAGCAAAACTTTTGGACTCTAATTCTCAACTGAGTATATAATTTAGTCACTACTATTAGAGATCTCAATGATATTTTCCTATCTTGGAAAAATATCCCAGCATCGTATATGCTCAACCAATCCATACCCAAAATAACCCTAAAACCCGCAAAATCAAACACAAACAAACCGCAGGCAAAATTATAACCTAGAAACTCAAACTCCAGATGGTCACATCTCTTCCCTAGAGTGGCACACCCTACTATTGGATTAGCTACCCTTATGGAAGTAATAAGATATGATGGTTTTAGATCTAACTTATCTACCAAGCAATTAGAGATAAAAGAATGTGATGCATCAATATTAAACAATACTATAATTAGTATGCTATGAATCGTAATCTTACCTTCCACCATAGACTTTCCTTTCTCAGTAGTAGTAGGTTTAGAAGATGATGGTTCCAAAACGAAAATCTTTTCTTTATCAGCTCTAGTCGGCTCTAGACGCTGATTCTTATAGTGCCTCATCTGGCCGCAGTTGAAACACTTCACACCTTTCTTTTTCTACAAACCTTCTTTCCCTTACTAGTTTGACACTCATGAGAAAAATGTCATTTCTTATCGCACTTAAAGCAAATAAGATCAGCTTTCCCTTTCTTGGCATCTCCATCCTTCTAAGCTCCCTTCTTCTTGAAGAACTTCCTTTTCTTACTCTGAAAGCCCCGAGTCTCCACCGACTGCTCTTTTCCAAAAATCGCAAGCATCTCCTCATTCTTTATAGTCATGTCCACTAATATATTACTCGAATCTCAAAGATGTGCATAGTCGCTTTAGTAATCTCCGGCTTCTAACCCTGGATAAACTTCTCATTCTGCTTAATCACGGTGTCGATGGTAGCATATCTATACCTATACAGCTCATCAAACTTAGTAGCATATTCTAACACTGACATTTCCCCTTGCTCTGGTTCCATAAATTTCCTAAGCAAGATTGACTTGGCTACTTCATATAAGAATCTCTCCTCGAATCTCCTTGGAAATTCAGCCCAAGCCAATTCCTCTTCTAGTGCTCCAACGGTCACTCCGTTCCACCAGTACAAAGCAGCTTCTTGCAATTGCCTCAGTGCCAACCTCCTCTTTTGATCATCATTCAATCCTAGGTCAGTAAAGATTCTTTCATAGTGTAATAGCCAATTCTCTACTTCAATAGCATCCTCAGTTCCAAGAAAAGGGTTTCCTCCAAGACTAGTATAATCTTGGTTTAGCTTAGCATAGTTATTACCAATCAAAGCCATGGGATTAACCCCTCACGCATTAGCAACATTCCCTCCAGCCAAACCAGTAGCCGCTCCAGCTTGCATCATGTTGACAAAGAATCAATACATAGTCTCTATATCTACTTGTGGGGTTCTAGCACCTACATTGGCATTTGCATTTTAATAAGCATTTGCCTGTCGGCCTTGGTTCCTTCTGGTATTGGGTCGAACATTTCCATTGGTTGTAGTGCTTCCTCCATCAACATTCACTCTTTCATTTCTTGCTTCCATATCTTTCTTTTTCGTAATCTACATACAAACCTTAATAAGATGCAGAAGAAAGGTCTAAGAGAAGGGAGAATACAAACTTATATATAGCAAATACAAGTAAGTTACTATAGCATTATCCCATACCCAAATCTTATCCCTGATTCATTAGGATTATGCTTTCAAAAATCTTTTAATCTTTTGATTTTTACATAAATCTATCTTCTAATACCAACTTATAACATCCTCCACTTTGAGGTCTGAAACTAAGTGCTACGGATGTTGCAGTCATCTATAGTATTAATTTCTAGTGATAAAATGCGGCTATGCTAATCATATCAATAATCAAAAGCAAATGAATGTGAAATTTTTTAACCATAATTTAATAGAAAACTTTCACATTTCATTTCATAAATAACATTTCATATTAATTATATAATCTCATTCGCAGTACCACGTACAGAGAAAATATAAATAATATAGAATACTCCAAAAGTAACATATGAAGATGCCCCTTAGCTGATTAGAGTATAACACTTGGCAATTATATAACTTGCTATTACATCCATATAGACAAAATCAAGCAACACATCGGATTAGATAAGAACTCATAAATAGTTAGATTGCCTCATTATGTCTCCGGAAGCTTATCCGTCTAATTGGAAACCTAAAAACCACCACTCTAACCTACTCAAATGAGTACCCCCAGAGTTTAAAGCGAAAAACAAAAACTTTGGGTGAGACAAACAGTTTGGTGTGAATAATAACCTACCATCTCGAACCAAAAATAAATATCTAGTGAGTCCACACCGCTGAGTGGAACGAGTTTTCCCCTCGCTAGTATCTTAACCAATATATCAATTGTATACTGTGCTCTTGCATTCACAATGGTTAAAACATAACAACATAATTATATGCAAGTTCCAATATGGATAAGTCTGACTCTTCTATCAACATAGGGTTATATCTACCTTAATTTCACCAATTCTCACAAAAACTGACTATCTGTCTTAACTCACTGTTTTCCTATGGTCACTATGAACCTATTAGTTTTCATGGGCTGACTAATAACTTATCATGGCTCTTAAGGACTACCTGTCCAGAATCCTACTTTTGGTAGGATCACTAAGAACCTACTGGTTTCTACCAATAATAATTTCTAATCATAGTTTTTATGCGATCACTACGAACCAATTAGAACTCTCCCATAACATCTCTCAGATCATAGTTTTCATACGATGACTATAAACCAATTGGATTCTTCCAATACGCTTTATTCAAGTCATATTTTTCATGAGATCACTAGGAACCGATTGGATATCCTCTAATAATATCTCTCAAATCATAGTTTTTATGGGATCACTATGAACCTATTGGACCATCCAATACCATATCTCATACCATAATCTTTTGATCGGTTCTAGGCATCCTAACTCTTCTGATCTATCCAATCTCCTGGATGTAATTCTGCTCACCCAGGATGTTAAATCTAATTATACTCACTAATGAATCAACCTAGGTAGTTATTCTGCTCTTTTATATCCCAAAATGCAGTTATGGGTCATGATAATGTGAGTATGACAGTAATAATAATGAAAAATAGCTGATCAAATAAAATAAGAACATATAGCATCCATCATTCAAATATGTTCAATCAACTGGGATCTTATAACTACTTAATCTTAAGTAATAACCCTCTTTGGTAGTTTTAATAAAAACTTGGGCTAAACAATAGTTTGTTCCTTGAAAACATTTATCATTATCTATGATTAATCCCTTTAAGTTATATTTAAAACAAGGAAAATATAGCCCTTTACTTTATCCAAAATATTACACCAAGATATATATGCCTTTTAAAAAGCATTGATGAATTTTGAAGTCACTTAGAGGTTGTCGCACCACAAAACCATAGGCTATGAAGCAATATATAATAAAACCATTGAATTGATAAAGTGTGGCATTGATATTGCCTATATGGGAATATCGCACCCCTCTATATCGTAACTATGTTAAAGTATATGATTTATAAAACATAAGGTCATAAGGCCAAAACCATTTATGGTGCATATTATAAATACATATTGATCGTCGAATACAAGCGGCATAGTTATGGGATGCATGGTATAAAACTTTAAAACTTAGAAATATGAGAATGTCGATATTAAGTTAAGCGGCATCATTGTCATAGAAAACCAATGTAAAAAATAGTAATGGCATAATAGCAAAAAAAAGGTGGTACAAAAAAATAATGACACCATTGCCTCTTTATAATTTATGTTGGAAATAGCCTATAGCGGCACTATGGTCAAACACAACGGCATGAGAAAATAGTGGCATTGGAATCATATGAAGTTGATATTGAAAACTGGTGGCACTGTTACCTTATGGATTTGATGTCAGGATAGAAAATATGCGGCATTGAAACATGCGGTATAAAATAGGCAGCATAGAACATATGCGACATAGAAGACTAGCGGCGTCACCAACTTCGTAGACATCAATGTCAATGTTGATACATCCAAACCATAGTGGAATCATTGCATACCAACAAAACTGCCAGCGTATGCATCCCTATAGGTTAGAGACATAAACGGGCTAAGCCATTGATTAATGCAGCATGGCAATACCTTAATTAACATGAAAACTATTTATTTCTTTAAAAAGCAATATCTTTTCATTAACTCTAATTATTTATCAAATTCTTTTTGAATAATAACTTTCTTTATCAAATACTTTTCAAAAAAATGCTATAAATCTGATTTCTCATTCCCAACATAATTTGCAACCTATATAATTTATAGTAATATTTTAATATAATCATTAAGCTTTTCTAGCGTAATAAATTCATAATAGTTCGCGAATACATGGGAAAAATCCTCAAAAATCACAATAAATCCAATTTATCATATTCTTTAATATATAAAAATTTTGGAGATAAAAATAGTATTTGATTATTTTTAATAATAAAAGCCAAAATAAATCAATTTTCTCACTTAGAAAAGTCATGAAATATCCATACTTGCTTGGAAAATTATGAAATTAAAAATCCACTTTTAAAATAATGTTTCTAACATTATATCAAAATTTCAAGTCATTTGGTTATCATATGATAGGTTTTCATACTTAAACCTATTAACCAATTTAATAAATAAATCAAAAATTCATCAATAAGCATATAATCATTCAAACATTCAAAACATGGCATAATAACATCAAAGAATTTAGGTTTAATCATAAAACCGAACCAAACATAGAAAACTTGAGATAGTTAATCATTATTCACCTTAAATTGGATAATGGAATTGAGATTTGATGGAGAATGGTTTCCTTAACATTTCCCCTTTGATTTGGCCTTAGTTTTCCACTTCTAAGTTTGATTAATGGCCGGCCTCCTTGCGTTTTCCCTTGATTGTTTTTATGTGAGTAAAAATGAGAATGATATGAGAGAGGAGGGTTTAAGGGATGAAAGATAGATTTATTCCTATTTTGCCCCTCTCAAATATCCTTCTATGTTTTAAGTTCTAAAACAATCTTAACAATCAATTATTTAAGGCTCGACCTTGTTATTTATCAAATTCTATCCTCTTTATCTTACTACACATCACATTATTTTATTTATCTAATTAAATCTTTTGAATAATGTTAACCAAAATTAGGGGTGTTACATATACAATGTATAAATCCACTAAATACATCTCAACATCATCAATATACATAAGGCTATAAAAATAGATAATGCTACACTAAACAACTAATAGTCTAGCCTTCGTCTATGCCCAACAGTCATAATCTAGTCAACTTGTCCCTGAACCTGAAATGTTTCGGATAGACCCGATTATTATATAAATAACACATGGGTCAAACTATGTCTAGAATGTAAATATCAACATAACATAACAACTGGCATGGAATAAACAAGTGCAATACAAGTGGCACATGCATATCTCAAATGATAACTTATCTCAAAACCATGCACATAAAAGGTAACCCATTTTCGAGTAAAGTCGATCAATACGTCAAGCATGCATATAATCTAGTAGGTGAAACCACCATAACCTAACTATCAGCAAACATAAAGCTCATCAACAATATAGAATATGCTCAATGCCCTAGATTATGTCTTAGGTAATCGTAAAGTAGACATACCCGGGGTCCGTCTATCTCAATATATGTATAACACATAATAGTCACCTAAATCAATCATACATGAAATATAAATATGGCATACCCTCGGTAACTAGGGTAATCTCATAGATAACCATATAAAGAAGGTACAAGGTCCAACTTCATGCTCTCAGCATCTCTAGCTATCCTTGATAGCTTTATAATCAATGTGTGTGGGTTACACAACTACAAAGACACCCAGTCTCATAAATAATCCAAGAGATCAATATCCACATGATAATAATCTAGACTTTCAAACTCATAGAACTTGAATTGGCTCTCAGCCAATGAAATAATCATATAGTGTCTCAGACCTCTACTAATCCACTCAACTCTTAGTATTATGGATAGTCATCGGGACTCTTAGTCCTATGTGCTGTCAATATCATAAATATATATTTCGGCATCTATCTCAACAAATGATCAATTCGGTCCTCAGCTGTAATCGCAATGATCTCATATAGGTGAATAAGTAGATGTCTATAGCATCTCATGCTATCTCATCAATAATAACCAAATGGGAGATTGACAGCTCTTAGCCTGCTCCAAGAGCCTTCCATACACGCTCTCAACGCTACTCCTACAATTTTAGTTACCTCGACGGCCATCATGTCCCAGTATCCATCAGGTGAAAGACTACGCAATGCATAAGTCATGACCCTACAAGTTCCCCTAATAATAACAGACTGCCTAAGTGACACAGGAGTAGTGGTCTTAGCCATATATATCAACAAGTGTGCCATGGATTCGGAAAGTGACCCTACAATTAGGCTACTAGGATGAATTTTATCCAATTTGGTTTACTTCCCGACGTATAATAGGATTACACACAATAAATAGACACTCTTATGGCCCTCAGTCTACACACTCTAAACATGCATCACCATGATATAATATTCCGTATACTTGACCATGTTAGAGTGACATCTACTTACAGAAAGTAATTGAACAAATATCAAATCAGACATCCCATACCACCTGGTGTTACTTGCTCATTTACTCAATGCTCATAAATTGCACTCAGCATTGCACAATTATTCAATATAACAAGTCCAAAGAATAATCGAAGAATTATTACCGAAGGTCTCATACAAGGCAGTACTATAACTCCATTTATTCTAATTTTTTGTTACACAAAAATATATAGCAATCAAAACATACAATTATATTATTCATTCATTCGGAAGGCATTTTAAAATACACTTTTCCACAAAATCTCTAAAATAACTCTAAATATTAATATTTGATCAAAAGAAAATCAATTTATAATATTATCATTCTTTCCCAAATAATCCATTTAAAATTTCCAAATCTCTCGTTTAATCACAAGGAAATCTACAAATTAAAATTCAATTCCAAATCTCCAAATTTATACTTTCCTTAATAGCTTTACTCAAATTCTTTTATACTTAATACCCAAAGGGTTTTTAAAATTATTTCCTTTTCTATTAAAAATATTTAATAACGATAAACAAATACTAAGCGTATTACTTTCAATAATGTTATTTTATAAACTTCCAATTTATTAAATTCAAACAAAACTATCAATTTACATTTTAAAAAATAAAATTTTAAATACCATTTTGTAAAGATTATTTAAATATTATTATAATCAGTTATATATAAATAAATAAAATATCCAAAATTTAACTTATTTAATCAAATCCCAAAATTCATCATTTTCCAAACAATTTTTATTTATATAATACTCAAAAAAATTCACTTAAATAATTTTCTATAACTTATAATATTTTCAATTTTAAATAAAAGTCATTCAAGAATCCACTATTTATTTCCAAATTCTTTCAAAATCTTCCACTTGAATTTACTCCCCTTTCGATCAATTTGTAATGTGATCTTATCACAATAATAATCAACTAGAGATATGCAATTTTATTTACCTAATTCAATACATGTCAACAGAAAACATATCACCAAATAATCAAAGAACTCATAGAACATAGAATCGAAAACATGGTGGTGAGTTATCCAAAATAACTCACATAAATAATGCAAATAATCTCAATCGACCATCCAATGCCAATGCACAATTCATACATATTAATCAAACAACAATATGCAGGGAATAAGACGATAGTTGTGAGTAAAAAGAATTTTAGTCACCTCAAACGATGTTTGCCAAGTCTTCACCAAAAATCCTCTAATTAAATCGCTGCCCAAAACATGAACATCGGCCTATGCCACACCTCCAAGTCACCAACACAACCATCATCTCCTTCGATCACTACATGCGCTATCGAATCAGCAAAAGGTAGCCTCCTCCACCTGATTTCAATGCTGCATCGATCTCCAGTTAATCGCTTGAACGCCAGCCACACCACCGCCCCTTCACACTGCCAAACCCTCCACATCACTTTATCACCCAACTATAGCGCTCCAGCCAACAACGCCACCTCACATTCCTCTTCAGTCCTACCTCATTGTCGCGAATGCAACTTCATCTCATTGATGCACCCAAAGTCTTGCAAGCATCCATCGTTAATGCCACTAATTAGACCAGGTCATAAGCCTTCAACCATCTGCTGCTTCGTCGCTGCTGTCAGCCTCAAGTCGTGCGTGTGGTAATTTTTTTAAAACGTTAGATGCGATTTTTTTTGATGTAGGAAGTTAGGTTTGAAGTGGGAGAATGGGTAATAGATTAAGTTTGAAGGGTGAGGCCAAGGAATACTCTAGATTAGAATAGATAAGAATAAATTTGAATGGGCTTGGGCCTTAATCACTTTGGGCCTAATTTTAGTTCAATTTAAATTATAATTCAATCTAGCTTATTTTCCATTCAAATTTCAATAAAAAATTTCAACATTTATTTGAAAATATACTTCAATCTAGTTCAAATTAATATACACTTCGTATCTTATATATATTAAAACAACAATTCAATGAATTATTTAAAAAGAATTTATTAATTAAATTAAATTTATTAAATCATTAAATCAAAATCTTATATTAAATAGAATTTAAGTATAATTTTATTTTCAAAATATTAATTATCAACCTTCGAATTCAAACAATTTTACTTTAATTAAATTTATTTATTTATACGACATAGAGATAAGGGTTGTTACAATTTAGGATTTAATAAAAAATATTGATTGTGATTAAAGCTTTATTTTAATACATATTTTGCATATACATAGTTGCCTTGATTATATTACATATATACATGGTTATCTATTGCGATAGTGTTTTATAAGCACGTGGTGAGTATTGAAAATAGTCCTTTGCATAAGTTTTTTTCCATCTTAGAAAATAATTTCGCTTTTCATATGATCATGAGGTCTTATTTTGGAAGTGTGATGTAAGGGTGATTATATGGATTTCGTTTAGTAACTTAACTTTTGTGCATCTAAGAAAAAGGTATATAATTATATTTTCAATATCTTACTCTAATTACAATTAACAATTTACGCACACCTTATAATTTCAAATTAGTTGTATTAACAAAGGAATGATAGTTGTGATCTTTATTTAAAAATCTTCATATAAATCACATAAATGGATGTTTTTATGTTCAACTATAAATTTGGTCATTTTTCTCAATTTAACCAGTTTAGTTTATTATTTTGTACTAATATATATTTTTGTCAGTTCCTTATGTTATTCTCCATCCATCTTTTACCATGTTTTTTAAAATATCATGTTTATACTTTTATGAATGCACCACATTGCATGTTTATGCTAAACATTGGAATTAGTGGTTCGATTAATGGTGTGCATTGACAATTACGTCACCATATTTTATAAAAAAATTATGATTATTCATCTTTGAAAAATTATCAACATAAGGATAGACGAAGTTTTATGAACTACAACCCATGTGCGTAGCATGGTTTCGCATTAGTATTTGATGATAATGCACTACATTGTGCTGCTTATGTAGTTAGAGTAACTCTGGCTAATGTTGTGAAGGCATATCATACTTTAAGAGCGTTTTGGAATTCTGGTGTTGGGCTTTGACGATGCATCCTAGATTGTGATTATTGATAGCAGGAAGCTTTTAGGTCTGTGTAGTTTAGTGTGGAATTTGTTGGGTCATGGATGTTGTATTTGGAATTTACGCAATTCCTATGCGACGTAGCTTTTGGCCCATTTTATTCCATATTACATTGTTTTCCTATGAAGTTGACTTTATGTAATTCATCCTGCACTAATTTCTTGATGAAAAATGGGTGTAATATGCATAATTCTCTCCATACAATGAGTGGTGAATTACTTTTAACTGTTGGTGAGTAGGAATTATGTATTTGTGGTTATGCAGAACAAAAAAAATGACTCAATGCGAGTCTTCTACATGTTAAAACAATTAAGTCAAAATATAAGGTCCCATGTATGAGGTGCAGTAGTATTCGAATTTGAGAGCATCGCTAATCTTTAAGTATCTAAATTATACATTGATTGTGATTAGTCACAAGGCATCATATTTGGGTATGTGTTAACTACTTGAAGTGAAATATTACTTAAAAGTGGTTTTGTCTTATTCATTGTAGAAGGTTAGTATTATCGTAATTGGTAGTCAACTTAAAGTTAAAATCTCTGAATAGAGTAAATGGTTAATCGATAAATGTTATTGGATTGAACCAATGACTTTACATTGACATTAGAAAATTAACTATAGGTATTATTGGAGTTTTTGACCATTGACCAAACTCTAAATATTTTGATGATGAAAAGAAAATGTGCATAGAATATTATTACCAGGTGTAGCTTAATAAAGATTAGATATTGGATTTCACCTAAATGACCTATAAGTAGCAGAACCCATACTCAATATTGTACTTTAGTAAATTCCATGCAGACTTTAATGTTTAAATTGTTTAAATATTACTAAGGACTGAGTTCACACTAAGGGGTTAACACAAAAATGTTTGTTATTAATTTTCAGAGTTTAACTTATTTAAATTAATTTATAAATGTTGTAAATTAACAGTAAAAAGTAATAAAAATGTTGTATTAAATCTATACGGCTTTTAGTTATTAATTTATGGCCTTAAAATTAATTAAAATGATATATAATTTTTTTTTGATAGAAATGATGCATGATCTTAAGATCATATAACCATACTAGGTATGTATATATATAATAAAAGATACAAAAGTCTCGGGCAAGAAGCCCACACCAAATAATAACTTGCAACATGTATGGTCATGTACAAATATATCAAATATGCATAATAGAACTTACCAGGCCTAAGTATAACAAAAACAACAATGTCAAATATGATCAATATCAAAACAACCACTTTAAATATAACCAAAGAGACAACAAGTGATAAATTCCCACGCATGACGGAATCGACCAATGAGCTCGAGGCAGTAACTGTAACACCTTGGAAATTTAGTGGAAAATTTAATCAAAAAATTAAATTAAAATTAAAAAGGGCTAAAATAAAATTTTCACAAATGTAACAAAATTTGGCTACGAAACTTGCACCATTGTGTTTGTAGCGATTTTATAGACAATTTATATATATAATACTTGGAATCGGAGTTGGTACGGAGAAATTACGGACATTTGAAAATTAAAAATGAAATAAATTAAGTATAAAAACTTGCTTAAATTAAATACGTTCAGCGGTCGACCATTGGGGTCCATTGGTCGACCAATAGCGATCGATCAGTCCCTATGAACGGTCGACCGGTTGATGTCTATTTTTGGATCTGGAGCATGAATTTGGAACACAATTGAACCAAATATTTTTCTTCCATGCCAAGTTTCTGATATGCATCTGTAATTCTCTAGGGTCAATCTACACTCCATATCAATCTGTAACCCCTATAAATAAACACCCAATCTAACCCTAATTTTATTAGAAAATTAACATCATATTGAAACTTTGGAAAAATTTCTTCTCTCTACTTACAAAAATTTCTTTAAAAAGAAATTAAAAGCAAAGTACGAGAGTATTATAAATCAGATTAAGGAGGAGCAAGCCAACAGGTGTAAATTCTCTGACGGAATTTAGAGTTAGAGCTTGGATCTGAGGTAAGCGGGAACAAGATTAATAAGTTGATTTTTTAAAGTTAATTTTAACCTATTCTGTCTGATCTAGGTTGTTAGAAATCAAACTGAAAACCCTAATAGTTTAACTCTAAAATTTGGATTAGAAATTAAAGCTGGTATAAATCGGCTAATGTCATCTTACCCCAGTTAAACCCCTTTCTGTTATTGAGTAGAAACCCTAAAATTTGGTTAACTCGGAATTAAACAGGTATAATTAAACGAGTATAAATCTATGAATTTGATATCAATAAAGGTAGGATAAAATTACAAAGACTGGTTAGTGTAAATTGTTGCCAAGGGTTTATTGTGTAACTCCAGAATTTATTAGATGAACAATTAAAAATCTAAAATCCTAAAATTTACACTGTGACCGGTCAACTGTTTACCTTAAGTGGTGGACCGCAAGCCGTCGACCGAAAGGGTGTAGCAGTCGACTGGTTAATGACTGAAATTCGTAATCTAAACCTCGGCATAAGGACCAGGTTGGAAATAAAATTAATAATAGTATGTATAACCATGTTGTATACATATGTGTGGATGTTAGAGATAGTAGGGAAGCTAGTTCCCTATGAGTTGATGTTAGGACGTTGCGGTGTTGGGTAAATGTTCTTTACCCTATGTGGGGTCAATTATTCGACTGGGGGCGATTCGATTACAAATGGCAACACATGAGGTTCTATGATGTATGCGCAACACTAAAGGATGTCTGATGAAGTGTGTGGGCTTGACACAATGGGACTCCTTAGTATTCACGATCCTGGTGCGACGTGATACTATGTTGTTGATGGATCTTGGCGCGTGCAATAAGAAGCATATACTACGATCGAGAGGTGGACACGGATGCAGACGATGAGATACACCAGCGAATTGGCATTGCGACTCACCCTCGATGAATAATTGGATTACATGTGGTCATCATTGTGGGAAATTTATTCCTATGTGTTAATTGTAAGGAAACCTATGTGATATAGTTACGCGTAGACGTAATTTGAGATGTAGTCCTATACGAGAAGGTTGTAGGATGTTCCTATATTTAGTAGCACTAGTAGTAGTGATCATATATTGAGTAGATCTAGTAGTAGTGTTCCATAATGAGTAGCTCTAATAGCGGTAGTCGGTCGTTAGTTGTTGAGGTTGGATCCACAGTTCGATCCTCGTAGAAGCCTACATAAGTTGTTAGTGTAGGTGTGATGAATAAAGAGCCTTAAGTAAAGGACCCTAGGAATGCACGAACATTTGTAAGACCCATTAGATCACATAAAGTAGAATTAAATTTAACTGCGCATGATCATCATATATTAAACATGTACTCATCTATCAACTTTTGTCTGCCCCGCTCTTTTTCCTAGGGGTGGGCATAAACTACACCGCTATACAGAAACCGCCCGCACTGGACCATAAAAATGGTGCGGAAACCTGCATCGAATCTTCTAACCAAAGCAGATACCCCAAATCGGACCGACCCGCATCGATACGGTTCGGTTGCGCTTTGGACGATTGAACTAACCATATTAAACCGGACTGAACCGAAAATTTATACTAGTAATCTAATGATAAAAATATATGCAACTCCTATCTTATTTTAGATTCTACCGATATACATTCTATTTTTAGCGTATGTTGTTGTTGTATTAATAATAATCGCTGACATAAAGGAAGAAGTTATAGTTTTAGTATAATATTTTTCATCTCATTTTTTATGAATAAATGCTAATTATAATCTTATGCTAGTCATTTTCCTTAATGATTATGCATTGATTAATGTTGATGTTTGGTTAATCTACCAAAAAAATCTCACTTATAGGCAAATGTCAAATTGAAGTATTCATACAATTAAAAACTAATCTTTCATTTCAATATAACATTGTGTGTTTTAACCTTTAAGTGTAAAAGTTTCACACAGTTGTCTTCGTAAATTGATTGTTGATGGAAGTAATTCTCTTATTTCATATTTAATATGGGTTTCAAACTGGAACAGACCGAAACTGAACCGTATTACATTCAAACTGGACCGAAACCGAATTAAAAGATTGGTATAATGATTTGTATTTTTGATTAACCATTTGATGTGGTGTGGAAGCGGTTTGGACTCCGAACCGCACTAAACCGACCCACACCTACCCCTACTTTTTTCTTTCTTTCCCCACCACAGGAGAATAGGGCAACGGTGATTTAGCCTGATTTAAGTACATTAAGAGACGATCTCATCACAAGAGTTGCTTATCCCTTATTTACTCTTTATTTAACTGTTTATCTATCAGTACTTAGTATTTCTTTTATCATACTATTATTGGTATTTCTACTTACTCTATATTTGACTACGTACTATTTTTTTGAGATTGTGCTTTTGAGATACTTTCGAATTGAATATTTTCTGTATTTATATCTTGTTCCAATCCGCTGTGAGTTCTGAAAGTGTAGTATATTTTAGATCATATATGTTTGATTTTAGTCTCTGTAAAGTTTTAAAAACCCAATAGCTCATGCTTCTTGGCACTGACACGAGTCTGAAAGTCACCTTATGTTTTGGATCGATGTGTCAAGGAATGTGGGTTGTCACATTTGGTGTCAGAGACTAGGTTTAAAGTTTCTTAGGTATTAAGAGCATTTTAAGAGAACGTACTTGAAAGTTTTTAAAAAGAAAATGGTTTGCCAATTTTTTTTAGTGTTTTCCAAAAAGTTTTCAAAATGGGTTTCCAAAGTGTGTGTATATAAATTTTCAAAAAGTTTTCCAAAATTTATATATATTGTAATCTCTCTCTCTTATTCATGCCTATGTTATCTCTTATTCGTGCCTATATTATCTATTGAAAGTTGCTAATAAATTCTTAAAAATCATAGATAGAAGGTGAGTGATCCCCGGTTTAGGCTCAAGCAACACAACCGAGATTCTGGGCATGAACGTCCCAATTTGGTTCCGCCCGTATCTTCAAGCGAGGGGACAAGCCAAGCTTAATCCCACTAGAGGACCCATGGAGAGAGTGATAGGTGCAGTTCCTACCCACCCACCTATCGGAGATTTTGCTAATTTATGTAAGGATTTCACTAGCCTTGGAGGAAGCTGTATGTGGGGACTGAGTCATATGTAGATTCTAGTGTCGGAATTGAGCCAGCCCGCAATGGAAGTTATGGGTAAATTTCAATTTTTTTTACCATATTGAATTTTTATTGGGCCTATGAAGTCTAATTTATTTAGAATATTTCTAAATTTGACTTAAATAAAATCTTATATTTTATTTAAATTCATATATTTTGTAATATAAATTTAATTTGTTTTGATTTAATTTATATACATGTATCATTAATGTGTGTGTGTACGCGTGCATGTTGAACATAATATTCTATGGAGGATATAACATGCATGTATATAGATGCTAAGATTTACATCGCAACAAACACATTAGCTCATTTTTTATATATTGTATGTTGTTCATATATGTGCACGTGTGTGTGTATTATAAATATGTTTCATTATTAAAATATTAAAAAATATACTTTTATATATACATATGTTTATATATATATATAATTATATAATATTATAATTAATAACTTAAACCATTTATGTATATATATGTAGATAAATAAATGCACTTATATATAATATTTTAACATATGCGAAATATAAACTAACTATTTGATTATATATATATATATATATCTGTGTGTGTGTGTTTTATCCTGCCTTTTGGTTAGGCCGAGATATCATGGATTTGGCTAAAGTGGATGGATTGAAAATCGATTACATTGAAAACTATGGACAATAGTTGGTTGGATTCAGATGGACAATGCTCAAAAAATGGCTAAGTACCCAATGAAGGTGTAATCAGTATGAAGTGACAAGGAAGGACCCATGAGGCCATATTTCAAATTTCAAATCAATCAGAGTTCATATGCTCGAGTTATGGACAAATGAAGAATTTATATGGATCGATTTAAAACGATCCATAAAACAACATAAATTGATGAAGATCGATCAATATCTCAAGATCCACAAGACCAATTCGCTTGAAACTTACAGAGTATTAATAAGCTGAGGAGTGGAGCCTATAAAAAACGATCGCAAGTCAAAACATTGAAGTTCAAGGATGGTCGATCGTTTTAGGTTGATCGTTTTTGCCGATCCTTAACAACGATCAGTATGACTCAATGAACGGTCCAAGTTCAATCAAGTTCAAGGATGGTTGATCAATTTAGGCTGATCATTTTTGCCGATCCTTAACAACGATCGGTATGACTCAATGAATGGTCCAAGTTCAACCAAGATTGATCCATATCTCACAATCGACAACTCAGATTGACTTCATATTTTAGGGATAAGTTCAAGAAGCATGTGGGACGCCCATAAAACGATCGCATGAAAATTGGAGAAAAAAATAACAATTAGCTAAATTTTGGCTAATCATTCCAGGATATTGAGTTAGGTCCACTGATCGTTATGGTGGGCCCCTATGGACCTGAAGATCCTTCAGCCGAAACCTTAGCGAAATATCCCATCATCTCTTCCTATAAATACAGGCCTCATGGTCCATTTTCAAGGGGTACGCTGCTGGTTACAGGAGACTTCATTGTAATCAAGTGCTATCTTTATTTCTCCATTGTAATCGGATTCATAAGTGATTAATAAAGGCAATACTTCAAAGTGGACGTAGGCATACAACGTTGAACCACTATAAATATTTGTATTTCTGATTATAGCTAATTTTCTATTATTTGTTGATTTATCTCCTCGCTTTAAATTTGTTTTTCTTCATTTATTTCTCTACTAAATCTATTCTTGGGTGTTTGTGACCAATTTTGGCGCAAACATTTTGGTGCTTTCACCGAGAAAGCTAGCCTCCACGAATTTGGAGTTCAGAATTGGAACCAACTAGAGAACTTGGAATTAGAGAAATGATGAAACCGTCAATAAGGTGACTTAGAGTGGACAAGAGCCATCATGAAGGGAGTCATGAGGTTTCCTCAGGGGCTAATCAAATCTCAATCTTCATTACCAGAGACGGGATGGAAACAATGATGGATGCTATGTAGGAAAGGATGCTAAAGAAACAGAAGGAAATGATGCAGAACCTACTCCGACAGATTGGACAAGCTGGAGCGCAAAACCAAGGAAATGGCATAACAAGAAACGTTGGAAATATGAATCATGAAGTTGAAGCAGTAGGAGCGGAGGAAAACTAGAATCAGGACCATGGAAACAATGCTAACTGGATGTAGGATGGAGTGGAACAGCCGAGAGCGGCCCTTGACCAACCAAGAACGATCAGGGCTGATCGATCCACTCTTGGGGGCATCCTTCCAGGTCATGCTGGATCGATCCCAGGTAGAATACCGGGTGGTGTCATGCAGTTTGGCATCAATTGGAATGTGGATGCTCATCTAAAAGAGCAAATTTCAGGATTCCCACGTGGACTCGGGGGGTAGGTTGGAGACAATGATCGAAGAATACTACCACTGAATGATAATGATAGATTGGCAGAAATGATCAGATGAGCTATGAGAGGAGGAGTGGTAAATAGGGATCTGGAAGATGTAAATAGGAGTTCCTTCACTCCTAATATCAGGAATGCTAGGAATCCATCGAAATTCAAACTACCAACGCTTGAGACATATGATGGAAAAATGGATCACGCTGTTCATCTGACAAGATACATGAGACACATGGAAGTATTGAGGGCATCAGAGGAAGTCATGGCACAATGCTTCCCCTTGTACTAAACGGATATAGCTGCACTATGGTTTAGATAATTGGAAAGCGTCTCTATTAGCACATGGACAAAATTGATCGAAAGGTTTATGAGGCATTTTAGGGTTCACAACTCGAGACCCAAAAATGTGATGAGTTTAGAAACACTAAAATAGATGATCGAAGAGTCTTGAGGAGTTTCATAACACGGTTTAATATCGTGGAGGCATCGGTGGATCGTTCAGATCCATCCATGGTTTAGATGGCAGCTGTATCTGGTATTGCTGATGGCATAGAGTTCAAGGATTCACTGGCGTGGGATCCACCTATGGATCTCAGGGAGTTTTATCTTGAAGCGGAAAGGTTCTTGCGGTAGGAAGATGCACGAGCAAACAAACCGAAAGTGAATGCTGTGCAAAGTGGAAGATCGTCAGGAAATGTAAACAAGAATGATAAAGGCAAATAGAAATGAACGATGGCATTAATCTGTCAAAGAGGCAATGGAGAGAACCAAAATTCTCTTCTTATGCGGATTTGACCGAATCATTGGAAAGGATTTATTTGGATACTCAAGGACGCCTTTAGCATCAAAGGCTGGCAAGAAGAGGACCCTCCGAACACGAGAGGGCATTAGGAAAGCATTGTCTATGTAATGACCCACCTTTTTGGATAGTTTAAATCGACAATAAACCACACATGTCAAACTCAAACCTTTCAAAAGAAGGATTGTTATGGGGTAAATAAGAAAAAGCAGAGAAAGAAAGAAAAACAAACACAGAATCTCGCAGCAGAATGATAAAATATAATAACCAAATAAACAGTTCATGAAGCTGTTTGCAAATAACATTTTATTATAGTGTTACAAAACATATCAGAGTTACATACAACAGGAATGAATAAATAAATGCAACGGAACAACATGATGCAATGGAATAATGTAATAAATAATAATAGTATACAAATCCCCGTCTTCGTCCTCCAAAAAAGCAGTTTTCGATACACTGAAAAGCTCAGACTGATCCGAGTGAATTGAAAAGACAAAACACTCGAGTCAGAACTAAAAGATCTTATGTAAGTTAGATCAACAGTAAATAAATATGAGTGTAAAGGCGTCGGAGATGTTTAGGGGGTTTGACATCTCCTATCCAGTATCTAACGTGAGTGCAATAACTTAAGAGATGTTCGGGATTCCATCTCCTAAGGATCCGTTAAACTATCTACATACATAGTACAATACGCTATTATAATAGTGTCTACAATATAGTAAAGTATTAAAATAGCGTTAGGGGGTTACCCATATCCCCCTTAGCACATTTTATATAATGTCGAAGTCTATACAGTACTGTAAACTCCACCATAAGTTAGTGGGCTATAAGGGAGCACTCCATAGGTATGACACAAACGAAACTCGTAGAAGGCGCGATAAGGCATGTGACTAGGCATGCGAGGCAATGCCAGGGTAGGATTCTACCGTTTGCAGAACCAGGCTGGTGGTAACGCATAGTAGCCACTACCGCCCACCTTGGAACACACTCCTATAATAAAATCAAGGGGTGGCCACCAAATCAATCACAAATTCATAATATGGTATCGAAGAAGCATGTCCGATCGAGGGTGCGACCTCACTTGGCCTAGATATAGCACCTGTTTTAGTCACATCAAGCTAATCCACGGGAGTCAGGGCTATGTAAATACCTCATACAGAATCTTTCATCAAGCCATCCTACTTCATTATGGAATCTCCACCATGTACATAGTTGTTAAAGGGGTTTTCGGTATTGGTAGAGAGTATGACAATATCCAATCTCGGTCTCTTTAACAACCAAATGCTTATTTCACACCGGATTGTTCTTTTACATTTCAAAAAATCAATTCATACTTGATATCAAAATCTCATATTCAATTCAAACCATATCACTTTTCAAAATCATATTCACTTTTGAAATCATATTCACCTTCGAAATCATATCACATTTGAAATCATATCACTTTCGAAATCGTATTTTCTTTCAAAATCGTATTTCCAAAATAGGTTAAACCCTCATTTCAAAATCATCATATTCAATCAAATATGTCATTTAAATCCCAACTTAGGTTATAACATCATTTAACCATTTTGTCTTTTAAATCAAGGATTTGAATATAAACACTTCCACTTTACTTAGTCTGAAATTTAGAAAATAATTTAGATAGTTATAATTTTTTTATATAGTTTAACATAATTAAAATAATTTTTTTAAACAGTTAAAATACTCTAAAATATTTTAAAAATACTTTAAATGGATTTAAGATAGTTTAAGTAGATTTAAAATAGATTAAATAGATTAAAAATAGATTAAAATGGGTAAATTAGTTTAAAATAGGTTAAAATAGATTAAATTGGATTAAATAGATTAAAGTAGATTAAAATAAATTTAAATAGTTTAAATTGATTAAAATAGTTTAAAGTAGTTTAAAATAGATTAAATTAGTTTAATAGTTTGAAAATTTTAATAATCAAGATTTAAAATAATATATTTTTAAACAGTTTATAATAAAATGGTAAATTTGAAATTAATATCAAATTAAACTATTTCTACCATTTTCTACAAATCTGGACCATATCCAGATTTCAACAAAACTAAATTTTCTTTCAATTCAAATTTCCAAAATTCATTTCAATTTATATTGATTTCAAATTCATGTTGAACTAAAATTTTAAAGCACTTCAATTTCATAGATTTCAAAGTTTAAATATTCAAACATTTTCAATAACCCAATTTCGATAAATTTCAATTATATTCCAAAATTCAACTTTGAAATTTCCATTTTAGTTCTTTAAAAAATTCATCAAACCAAATCCAATTTCAACATTTAAAACTTGGATTTTCAAAAATAATTCAGTTTATATAAATCAAATTTTATTTCAAAATATTATTTAATTGAATTCAAATTTTAAGGATTAAAAATCATTTAATTTAACCAACCCGGTGTTCGTATATAATTTTCTACCCTATGGTCAAGTGATACATATATATCATTTCAACCCGCAATAGATTTTAAATTTACGAGTATATATCATTTCAACCCGCAATCCCGAGTTAAAATTCAAAATCCATAAAATCGCTCGAGTCTATCATTTCAGCTCATCAACGATTTTTCCCTGATCTATAGATCGTTCGGGTATGTATCATTTCAAGCCATAGTGATTTTTCTAGTAATAACTAAGGGAACTTGTAGTGTTATAACGATACAAAATATAACATCCAGTCATTCATTATCAACAACCAACCATACATCACAATCACCATTCAAATCAATAAATAAATAACAATAATTGATTGATTATAAATAACAGGTATAAACAGGCAATTTAAAATTCAATATTACATTAAATGGTGATTAAATTCAATAAAAGTCAGATTTTACTGGTATGACAAATTTAAATATACCAAACATCAACCAATCAAATTCTAACCATATCATAAATTCGATTTAACTAACATAAGATAGTCTAGTAGTTGTGAGTGGGTTAAAACACTCACCTTTGATTTCAAATCGGTTTGAAATCCAAAATAAGACCCAAATTCGAACAGTCTTAGAATTCGTCCAAACCAGTTTCAAAATGTTCGAAATTTTGACACGATCCCAACGGAACAAACTGTGCATAAATTCGATCTCATACGTAAAAGATATTGAGATTATAACATTCGAAATTAAAATTAAATAAAATAAAAAGAAAAAAATGAACCATAGCCGATTACGTCACCACGCGTTAACATCTCCAGCTATTCACGAACAAGAACCCTAGCCTAAACTCTCGTATACGAGTGCCAAAAGCTTGGCCGCCGCCTTAGATCCGCTTCGCCGCACACTTGGACAGCCTCTAATCGACTGCCAAACCCCTTATGATCTCCGACCTCATGAATGACCATCCATCATCAACACTCGCGCCCTAACAGATGATAGCCATCACCATGTTAACTTTGATCTAACTGAATTGTTGCCGCAAATCTGACCAATGATTCGATGAACTTCCTACACGGATGAACTCCCCTCGACAATCTCCACGCATCTATACCCACAAATCGACGATCCGTCGACGATGATCAAACCCCAATGAATGGCAGAGATTTAATCGCCAATTTCTAGACACATAGAGACCCAAATCGAAAAAAAAACTGCAGATTTGAATTGCACTCGTCGAGAGCTTCGAATCAGTATATGATATGATAGGGTTTGGAGGAGTTTGATTTTGAAATTGATTTGGGAATTAAATTTAGGGTTTGTAATCTGAATTGGTTTCTACCATTAGAAGAAACAGATAGCCAGAGAGAATTGTACGTATGTAATCAAAAATAAAAAGACTGCTAGGATTTAGAATGATTTATTTATATGAACAAAGCCGGATAAGAAAATGAAAACGTATCGGATTTGTACGAACGATAATAGCGATCCGAAAAGCCCATTCTGCCTCCGAAACGAAAGTGGGCCATCCTATATATCAAAATAGATATTTTCGATATTTTTAAACTCAATGGAAAAGGTTTCAAGTCTTAATTTCATCGTATAAAGAAGTTAGCTTTTAAAATTAGCTTATTTCAATTGAATTCAATTAAATTGATTTCTACGCGTTTCGAGCCAGCACGATCAAATGACAAGTCCAATCGCTACGAAACTTGAAATCCTACAATAATTCATTATTACAGATCCGATGAAACTAGTTTCATCGGAATCCGAGACAGTGGCCAAAATTGCTATTTTCATGTTAATTAAATAAATTAAATACCTTTCAATTCAATCTTTATAATTAACAAATTTTGTCACTTCTAATTACACAGAAATTAACAATCTTTTTAAAACCAATTACCCATGTCAAATTCAATGTTAATTATTGCACTAATTACAGTGTTCAGTTTCAACTGTAAATTCATTAATTATAATTAAAAAATCCCAAAAAATCCATTTATCTTGATTTCACTTTTATTATTAAATCAATTATTGCCTTATGAATATAATTGACATTACTATACATTTTATTACATTCACATTTTACAGTTATTGTCTTAACTCATATTAATGCAATATTAAATTATATTTAATTGCACTTGATTTCCAATTTAATTTAACAAATTAAAGAAATAGGTAACAAATAACAATTGTCAACTTTTACATAATTTAATCACATATAAGTTTATTATCTACAACAAATGCTATAACTATTTATATAACACCGATTTTATTTAATTACAATTAATTACCTATTATTTCACCAATTAATTTAACATTTAATTTATTTCCTCATTTACAATTTATAACCAATTATAAATTTTCCATTATTTCAATTACTTGAGATTACATACAAACAGTCGTTAATTACCTTAAATTAACATTATTAAAATTACATTCTAGTTATTATTCTCATAAATAAATCTTAAATTTTTCCCAACACCAAATTCTAAACTTATTTGATTAATAAATTTAGTTAGCGAAAATTACAGATCATTACAGTCTATTCCATGAGATAGATGGGCACAATACAAATGACTACAAGCATTTAAAGGATATAGTTAAGGAACATGTAAGGAGTGGTCAGTTGCAATAATACGTGAGGACACGAGCTGCGGCAGTGGAACAGAAGCAACCACCGTCCACCTCGAATGAAAATGACATTGGATCAAGGCATCATCGTAACTTGTCATCAATTGATTAGGATGGTATGGAATAAGTAATAACTTGTCACTTACATATATATGGGCTCGAGGACGGTCCCTAGGAATGCTCTAAGATGATGATGAACCGTAGTGCTCAGGTTTGTGAAATTTTGTTTATTCTTGTTTACTTCGAACTATGATTTTCCTAATATTTTGGTTTATTAGTTTTTTGGTTATATGGACTCTTAATTTATATTTTTCCAAATGGACTTTGTAATGCTTAAATTTGGATTAATGTAATAAATAACATAGGTCGTGATTGTGTCCTTGACCGGAGAGATGGGGCAATAACCGCAAGTCATGAGTTCCTTCGTCGGAGAGCGACATGATGGATTCATACACGAATTAATTCCTCGATCGGGGATCGAGGCTGGAGAAGGATACCCCACGGATTACGTCCTCGATTGGGGATCGAGGCCGAAGAAGAATACCCCACGGATTAAGTCCTCGACTAAGGGTCGAGGCTGGAGAAGGATACCCCATGGATTAAGTCCTTGACTGGGGATCGAGGCCGGAGAAGGATACCCCGTGGATTAAATCCTTGACTGAAGAGTCAAGTCCAAAAAAACCCAACAGGTCATTAGGTACGGATTATACCTGGCAAGGAGTACGTCTCTTCGTTGGAGAGCGATAGGACCGGCCTACTCAGGTTGTCGAGTATGAATTATGCTCGGCAAGGGTCCGTAGAGACCATGAACTCAAAAAATGATCCAGAGAGATCGTAGATTGGCTTACTGACTTCCAAAATTTCAAATGGCTATTGATTTGGATATTGACCTGAAGAGGTCGTGGATTTGGCTACGGACCCGGAGGGGTCCCGGATTTGGCTAACGACAGGGAGAGGTCATGGATTTGGATATCAGCTTCGAATAGTAATGAATTTGCTTTGAATGGATACGAATTTGGATAAAACGATCTAGAGAGATCGGGGGTTTGGTTAATGAATTTGGAATGGATTAAGAACTGTAAATCGACTCAGAACAGTCATGGATTTCGCTAATGATCTGGAGAAATCAAGGAATTGGATTAGCAACAGATTGGATTCTGGATTGGATAATACGGCTATCAATGGATTATGGACTTTGGATTTATAGTGATTCAAAACATGCCTTCCTACCGCAAGATATGTTTTGGGAGGCAAATATTATCCCGCCTTTTGGTAAGGTCGGGATATCATGGATTTGGCTAAAGTGGATGGATTGGAAATCGATTACACTGGAAACTATGGACAATAGTTGGATGGATGGACAATGCTCAAAAAATGGCTAAGTACCCAATCAAGGTGTAAATAGTATAAAGTAACAAGGAAGTCCCCATGAGGCTATATTTCAAATTTCAAGTCAATCGGAGTTCATATGCTCGAGTTATGGACAAATGAAGAATTTATATGGATCGATTTAAAACGATCCATAAAACGGTGTAAATCGACGAAGATCGATCAATATCTCAAGATCCACAAGATCAATTTGCTTGAAACTTTCAAAGCATCAATAAAATGAGGGGTGGAGCCTACAAAAACGATCGCAGGTCAAAACATTGAAGTTTAAGGATGGCCGATCGTTTTAGGCCAATCGTTTTTGCCGATCCTTAACAACGATCGATACGAATCAGTGAACCGTCCAAGTTCAACCAAGTTCAAGGATAGCCGATCGTTTTTGATGATCCTTAACAACGATCGGTACGACTTAATGAATGGTCCAAATTCAATCAAGATTGATCCATATCTCAAACTCAACAGCTTAGATTGACTTCATATTTTAGGGACAAGTTCAAGAGGCATGTGGGACCCCCCAAAACGATCGCACGAAAATTGGATACAAAAATAACGATCGGCTAAACTTTGGCCGATCGTTGTAGGATATTGAGTTAGGTCCACCGGCCGTTATGGTGGACCCCTATGGACCTAAAGAGCCTTCTGCCGAAACCTTAACAAAATATCTCATCATCTCTGCCTATAAATACAGGCTTCATGGTTCAATTTTAGGGGGTATGCTGCTGGTTACATGAGATTTCATTGTAATCAGATTCATAAGTGATTAATAAATGAAAAACTTCAAAGTGGACGTAGGCATACAACGCCGAACCACCATAAATCTTTGTGTTTCTGATTATAGCTAATTCTCCGTTGTTTGTTGATTTATCTCCTCGTTTTAAATTTTTTTTATTCTTCATTTATTTCTCTACTAAATCTATTCTTGGGTGTTTGTGATCAATTTTGGCATAAACAATATATATATATATATAATTAATTAAAGATAAATAATTTCATGATTTATTATGTATACATAAATTGAAAATAAATATATAATATATATAATGATTTTAAAATTTCTTCTAGTTTGAAACTAACTTAGATTTGCAGATATTATAATTTTAATATTTTAATACATATTTTCTATAAATTAATTAGTATTTTCGGCCATAATTAAATGATATAAAATAATTATAGAATAAAAATTCAAAATTTAAAATTTTCAAAAATCTAGGATCACTTTATAGGGGTTGCAAAAAAATTTGAGAGTTTTCTAAATCAAATTATTATTTTTAATAAAATAATCACTAATCGTCCGAAATTTATATTAATTATTAAAAAATATAAATAATGTTAAAAATTGTGGAAAAATTTCTGAGAGCTTCTGATATGATATAATAATTTAAAAAATATGAAATTAATTTTAGAATCACTAATTATTTCACATAAAATAATCAATACATATAATCATTAAACACTGATAATAAAATATATAATATAATATAAAATTATTTTTCGGTGTTTATAATTCATAAAAACATAAAAAAGTATAAGAATTTTTTTTGAATTAATATTATATAGTATATAATCATATATGCTTTTATATTAATAGTGTATATGTATTTATATACAAATTAATACATTTATACATATATATTAATAAACATGATTTTACAATAAAATTTATATAATAAATAATGTCTGATTATATTTGAATTGTGAACGTAAATATCAAAAATCATGCACATAACCAATCTGATTGTGATAACTACATTTACATACAAAAATCTCACCTAACTATTTATATAATAGCAATATATACATATGTATTCAGGTGTCCATAATTAACAGATTATAAAACATGATATTATATCTATAATATGAATGAATGTTACCTATTGGCTATTACAATTTCCTTTGAGTCCATATTGAAATAATGAATTCCTATCTCTTGATCCGTCAGATTTCTAGTCTAGAATCACCGACCTTTGGCTGTCGAATAGCTTTGGATTTAACTTGAATTTGATTTGATTTTGTGAGTTGATTTTGGGATGTGTTTCGATCAACAAATAAGATGATAATAGCGGCCAAAAAAGGTGTGTAGAGTAGGGCTTAGAGATCCATATATATATATATATATATATGATTGCATAAGGGAGAAATGAGTTAACCTTATTACTTATTTTCTCTTAATCTTAACCATCTATCTCCAAGCGTATTCCTATGTTTTAGCTGCCTCCTATATCTACCCAAACCAGTTGATTTCTCCCCTATAACATCATGGGCCATGAGCCTATTTGGCCCAAATAAAATATATACAATTATATTTAATTTAATATATTATCGATATCTTATATCAATCGATATATTTATAATTATTATAAGTATATATAAAATTATTTATTTCTCAAACCATATTCAAATTTTATAATTAATATGTCATAAATATTAATTAATTAATTAATTTATAACAATTATAAAGTAATTAAATCGTTTTGGTCTAAAGAGAATTCATCATTTTGGTTGTGTGACTCTAGGGTGTAAATTCGGTTGGTGATTAACATCAAACTATTTGAATATTAGTATTCGTACATCACATAGCAGGTGGTGTGACATTATGGCCAATATTATCACTTACTCAGTTTCAATAAAATCCAATTTTAATTTATTAAGCGTTATCCGGTTGTGACATTTATTTACACCAATTCTCTTCATCAAAACTATATCACTTTGGACTTATGAAATTTGGTAATGGTTAAAATTCCAATATTGTCCATATTCAACTCAATAGTCCAAACAAAAAATCCTTGGTTCAATAATAGAAACTATTATTAACCAAAATGCTCTGACCAGAGACTTTTACTTTGAGTAACTTGAGTTGACAATGATACTAACCCCATATAACCGAGGAGACGAATTCTCTCTTGAATAGTGCTTCACTTCCAATACTTCCACTCGACGCAATCACTCAATGGAACGCCATGCCATGATTTGACTATAATCAAAGCGGAGCTTTCATATGAATATCCATAGTATTATTAAGTCGAGAGAACTGTGTAAAGCAGTCACATCGATATTTTCTGTTAGACCTTAGTTATATTAACCAACAGAAAACTATCGAGTGAAATTTTTCATATTTATCCAATAACTTTCAGTACATAACCCCTAAGTGCCCCTAGTAGCCATGAGAAATATATTGCCCAACATTTTTAGAGCTTTACATACTCCAGTCTCAATGGATACATCGATATCCAATCTCAATGCATCTTGACTAGAAACATTAAATGGTATATTTATTTTTATTGTGATAAATTACTCACGGTTAAAACATTTTGTAACTACTATCACGAAACATACCATTTATAGATTTTTTATAAATATACTTATAATTAAATTAATTAATTAATATAACTACATTATATCAGGTATATTACAGAAAGAAAACACCTTTTATTTCAAAAAAAGATTGGTCAACAAGTTAGATATATGTAATAAATTACATAACTGCCCCTAGGGCATAACCCTAACTCTATCAATCTTCCACTTGCACTTGGGGTCAATTATGGAATCTTATTCCAACTTCTCCAATCATTTTCCTATAAACTGATCGAGTCAGTCCCTCAGTGAACGAGTATGCTATTATGTTATAATTATCTACTCTTTCAATTAACTCTCTTTGGTGCTGACAAACTCCTTTTTCACGTGGAACGGTTTGGAGTATGTCGCTCAACTTCCATTGAGCTTTAAGTCCTATTATGAACTATATATTGACATTGTTATCATAATGTTATAGGATTCTCAACATTTGAAATCACCCTTCGGCTTAGTTATAAATTTGTGCATTTATATTTATATACATTTTTCTTTTATTAAGGTGCTATTCAAGGCAACGTACTTAGCCTTTTCATTGAATCAACCATATTGTTTCATTTGGAACATATCCCGTTTGAAATTTCTTAAATTGAATTCATTATTAACATACTTTACTCAACATTACTTATGAAGTTTGAGTCTGAATACTCCTTCATAAAGAGTTCGTTGTTTCTGTAAACAATTCTCTAGTATTTTGTAAATTCATGTGAACACTCCAAACTATCATTCAGTAATATCAATTGGATTTAATATTTCGCTTCAAGTATCAAATACATGAACAAATCAAGATATCGTAGACAACATAACATGTATGATAATTCCTATTGCCATTGCATAAAGAATTTATCCCATATGTTCTGTATTAAACTATTTAATAGGTTGGTGTCGTTGCATATCGATTTGGAATATTCCCAATACCTTTTATACTCGCTATAAAAGATATCATTTACAATCCAACGTTGAGTACTAAACCAACTAATGTTGATTTTAATACAAGTACGCCGTTAAAATCAGTAATGTATTGTTTATTTATAGTTTAGAAATATCAATATACATTTTAGTATTCTTTCTTATGAGCACACGCTTTCTCTGCATATTGATTGACAATCAAACTATTTGATATTTCTATCAAAACACTTGTTCAATTTTGATACTTGTCGAATGATACTTTCATATCTATTCTTATATCATATCCAAACACTCACAAACCCAAATATTGCTCCCACCGACTTCGAGATGCTTTGGTTGGTATGTGCAAATAGTCTATTCTAAATCATTAATTAGAATTTTTCCATTTCAGCACATATGTACCAAATCACATAGTCTTACAAAGCAATAATTTTGTGAGTAGATCCGAAATAACTTGATCATGTTGAAAATGAATCTATTATGCTAATTTTAACGTTTGAAATTTATGAAATTAGTCTTATCAACATTGCTTCTTTTATTCCAACTGCATTAGTCTAGCTCATAAAGACACAATCATGGTCGATGGATCACATCCCTTCGCTTATGGCTACTAATCTGATAACGTACTTGGAATTCATTTTTGAATCTTCACATCATACCATATTATAGAGTCAACACTCTGAATGGTTTAACTAAACAACCGAGGCTTATATATTTTCAAAATTGTTAAGAAACTCATAGTTTCTCTTCAATGTGTGTATTAGCACCAAAATTGGCCACTAACACCCTTGAATAGAATTATGTAGAGAGATTAATGAAGAAAATAAATTAAAGCAGAGAAGTAACGCAATTGAGTATAAAAGGAACAACAAAAAACGAGAATACCAGATTTATAGTGGTGCAGCGTAATTGCCTAAGTCCACTTTGAATATGATCTTTATAACTTTTCCAATCACTTGAGTACAAATACAATCCATAAACAAACAACTTGAATAAAAGTGAGAATAGGAAAGAAATGAGTACAGAAAATGGCAGAGTCTCCTTGGAATTCTCGAAAAAAGGTCCCTTCAACTGGACTCGTGCCCCTCAATTTATAGATGAAGTTAGCCTGGCTTCCCTATGCGGGCCCATGACCAAGATAACTCGGCCCACAAGTGACAATTTAAGTTGACCGACCTAGGTATGTCGACCCTCCATAACCGACCCAGTAATTGTCGAACCACTTTGGCCGAACCATCAATGCCAAACTGGGGTTTCCTTGTAGATGACTCGAAGCAACCTCTCAAGTGGCTCGAAGCAAATAGCGGCGTGACTCGAAGCAATGAAATGCTGATCGCACTACTTTGTTGTACACCAGATAACTTGCCAATTTCCCTAGGGTACATCGACCCAAGTATGCCGAACCATGGTGACCGAGTCATCCATGCCGACTGCTTCATTCAATACCAAAAACTCCATGACCGACCCGGAGATAGCCTACCATTACAACCGATCCAGTCATGCCAAGCAACCTATGCCAATCGTATCGAATCCGAGCCCATCTTTGCCGATCCACATAAGCCAACCACTACCAGCCGACCCATATATGATCTTGTTCCAACAAGGCCGATCCCATTGCCGACCCACATATGATCTTGTCCCAACACCGAGCCATCATTGCCGAACCACATGTATATGCCGAACCATACACAAGTATGCCGATCCAATTAAGTTACACCGACCCTTTATATTTTCCAATCCTTCCACGGCTTGAGTCCCGTCTAGGTCCAACCCTATCCTATGCAACTATTGTCTTATAGTCGAGCCAAGCAGCCAGGTAACACTTACCCCCCAAAGTGCATTGTGTGAATCAACATGATGCGCTTTGAATCAGTGAGTTATCCTTGCTTTCAAAGGCTAGCTCATTCAGAATGGTAACTAACTATCGCTTTTTCATTGGCCTTCAAAGAAGCTTCGCGTTGTTTAATCGTATTAGTTCGGTTTCAAAGAAATTCTTGAATTCCTATTTTAATTTTTCAAAAGCTAAAGATTTGCAACCTTTCGAAGGCTGAGTCGCAGTGGGTTTTCTAAACCCACGCTTCTCCACTTATCTAGTAGTATTCATTTTATTATCACATACCATCCTCAACTACCATTACATGTATACATATTCATTTATATATATATATATATATCTATTTTATTATCATTTATGTTTTTATCATTTTTATTTATATTCTATTTTTTAAAACAAGGGGTGAATCGGCATACAAAGGCCGACCCACAAGATCGGTTCACTTGGAAACGATCGGTATGTTTACTTACCGACCCACTAAAGCGTGGTGACCGGTTCTATATGAGAATGCCCGTTCACCTCCCCATCCTCCATATATAAAAGTCCACGCCTTTGTTATTTTCCTCCCACTTCTTACTTTATATCTTATCTTCTCTAGCACCGCTCCAAACCCCATCTCCTTCACTCTACTGAATTGCTTTTCCACTTCGTTCTATCATCTTCCAAACATGCTGCCACCATACTCCTTGACTCCAAACCCCAAGAATCACTCGTCCCAACCCCGAACTAACACATACATGATATTCCACGTATTATTTTAAACTCCTAGGGCACGCCCTTTTGAAATCGAACTAGGTTAGAACCGTGTGTGCATACGACCATGCACAATGAAGGGGAGAGGATAGAAACATGGTGAGTGAGAGATAGGCATGGACAACGGAGTATTTTTGATGTAGGTTTACACCAGGTTGAGAGGAGTTAACATAGGCGTTAATAGGAATGGAGGTCGGTGATGTATAGGAGAAGAAAGTTCGTGTTTTGTGAGAGAGAGGAGTTCAACACTCTGAATGGAAGTGGGTTAGTAGATTTTCCAAGGAGGTTTAGGTCGGTAGGATTCTATCAGTAGAGCAGATCGGTAGGAGCCTAGAAGAGGAGTTGGTCAACATAGGTTGAGTGAGGCTGGTATAGTATAAGCTGAGTGAGGCTGGTTCGGTATAAGTTGAGTGAGGCTGGTTCGGTATAAGTTGAGTGAGCGAGTGGGTCGATATTCCATAGGTGAGTGGATCGGTTACCTTTAATCTAGAGAGGCGGTCGGTAGTCCGTAGGAGAGTGGGTCGGTAATCTAGTTTTTAAAGGACGATCGGTGTAGATAGTTTATTGTTTAGATCGGCATGGAGTGTTAGGGTTGACGTTGGCAGTCAGGACCATTTTAACTTGAACTTGGCATACATTAGGATCATACTTGCCATGCTTAAGCATAAGATAATGGATAATGACAAGAACCAAAGCATATGAACCCATGGATTTAATTCAGACTAACAATTCCATAGTTCAAGTAATTCTAAACACGAATCTAACTCAAGAAAAGCAAATAATAGCCTTCAATATATGATGTCAATGTCCGATTTCGAGACCCCTACTACCGAACATAGGACAAACTGTCGGAGACGGTCGCAATGACGGTCTTCGAAGATGATATTTTAAAGCTCAATCACGCTTCATCGGTCTTTAGATCTTTAATTCTTTTATACTCATGCTTAAATGGTTGCACTAGTCCACACACCACATGAGGGGAATATCTTGTTGTTATATATGATATCTATTATCTTTTAAGTATAGTTTAAATAGGTATCTATTCACACCAATCACTCTTTGGAGATGTCCAAAAAATTAAGTTCCACTACTATTTCTGATAAGCCTGAGCCAAGTTTTCAGCAAGAGGCAGTGGGGACTCTAAACCCATCGCCAACCTCCATACCTAGCATCCTGATCCACCTGTCATAATTATTGGCTTAGCTCCCGATGCTGTAGACGGGGCCATCGTTTTGGATGACCCATCGACTCTCAAGCCTCGAAAATTGGTGAATCTTCTCTCCATTGATTATGTTCTATCCATGGAATCCCCTTCGAAAACATTCTGGTTCCGTCGGCACAAGATCGGCCTCACTTGCCTTTAGCCGGATATACTACGTGCAACAAATTTATGTGTTGGGCTGGAAGTGTGCTACCTTTCAATTCATTCATCCGTGAAGTGTTGTAGTATATTGGAATTGCTCCAGCACAACTACACCATAATAGCCATGCATTTATTCATGGTATATGCGTTCTTTTCATAAGCGTCTTACTCAGACCTCCAACTCCTGAGGATATCCATTATATTTACCACTTCAAAAGTCATACCAACAGTCCATCTTACATATTCCTCGAGCCACACCCCAAATGCCAATTGTTGATGGGTGCGTGGAGCAAATTTCTCAGTATAAACGAGAGTGGTTTTACATACGTTGTCCTCCCGGTTTCGTGAGAAGATGGCTAGAAGGGAGTAAGTCTCATTTTTATCCCAGTGCTTGTCCTAAGGCTCGAAGTGCATCTTTTTTGAACTTCTTTCAACTCTTATAGGAATTCGCCCATGACCTGAAGGTGCCGAGTATTCTTATGCCATTGAGGCCATTCGAGCTACTCTCGTGGGAGACCAAAACATTAAATCTGTAATTACCAATGAACTGCTCTCGAAGTTCGAATTACTAGAAAAGGGCCGTCAAATTAGCCTTCTAATTAGTGCCACTATAACAAGAACGACTATGGGAATGGGCAAAGAACAAGCCAGAACTTTGGTGCCACTACCGAAGGGGCCTTAGATACTCCCGAGGAAGGTGATATTAAAGAAACCGAGGTGCCAGTGGCGACTGATAAGAATGTAAGTTCCGACCAAGCACTAGTAGCTGATGCACTCGGCACTGATGAACTAGCGCCTACTTCGTAGAAGAAAAAGAGTTTAGCTTACAATCTGAAAAAGAATACAGTTGGCGGAACTTCAAAGGTTACAATAACTCTAATTGAGAAGAATTCGTCTTCCCAAAACTTAGAGGGCTCATTAAAGGGCCTATCTAGCTTACCATCCCCGACGATATACAGAATTACGGTTTCAATAACCCCAAGGCTATAGGATTTAATTCACCTGGGAGAAGCGATGAAGGCGTTCAGACTCATCATCAAGGAGAGAAAACTCCAATGAGTAAAGCGAGAAACACTGGTCCGTTGGGGGATGCACTAGGCCACACACAAACACTTACACTCCACCATGCACTTGAATTCCACTCATCGTGTGATTCCTACTAACTCGTCCTCATTTGGCTTTATGAGCAGGTGATATGAGGTGTACACATGGCATTGACCACCTTCGCGGATCCTCCATCTTCTACCATTCCAGTCAAGATTCAGGATTAGGCAAACGACGAGATAGGGACAACAGTGGTGATAGAGATTATCGTCCTAGAGAGTCATCGTCTTTTAGAAGGAGAACCTACAGCCATTCTTTATATCCAAACGATCCTCCCCCTCACTCGGAGCATAGTAGGGAGAAGTCTGCTCAGAAGGGATCCTAGTTCGAAGTTCCTTGTGACCAACATTCTAGCTCTTTGAGTACTAAGCAATCATGTAAGCCTTATAAGAAATCTATGACCTCGGTTAGGCAGACTCCTTCAGCCTCCGCTCACGATCCGTCGACGACGGAAAAATTAGCTGAGCCCAAGGCTACATTCCTGAAGATATGTTTTAATGGATTGAAATTTCTCCCCATGATTCATTCTATCCTCGGACATGTCAAACAGAGCACTATTGCCTGCAACAACGATGTTTATTTTCAACACAATGCGTTCGTACACTTGGTGGAGAAAGTTTCATAGGTTTCCATTGAATGCCAACACAAGACTAATCACCTCAAACTTAAAGCTATTAATGACAAAGACATCATTAAGGGTCAGGATGAAGTGTTATCCTCATACAAATCTCAGCTCGAGACTGCCCAGAAAAATGCGAAGGTGACAGCCGAGGCAGTTTGTCGCTTGGAGGCCACTCACAAGAAAGAAATCGATGAGGCAATCCAACACAGCGGCGCTCTAGCTTTGGAGAAAAAATCTATCCAAAAAGAGAAAGACATTCTCGCTCGACGGGTCAAAGAGCTAGAGGAGTTGCTCTTTAAAGAAAGAGAAGAGAAAATTATAGCGTGGGAAGAGTCACAAAGATACCGCGATGAAATCCTCGAAATACATCTTCTAAAGAAAAAAATCGATGAGGAGCTTTCCAGGGTTGAAGTGCTAAAAGAAACAGCTCGTGAGAAAGGCAAGAAGATAGCGCTCACAGAGGACGACTCTCGTCTTGAGGCAGCTACCGAGGCCAGAAGAGAAGAAATCAAGTGTTTATTCGACCCGCTCACCGCTGAGTACAATGCATGAGTCCTCATGCATCGTGTCCTATCTTTTTTAGGTGATGGTTATCTCGAATCACTGGCCGAAGCATGGGATACTTTGATAAAAATTAAAAGAGTGGAGCTAGACATCGAAGAGGTTGATGAAGAGGCTATCGTGAGGGAAGTGCTATGAGGAAATGAGCCTTCAAACTTATCCGCGACAAAAGCCCTCTTTGGAAGAGACTCCCCATCATCGAAAGGTAAAGATGATATCGCTGGCTCCTCCGGCACCGAGTCTCCAGTTCCTCCTCCTGTTTAATTGACTGATAGTTCATCACTTGGGCCTCCTGAGTGTCACGTTGGCTATGACCCAGAGAAGCTCGGACTTGGTGTTCACATTTTATCTCCAATCCCTTAGGGTGATACTCCAAGGATCACTGAAAGTCAGTTGGAAGCTGGTACGTAGCTTCACCTTCTAGAGTTTAGGAAATCATTGCTTTTGGTGGGCGACGGATGTGTCCTAACATTTGTTTTTCATGAATTCATATAGGTCACTCTGGTCCCGAACTAATTCCAAGGAGCAATGTCGCCACGGAGCGGGAAGAGAAAAAGGCCGAGGCACCTCACATCGTAGATACCCCTGGTCCCGATGCTCAAGTGATCAGGGTGATAGATGAGGATAAACTTGAAGATCCCTTACTTGTATATGAACACGACAAGGTCGAAATCACAGGTGCTTCCGAGCATACTTCCAAGCTTAGCATGAAGGAGCAAATCGAGGAGGAGGAGAAAAAGAAAACCAAAGTTAAGATAGAATCTCAGGTGGTGGAACTCGACGACCCCCTAAATATTCCCCTGAAGGTCATTCTCCCCGGTGGGACCACACCTTTGGAAGTTCCCCTTCCTTCCTCGGATACCATGTCACTTGGAAGCAAGGGGTCTAAGAGAAAACATTTAGTTGAGGAGACTTCAGAGAAGCCGAAGAAGGAAAAAAGTCAAAGAAGTAGCTGTCGTCTGATCATGCCTCACTTAGCTTAAAAAAGTCAAAATCATGTAGTTGTTTTCCCCCTCTTTTTTTAGTCATCGTAGACAGACTTTGACCTCGGACTTTAGAGAAGTTGTAATGAAACTCTTTTTTTTATTAGTAAATAAAATTTTGCCTCTTTGTATTCCCAGACTCTCATCGCTTAGCATATAATCTAAAGTATAATTGAAATTCAGAGTCTGGTGGGTCACATAAACTCTTGTCCGCTTTCATAGGACTTGGAGTTTTTTAAATTATTTATACTCTAATCTGCACTCTGGGGACTTTGGGATTATTGAATCGTTTATACTCTAGTCCGCACTTCGAAGATTCAGAGTACTCTAGTCCGTGCTACGGGGACTTAGAGATTTTTTGAATCGTTTATACTCTAGTCCGTGCTCTGGGGACTCAGAATACTCTAGTTCATGCTCTAGGGACTTAGAGATTTTTTGAATCGTTTATACTCTAGTCCGCACATTGGGGACTTAGAGTACTCTAGTCCGCGCTCCGGGTACTTAGAAATTTTTTGAATCGTTTATACTCTAGTCCACATTCCGGGGAAAGTACTCTAGTCCATGCTCCGAGGACTTAGAGATTTTTTGAATCGTTTATACTAGTCCGCACTCCGGGGACTCGGAGTACTCTAGTCCGCGCTCCAGGGACTTAGAGATTTTTTGAATCATTTAAACTCCAGTCCGCACTCCGAGGACTCAGAGTACTCTAGCCCATGCTCCGAGGACTTAGAGATTTTTTGAATCGTTTAAACTCCAGTCTACACTCCAGGGACTTAGAGTACTCTGTCCACGCTCTGGGGACTTCGAGATTTTTTGAATCATTTATGCTCTAGTCCGTGATTCGAGGACTCAGAGTACTCTAGTCCTCGCTCCGGGGACTCAAATTTTTTTGAATCGTTTATACTCTAGTCCACACTCCGAAGATTCAGAGTACTCTAGTCCGTGCTCCGGGGACTCAGAGATTTTTTGAATCGTTTATACTCTAGTCCGCACTCTAGGGATTCAGAGTACTCTAGTCCGCGCTCTGGGGACTTAGAGATTTTTTGAATTGTTTATTGATCACTTTTAATTTTGTGTACATACGCCAGACAGATTAATGTAGTTTAATTTTTTCATGGAATTATAACACACGGAACATCAGTAGTTCATGGAAAAACAGCTTCAAGCCTTTATGGATTGTAAAAATAAGGACAAATTGAATTGCCTTATTACATGTCGGAAATAGAGAACAACAAGAGAAAAAACATACTGGAAACAAATGTTACTAAAATGCAAAAGAAATAGACTACATATAATAACGACACAAATGTTCGCTATTCCATGCTCTGGGAGTGTCATGCCATCAACAGTCGCTAGATTGAAGGTTCCTTCTCCAAACCTCCGTTCGATGACGTAAGGACCTTCCCATGTGGTATTCATATGTGACGGGACCGGAAAAACTCGCTTCAAAACTAGGTCGCCCACATCGAAAGTTCACGCTCGAACTTTTTCATTATAGTATCGGGCAACTCGGTGCCGATATGCAGCCGCCCTTAAATCAACTTCTTCATGTTTCTTGTCGACAAAGTCCAACGACTCCAGTAAAAGATCTTGATTTTTTCTAGGATCATAATGAGTCACCCGGTGAGAGGGAACTTCAAGTTCCATGGGTATAACATCTTCAGTGCCGTATGCCAAGGCGAAAGGAGTGTGGCTAGTCGTAGACTTGTGAGTGGTTCTATAGGTTCAGTGTGTTGTTGGAAGCTCATCCACCCACTTGCCTCTAACCTTCTCCAAACATTTTTTCAAGATGGACTTGATTATCTTATTTACGGCTTCCACCTGCCCATTCGCTTTAGGGTGAGCGACTACTGCAAATATTTTCTCAATGCAATATTTTTAGCAGAACTCTTTGAATTCTCTACTCCCAAATTGAGTTTCGTTGTCAATAATGATAGTTCGTGGGAGGACGAAGCAGCATATAATGTTTCACACAACAAAATTAACAACCTTTTTGGTGGTGATCGTAGCTAATGGCTCCGCTTTTTGCCCACTTGGTGAAGTAATCGACCGCAACGATTGCGTATTTCGCACCACCTTTGGATATTGGCAAGGAGCCGATTATATCGATTCCCCATATTGCAAACGGCCATGGACTAACCATTTGCATGAGTTCCGTCGGTGGTGCTCTCGGGATCTTTGCGTACTTTTGACATTTGTTGCATCTCCTTGCATAGTCCGCGGCGTCCCGATTCACGATCGGCCAATAGTATCCATAGCGGAGGATCTTTTTGGCTAGCGTCTGCCCCCCAGTATGGTCGCTGCATTCTCCTTTATGGACTTCTCTTAAGACCTGCTTTATCTCATCGTGGGTGATGCACCTAAGTAAGGGAACGGGGAATCCTTTCCGATACATTACTCCATCCTGCATTATATACCGTGAGGCCTTACAAACGACTTGTCGTCTCTCGTTCTTTCTCTTGGGCAAGGTTTCATGTAGCAAGTATTCTGTGAATGGGGTCATCCACGACTCTCTTTCAGTTTTCATCCCTGACACAAGATCTACCGCCATCTCGTTTATACTCGGGACGTGTAAAGTTTCAATGGGAACCAAGCCCATCTGTTTTGCATCACCAATACTTGCAAATTTTGCCAAGGAGTCGGATTCCCCATTTTGTTTATGCGGAATGTGCGAAATATCATAGTATTCGAGGTTTGCCAACAATTCTTGAACCCGAGCGAGGTATGGGGCAAGCCTTTGCCCCTTTGCCTAGTAGTCCCCTTGTACTTAGTACACCACCAACTGTGAGTCATAGAAGATTTCAATCGATTTCACTCCTAGTTTTTTGGTAAGCTTCAATCCAGCGATCAATGCTTCATACTCAGCTTTGTTGTTTGTAGTGGGAAAATCAAGTTTCAAAGCATAACAAATCGATCGGTTCTCGAGAGTTACAAGAACAACACCAGCCCCAAAACAACGGTCGTTGGATGCTCCATCGGTATATAGCTTCCATCGAACAGCGGGAACCACATCATTTTCACTTGGCTCGTCTGATATGGTGAACTCTGCAATGCAATCTGCTAGCGCTTGCCTTTGGATAGCCCTTCGCGGCAGGTAAGTGATGTCGAACTGACTCAGCTCAATGTTCCATTTGAGTAGCCTTTCAGACGTCTCCGATCGTTGGAGCATTTGCCGCAAAGGTTGATCGGTATAAATACTGACCGGATGTGCCTAGAAATAGGGACGGAGCTTGCGTGATGCGATCACCAAGCAGTAGGCCAGCTTCTCAATCTTAGGATAATTTTTCTCTACCCCCATTAAACACTTACTAACATAGTACACTGGTTTTTGGATTCGGTCCTCCTCATGAACCAGAGCTGCACTGATGGCATGCTGAGATACTGCCAAGTAAACATACAACTCCTCATGGTTTACGGGCTTTGATAGAACCGGGGGCCCCTCCAAGTGTCTCACCAGAGCTCGGAACGTGTCCTCACTATTCGGCATCCATTCAAAATTTCTTTTCCCTTTCCTTATCACATCAAAGAAAGGAATACACTTGTCGATTGCTTTGGATATGAATCGACTCAACGTGGTGACTTTTCCATTAAGGCTTTGTACTTGCTTTATAGTTCTGGGTGCTAATATGTCTCAAATAGCTTGAATCTTTTCTAGGTTGGATTTGATTCCCCGTGAATTGACAATGAAACCTAAGAACTTCCCCGATGCAACACCAAAGGAACATTTCAGTGGATTGATTTTCATTCTGTAAAATTTGAGTATATCAAACATTTCTGCTAAGTCTCGAATGTGGTCTTTTGACTATCGTGACTTCACGAGCATATCATCCACATAGACTTCCATCATTCTACTAATCTAGTCTTTAAACATCTGATTCACCAAATGTTAATAAGTTGCCCCTGTGTTCTTCAACCCGTAAGGCATCACTACATAATAGTATAGTCCAATGTCCGTGATAAAACTGGTATGCTTCTAATCTGGAATGTGCATCGGAATCGATTGTATCCCGAATACGCATCCACAATAATTCATGTCCTGCTGTTGAGTCAAATGGTTGATCAATGCTGGGCAAAGGAAAGCTATCCTTAAGACACGCCTTTTTCAGGTCCAAGTAGTCCACACAAGTCCTCCACTTCCCGTTTTCCTTCCTCACCAGCATGGGATTAGATATCCATTCAGGATAGAGGGTGTCACAGACGAACCAATTGGCTTTGAGTTTATCCACCTCCTCTCTAAGAGCAGCAGACCTCTCTGGGTCCATGCCTCTCCTCTTTTGTTTCACTGGCATATACTTCGGGTTGACGATCAACATATGACTAGTGATTGTGGGAGAAATCCCACACATATCAGAATGGGTCCAAGCGAAAACATCCAAATTCACTCGAAGGAAATCTAAAGACACCTTGTCATCGAGGGGTTGAGCTATAATCCAATCTTAAGCACCCGTGATGGGTCATCATGGCTGACTAGAACGTCAATCGTCAGTTCAACCGGTGCCGCCTTGGCCTCCTTGGGTTCTTCATTGTCATCTCTCATATCTATATCTTTATAGATCCAATTGTGTTGCCCAAGCCAAGGCTCAGGCATTACTTGTCAATTTTCAGCAACATGGATGCGGACAGAGTTGTCCACACCCTTTCCCTTCTCCCTTCGCTGGGCCTCTCTCAGCTCAGCCACATAACAAGCACGACCAGTCGCTTGATGGCCATGCACTACACCAACCCCTCTATTTGTTGGAAATTTCAAGGTCAAACACCACGGGGCCAAAACTGCCCTAAACTCTGCCAGGGCCGATTGGCCCAGAAACACATTATACGGGGAATCAACATCCAAAACAATGAACGGTAGGATCCGTACCCTCATGCGTTCACCTTCTCCTAGTTCAACTGGCAATTCAACAAACCATATTGCATCAGTAGCCGCACCATTAAAGCCATGAATGCGGGCTTTAGATGGTTTCAGATCCTTCGCCACCATCTTCATTTGGTCATACGCCTTTTTGAAGATCAGAACTCCCACAATCAATCAGTATCCTTCTCACAAGCGTCGGTCCAATCGTAGCTGAGATAACCATCGGGTCAATGGTAGGTGCCTCCACCTGATCGGCATCCCTACTTCTAAATACTATATCATCTGTCATCATTCGCTGCTTTTTCATTGGAGTCCCGTCTTCTGTGTTCGAGCATCATTCGAAACCCGTATGCTTCAAGGAACTAGCATATCATTCCATTTCTTGCCAACTCTTGTCTACCGAATGAGGTCCACCAATCGTGTTTATGACTAGCCTTCCTTTGGTCCGAGCGGGCTCATCAGGTCGATGTGAAGCTTGCCCATGATTGGGGTCGAAACTCTCCAGTCCACCTTCCTGCGGATTCTTAACAAACTGCTGTAACTTCTTCTGGCGAATCAGCTTTTCTATAGCATCATGGAGGTGTTTACACTCTTCAGTATTGTGCCCATAGGTCTCGTGAAACCGACAATACTTTCGAGTCTGCTTTTATTCCTTAGTGGATTCCTTTAGGCGCGGCTTTCGGTATTGGAATATATTACAAGCTGATAGATAAATATTCTCCCAAGATGTATTCAGAGGAGTATATTCACTATAGGTTAGGATTCTTGCTTTCCACTTTCCCGCTTCCCTCTTTTGTCTAGAATTTCCTATTCTGGATCCTTTAGACTGATCTGGCATATTTTGAACATTGACTTGGACCTTGCCAGAGTTTACACCAAATTGCTTTACCGCAATGCTGCTTTGCATAGCTTCCTTGTTGGGCCTTGGGGCACTGCTTGGCCTTGACCACCTGGCCTCTTCCCTTCTCATGAATTTGTTCGCCTTTGAATAAAAGTGTTCCAAGGTAGTCAGTGGTTTGCCTGCCAACTAGTCACCAAACTCCGAGTCCGAATCTACTCCTTGTATCACAGCCATAAGGATAACGTGGTCATTCAGGTTGCTAACTTTGTTAGCAGCAATGTGAAATCTTTGCAAATAATCCTTCAGCGACTCTCCCGGAGCCTGGATCACACTGGACAATGACATCACATCCTTTGGGCGAGTGGCATGGATCCTAAACTACTCCACAAATTTTGTCACTAATTCATCAAACCTGGAGATCGATCGTGGGGGATTTCTAGTGAATCACATGGTAGCGATTCCGGATAGGGTTATTGGGAAGCATTTATATTTGGTCGCATCATTTTCCCTAGCCAAGTCCATCATCCACTCGTATCTCATTATGTGTTGTCGGGGATCGGTCTTCCCTTCAAAAGCTAGAATAGTAGGCATGCTTAATTTCAGAGGGTACTCGACTTGTAGGATGGTATCTGTAAACGGAGTATGGCTCCTAGATATGCCTCAATCATCGTTGGTTAAGCCCTGATTCTCCCTCATCAGTTGTCTGACCATAGCTGATAAATCCGGGGTCTGGATGGAAGGTGATAGGACAATATCCGTCCTGCGCGATTGTTCCGGTTGGTGCCTCCTCGGTAGGCAATCACCTAAGTGTGCATCCCAAGGACCCGCTTCACTACGACCTTGGCGAGGTGGTGGACCAGCTCCCAAGCATGCTCCAAATCCTAAATTTCCCACTCCATGTTGGGAGCGACTCCCCAGGTGTAGGTGAGGGGCCACGGTTCCAGGTAAGGAATCTAGACCATTCCTATTGGTTTGCTCTTGACGAGTTTTCACCAATTGCTCTATTGCACCAGTTTGTGCCATCTCGATCCTACGGCGTCTACGCCTGGGGTATTCATCTGATGAAGTGGGGCTGTCGGATAATGAGTAGGAAGTAGGGCTTCCTCCAGCGTTTTGACACTGCTGCTGAGCGATCCGGGTCATCAGATTGGCATTTGTTTGAATCTGCTCGTTAAGCTATCTCCTAATTTCCACGAGCTCCCTCAACAGCTTATTGAACTCTGCCCTGATGACAACTTTTGGTTGGTTTGGGATGGTGGTAGGCTCTACACCTGCATTAGCTTGCTGATTATTAGGTCCCACTTGCTGGACGCTGGCGATCTCATTAGCATCCATGTTGTGGGAGGCAGATCTGGCACGTGGTCTTGCCATCTTAGAATTATTTGTAGGAACTCTAAGTAGAATCTATGAACTTTTGAGAATGAACTTGGATCTCCTTCAGGGGATTTCCTTAATTCAGTAGCGACAAAGTAGATCCTAACAGACTGAGAACGCACGTTCTCAGTGAAAGCACCAAAATTGGTCACCAACACCCTTAAATAGAGTTATGTAGAGAGATTAATGAAGAAAGTAAATTAAAGCAGAGAAGTAACGCAATTGAGTATAAAAAGAACAAAAAAAACGAGAACACTAGATTTAAAGTGGTTCAGCGTAATTGCCTACGTCCACTTTGAATATGATCTTTATTACTTTTCCAATCACTTGAGTACAGATACAATCCGTAAACAAACAACTTGAATAAAAGTTTGAATAGGAAAGAAACAAGTATAGAAAATGGCAGAGTCTCCCTGGAGTTCTCAAAAAAAGGTCCCATCAACTGGACCCATGCCTCTCTATTTATAGACGAAGTTAGCCTGGCTTCCCTATGTGGACCCATGACCAAGATAGCTCGGCCCACAAGTGAAAATTCAAGTTGACCGACCTAGGTATGCCGACCCTCCATAACCAACCCAGTAACGGCCGAACCACTTTGGCCAAACCATCAATGCCAAACTGGGGTTTCCTTGTAGATGACTCGAAGAAACTTCTCAAATGACTCGAAGCAAATAGCGGCATGACTCGAAGCAATGAAATGCCGATCGCACTACTTTGTTGCAGGCCAGATAACTTGCCAATTTCCTTAGGGTACACCGACCCAAGTATGCCGAACCATGGTGACCGAGCCGTCCACGCCGACCGCTTCATTCAATAACAAAATACTCCATAACCGACTCGAAGATAGCCTACCATTACAACCGATCCAGTTATGCCAAGCCACCTATGCCAATCGTATCGAATCCGAGTCCATCTTTGCCGATCCACATAAGCCGAACCACCACCAGCCGACCCACATATGATCTTGTTCCAACAAGGCCGATTCCATCATTGTCGACCCACATATGATCTTGTCCCAACATCGAGCCATCATTGCCGAACCATACATATATGCCGAACCATACGTATATGTCGAACCATACGTATATGCCGAACCAAACACAAGTATGCCGATCCAATTAAGTTACACCGACCCTTTATATTTTCCAATCCTTTCTCGGCTTGAGTCCCGTCTAGGTCCAACCCTATCCTATGCAACCATCGTCTTGTAGTCGAGCCAAGTAGCCGGGTAACAGTGTGAGAATACTTATTAGACACTCTAGTACAATGTGTTCCTTTAGGTTAATTAATTTCATTTTATCTCTGTAATTAGTTTTATCTTTGGATCATATCCAATTCCATTTTACTACCAGTAATTTCTCAAAGAAATTTCTTCACAATGATGTTGGTATTTTTTGAAACAACAATTGATTCTCAGTGTAATGGAATATGTATTCATAAACATTTTATGAATTTCCTTATTTATAAAACTGATTTAGTTTTAGCTTACAAAACTTATATTCAAAATATAAATATGTCATCCAATGACAGTCCTTCTCAAACTTCTTTTGAGGAGATTCGTACAAGATCCCTCATGAACAATTATTACATGTAGACTTTTGACTTGCATAACTTGCTAACTCCTTGGCCAATGATATGTTGAGGTTTCTTATAAACTCTCATCTTGTATATTTTGTAAACTATTATTTAGATGAAATTAATTTTAACATTGTGTATTACTCTTAATTACACGACCTTATAGAAAGAAGTAAACTCAACTTCATTCACAATTAATCGTGCTTTGTCCAACCAAGCATGATTACTCCTTATCATTACATCATTATGTATCACAAGAAGGAATGACTTTTGAGATTGAATCTTTATTCATTTATAGGTGCATTTGGAACTTTTTCAAAATACTCACCTATTCAATCAAATCGAATTATTTCTATCGCATGTTATATTATGTACTTTTGTTTTACACTCAATGAGTGTATCTTAGACATAATACATATGTATTAAATATGCATGTCGGTGATAACCCATCGGTGAATATGACGAAGTATGTGGAATCGTTTTTGTATTAATAAACTTATAATTGCATACATCTGTATGTACCAATCCAAAGAGTTCATCAACTCTTATGATGCTCCCACTAAATGGGTGCATTGCCTTTAATCGTTTAAGATATAATTAACCAGTATCATATGATTCCTAATCATATAATAATATTATTTCTCAAAACTACAGCTTAATCCATAATTCGAAATAATTTTTAATTACTTTAGATACTTTAGTATTTTCCAATGCAATACTTTTGTTACGAAAACAAATACCACATTATAGTTTTATTTCATATCGAATATTCATAATATTCACATTGAAATATAACTATATCTGTTTTTAGTCAATACCAAAAAATATCATTATTTCATAAATAATTTTCGGTATGTTTTATGAAATCAATTTTCATAATTTGATGCAATCGATAAGTGCTACATGGCATGCTCTCACTATTTCTGCCATTACTATAATAGCATACTAAATTTGGAGGTCCATCATTCACTTAATATAATTTATTTATTTCATATAATGCAACTAGTTTACAGTGGAGATTTCTATGATCTTAAACTCAAAGAAATAAATCTTATAGAAAACAATTTTCTACATGAAAGTACATTTCAGAATAGAAATCATATTTCTTATTCCAATATTAAGTATCAATTATTATTTTTCAATTCTTGTTTCATATATTTCTTTATGAAGCAGAAGTGACCTTCACTCTCTTTATCCTAACTATATCATTAATCACATCTGCTCTTATGCACTTGCTTCTTTCTAAATGGTCGAACCATTTAAAAGAAATTCTTTACCACAACATTATAATGAAATCTTTACAAAAGAGCATTTGATTATCCTAAAATTTTAAGGGCTTCAAATATGTTGCGCTATATGTAAACTGATCAAAATGATATTTCAATGATTGAGTTCTTAGATTTATATTGTAGTTTTTGTCTAGTGTTACATTTAACACAATACGATCCTTTTTGTAATCAATCAAATTGAATACTCGATCTCGCACTAAAGATTATTTGGTTTTTTGGGTGAACTAGTTTCATCGAAATATTGTACATTATAAAGTTCGACCGCTCACCATATAACATTTATATCTGATTGTATATGGATCTAATACCCATAGTATTATATTGTTTTTTGAGTAAACGCGTAGAATCAAATACAAAGTCTCGACCAAATAAACGCGTAAGTGACCAAACTACAAATGTATTTAGTAGTTGTAAAATCAGGCACTTGCATGAGTGTTGAAATGTTAACATGCAATAAGCATTTATTAGTAAGTATATGTTATATTTCTATTTGTCAATCTTTGATTCAAATTATGTATATCTTAATTGATAAACATTTTATCAATCGTATTAAATGCACAAATTTATCATAGTGGATTAGTATAATATTATATAGCATATGTTCTTATAATATTAGAAAGGTTAAATGCTATCATTTCATTTTTCTAATAAGGATCCCACTAATCTTTTATGTTCACCAAACCCTAAGCGAAACATAGAAGTCTTTCGACTTCACTAGTGAGTGTTAGGATTCATATGCCTTAGGATTCCGACTTTGAGGAAAGCTCAACAAATCATAGGTTCGCATACAATGGATAACTCCTTATTGGTTGTATCATATATAACTCCTAACCCATGGTTCCTTTATCCTAATCCCGCCTTTACCTTGAGGAAAGCTCAACAAGTAAGGTGGGATATTCACTCGGACCTATCATTTTGCGATGGCATAAATATAATGTACATATCTTGAGGAAAGCTCAACAAATATATGCAGTTATCTTACCTCATATATTCAATATATTAATAGTACTACACATAACATCTCTAGCTTAAGGAAAGCTCAATAACTAAAGAGTATACAAGTAACCTATTAGTATATAAATGATAGAGGAAAACTTTGTATCAAAGATTCATAATCTTCAATATATTATATCGAGTGATATCGAATTATGGAATAATGTATTTCTTATAAGATACTCTCATGATTCAAGTGCCGAACACATCTGAAATCGTAGTATACGTGCAATATGTATGTATTTGTCTCTTAAGTCTATTTAGGGTTTTTTAATGTTCCACATTTAGTTTATACATTCATATTATATAAGTTTTATTATTATATAACTTTTATATTTTATATTACTTATATAATAGTCTTATGTATAATATTATATTAATTAAATCTTATTTAACTAATTTTTTTAATTAATTAACATTTTAATTAATTTTATATTATTTTAATATAACATTTATATCAAATATTTATTACATATGATAACCTTTATAGTATCACACATATATTATATGTGTGTATACATTTAATTAATTAATCTTTAATTTATTTATTTAATTAACCTTTAATTAGCATATTTATTTAACTAGCATTTAATTAAATAATTGTAATTAAATTATATTAATTTCAAAATTCAATTCATATACACACATGTATATTTATGTTATCTTAAACATTTTAAAATATGATAACATATATCATAATATATAATAAATGCATATATATTTTTTATTAATTAACTTATTAATTAATTTACTTTATTAATCAAATTAATTAATTTTAAAATTTTCGAAATTAATATATATTTTTTCAAACATTTTGAAAATTTTATTATATTATAACTAATATAATATATTTATATTTTATTTTAAATTTAACTTTTAAATTTAAAATCTTATATTTTAATTTTCAAACAATTTTGAAAACTTATATTACAACATTTATGATATTTTTCTTATTTTAAATTTAATTTTTTAAATTTAAAACTTTTATTTTTTATTTCAAAACAATTTTGAAACTAGCCCAAGGCCCAATTCAAATTGGGCATTTTCTATTAGGGATAAACTTTTGGGCCATGGGCTTAATAATTAACCCCATTATGGCTAATATACCCCGTATAGGCTATTGGGCTCTAATATCATTATTGAAACTAGATCAGCCTATAGCGATAGTTATGAGTGAATTTTAAATTTTTTATTATATTGGATCTTTGTTGGGCCTATGAAGTCTAATTTATTTAGAACATTTCTAATTTGGTTTAAATAAAATCATGTATTTTAGTTAAATTTATATATTTTGTACGTAAAGTTAATTTGTTTTTATTTAATTTATATTCATGTATCATATACATACATGTGTGTGTGCATGTGTAACATAATAATCCATGGAGGGTATTCACGAATATATATATAGCTGCAGTGATTTACATTGCAATAGATACATTAGCTCATTTTGTATGTATTGTATATTGTCCAAATATGTGCATATACTATATATATATATATTATAAATTCTAAATAATTACACACATACACATATGCATATGTGCATATTATAAATATGTTTCATTATTAAAATATTACAAAATATATTTATAAATATACATATGTTTATATATATAAATAATTATATAATATATTATAATTAATAACTTAAATTATTTATGTATATATCTGTAGATAAATAAATGCATATAAACAAATAATTATTTATTTATTTAACATATAAGAAATATAAACTAACTATTTGATTATTATATATAAATAATAAATATATAATTAAAGGTAAATAATTTCATGATTTATCGTATATACATAAAAATAAAATAAATAAATATATATATTTATATAAAATAATTTAAAATTTTCTTCTAGTTCGAAACTAACTTAGATGCAAATATTATAATTCTAATAATTTAATATATATTTTCTATGAATTAATTAATATATTTGGCCATAACTAATTTATTAAAATAATCGTTTGACAAAAAAAATTCAAATTCTAAAATTTTTGAAAATTTAGGATCACATTATAAGGGTTGAGAAAAAAATTATGATTTTTCTGAATTAAAATATTAATTCAATAAAATAATACCTATTCGATCGAAATTTATTTTAATCATTAAAAACATAAAATAATGTTTAAAATTCTGGAAAAATTTCGGAGAGCTTTTGATATGATATACTAATTTTGTAAATATGAAATTGAATTTTAGAACCAATAATTAATTACAGAATATAATCAATCCATATAATCATTAAATATTGATAATAAAATATATAATATAATATAAAATTAATTTTCAATGTTTATAATTCATAATAAACATAAAAAAGTCTTAGAAATTTTTAGAATCAATATTATATATTATATAATCAAATATTCTTTTATATGAATAGTGTATATTTATTTATAAACAAATTAATACATTTATACATATATATTAATTAACAAGGTATTAAAAAAAATTGTATAACACATAATGTCTGATTATATTTGAATTATGAACATAAACATCAAAAATCAAGCACATAACCAATCTGATTGTGACAACTATATTTACATACAGAAATATCACCTAACTAATTATATAACAGTAATATATACATATGTATTCATATGTCCATAATTAATTGATTATAAAACATGATATTATATCTATAGTATGAATGAATATTACCTATTATAGATGTCTTTGAATCCACATCAAAATAATGAATTCCCTTCTCTGAATATCTCCCGATCCGTTAGATTGCTAGTCTGAAATCCCCGACCTTTCATTATCGAATAACTTTGGATTTAACTTGAATTTTATTTGTGATTTTAGGAGTTGATTTTGGGATGTTCTTTGGCCAGCAAACAAGAAGATAATGGTGTCCAAAAAAGGGGTGTGGATTAAGGTTTAGAGATCCACACACACACACACGTGTGTGTGTGATTTCATAAGAGAGAAAATAGGTTAATCATATTACTTATTCTCTCTTAATCTTAAACATCTATCTCCAAGCCTATCCCTATGTTTAGCTACCTCCTATATCAACCCAAACTAGCAATTCTCCCTTATAACATCATGGGCCATGAGCCCATTTGGCCCAAATTAAATATGTCTAATTATATTTAATTTAATCTATTATCGATAGCTCATATCGATCGACATATTTATAATTATTATAAATATATATAACATTATTTATATCTCACATCATATATAAATTTTATAATTAATATTTCATAAATATTAATTAGTTTATAACAATTATAAACTAACTAAATCATTTGGTCTAAACAGAATTCATCATTTCGGTTGTGTGACTCTTGGGTGTAAATTCGGTCAGCGATTAACATCGAACTATTTGAATGTTATCACTCACACATTATTTAGCAAGTGGTGTGACATTATGGCCAAATTATCGCTTACTCGATTTCAATAAAATCTAATTTTAGTTTAATAATCGTTACCCGATTATGACATTTATTTACACCAATTCTCTTCGTCAAAACGATATCACTTTTGACTTATGGAATTTGGTAATGGTCAAAAATCCAATATCGTCCTTATTCAACTCTATAGTCCAAACACAAAGTCTTTGATTTAATAATAACAATTATTATTAACCAAAATGCTCTGGCCAAAGACTTTGACTTTGAGTTGACCTGAGTTGACCATGATACTAACCTCATATAACTGAGGAGACGAATCCTCTCTTGAATAGTGCTTCACTTCCAATACTTTCTCTCAACGCAACTATAGTCACTCAATGGAATGTCATGCCAGAATTTTACTATAATCAAAGAGGAGCTTTTATATTAAAGATCCATAGTATTCTTAAGTTGAGAGAACTATGTAAATCAGCCACGTCGATATTTTCTGTTTGACCTTAGTTATATTAACCAACTAAAAAGTATCGAGTGAGTCTTTCCATAGTTATCCAATAACTATCAGTATGTAACCCTTAGGTGCCCCCGATAATTATGAGTAATACACTACCCAACAATTGGTGAGTATTACGTACTCTAGTCTCAACGGATGCATCGAGATACGGATACATCGATATCCAGTCTCGATGCATTTTGACTAGGAACATTTAAAATGGTATATTTATTTTTATTGTGATAAATTACTCACGGTTACAACACTTTGTAACTACTATCACAAAACATACCATTTAAATAAAGTGGTTTAAATTATTTAAATTCTAAAGTTAGAGGTTTTAAAGTGGTTTTAAAAGAATGTTTTAGGAAGAAATTATTATTTAGTAGTTTTAAAATTTTTAAAAGTAATATTTGAATAAGTATTTGTATTCAAACACTATTATAATATTATAGGATACAGGATATGATGCTATGGAGCTCAGGAGACGAGCTGGATGGCGAGACGTATCACACGTACTTGATGTATATTCCGCTGTGCAGTATAAGCCGTGTATTCAGTTTTGAGGGGACAAGTTAATATAACTGTCCTGTATTTTGCTATTGATTGTGTTGTACTCTGATGGTGTAATGTACAAAACAAATATAGTTCTTTTTATGTGTAGATCAGTCACTTATCTATTATATATTGTTCCGCTGCAATTGTGAGATTCTGATGTTGTTTTCTATTTCTTCTTCTACCTCTTTCTTCTTTAACCCTAATGGTTTGTATTTCTGTCCAATTTGAGTTGAACTGATGGAGAATATTGTCGGCTCAAAGGGGTATGGATTTGTGGGCTGTTACAGTTGGATCAGACATTAATAATTTCCCAAATTATTATTTATTTCAAAATATCTTCACAAGATATTTTTCTACACTAGCCCTTTTCGACCCTCGAAAATCGACACAAATACGCCACTGTATAATATGCCAACGATAGAGTGCCGGAAAAGACAGATTGTTGATGAAAGAGAAAGAAGATAGAAGAAAGAAGGAATTAAACAAATAACAGAATCTCACAATCGCAGCGGAACAATATATAATTGATAAATGACTGATCTTTACACAAAAAGACCTATATCTGTTTAATACATTACATCATTAGAGTACAACATAATCAATAGCAAATACCGGACAGTTATATTAACTAGTCCTCACAAAAGTTGACTATACAGCTATACTACACAACGGAATATACATCAAGTACGAGTGATACGTCTCGCCATCCAGCTCGTCTCCTGAGCTCCACAGTATCCTATCCTGTTGTAACGACCCGTATTTCTCACGGATCGAAAAGTTCGTCAAATCTGGAATTTTTGCATTTTTAAGTCATTTCAGATTTTTAGGCAGATTTGTCTAAGTCCTAGGTCGTGAACGACCTAAGAGCTAAGTCGTGACCGAGTTAAGGACTTCGGCGAGTTAGTGTTAGGTCGTGGGTTAGTTGGAGCGACCTAAGTGTTTGTGTTAAGTGTTAGGTTGGCAACGACCTAAGAAAATGTTGGGAGCGACCTAAGTGTTTGGGTGAGTTAAGCGTTAAGTCGGCAGTTCGAGTTAGCGACCTAAGAGATAGGGGGTAGCGACCTAGTAGAATTAACGACTTAGGGGATAAGCAGTTTGCGACCTATAGGAGTTAGCGACCTATGGGATTGACCGACCTAAGTGTTAGCGTAGTTAGGTCGTTAGTTCTGTGTTGAGTTAGGTCGTAAGCGACCTAAGATGGTTAGGTCGCGTGTGTGTTAGGTCGCGAGTTTGCTAAGTCGTAAGTCGCGTGAGATGTTAGGTCGCTAAGATAGTTTAAGTGTTAGGTCGCGTGGATCTAACTGTTAGGTCGTCTGTTTTTAGGTCGACATGTGTTAGGTCGCGTAGAAACCTAAGTTGTTAGGTCGCAACCCAACTAAGTCGTAGGTAGTTAAGTCGTTAGGTTGTTAGGTCGCTGGGTTTCCTAAGTGTTAGGTCGTACCAGTTGCTAAGTCGTAGGTCGAAGGAAGCGCATTGCTTTAGGTCGTCATGTGTTAAGTCGCAGATGCGCGTTGTTGTAGGTCGTTAGGCTTAGGTCGGTGGGTTTTAGGTCGGCAAGTTCCTAGGTCGTAAGTCGGAAGCGACTTAAGGAGATAGCCAAATTTCGACTTAAGGAATTTTCTGCTATAAATAGGAGGGGTTGTTCTCACTTTTTGGGATCCGGATTTTTGAAGCGACGAAGTGCTGCCATTTTGAGAGCTCGACTTCTACACTTCTTCACTTCTTTTCTCCACTTTAATCTAGTGCTTCCATCCATCCTAATCGAAGATCAAGATTGAAGATTCAAGAGCTTAGATTGAAGATCTTCATCTTTTCAAGAGAGATTTCTTCATTTGAAGCGGATTTGTGATAGATCTAGCTTAGTTCTTCGCTGACCAGATCTGAAGTTGATATCTTTTGGATTGTTTAGGTGATTTGGTGAGTGGTGATTATCTCTCACACGGATCCAAAGGAGTATATCGGATTGTTGGCTCGTTTTGGTGTTAAAATAGAGATTTCCATGCATTTTCTTCATCCTATGTGTAGATCCATATAGATCCATTGTTCATGATGATGTTGCATCCATTTTATCATATGTTAACCTATGCAAGTTCATTCATCAAGTTTGTAGAGATATAATACATGTTTTCATGCTTATTGGACTTTCAACTCTTTAATTACGAAAATGCCATTATTGTTATAATTGTCTACTTAGATCATTTTTGAATGCTTGATTGCTTGGATTGATGTTTGATTTGATTGATTGTTATGAACTAGATGATTGATGACTAGATTTAGATCGAAGGCGATTCAAAAGCTAAGGGAAAGGCTCTTGAATTGGGAAAGCTGCTCGTGGCATATGTAGCGGGATGATGAAGCTCTTATGCATAGATTTGATGATGTAATGATGAGATGAGGCTTTGCGAGGATGTAATGAAGCGAGGCAATCATGTGATGAAGACTTGGTCTAATCCAGACGGGATCATTCCAAGCATGTTGATAACTCGGTGATATGATTCGAGTTGAGGATAATGAATGGATATGAGAATAGTCGTCGAGGAGGATGACTAGGAGGCTTGGATAGCATCGTTGTTGAAGGTTCTAGCATGCTCTAAGCAAGGGTACGTTTGGGCAGATTCGATAGTCCCAACGGCCAACTGTTGATGGTCGAGTACTCTGGGCAGATTCGATAGTCCTAGGCACGGGCTGCGACGACGTGCGGGAGTTATGTCTAGAACCGGGGTTTTCATTAGCCCTTGACGGACGGCTGAAAGAATGTGCCGGTCATTCAATTAACGGTGATATCGAAGCAATGATAACAGTGATAGCCAGAGTCATGGATGTTTGGTTGTATCGTCATTCGGACTCAAGAGCGGTATTTTCTGGGTGCTTATCTGATTTAGGCCTTGGTACTTGGAAAACATCGCCCTTGACTCGAGTGATAGTAGCTTTACTTTAAATTGTATGCTCTGCTATGTTTGCTTCTGCTTAGTGTGTGTCTGGGGGCTATCACTGTAGAATGAGGTTGGAGTGGGAGGGTTGTATTCCTATTCCTTTTCCTTTATGCTCTTTTGGTATGTTGTTAGTTAATTTACTGCTCACTAAGACTGTTGTCTGACTCAAGGCTTTATGTTTTAATTCTTATTGCCTTGGGCTGTTCGTCCATTTTGGGACGGGCAGACTAGGTAGCAGGTGACAGGTGCTGTTCTCTTTCCACGATGCTGATATCGAAGACGAGCTAGAGGGTTGCATATTATCTTCTTATATGTACTGGATTTTCCGCTGTTTTGTATTCTCTGAGAGTTATGTAGTGAGGCTGGATGTATTGACTATGTGGATGCTTGTATTCAACTATTATGGAGTTTTATATGATGTCATTTTATTCTGTAAAGCTTCACTATACATATGTTCTATTGTATTTTGTCCATGCGCTGTGAGTAATACGATAGATCCTGTTGTTTTAATCTTACCTTGACAATCGTCCATGGTCGCCTGGCACACTTTACAGCGCTCTTTCTCTAGATTCGGTGCAGGGGTCATGGGCGGTCGTCACATTTGGTATCAGAGCATTGGTTAATCGATTTTACCCAACGCTCGCTGACGTAACTACGTATGAGAGACGTAATTGTATTTTGATGGATGAATACTATATATAATATAGTAGCTTAGTAGAGTTTGAGTCCTTTATGCAGTTGTTTCTCTAGATGTTCTAATCATTCCTTTTTATAGATATTGAGAATGAGTCGAAGAGGGAGACCAGCTGCTAGGGGAGGTCGTGCTACTGAAGAGACTGCTGATTATGCAGCCATGTTCGAAGCTATGATGACTTCGATCATGAGAAGGATACCAGTTCCGGGGGCGGCAGTTGATGTTGGAGTTCAAGTCCAAACTCCGAAACCAGTGGATTTTGCTAAGCTGTGCAAGGATTATACTGCTCTTGGAGGGAAGGTTTTCTTGGGAACAGAATCTACCATTGAAGTCCAGAGGTGGATAGATGCTTGTAGAAGGATCTTTGGTGATTTGGGAATTGATGATGCAACTAAGAGGAAGTTGGCATCGAGGCAGCTTCAAGGGAGAGCTTCTGATTGGTGGAACTCTATTACCATCACTACTCCGGAAGAAGAGATTACTTGGGAGCAATTCCAAGTCAGATTTGAAGCTAAGTTCATTTCTACGGCTCAGAAGTCTGTTCTGTTCAAGAAGTTCGTGGAGCTCAAGCAGGGTGGGAGATCTGTTCTTGAGTATGTTTCTGAGTTCGAAGCTTTGTCCAAATATGCCCGGTCATATATTGAGTCTGCTTATCAGAAGAATGAGAAGTTTGTGACCGGCTTGGATAGTTATCTTGGGAGACAGTTGGTGGATCATTTGGACGATTCATTTGAGAAGCTTGTGGAGAAAGCTCTTAGGCATGAGAGTCTGTTTCCTAAGGAAGGACCTGTTGTTGCTGTTACCAAGGGAGAATCTAAACCACAGCAGGGTGGAAACCAGAAGAGGAAGCAGCAGCAGCAAAAGGGTAAGGATGGCCAGAAGAAGCCGAAAGGCGAGGTGACTTGCTACAATTGTCAACAGAAGGGCCATTTCTCTAAGGATTGTAAGAATCCTAAGGTGCCGATGAAGTGTCACAACTGTGACAAACCGGGGCATTTCAGGAAGAATTGTCCAGAACCGAGGAAGGACAGGCAGATTGTGCAAGCCTATGCTTTAGGAGCTGTTCCGTCGTCTTCGAAAGCTCCTACTGCTGAAGAGAAGGGAAAGAGTGTGGTTGTTCAAGGTACTCTTTTCCTATGTGGTGTTCCAGTTAGAGTTCTGTTTGATACTGGAGCGTCGCATTCGTTTGTTTGTAATGAACTCGTTGGCCGGTTAGGTTTGACACCGGATATTGTTGATAGGCCATTGGTCGTGACTAATCCAGTTGGGGGTTCGTCTTGTTTGTGTATGTTATGCCGTGGTCTGGTTGTGTCGAGTCGTGGTTGCTCTTTTGTTTGTGATTGCTTTGTTCTGAACTTTGCGGGGTTCGGAATTATTTTGGGTATGGACTGGCTTAGGAAGTATGCGGCTAAGGTTGATTGCGAAAGGTTGGAAGTGACAGTCGAGAATGTGGAAGGGCGAAAGATTGTGATACGATGTAAGCATGAAGAAGGCGTCTTCATGAGCTTCATGTATTCGCTAGTTGTTCCACGGGATGGACTGTCATCAGTGCCGATCGCTAATGGATTCGAGGATGTCTTTGACGAAGTCAAAGGGTTGCCGCCGCATAGAGAGATCGAGTTTCGAATAGATCTTGTTGAAGGAGCCAGACCTGTTGTGATGCCTCTTAGGCGGATGGCGCCTAGGGAACAACAGGAGTTGAGGGTGCAAGTTGATGACCTTTTACAGAAAGGATTCATTCGGCGTAGTGTGTCCGAGTGGGGTGCACCAGTTGTGTTCGCAACCAAGGCAGATGGATCATTGAGATTGTGTGTCGATTATCGTGAGCTGAACAAGGTGACTAAGAAGAACAAGTATCCATTGCCAAGGATAGACGACTTGTTTGATCAGCTTCACGAAGCTAAGGTGTTTTCTCAAATGGATTTGGCAACGGGATTTCACCAGTTGAGAGTGGCTAAGGATAGTGTGCCGAAGACTGCTTTTAGGACACCATCCGGTTTCTTTGAGTGGCTGGTAATGCCGTTTGGATTGACTAACGCGCCAGCATATTTTGTAGATCTTATGAATAGAGTGTTCAGAGATCAGTTGAACAAGTTCGTACTTGTGTTCGTGGATGATATTCTGATTTATTCCAGAACGGAAGAAGAGCACAAGACGCACTTGCGTATTGTTTTGGAAATCTTGCGGAAACATCAGCTGAAGGCTAAGTTTTCGAAGTGTCACTTCTGGAAGAGTGAAGTGAGGTTCTTAGGCCATGTGATTTCTGGAAATGGAATAGCGGTTGATCCCGCTAAGGTGGTAGCAATCCAGGATTGGGTTAGACCTAAGAATGCAACTGATGTGAGAAGTTTTCTTGGATTAGCAGGATATTATCGACGGTTTATCAAAGACTTCTCCAAGATAGCTGCACCGTTAACAGGATTGACGAAGAAGAACCAAGTGTTCAGTTGGAATGCTAAGTGTGAGCAAGCTTTCGGAATCCTGAAAGAGAGACTGACGAGTGCTCCTGTTTTGACTATTCCAAATGGGAATGATGAGATGGTGGTTTACACCGACGCATGTGGTACTGGACTTGGAGCAGTGCTGATGCAGAGGGATAAAGTTGTTGCGTATGCTAGTCGACAACTGAAGCCGCATGAAAGAAATTACCCAACTCATGATTTGGAATTAGCGGCGATTGTATTTGCTCTGAAGATGTGGAGGCATTATCTATTGGGAGTTCGATTTGAGTTGTTTACAGATCATAAGTCGTTGAAGTATCTTTTCTCCCAGAAGGATTTGAATCTTCGGCAGCAACGTTGGCTAGAGTTTTTGGCATCATATGATTTTGGTATAGCTTATACTCCGGGAAAAGGTAACGCAGTGGCAGATGCGTTAAGTCGAAGACATGCAGGATTGGGAGCCATGTTTTCAGAATGGAAGAGTCTAGAGTATTTAGCTGGGTTTGACTTCAGGTCTAGATGCGAATTGGAACCTGAAATGTTGGCAAACTTATCGATAAGACCGACTCTTGTGGAAAGGATTGGCGAGAGTCAAAAGCGAGATGATAAGCTTGTCAAGATTATCCGTGGATTGGAATCTGGATTGGAGCCAGAAAAGGGTAAAGGATTTGAGGTCGATAGAGAAGGTTGGCTTCGAAAGCAAGGACGACTAGTGGTTCCCGATATAGATGAATTGAGGAGTGAAGTTCTGAAGGAAAGTCATCACTCGAAGTTGACAATTCATCCAGGTGGAAATAAGATGTATCGGGATATGAAGAGAACCTACTACTGGGAAGGCATGAAAAAGGATGTTGGAGATTTCATTTCCAAGTGTATGAACTGTCAGTTGGTAAAGGCTGAACAGAAGAAGCCAAGCGGATTGCTTCAGCCATTAGAAGTTCCTACATGGAAGTGGGAACAAGTTTCGATGGATTTTATTGATGGATTGCCTAGAACCAGAACGGGAAATGAAGGGATTTGGGTCATTGTGGATCGTCTGACTAAGAGTGCACGATTCATTCCTGTTCGATCAACTAGGACTGCATCAAAGTTGGCTGAGTTGTATGTTAAGTGGATAGTTCGTTTCCATGGTATTCCGAAGAGTATAGTGAGCGATCGAGACCCATTGTTCACTAGTGGATTTTGGAAGAGCTTCCAGGAAGTCTTGGGAACCGAGTTGTGTTTGAGTACAGCTTATCATCCCCAAACAGATGGTCAGACCGAGAGAGTCAACCGAGTTTTGGAAGACCTTCTTAGAGCTTGTGTTTTGGATTTCGGAGGATCATGGGAAGATCACCTTCATTTGGTGGAGTTTGCGTACAACAACAGTTACCAGTCAAGCATTGGTATGGCACCGTATGAGGCGTTGTATGGAAGACCGTGTAACTCTCCGACATGTTGGTTGGAAACTGGAGAAAAGCTGATGCTTGGGCCAGAGATGATTCGTCAGACTTCAGATTGTATAGAAATCATTCGACAACGAATGAAGGCAGCCCAAGATCGTCAGAAGAGTTATGCGGATAAGCGTCGAAAGGATTTGGAATTCGACGTAGGAGATATGGTTTTTGTGAAGATTTCTCCACTGAAGAATGTTATTCGATTCGGGAAGAAAGGAAAATTGACTCCGAGATTTGTTGGACCATTCCCGATCATCGAGCGAATTGGAAAGCTCGCCTACAGATTGGAGTTACCAGAGAAGATGTCGAGTGTGCACAATGTTTTTCATGTATCATATCTACGGAAGTATGTGCACGACTCGAGTACGGTGGTTTCTGCTGATAGCTGTGAAGACTTAGAAGTTGATCCAGTCGATAGAAGACCTCGTAAGCCGCTTCGTGTTGTTGAAACCGACACGAAACAGCTTAGGAGAAAGGTAGTTAAGTTGCTCAAGATACAATGGAGTGAAGATGATAACGACTGTACGTGGGAGGTGGAAGAGAGGATGAAGGCAGCTCATCCTGAACTCTTCAAGGTATGGCCCTAAAGTGTCGTCTCATCTCACGATATTGTAACTTGTTCTAAGTCTTAGAATTCTGTACGCTAAGCTAGAATTGGATGCATGGTTTGTTGATTGCTATGAATGGTAGGCGTACAGAATAGTCTTTGATTGCTTTGTTTGCTTGGAATTTCGGGGGCGAAATTCCTAAGGGGGAGAGAATGTAACGACCCGTATTTCTCACGGATCGAAAAGTTCGTCAAATCTGGAATTTTTGCATTTTTAAGTCATTTCAGATTTTTAGGCAGATTTGTCTAAGTCCTAGGTCGTGAACGACCTAAGAGCTAAGTCGTGACCGAGTTAAGGACTTCGGCGAGTTAGTGTTAGGTCGTGGGTTAGTTGGAGCGACCTAAGTGTTTGTGTTAAGTGTTAGGTTGGCAACGACCTAAGAAAATGTTGGGAGCGACCTAAGTGTTTGGGTGAGTTAAGCGTTAAGTCGGCAGTTCGAGTTAGCGACCTAAGAGATAGGGGGTAGCGACCTAGTAGAATTAACGACTTAGGGGATAAGCAGTTTGCGACCTATAGGAGTTAGCGACCTATGGGATTGACCGACCTAAGTGTTAGCGTAGTTAGGTCGTTAGTTCTGTGTTGAGTTAGGTCGTAAGCGACCTAAGATGGTTAGGTCGCGTGTGTGTTAGGTCGCGAGTTTGCTAAGTCGTAAGTCGCGTGAGATGTTAGGTCGCTAAGATAGTTTAAGTGTTAGGTCGCGTGGATCTAACTGTTAGGTCGTCTGTTTTTAGGTCGACATGTGTTAGGTCGCGTAGAAACCTAAGTTGTTAGGTCGCAACCCAACTAAGTCGTAGGTAGTTAAGTCGTTAGGTTGTTAGGTCGCTGGGTTTCCTAAGTGTTAGGTCGTACCAGTTGCTAAGTCGTAGGTCGAAGGAAGCGCATTGCTTTAGGTCGTCATGTGTTAAGTCGCAGATGCGCGTTGTTGTAGGTCGTTAGGCTTAGGTCGGTGGGTTTTAGGTCGGCAAGTTCCTAGGTCGTAAGTCGGAAGCGACTTAAGGAGATAGCCAAATTTCGACTTAAGGAATTTTCTGCTATAAATAGGAGGGGTTGTTCTCACTTTTTGGGATCCGGATTTTTGAAGCGACGAAGTGCTGCCATTTTGAGAGCTCGACTTCTACACTTCTTCACTTCTTTTCTCCACTTTAATCTAGTGCTTCCATCCATCCTAATCGAAGATCAAGATTGAAGATTCAAGAGCTTAGATTGAAGATCTTCATCTTTTCAAGAGAGATTTCTTCATTTGAAGCGGATTTGTGATAGATCTAGCTTAGTTCTTCGCTGACCAGATCTGAAGTTGATATCTTTTGGATTGTTTAGGTGATTTGGTGAGTGGTGATTATCTCTCACACGGATCCAAAGGAGTATATCGGATTGTTGGCTCGTTTTGGTGTTAAAATAGAGATTTCCATGCATTTTCTTCATCCTATGTGTAGATCCATATAGATCCATTGTTCATGATGATGTTGCATCCATTTTATCATATGTTAACCTATGCAAGTTCATTCATCAAGTTTGTAGAGATATAATACATGTTTTCATGCTTATTGGACTTTCAACTCTTTAATTACGAAAATGCCATTATTGTTATAATTGTCTACTTAGATCATTTTTGAATGCTTGATTGCTTGGATTGATGTTTGATTTGATTGATTGTTATGAACTAGATGATTGATGACTAGATTTAGATCGAAGGCGATTCAAAAGCTAAGGGAAAGGCTCTTGAATTGGGAAAGCTGCTCGTGGCATATGTAGCGGGATGATGAAGCTCTTATGCATAGATTTGATGATGTAATGATGAGATGAGGCTTTGCGAGGATGTAATGAAGCGAGGCAATCATGTGATGAAGACTTGGTCTAATCCAGACGGGATCATTCCAAGCATGTTGATAACTCGGTGATATGATTCGAGTTGAGGATAATGAATGGATATGAGAATAGTCGTCGAGGAGGATGACTAGGAGGCTTGGATAGCATCGTTGTTGAAGGTTCTAGCATGCTCTAAGCAAGGGTACGTTTGGGCAGATTCGATAGTCCCAACGGCCAACTGTTGATGGTCGAGTACTCTGGGCAGATTCGATAGTCCTAGGCACGGGCTGCGACGACGTGCGGGAGTTATGTCTAGAACCGGGGTTTTCATTAGCCCTTGACGGACGGCTGAAAGAATGTGCCGGTCATTCAATTAACGGTGATATCGAAGCAATGATAACAGTGATAGCCAGAGTCATGGATGTTTGGTTGTATCGTCATTCGGACTCAAGAGCGGTATTTTCTGGGTGCTTATCTGATTTAGGCCTTGGTACTTGGAAAACATCGCCCTTGACTCGAGTGATAGTAGCTTTACTTTAAATTGTATGCTCTGCTATGTTTGCTTCTGCTTAGTGTGTGTCTGGGGGCTATCACTGTAGAATGAGGTTGGAGTGGGAGGGTTGTATTCCTATTCCTTTTCCTTTATGCTCTTTTGGTATGTTGTTAGTTAATTTACTGCTCACTAAGACTGTTGTCTGACTCAAGGCTTTATGTTTTAATTCTTATTGCCTTGGGCTGTTCGTCCATTTTGGGACGGGCAGACTAGGTAGCAGGTGACAGGTGCTGTTCTCTTTCCACGATGCTGATATCGAAGACGAGCTAGAGGGTTGCATATTATCTTCTTATATGTACTGGATTTTCCGCTGTTTTGTATTCTCTGAGAGTTATGTAGTGAGGCTGGATGTATTGACTATGTGGATGCTTGTATTCAACTATTATGGAGTTTTATATGATGTCATTTTATTCTGTAAAGCTTCACTATACATATGTTCTATTGTATTTTGTCCATGCGCTGTGAGTAATACGATAGATCCTGTTGTTTTAATCTTACCTTGACAATCGTCCATGGTCGCCTGGCACACTTTACAGCGCTCTTTCTCTAGATTCGGTGCAGGGGTCATGGGCGGTCGTCACACCTGTATTTATAATACTCGGTCTGACCCGAGCATTATAATAAAATAACACCCGAGTCAGTTTGGAAAACCAGCGTGAGAAATCACACTCAATTGTATTATTAGAGTTTCAAAACCTTTTTGAAAATCAAAGGTATCTCGTAAGACCACGCCACAAATAAACATGCTGGGTTTTTACCTTACGATAACCAAAATATTTATTATCAAATCCTCTGATATTATAATAGTGTCTAAATACAAATACATATTCAAATAGCCGAAATTGTTACATTCATTAAATTTCAGTATAATAGGTATACAAACAAGTCCGAAGGCACTTATTGGAGATTGGGTTTCCATCAATGGCAGGGCTACTGGGGTATCGCCCGTCATAGTACCTGGTCTAGATCAGCGTACCGAGGGTCCACCCTGATCCCCTGCAAAACAAGACCGGAGCTACCCCTTACTGGATAGTTCGAATAAGATCACCTCACAGTTGGGATCAGTAATCGCCAACTAAGCCGAATAAAGGGACATCTAGACAAGGATTACCTTACCCTAATTGGTTGCTAGCCACTTAGCCTTACTGCACCTCCCCTGTTTTAGCCATTCCCAGTTGATCAGGCTCGAAGCTATGCATTACCTTTTTGGAACACATCTCACTTAGAATGCTTATCGTCCCCCTGACAATGTTATGAAAGCATTCAACCATACAAGTCTATTCCCGGTCCGAACGGAACCGAAGGCACTACTCCTACTACATCCATTTTGGAATCACCCTCAAGATTAGTAGCGATTAGCCCTTGCACTTCACTGCTCCATCTTCGACTCCAAGCTCTTGTCTTCCTCACAAAAATGTTCAAACTGGATCGAAGTGGTTTTTGGGAAATTAATCCTGATCCCAGTCTCTTCGAAATGATCAACGCATTGGCCAATATTGATAGTCGGTTATTTAACTACAAATTCAAACAATCATTCACCAATTGTTTTATTTCCCCTGAAAATACCAAGTCTTAATACTTTAGATTTTTCTTTTAAATAATTTAAATCACTTATCCAAATATATATACTTTAAACATTTAAAATAAATACTACTTCAAACACTTTATTCAAAATATCAGTTATAATATTCTATAATAATTTTCTAAGTAAAACTTAAGACAAAACTGTTTTTAAATAAAACTATTGTATAAGGTATAAATACTTAATAATTAACTTTCAAATCATAATACTAATTTAACCATTAAAATAATTACTACTATAATTAATTTAAATAAATATTTACTTTAAAAATTCTAAAACAATTTAAAGTAATAAATTTCTCTAAAAACATTCTTTTAAAACAAATTTTAAAACTTCTTATTTATACTTAAAAACCTCCTTCGAAAATATACTTGGCTTTTCAGGAAAACACACTTTCCATTCAACATAACCCATCTTAATCATTTATAAATCCCGCTCGATTTATTCCAATTTAATTTACGTTCCAAACCCGTAAATTTCTTTTCCAATCCTTTATCAATAAAACCACTATTTATTTTTAAACAAATTACCCATTCCTTTATAAATTCCCACCGTGAATTATACCTCCAAATATCTAATGATATCTTATTTCACTTTATAAACCCAGTTTATAAATTCCATAGTTTTATCCTCCTTTTAAAGCACAGTTTCAACACTAAATCAATTTCCAAATTGATTTCCAAAATTTACTCCATTTTAAAATAAATTCCTTTACTTATCCAAATTTATTTCAAAACCTATTGATTCAGATTCATCCTTTTATTACGATTTAAATTCTTATTTAAACTAAAATACCAATTTCATACTTTTTCCCAAAATTCTTCTTATCTCTCCCAAACTATTTAAAACCTTTAATTTAAAAAAATCCTTTATTTCTTAAAATAATATCACTTAAGTTTAAAAGTTCATTTATTCCCATTTATTCAAAAATCTCTTTTCCCATACTCGGAATTTATTTATTAGAATTTAAAATCAAACTTTTTATTCTTTCCAAAATTCACTACAATTCTTTTACTGAAAATTCTCTTTTATTTTCCTTTAAAAACATTCAATCTTTAAATATAACCAAAATATATTCAGCAAACCATACCATTCAATGATTCCAAATTTTAAATATAAAATATCACAGATTATCAAATAAATTGAATAGTTTTGAGGAATCCAGCTGGATCCCTCCAACTTGTTTCTCTGCATCCACTGATGTTTGCACAATATAATAATACCAATCCCAGTTCGAGGGGGATATCGCAGTACAAAGGGTCATCCGCTATTATGTGGGGCGCATAGGGTCTCATACGCTATATAGTACGGGAATATCAATCACTCCAATATATATATACTACTATATATAATATCATATCCAGACAGATAATAATAATCAATTTCAATCAGTCATCTAATAATTTAAATTTAACTATTTAAATTAACTGATAATCCAATTTGAGTGAGATTAACTCACCTTGCGTTTTAAAACACCGAGCGGTCCAATTTTAAATTAAATCGAGCCCGTTCAATTTAATCTAAAATTTCTAACTCCAATCGCCTCCAAATCTATTGCAGTGCATAGAGCTCATCGCTGCGATTTCGGCGCTTCCTGTTTTGTCGGATTCTGACCATGTATGACAGAGTTATGAAGTATTAAAGATTTGAATATATATTTAAAATAAAATTTCTCTTTTTTATACCATACAAAATCAGCTGTTCATTCCAGCATCTGAAAAATCAAGGCCCCACACTATCTTCTCCACGAACGAATGCTCCAGAACCCGTGAACCCATCGGTCTCATCTAGGGTTTGATCGCCACTTGCCTTCCTTTCACCTAGGATCCGATCTGAGGCCAACACGATGCGCGGCCGAGCATGCTCCACCCACGAGTCTATTTTCGACGAGCTCGGTCATCTCAAGGCCATGATAAGCGTAAATGAACCGAGCAACTTCAAACGAGGAATTCCAACGACCTACACGACTAGATTCGATCACAATCGTTCAAACGGTAGAGCTCGACGTGCTCTCCAATCTTCCAGTTGGAAGTTTTCGCTAAAGATGAGTGGATTGATCGAAAATTTGAGATGAATGTTGATGATTTTCGGCCATTGGTTTTGTTTAAGTGGCGGCCGCGTGAGATAGCGCTAGGGTTTCTGTACACGCGTATATATACACATATAATCGAATTATTTTAATATTATATTTAATTTTAGTGATCATTTTATAACGAACTGCAAACGGGACATGCCACCAGGCGTTTATAATTTTTAACCTATATTCCGAACAAAATGGAACGTGTTTCGGAGGCTAATTCAATCATATGTGGAAGATAGCTTTTTGAATCGAGTTTAAAATATTAAATTTTCGATTTAATTTCAATGCATTTATCACCCGTACGAACAAACAGTAACTCCAAACGTTATGAAATTTGAAATCTCGATAATAATTAACTATTACGGATCTAATGGAACTGGTTTCGTCAAATTCTGAGACTGTGCCACGAAAGGCTATTTTAACTCGTCGATTTAAATCGGCGATTTTCTAAATTGTCAAAATCATTTAAAATTTCACTTTTAAAACTTTACTAACTTAATTATAAATCATATAGAATTTATATTCAAATTAGAAATCATCCTGATTCATTCTAAATCAAAATCTGATTATTTACACCATTACTATATATTAAACCCCATTATTAAATTATTATAAATAAATTCCCGTTTTAACTTATCGACTTTAAAATCCCATTCACAAGTCCAATATTAAAATTCTAATACAACTAGACTTTTAAATAAATTTTAGAAACCATTTCCATATCTATATACACTCAGATTCCCAAATTATCCCAATTTCAAATATTAAATTGTTATTATCCAAATCCAATTAAATTGCCATATTTGAAATTATAACTAATTTTATGAATTCAACCAAAATCTTAGTATTTAAAAATCAATTTATAATCCACTTTAAACATTTAAAATGAATTAAATATTCAAAAACTAACGACCAAAATTTCGGGTCATTACATTCCTCCCCCCTTAAAAGAATTTCATCCCCGAAATTTGTTAAGGTAGGAAAATGCTTCGAAACCCATTAACTTACCCAAAATCTACTTAATTTAAAACTTACATTTACTTCTCAAAACCCTTAGTTTAATCCAAAACCCTTAGCTTCATTTCTAATTCAAAACCTTGATTTCTAACATCGTTTCAAAAATCAACTTTTCTAATTAACCAAAATTTTCAAAACTTTCAAAAATTATCTAACTTCGAAATTTTTTGACAGCGTCTCCTTTGTACGAAGGAGCTTTTTACAATATCAGAAGACACATAAATATATATACATTGACCCACACGGTCGGAAAACAAAATATGTAGCAATATATTATCATTTCTTAATTTATTTGCGTAGGCGTACCTCATATTAGAGTTTTTAAGCGAGCGGCTTATTCATTATGCACTAACACAACCATAACCTATCCAAGCAGCCTCCCGTACCTGTACTTACTTAAACAAGCACATAAGTATCCAAAACCATGAGATTTTAACAACATTCTCTTATTTGCAATAGTTAAACACATGAATTCTAAGAGCAATGCGCACTAAACACCTTCCGTAAGCAATTTATAAAGTTCCAATATTAATTCAATTGCTTTCACTCGTTTCTCTTACCTTTGCATTCAATTTAAGTGATTTACAACTCACTTGCTTATCTTCAATTCATTTTTAAGTCCAAACAAACTCATATTCATATCAATTGATTCCAAAATCAATTTTATTTGCTTCCATTAACTCATAGAATTTTATACAATCTCGCTTACGTCAAACGACAGTTATTTCTATGCAAATCCGATGATATTCACTTAACAGAATATCCATTCTAGTTTATAACTACTTCAAATTAATTCCAACTCATTTTATATTAATTCCATTCCATTTCTAACTCCTTCACAGTCCATATATTTGCATTTCATTCCATGTTCGCATTCATTTCATTTGAAACCATTTTATTAGACTTGAAAACATACCATGCTATTATATTAAATAGCCATTTAACATGTTTACTTAAGCCGAGCTTCCATTCAATTATTTGCTTAAGTTAATTTATTTACTTCAAGTTATTTCAACTCCAAAACTCAAGTTTATTTTTCCTTGTAAACAATTTCCAATTCAAATCCTTGATTTGATTTTCATTTATCAAATCCATTCCATCTACTAATTTAATTCAATTAGTTTATTCACTTATCCATTTTAAATTTCAAATTTCCATACTCAGTTCATCCCGAATTTATTTTATTAATAACAAGGCCATTTTCAATTTATTTCTACTTGAATTTATCTACAAATTCAAACCATTTTTATTTAACTCATAATTCAACTTTAATTTAACCAATTCAACTTCCATTTCTATATTTCATTAATTAATTAATTGTCAAATTAATTTACTTGAATTCAATTTTTTTTTCAAGTTTGGATTTTTATTTCATTTACCAAAATATCAAACAAATTTTATTTTGGCCTTTTATTTCACTCTTCCATTTTTATAAGTCACACGCCTATATTTTATTCATTCCAATATAATTTTTATTTAATTTAGCTTACGCTAGATTCATTTTCAAACTATTCTTTTGAATTAAATTCATTCAATATCATTTCAATCTAATTAAATTTCCTTTCAATTTAATTCTTTTCCAATTTAATTCAAGTTCATCTAAATTTTATTTTACCAACTTAAATCCATACCATTACTTCCACTAATTTAAATAAGAATTTAATTCCATTCAATATTATTTATAACACAACTGAATTTGATTTCAATTCAATCCAAATTCAACTCAATTTCATTTAATTTAAGTTAAATTCAATTCGATCCAATTTTATTTCTCAATCAAATTTTAAATTTTATTTTACAATGTATAAGTTCAAAAACTTATTTACTTACTTAAGTCCATTTACATTTTATATTTCACTTTATCTTATTTCTGGATTATTTATTTCACTTAAGGATTTAAGTGTATTTATCCTATTCAATAATTGTACTTATATTATACAATTATCCTACCTTTCCACTAATATCCAACTCAATCCAATTTACATTTTATTTAACTTATCTTAAGTTAAATTCCAATATACCTTATCCACTTTTATTACTCGAGTTAAATTTTAACTCCAGCATTAAAATTTCCATTTTCCTTTCTTATTTATATATTTATATGAGCTTCACTTTATAAATTCAATATCAATTTCTTTTGACCTTTCACATCATTTAAATAGAATTCCCAGAATTCAATTGCCCGGTTTTATTTCAAACCATTTTTAAATCACAAATAACCCATATCCACTTGGTATATCAAATCAAACCTCCGGATTCCAAATAACTTGGTTTTACCAAAACAATTTCGCTTTTTAAATTTATAAAACAACTTGTTTATCAAACAAGTCCAAACAAATAATCATACCAAACCACTCGGTAGCAATCCATCACTTAGAAACTCAAAAATAAATACTGATGATGTGGCTATCATCACCAGGATTATTTTCCAGTGACTGAAGTGAGTTCAGTGCTCTTTTACTTCCAAAATTCATTTTAAAACAATTTCCATTCAAAAATATTTCCCAAAATAATACTCCATTATTTCCTTCAAACACTTTGGAAAACATTTCAAAAAATTCAAGATTTAATAATTTCCACGCTTTTGTTCAAATTCATTTAAAAACATTTTTCCAAAATCTCTAGGATTTAAATTCTGGTTTAAATCAAATTTTAGTTATGTTCCATTCTATTATTTCATACATACATAATTTTATTTGGTTATAAATATAGACCATTCCAAATTTTAGATTCTTATTTGATTATAATATTAACAACCAAACATCCAAATGTATATATAATAGTAATTTTCACAAAATTATTTCTTTTATATCAAAATATAATTTTGGGTAAAATTATTTCATTCACCCACTTTAAAACAATACAATGTCGGTTTATCTTATTTAAGAGTTTAGAAACTCCTATCGATACGGTTGTACTTCCCGTACCGACCAGAATTCATAAATACTCAACCGATAAGTCAACAAAATAAAAAAAAATTATATTCACTAACAATTATGCGCTCATAGCTATTATTACACTCAACTCATTCTAAAGTACTACTGACTCTATTTTTAATGAGTATTTTTTCCCCACCAAAGCCTAGGTAATCACCAATCTAAGCTCTGATACCACTGTAACGACCCGCCCTTCTCGACCCTTGAAAATCGACACAAATACGCCACTGTATAATATGCCGACGATAGAGTGCCAGAAAAGAAAGATTGTTGAGGAAAGAGAAAGAAGATAGAAGAAATAAGGAATTAAACAAATAAAAGAATCTCACAATCGCAGTGGAACAATATATAATAGATAAATGACTGATCTTTACACAAAACAACTATATCTGTTTTATACATTACATCATCGGAGTTCAACATAATCAATAACAAATACTGGACAGTTATATTAATTAGTCCTCATAAAAACTGACTATACAGCTATACTACACAGTGGAATATACATCAAGTACGAGTGATACGTCTCGCCATCCAGCTCGTCTCCTGAGCTCCACAACATCCTATCCTGTATTTATAATACTCGGTCTGACCCGAGCATTATAATAAAATAACACCTGAGTAAGTCTGGAAAACCAGCATGAGAAATCACACTCAATTGTATTATTAGAGTTTCAAAACCTTTTTGAAAATCAAAGGTAACTCGCAAGACCATGCCATAAATAAACATGCAGGGTTTTTACCTTATGATAACCAAAACATTTCTTATCAAATCCTCTGATATTATAATAGTGTCTAAATACAAATACTTATTCAAATAGCCGAAATTGTTACATTCATTAAATTCCAGCATAATAGGTATACAAACAAGTCCAAAGGCACTTATTGGAGATTGGGTTTCCATCAATGGTAGGGCTATTGGGGTACCGCCCGTCACAGTACCTGGTCCAGATCAGCGTACGGGGATCCACCCTGATCCCTTGCAAAAAAGGACCGGAGCTACCCCTTACTGGATAGTCCGAATAAGATCACCCCGCGGTTGGGATCAGCAACTACCCATTAAGCCGAATAAAGGGACATCTAGACAGGGATGACCTTACCTTAATTGGTTGCTAGCCACTTAGCCTTGCTGCACCTCTTCTGTTTTAGCCATTCTCAGTTGATGAGGCTCGAGGCTATATGTTACCATTTTAGAACACATCTCACTAAGAATGCTCATCGTCCCCATGACGATGTTCTGAAAGCTTTCATCCATACAAGTCTGTTCCCGGTCCGAACGGAACCGAAGGCACTTCTCCTACTACATCCATTTTGGAATCACCCTCAGGATTAGTAGTGATTAGCCCTTGCACTTCACTGCTCCATCTTCGACTCCAAGCTCTTGTCTTCCTCACGAAAACGTTCAAACCAGATCGAAGTGGTTTTCGGGAAATTAATCATGATCCCGGTCTCTTTGAAACGATCAGCGCATTGGCCAATATTGATAGTCGGTTATTTAACTACAAATTCAAACAATCATTCACCAATTGTTTTATTTCCCCTGAAAATCACCAAGTCTTAATACTTTAGATTTTTCTTTTAAATAATTTAAATCACTTATCCAAATATATATACCTTAAACATTTAAAATAAAAACTACTTCAAACACTTTATTCAAAATATTAGTTATAAAATTATATAATAATTTTCCAAGTAAAACTTAAGACAAAACTGTTTTTAAATAAAACTATTGTATAAGGTATAAATACTTCATAATTATCTTTTAAATCATAATACTAATTTAACCATTAAATTAATTACTACTATAATTAATTTAAATAAATATTTACTTTAAAAATTCTAAAACAATTTAAAGTAATAAATTTCTCTAAAAACATTCTTTTAAAACAAATTTTAAAACTTCCCATTTATACTTAAAAACCTCCTTCGAAAATATACTTGGCTTTTCAAGAAAACACACTTTGCATTCAACATAACCCATCTTAATCATTTATAAATCCTGCTCGATTTATTCCAATTTAATTTACGTTCCAAACCTATAATTTTCTTTTCCAATCCTTTACCAATAAAACCACTATTTATTTTTAAACAAATTACCCATTCCTTTATAAATTCCCACCGTGAATTTATACCTCCAAATATCCACTGATATCTTATTTCACTTTATAAACCCAGTTTATAAATTCCATAGTTTTATCCTCCTTTTAAAACACAGCTTCAACACTAAATCGATTTCCAAAATTTACTCCATTTTAAAATAAATTCGTTTACTTATCCAAATTTATATCAAAACCCGTTAATTCAGATTCATCCTTTTATTACGATTTAAAATCTTTTTTAAACTGAAATACCAATTTCATACTTTTTCCCAAAATTCTTCTTATATCTCCCAAACTATTTAAAACCTTTAATTTAAAAACAAATCCTTTATTTCTTAAAATAATATCACTTAAGTTTAAAAGTTCATTTATTCCCATTTATTCAAAAATCTCCTTTCCCATACTTAGAATTTATTTATTAGAATTTAAAATCAAACTTTTTATTCTTTCCAAAATTCACTACAATTCTTTTACTTAAAATTCTTTTTATTTTCCTTTAAAACATTCAATCTTTAAATATAACCAAAATATATTCAGCAAACCATATCATTCAATGATTCCAAATTTTAAATATAATCTATCACATATTATCAAATAAATTCAATAGTTCTGAGGAATTCAGTTGGATCCCTCCAACCTGTTTCCCTACATCCACAGATGTTAGCACAATATAATAATACCAATCCCACTTCGAGAGGGATATCGCGGTATAAAGGGTCATCCACTATTATGCGGGTCGCATAGGGTCTCATCCGCTATATAATGCGGGAATATCAATCACTCTAATATATATATATATATACACATATATATATATATACATATATATATACTACTATATATAATATCACATCCATACAGATAATAATAATCAATTTCAATCAATCATCCAATAATTTAAATTTAACTATTTAATTTAACTAATAATCCAATTTGAGTGAGATTAACTCACCTTGCATTTTAAAACACCGAGTGGTCCAATTTTAAATTAAATCAAATCGAGCCCGTTCGATTTGATCTAAAATTTTCGATAGATCCAATCGCCTTCAAATCTATTGCAGTGCATAGAGCTCGTCATTGCGATTCCGGCGCTTCCTGTTTCGTCGAATTCTGACCATGTATGACAGAGTTATGAAGTATTAAAGATTTGAATATATATTTAAAATAAAATTTCTCTTTTTTTTAATACCATACGAAATCAGCCGTTCGTTCCAGCATTTGAAAATTCAAGGCCCCACACTATCCTCTTCACGAACGAATGCTCCAGAACCCGTGAACCCATCGGCCTCATCTAGGGTTTGATCGCTGCTCGCCTTCCTTTCGCCTAGGATCCGATCTGAGGCCAACACGATGCGCGGCCGAGCATGCTCCACCCACGGCCCAATTTTCGATGAGCTCGGTCATCTCAAGGCCATGATAAATGTAAACGAATCGAGCAACTTCAAACGAGGAATTCCGACGACCTACACGACTAGATTCGATCACAACCGTTCAAACAGTAGAGCTCGACGAGCTCTCCAATCTTCCAGCTGGAAGTTTTCGCTAAAGATGAGTAGATTGATCGAAAATTTGAGATGAATATTAATGATTTTCGGCCATTGGTTTTGTTTAAGTGGCTGCCGCGTGAGATAGTGCTAGGGTTTCTGTACACGCTTATATATACACATATAACCGAATTATTTTAACATTATTTTTAATTTTAGTGATCATTTTCAAACGAAGTCCAAACAGGACATGCCGCCAGGCGTTTATAATATTTTACCTATATTCCGAACACAATGGAATGTGTTTCAGAGGCTAATTCAATCATATGTGGAAGATAGTTTTTTGAATCGAGTTTAAAATATTAAATTTTCGATTTTAATTTCAACGCGTTTCTCACTCGTACGAACAAACGGTAACTCCAAACGTTACGAAATTTACAATTTGATAATAATTCACTATTACGGATCCAATAGAACTAGTTTTGTTAAATTCTGAGACTGTGACCCGGAAGGCTATTTTAACTCGTCGATTTATATCGGCGATTTTCTAAATTATCAAAATCATTTAAAATTTCACTTTTAAAACTTTACTGACTTAATTATAAATCATATAGAATTTATATTCACATTAGAAATCATCATGATTCATTTTAAATCAAAATCTGATTATTTACACCATTACTATGTATTAAACCCCATTATTAAATTAATATAAATAAATTCCCGTTTTAACTTATCGACTTTAAAATCCCATTCACAAGTCCAATATTAAAATTCTAATCCAACTAGACTTTTAAATAAATTTTAGAAACCATTTCCATATCTATATACACTTAGATTCATAAATTATCCCAATTTCAAATATTAAATTGTTATTATCCAAATCCAATTAAATTGCCATATTTGAAATTATAACTAATTTTATAAATTCAACCAAAATCTTTGTATTTCAAAATCAATTTATAATCCACATTCAACATTTAAAATGAATTAATTATTCAAAAACTAACGACTAAAATTTCGGGTCGTTACAATGGATTTTCTATTGAGTATACTTTTAATTAAATTAGTTAATTAATATAACCACATTATATCAAGTTTATTATAGAAAGAAAATACCTTTTATTTTGAACAAGATTGGTTAATAAGTTAGATATATGTAACGAATTTCATAATTGCCTCTAGGACATACCCTTAACTCTATCATCCAGGACATGGATTCGTTCTTGTGATTGGATCTTTTGGTTGATGGGTCATGCTAATGAGATGAGGAGACAATTAGCTGCTTGGCAGTTAGAGGGCGAGGCTCTTATTTTGTAGGTGGTAATTGAGGTAGAGACTGAATGAGGAGAGATCACTTAGGATAAGTTTTAGAGATGCTTTAAGTTGAAATTTATTTCTATATCTAAGAAAGGAGTAAAGTTAGAGAAGTTTATCCACTTAAAGCAAGGAGATATGTCAATGAAGGAAAATGTCAATCAATTCAATAAACTAGCTAGATTTGGAATGGGACTGATCGATACCCTATATAAAATGGCTTTGAAGTTTGCTAAAGGGCAGAACCAAACCCTTTAAGGTTTAACTCTAAGTTAAATTCCCATAGGCAGCACATATGAGAGTTTAGTGGAGATGGCCTTGCTGAATACCATCTCCAAGGAAGAAGCAAAGGAGGAACCCAAGAAGACTGGAGGGAAAATGCAGTTGCAGAATCAGCGCAAAGGAGGATTTAGACCCAATGGAAAGATCAAGAAGTTGGGTATGCATTGTAGGAAGTGTGGAAAGAAGGGGCATTTTGCGAAGGAGTGTAACATAGAGGGTTCAAAGAAGTGTTATAATGGCCATCAGTTTGGGCATACGAAGTGGTAGTGTCCGACACCTCAAAAGACCTCTACTCAGGTAGTCCCAGCTTATGCAGTAGATGTAAATCTAGCTCGAGTATGCCACTAGTTGTAGATAAAGGGAAGAAGGTCATGATCGAAGGTGTGTTGAATTTATCCGACTTATCCATTCGCACTTTATTTGACATTCGGGCATCACACTCTTTCATTTCTAGTAGACTTGTGGATGAGTTATACTTAGACGCTAGCATAGTTATGGACCTTGTAGTTGTGTCAAAACCTATAGGAGGATTGACCTATTTGTCTATGATATGTAGGGGTTGAAAATTATTTATTTTGGACGTCGAGTTCGATTGCGATGCTTTTGTATTAGGATTTTTTGGGTTTGGGTTGATATTGGGAATGATTTGGATGATGATGTATAGGGCTATACTAGATTGTGATAGGAAGGTTATTAGGTTGAGACGTGTAGTTGACTTAGCTTGGAGGTTTATTACATTCCTCGAGGATCAGTTATGTCAATCTACTTATATTCTTTAGACCTACACATAATGTGATAGATTCAGTGCCTGCAGTTAGAGGTTACCCAGATGTCTTTTCCAAGGTTACCAGTCTCCCACCCCTTAGAAAGATCAAGTTTTGAATTTATCTTATGGAGAAGACTAGACCTATTGCCTTACCCTTGACCTTGAGGCATATGGCTCCATAGGAGGATGCAAGTTGAACAAGTAAGTAAATGAGTTGTTAGAGAAAGGCTTCATTCGGAGGAGCATTTTGGAGTAGGGAGCGCCAGTCATCTTTTCCACCATGGTGGATGGTTCTCTAAGACTTGTGTTGACTATAGGGAGCTGAATAAACTGACAAAGAAGAATTAGTATCCACTGCCTCGTACATACGATCTCTTTGATGGTTCATTGGAGTGAAGGTGTTCTAACAGCATGATTTGGCTACCAGATTCCACTAGTTACGAGTAGTTGAGGATAATATTCAGAATACTACCTTTTGTACACCCAACAGACTTTATTAATGGTCAGTCATGCACTTCGAATTGACCAATGCGCCCGCCTACTTTGTTGATCCGATGAGCCGAGTTTCCAAAGGGTTGCTTAACAAGTTCGTCAGGGTATTTGTGGATGATATTTTAGTCTATTTGAAGAGCGAGGAGGAGCATGCATTACATTTATAAGAAGTGTACTATACACTATGTGAGTATAAGCTGAAGGTAAAGTTTTCGAAATGCCACTTTTGACAAGAGAGGGTATGCTATTTAGGACACGTTGCCTAAGAAAGTGGGCTGTCGATTGATCCCAGTAAAGTTGTAACAGTTAAGGATTGACATGTGCCAAAAAATACCATGGAAGTGAGGATTTTCCTTGGTTCAGTGGGCTACTATCGGAAATTCATTAAGGAATTCACGAAGATCTCTGCCCCTTTGACTCGCCTCACTAAGAAGAATCTAGTTTTCTCATGAAACACGAAGTGTGAGGATGCTTTTATTAAGCTAAAGGAGGCGTTGACTAGTGCACTTGTTTTGGTATTGCCCGATAGTGCGAAGACATTTACAGTATATACCAACACATGCGATACGGGGTTGGGCGTGATCTTGATGCAAGAAAGAAGAGTGGTGAGCAACGCTGGTCGACAGTTGAAGGTCCACGAGAGAAACTACTTTACCTATGATCTTGAGTTAGCGGCTATTGTCTTTACGCTCAAGTCATGGAGGCGTTATCTTTTAGTAGAGTGGTTTGAGCTGTATACAGATCATAAGTCTTTGCAGTATTTGTTCTCCTAGAAGGATTTGAACTTAAGCTAGTAAAAGTGGATGGAGTTTTAGCATAGTACGATTTCGATATCTCGTATACTCTAGGAAAGGGCAATGCATTGATCGATGCCTTGAGTCGATAGCATGTAGTATTGAGCCTTTTGTTCTTAGAGTGGAGACATTGGGAGTTCATTTCTATACTTGATTTCCAAACGTCGTTAGATATTATCCTAGAATTGTTAGCAGCCTTGGATGTGCAGCTTACGCTTATGGAACATATTGGATCCAGTCAAAAGTTTAAGAAGCTTTGTAGTGGAGAGCAGTCGGATAATTTGAGGCATTATGCCATTGACTTCAAGGGATGGTTATGGAGAGATAGTAGATTATGTGTTCCTCTCATTATGGGGTTGATTGATATATTACTAGCCAAGTCTCATCATTCAAGGATGACTATTCATCTCGGCGGAGACAAAATGTACCGTGACATAAAGAGATTCTTTTATTAGCTTAGTATGAGGAAGCATGTAGCAGAGTATGTAGCTTGATGTATCCCTTGTCAAAGGGTAAAAGCGGAGTAGAAGTAGCTAGAAGGTTTGTTGCAGTTGTTGGATATTCCTCAGTGGAAGTGGGAGAGCATTTCTATGGATTTTTTCGATGGTTTTACCAAGGAGTAGGAGAGGGAATGAGAGTATTTGGTTTGGTGGGCTACTGTCGGAAGTTCATTATGGACCATGTGAAGATCTCTGCTCCTCTGACTCACCTCACTAAGAAGAAATAAATTTTCTCGTGAAATGCAAAATGTGAGGATGCTTTTATTAAGCTAAAGGAGGCATTGACTAGTGCACCTCTTTTGGTATTGCCTGAAGGTGCAAAGACATTCACAGTATGTACCGATGCATGCGGTATAAGGTTGGGTGCAATCTTGATGCAAGAAGGAAGGGTGGTGAGCTACGTTAGTCGACATTTGAAGGTATATGAGAGAAACTACTTTACCCATGATCTTGAGTTACCGGCCATTGTCTTTACACTCAAGTAATGGAGGCATTATCTTTTAGTAGAGTGGTTTGAGCTGTAAATGGATCATAGGTCTCTGAAGTATTTGTTCTCCCAAAAGGATTTGGACTTAAGGCAGTAAAGGTGGATGGAGTTTTGGCATCGTACGATTTTGACATCTCATATACTTTAGGCAAGGTCACTGTAGTGATCGACGCCTTGAGTAGATAGCATGCATTATTGAGTCCTTTGTTCTTGGAGTGGAGACATTTGGAGTTCATTTCTACACTTGATTTTCGACCGTCGTCAGATATTACCCTGGAACTGTTAGCAGCCTTGGATGTGCAGCTTACACTTATGGAATGTATTGGATCCGGTCAAAAGAAAAATATAAAGCTAGTTGATATTTTTAAGAAGATTAGTAATGGAGAGCAGTCGGGTCATTTGAGGTGTTATGCCATTGACTCGAAGGGATGGTTATGGAGAGATGGTAGACTATGTGTTCCTCTCATTATACGGTTGATTGATATGGTACTAGACGAGTCTCATAATTCGAGGATGACCATTCATCCTGGCAAAGACAAAATGTATCATGACATGAAGAGAGTCTTTTATTAGCTTAGTATAAAGAAGCATGTAGCAGAGTATGTAGCTCAATGTATCACTTGTTAAAGAGTAAAAGCGGAGCAGAAGAAGCTGGGAGGTTTGTTGCAGTTGTTGGATATTCCTCGATGAAAGTGGGGAGAGCATTTCTATGAGTTTTTTCGATGGTTTATCGAGGAGTGGGAGAGGGAATGAGAGTATTTGGGTCATAGTCGACCGATTGACAAAATGCGGCCATTTTATACCGGTTAGGAATATGAGGATGACGACATCTTTTGGGACTCTATATGTGAGGAGGTCTTTACATTACATGGAGTACCTACTAGCATAGTTAGCGACCGAGATCCAATTTTCACCAGTGAGTTTTGGAGGAGTCTACATGAGGTTTTGGGCATTGAGTTGAGCTTGAGTACAACTTATTATCCACCGATGGATGGACGGATGGAGAGAGTTAATCTGAATTTGGAGGACTTGCTTTAGATGTGTATCTTGGATTTTGGAGGCTCTTAGGAGGACCATTTTTCGTTAGTGGAGTTTACCTATAATAACAGCTATCAAGCGAGTGTTGGGATGACACCATTTGAGTCGTTATACGGTAGACCCTATAGATCACCATCGTCTTGGTGGAACGCTACGGATAGGATTATTCTTGGGTCGGATATTGTGAGGGAGTTATCGGAGAAAGTAGACTTGATCCATAGAAGAATGAAAATCACGCGAGATAGACATAAATCTTATGCTGACAGGAGACGTACGGAGCTGGTGTTCGCAGTGGGAGACTGGTGTTTGTAAAGGTTTCACCGCTTAGGCATGATATGAGATTTGGTAGTTTGGGGAAGCTAGCACCGAGGTTCGTAGGACCTTTCCCTATTACAGTGAGGATAGAGAAATTGGCATATAGACTAGAGCTTTCTGAGAAGTTGGCTAGAGTACATGATGTTTTCTATGTGTCATATTTGCGAAAGTTTTTGCATGATTCAGCAACCGTCGTCGAACCGAGTCAGCTAGAGGAGGTGGAGGTAATGAGGGAGTCACTTATTCGCCGTGCACCCACTTGTGTTATTGAGCATGGTATAAAGCGACTCCGTGATAATAAATCAAACTTGTTAAGATCCAATGAGGAGAAGATCCAACTGAGAGTACATGGGAGCCTGAAGTGAGGATCGAAGTTACCTACGCACAACTCTTTTCTAGTATGTTTTCAATCTAAATTTAATAAGTAGAGATTACTTATGCATTAGGACTTAGCTTGGTATACCCCATAGATAGACATCGTTGGATGGTAGGAATGGTTGTAAACATATCATTAGGATATGCTATGGATGATGGATGATAGTGGATGTATGAGTTGGATTGTTTCTTTTACACGTTTAGGATAATACATCCTTTAGATAGTATGCACACACTCGCATTATCTTTTGTTTGTTGTCTATCATGTTGATCATTATGCATATGGATTGAATATTGTGCATATATGTAGAATTGAAAGTATACTTACTTAGGATGTTGCATACATTTTGGATTCATTGCATGAGCACTTACATGACATGAGGTTGACTAGATTAGGAGACTTCATACTCTTTGCATTAGTACAAGTTCACATGCATATCACTCTTGCATATACATATACCATATTAGAAATTTATTTAGGACAATGATTGCTCGTAAATGATGGATGAGTAGATGGTTGTAGCTATTGATTGTCACGTGTATGAGTTGCATTTTTCCATGATTTGAAATTTTGAGAATGAAATCCATTTAAGGAGGGAAAATGTAACACCTCGGAAATAGCAGAAAATTTAATAAGATAATTAAATTTAAATAAAACAAGGGCAAAAATGAAATTTTCACAAACGTCCGAATTTGATTACGAAACTTACACTAGCGATATTCTGGACAATTTTCATATATAATACTTTGGAATCGAAGTTATTACGGAGAAGTTACAGTCGTCTGAAAATTTAAAACAAAATAAATTAAGTATAGAAACTTGCCTAAATTAAACACGGTCAACGGTCGACCATTAGGGTCCACCAATCGACCGGTAGCGGTCGACCGGTTCCTATGAATGGTCGACCAGTTGATGTCTATTTTCGAATCTGGAGCACGAATTTTGACGTACACGATCGAACCAAATATTTTTCTTTCATGCCAAGTTTTTGATGTGCGTTTGTGACAAGAACAGAAATTCTTTAGGGTTAATCTAACACCCCATATCAATCTGTAACTCGTATAAATAAACAGCTAACCTAACCCTAATTTCATTAGAAAATTGAAAGCATACTGAAAATCTACCAAAATTTCTTCTTTCCACATCTAAGGAAGCTTTTTGCACCTCCGCTATTTTTTTGCTATATCCGTGCTTTATTCCTGCTATAACTTTTTACACCTCCAGCACTATAGAACCGCTAAGTGCTTTAACTGCACAGGTTCTCCCTTGATGCATAGTTGGGTTACATGTAGTCATGGTTGTGTGAAATTTATTTCCATATGGTAATTGTAGGGAAACCAATGTGATATAGTTATGCGTAAACGTAATGTGAGATATAGTCCCAAACAGGAAGGTTGTAGGATGTTCCTATGTTGAGTAGCTCTAGCTGTGATCCTATATTGAGTAGTTCTCGTAGCGGTGTTCCATATTGAGTTGCTCTAGGAGTGGTGGTCGATCATTAGTTATTGAGGTTCGATCCATAGTCTGATCCTCGTAGAAGCCTACATAAGTTGATAGTGTGGGTATTATGAATAAAGACCCTTAAGTAAGGGATCCGATGAATGCGCGAACATTTGTAGGACGCTCTAGGTCACATAGGATATAATTAAAGTAAACTACACAAGATCACCATATATTAAACATATACTTATTAACCAGACTTTTTTCTGGTCCACCATTTTTCCTTTCTTTCCCCACCATAGGAGGATACGGCAGTAGGTGATTTGGCTCGATTTTAGTATGCGGAGAGGCAAGCTCATCACAAGAGTTATGAAACATCCCACACCCCTTAGTATACTCCAAAAGGACACACTAAAAGATGTGGTGTGTTGTAGGTATAGCTAAAACTTACAGAGACTAAGATTCACAAGACAAAATAGATAAAAAACAATGGAAACAATTAAAACAATAACTTTATAAAAATCAAACATCATAAGATAGAGTAATAAAACCAAATAAATAAGATATCTCAAAATGCCAATACATGTTTTATGAAAATCATAACCTCAATCTCATAAAAATCAGAGTACAAAACTATCCCTCAAAAAGTACCAATACATCAAATAAGCTAAAAACTAAAAATGAAGAAAAGGAATACATGATAAAATCTCCACCACTGAAGTCTCCAAGTGTCTGTAATTTACCGTCCTTGCCCTTGCTGGCTTATAGGGGAAAAAAGGGGAAATAGAGGAGTAGGTCAGACTAAAAGTCTGGTGAATGATAGTAGTTACTAGTATTCTTAAGCAAGGTAAAGATAATAGACTTTGCAACAGTTCTAATAAAAAAAATAAAGAAATTGGAGGAAAGGTAAAGCTGGAAATAAATACGATTTAACTATTAGATTAATTCGATTGGATAACTTCGATTGCTTGCACTTGTCTTAAATAACTGCTTTGATTAGGCTGAATTCCCAATCCTACTTTAATTAGGCTGAAATCCTAATTATACCCTTTGATCGGCCTTCTACTAATGTGTCTACTATGAGCTAGACACCAGTGCCTAAGAAAGGCACCTACTAAGCGCTTGGAACTCAATAGCGAATTATATCCCCTGCACCGAGGCCGCACAGTCAACCATCATTGGGTTCACACTATCTGTTGCTCCCTCTTTTGACCTTGTATTTACCCTAGACAGCATAAGTGAGCCCTCATCTCACTTCAGGCTATAGTGAGACACCTGTGTCCATAGAAAATATGGAATGTTGTTGGTATTGGTCCCTATCAAATAAAATCTAGTTGCGCCCCTTGTCCAAATCCCCATGATTTGAACTTTTAATTATTGACCTTTTATCTTCCATAGACAACATAAGCGTGTCCTCATCTCACTTCAGACTATTGTAAGACACTTGTGTCCATAGAAAATAGGGAATATTGTTGGTACAGATCCCACTTTTGCTTATTAACTTAGTATAAATTATTTAAATAAGCCTCTATTGTTATCCTTGCTATCTTTGCTTATTAATTTATTCTAAGTCTCAAAATAAGCCTTTTTCTGTTCTGGTTCTAATTATAACCTATGTTATAAAATTGCTTAATAACTTAACCCAAGGTCTAAGTATAAAAATAAGTCACTTTCTTTTTACTCTTCTTAATCATAATTATACATCATAATTAGGCTTAAATTCAGTCCAAGTCCAATTTATTACAGTCTTCACATTTTACATCTTATTTTCTATAATTTCAGTGTTCTTATTATTTATTCCATATTTGCATTTTAATCTATTCCATTCGCATAAAAAGGAAAAATAGAAACAAACTGATAATTACAGAAGAAAATCCCAACGTAGAAAAGATGTAGATAAAACATAAATAAAAGTAAATATTTATAAATACTATAAATAACTGTAAATAAATGGAAAAACTATAATTAACATCAATAAACTACAAATAACTGAAAAGAATAGCTAAAAGGAAATAGACTGAAAAATAAATCTAAAACTGAAAATAAACTGGTAAAAAGGTTATTCCAAAATCGTACAAAAACTACAATTATTGGAAACCCTATTATTTTAAATTACTTAAAAATCTAAAATAATTACTAATCACTCACCTGTGGTCCTTAGCTCTTCTCTTGGTCTTCTCGGATCCACTTGAGGGTATTAAATATTTTAATTTAAAATGATCTTCTCCTCGAAAAATTATTCCTTTCAGGGTCCTGCTTGAGAAGGTGAACCCAAATGGAGAAAATCTAGAATGAGAAAAATAACTAGGCCCAGGGTCTTATTTATAGTGATGCTTGTGGATCTTAGACCGTTGGATTTGGAGAATGAATTTGGTGCAACCACGTCATAGGCTGGATAGGAGCCATTGGATGGAAGCACAGATGCACCGGTTTAGAGGAAATAACCCAAAATGACGTGTTCGAAGCTTACAGGAACGAAGAATTAATTCATTCAACAAGGCGGTTCGACCTTGGTGTCGACTGCACCTCTTGCTAGGTCGACATGCCGGTCGACCTAGGCTATGGGTAGGTCAACCTAGGTGTCGACCTAGCCCTATATTTTTTTCTTTTCTAATTTCTTGTTAAATTCATATCTTCTTCGTTCTAGCTCAGATTCTGACGTTCTATATATGGAAATTGACCAGAAAATTACCACGGACCCAATTGTGCAACTCTTGTAGATCAATTCTGATACTACTCAACCATCATCCATTACATCCATTGTCCTTAAGTCTTTTTAATGCGATTTATGATACTTATGCAATTAGTGTAGTGTCAATGTCCTTAACTAATGCAAAAGATTAGGCGGCCCAATGGTTCAGTTGACCTCCTTTTATGCAATCATGTCCATACCATGTATCTAAATGAATGTAAATTCCCTAATAAAAATTGATAGTTCTATATGCGTGCGACAATCATCATTCAAATGCAACAATCATGTGATAATCACCCATTTATAGCTACCATGAAGAATAAAATGAAAATGCAAATGTGCATGCATCTATATGCATATGCTCTAGTGTCCTAGTTAGGTCGATCCCTAAAGGATAATAATACCTAGTGTAAGTATATGCGTCCATTAGCATCCACTAGCATCCATCATACATAACATGTTCTAATGACATGTTTACATTAAATCTTACGATCCATAGGTTAAATCCTAAGTATCTACCCTCCCAAAGGATAATAAAGGAAAGAACCTATTCAAAACTAAAGATGGAAATAGGAAATTCTAAAATTCACTATCGAAAAGATGAGGATAGGAAGTGCGAATCTTCTCTTCAGCCTCCCATATAGCTTCTACAACATCATCTCCCCACTACACCTTTACTAATGGAACTTCTTTATTCCTAAGTCTCTTGGTGTCTCGTCCAATGATCTTCGTAGGAATATGACGAATCGATGCTTCCTTTTCTACTTCCACTTTCTCCAACTGACTAGGCTCCACAACCTCCGCCGAGTCATGTAAGCACTTTCTCAAGTGCGAAACATGGAAAACATCGTGCACTCCTACGAGCCTCTTCGGAAGCACTCGATATGCCCTCTTCCCTATTCTCTCTATGATAGGGGATAATCCTAAAAATCTGGGGGCTAGCTTCCCACTCGATACAAACCTTACCACCTTCTTTAGTGGGGATACCTTAATAAAAACTAAGTCTCCAACTATACAACGGCGAAAGAACAAAGCAACAGTAGCGGAAATAACTTGAACTCCAAAGCAGGAACTCCAATATCAGCAATCTCCATCTCCAAAGCATCAATCCAGAAATAGCTCGAACTCCCAATCAAGTTGAACTTAAGCAAGTCCGATTCCGAATGTGAAGAGAAACACAAAGCGATAGCCAAAATCCAAGAAAACACTCCAAAGATTTCCAAATGCTACACCTACTAGCTGACTATCTAAAAAACCCAACTCTAGAGCCCGTGTGGAAAATTGTGGGCACCCAGAGTTTAGGAAGGGAACACTCCAGGTCAGTCATGGGACTGGTATGAGCAAACAAAAATAGTTTTATCTTTAACAAAAGAAATTCTAAAGAAATCCGCAATTCTTTTTGGAAAATGAAACCACCATAAGACCTCCCGCTACACACACAATGCAATCGCACAATTGGAGGAGATTTCTTCTTATGATAGTCAAACATGCTTGATACGAGAAAATTCTTTGATATTATTACTAGTGCATAGTGTAGAAAAAAACATTTCGAAAGTATAATATTAATCTTAGCCAGCATAGACATTTCGAACTATGCCTACTATAGCTACCATTTAAACAGTGGTGACCACCATAAGTAAATGGCAGGTTATACACCTAAAACCGTACTGGCGCATATTATTTCTTTGGATTTCCAACAAATGGTCAGGCTAAGGAACTTCCTTACCGAATGGGTACGCCTCTGGAAGGACATCCCGAGAACTTAACCAGCTCTCTGCCAACACAAGGCCGGGTTACCTATGAATAGGTAACACCTCACATAAGCATGCCACCCCCGGTCGTTACCGACCTTTATCCGAGGCGCCTCAAATCCAATAAGCCACATAAGTAAATAAACTGGGCTCCATACCAGTATACCACTTTTATTTCCACAAGTGAAATATCTGGGCTCCATACCATGATATCACTTTCTATCCAGAAGGAAATGGACATACCATAGGGGTACGACCCCTAATAACCTTGCTGTATCTTTCCTATTTTGACCATTTCCGGGGTGTGAGGCTCGACGAAGTCTCATCCACAAAGCTACGCTTTTCACAAAAGCCATGCTTCGATCAACAAATGATCGACATCACTTCGTATGCCACATTACCAAATTGGGAGTATATCACTAATAACTATCAACTACATAACCTCTGAGCTCGTACGTCTCAGAGAAGGATGTTAAGCTAAGAGAATAAATTCTCCGCCACCAACAGAAATGTATTTGATAGAAATCAGCTTTATATCTCAAAGTGTAACGTCAAACATACATCCATACAAGTCTATTCCGGGTCCGAACAGAACCGAAGGCACTTCCAAAGAAGCCCTTGCAATCCGGGTATTCACAATCCCGATTGGACTTCCCATCACTTAGGGAATCTCTATACCGTAGTTACTCAGTGCAGAGACAATCGACAGGTAATCCTATCGTTCTCGAAAATACCCGGTCTTCACCATCGGTCTTTAAATGCAATCCATAACGTCGTATCATTATTCGGAATGGGTTATATGACACAAAGTCCTCTCCCGGCTAATCCGAATAATGAGCGCTTAATTTAAAAAGCATATGGATATTGGGATCTTAGTTAAGTCACAACACATTTCCCAAAACTTTTCTTTCAAATGGTTTAAACAAATTAACATTTAATCTTTTTAAACAAAAGATTCACCTTTTGAAGATCCTTTTCAATTTTCTTTAAAACAAGATTCACCAAATCTTTCACAAAGATTTATTCATAGCTTTCAAACCATTTTCAATTTCAAATCTTTTATACAGAAGATACACTTTTAAGACCTTCTTATTTTGGAAACAAAGTTCACATAAATCTTTATCAAAGATTTATTCATAATATTTCAACAAAGGATTATCTCAGTTTTGAAACAAAGTTCACTCAATCTTTAACAAAGATCCTTTTATATTTTTCAAAACAGTTTCCCTTTCAAAAGTGATTCACCCATTCATATCTTTATCAAAACTCAATTCATAGCTAAAAAAAATTTCCATTTCAAATGTAATTTAATTCATAACTTGGAAATCCTTTCAACAAAAATTGGAAGTTCTTTCGTTATATGAAAGCCATTATTATTTGAAAACAAATACTTTTTGTTTCAGAAAATCTGATTACATTTGCACGAGTTAAAGCCCTTCAAATATAAATTTGGGTTAAATTCAAATTTCCAAAATAATACCTTTTAAATGGTTTAAAACCCATTTAAACACAATATAACTTGTATACCCTTTTTAAACCATAATTTCAAAACATAGAATTCAATTTCAAATCTTGAATTCAAATTCAATCAAATTATTTAAATTTTTTAAAACTTAATTAAGTTATCCAAAATAACTTTTATCTTCAAAACTCCTTTTCAAAAGCTTTCCATATTTAACCCATGTTTATATAATCATATCTTAAATTCAAAATGTTCGATTTTTTCTGATATATGATGATCTTACTGTAAATTATTATTTTCATAATATTTACTTAATATATTTTACCTAATATTATTTTTAAAAATAACTTTACATTGTTATAAACAATATTCTTTTAGAAACTATAATTTGAAATGGTTTAAACATGAAGATATGAATTTTTTTCTTCCTTGAATTAGGTTAACCTATTACTCAACGGAGAACATATCTATACACATACAGGCATGCACACCTATTACATATATATAAACACAACATGCAAGCCTATATAACAACTCAAACAACATTTTTCATAACAAGTTCAAGCATCAATCACAGACAACAAGATATAGAGGGAGATTCAATGAGTTTGCTCACCTTGCTTTGAACAGAGGTTGGGATTATCTTCCTTTCTATTTGATCTGGATTTGATTGTTTGTTGTAGTTTTTATTGATCTAAAGGCTTGATTTATTCCTTATCTTTTGCATTTGTTTTAAATCTGCATTTTGATCCGAGCTTGCTACTTGTTGTTGAGATTCCAGGCTTCAGATTTATAGCTTTTATCTTGATTTCGGGTTTTAGTTTTTGATTTTCATGCTTTGAGATGATCAACAGCTTTGTGTTGAGTTTGAATTAAACCCATATATTTGCTTTGTTTTAAATGCTTCAGATTCATTTGAGTTTGCTTTTGATCTTGTTTTTTACTTTTTGAATCAGGTTGAAACTGATGATGTTTGATAAAATCTTTATTTTTCAGGTTTGAAAAGAAACTCTTGCTTGATTTTAATTTGAAATCCAGTTTTCTTTTAGCTTTGATTTTTTATTTGAAAATGAAGGAATTGAGAAGTGAAGAGTTTGAAACCATTGAACTGAAAATAATTGAACAGGTTTCTCATTCTTTAAAACATATTATTGTATTCAAATTGCTAAAAGAAAATCAAATTGCCACTTGTATTTTTGCTAAGCTAACACTTGTTATTATATCTTTACAAATGTCAAAGCCATGTCTTTTTATGTTAATTAATTTATAAATTTTTGTATAAACCCTTGTTTTTATTTTATTTAAAACTTGTTTTAAACCCTTCTTTATTTATGTATTATAACTTAACATATGTATTATATTTTTAAATTTATAAATATACAAACCATATCTATTCATTTTAAAAGAAAATATATCTTAAATCTTTTTATCAAATTCAAGCTTAAGCTACCATACTTGTTTATTAAATTCAAATTCAAAATTTCTAATTATACATTAATAAATCAACACTCATATTTTAAAATATAGAATTTTAAATCCAGTTCATTTTCAAAATATTTATTCTTGAATTTCCAAGACCAAAATTCTTCTTTACAATTTACTTATATGTATTTATTTCTAAAATTTCAAATTAATTTACAAATTAATCCTAAAAAGTATATTAATTATCAAATTAAATTTGACTTAAAACCGGGATCATTACCAATTCCCCCACTTAAGAAAATTTCATCCTCGAAATTTGAAAGACGGGAAACAACAAAGAATAGATGAAGAATGTTTTACCGGATTAACTGAATAGCTATTCAGCATTTGGCTTACCAAATCAGAATATCACCAATAAATACAAGATTGAACTTATTCGATACTACACAATATACTCGACCATCAGGTCTACGAAATATATAGGGCATTGGTTAGTTCGAAGGGATAACTAACCACTCGTAGAATATATCAAGACCCCAAAAGAATAGACAAATGGATTCAATCCTTTACTTTAACTTCATATTTCGTTAACCAATTTATTTCAATTAAAATTTCAAATTTGGTTTAAATTGAAATCGTTTTATCGATAAAAATCTTCATATCTATTTATCAATTCATTTTAAATAGAATTTCAAATTCATTAAAGTTTAAAACAAAAAGCTGATAGAAAACTGATGAAGAGAATACGAAATAGGAACTTTTTACAATGATTCGCAAGGCCACCATTACACCAAATCTTCTTTCCGGAGCTGCCATGAAGACATCAAAGAATTGATATCGAATGATGATCAAAAGAGACTGATAGAGATAAAGATTGTTCCTTATTGTTGCAGGGTATTGACCATTTATAGTGGTACTCCCTTGTCCCTTATCTCGTCCTCTTCTCGCACTTATACTTACTATCAGTGGATAGTAAGAGAATTTACTGAGGCATACGGACGGATATCTCAGGGATATACTCATTCTAGGGTATACTTCACCCTATCTCTAATGAGTTACCTAATGTGTTATACTCCATAGCTAAAGTTCTTACTCAACCTTTAGCTCTAATACCAAATGAAACGATCCTGACTCGGCCTTCGAAAATTGGCACCGAATACATCACCTGTATTCGAATGACGCAGATTCAAATGCCAAATCTGGTTCGCCGGAGCTTATAACACATTAAGTATGACAACACAGCGGAAGAAAAATGAATATATCAATATAACAATGGATACAATATCCGATACAATATATGATACAAATGAATATCAACATCAGAGCCAAAAGATTTACAACAGCGGAAGAACAAAGTAACAGCAGCGGAAATAACTTGAACTCCAAAGAAGGAACTCAAATATCAGTAATCTCCATCTCCAAAGCACCAATCCTGAAAATAGCTCGAACTCCCAATCAAGCTGGACTTAAGCAAGTCCGATTCCGAATGTCGAAGAGAAACACAAAGCGATAGCAAAAATCCAGAAAACACTCCAAAGATTTCCAAATGCTACACCTACTAGCTGACTATCTGAAAAACCCAACTCTAGACCGCCCGTGTGAAAAATTGTGGGCATCCAGAGTTTAGGAAGGGAACAATAAACTCCAGGTCAGTCATGGGACTAGTATGAGCAAACAAAAATAGTTTATCTTTAACAAAAGAAGTAAAAGAAATCCGCAATGCTTTTTGGAAAATGAAACTACCATAAGACCTCCTGCCACACACACAATGCAATCGCACAATTGGAGGAGATTTATTCTTATGATAGTCAAACGTGCTTGATACGCAAAATTCTTTTGATATTATTATTAGTGCATAGTGCAGAAAACATTTCGAAAGTATAATATTAATCATAGCCAGCATAGACATTTCGTACTATGCCTACTATAGCTACCATCTAAACAGTGGTGACCACCATAAGTAAATGGCAGGTTATACAACTAAAACCGTACTGGCGCGTATTGGTGATTGGATTTCCAACAAATGGTCAGGCTAAGGAACTTCCTTACCGAATGGATACACCTCTGGAAGGACGCCCCAAGAACTTAACGAGCTCTCTGCCAACACAAGGCCAGGTTACCTCTGAATAGGTAACACCTCACATAAGTATGCCACCCCCGGTCGTTACCGACCTTTATCCGAGGTGCCTCAAATCCAATAAACCACGTAAGTAAATAAATTGGGCCCCATACCAGTATACTAATTTTATTTCCATAAGTGAAATATCTGGGCTCCATACCATGATATCACTTTCTATCTAGAAGGAAATGGACATACCCTAGGGGCGCGACCCCTAAAAACCTTGCTGCATCTTTCCTTTTTCGACCATTACCGGGTTGAGAGGTCCTGATGCAGTCTCGTCCCACAAAGCTACGTTTTTCACAAAAGCCATGCTTCAATCAACACATGATCAACAGCACTTCGAATGACACATTACCAAATCGGGAATGTATCACTTGTAACCATCAACTACATAACCTTTGAGCTCGTACGTCTCAGAGAAGGGTGTTAAGCTAAGAGAATAAATTCTCCGCCACCAAACAGAAATGTATTTGATAGAAACCAGTATTACATCTCAAAGTGTAACGTCAGACATACAACCATACAAGTCTGTTTCGGGTTCGAAAAGAATCGAAGGCACTTCCAAAGAAGCCCTTGCAATCCGGGTATTCACAATCCCGATCGGACTTCCCATCACTTAGGGAATCTCTATACCATAGCTACTCAGTGTAGAGACAATCGACAGGTAATCCTATCGTTCTCGGAAATACCCGGTCTTCACCACTGGTCTTCAAATACAATCCATAATGTCGTATCATTATTCGGAATGGGTTATATGACACAAAGTCCTCTCTCGGCTAAACCGAATAATGAATGCATATTTCAAAACCATATGGATATATTGGGATTTCAATTAAGTCACAACTTATTATCCAAAACCTTTCTTTCAAATGGTTTAAACAAATTACCATTTTAATCTTTTAAATAAAAGATTCATTTCCCAAAACCTTTCAATGGTTTTAAACAAATTTTCCCCTTAAATCTTTTACATAAAAGATTCGCCTTTAAAACCCTTTTCAATTTGAAAACAAGGTTCACCCAATCTTTAACAAAGATTCATTTATAGCTTTCAAAACTATTTCAATTCCAAATCTTTTATACAAAAGATACACCTTGAAGATCCTCTTTAATTTAAAAACAAAGTTCACATAAATCTTTATCAAAGATTTATTCATAATATTTCAACAAAAGATTATCTTTGAGATCCTTTCTAAATTTTGAAACAAAGTTCACTCGATCTTTCACAAATATCTTTTTTTTAGTTTTCAAAACAGTTTCCCTTTCAAAAGTGATTCACCCATTCATATCTTTGTCAAAACTCAATTTATAACTTTCAAAAACAATTTCCATTTCAAATGTGATTTAATTCATAACTTGGAAATCTTTTCAACAAAACTTGGAAATTTCTTCTTTTATATGAAAGCCATTATCATTATAAAACAAATACCTTTTATTTCGGAAAAATCCAATCAAATATGTAAAAGTTATAACTTTTAAAGTATAAACTTGGGTTAAATTTAAATTTCCAAAATAATACATTTGAAATGGTTTAAAATCTATATATAACTTGTATACCCTTTTCAAACCATATTTCCAAAACAATTTCAAAACTTACACAGGATATATTTTATTCAAACTAGATTCCAGATTTCAAACTTCCTTTTCAAAAGCTTTTCATATTCAATCCAATTCCATTTCCAAAACCATATGGATTCAAAATTCATCTTTTAAAACCATTTCGAAATATCTATGACTTAACCGATTTCCTCGTGAAATCCATATTTGTGTGCGTATAGTGTTGTCCAGGGGTTTTACACAATAGTGCAACATCATCAATCATTACAGATTCAAGCACAGCAATATCGATAAGCGGTATAATCCTATAACGCTTATCTTCATTCACAGATTCATAGACAAACAATATAAATTCAACACAGATAAATAATTACATTTATCATAGATAAATAAATTACATTCACAGTTTTCACAGCTCAAATCAGAATAATTCTTATCATAAAGCATCACACATCAGGGATATCAAACAATTCAAAGTACTCAATTCAATTCAAACATCCATAAGTAAGATCAATTAATTATCTGATTAATTTAAATCGGATCATTTACCTATGAATAAATTTCTAATCATGGTTAATTAATAATTAATTAATTACAAACCATTACTATTAATTATTCTTTAATCATTAATTAACCTTTAATTAATAATTAATCCTTTGATTAATTATCCTTAGTTAATCACAATAATTAATTAATTAATCCTTAACTAATAATTATTCCTTAATCACATTCATTAATTAATCATCCTTTAATTAATTAATTATCCTCAAATTAATTACCTTAATTAATTATTAATTAATTATTCTTTAAATTAATTAACCTTTAAACACTTGATTAATCAATCTTTAATCATAAATTATCCATCTTTAATTACTTTCATTAAGTAATTATTCTTGAGCAATTAATTATCCTTAAATTAATTATTCATTAATTACTTGATAAATCAAACTTAAATTATTAACAAATTTACCTTAATTACTTTTATTAAGTAATTCACTTCAAGTAATTAATTTCCTTTAACAAATAAATTAACTTTAAACTTTAAAAGTTAATTAACCATTAAAACATTCTTTATATTAATTAACTAACCTTTAATATTATTTATTTAAAATAAACTTTTCAAAATAAAGTTACGTATATTTTTAAACCATTTTAAAACTTGGTTAATTTAAAACAATTTTATTCAAAAACCTTCTTAATTAATTTTAAAACTTAGATAACATCTAAAAAAAATTGGTTTAAATAAGATTTATTGTTAAAAACTTGATTTCCTTTAAAATTTTAAAACTGTTTTGTATTACATCAGATAACCCGAGAAAAATCTCGTTCCACCCGAGCTTGACCCTGAGCAAAACCCCAATCCCACGTACTTCGAGAAAACCCATCATTTTCACGTGCTTCACTCTGAGTTCCCATCTTCTTCCCCAAAACATTCGAAACCCAGATACGTATGTGTGCACGTACACGTGCACAATCATTTGGTCGATTTCCGATCATCACTGAGATCTCAGGCACGACGACGAACACGCCCTCATCCCTCACTAACACCCATATTTTTCAATTCGATAAGAATTCGAAATCGAGCAAGTCATCGAAAAACTGGTACAACCCGACCAACCAAAAACGCTTCGCGCTTCCACACCACGTCGCCAGAGCCCTTACGACTCCGTCCAAAGCAACGTCACACCCCAAGCTTCTATCCCCCTAGGTCCGGTGCCACCCGAGGCTCCACCGACGATGAAAATGCACGACAATCGAACGACTAAAAACGAGACATTAAACCCTAAATTCATGTCGTCTGACCATCATGGCGATTAATAAATTTTCCCATTATTTTTCTAATGATCATCAAACCTCCAGCCACCTCCTCTCTCAAGCCCGGCGAACAATTCATCACCGTTCGTCAGAAATTGATGAATAAACCAGTTTTGATCAACTCGAGAATTCACATGATTTATCTACTTAAAAATCATGAACCCTTCACTTAAATTCATCATTTGTTAACTCAAATATAGTTACGCAATCCAAGCACGATTTTATGATCATCAAATTTTTAACATATATAGGATTTTCACTGTATATTTTAAATTTCCAGATAATACTCAATCCAATTCTTCTTAAAAGTATTTTTAAGATCTATATCTTGATCAAATAAGCAAGCTTCATTCAAATCCTAAAGTCTAAAAAGGATTTGAGAAGGAGATTTTGATTTATGAATAGGGTTTGAAAGCCTGAAATCAAACAGAGGCTAACATAGCCTGTATAACAACGGAGATGTGTAAACATGCATACACATAGACATAAACAGACATATATACATATATATCTATATATATGCAAGCAGATTCTTCATCAAATCCCAAGGATGATCACATGCATTAAGATATCAAACAGATTAAGCTAAAAAAATAGGAGTTTGCTCACCTGAAATTGATGAAGCAGAGCCTGGGAATGATATTTGAAAATTGGACAGTGATTTGAATTTGCAACTTTGAATTTGCTACATGATTTTGAAACTGGAAATGAATCTTTCTTTGGCTTTGATTTTGTGTTGTTTCATGCTTGAAGCTTTGCTTTGCTTCCAGGTTTGAATCAGGTTGATTTTTCTTTCAAGCTTTGAAGTTGTTGAATTCATTTTGAGTTGTTTGTTTTCTTTGTTTTTGATTCTGGTTTTGATGTTGATCTTTTGATTTTGTTTAGGTTGCCTGAACTTTGCATTCTTTAAATCTGAGATGCTCTGATCTGTATCTTTAGTTAAAATGATCTTTGCTTGATTTCCTTTTTACTTCTCACTGTTTTAGTTTCCAGTTTTTTTTCTTTTGATCTCTAGGTTGAAGACTATGAACAGATTTTTTTTTTGAACTGTTTTAATCTTTACTTTGCTTTTCCAGGTTTTGATTCCAGAAAATTATCTGTTATTTGAACTAAATCTGATCTGGAAACTTATTGAATTGGATTTGCTTTATGCTTTGGTTTTCAGGCTTGAAATCTTTACTTTTATTTTTCTGGTTTTCATTTCTTTCTTATCCATGTTTTGTTTGAGATGATCCTTTGCAACCTGATCTTGTTCCAGTTTCATATTTTCCAGGCTGATATGCTTAATGTTTGAGATGAATTGAACTTTACTTTGTTTGGAGATATTGATTTATCTTTTTTTTCTTTTTTCTATTCTCAGATTTTAGAAAATGAAAGAAGAATGTAGCCTGGTTACTTTCTTTTAAACATATTATTTTATATTCCTAATTCAAATTAAAAGAAATACTAGTTTTTGCCACTTCTTAACTTTGTATATTAACAATTGTTAATTTGCTTGCATAACCATTTTACAAATGTCTTTTGTTGTTCAAATTGTGTTTAAGTCCTTAACTTTAATTAATTTATAGATTTAGTTTTAAACCCTTTTATTTTATAAATTACTTATGTTCTTAGATTTGAACTATTTAAACCAATTTCATTTATCTCTAGTTAATTTCAAAAATTTATATAAATTAAAATTTTTAAATTCGACTCAAAAACGGGATCGTTACAAATTCCCCCCTTAAGAAAATTTCGTCCTCGAAATTTGCAGAACAGGGAAACAATAAAGAACAGATGAAAGATAGAGAAATATCTTTCCAGATCAAACTGAATATTTATTCTGCATTTGGCTTACCAAATCAGAATATCATCAATAGATACGAGAACGAACTTATTCGATACTTCACAAGATACTCGGGTCATTCGGTCTACGAGATATGCAGGGGCATTGGGTAGTTCGAAGGAATAACTAACCATTCGTAGAATATATCTAGACCCAAAAGAACAGATAGATAGATTCAATCTTCCATAATTCTCAAACACTAGGTATGGATTCCAAATTCAAGTCGGAATACCCAAAGTATACATCAATTTGTCCCTCTTCGGACTTTGATCTTCACAAGAAATTACAATAGAATTTTAAATTCTGTTTTAATCAAAATCGTTTTATCAATATAAATCTTCATATCTATTTATCAATTCATTTTAAGTAGAATTTCAAATTCATTAAAGTTTAAAACGAAAAGCTGATAGAAAACCGATGAAGAGAATGCGAATTAGGAACCTATCTATAACGATTTGCAGGGCCACCATCGCACCGAAGCTCCTTCTTATAGCTGCTACGAAGACATTAGAGAATTGAAATCGAATGATCAACAAAGAGATTGATAGGAAAATGTTTCCTGGTTGTTGTAGGGTATGGACCATTTGTAGTGGTACTCCCCTGTCCCCTACCTCGTCCTCTTCTTGCACTCATACTCACTATCAGTGAATAGTAAGAGAATTTACTAAGGCATTTGGACGGATATCTTAGGGATACTCATTCTAGGGTATACTTCACCCTATCTCTAATGAGTTACCTAATGTGCTATACTCCTGAGCTAAAGTTCAACCTTGAGCTCTGATACCAAATGAAACAATCTTAACTCGGCCTTCGAAAATCAACACCGAATAAATTACCCGTATTCGAATGCCGCAGATTCAAACGCCAAATCTGGTTCACCGAAGCTTATAATACATTAAGTATAACAAACACAGTGGAAGAAAAATGAATATATCATATAACAACAATGGATACAATATATGATACAAATGAATATCAACATCAGAGCCAAAAGACATACAATAGCGGAAGAACAAAGCAACAACAGAGGAAATAACTTGAACTCCAAAGAAGGAACTCCAATATCAGCAATCTCCATCTCCAAAGCACCAATCCAGAAATAGTTCGAACTCCCAAACAAGCTGGACTTAAGCAAGTCCGATTCCAAATGTCGAAGAGAAACACAAAGCGATAGCCAAAATCCAGGAAAAGACTCCAAAGATTTCCAAATGCTACACCTACTAGCTAACTATCTGAAAAACCCAACTCTAGACTGCCCCTATGGAAAATTGTGGGCACCTAGAGTTTAGGAATGGAACAATAAACTCCAGGTCAGTAATGGGATTGGTATGAGCAAACAAAAATAGTTTATCTTTAACAAAAGAATTTAAATGAAATCCGTAATGCTTTTTGGAAAATGAAACTACCATAAGGCCTCCCGCCACACACACAATGCAATCGCACAATTGGAGGAGATTTCTCCTTATGATAGTCAAAAATGCTTGATACGCGAAAATCATTTGATATTATTATTAGTGCATAGTGGAAAACATTTGCAAGTATAATATTAATCTTAGCCAGCATAGACATTTCGAACTATGCCTACTATAGCTACCATCTAAACAGTGGTGACCACCATAAGTAGATGGCAGGTTATACAACTAAAACCGTACAAGGCTCATATTGATGATTGGATTTCCAACAAATGGTCAGGCTAAGGAACTTCCTTACTGAATGGGTACGCCTCTGGAAGGACGTCCCGAGAACTTAACCAGCTCTCTGCCAACACAAGGCCGGGTTACCTCTGAATAGGTAACACCTCACATAAGTATGCCACACCCGGTCGTTACCGACCTTTATCCGAGGTGCCTCAAATTCAACAAACCACATAATTAAATAAACCGGGCTCCATACCAGTATACCACTTTTATTTCCATGAGTGAATATCTGGGCTCCATACCATGATATCACTTTCTATCCAGAAGAAAATGGATATACCCTAGGGGCACGACCCCTAATAACCTTGCTGCAACTTTCCTGTTTCGACCATTTCCGGGTAGTGAGGCTCGACGAAGTCTCGTCCATAAAGCTACGCTTTTCACAAAAGCCATGCTTCGATCAATAAATGATCAGCAACACTTCGTATGTCACATTACCAAATTGGGAGTATATCACTAATAACCATCAACTACATAACCTCTGAGCTTATACGTCTCAGAGAAGGGTGTTAAGCTAAGAGAATAAATTCTCCGCCAACAAACGGGAATGTATTTGATAGAAACCAGCTTTACATCTCAAAGTGTAACGTCAGACATACAACCATACATGTCAGTTCCGGGTCCGAACAGAACCGAAGGCACTTCCAAAGAAGCCCTTGCAATCCGGGTATTCACAATCCCGATCGGACTTCCCATCACTTAGGGAATCTCTATACCGTAGCTACTCAGTGCAGAGACAATCGACAGGTAATCCTATCATTCTCGAAAATACTCGGTCTTCACCACCGGTCTTCAAATGCAATGCATAATGTCGTATCATTATTCGGAATGGGTTATATGACACAAAGTCCTCTCCCGGCTAAACCGAATAATGAACGCATATTTCAAAACCATATGGATATATTGGGATTTCAATTAAGTCACAACTTATTACCCAAAACCTTTCTTTCAAATGGATTAAACAAATTACCATTTTAATCTTTTAAATAAAAGATTCATTTCCCAAAACCTTTCAATGGTTTTAAACAAATTTTCCCCTTAAATCATTTACATAAAAGATTCGCCTTTAAAACCCTTTTCAATTTGAAAACAAGGTTCACCCAATCTTTAACAAAGATTCATTTATAGCTTTCAAAACTATTTCAATTCAAATCTTTTATACAAAAGATACACCTTGAAGATCCTCTTTAATTTAAAAACAAAGTTCACATAAATCTTTATCAAAGATTTATTCATAATATTTCAACAAAAGATTATCTTTGAGATCCTTTCTAAATTTTGAAACAAAGTTCACTCGATCTTTAACAAAGATCTTTTTTTAGTTTTCAAAATAGTTTCCCTTTCAAAAGTGATTCACCCATTCATATCTTTGTCAAAACTCAATTTATAGCTTTCAAAAACAATTTCCATTTCAAATGTGATTTAATTCATAAATTGGAAATTTTTTCAACAAAACTTGGAAATTTCTTCTTTTATATGAAAGCCATTATCATTATAAAACAAATACCTTTTGTTTCGGAAAAATCCGATCAAATATGTACAAGTTATAACTTTTAAAGTATAAACTTGGGTTAAATTTAAATTTCCAAAATAATACATTTGAAATGGTTTAAAATCCATATATAACTTGTATACCCTTTTCAAACCATATTTCCAAAACAATTTCAAACCTTACACAGGATATATTTTATTCAAACTAGATTCTAGATTTCAAACTTCCTTTTCAAAAGCTTTTCATATTCAATCCAATTCCATTTCCAAAACCATTTGGATTCAAAATTCATCTTATAAACCATTTCAAAATATCTATGACTTAACCGATTTCCTCGTGAAATCCATATTTGTGTGTGTATATGTCACGACCCGACTTCCTATGCCCAGAAAGTCGCATCGCTAAAAAGAAAGAAAGGGATAGAAAAGAGAAAAGAAGAGAAGAAAGAAAGAAACAACAACAACGATCTCACAGCGGAACGAATAAATTATACTAATAACATAAACTATTACATAGTATACAACACTTATCAGAGTTACACAACATATACATCACTTACTAGACAGTTATAAACATCTGTCTAGACATTACAACTCAAATACCAGACAAGACACTATCACAGATATCAACACAGCGGAATACTATATCTACGAACGCCGAAGCCTCCTGCTCCATTGCTCCTCCAGAATATTCGTCAAAGCTAAACCTGAATCCCTTGGCTACTCGTAAAAATTTGAGTACCCAAGAGTTTATAAAACAGAAATAAACACTTGGGTCAGACATGGGTCTGGTGTGAGTAAACGGGTTAAAATTGCTTAACTTCAAAACCTTTTGAAAGAAAAGGTATCACGTAAGACTCCCCACAAATAAACATGGGTAAGTTTTTACCTTACGCTAACCAAAACATTTGATAGGAAATCTGATTGTATTATAATAGGGTCTAGGGTTTTCAAGTAAAATACAGAAATAGCTGAAATGCTTACATCTCACATTCCAACATAGTTGGGCACAACTAATACGTACGGCACTTATTGGAGTTTGGATTCCATACAATGGCAGGGCTACTGGGGTACCGCCCGTCACAGTACGTGGCCTAGATCACCGTACCGAGGAGTACGCCCGCTCCCCTGCAACACAAAGCCGGAACCATCCCTTACTGGATAATCCCGAACAAGATAACCCCGTAGTTGGCGCGACCAACCACACACTAAGCCGAATAAAAAGAAAAGGGACCTCTAGACAGGGATCTATCTTGCTCTCAGTGGGTGCTACCCACGAAGCCTTGCTGCACCTCCCCTGTTTTAGCCATTCCCGGTTGATGAGGCTTGAGGCTACGATTACCTTTATAGAACACATCACTTAGAATGCTCATCGTCCGCCTGACGATGTGCTGAAAGCATTCAATCCATACAAGTTCGTTCCGGGTTCGAACGAAACCGAAGGCATTATCTCGTTACACTCGTTTTGGAATCACCCTCAGAGTTAACGACAATAACCCTTGCACTCTAAATCTTCATCTTCACTTGAGATTCACGACCTATCGTTAATTTGGATCGATGTGGTATTCGGGTCTCCAGACCTGGAATTCCGGTATACGGAAACCCGATCCCGGTCTCATCGAAATCCAAAACGTATCTTTTAAGGCCAAGTTTTTTTTAAAGGTTTAAACATTTAAACTTATTCAGGATGATATAAACAGATAGATAAATCATATTATCACAATAGATAATTCCTATCAAACATTCATCTCACAAAGCAGCATATATCACATATCAGAGATATCATATCCAAATCATCCAATATCAATCATCCAATATCAATCAATCATCCATAAGCAGGTTTGATTAATTCTTAATCAATTTAATTAACCTTTAATTAAATTAATTACTATCCTTAAATCACTTGGATTATCTTAATCCTGCTTACTAACATTAATTAATTACAAATTAATTAATAAATCATTTCTTAATGATCTTCCTTGATTAATTATCTTTAATTAATTCAAGTAATTATCCTTAACCATATACAGTAATTAACCATTAATTACTATCATTAAATTACAATAATCCTTATTAATTAATTAACCTTTTTTTTAATTAAATAATTAATTTTAATCAACCACTTCATTAATTAATTAGACTTAATTAATCATAAATAGTAATTAACAATTTGTAATTACTTATCTTAATTAATTACTTTTTAATTAATTATATTAATTTATTATTCTTTAATCACTTATTATTGATTAATTAATCTTAATTAATCAACCCTTAATTACATCATTTATTTAATTAATGATCCTTAATTAATTACTCTCTTTTAATTAATTACCTTAACTAGTAATTAATCACATTATTAATTAACCTTAATCCTTTAATTAATTAATTACTCTTTAATTAATTAACTTCAAATCAATTATATTAATTAATCCTTTAATTAATAACATCAAGTGATTAACTCTTAATCAAATCCATTTAATTACTTCCATAAGTAATTTCTCTTTTCTTAATTACATTCAGTAATTATCTATTAATTACTTTACTAAGTAATTTTCACTTAATTAATCATAAGTGATTATCTTTAATTAATTAGACTAATTAACCTAAAATTAATTACATTAATTAATTACTCAATTAATCAACACTTAATCTTTAATTAATTTATTTCTACTAATTACTTCATTAAGTAATTATCCTTAATTACAAATAGTAATTAAGCTTTAATTTATTTTACTCATTAACTATCTTTAATTAAATCAAAATTCTAAATTACTAAAGATAATCCTTATTTTAATTGATTTCTAAATCTTAATTATTTAACTTATTTAAAATAAAACACTTTAGAAATCAATCATAATTTAAAATAATTTAAACATGCTAATTATAACTTTTTAAATCTTTGAACTTCCCAAAGTTAAATAAATTTAATACAACTTATTATTAAAATCTACTTATTTATTTTTAAAACTTTTATATTTCCCAATACAAGAACTTTGTTTAAAACTTAACTTTAAACAAATTTAGTTTTATAAATAAACTTGTTTAACTTTTGTTTAAAACTTTAATTATTTACAAAATTATATTATCTTTGTTTTAAACTTGAAAACAAATTTAAAATCAAGCTCTCAGATAAAACCAGAACGACCCGAGTAAACCCCACAAAATCACGAGCCTTCCCCGAGTCTTTCCCCACACATGTCTGCTTCGAGTCGCCTACCCTAAAACGCGAGAGCTATCCCGAGTTCAACTCATCTTCCCCAAAACTCAATCGAACCAGATAAACGTGCACGTGGTGCACGTACACCGGCGTCTCCTACCACGGTGATCGTCGCGGCCACTCTCGACAAACCACCCGTACCCACGCTATTACGAATCCAAACCCAGATTTCACGAAAATCCAACAAAACAAAATCGAGCAAAAATCTCGATCAACTGGAAACACCATGGCCGGAAAAAAAACCCTTCTTCCATCGCCTCCGACCTCGAGATCGCCAGACCTCTTCACTGTAGCCTCGTCACACCTTCCAGCAACCATCCCCACCATCGCGAGCCACTCCGGTCCTTCACCCACGTCGAAATTGCTTTGACAACCATGACGAGCAAAACACCTATCTAAACCCTAGTTTGCCTCAGCACGACCACCACGGCGAACAATAAAATTCACCATTATTTTTCCTATATTCTCCAACCTTCCAGCCTCCTTTACCATTAACCCCGAGGTCCACTATTGCTCCGATCGCCGAGAATTTCTTGAAATCCTTTTCACGTTCAACTCACAAATTCTCACGATACCCTTAACTAAAATTCATGATTTTTCTTTTAAAAATCATAATTTCCAGAAGCAAAACATATTATATCAAGGAATCAAATAATTAAGATACTTGAATTTCGACCTATATATAGATTTACTGTTTTATCTTCTTTTTCCAGATGATATTCAAAACCATCATTCTTAAATATATTTTAAAATCTTAGTTTAGGTTTAAACACAAACATCTTGTTTGAATTCCTAAATCTATAAGAGATTGGATGAGGAGATTTTGAGTTTTCTATTTTGTTTAAACTCTGTTATTTATAAACAGAGACAAGTTTTTGCGCTAGGAACAGACATGCACACTTCAATTCATATAAACACATATATATACTCACTGATATGTATACATATTCACAAAATTCCAACATGCATTCATAAACAATATTCATATAAACATATATATATCATCACAGCACAATTCATCACATATATCAAAGTAAATTTTCAAATTTAAAAACTGTTTTTAAAAGTATTTACTCACCTTATATTAAATTGCTGAGAACAGAGCAGAGCATTGTTCCAGGCTTTAGATTTTTGAATTCTGGCAAAAAGCTTTTAAATTCTTTGTTGTTGACATTTGAAATCCCTTGCATGCCTTATTTATGTTGAATCTTTATCTTGATTGTTGTTGTGATACTTTGCATGCTGGTTTAATGTTGAGTTAATTCCCTTGCTCAGGTTGAAGATTGAAAAAAACTGATGTTGAAATGAATTTGAACTGAACTTGCATTTTGGTTTCTGCTTTGATTTATTATTTCTTTGTTTCAGTTTTTGGAAAGATGAGGAGAGAAAAAGAAGATGTAGGAAAAAGATTCGAACTGAAGAAAATGAAATCAGGTTTCTCAATAAACATTTTTTATTAAGTAAAATTTTAAATAAAGAAAAGAATTGCCACTTGTTATATTACTAATTAGACAAATGTCCAACTTGTTTTATATGTTTTACAAGTGTTAAAAACAAGCAATATTATGTTTAAATCCTTATTGTAAAAATATTTATGTTATATGTAATTATGGATTTATATAAATTCATGTTTTATTATATGTAAACTATTTTTAGTTTAAGAATCTACATTTTATTATTTATGAAATGAATTTTATTAACTTATGTTATATTTATTTATTTTTTTACAAACCTTTATTAAATTTTATTTAAACTATCATATTTTTAAAAATAATTAATTATCTTATATTTTCAAAATATAGAATTAACCTTAATTAACTTTTGAAAGATATTAAATTTAAAACAAAGCTTTTAAATCACAATTCATACATATATAAATTATCAATAGATTAAATAAATTTCAAACAATATCAAATTATAACATATACATACATATATATTACAATTTGAAAATTCATCTTTAATTTAAAACAAAAGATATCCTATTCACAATATATATCAAATATATATATTATAAATAGATTAAAATTTTATTAACTTTAACAAACAAATCTTATCAATATTAAATTATTAGAAAAGATCAAGTATTACCAAATTGAATATTTCCAGATTAAATATTTATTATCCTTTAAAAATTAAATTACCAATTTAAACTAAAATTATAAAGGAAAATTATCAATTCAATTGAATTATCAATACTGATTATTAAATTTATATTGCCCAAAAAACCCGGGATATCACATTCCTCCCCCCTTAAAATAATTTCATCCCCGAAATTAAAAGCAAAGTTAATTTAATAACCCAGCAAAGATTTTTAATTTTAAACACAAACCTATCATCCAATTCCTATCAATCAAAGCAACCAATCAAACAATCTAATCTAACTAACTATTCTGACATAAATCAGAATAGACTTCATAATACTATCTCGAGTTTTCCCGAGTAAAAATCACCGGGAGACTCGCTCTACAGAAGCTAAATAAACTACACACCATAATCCAGAGCTCCTCTCTTCTTTAGATTCACCAATCTGAACAAAATATCAGATCATACCCAAGTCCAACTCAACTTCCAAATCCATCTGAACTGCAGATTCTATAATCAGTAATAGATCATACACGTACTCCCTCAGAGATACGTGAAATAGAATGGATTCCAGATATCCAAACTGGCCATTCAACCCTGTAGACAAAGAATTACTCCTCTCAAGAACACAAGAAAATCCAAAATATTTCGGAGCTAGCTTCCAGACTTACCAAATCTTATAGCTCTTATAATCGAGGAAAATTTAAATAGTTTCCAATTTCCAACTCCGAATTCCAAACTCTGACTCATATCTGCATAGCTCACCAGGCGATCCCGAGCTACCTCATCTCTTCCTGATCAGCTCAACCTTTGCTGATGCTTTTTGAAACAATTATGAACCAAGCACAAAATGATCTTCAAATCTGCTGAAATCCACAAACTCTTCTCCACAAGAAATAGAAGACTGAACTTCCTTCTCCCAGATTCCAGAAAATTCTATACCCACTTAGAAATTCACATAAACTTCTTGTAGAAATCTGAGGTTACTTCCTTTCTTGCACAGCTACTACCTTTGCTTTCGCTGCACAACTCTGATTTGAAATAGATGAGAATGTCGATGAACTCGAGCACAAACTAGATCCACAAACAAGCGGAAACATTGGTTATCTTAAAGACATAACCAACTTCTCAAAGAATAGACGAGTCCTCGGTCAAGGGTACTGTCTTCAGCTATCCTTGGCTAGAGGAAACTCGAAACTAGAAGCAGAAGAGAAAACACAGATACTCCATAAAATTCTAAGATACTTCACCAAATCCTTCTCTAGGAACCAAATCTATATAAACTAAATCTTTGACCTCTTCGATAACTTTTACTTTCTCTTGAGATGCCTCAACTCCATCCAAAAGATTACTCAAGATGAACTCTCAAACTAATCGCAAGTCACTTTTGCGATCCTACCTAGTTCGGATTCCAAAGATACTGTTCTCTCTTTACCAATTAAAACAGCCTTAAGCTTTTCCAAACAAGGTTAACCCTTCAAGAAAAACTTCACCATCTACTCAGACTGCTGATAGAAGAACCACAAAGATTCCGGAACCATCGAAGAAACGAACCACACTGCTGCTTCCAAACTCTATCTCGACAGCACACCGAACACTCCGAGCTGCACTGCTATCACAGCTAACCAAGAACTTCTAATCCAAAGGCTTCTCAACAAAAACCATCAACTAACTTCACAACGGACCTCCGAGATGGCAGACATTCCAAAAGAAAACTCGGCTCCAAACCAAACGCCAATAACTTACTCTTATTAATGGAAACAATGAGACCATGTCCGAAGAACAACTAATCGACCTTAGTCCCATACTTCCAAACAGATAAAACTCTCTTACTCGATATCAAAGAATTCCTATACAGCCGAGTCTTTCCTATGATAGACATCAACTGTTCCTCCAATACCTTCTTAATCTTGCTCCAAAAAGAACACCTCCTTCGGGAACATCCATAGATACTGTGTCTTATCACACAGCTACTCCTTCCTGAAGTCGCCAAGCTACCATCACTTACTTCTGCACAACTGATAGATTCAATTCTAGAAAATCTGCTCACCCGAGCTCAACCAATCTTACATTCCAATAATGGACTCCGAATCTTGAAAAGGATTTTCTTCAGAGATCCGAGACATCCTTACTCCATACTGCCAACTTACTCGAGACGATATTGGGTTTACAGTCTCGATATATACTTCCAACCTCAAACATTCAAACTCCAACTATTGGTAATTGTGTTACACACACTACCACCTTATCTACCTTTATAACTTATATTGGAAAACCCGAACAGGTAACCCAATAAATAGGTAGAAATACATAAATATATATATTTAAAATGATATTTTTTTTATATAGAAATTATTTCTGGGTAAAATTATTTCATCTACCTCTTTAAAACAATATTGTGTCCGTTGGCCTGGTTCAAGTGTTTAGAGATCCCTATCAATAACATTAGCTACTCGTATTGACCAGAATCCATATACCACTCAACCGATCAATTAACACAATATAAAACCATTTTTATATAACTAACAATTACGCGCTCTCAAGATAGACACCACTTCAGAGCCTAGGTATTCACTCAACCTACTGCTCTGATACCACTGTCACGACCCGACTTCCTATGCCCAGAAAGTCGCATCGCTAAAAAGAAAGAAAGGGATAGAAAAGAGAAAAGAAGAGAAGAAAGAAAGAAACAACAACAACGATCTCACAGCGGAACGAATAAATTATACTAATAACATAAACTATTACATAGTATACAACACTTATCAGAGTTACACAACATATACATCACTTACTAGACAGTTATAAACATCTGTCTAGACATTACAACTCAAATACCAGACAAGACACTATCACAGATATCAACACAGCGGAATACTATATCTACGAACGCCGAAGCCTCCTGCTCCATTGCTCCTCCAGAATATTCGTCAAAGCTAAACCTGAATCCCTTGGCTACTCGTAAAAATTTGAGTACCCAAGAGTTTATAAAACAGAAATAAACACTTGGGTCAGACATGGGTCTGGTGTGAGTAAACGGGTTAAAATTGCTTAACTTCAAAACCTTTTGAAAGAAAAGGTATCACGTAAGACTCCCCACAAATAAACATGGGTAAGTTTTTACCTTACGCTAACCAAAACATTTGATAGGAAATCTGATTGTATTATAATAGGGTCTAGGGTTTTCAAGTAAAATACAGAAATAGCTGAAATGCTTACATCTCACATTCCAACATAGTTGGGCACAACTAATACGTATGGCACTTATTGGAGTTTGGATTCCATACAATGGCAGGGCTACTGGGGTACCGCCCGTCACAGTACGTGGCCTAGATCACCGTACCGAGGAGTACGCCCGCTCCCCTGCAACACAAAGCCGGAACCATCCCTTACTGGATAATCCCGAACAAGATAACCCCATAGTTGGCGCGACCAACCACACACTAAGCCGAATAAAAAGAAAAGGGACCTCTAGACAGGGATCTATCTTGCTCTCAGTGGGTGCTACCCACGAAGCCTTGCTGCACCTCCCCTGTTTTAGCCATTCCCGGTTGATGAGGCTTGAGGCTACGATTACCTTTATAGAACACATCACTTAGAATGCTCATCGTCCGCCTGACGATGTGCTGAAAGCATTCAATCCATACAAGTTCGTTCCGGGTTCGAACGAAACCGAAGGCATTATCTCGTTACACTCGTTTTGGAATCACCCTCAGAGTTAACGACAATAACCCTTGCACTCTAAATCTTCATCTTCACTTGAGATTCACGACCTATCGTTAATTTGGATCGATGTGGTATTCGGGTCTCCAGACCTGGAATTCCGGTATACGGAAACCCGATCCCGGTCTCATCGAAGTCCAAAACGTATCTTTTAAGGCCAAGTTTTTTTTAAAGGTTTAAACATTTAAACTTATTCAGGATGATATAAACAGATAGATAAATCATATTATCACAATAGATAATTCCTATCAAACATTCATCTCACAAAGCAGCATATATCACATATCAGAGATATCATATCCAAATCATCCAATATCAATCATCCAATATCAATCAATCATCCATAAGCAGGTTTGATTAATTCTTAATCAATTTAATTAACCTTTAATTAAATTAATTACTATCCTTAAATCACTTGGATTATCTTAATCCTGCTTACTAACATTAATTAATTACAAATTAATTAATAAATCATTTCTTAATGATCTTCCTTGATTAATTATCTTTAATTAATTCAAGTAATTATCCTTAACCATATACAGTAATTAACCATTAATTACTATCATTAAATTACAATAATCCTTATTAATTAATTAACCTTTTTTTTAATTAAATAATTAATTTTAATCAACCACTTCATTAATTAATTAGACTTAATTAATCATAAATAGTAATTAACAATTTGTAATTACTTATCTTAATTAATTACTTTTTAATTAATTATATTAATTTATTATTCTTTAATCACTTATTATTGATTAATTAATCTTAATTAATCAACCCTTAATTACATCATTTATTTAATTAATGATCCTTAATTAATTACTCTCTTTTAATTAATTACCTTAACTAGTAATTAATCACATTATTAATTAACCTTAATCCTTTAATTAATTAATTACTCTTTAATTAATTAACTTCAAATCAATTATATTAATTAATCCTTTAATTAATAACATCAAGTGATTAACTCTTAATCAAATCCATTTAATTACTTCCATAAGTAATTTCTCTTTTCTTAATTACATTCAGTAATTATCTATTAATTACTTTACTAAGTAATTTTCACTTAATTAATCATAAGTGATTATCTTTAATTAATTAGACTAATTAACCTAAAATTAATTACATTAATTAATTACTCAATTAATCAACACTTAATCTTTAATTAATTTATTTCTACTAATTACTTCATTAAGTAATTATCCTTAATTACAAATAGTAATTAAGCTTTAATTTATTTTACTCATTAACTATCTTTAATTAAATCAAAATTCTAAATTACTAAAGATAATCCTTATTTTAATTGATTTCTAAATCTTAATTATTTAACTTATTTAAAATAAAACACTTTAGAAATCAATCATAATTTAAAATAATTTAAACATGCTAATTATAACTTTTTAAATCTTTGAACTTCCCAAAGTTAAATAAATTTAATACAACTTATTATTAAAATCTACTTATTTATTTTTAAAACTTTTATATTTCCCAATACAAGAACTTTGTTTAAAACTTAACTTTAAACAAATTTAGTTTTATAAATAAACTTGTTTAACTTTTGTTTAAAACTTTAATTATTTACAAAATTATATTATCTTTGTTTTAAACTTGAAAACAAATTTAAAATCAAGCTCTCAGATAAAACCAGAACGACCCGAGTAAACCCCACAAAATCACGAGCCTTCCCCGAGTCTTTCCCCACACATGTCTACTTCGAGTCGCCTACCCTAAAACGCGAGAGCTATCCCGAGTTCAACTCATCTTCCCCAAAACTCAATCGAACCAGATAAACGTGCACGTGGTGCACGTACACCGGCGTCTCCTACCACGGTGATCGTCGCGGCCACTCTCGACAAACCACCCGTACCCACGCTATTACGAATCCAAACCCAGATTTCACGAAAATCCAACAAAACAAAATCGAGCAAAAATCTCGATCAACTGGAAACACCATGGCCGGAAAAAAAACCCTTCTTCCATCGCCTCCGACCTCGAGATCGCCAGACCTCTTCACTGTAGCCTCGTCACACCTTCCAGCAACCATCCCCACCATCGCGAGCCACTCCGGTCCTTCACCCACGTCGAAATTGCTTTGACAACCATGACGAGCAAAACACCTATCTAAACCCTAGTTTGCCTCAGCACGACCACCACGGCGAACAATAAAATTCACCATTATTTTTCCTATATTCTCCAACCTTCCAGCCTCCTTTACCATTAACCCCGAGGTCCACTATTGCTCCGATCGCCGAGAATTTCTTGAAATCCTTTTCACGTTCAACTCACAAATTCTCACGATACCCTTAACTAAAATTCATGATTTTTCTTTTAAAAATCATAATTTCCAGAAGCAAAACATATTATATCAAGGAATCAAATAATTAAGATACTTGAATTTCGACCTATATATAGATTTACTGTTTTATCTTCTTTTTCCAGATGATATTCAAAACCATCATTCTTAAATATATTTTAAAATCTTAGTTTAGGTTTAAACACAAACATCTTGTTTGAATTCCTAAATCTATAAGAGATTGGATGAGGAGATTTTGAGTTTTCTATTTTGTTTAAACTCTATTATTTATAAACAGAGACAAGTTTTTGCGCTAGGAACAGACATGCACACTTCAATTCATATAAACACATATATATACTCACTGATATGTATACATATTCACAAAATTCCAACATGCATTCATAAACAATATTCATATAAACATATATATATCATCACAGCACAATTCATCACATATATCAAAGTAAATTTTCAAATTTAAAAACTGTTTTTAAAAGTATTTACTCACCTTATATTAAATTGCTGAGAACAGAGCAGAGCATTGTTCCAGGCTTTAGATTTTTGAATTCTGGCAAAAAGCTTTTAAATTCTTTGTTGTTGACATTTGAAATCCCTTGCATGCCTTATTTATGTTGAATCTTTATCTTGATTGTTGTTGTGATACTTTGCATGCTGGTTTAATGTTGAGTTAATTCCCTTGCTCAGGTTGAAGATTGAAAAAAACTGATGTTGAAATGAATTTGAACTGAACTTGCATTTTGGTTTCTGCTTTGATTTATTATTTCTTTGTTTCAGTTTTTGGAAAGATGAGGAGAGAAAAAGAAGATGTAGGAAAAAGATTCGAACTGAAGAAAATGAAATCAGGTTTCTCAATAAATATTTTTTTATAAAGTAAAATTTTAAATAAAGAAAAGAATTGCCACTTGTTATATTACTAATTAGACAAATGTCCAACTTGTTTTATATGTTTTACAAGTGTTAAAAACAAGCAATATTATGTTTAAATCCTTATTGTAAAAATATTTATGTTATATGTAATTATGGATTTATATAAATTCATGTTTTATTATATGTAAACTATTTTTAGTTTAAGAATCTACATTTTATTATTTATGAAATGAATTTTATTAACTTATGTTATATTTATTTATTTTTTTACAAACCTTTATTAAATTTTATTTAAACTATCATATTTTTAAAAATAATTAATTATCTTATATTTTCAAAATACAGAATTAACCTTAATTAACTTTTGAAAGATATTAAATTTAAAACAAAGCTTTTAAATCACAATTCATACATATATAAATTATCAATAGATTAAATAAATTTCAAACAATATCAAATTATAACATATACATACATATATATTACAATTTGAAAATTCATCTTTAATTTAAAACAAAAGATATCCTATTCACAATATATATCAAATATATATATTATAAATAGATTAAAATTTTATTAACTTTAACAAACAAATCTTATCAATATTAAATTATTAGAAAAGATCAAGTATTACCAAATTGAATATTTCCAGATTAAATATTTATTATCCTTTAAAAATTAAATTACCAATTTAAACTAAAATTATAAAGGAAAATTATCAATTCAATTGAATTATCAATACTGATTATTAAATTTATATTGCCCAAAAAACCCGGGATATCACAGTATAGTGTAGTCCAGGGGTTTTACACAATAGTGCAACATCATCAATCATTACAGATTCAAGCACAGCAATATCGATAAGCGGTATAATCCTATAACACTTATCTTCATTCACAGATTCATAGATAAACAATATAAATTCAACACAGATAAATAATTACATTTATCACAGATAAATAAATTACATTCACGGTTTTCACAGCTCAAATCAGAATAATTCTTATCATAAAGCATCACACATCAGGGATATCAAACAGTTCAAAGTACTCAATCCAATTCAAACATCCATAAGTAAGATCAATTAATTATCTGATTAATTTAAATTAGATCATTTACCTATGAATAAATATCTAATCATGGTTAATTAATAATTAATTAATTACAAACCATTACTATTAATTATTCTTTAATCATTAATTAACCTTTAATTAATAATTAATCCTTTGATTAATTATCCTTAGTTAATCACAATAATTAATTAATTAATCCTTAATTAATAATTATTCCTTAATCGCTTTCATTAATTAATTAACCTTTAATTAATTAATTATAATCAAATTAATTACCTTAATTAATTAATCACATTAATTAATTATTCTTTAAATTAATTAACCTTTAAACACTTGATAAATCAATCTTTAATCATAAATTATCCATCCTTAATTACTTTCATTAAGTAATTATCTTTAAGTAATTAATTATCCTTAAATTAATTATTCATTAATTACTTGATAAACCAAACTTAAATTACTAATAAATTTACCTTAATTACTTTTATTAAGTAATTCACTTCAAGTAATTAATTTCCTTTAACAAATAAATTAACTTTAAACTTTAAAAGTTAATTAACCATTAAAACATTCTTTATATTAATTAACTAACCTTTAATATTATTTATTTAAAATAAACTTTTCAAAATAAAAGTTACGTATATTTTTAAACCATTTTAAAACTTGGTTAATTTAAAACAATTTTATTCAAAAACCTTCTTAATTAATTTTAAAACTTAGATAACATCTAAAAAATATTGGTTTAAACAAGATTTATTGTTAAAAACTTTATTTCCTTTAAAATTTTAAAACTATTTTTTATTACATTAGATAACCCGAGAAAAATCTCGTTCCACCCAAGCTTGACCCCGAGCAAAACCCCAATCCCGCCTGCTTCGAGAAACCCATCATTTTCACGTGCTTCACTCCGAGTTCCCATCTTCTTCCCCAAAACATTCAAATCCCAGATACGTACGTGTGCACATACACATGCACAATCATTTGGTCGACTTCCGATCATCACCGAGATCTCAGGCACGACAACGAACACGCCCTCATCCCTCACTAACACTCAGATTTTTCAATTCGATAAGAATTCGAAATCGAGCAAGTCATCGAAAAACTGGTACAACCCGACCAACCAAAAACGCTTCGCGCTTCCACACCACGTCGCCTGAACCCTTACGACTCCGTCCAAAGCAACGTCACACCCCAAGCTTCTATCCCCTTATGTCCGGTGCCAGCCGAGGCTCCACCGACGATGAAAATGCACGACGATCGAATGACCAAAAATGAGACATTAAACCCTAAATTCATGTCGTCTAACCACCACGGCGATTAATAAATTTTCCCATTATTTTTCTGATGATCATCGAACCTCCAGCCACCTCCTCTCTCAAGCCCGGCGAACAATTCATCACCGTTCGTCAGAATTTGACGAATAAACTAGTTTTGATCAACTCGAGAATTCACACGATTTATCTACTTAAAAATCATGAACCCTTCACTTAAATTCATCATTTGTTAACTCAAATATAGTTACGCAATCCAAACACGATTTTATAATCATCAAAATTTTAACATATATAGGATTTTCACTGTATATATTTTAAATTTCCAGATAATACTCAATCCAATTCTTCTTAAAAGTATTTTTAAGATCTATATCTTAATCAAAAAAACAAGCTTCATTCAGATCCTAAAGTCTAAAAAGGATTTGAGAAGGAGATTTTGATTTATGAACAGGGTTTGAAAGCCTGAAATCAAACAGAGGCCAACATAGCCTATATAACAACAGAGATGTGTAAACATGCATACACACAGACATAAATAGACATATATACATATATATCTATATATATGCAAGCAGATTCTTCATCAAATCCCAAGGATGATCACATGCATTAAGATATCAAACAAATTAAGCTAAAAAAAATAGGAGTTTGCTCACCTGAAATTGATGAAGCAGAGCCTGGAAATGATATTTGAAAACTGGACAGTGATTTGAATTTGCAAATTTGAATTTGCTCCATGATTTTGAAACTAGAAATGAATCTTTCTTTGGCTTTGATTTTGTTTTGTTTCAGGCTTGAAACTTTGCTTTGCTTCCAGGTTTGAATCAGGTTGATTTTTCTTTCAAGCTTTGAAGTTGTTAAATTCATTTTAAGTTGTTTGTTTTCTTTGTTTTTGATTCTAGTTTTGAAGTTGATCTTTTGATTTTGTTTAGGTTGCCTGAACTTTGCATGCTTTAAATCTGAGATGCTCTGATCTGTAGCTTTAGTTAAAATGATCTTTGCTTGATTTCCTTTTAACTTCTCACTGTTTTAGTTTCCAGTTTTTTTCCTTTTGATCTCCAGGTTGAAGACTATGAATAGATTTTTATTTTGAACTGCTTTAATCTTTACTTTGCTTTTATCTTGATTCCAAAAGAATAGACAAATTGATGTATACTTTGGGTATTCCGACTTGAATTTGGAATCCATACCTAGTGTTTGCTTCGTTGCAGCTCGAGGAAGAAGCTTCGGTGTGGTGATGACCCTGCGAATCGTGTAGATAAGTTCCTATTTCATATTTTCTTTATCGGTTCCCTATCAGCTTTTCGTTTTAAACTTTAATGAATTTAAAATTCTATTTAAAATGAATTGATGAATAAAATATAAAGATATGTATCGATAAAACAATTTCGATTAAACCCAAATTTGAAATTCTATTGTAATCACTTGTGTGGATCTAAGTCCGATGAGGGACAAGCAGGTGTAAACTTTGGGGTATTCCGACCTAAGTTTGGAATCCATACCTAGTGTTTGAGAATTATGGAAGGTTAAATCCATTTATCTATTGTCTGGGTCTCAATATATTCTACGAACAATTAGTTATCCCTTCGAACTAGTCGATGCCCCTCATATTCGTAGATCTGGATGACCCGGGTATTTCGTGAAGTGTTGAATGAGTTTGTTCTCGTATCTATTAGTGGTATCTGATTTAGTAAGCCAAATGCAGAATAGATATTCAGTTTGATCTGGTAAATCAATTTTCTATCTCAGATATGTTCATCTGTTCTTTGTTGTCTCCTTGGCAAATTTCGGAGATGAAATTTTCTTAAGGGGGGAATCTGTAACATTCCTGTTTTTAAATCAAATTCAAATTGGAAATCAATTTAATTTTTGAATTAAATTGTAAATTGAATTGAATTTTTTCCAAATTAAATAAATTATTCGTTTGTTTATTCATTTATAAATACAAATTAATTGTATATTAATTTTGAAGTTTGAAATTTTAAAATAAATGTTTTGAATAATAAATTGGATTTGAAATCATTTTATTTTCAAATAATAAAGATTTGTTTTCCAATTTCATTAAATTGGCATTTTTATTTAAAAGTAATATTGTGAAATAGATATAAATAAATTTACAAAAGCTATTTTAAAAGTTAAAATCAAATATATACACATCTTTTGAAAAACTAATAAGATTTGAATAAAGTATTTAAAAAAAGTAATTATAAAAAAAATGGAAATATATATTTATATATGTGATTAAGTTAGTTAATCTTCAAAATATTTTCTTTATACTTAAAAAATTAGTTTTGTAAATAAAAAAATGCATAAATATAAAACATATGTCAATATAAAAAAGGATATTTGTAAATATAAAGCTAAAAAGGGTTTAAAACAAATTTATAAAAATTATCTAAAGGAGGGATTTAGACATAAATTTTATAGCAAAAGACAATTGTAAAATGTGCTTTAACAAGTGTACAATTTTTTACAAGTGTAAATATAATTAAACAAGTGGCATAGCTTTTGAATTCTCTTAATTTGAAACATATGTAAAATAAAATAAAAATCAAAGTAAGAAACCAGGTTTCCCTTCTTCATTTTCAAACCTGTAGACAAAACAGATTAAAAGAACAAAATCAAAATCTGTTCCAAGCTAAGGTTAAACAAATATTAAAAAACAAAGAGAATCAGTTTCAAAATCTTATAAACCTGAGCAAAGTTAAAAAAACCAAAACTGAATCATGCAAGACCAATTCATATTCAAAGATCAGATCAAAACAAATCTGAATCAACCTGAAACAATGCAAAGCAATTCAATGTCTTCAACCTAGATCAAAGCATTCAGGTTTAAATTTCAAAACAACAATCAAAAATTCAATTCAAGCAACTTCAACCTGATTCAAGTCTGAGGCATGCAATTGTAACATCAAGTACCAGACTCAAATCCAAGTTCAAACAACACTCAAGTTCACTTCAGTGTTAAATCAAATTCTAGATTTTTCAAACAAATCATTTCCAGGCAAATTTCTCTGTTCCTCTCTTCTTTGCCAAACTCCAGGTGAGCAAATTACTACCCAAAGTACCTTAGCCTGATTTATATCCTGATATTTATGATTAATACTTGATGTGAAGTGATTGCATGGATGTGATTATGTTTGTGTATATATATAAATATGCAAATGTTTTGGTATGAATGTCTGTATATGTTTATATGCATATATCTCTATTAGATTATAGGAACAAAAACCTAAATTTAATTCAATTGCTCCTTCTATGATTAATTATAGGTTATGATTCCCAAATGAAAAATGATTAGCAAAGTATAACCTCATTTTTAAAAATGATTTTGAGATTTTATATCCAGTAATCAATTCAAAATTATAAAGTTCACAGTAAACCCATTTTTGAAGTAGAAATCAATAAACTTAATTTCAGGCTTGGATCCTATAATTAGATTTGTGTTAATAAATGATGATTTTTAAAAGAAATTTCATGATTTTTAACATTGTAAATAATGACAATTTTCAAGTTGAACGAGAAATCTGTTTTGAGTAAATTCTGATGATCAACGACCACTGGTCCATCGTGCTTTGGTTAAAAGGTGGTTCGAGCATCAAGGGTAAAAGGAAAAATGGCTACAGGGTTTTCTGATCATCGGGGAGGTCGAGCGACGCCATTTTAGGGTTTAAGAACCCAATTTGGTCGATGCTGTTCTTCATGCTCGTGTAGAAACGTGGGTTGATCGGAGTCGTTTGGTCCGATAGAAATCGAAGCTGGGGAGTGTAACGAAGTTCCAGTCGAAGTCGTAGGGTTATCAGAGGTCGATGATGTTGTTTCGAGGCGATTTAACCAAGGGTGTTGGTTCTAGGAAAGAGTTTGATCAGCTCGATTTTGATTCAGGTCGATTTCGTCAGAATATAGTGGTCGGGGAAGTTCAATGGATCGTCGACGACTTGCTGGTGGGCTCGGCAAGGATCGGAGGTGGTCAGGGCTCTGGTGCACGTGCACGGTGATGGGTGTGTCTAGGTTTGTTAGAGAGTTGAGGAAGAAGAGGTTGAACTCGAAGTTGCGCTCGTGAAAACGTGGTGATAGCTCAAAGAAAACATCGGGTTGGTGTGTATGTTGTCACAGTTTTAAAATTTAAAATAAAACAAAGTTTAAAATAAAGTAGCATAAGTTTACTCGGGGTTGGACCCGAAGATATTGGGTGTTTGGCTCGGGTTTTACTCGAGTCGTCTCGGGTTTGAAAATTTTATAAGTAAAAATTTAAAATAAAACAAGTTTTTATTCAAATTTTAATTAAATCAAGTTGTAAACCTTTTCTGATTCATTCTTGAAGAATAATAAATGTTTTAATTTAGTTTTGGGATTAGGATTAAAGTAAATTATTTTTAAAGTTAATTAAGTTTAAGCTTGATTAAGAAATTAATCTAAAAGAGGATGATGTTTAAAATTTGTTGTTTGATTTTAAAGTATTAAGTTAATTTATGGATTAATATAAATTTTGTTTCAAAGATTTAAGATTTAAAGATTAAATGTTTTTAAAAGTTAATTGATGAACAATTACCTTATGTAATTAAAATTAAGTTAATTACTTTGTAAATTGATTTAAAAGCAAATTACTTTGTGTAATTAAATTAAAGCTATTTTACTTTGTGAAATTTATTTAAGGCTAATTAATTATTGTAATTAAAGGGTAGTTAATCACTTAAAGATAATTACTTAATTTAAAGTAATTGATTAATGATTAAAGTGGATTAATCAAGTGATTAAAGAATAATTAATTTAAGGATGATTAATCTATGTGATTAATTAATTAAGCTAATTAATTTGAGGATAATTAATTAATATGATAAATCAATTAAGATAATTAATTTAGGGATAATTAATTAATAAAGATTAATTAATGATAAGTAATAAAGAGTAATTAATTACTTAAGGATAATCACTTATTGTAATTAATAAAGGATAATTACTTAATTAAAAGTAATTAATTGATGATTAAGGTTGATTAATTAAGTAATTAAAGGACAATTACTCGTAGTAATTAATTTGTGATTAAGGATAATCACTTATTATAATTAATTAAGGATAATTAATTAATGGTAATTAATTAAGGATAATTAATTAATGGTAATTAATTAAGGGCTAATTAATTAATGTGATTAATTAAATGATTAAAGGTTAATTAATTATTAAATAAAGGTTAATTCTTTTATTAAAGGATAATTGATTAAATGGGTTGTAATTAATTAATGTTAATTAACCTGGATTAGTGATTAATCTGGTTTCAATTAATCAGATAAATAATTAATCTTACTTATGGATGTTTGAATTGTATGAACTGTTGTGAATTGTTTGTTATCTCTACTATGTGATGTTGTGTGATATGAATTGTTTTAATTCAAGCTGTGATGAATGTAGTTTATTTTATCTGTGATAAATGTATATTATTTATTTGTTAATATGTGAATGAAGATAAGCGTTATTAGATTATACCGCTTATCAATATTGATATGCTTATATCTATGATGATTGATGATGTTGCACCGTTGTGTAAAACCTCTGGACTACACCTTACACACACAAATATGGATTGCATGAGAAAATTGGTTAAGTCATAGATTTTTAAAATGGTTTTAAAGTTGAATTTTGAATTCAAATGGTTTTGGAAATGGAATTGGGTTAAAATATGAAAAGCTTTTGGAAAGGAATTTCAAAGATAAAAGTTATTTGAATAACTTGATAAAGTTTTGAAATTTAAATAATTTGATTTGAGTTTGAATTCAAGAATTGAAATTGAATTCTATATTTGGAAATAATGATTTACAAAGGTTATGCAAGTTATAAAATGTGTTTATATGGGTTTTTAAATCATTTTAAAAAGTATTGTTTTGGGAATTTAAATTCAACCCAAGTCAAAATTGAAAGATTTTAACTTGTGCAAATGTAATCGGATTTTTCCGAAACGAAAACTATTTGTTTTCAAATAATAAAAGCTTTCATATAAGGAAAGAATTTATAATTTGTGTTGAAAGGATTTCAAGTTTGAAATGAAAATGATTTTCCAAGTTATGAATGAATCTTTGGAAATGGTTTTGAAAGCTATGAATTAAAACTTTGATTTAAAGATTGGATGAGTTAATCCAATTTGAAAGGGAAATTATTTTGAAATCCGTGAATGAATCTTTGTGAAAAATGGGTGAACTTGGTGAAGTGAATCTTTTTGTTGTAAAAAATATTTAAATGGTAATTTGTTTAAACCATTTGTTTTGGGTAATAAGTTGTGACTTAATTGAGATCCCAATATCCATATGTTTTTAAATTAAGCGCTCATTATTCGGTTTAGCCGGGAGAGGACCTTGTGTCATATAACCCATTCCGAATAATGATACGACGTTATGGATAGCATTTGAAGACCGGTGGTGAAGACCGGATATTTTCGAAAACGAAAGGATAACCCGTCGAATGTCTCTACACCGAATGGTCCCCGGTATAGAGATTTGATCACCCTTTGTGATGGGGAGTCCGGACGTGATTAAGGATTATCCAGATTTGCAAGGGCTTCTTTGGAAGTGCCTTCGGTTCTATTCGAAACTGGAACAGACTTGTATGGATGTATGTCTGACATTACACTTTAAGATGTAAAGCGGGTTACTATCAAATACATTTCTGTTTGGTGGTGGAGATTTATTCTCTTAGTTTAACACCCTTCTCTGAGACGTACGAGCTCAGAGGTTATGTAGTTGATGGTTACTAGTGATACATTCCCAATTTGGTAATGTGGCATACGAAGTGCTGCTGATCATTTGTTGATCGAAGCATGGCTTTTGTAAAAAGCGTAGCTTTGTAGGACGAGACTGCATCAGGACCTCACACCCCGGAAATGGTCGAAACATGAAAAATGCAGCAAGGTTATTAAGGGTCGCGCCCTTAGGGTATGTCCATTCCTTCTGAAAAAGGGTGGTATCATGGTATGGAGCCCAGATATTTAACCTATGTGGTTACTACAAATACATTGCTTTGTGGTTGTTGGATTTGAGGGCCATCGGATAAAGGTCGGTAACAACCGGGGGTGGCATACTTGTGTGGTGTTACCTATTCAGAGGTAACACGGCCTTGTGTTGGCAGAGAGCTGGTTAAGTTCTCAGGGCGTCCCTTCAGAGGCGTACCCATGTGGCCCAGGAAGTTCCTTAGCCTGACCATTGTTGGAAATCCAAAGAAACAATATGAGCCCTTTACGATTGTAGTTGTATAACCTGCCACCTCAGGTGTAGCTATAGCATGCATAATATAATGGTACCTATGCTGGCTAAGATTAATATTATAATTGCAAATGTTTTCCACTATGCACTAATAATAATATCAAAAGAATTTTGCGTAGTAAGCATATTTGACTATCATAAGGAGAAATCTCCTCCAATTGCGCGCTTGCATTGTGTGTGTGCGGGGAGGCCTTATGGTAGTTTCATTTTCCAAAAAGCATTGCGAATTTCTTTTTACTTATTTTTGTTCAAACCAAATGTTTTTATTTGCTCATACTAGTCCCATGACTGACCTGGAGTTTATTGTTCCTTTTCTAAACTCTGGATGCCCACAATTTTCCACACGGGCAGCCTAGAGTTAGATTTTCAGATAGTCAGATAGTAGATGTAGATTCGATAGCATTCAGCCTTTGGATTTGGGAATCACATTTGCTTAGCTCAGCATGTTATGGATTCGAGCTATCTTTGGTTTGGAGTTTTGGTAATGGAATTGCTATTTGGAGTTGGATCTTTTGGAGACTCTATTGTGGTTATCTTTCTGTTGTAGATGGTCGCAAAGTCTAGACCATCTTTGTTGTTGTTATTCTATTCCGCTATTGTATTCTGCTCTGATATTTATTGATATCATTTGTATTATTTATTGTATCGGATATTGTATCGATGTTGTATATATATTGATATTCATTTTTCTTCCGCTGTGTTGTTATATCTAATGTGTTATAAGCTCCGGCGAACCAGATTCGGCGTTTGAATCTGCGGCATTCGAATACGGGTGATGTATTCGGTGCCGATTTCCGAAGGCTGAGTCAGGATCGTTATAGTGGTATCATTATTTATATTTAAAATTCAATTTTTATATTTACTAACAAATACGCGCTCATATCTATTATTACACTCACACTCATTCTAGAGTACTACTGACTCTATCTCTAATGAGTAATCCCCAACAGAGCCAAGGTTATCGCTTAACCAATTGCTCTAATACCACATTGTAACGACCCGATTTTTTCGACTTCCGAAAGTCGACATCGATACAACCACTGTATCAACTGTCACGCAATCGAATGCCGAAAAACCGAATTGTTAGGGTTAAAAAAGAAAGAGGTAGAAGAAGAAAGAATAGAAAAACAATAACAAAATCTCACAATCGTAGCGGAACAATATATAATAGATAAATGAATAATCTTTTAAACAAAGAACTATTCCAGTTTATACATACATAAATCAGAGTCAATATATAACTCAACACAACAATGGACAATTATATAAACTTGTCCTCATACTGAATACACAGCAGAATAAATAAATAATACATGAGATACATCTCGCCATCCAACTCGTCTCCTGAGCTCCAGAATATCCTAATAACCTGACTCTAGGCTGCCTGTGTGGAAAATTATGGGCACCCAGAGTTTAGAAAGGGAACAATAAACTCCGAGTCAGTCATGGGACTGGTGTGAGATCGTAAAAAAAATTATTTTCACAAAAGAAAGGAAAAGAAATCCGCAATGCTTTTGGAAAATGAAACTACCATAAGGCCTCCCCGCATACACACAATGCAAGTGCACAATTGGAGGAGATTTCTCCTTATGATAGTCAAACATGCTTGTTACGCAAAAATCATTTTTGATATTATTATTAATGTCTAGTGTGGAAAACATTTCGAAAGTATAATATTAATCTTAGCCAGCATAGGTATCATTATATTATGCCTACTATAGATGCCACCTGAGGTGACAGGTTCTACAACTGCAATCGTAAAGGGCTCGTATTGTTTTGTTTGGATTTCCAACAAATGGTCAAGGATAAGGAACTTCCTTTCCGAATGGGTACGCCTCTGGAAGGACGCCCCGAGAACCTAACCGGATCTCTACCAACACAAGGCCGGGTTGCCTCTAAATAGGTAACTAACTGTCACTGATATGCACACCCCCCCGGTCGTCACCGACCTTTATCCGAGGCGCCTCAAATCCAACAAATCACATAAGTAAATAAACTGGGCTCCATACCATACCAGTATACCACTTTCATTTCCACAAGTGAATATCTAGGCTCCATACCATGATACCACTTTCTATCCAGAAGGAAATGTACATACCAAGAGGGGCGCGACCCCCATTACCTTGCTGCATCTTTTCCTGTTTCGACCATTACCGAGGTGTGAGGCCCGACGAAGTCTCATCCACAAAGCTATGCTTTTCACAAAAGCCATGCTTCGATCAACAAATGATCAGCAGCACTTCGTATGTCATATTACCAAATTGGGAATGTATCACTAGTAACCATCAACTACATAACCTCTGAGCTCGTACGTCTCAGAGAAGGGTGTTAAGCTAAGAGAATAAATTCTCTACCACCAATAGAAATGTATTTGAAAGAAACCAGCTTTATATCTCAAAGTATAATGTCAGACACACATCCATACAAGTCTGTTCCGTGTTCAAATAGAACTGAAGGCACTTCCAAAGAAGCCCTTGCAATCCGGATATTCACTAATCATGCCCGAACTCCCTATCACAAAAGGTGATAAAATCTCTATATCGGAGAAACTCGGTGCAGAGACATTCGACAGGAATTCCTTCCGTTTTCGAAAATATCCGGTCTTCAACACCGGTCTTCAAATGCGATCCCATTTCATCGTATCTTTATTCGGAATGGGTTTTATGACACAGAGTCCTCTCCCGACTTAACTGAATAATGAGCGATTGTTTTAAAAACAAATTCAAGTGCCATTTCAAAGGCAAATATTGATAGTCGGTTATTTAACTATCAAACAACATTCACAACAATCAAGCCTCAAATAAATTTCCCAAATTGTTTATACCGATAGTTGGGTATTTAACTATCAAACAATATTCACCACACCCATCAAATTCAAATAATTTTCCCAAATTATTTATTTTCAAAATATCTTCGCAAGATATAATTTTTTCCACACTTCATCACTTTGAAAACCAATTTCAAACCACTTTTCGCTTGTGGAATAAAATTCCCGATATTATTTATTTCCACTGGAAATCCGTCAAGTCCGAATACTTTAAAATAATTAAATCACTTATCCAAAATATATTTGGAAAACACTCAAAATAAAGACTACTTTTAATAAACACTTTATTTTAAAATATTAGTGATGAAAATATTATACTAATATTTCATATAAAACTTCAAGTTCAAACTAATTTTAAAATAAAATTAGTAGATAGAGTATAAATATTTAAATAACTATTTTCTAATTCAAATATCAATTTAATTTTTAAAATAACCACTTCTATAATCAACTTAATAAACCTTTACTTAAAATATTTAAAACAACTTAAGAAAATAATTTCTCTAAAGTATCCTTTTCAAAACAAATCCTAGAACTTTTAATTCATATTTTAAAAATGACTTTGAAAAGATACTCGGCTTTCCATGGAAAATACACTCTCCATTTCAAAATGGTCCATTTAAACCAATTAATAAATCCTTTCGGATTTATTTTAAATTTACGTTCCAAAATCGCAAACTTCTTTTTCACACTTTCAAAAATAAACCAATATTTATTTTTAAAACAAATTTCCCTTTCCTTTATAAATTCCCACTGTGAATTTAAATTATCAAATATCCACTGATATACGATTTTCAAATCGATATCCAAATATCCATTTTCAACATCAAATCAAATTCCAAATTGATTTCCAATTTATTTCAAACATTAAATCAATTAAAAATTGATTTCCATGTTTATTTCCAAATAACAAAACATTTGCAAATTCATTTTCCAAGTTTATTTTATATAGCAAATCAATTGCAAATTTATTTCTAAATTTATTTCCAAATACCAAATCAATTTTAAATTGATTTCTAAAAATTTATTACCTTTTGAAATAAATCCCTTTATTTTTCCCAAACTATTTAAAATCCAATTTTAAATAAATTCTTCAACTTTTAAACAATATTACTAAAATTCGTTTATAAAAATCTTTTCCCATATTTTGGAATTAATTCAATCGGATTACAAAAATTAACTTTTATACTTTAAATCCTCCTTTTAAATTTATTCAATTCTTTAAAATAAATTTACTTAAAAGCTCATACTTTAATTTCCAAAAATCCAATTTTTCTATTTCTGGTATCGTACGATACCAAAAATACATTCGGCTAAACTATAGCCTTTAACAATTCCAATCACAAATATAATCATTCACAGATTATAAATAAATCACATCACACATATGAAATAAATTCAACAATGTGAGGAATCCAGTTGGATCCCTCCAACCTGTTTCCCTGCATCCACAGATGTTAGCACAACAATTTAAATACCAATTCCACATCGAGGTGGAATATCGCGGTATATGGGATTTATAAAATCATCTGCTATTATGCGGCGCATAGGGTCTCATCCGCTATATAATGCGGGAAATCAATCACTCCAAATATATATATAGAGATATCCTACTATATCTAATATCATCAATAAATAAATCATCCAATTCATCCAAACACATCAAGAATTTAAATTCAACTATTTAAATTCATCAACTATCAAGTGAGTGAGAAGATCTCACCTTTAACAATGCATGCAATCCATTTTCCATTCCAGCTTGTTTTCATGATTTTTTTTAAACCTCGTAACAAACATTATAAAATTTTATCAATATTCGAACCAATCGAATAATTAAATTTCTATTTGATAATTTTAATTAACCAATGATTTAATTATAAAATAAAATTTTGATTTGAAACAAAAATATTTTCTTTTCTTTTCCTTTGAAAATATATATACACTTATAAAATATATATATATATACATATAGATTTAAAAATCTGATTTTATATAAACTTCCAAACATTTAAAATTTTCCTTTCAAAACCTATTTCTAAATATATATTAAAAATCAAACCTTTATAAAATCTTCAACATTTCTGTTTTAAACCATATTGTTTTAAATTTCCTTTCATCATCAAATAGAAATTATTAAATCAGAACAAAGAAAACGAACCTCGCTGTCTTAAAAATCAAAGTCGACTACATCAGTTGACTGCCTCGATTAGCGTGCTTCGAATTGCACCGCGTGCTCCCTGTCGACGCTGCTCCTCACCGATTCGCCAGCGTTGCACCGAGCTCGAGACCAACTCATGCGCGCAGCAACCCAGATGTGCAGCCATCACCCCTTGCGCCTCCACCCTATCGCGACTTCAAACTCGAAGATGCCATCAGCAATCACACCAAAACGATCGGCAACCTATCCATCATCGCGTGCGAACGCCTCGTCACCATCCCATCGAATTTTCGACCACCAGTACTTGGGCGATGACCACGAAACTGCTCCCTTTCCATGATTCGAACTCGAGTCAATATGGGTGAACGTGACTCAACGATTTCATAATTTGTTCGAACAGGCACGAAGAAAAAAAGGAGGATTCGATTCTTACTTTCACACGGCTGTTGATTTTTTTTATTTTTCTTCTCCGACCATTACTATATTTCTTTCCGTTTTGATTTGGGTTTTTATTTTTATCTTTTATTTTTATTTCTTTTAACGAGATGAGGAAAGAAAAAACTCGGCTATCAATTTTTCTCTTCTTTTTAAAAGAGACGCGTGTCTCAAAAAAAATGCCAAGTGTTTTGGAGGGAGATAAACATGAAATCTACCTTATGAAATTATATTAAACACCTATATATATTTCAAATTCAAATTCAAATCGTTTCGATAAACGCAACTCAAAATCTCGATCTCCAATCGAGGCGTGCCGCTAGGCGTTCATAATGTTATACCCCTATTCCGAACGCAATAGAAAAGGTTTCGAGTCCAAACTCGATCGTATGGAGAAGATAGCTTTTTTTCGGACTCGGCTATTATATTAAATTTTCAATTCAAATTTCAGCGCGTTTACTTATCGTTCGGCCAAACGATCACTCCAAGCATTACAAAAATTGAAATCCGATAATAATACAATATTACGGATCCAATGGAACTAGTTTCGTCGAATTCCGAGACTGTGCCTCGGAAGGCTATTTTTAAATATCGATTTAAACGATATAAATTCAAAACTGAACAAATCACTTTCAAATTCAATTCTGAAAGTTCCATTACCTTTAAAATTATCATATAGATTTTCTAAGCCTTTAAAATATTTTTAACAAGCTTAAACTCCAGATTCAAAATTTTACCCATCTCCCAATAATTAAATTCAATAATTTAATTACAAAACAAACTCTGATATTTGAAATTCAAATCAAACTATCTTTCAAATATTTAAAATCAATTAAATATTATGATTCCAAATGTCAAAATTTCAATGTCGTCACATCTACGAACTCTCTGCATCGGCTTAGCCGGGATATTTAAAAGTTTGAGGTTGGAGACCTAGTGTAATAAAGATCCCAATATCCATATGGTTTTAAAATGTGCGCTCATTATTCGGTTTAGCTGGGAGAGGACCTTTGTGTCATATAACCCATTTCGAATAATGATACGACGTTATGGATTGCATTTGAAGACCGGTGGTGAAGACCGGGTATTTTCGAAAATGAAAGGATGACCTATCGAATGTCTCTGCATCGGCTAATCCAGGATATAGAGATTTTATCACCCTTTGTGACGGAAAGTCCGGACGTGATTAGCGATTATCCGGATTTGCAAGGGCTTCTTTGGAAGTGCCTTCGGTTCTGTTCGGACCCGGAACAGACTTGAATGGATGTGTGTCTAACATTATACTTTGAGATGTAAAGCTGGTTTCTATCAAATACATTTCTGTTTAGTGGCGGAGAATTTATTCTCTTAGCTTAACACCCTTCTCTAAGACGTACGAGCTCAAAGGTTATGTAGTTGATGGTTACTAGCGATACATTCCCGATTTGTTAATGTGGCATACGAAGTGCTGCTGATCATGTGTTGATCGAAGCATGGCTTTTGTAAAAAGCGTAGCTTTGTGGGACGAGACTGCATTAGGACCTCACACCCTGGAAATGGTCGAAACAGGAAAGATGCAGCAAGGTTTTTAGGGATCGCACCCCTAGGTTATGTCCATTTCCTTCAGGTTAGAAAGTGATATCATGGTATGGAGCCCAGATATTCACTAGTGGAAATAAAAGTGGTATACAAGTATGGAGCCCAGTTTATTTACTTATGTGGTTTGTTGGATTTGAGGTGCCTTAGATAAAGGTCGGTAACGACCGGGGTGGCATACTTATGTGAGGTGTTACCTATTCAGAGGTAACCCGGCCTTTTATTGGCAGAGAGCTGGTTAAGTTCTCGAGACGTCCTTCCAGAGGCGTATCCATTCGGTAAGGAAGTTCCTTAGCCTGACCATTTGTTGGAAATCCAATCACCAATATGCGCCAGTCCAGAGTTGGGTTTTTCAGATAATCAAATAGTAGATATAGATTCGATATCTTTGGAGTCTTTGGTTTGGCGATCGCATTCTGGATCGGATTTGCTATAAGTCCAACTTGATGGTGGTTCGAGCTTATGGATTTTTAAACCCAAGTTATAAATGTGTTTATATGGGTTATACAGTTTATTTGTAAAAGTATTATATTAGGTTAAATTTTGAATGTCAAAATGACTAAGTCTCCAACCTCAAACTCAATGTCTCTCCTCCGCTTGTCCGCATAAGATTTCTACCTATCTTAGGCTGTCTTCATCCTCCTTCGAATCTAATCCACCTTCTTCGAGGTTTTCCTAACCATGTCAGGACCAAGTAGCAACTTCTCCATAGACTCTACCCAACGTGAGGGTGATTTTCAAGGTCTCCCATATAGAGCTTCAAATGGTGCCATTTAATGCTAGCTTGGAAACGTTATTATATGCAAACTCCACCAATGGAAGATGCTCCTCCCAAGTTCCTCCAAAGTCTAGAATGCACATCCACAATAAATCCTCAAGCACTCTATTAACTCTCTCTATTTGGCCATCCATCTAAGGGTGATAGGCCGTACTCAATCTAAGCTGCATCCCTAAAGCCTCTTGTAAACTTCTCCAAAACTTGCTAGTAAAAATAGGCTCTCCATCGCTCACTATGCTAGAGGGAACTCCATTAAGTCGGACTACCTCGCGAACATATAAGGTGCCAAATAAGATGTCGTCCTCTTACACTTAACCGAAATAAAGTGGGCGATCTTAGTCAAACGATTTACAATCACCCAAATGCTAGTATTCCCCTTCCTAGATCAGGGTAAACCATCTTTGAAGTCCATCAAAACGCTGTCCCACTTCCATTCGGGTATATCCAATGGCTGAAGTAGTCCACTGGGCTTCTGGTGCTCCACCTTAACCCTTTGGCACATAAGACACTTAGCAACAAACTCCGCTACATCCTTCTTCATGCCACTCCAATAAAACATCCTCTTCATGTCCCTATACATCTTATCACCACCCTAATGAATAGTCATACGAGAATGGTGTGCTTCCTCTAGAACTGCCCTCAATTAATCACTAATGTGGGGGAACACAAAGCCTTCCATCTCTCCTAAGCCACCCTTTGCCATCAATGGAATAAAGTTGGAGATGTCTAGAGACCTCTCCTCGGATAATCCTATCCATAATATCCATAAGCTCTGAATCCTCTCGCTGCCTCGAGCCAATCTGATCTATAAGGGTAGGCCTCACCTCAAGCACTGCTAATAATCTAGGGGTAATCTCTATAGAGGGCTTAAAATAAAAAGTGGAGATAAACTCTAGGCTCCTCCACTCTATGAACAAAAGACTAAGGGTTGCTTTCTTTCTACTGAACGCATCCGCAACCACATTTCCCTTGCCAAGGGTATAAGCTATCTCAAAGTCATATGATGCCAAAAACTCCATCCATCGCTGCTGCCTTATGTTCAAATCCTTCTGTGAGAATAGGTATTCAATGACTTATGGTCGGTGAAAAGCTCGAACCTCTCTTCAAGCAAGTAATACCTCCAAGACTTAAGCGCAAAAAGTATAGCAGCCAACTCCAAATTATGGGTAGGATAGTTCTTCTCATGCGTCCTCAACTGCCTACTTCCATAACATACTACCCTCCCTTCTTGCATCAATGTCATTCCTAGACCCATCTCACATGCATCAGTGTATGCTGTAAAATGCTTGGCTCCATCGGGTACAATTAGCATTAGTGCACTAGTAAGACTTCTCTTAAGCTTCGTAAAGGAATCCTAACAATCCACGTCCTACATGAATGCTTTATTCTTCTTAGTGAGGCGAGTAAGTGGTGCTGAAATATTGGCAAAATCTCTGATGAACTTCCTATAATAGCCAGCCAATCATAGGAAGCTTCTAACTTCGATAACGTTCTTGGGGGCCTTCCAATCTTGCACCGGCATCACCTTAGTAGGGTCAAAAATCCAAACCCTCTTTCGAGACTACATGCCCTAATAAACGTACCTCCTCTCGCCGAAAGTGACACTTTGAAAACATTTCCCTCAACCGATAATTACGAAGTGTGCAAAGGACCTCCTCTAAATAAATAGCATGCTCCTCCATACTCTTGGAAAACACCAAAATGTCATCCACGAATACCACAACAAACTTATTTAGGACATCTCTAAAAACACGCTCATCAAATCTACAAAATAGGCTGGAGCATTGATTAGCCCAAAAGGCATGACTAATCACTCAAAGGATCCGTCGGGTGTCCTAAATGCGGTCTTATCAATGCTATCATCAGCGACACTAAGCTGATGAAATCCAGTGGCTAAATCAAGCTGAGACAATACCTAAGAGCCAACCAACTGGTCAAAAAGATCATCTATCCTAGGAAGTGGATAACGGTTCTTCTTCGTGAGCTTATTTAATTCTCTATAGTCTACGCAAAGTCGAAGGGAACCATCCACCTTAGTAGCGAAGACGACTGGCGCTTCCCACTCCAATATGCTCATTCTTTCTCCAAAAGCTCACGAACTTGCTTGCTCAATTACTTCCTCTCCCTAGGTGCCATGTGCCTCATGGGTAATACTACTGGCTTAGCATTATCGGTCAAATAAATTCTAAAGTCAATCTCTCTCTCAGGGTGTAGTCCCCTAACCTCCTCAAAGACGTCCAGAAAATCTATGACGATAGGAACTGAATCTAACTCTACTGATGATGAATCGAGGGAATAAAGGAAGATCAACATAACTGACGCTTGCAAGTTGCAAGAAACCTCAAGAGTCCTACCGCTGCATTTTTCTAATCTAACGACTCTCCTCTCGCAGTCTAATATAGCTCCATATGTGGATTGCCAATCCATCACCAAAATCATCCCATACCCAGAGAATCCCAATACATATGCATCACAATCAAATTCTACGCCTAGGTTAAAAATTTTCAAACCCCTACAAACCATAGACAAGTATTCTGATCTTCCTATAGGGTTTGAAACAATAATGGGGTCTACTACTAAAGAGATGTCTAAGTGCAAACAATCTACCAAAGAACTAGAGATGAAAGAGTGTGATGCTCCAGAATCGAAAAAAGTCCGAATGGGAAAATCAGAAATAGAAATCAAACCTTCCATGGTGACTTTCCTACCTCTCTCTGAAACATTGCTGGACGGTGCTGCATCTAATGCCTGAATCGCGCTACCTATGCACTCACTCCCTGCCCCATCTTTTGGGGACAATTCCTACTCATGTGACCGGGTTGCCCACAATTATAACACTTTCCCTTCATCTTCTCCTTTGCTGCATCAGACATAAGCACCATCTCCACCAGTGACTCGTAGGTAGCTCCCATCGGTACATGAGTCAACAAAAACAACCCTTAAAGGGACTGATTTAATCCCTTCGCGAACTTCATAGCTTTCTTGTGTAGTGTATTCACCAACTCCATTCCAAACCACAACAACTCATTAAATTGGTTGATATACTCCTTCATAGACAAACTTCCTTGCTTCAAGCTAATAAACCACTCCAACTGGACACTTTCTTCTGCTTGAGATAAAAACTTCCTATCAAATCGCACCCAGAACCCATTCAAACTAACGTCTCTTCCTTCCAACTCAATAACCTACCACCAATAAGAAGCCTCCTCTTTCAACTGCCAAGATGCTAGCTGAACCCGCTGTTGATCCTCCAATCCCAATAGCCCGAATATCCTTTTTGCGTTCCTTAACCAAGCCCACGCCTCCACAAAAGTCTCCATACCAGAAAAAGTCTTTCCTACCAAATTCACAAATTCCTTACAAAGCTTAGAGAAATTAACTACTGCAGGTGGGTTGATGGGATTCCTACCTATTGGTACTAGATTGGGCTCTTGCCCATGCACCTCTAGAGTCATGGCTTGTAGATACCTACGAAACCAGCTTATGACTGGAATACCCTCGAGAAGATTAGGGGCATCCACCATTCTACGCAAAGAAAAGAGAATTTAGGAAAGAGTCAAAGGGAGATTAAACTGGACTTTTGAGGGGATTTTAATAAAAACTCTTCTATACTTGAAAACTATTTGTAAGAGTTTCTTTCTGAAAAATACTTTTAAAACAAGTTATTTTGAAAAATACTTTACTTTTAAAACAAATTTTTAAGAATCTTGTAAACTTAGGCTCTGATACCAAATGAAACACCCCACACCCCTTAGTATACCCTAAAAGGACACACTAAAATATGTGGTGTGTTATAGGTATAGCTAAAACTTAAAGAGACTAAGATTCAAAAGACAAAATAGATAAAAACAGCGGAAACAATTTAAATAATAACTTAATAAAAATCAAATTTCAAAAGATAAAACCAAATACATAAGATATCTCAAAATGCCAATACATGTCTTATGAAAATCATAGCCTCAGTCTCATAAAAATCAGAGTACAAAACCATCCCTTAAAAAGTACCAGTACATCAAATAAGCTAAAAACTAAAAAATGAAGAAAATGAATACATGAGAAAATCTCTGCCACTGAAGTCTCCAAGTGTTCGTAATCTACCGTCTTTGCCTTGCTGGCCTATGGGGGATAAGGGAAAAATAGAGGAGTGGGTCAGACTAAAAGTTTGGTGAATGATAGTAATTACTAGTATTCTTAAGCAAGGTAAAGATAATAGACTTTGCAATAGTTCTAGTATATAAAAGGAAATAAAGAAATAGGAGGAAAGGTAAAGCTGGAAATAAATACGATTTAACCATTAGATTAATTCGATTAGATAACTTCGATTGTTTGCACTTGTCTTAGATAACTACTTTGATTAGGCTGAATTCCCAATCCTACTTTAGTTAGGCTGAAGAATTAATTCTACCCTTTGATCGGCCTTCTACTAATGCGTCTACTGTGAGCTAGACACGAGTGCCTACTAAAGGCACCTACTAAGCGCTTGGGACTCGGTAGAAAATTATATTCCCTGTACCGAGGCCGCACGCTCGACCACCGTTGGGTTCACACTATCTATTTGCTCCCTCTTTTGACCTTTTATTTACCCTAGACAGCATAAGCGTGCCCTCATCTCACTTCAGGCTATAGTGAGACACCTGTGTCCATAGAAAATAGGGAATGCTGTTGATACTGGTCCTTGTCAAACAAAATCTAGTTGCGCCCCTTGTCCAAATCCCTATGATTTGGACTTTTAATTATTGACCTTTTATCTACCCAAAACAGCATAAGCGTGCCCTCATCTCACTTCAGGCTACTGTGAGACACCTATGTCCATAGAAAATAGGGAATGCTGTTGGTAAGGTCCTACTTTTTCTAAGTCTCAAAATAAGCCTTTTTGTTCTGTTTCTAATTACAACCTATGTTATAATATTGCTTATTAACTTAATCCAAGGTCTAAGTATGAAAATAAGTCACATTCTTTTTTTACTCTTCTTAATCATAATTAGGCTTAAATTCAGTCCAAGTCCAATTTATTACAGCCTTCACATTTTACATCTTATTTTCTATAATTTCAGTGTTCTTATTATTTAGTCCATATTCACGTTTTAATATATTCTATTCAATTCGTGTAAAAAGGAAAAATAGAAAGAAACTGACAATTACAGAAGAAAATCCCAATGTAGAAAAGATGTAAATAAAACGTAAATAACAGTAAATAATTATAAATAATGTAAATAACTGTAAATTAATGGAAAAGCTATAATTAACAGTAATTAACTATAAATAAATAAAAAGACTAGCTGAAAGGAAATAGACTGAAAAAATAAATCTAAAATTGAAAATAAACTGGTAAAAAGGTTATTCCAAAATCGTAGAAAAACTACAACTATTGGAAACCCTATTATTTTAAATTATTTAAAAATCTAAAATAATTACTAATCACTCACTTGTGGTCCTTAGCTCTTTCCTTGGTCTTCCCGGATCCCCTTGAGGGTATTAAATATTTTAATTTAAATTGATCTTCTCCTTGGAAAATTATTCCTTTTAGGGTCATGCCTGAGAAGGTGAACCCAAATAGAGAAAATCTAGAATGAGAAAAATAGCTAGGCCTAGGGTCTTATTTATAATGGTGCCTGTGGATCTCATACTGTTGGATTTGGAGATTGAATTTGATGCAAACATGGCATAGGCTGGATAGGAGCCGTTGGATGGAAGCGCGGATGCACCGGATGAGAGAAAATAACCTAAAATGACGTGTTCGAAGCTTACAGGAACGAAGAATTAAATTCTTCGTTCATTCAACAAGGCGGGTCGCCCTAGGTGTCGACAGCCCATCTTGCTAGGTCGACATGACGGTCGACCTAGGCAGTGGGTAGGTCGACCTAGGTGTCGACCTAGCCCTATATTTTGTTCTTTTCTAATTCCTTGTCTAATTTGTATCTTCTTCGTTCTAGCTCGGATTCTGACGTTCTATATATGGAAATTGACCAGAAAATTACCATGGACACAAGGAGTAACTTCCGTGGCTCAATTCTGATAATTTTAAAAAGTTATTTTATCATTTAATTAATTCTTTAATTAATTATTATAGCTTAATTTTCGGGTTGTTACATTCTCCCCTCCTTAAGGGATTTCGTCCCTGAATCTCTAAGGATAGAAGAATGAAATAAATGTTTTCATCCAAGTTCTACAACCAACTACTCAACCATCATCCATTACATCCATTTTCCTTAAGTCTTTTTAATGCAATTTATGATACTTATGCAATTAATGTAGTGTTAATGTCCCTAACTAATGCAAAAGATTAGGTGGCCCACTGATTCAGTTGACCTCCTTTTGTGCAATTATGTTCGTGCCATGTATCCAAATGAATGCAAATTCCCTAATAAGAACTAATAGTTCTATATGCGTGCGACAATCATCATTCAATTGCAATAATCATGTGATAATCATCTATTTATAGCAACCATGAAAAAAATGCAAATGCACACACTTCCATATGCATATGCTCTAGTGTCCTAGTTAGGCCGATCCCTAAAGGATAATAGTGTCTAGTGTATATGCGTTCATTAGCATCCACTAGCAAACACTTGCAACCACTAGCATCCATCATACATAACATGTTCTAATGACATGTTTACATTAAATCCTACCATCCATAGGTTAAATCCTAAGTTCTACCCTTTTAAAGGAAAATAAAGGATAAAACCTATTTAAAACTAAAGATGGAAATAGAAAATTCTAAAACTTACTATCGAAAAGATGAGGATAGAAAGTACGAAGCTTCTCTTCAGCCTCCCATGTAGCGTCTGCAACGTCATCTCCCCACTGCACCTTTACTAACAGAACTTCTTTATTCCTAAGTCTCTTGGTGTCTTGTCCAATGATCTTCATACAAATATGACGAACCGATGCTTCCTTTTCTACTTCCACTTCCTCCAACTGACTAGGCACCACAACCTCCGTCGAGTCATGTAAGCACTTTCTCAAGTGCGAAACATGAAAAGCGTCGTACACTCCTGTGAGCCTCTTTAGGAGCTTCACTTGATAAACCCACTTCCCTCCTCTCTCTACGATAGAGGATGGTCCTACAAATCTGGGGGCTAACTTCCCACTCGATCCAAACCTTACCACCTACCTTAGCGGGGATACCTTACTAAAAACTAAGTCTCCAACCACAAACTCAATGTCTTTCCTTCGCTTGTCCGCATAAGATTTCTACCTTTCTTGGGCAGTCTTCATCCTCCTTCGAATTAAATCCACCTTCTTCGAGGTTTCGCTAACCATGTCAGGACCAAGTAGCAACTTCTCCATAGACTCTACCCAACATGAGGGTGATTTGCAAGGTCTCCCGTATAGAGCTTCAAATGGTATCATACCAATGCAAGCTTGGAAACTGTTATTATATGCAAACTCCACCAAAGGAAGATGCTCCTCCCAAGTTCCTCCAAAATCTAGAATGCACATCCGCAACAAATCCTTAAGCACTCTATTAACTCTCTCTGTTTGGCCATCCGTCTGAGGGTGATAGGTCGTACTCAATCTAAGCTGCATCCCTAAAGCCTCTTGCAAGCTTCTCCAAAACTCGCTAGTAAAAATAAGGTCTCCATCGCTCACTATGCTAGAGGGAACTCCATGAAGTCGGACTACCTCGCGAATATATAAGGATGCCAAATAAGATGTCGTCATCATACTCTTAACAGAAATGAAGTGGGCGCTCTTAGTCAAACGATCTACAATCACCCAAATACTAGTATTCCCCATCCTAGATTGGGGTAAACCATCTATAAAGTCCATCGGAATGCTGTCCCACTTCCATTTGGGTATATCCAATGGCTGAAGTAGTCCACCGGGCTTCTGCTACTCTGCCTTAACCCTTTGGCACACAAGACACTTAGCTACAAACTCCACCACATCCTTCTTCATGCCACTCCAATAAAACATCCTCTTCATGTCTCTATACATCTTATCATCACCCGGATGAATAGTCATACAAGAATGGTGTGCTTCCTCTAGAACCGCCCTAAAAAAATCACAACTGTGAGGAAACACAAAGTCTTCCATCTCTTCTAAGCCACCCTTTGCCATCAATGGAATAACATTGGAGATGTCTAAAGAACTCTCCTCGGCTAATCCTATCCATAATATCCATAAGCTCTGAATCCTCTCGCTACCTCGAGCCAATCTGATCTATAAGGGTAGGCCTCACCTAAAGTGCTGCTAACAATTCAGGGGTAATGCCCGTAGAGGGCTTAAAATCAAAAGTGGAAATAAATTCTAGGCTCCTCCACTCAACGAAAAAAGGACTAACAGTTGCTTTCTTTCTACTCAACGCATCCACAACCACATTTCCCTTGCTAGGGGTATAAGCTATCTCCAAGTCGTACGACGCCAAAAACTCCATCCATCGTTGCTGTCTCAAATTCAAATCCTTCTATGAGAATAGGTACTTCAACGACTTATTGTCGGTGAAAAGCTCGAACCTCTCTCCAAGCAAGTAATGCCTCCTAGACATGAGCGCAAAAACTATAGCAGCCAACTCCAAATCATGGGTAGGATCTTCTCATGCGTCCTCAACTGCCTACTTCCATAACATACTACCCTCCCTTCTTACATTAACACCGCTCCTAGACCCATCCCACATGCATCAGCGTATGCTTTAAAAGGCTTGGCTCCATCAGGTAAAACTAACACTGGTGCACTAGTAAGAGCTCACTTAAGCTTCGTGAAAGAATCCTCACAATCCACATCCCACATGAATGCTTTGTTCTTTTTAGTGAGGCGAGTAAGTGGTGCTGAATTCTTGGCAAAATCTTTGATGAACTTCCTATAATAGCCAGCTAATCCTAGGAATCTTCTAACTTCGGTAATGTTCTTGGTGGCTTTCTAATCTTGCACTGCCATCACCTTAGCGGGGTCAATAGCCAAACCCTCTCTTGGGACTACATGCCCCAAGAAACGTACCTCCTCTTGCCAAAAGTGACAATTCGAAACTTTTCCCTCAACTGATGATTATGAAGTGTGCGAAGAACCTCCTTTAAATGAACAGCATTCTCCTCCATACTCTTAGAAAACACCAAAATGTCATCCACGAATACCACCATGAACTTATTTAGGACATCTCTAAAAACACGGCTCATTGGATTTACAAAATAGGTTGGAGCATTGGTTAGCCTAAAAGGCATGACAAACCACTCAAAGAATCCGTCGAGTGTCCTAAATGTGGTCTTATCAATGATATCATCAACGCCCCTTGTCCAAATCCCCATGATTTTAACTTTTAATTATTGACATTATATCTACCCTAAATCTGTGCAGTTAAAGCGCTGGGCAGATTTAAAGCGGTGGAGGTGCAAAAAGTCATAGCGGGGATACAGCGAGGATATAGCGGGATATAGCGGATGGCTCTAAAATAACATATAAAACTCGTATCTAATGTTTTTTTACAAATATATAGATGGTAATTAAATAAAAAATTATCATTCAATTGAATTATAATTAATACATAAATAATTTTAAATAAAATCATGTGCGAATATACTTTAAATAAACGTAAAACTGCTATATAACATAATTGAATTTAGTAGAATATTAGAGTATTTTCATTTATGAGAATATATTAAAAATTAAATCAAATAAATTAGTTTCATAATTTTTATAATGTATAAATGCAATTTTTCAATTCATTTTATTAAAGAAGATATAGCGGAAAGAGCGGAAATAACGGGATATAGCGGAAATAGCGGGGCTTAAAGCGGAAAGGCTATATTTTGGGGCTATATGGAAAAATCGTTGCGGTAGAAATCCGCTATGAGATATAGCGGGGTTATAGCGGGGCATTAACTGCACAGCCCTAAATAGCATAAGCATGCCCTCATTTCACTTCAGGCTATTGTGAGACACCTGTGTCCATAGAAAATAGGAAATGCTGTTGGTACAGGTCCTACTTTTTCTCATTAACTTAGTATAAATTGTTTAAATAAGCCTCTACTGTTATACTTGCTATCTTTGCTTATTAATTTATTCTAAGTCTCAAAATAAGCCTTTTTCTATTATTTTTCTTATTATAACCTATGTTATAATATTGCTTATTAACTTAACCCAAGGTCTAAGTATAAAAATAAGTCACTTTCTTTTTTTTACTCTTCTTAATCATAATTATACATCATAATTAGGCTTAAATTTAGTCTAGGTCCAATTTATTACTGTTTTCACATTTTACATCTTATTTTCTATAATTTCAGTGTTCTTATTATTTAGTCCATATTCGGGTTTTATTCTATTCTATTCCATTCGCGTAAAAAGGAAAAATAAAAAGAAACTGACAATTACAGAAGAAAATCTCAATGTAGAAAAGATGTAAATAAAACGTAAATAATAGTAAATAATTATAAATACTATAAATAACTGTGAATAAATGGAAAAGCTATAATTAACAGTAATTAACTACAAATAACTGAAAAGAATAGCTAAAAGGAAATAGATTGAAAAATAAATCTAAAACTGAAAATAAACTGGTAAAAAGGTTATTCCAAAATCGTAGAAAAACTACAAATATTGGAAACCCTATTATTTTAAATTACTTAAAAATCTAAAATAATTACTAATCAATCACATATTGTCCCTAACCCTTCCCTTGGTCTTCCCGGATCCACTTGAGGGTATTAAATATTTTAATTTAAAATGATCTTCTCCTTGGAAAATTATTCCTTTTAGGGTCCTGCCCGAGAATGTGAACCCAAATGGAGAAAATCTAGAATAAGAAAAATAGCTAGGCCTAGGGTCTTATTTATAGTGGTGCTTGTGGATTTCAAACCATTGAATTTGGTGCAACCACGTCATAGGCTAGATAAGAACCATCGGATGGAAGCACGGATGCACCGGATGAGAGGAAAGAACCCAAAATGACGTGTTCGAAGCTTATAGGAACGAAGAATTAAATTATTCGTTCATTCAGCAAGGTAGGTTGACCTAGGTGTCGACCGCCCCCCTTGCTAGGTCGACATACCAGTCGACCTAGGCAGTGGGTAGGTCGACCCAGGTGTCGACCTAGCCCTTTATATGTATGTATGTATGTATGTATGTATGTATGTATGTGTATATATATATTCTATTTTCTTTTTTAATTTGTATCTTCTTCGTTCTAGCTCGGATTTTGACGTTCTATATAAGGAATTGGCCAGAAAATTACCACAGACACAATGGTGCAACTCCTGTGGCTCAGTTCTGATAATTTCATAAAGTTATTTTATCATTTAATTAATTCATCAATTAATTATTATAGCTTAATTTTCGGGTTGTTACAAGTTGCTTATCCCTTGTTTACTCTCCATGTAACTGTCTATTTATAAGTACTTAATATTTCATTTATCAGACTATGAGTGGTATTTCTATGTACTCTTTACTTGATAACGTACTATTTTTATGAGACTGTATTTTTGAGATATCTTATGAGTTGTATATTTTTTATATTTATATTTTGCTCTATTTCACTTAAGTTCTAAAAGTGCAATATATCTTAGATCATATCCGTTTGTTTTTAGTCTTTGTAATGTTATAAAAACTCGATAGCTTGTACTACTTATCACATAAACTAGTATGAAAGTCACCTTAGGCTTTGGATCGAGGTGCCATGGGGTGAGGGTTGTCATAATAACTAAGAGTGCATGGTAAGAAGATAAATTTCTGATCCCAATCTGGTACGGCCAGAATCCCTTCGTTGTTGGCATCGAATTCACCATCATTACATGGAACAAACTCGTCATCCAACAGCCTATAGAAGAGTTCCCACTTATCCTTCTCATTATCTGAGACCCATTTTGAGAAAATCCTCTAGCTTGAGTGGAAGCATAAACTACTATCCTTGTGGGACTAAGTCCCGGCCTTTTTTTTACCAAACCAACCATGTACCTTTAGCCAATCTTTTTGACAGCTCTAAAGCATTACCTTCTGCACTTAGAGGATCAAAAATTATAATATGGACAAATTTCTTCTTAAGGGTAGTAGTAGAAGGATCATAGGGCTGAATGGGGGTTCGCAGCTAGGAGCGTCAGGCGAGGGGGAAATCGAGCAGTCGGGAGGAACAGAAATAGGATTAGGAGGCTTTGAAGATATGGGTTGAGGTGTTGGGGAACACTAACCGTCTAGTGCCTAGATGGAGGCTTTCGAAGGGCTGGTTCGAGGGAAGGTCGTCCAGGTCGGCGAATGAGTGCAAGCAAGCCTAGATAACATAGCCAAAGGAGTGGCAGAGGTCGCAAATAGGTGGTTTCCATTGGTAAGTGACATCAATGTAGGCTTCTCTACCCTCCATGAGGGAAATAAGAATGTGAGAAGTCAACTGTATAGCAAGGGATATCTCAATAAGTGCCTTGGCATAACGGAGAATTTGACCACGTTTAGTGGAAATGTCAAAGCAAATCAATCGACTAATCGAGCGGTCAGGAGGAATAGAAATGGGATTAGGAGGATCTGGAGATATGGGTCGAAGGGTTGGGGAATACTAACCTTCTAATGCCTAGATGGAGGCTTCAAATGGGCTGGTTTAGGGGAAGGTTGTCCAAGTCGGCGACTGAGTGTGGGCAAGCCGAGGTAACATTGCCAAAGGAGTGACAAAGGTCGCAAATATGTGGTTTCCATGGGTAAGTGACATCAATGTAGACTACTCTAACCTCGGTGAGGGAAATTGAAATGCGAGAAGTCAACTACCTAGCAGGGGGTTCTCAATAAGTACCTTGGCGTAACAGAGAATTTTTCCACGTTCAATGGACGTGTCAAAGCAAATAAATCAACCAATATGATTTGCTAGCTAGTTTACTTCCTTAAGAGATTGAAAGATTGAATAAATTTTCAAAATATGTGCCTAGACGTGAATGGAGAGTACTTGCTCACGAGCGAGGTCAACAGAAGGGTTCCATTGGGTAATAATAAATACTTTACCTTTAATAATAATATGATAAGATTCTAAAATATGAGATCTCTCTTGAGGGCACGAGAATTGAAAAAGATACAATGAGTTATCACGCCTGACATTGACCGTACCCTTTAAACGCCAAACACCAAGAACATGATTCACAACTGAGAAGTGGGGAGCCTGATCTTAAAAGGATCGAACTAAACAGTCATTCCAGAATGCAATTCCTATGTCAATTTCTGTCAGCAAATGGATAGGTTTGTCAAAAAAATCAATAACATATTGCTTGGGGGAGAATGAGCCAGCATTTTGAGGTCTATTCTTAATTAAGGACAACCAACTACTTACAGACCCAGTATTGTCGACACCAATCTCGGAAACAAGTAAAGAGTTAGGGATTACCTGTATGTGCGGAAGAGATGATGGGGCTTGTAGCCCAGATTTTGGGTCACAATCCAGATTAACTAATTTGGTATTTGCAAAATCATTTCGAATGCAGCAATTATTTTCATCAAGCACTAAAGCGAAAGAATTAGAAGCAGGCAAAGATGCATCAATCGAAAATACCTTCAACATCAAAGGTTAGTAGTAACCACTTAAGGGCCTACTCCATGCGAAACCCCAACAACAGGTGAAGACAACAAGGACCCCCTGCGATAGTAGGAAGTAGCGCACCCAAAATTGTCGGACCAACGCTAGACTTTGAAGGTAGATGGGAAAACTCATCGACCGCATTAAGCCTAGGTTGCACGGTATTAAGCGGAAGCACGTTGAAGTCGAGATCAAAGGAAGAACACTCACGAGAGGAAGAGACGCGAATGGGCAGAGATGTGAAGGAAGAATCGGAGATCGGATTGAAGAAAGAGGATGCGAGGATTCTAATTTGAAATCGTTTTTTCATATTTTCAAAATGTCCTTTATTTTTCCCCTGCGACACCAGGTTTCAAATGTTATATAATTGTTATTTATTACTTTATTTTACCATATAATATATATATATATATATATGTGTGTGTGTGTGTGTGTGTGAGCTAGGATCAATAACCTCCTTTATTTAGCAACATTTGTAGCCCTATGATATCAACCATAAATTTGTATTTAAATATTTGGTGGGTGAAATACGTACATTTCAAAATTTTCCTATTTTGGATCTATGGGGCCTATAAAGTCTAAAAGATTATTAGATCCAATCTAATAACAGTTTTAATAAAATCATATTTTATTTAATTTGGTTAAAAAGAATTTTAAATTTAGTTTAATTTAATATATAATATAATGAATGTATCAAATACATTCATATGTTTGAATGGCAAGGGTAGCATATAAGTAGTATACATATACACACATATACATATACATATACATATGCGTCTATATGTGAATAAACATGTAAAAGTTTAGAGAACGAAACCTTTTGTTTCTTTCTCTTAACATAAATAATTAATTAAGGGAAGATGGGGTTATAAATGCAGGGAGTGCAACCTTTCGATTCCCTCTTTAATTAGATTAATTGACATATTAATGACACTTACTACTGAATTCACACATGTCCTTATTGTCCAAAATTTTGACAAATAATATATATATATATATATATATATATCTGTACGTGTGTGTGTATGGGTCTTGTACACACACACACAAGTGTGTGTGTGTGTATTAAAATTAAGATTAACCAGTTTACACACTATGAAATCAAAATTAAAACAATATCTAATTTGATAAGATTTTGAAAATAAATTAATGGTTACATATTATATATATGTAAATATTTGAAAATTATAGTTAGAAAAATAAAATCCTACCTTAACAAAAGGGTTAAAAGGGCATGTGATATTTTGGATAAAAGTTCACTTATAGTAATAATAATAAATTTCCTTTATTTAAATATAGAATGGTAAAATGATTTTTATCCAAATCAACAACCATACAAAACTTATACTCATATTCCAAAATTGTTTCAAATAAATAACATTTGTATTTTGTTCAATTTGGATTTTATGTAACAAACAATAAAAAAATTATATTAGGTAATTTAACATTAGATTTCAATCAAAATGCTAACCTTACCTTTTTTTTATTCAACCTATGAATTTCAAGTCTACCTAAAATTTTATGTAAACAACAAACTAAATTATTTAAAAATGACTTGAGAGAGAACCTTCAATTTTTAACTTTACAATATGAAACCAAGCTTTATGTAAATTTCAAAATTTTATTCAAACAAGAGTTTCTATATGAAAGAATTGGACAACACAGGTATATATAAATTATGACACTGAAAACAAATCTAATTAAATACATAACATATAAATAAGGATATATCCATAATAATTATCACGGTTAACATGTGAATAATTGAGAATGTAACAAGATGATTTTAATTATATGAACATGATGAGGATAAAGCTGGTTCAAGGGAATAAACAAAATATTCAAAACATTGTCCAAATACATACAAATGAGTGAATATAACAGGTGATGGTTAGAAACAAATAATCATAATGAAATAATATATAAATAAAATATGAGTTCACATTTTAGATGGAAGCTAAGAGAAACACCTTGATTTGAGATTTAACCTCAGATCTCAAGTAGATCATAACCCAGCTTTGCAAGAGAAGGATGGACCATTCTTTTTTTTAAAAAGGTATTTTATTACTAACAAAGAAGACATATTCTTACATGGTATGCCTCATTAAAACTTTGCAATCCCCCTAACCTAGATGGATGCCCTGCAAGGAAAAAGAGTACATATCATTTCCATATATTAACAGTACAACAACCTGATAGCCAGAGACCAAGTTGTCAAATAGATGGAGAAGTAACACAAAAGTAGACACACTCAAAACCATCTATACAAAACAACTTGGCTAATGACCGAAAAAAACAACTAGAAAAATACAAAAACCTACACAACACATGTCCAACCAACAAAAGAAGCCTAATAAAAAATTCTTCATCGAAAAGTCATCTCAAGCTTCTGGAGAGAGAAAAGACCGAAGTATTTATTAAACTTCAGATCTAAAAGCATGGCAACAAAGCAGCTCAATAATGGCAGAAAGTATTTCTTGCAAAATGAAGAAGACTGTAAATTGAAGGCAACTTGATAGAGGAGGATGCAACGACATCAAGGAGGGTGAAACTCCAGATTTGGATCGACTTTCAGGCCGAAATTATTCAAGTTAAGTTTTGTATCTTTATTAATCTTCTTTTTGTATAGTTTGCTATGAATAAGCTACTTGCAATCTTGGTTTATAAGGGTAATTCAGACTTGAACATGAAGCTCTATTCCTTTGAAAACCCGAGCATTTAGCTCGCACCAAATGTGCCAAATTAGAGTAGTTAAAGCTATGTTCGTGAAATGTATCCGTAATTGGTTAAATTTTTCCAGTATTTGACTAATTTCGAAAGAGTTTCCGATATTGATTTGAAGCTTAAACATAATGTCTTCAATAATTTGTCTGGAATAAGGACAGTTGAAAAAAAGGTGATCCCTATCTTCATTTTGATTAACACATAACACACATGCTCGGTCGAATGCATTGTTCTATCTTCCTATTCTATCCTTTGTATTGAGTCTATTTAATTTAGCCAAAAGAGCACATATAGACATTTTAGGTGCATAGTTTTTATCCCATATCATTTTAGTCCAGTTAAATTCAGAATGCATATTTCTGATATAATTCCATGCTGATTTAGTATTGAACTAGCCATTATTGCTAGGGATCCAAAACCAGAAATCGTTATGCTTTTTGTTGTGAATCTTGATAGATTGCACAGTATTCTGAATTCGAGTAGGCATATTCTCCATGCGATCTTCCATTTATTTCCAGAAATTAAAGAAGAGACCTTTCTATGATTTCCACCAGTGACTGCCATAGTGTTCCACCCATATTTATCCACCATAGAATACCATTTATCCATGGGTCTGTCCATATATCAGTATGCTCCCCATTCACAATTTTTCTATCTATCACACCTTTGCACCATTGCCTTGCTTTTAACAGAGTTTTCCATGTATATGATGCATTATGATTTCTGGTAGCAGTCCAAAAGTTTATGTTAATGCAATATTTGTTATGCATCCATTTCGCCCAGATTTATTCTTGTTGAATAAAATTCCAAACCAATTTAACTGCCACTTCCTTTTCAATTTCCTCAAATTTTTTAAGACTAAGGCCACCCTCGCTTTTAGTTTTACAGACATCCTCCCAACACATTTTGTGGGCTTTCGATTTCCATATAAAATTGGCACAGAGGGAATTTATGTTCTGGATAATGGCTATTGGAAATTAAGTAAAATGCAGCCAAAATTGGATCATTGGGTAAATTACAGTTTTCACCAGTTCAATTCTGCCACCAATATTAAGCATTTTACTATTCTAGTGGCAACTTTTTTATTGATTTTGTCAATTTAAGTATCCAAAGTCTCTAGTTTTGAGTAAATTGTTAGATAAAGGAATTCCTAAATACATTATAGGAAGATTACCAATTTTGATGTTTAAAGTGTCTGCTACTTGTTGCTTTAAATTAGCTCCTTTGCTTAAAAATAAAGTTGATTTATTTTCATTCAAATCAAGGCTAGAAAATCTTTTCAAAAGCTGAAATATATTCCATATGCAATCTACATTTTCTTAGTGGCTTTGTTCAAAATATCATTCGAGTAAAGTAAGTGGGTAATCATTGGGTCAATATTATAAATATTCGTGATATTGCCTTTCAAATATTCCACATCTAGATTGATTGAGAGGAATTCCATAGCGATTGCAAATAGGTAAGGGGAAAGCGGATCACCTTGTCTTAATCCCCTTGAACTCTCGATAAAACCAGAAGGAGTTCCATCAATTAACATCGAAAACAAAGGGGTAGCTATACACTCGTTATAAGATTGGAAAATAATGTAGGAAACCCTATGGAAATTAGAATATGATGAATAAATTCTCTATTTATTTTATCATAGGCCTTATGCAAATCAATTTTCAAGCAAAAATTGTTAGAATTTTTCCTATTAAATCCTATAACCATCTCATATGCAAGTAAAGACTTTTCATTGATCAATCTTCCAGGAATGAATGCATTTTGATTGTATGAAATAAGGTCATTCATATAGGGTTTTAGTCGATTGCAAAGAAGATTGGCTAAAATCTTATATGTAACATTGCAAAGAGAGATCGGTCTAAAATCATGCATGTCAATAGTGTCAGGTTTTTTTGGGATTAAGCATATGAAAGTATGATTGTTTTCTCTAATAATTTTACCAGACTGGAGAATATCATTCATAGCGTTCCAAATATCATTTTGAAGTTGCTCCTAATGAATTTTAAAGAATTTCGAATTGATGCCATCAGGCTTAGGGGAGTTGTTATCATTTATTTGAAATGCAGCAGTTTTTATTTCTTCCTCTTGAAAAGGCTTGCATAGATTTTCCTTTGCATTCTCAGATAGGATATTCTTACAAATAACACCTGGAAATTGATGTGTGGCCTGAGATGATGAAAACAACGCAGTGGAATAATTGATAGCTTCATACACTAGCATATCTGATGTTGATGACCATGTACCATCTGTATTTAGAATAATATTACTTCTACGTTTAAGATTAGGCACATTAACCCTATTGTAGAAGAAGATGGTTGGCTTATCACCTTTTATCAGCCAGTTTACTTTCATTTGTTGATCATTGATAACTGCAATTTTCCTTAACATAGAGTGTATTTGATTAGATTTAGAACTGTACTGCACAACCAGGTTTTCATTCACTGGATCAAGGACAAGTTGATTGTATAATTGATCACCTTCTTCATTTAACTGAGTTATCATTTTGTGTATTTTAATTTTATTTTTTCTCCAAACTTTCAATGCAGGTTTAATCTCCTTCAACCTGCATAAGAGGATGTACAGGGAATTACCGAAGAACTCTTTTGAGAAAGCTTCTTGGATGGAGGAATGATAGCCTTCTTGCAGATGCCAGGAATTACCATATCTGAAAGGTACTATCTGATTTCTTTTATTATATAACATAAACTTGATATTAATCTGGGAATGATCACTAATAGAGTGGTTTCCAAAGTTAATGCCAAACTGTTTAAATGTATCCATCCAAATAGAATTAACAAAGACCCGGTCTATCTTACTATGAACAGAAAATTTTTGACCACCTCTCCAAGTAAAATAGTTTCCAGTAAAATCCAACTCCAACAGTTTAGCTAAAGAAATGCAATCAATAAACTCTTATTCGCCCATTAAATTATATATACCATTATTAATTCTATCCTTTGTTGAGAGGATAGAGTTAAAGTCTCCCGCCACTATCCATGGGAGCTCAAATTTTTTAGATTGCTCAACGAAATACTTCCATAATTCATTTCTTCTAGCCTCGTCATTAAAAGCATAGACCAACGTACATATAATACTAACACCATTAGCATTGTGTAAAATATAAGAGATGAATTGCTCACTAGAATGTAATATGATGTTAGACCATTGAGCTGAATCCCATATAATTAGAATTCTACTTTTTGGCCATTAGAGATATTGTGAGCATGTTTCCAATTGCTATTGATTTTGACCATAAATCTCTCAATGCTTTTCAAAGATAACTTATTTTCTAGGATGCCAAGGAAAGATAATCTATAATTATTTAATAACTTCAAGATTTCCATCTATTTATATGGGGCACTCATGCCCCTAATGTTCCAAAAAAGGAACTCCATCAATTAATTATCAACTGGAGTGCTACTGTCAATAGGGGGAATAGGAGCCCCTAACATCTTATGTTTTTTTGTTATTTTGTTTTTCCCTTTTAGTTGATTGACCAGAATAGTCCATGCAGGATTTTCTATGACATCCGATGAGGTGGTGGCTTTGAATTCAAATGGCACTTCTTATGTTCTAACTTTCCCAAAGGACTTTGATATGGTTATGCAAAGTGATTCAGGACTGGATTTAGCTATCTCTATGCAAGGCTGCTTATCTAAAGGCACTTCAGGTTGTTCTTCAATTTCTCCGTTATCATTTTTGCTATTGTAAACATCATTTTGTATTTCCATATTAGAGGATGTATTAAAGTATTGCTGATTTGTTGTTGTATTAAAGATCAAAGCCAACAGACTCAGCTGGACATTTGAATCTTCATTGATATTTTGCTTGTCCATGTTTTTGTTGTTACAATTAGTTTGTGTGTTGAGTCGAATATGTTCCTGATCTATCGTGACCGTCTGTTCTTGAGATTTTGAATTATTTGATATAAATTTCAAGTTATTTTCACCGGGACTGCTATCATCAATGTTCATGTCATTATTATCTGTAGATTGATTCATCGTTGATGCTTTAGGTCTCCAAATTTTTGTGAATTGATAATGTGCCTCCACGTGTCCAAAACTAGTGCAATTAGAATAAATATTTGGTTTCCACTCACATGGCACCTCTTGCCATTAAATATTATCTGTCTCAGTTAGAATAGGAATCCTACTTGAAAAATCAAAGGAGTTATTAATTTCAATTAAAACCCTTGCACAAGCAATTTTAATGATACCTTCTGTAAATTTATCATGTTTGATCGGTGATCCAAGAACAGAAGCGATGCGACTAATCCCTTCTTCCGTCCAATAATCAAGTGGTAGATTGGGGAAGCGTACTCAAATCAAGATAGAGTTGAAGAGTTCTTTGTTCAGTTGCATCCTAGAGTTCATCCTTTCATCATCATTAGCTTTTTATTATAGTAATATGAGCCACCTTCAATGACTCTATCACAGTCTTGTTTATTGTTAAATTTGATCACATAAAAACCGTTCTCTTTAGAGAAATTAGAGAACTCTTCTTCAGGCTTCCATACTCTAATTTTATAATCTCTAAAATATGGGTAATATGGCTTAGGACCAACAATATAAATCATAATTACGTTATCGCATTGTTTTCTAGCATCCTGAACAACCTTGACCAGCATTTTTGCACACTGCATTGAATTAAATTCATGAGATTGGTAAAAATCTAAAGGAACTGATACTAGAATATTGTTTCCCTTGAACACTTCAGTCCACGCCCTACCAGACGATGTGGAAAAATTCCATTTGTTCGATGTAGACCTATTTGCAAAATGATTTAGGAGATTTAAATTCTTGTTAACATGGGTTTGATTGCACTGTGCAAGAGGAGATAAGGAAGGCCGTTGGACTTTATTCTGATTGGTTTGTAATACAGAGGTAGGGTTAGCAAGCTGTTGTGCAGATTTATTCTATCATTTCCATCTTCTTGTACGAACAGGAAGAAAGCCTTCCTCAGTTTCGGTATTTATAACAGGGGACTGCAGGAGGGAATCCAGGAGGAGTGTCGAAGGTTATGAGCGGAGGATCCATAGGCGGAGGATCTGGAGGAGGGGGGAGTGGCAGTTGGAGGGCGTAGGGGAGGCCATACGCAGCGGAGACTAAGTAGAGAGGGATGGAGGGGGAAGAGATGTGGAAACGAACGAAGTCTGAAAGTCAGGAAAGAAAGGCGGATGGGCCAAGGGCGATTAGGGTTTCATCATAGGCACCACTTTTTTTTTTATTTGATGTTTGCATTTGGTATTGGAGTTGACAATTTTTTTGAAAATATTGATTTGATTTTCAACCATGGAAGGTTAAGACGAGATAAGAGAATAAAGAATAAAAATGAATGTCTATAGGAAATCAATTTGTGGATTTTGTTTTAATTGAAAGAATGAAACATTTCACATGCTTTTAATTAAAACTTCCTTCACCGATTCCCTTAATATTCTCTCCCTCCCCCCCTCTCTCTCCATTCCTCTCTATTCATATGGTATGACTGAATTGCTTACCATCAAATGGTACAAAATTTCCATAAACCTTTTTATGTAATTATCTTTTATTTAAACTTGTTTAAAAATACATAGATATCGTAAATCGATGCGTGCAAATATAACTTTTATACATGCATTAATATAATTCCAAATAACTACCAAACATCAAATTAATTAAATAATAATTAATATTTCTCAAATATTAATTAATTTAATTAACTTACAACATTTAATAAATTAATCAAATCATGTAGTTTATCGAAGAATTCACAAATACGGTTGTGTGACTCAAAGGTGTAAATTCAGTCAGCAATTAATGTTTAATAATTCAAACACTAACATTCATACATCACCTTAGCTAGTGGTATGATATTTTGGCTGAATTTATTGCTTACACGTCTTTACTGGTGAAATTCAATTTTACTTATTTAAGTGTTACCCGGTAGTGACAATTATTTTCATAAATTCTCCTCATCAAAAATATATCACATTAGGACTTATGGAATTTGAAAATGGTCAAAATTTCAACATTATCCACATTCAATATTGTAAAAGCAAACATAAAATTCTTGATTCAATAATAACAATTATTATTAGCCGTACTGCTTTGGCCAGAGACTTTGACTTTGAGTTGACTTAAGTTGATACGGTGATACTAACCCCATATAACCGAGGAGATGAATTCTCTCTTGAATAATATTTCACTTCTAATGCTTCCACTCTAACTGACTATAGTAATTTAATGGACATTGTACCATGATTTAACTATGATCAAAGTGGAGTTTCCAGTTTGAAGCTCGATAGTATTCTTAAGTCGAGGGAATTGTGTAAAATTATCACATCGAATTTTTTGTTTGATCTTAGTTATATTAACCAATAGAAAACTATTGAGTGAGTCATTCCATAATTATCCAATAACTATGTTCCCCAGGCAGCTATAAGTAATACACTACTCAACATTTGGAAAGCGTTACTCTAGACTCAAAGGATGTATCAATAACCAGTCTCGATACATCTTGATAAAGAATATTTAAAACAGTATGTCTATTTTATTATGATAAACCACTCATGATTACAACACATTGTAACTATTATCACAAAATATGCCATTTATGGAATTTCTATATTAAATATACTTTTAATAAATAATTAATACAACATATTATATCAAGTATATAATAGAAATAAAACACCTTTTATTTTGAACAAGATTGGTTATCGAGTTAGATATATGTAATAAATTACATAAAAATGGAAGAGATGGGATTTGAACCTAGCTCACATAGGAGAAATCTTGCACTCTAACCAACCACCACCATTGCTTTTTTAAGCGATTCACAAGTTAGAAACTTTGGTGCGAGAGGTCATAAGTCCGAAACTTGCGTAGCGTGATTTGAACATTTATTGACACATGATTTATGGTTTGTTGTCCCAGTGACATGTTGTATCTACGTACCATTTCAAAGAAAAAAACAAATTGCATAATTGCCCCTAGAGCATACCCTAAATTCTATTACAATGACTGAAGAGAAAAAGAAAAAATATTTTAAATATAAAACTTATGGCAGATATCAAAGAGCTATGAAATGGTGCTAAATAAAGAGGGCTACTGATCCTAGCTCTATGTGTGTGTAATGTTAATTTGTCTCAACATCATGGAATGTCCATGGAAAAAAGGTTGGCTAAAAGAGTAAGGAGGAGAGGTTGAATGAGTCTCTTTGATCTAGATCGAACCTAGATTTAAAAGAGATGAAAAGGTAGAGATATTTGATAATTCCAATGACTATAAATAGCCTCACCTTCTCTCATTCTCAAGGGCAGTACAAGGAGTTCTGGTACCTAAAGCCAACTACAAAACCAAGATCATATACGAAAACTAATGCTATAATCCTTAATTAAATCATAAAAATAATATACGCTGTTTATAAATAATGAAAATAGGAACAATAATTATTTAACTATCTTATCTAATGATGAGTTACATTTTACCAGAAATATTTGCACAAAATAATCTGCAACAAAAATTCTCTTTAACCGTTCGACTAATTTGAAAACATTAATTTCACAAACTTAGTTATTTATCAACAAATTTTATAATAACTTACCATTATGAAAAAATTAAAATAGACTATTAACTATTGCTTAAACCTTAACACTTATCCGAGTTTACAGAAATTTGATCCCTAAAATTATACAAATTCAATATTCCAACAAATAAAACATAAATGTAAACATACAGTCAAAATTACAGAAATTATAAACTCCTAATTAGAGCTCATAAAAATTTAATAGCACCTTTAGGCTTTAAGTCCATCTTCACTTTTAATTTAATGTCCTCGGTCCACGAAGAAGAAGATTAGTCGATAAATGCTGCCCACAGCCCCGCCTGTCCTCCGTCGATGTAACAACCCTCTTTATTCAATATCTTGATTTGAATTTAATAATGTTTATTTGGGCAATAACAAGGGAAATTTAAGATTTCTATTATTTATAATAAGACAATTTGAAGATTTTGTGTTGTAAAAAGAAGAAAATTTATTTAGAATGAATAATCCTAAATTAAGGTGAAATTGGAAAGTCGTAGTTATATCTTCTTGAGTGAATTTACTTTAATAAGTAAAGTGTAGAGTTTCAATTGGAAAACCTTTTGTAAAGATTTAAAATTTAATGATGATAAAGAAGTATGTGTAATTGGATTTTTGAGATTTATTATAAGTTAGAAATTTGGATTAAAAATGGTGTTTGCGTAAAATAATGTGTTAAAATCTTTTTAAAAAATTGAATAATAATTTTAGAAATATTATAGTTTACTTTTGGAATTTATAATGATGATAGTTATGTTGAGTTAATTAAAGTTGTGTATTTTCTATTAATAAAGAATTTGAGGAATAATTGTGTAAATGGAATTTAATGATGTAAATTCTTGTTTTAAAACTCATTAAAGAATGTGTTAATGTTTTCTAAATATATTATGAACTTATTTTGGGGGAAAATGTGTTTTTTGTGTTAAAGTAATAAAATTTTTGTATTGGTCTTTTAGTGAAAATAAAGCATATCATGTCTTAAATATTAAAAAGGGGGTTGAAGTTATTGTTTAAATTATGCTTTTTTTATTTTTAATGAAAAGTTAAGAGATTGAACTACATTGTAGTATTTTTGTGTAAATTTTTAGAATTAAAATCAATTGGGAAAATGGTGTTTTAAAAGTGAGAGAATGAGTGTAAAAGAGTTTAACTCTTTTATCTGATTTTTGGTTTGGGCTAAATATAAATTCAACCCATTTGTGTGGAAAAGAGAAAATTATTCTTTTTTGATCTTAACAAAATGAACATTACATTCATTATCTTCTAACAGTAAACAAAAACTTATTTTCCTTCTTATTCACAAACCCTAACATCAAGCAAATTCCGAAATTTAAATTCAAACAAACTTCTGAAAAATCTAGTAAAATCAAGATATACTCTCAAACCCTATCCACATATATATCTAAATTCATTTGTTTAATTATTGAGTATATTTTCAGTTTTTGTGTAATTGTGTAATTTGAGTTCTAGGTTTTTAAATTGGGGAAATGGAGTTCTAGCAAGAAGGAGAAGGCAAGGCAATAGAGTAATAAGGCTATAAGGTGAGTTAAACTCACAACTTTGCCTAAATATCGGTTGCATGTCAAATTATAGTAGTTTTTGTTGGTTGCTTGTTTCATTTTGTCGACATGAATTCACTGTATTGTGTAAATTGAACAAAATACAAAGGAGACGCTGTCCGATTTTCTTCAGATAGTACCATATGCTTAATTGGGTGTTCATATGTGTTTTGAAACTATAGGAGTAGGCAAAAATTCATTTAGGTCATCGGAAATTGACCTGTGATCAAAGTGGTCACGACTTAGAGTGAAGCATTGCTATTCCTGGAATACCTCGACCAATCAACCTGGTCGATTCGGTCTAGTCGACTGCTGAGCAAAAATCTAGAGCAGCAAGCTCCAGGTTGGACCCAAAGTATAGTGCTTTGTTTGCATGTTTCTCTGAGATGTTTCTTGCTCATTTTTGTGTGTTTTTAAACTGAGATTTATGGAGCAAGAATAATGATTTGATAAGATAATTATATTATTCTTATTGAATCAATTTGTGTTTTGAATTGTTTGTTTATTGAAGGTGTTTAATCGTGTGTTTATAGAAGTTTTAAGTGGTTTAAAACTAATATTAAATTGATTCTTAACACCTTATTTGGTTTAAATAATTGTTTATAGAAGTAAAGAAGTTTCTTGAAATGAAAATATTGTTTTGCATATGAATTCGATTCTTAGAATTTTAGATAAAGGAGTTTTTAATTATTAGATTTTAGTAATAATATTTTATGAAATATATACACAGTATTATTTGAAATCAAAAGTGGGGTTTTTAAGGAATTTGAGAAATCATTGTATTTTCTAAGAAAAGTGTTTTGAAAGTTTGCTTCTATGAACATATGATTCTTTTATGATCTGATTGCTTTTCTATGAAATGAGAAATATACTTAAACAATTTAGTAGTAACAAGTGGTTATAGGACATTAGTTATCACTCCAATATTTAATTATATGACTTGTTTGCGTAGTATTCGGTAGTAGAATTTACTAACTAACAGTAAATACTTTAGTGACACCGAGTGTTTATGGGACACACGGTCGTTACTTTAGTAGTTACTATTTGATAAATTTCTAACACTTCATGATTAATGGTATCTTTGGAAAGTGAGTTATTTTATAACTCATTATATTCGTTAGTTAATTCGGTAGCGTAACCTCGTAGGCTAGTTGCTCGACCTAGCGGCTTGATGGCGGAGGTCGCACCCCGAGTCATCTTATTCATTTTAGTTTCTACCCCTATACTACTAAGCCATGTACCATGAGCTATATTCAGTGTAAGGACCTAGAGTTTCGGACCAGTCAAAATCGACGAAAATATGTCCGTTCTAAAACTATAAATGAAAACTACCAATTTAACATATCATAATCCGATAAAAATATAACACTGCTAAATGAATAGGATGTAGTGTCAACAATATAACTTATCAGAGTAATTAATTAATTTACTAGGTGTGCTTTAATATGAAGAAAAACTCAAATGCAATAAATTTACCGTTGCACACTCTGGTGTGTGAGACAGTAGTAATCATTCCTGTAAACTCAAATAACAAGTCAATGCGGAATAAAATGATAAGCAGAAAAGATACAACAACATATGATAATTAGAAAACAATAGGAAAAAGATATTGAGTTGCATCACTACCACTTGTGACTGCCTATGTACCCTTATCTAATTGGGTACCCAACTAGATATAGGGTCAAGCGAACATAGTTCTCCTATTTACGAATAGGACTCAAGGAGCCTACGATGCACAAACAAACAAATATGTCATTCCCAAACTACCCCTTTGGCTTAATCTTCACATTACGATTTATGAAATCTAACTAACTTTATTATTTTCAAAATATAATCCTTTTAGAAAATAATCCCTTTGAACTAAATTCCCAGTTTCATTTCAAATCCTTTTAAAATAATAACATATATCTTTTATATTAAATCATACTTTTCTTTGGGATTTAAGTCAAAACCTTTTCAAAATCGTTATCAATTACTCCATATAATAATACGGTGGTGTGTTTGATATATTTATTTGGAAACCCAATATTACTCTACTATAAAAGCATATCAAAATATATACAACCAGATAGAGAGGTTTCTCCCAATAATAAGTTAACTGGGTCCCAGCCTTCACAAGATAAATAAACAAAATATATCCCTCTATACAAAGAGTAGACTATATTAAGGGTTAAACCACCCTTTTGCCCACTTTTTAGTTATGGGTTACCCATATCATCGGTAACATAACAAATCATTTTTTCCTCGAAGTGGCAAATCATTTTGCACTAATAATCACAAATACCTTCATTCATAGCATCATTTATTTCCCAAAATCTTTTCAAAATCAATTTCAAACCACCGGGATTTAAGTTCTCGAAATTCTCTTTATTTATAAAACACATTTTATAAATACCTTTACCTAAATCAATTTTATATAAAATCACTTCAAAATATTTACTCACTTCAAAACTATTTATTTCTAAATATTGTATAAACACCTTTATATCACTTTAAAATATTTACTTCCAAATAATTCTATTTCTTTTCAAAGAAACCATTTCATTTAAACGATAAACATCTTTAAAATTATAATAAACATCTTTTATTATAATAATTACTTATTAAAATATTTTTAGCAAACACCTTATAGTCAAACTATGAAATTGTAATCACTAGGTATTTGTATCTACCCAACCCATGCATATGGAAATTAATTGCTCATAAACTGGCCGAGCACAATTCAAACAGTCAAACAAATAATAACAACAACACATTATTATCAATAATTCAACAAACTAAATAATAATACATAAATCAGAATTAAATGGTATATATAAATAAATTTCCAAATTTATATAATAGTAGAGCGAGGATTAATTCTGCTAAATAGATGTCATTAATGAAGTATTCTTAAATCGTTTCCAACATTTCAGCTTATACTATTCCTCATCCAAAAATGAAGCCAGGTAAGTTAGGGCACTGGTTGCATCAAAGCCTTGCCTAGACACATCATTTTTGAATCTTAGAAATAGATAAGCCTGCTTTTCGACTTTTAGTGTTAAGTCTAGCCAATTGCCATTTTCAAAACTTATAATTTGATAGAAACATGTACTATTTTAAAAGCCACTTAGTTTAAAAATTCATAATTAATTGTTAAAAATATATTTCAACTTGAAACCATTTTTAAAATACTCCACTATAGCTACAAAATAAACCTAAAAAGATTAGAGAAAAATACATACTTTAAATATCATTTTTAAACAATTTATAGTTTCAAATAGAAAAGGTAGCATTTCTAGAAATGCTATCTAAAGTTTTGTTACCATTGTAAATATTGTTTTGCTACAACTTTGAGCCTAGATTTCAATACATTAACAATTGATTTTAAATCAATTATTTTTACATTAGTTAGTATAAATTAGGTACTTGAAAACCATGAAGAAAAATCCCAAAGAATATCTTTTAATTATTTTAGAGAATTTTCTGAAAATAGGGTATTTTACCAAACTGCACTTATAACAACTATTTCGCTATATCATTTTACACCTCGTTCAACTAGCTATTAAATGAATTAGGCTTCAAAACATTCTCAATAATAATAATATATTATTTTCTTGATTAATTGCTAAAGAAATCCCTAAGAAAGTTTCCATAAAAACGCGTTATTTTCAAAAATATGTTATTTTAAAAGTGTCACTATAGCAACCTTTTTACTTCAATCTTTTGTTACTTTGATTTACTTTTTCTATAACTTTCCAAAATATATTCTTTGTTTTTCTAAACACTTGTAGAAGTGTAAATAATAACCAAACAAGTAATTATTAAGATATGTTATAAAAATCCCCATTTTCACAAGTTATAGTTTAAGGGATTCAAAGTGCGTTTATAGCGACTATCGCTATATGGACAATTTCGTATTCAATTCAATATCCATTGTCTAGAGTCAATCACATTTATACATATATGTTTTCCATATTCAATCCATATTACTACTAAATAAGTTCTAAACAAGTTAACATGTCCATTTAAGCATTCAAATGCATTTTATTTAAACTACTCCTTTTAATGGTTTTAAAAGCAATACTTTAGCAAATCACATACTTTTTAAAGCATATCATCATGGTTATAACTTTACTTAGTGTGTTTTATTACTAATTATATAGCAAGTAATATTATCGAGCAATATTTAAATAAGTTTTTGACATAAATAGTTAATATAAAAAATTCGCAAAATTAAAGTGAGAACCACTCACTTTTATTTCAAACCAAATTCTTCCTACCAACATTAAATCAAATCACACTACACTTCTTTCTCAACATACAAGCCAAGAACAAGCGCGCATAACAGGAGAGGGGGACAAGAAGTGCACGGCCAAGCCTTGGACCTCCCTATTTATTTATGGCCTTAGTGGGTTCAAGGGAAATGGCTCCTATTCTTTTGATTTTAAAGTGGTAGAATGATGTTATATGGTATATTAGGATGATAGCATGAGTTTGGAGGAGTATGGATTTGTTTAGAATACTTTCGATTTAAGAACTTTGTATGGAGAAAGAGACTGGAAGAGTAGTGTTTTTTTAGGAGTTAGTAGTTGTGAGAATGAAGAGAGCCTTGCATGTGATTATATAGGCTTAGGAAATGAGTGGAAAATATTACTAAAACCCCTCCTTAGCCATGAAGTAAAGAGGACTAAAGCATGTAAGGTCATGCTCTTACACAAGCATGTTTTCCTTAAATCAAGGAGTGATTTAAGGGTCCTTTATGTACTCTTGTTCCCTTAATTAATACATGCTTACTTTAATTGTTTTGATTAGTATAAGAGAGGTTTTGATACTTGTCATATGTTTACATATGATAACTATTCAAGTTGCAAAATGTTCACACAACTTGTATTATATAAAATGTTGATTTTTAACAAAATGTTTTTCGGTCACATTTTCAGTATTTATCCAAAGTGTATATTTTTGTAAACAAATTTCAAAAATTAAGTTTTCTATTATTATTTATTAATTAAAAAGTGTTTAACAAGGTTATAAAATCATATTTAATCACATTAAATTTTAGATACAAATATTTAAATAATTCAGACATTTAAATACGAAGCATTTGAAATTTTGGGTCGTTACATTCGATATCATAACACTTGGGCCACTCATTAATAGACGAAGCACCTTAGCAATGCAATATTAGGTTGAACATATGTTATGGATATTCGATACCTTTGGACTGTAGGAGTTTAGCGAGCTAAATTCCTGAAGCTTTTCTTATTAGTCTCTCATTGGAAGAGAGCAATTCACACTAAGAATGTCCTACTGGTCAAAATATTTAGTGTGGTGTTAACGACCAGCTAAACTGCTAGTGATTATTTATTAGTATAATCGGGTACCCATTTCGGCATGTTCTTTGTAGCGTTTATGTTTGGATATGAATTCTCTTTTTATGCTTCAAAGATTTTGGTTAATTAACACCATATTTGAGATGATAGTCCATGAAAGACTTGATTTGATTTTGTGACATGGTGTATGTTGTTGGTCAAAATATTTTGTGTGGTGTTATCGATCGACCAAACCGCTAGCGATTATTTATTAGTATAATTGAATATCCATTCTTGCACGTTCTTCGTAGCATTTATGTTCGGTTATGAATTCTCTTTTTATGCATCAAATATTTTGATAGGTTAACATCATATTTAAGATGATAGTCCATGAGAGACTTGATGTGATTTTGTGACATGGTGTATGCTGTTGATTTGTTCATGTTTTATGATTTGTCCAGGAGGGGACTGTACCTCTATGTTTAGTCCACAAAGGAGATGACACCTTTGATTAGCAAAATCCTTATACGGATTTATTTTAGATTCATTGATTTGAAATGATGAATATTATTTAGGAACATATTTGTTTATTTAGATCCTTTATATGTTATGTATTGTTGACATTGAGATTATAGTTATTATTTGAGTTTTCTTTTATTCATAGTTAAATTATTGGAGTCTTGAGTAATTTATCTTTATCATTTGTTATGGTATATTATTATTAGCATAGCTAGACTCGCCCTTTTTTTAAGATGAAGTCTAACCCGTTTATTATTTTTATAATACTCTGGTTAGACCGAGACATTTTGGGTATTGGGACATAATGACTATGGATACTAGTGTTTGTATGGAGTTTGGAGATATTTTGTATTATGCTACTTGGTGTAATCTCATTATTAGGCTTAGTGAGATGTACCCGTTGTACACCATTAGTTAAGATGTAGTATCATATGTATGTGTATAGGTTGTTTGGATTTGGACATGTTAATGATAACATATGTTGTATATTTTGAGTTGTGAGCTTTGTACCATATTTTATTGAGACTTACTTTATGTATTTGTGACATGTATCATATTTTCTGCTACAATGTGATTCTATGTCTACGTATTTATTGTATATTGTTTTGCTATTTAAACCTACATATTTGTTACTTCACACAAATAACGCATACGTCAAATTTGGATTGACTGAAAATTATGGTAAAAATGATGTACCTATGTTATCTTGAGGGAAGATTTACATTAGGTCGCTCCCAACAAACCTTATTCTTCGTATTACTAGATAATATTTCATTGTAATGTCCTTTAGTAGTATGGATATAGAGGTGGGGTGTTATAGCTTGGTATCAGCACAGGTCAGAACAATATAGAATATATAAGAAACGAATCTTGGCCTAGACACACTTAGAGTCCGGTCCCTTGGGATGTAAGGGTAGAATATATAATTTATTTCCTATTTAGGTTAAGAACATAAATGATTATTTGGGGAAGATTCATCGGGATGTATTTGAAAAGTTTTTGCAATAATACTATACAAATTATAGTTATGAAATTTTTACCAAATATTGGAACTCACTTTTGTCAAAAGTGACATTTAATGATAGTGTATATTTGACCTCAAATGGCTTAGAATTGAATTGTTTGTGCATTGATATGCTAATGATCAAAGTTACGCCGCAGGAATAGTTGAGCTGTTTTTCGCTGAGCACATTTATTAGTTATTCTTATGTGTATGATTATTTGTTGATTAATGTAGGATGTTTTGAAATTTTAAGTAATCGTTTAAAAATTAGTATTAAGAAGGTATCTTCAATGTTGTAACGATCGCAAGAAATATTAAAAGGTTAAAATCTGCATAAATGAAATTTTAATTCATAGGTATAATTAACCAAGGGTTAAGATAAATTTAAAATTTGATGTTTGCTTGATGTATTTATGGCTGCATGAGTGTCTTCTAAAATTTTCATCTTTGAATTATTCTTATATGTAAACATCAAGATAAATTGAAGGATTTTAATAAAAGCAAGCATCTATTTAAATTAAAATCTTTTGATAAAGAATATACATATGTGTGAAATTTGATTATGTTTATTGAGGCAAGAAAATATTTTATGAAAGCATAAAATATTAAAAGATATATGTATATCATATGGAAATTCATTTTTGTATTAAAATTTCCCGTTGAGTGCTTTAAGAATTCTGGTCGATGCACCCAATCAATTTTACCAATAGGAATTTCCTATACACTAGAATGAGACATTCGAATATAGTATTCTAAGTATAAATTATTTAATGAGTATAAAATAATTGAAGAAAAGATATAATTTTGAAACATGTCAAATATTATGCAAAATAAAGTGGAAAATTTGGAAAAGTTGTTTTGGAAGTAAAGTAAGATTTTATAGAAGTATATATAAGTTATATTTTTTGAAGAAGATATCATAAGATATTCGAATAAATAAAATAGAGTATTCAAAATAAGAAGGTTCATTATTTAGAAAACTAAAACATTAATTGGAATAGATATTTAAGTAAAATTATATTCGATGTTTATAAAATTTTAGGACGATTATGTATTGTTAAGTATTTGTGAAATTTTATGTATTCATTTGCGTTGATGCATTTAAATAAAATATGTGTGATATCTTTGGATTATTATATTGTAGTTGGAATGGATGATAGAATTTTTATTTTGTAAAGTGTAAAGTGATATAAAACTTATTTATATGAATTTCTAACGTAAATGAAGTTTGAAATGAAACTAGAATTCATTTATGATTGTAATAAGTTATTGAATATTAAATACTTTAATTTTGTAAACAAAAGGTATTTTTATTAAATATGGCTTTATATAATAAGATGTAAAGGTTCTTTTTAAAAAAAATCCATGAATAGATAAATAATTAGAAGTAATATAATTCTTATTGAAAGAGATTTGTAAATGAAAGGGGATGATTATTTTTTTTTAAAGGAAAAGAAGAGATTAGACTTCTTAGTAATATAACCATAACTTGTGATAGGATGATCTGATGTTGTCAATTTTTCTTTCAACGGTTGGAGAATAGGATAAGTAACAATTTTGGTTTTTATCACTTTTCAAAATTTTGAAGTTTGTGGTTTAAACTTGAATGAATAAGAACGTTGTTCATTGTCCCAAGGTGTCAAATTAGCTAAAACAGAGCTGAGCTCTTTTGCTTATAACTTTTGGACTATTTGTACGATTCGATAATTTTTCCCATTTCGAAATGCTTGGAACTTATATAATAGCTTTTGTTTAAAATGTTTCACGAAATTTAACGTTTTCACGACTAAAAACATGAATTTAGATGGTGGGTCTGCATATTTATAGTATTTCCTAAGTTACATACCATTGATAAATCTCCCATAACTTGAGTTTAATTCCATAATTTTCCTTTCCTAAGGATGTTTTGGAAAGCTAACATGTTATTCAACAATTCACTCTTTAATAGCATTATCTACTTTAGAGTTTATGACTATGCAAAGTTTGTCGGGATGCGGCTAAGGATTTTGAATATTATGTTATTGTGAAGTTAAGTGAATTCATACACATTCCATTTCTTTTTTATATGTAACTAATATTTATATTGAGATAAGAGTAGGTATTCAAGAAGCTATTTCGATTTACTAGTAACGATGACTCGCTTATGCACGCTTAACTGCTAAGTAAGCTGCTTAAAAATGCTAATTAAAGGTGCTCATACGGTTTAAATTATAGAAATGTTAGAAATATTGATATATATTATATTTCTGACCGTGTGGTTGGTGTATATTATATATATATATATATCATATCATATTTGTGAAATTGCAAATGACTTTTCGTAAAAAGGAAACCACCAAATTTTTTTTTTGTAAATTTTAACATTGGGAATAATTTTCAGTAATCATTGTGTAGTAAGTAAATTGGAAATTTTAAAGAAAATTTTTGGGAGGAGAGTAATAAGGAGAAGTGTTTAGAAATTTTGAAAGCAATTTGAAATATTATTAAAGAGGTGTGATTTCAAATAAAAGAAGATTTGAGTTAAATTTAAGAATAAAAGATACTCCCGTAGCTTTTATGATTGAGTTCTATTAAAAGGTGTTGAATTTTTTTTGAATTAGTAATTTTCAAGAATTAGATAAAAAGTTAACATCTTTGGATTGAGTTCTTATTACTTAATGTTAAGATTTTCAAGATAAAAAATTATTTGAGGGAAATTAAAAATCTTGAAAACATTTTGAAGGAAAAGAGATTTTAAATCTTGATTCACCTATAATTGTAAAGGTGATTTGTAAATTTGAGGTTTAAAATTTTTGGAGGTAATTAAAAGAATTTGGAATTTTAAATACGATGGATTTTATTGTAATTGAATAAATAGATAGTTGTGATGTTTTGCATGTTGTAAATCTTCGATATATATACTTCGTACTATAGTCTACTTCGAAGTTTTTCCAATTTTTTTGACATTGGAAGTATTAATTTATTGTGTAAGATTTATACCTTCTAAATGAGTTTGTGTAAAACTCGTAGTCCGTAATAATAAATAATGGGCAAGGAAGATGGCTCTAAGTTTTGAGTAGCCACTGATAAAAAGATCTAATAGTTGTTTCAGATTGCTCTATTTATACTTGGTAGGTCAAAGCAAATACCGATTCATGCTCAACCAATAGGGTAAAGGTGGAGTTTCTGAATTTGTGGTTGTGTACAATTTTGATATGAAATGGTTTTATGGTAGAAGGTTATATGTGTAATGGATTACTTATAGTAATCTATTTATTTTGAACCTTTCATTGAAGTCGAATTGCGAAGATGCAATTCTTAAGGAGGGGAGTTTTGTAACCGCCCTCTTTGTTCAGTACCTTGATTTGAATTTAATAATGTTTATTCAAGGAATAATAATGGAAATTTAAGATTTCTATTATTTATAATAAGGCAATTTGAAGATTTTGTGTTGTTAAAAAGAAGATAATTTAATTTTTTTTGCAAGTTAAGCGAGGTTAAACTGGACCCCTACCAAGTTTATTAAAGGGAGAAAACACATACAAGAGATTACACATAACGAAGAAAAAAAAAGAAAGGAAAAAAACAAAGACAACAAAAGAGACACAAACAAACAGAACTATGGTATCCAAGGTTCAAATTGAATGTGCAGAAACCTGTGATTGCTTTCCCGCATCCCTTTCAAAATTTCTTGCTTTAAAACAGACCATACCATTTCCTTGCTTCCACATATCCCTTCAAAAACTCTCTTATTTCTTTCCTTCCATATGACCATTTAATTTAGAATGAATAATTCTAAATTAAGGTGAAATTGAAAAGTCGAAGTTATATCTTCTTCAGTGTATTTACTTTAATAAGTAAAGTGTAGAGTTTTGATTTGAAAACCTTTTGTAAAGATTTAAAATTTAATAATAAGAAAGAAGTATGTGTAATTGGATTTTTGGGATTTCTTACAAGTTAGAAATTTGGATTAAAAATGGTGTTTGCATAAAATAATGTGTTAAAATCTTTTTAAAAGTTCGAATAATAATTTAAGAAATATTATAGCTTTTCTCTAGAATTTATAATGAAGAGGGTTATGTCGAGTTAATTAAAATTATGTATTTTCTATTAATAAAGGATTTGAGGAATAATTGTGTAAATGGAATTTAATGATGTAAATTCTTGTTTTAAAACTCATTAAAGAATGTGTTAATGTTTTCTAAATATTGTGCAAATTTATTTTGGGGAAAAATTGAGTTTATTTGTGCTAAAACAATAAAAGTGTTTTATTGGTCTTTTAGTGAAAATTAAACATCGTCATGTTTTAAATATTAAAAAGGAGAATACAATAATTGTTTAAATGATGTTTCTTTCTTTTTAATGAAAAGTTAAGATAATTAAATATATTGTAGTATTTTCGTGTAAATTTTAAAAAGTAAAATCAACTGGGAAAATCGTGTTTTAAAAGTGAGAGAACGAGTGTAAAAGAGTTTAATTCTTTTATTTGATTTTGGGTTTGGGCTAAAATTAAATTCAGCCCATTTGTGTGTAAAAGAGAAAATCGTTCTCTTTTGATGTTAACAAAATGAACATTACGTTCATTATCTTCTGACAATGAACAAATACTCGTTTTCCTCCTTATTCACAAACCCTTACATCAAGCAAATTCCCAAATTTAAATTCAAATAAATATCTGAAAAATTTGGTAAAATCAAGGTATGCTCTCCTACCCTATCTAAATTCTTTTGTTTGATTATTGAGTATATTTTGAGTTTTTGTGTAATTTGAGTTCTAGGTTTTTAAATTGGGGAAATAGAGTTCTAGCAAGAAGAAGGAGGCAAGGTAATAGAGTAGTAAGGCTATAAGGTGAGTTAAACGTAGAACATTACCTAAATATGGGTTAAATGTCAAATTATAGTAGTTTTGTTGAATGCTTGTTTCATTTTTTTGATATGAATTCATTGTATTCAGTAAATTGAACAAAATACAAAAGAGGTGCTATCCTATTTTCTCCGGACAGTACCATTGGCTTAAATGGGCGTTTATATGAATTTTGAAACTATAGGAGTAGGCAAAAACTCATTCAGGTCGTCGGAAATTGACCTCTGATCAAAGTGGTCATGACCTGGAGCATTACTACTCTAGGAATGCCTCGACCACTCGACTGGTCGACTTGATCCAGTCGACTGCTAGGTGAAAATCTAGAGCAATAAGCTTCAGGTTAGACCCAAAGTGTATTGCTTTGTTTGCTAATTTGTTTGCGTGTTTCTCTGAGATGTTTCTTGCTCATTTTTGTGTGTTTTTGAACTGATATTTATGGAGTAAGAATAATAATCCGATAAAGATAATTTTATTATTTTTATTAAATCAATTTTTGTTTTGAATTGCGTGTTTATGGAAGGAGTTTAATCGTATGTTTATTGAAGTTTTAAGTGGTTTTAAAAGTAATATTAAAATGATTCTTAACTCCTTATTGGGTTTAAATAATTGTTTATGGAAGTAAAGAAGTTTCTTGAAATGAAAATATTCTTTTGCATATGAATTTAATTCTTGGAATTTTAGATGAAGGAATTTTTAATTATCATATTTTAGTAATAATATTTTATGAAATATATACATAGTATTATTTGAAATCAAAAGTGGGTTTTTTAAGGAATTTGGGAAATTATTGTATTTTCTAAGAAAAGTGTTTTGAAAGTTTATTTCCATGAACATATTATTCTATTTTTGATCTGATTGCTTTTTCTATAAAATGAGGAATATACTTAAACAATTTAGTGGTTACAAGTGGTTATGGGATAGTAGTTATCACTATATTGTTTACTTATATGACTTGTTTGCGTAAAGTATTAGGTTGTGGAATTTACTAACTAATAGTAAATAGTTGAGCAACACCGAGTGGTTATGGGACACACAGTCATTACTTTTGTAGTTACTATTTGATAGGTTTATAACACTTAGTAATCAAAGTATCTTGGAAAATCGAGTTATTTTATACCTTATTATATTCGTTAGTGCACTCTGTAGCTTGACCTTATTAGCTATTTATTCGACCTTGTGGCTTGACGGCGGAGGTTGCACCATGAGTCATGGTATTCGTTTTAGTTTCTAGCCCTATACCACCGAGCCACACAGTTTGTACCACGGGCTATACTCGATATCATAACACTTGTACCATTCATTAGTAGGCATGGCACCTTAGCAATGTGATATTAGGCTGAACATATATTATGAATATCCTGTACCTTTGGATGTAGGACTTTAGCGGGCTAAACGCTTGGACCTTTTCTTGTCAGCTTCCCCTTGGAAGAGAGCAATTCACACTAAGAATGTCCTATTGGTCAAAATATTTTGTGTGGTGTTATCGATCGACCAAACTACTAGTGATTATTTATTAGTGTAATGACCCGTAAATTTTAACGGTTTTATAATGTAATTAACTGAAATTTTGTTTGAAATTTAACTATAAAATTTTGCAATGAAATTTTTTATATTTGGAATACGTCTATTTTAACATAGCAACTGGTAAATTTTTATCAGAAAATATGGAAGTTAATTCTGTTGTGTAATTTTCAACTTCAATTTAAATCAGTTAATTTGATGAAAATAAATATTTTCAAAATCTAAATATTTGTATATAATAAAAATGTAAATCATTTTCTGAGTGAAACATCGTATTCTGTTTCGCCAAATTTGGATTGTTCTAGCTCCGTTCATCTTATTTTCAATGGTTTAGCAGCATTTTTGGTAGTGAATATCGACTTTTGATAGGATGATCGTATTGCTGATTATCTGTGTACCATTCTGTTCGTCTCGTCATGCTGATTTTCATTTGTGCGTTCCGGAGTCCGGTACACGATGAAATTTGCGAAACAGGTTGCCGTGTATCGGTTCCGTATTTGAATTTTTTGGGTTTTGTCCTTTCATTGTCCAGCCATGGGATAATGAATGGCCACTGTCGTTATTATTTCCATAAATTTAGATTTTCAGCTTTGAGCATTGCTATTCCCCGAATTCAACATTGGTGGCTTTTGTTATTCCAATGGTTGATATTTCATATATTATTTGCTGGCTCTTCCCTTCAGATTCCTATCCTACCATTCATTGGTGAAGAAAATTATATATAAAATAAAGCGAATTGTATATGCTGCTTATTTTATTCCCATGGCATTCTTCATCTCTTCCTTTCACATGCCTGCTTGCCATTTATTTCTCGAATTTTGCCTCCATCTCTACATCAAGCACCACCCGAACCGAGCATAGACTGCCACCAATAGACGTGCAGTCAATACCACAGCCTCGTACGCCATCCCTCCGCCATCACCTTTCCTCTGAAACATCGCCTGTCCTCCCATCACCACCTTGTCGCACCACAGCCACGCCTGTAACAACCTCTCCTTTCCTACAACCGAACGACCGAGATCACCCCGGCCTGCCATCGCCTGCCTCATCCTCTCCCTACCGCACATTTTCCTCCAAGTAGCAGCTAACCTCATCACCACCCATCGTCAAGACCAAACCACACGCTCACCCCCTTCGAACATTAGCTAGCCCATGACGTTCACAATCGAAGCCAGCCCATGCTGCCGAACCCATCCCTACCGCTTAGCTACCCACTGCCGAGCTTCCACTGCAGCGCCTCCACGGTCCATGCCATCTCTCCTATAGCCGCCCACTGTTCCTCCATCAAACATTCCACTTGAACCCGCTAAAGATCGCAAGCTTCTCCTTTTTATATATCCTTCTTATATAAATCAAATATATATTTATATGTTTATATATATATATTAGTTTATATATATATGATCTATTGGGTTTAATGTATTAGTTATATATATATTATATATATATAACGTGTTCATTTATATATAAGTATAAAAGCTGCTTTGTTTGATTTTTCGTTCCAGTCTTCTTTTAATATATATATATATATATATGAAAAAAAATTGAGCTAATAAATTCTTGTTTATAAAATTTTGTTTATAATCTTTTCTTTCAATTTTATAAGATTCGGTTATTTGAAATTTTATATTGTCTTCTTTGGGGTAAGTTGATATATTGATTTATATTGAAGAAGTTTTGTTTGTTATATATATAAGTATATAAACTATAAGACCTGTTTATATAAAGTTATATGAGTTTATATAAAATCTGTCGTTATGTATACGAGTTTATAAAAGTCACACACATATATATAATTGTAGTATATACATTAACAGTAGTACATATAATATATATATATGTTATATAGTATTTTATAATATGTTTGATGCTATATAATATAATTTATTATAAATTTTTAGTCAGCTGTTCTGTTCAGAGAAGAAAAAAAGTATTATATAAATATAGTTATAAGTTGTTTATATATATATATATATATATATTAGCTGTTGATATTGTATGAGTTACACTTGATTTGTTGGGCCACATATATATGTATGTTTATATAAGTAATACAAATCGGTTTGTTATATATGAATTTGTAGGAGTTATAGATATATGTTTGATTTTAAAATATATGTGTTTAAATTAAGCAAGGATTGTGTAATATAATATATATATATAGACTTTGTTAATATATTATGTTTAAATATATATAATATGGAAAATTTATTTTTAAAATGTGTATTTCTAAAATTAATTTTGGTTTTATATAATATATTTTGTTTCAGTTATATTATGCTGATTTTAATTTTTTTTCCATCGATTCCAATTTATCAACTTTGTTCGTAGAATTCGTGTCCATCTTGCTTTGCTTTGGAATTTCGTGCTTGGATTCGTAACCTATTTCATTGTCAAATCTCTCTAGCCTTGAAAGGTGAGCAATCACTCACGATTGACATTCTTATATTTAGTAAATTTAACTCGCCTTGAAATAACAATTGAAATATGCTGTTAAATTTGAACTGTTAATTATTTAATTGCTATGTATGATATACCATTATTTGTAGCTGTTCACCTATGACATATGACGCCATAACCTATTATTTATATTTTATTTAATTTTTTACTAAATGTATGCCTGTTGTTGATATTTATATTATTATCATATTTGTTCTCACTCTACAAGTTCCCTGTTAGTTTAGAATTCCCTATGGGATGAAATGATACATACCCAAACGACTTTATAGATTAAGGAAAATCATTATGGGTTGAAAAGATGAACCCAAGAAATTTTCATTGAATTCAAATTTCGGGATTGCAGGTTGAAATGATTTATACCCGTAAAATATTAAATTTAAATTGCGGATTGAAATGATAAATATTTGTATCACTTGACCATAGGATAGAAAATTATATACGGACACCATTGGTCTATTTTGAAAAATGATTTCTATAGTTTTGGAAGGAAATATATGGATTTTATTAAATATTGATTTTAAATATAATATAAGATATTTTATTTTATAAAATTAGATTTTTTAAATTATATGTTTGGAAATTTTAAATTTACAAGTTAGTTTTGAAAATATAAATCTTAAAATTTTACTTATAATTTTATTATTTTCAAAATATATAAAATAAGATTTAATATAGATTTATTAATAAGATTTAATGTAATATAAATTATTTAAATAAAATTTAAGTTAATTAGTATATATATATATATATATATAATATGTTTAATATTTATTTCCAATTTTACATTAATGGATTTTGTAGTAACTTTAAATAAATAGAGGTTGGAAAATAAAGTAAAATTGACTTGAAATTTAAATTGGTTAATAATTGAATTTAAATAAGAATTTGTTTGAACTTATTTATTTTGAGATTTGAAAGGTATGATTTATAACTTGATTTGATGAAAAGTGATTAAATGATAGTCTCAACTTTAAATAATTGAGACTGAATATTTAATATTGATTTAAATTTATAAATTTAGATTTTATTTAATTGTTATTAAAATGATTAGGTGAATATTTTCCAGTTTGAATAAAATTAAAATTGAGATATAAACGAAACTTATAGTGTAAATGTTGAATATTTAAACTATGAATCTTATTGGAATTGAAGTAATAGTTCAAACCTGGATTTGAAATTGATATAAATTGAAATGGTTTATTGAGAATTTGAATTGAATCTTTAACCTTTTAAAATTGAAATTGTTGAACTGGGATTGATTAAATTGAATTTTGGAATTTAAGCTAATTTGAATCGATTTGTGAAATTGGAGGAAACAAGTTTTATTATATGAAGTATATATATATATATATACATATATATATATATATATATATAATTTTAATCTACGAACTACTTTAATTAATAAACATTTTAATATATATACTATTTTCAATATCTAAACTGTTTAAGTTGGAAGTGTTATGATTTCAAAGTGTTATGATTTCAAAAGTGTTATGGTTTCGAAAGTGTTATAAATTTTGAAAGTTCTATGATTCTGGAAATGCACATTATTTAAAGTGAATAATGATATCAAATTGATATGGTTTTGAAATGAATATGATATTTTGATATGAAGTATGAATTATTTGAAATGAAATGACCACGGTGTGAAATAAGTGGTTGGTTGTTAAAGAGACCGGAATCGGATACTGTCATACTCTCTGCCAATACCGAAAACTAATTTAACAACTGTGTATGTGGTGGAGATTCCAGAATGAAGTAGGATGGTTTGGCGACGAATCTATATGAGGTTTTAGCGTAGCCTTGACTCCCGTGAGTCAGCTTGATGTGACTAAAACAGGAGCTATACCAGACCAAGTGGGGTCATTCCCCCTATCGGGCACATTTCTTCGATGCCATTATATTGCTTTTGTGATTTGATTGGGTGCACCTTTGATTTGGGAGTGTGTCACAAGGTGGGCGGTAGTAGCTACTATGCGTTACCACTAGTCTGGGAGTGCAAACGGTATATCTACCCTGGCATACCTCGTGTGCCTTGTCACATGCCCTATCGTGCCTTCTACGAGTTTGTTTTGTGCCGTACCTATGTGATGTCCTCTGGGTAAACCACCGGTTTGGTGGAGCGTACGACATTGTATAGACTATGGGAATATATAAAATGTGCTAAGGGGTATATGGGTAACGCCTTAATGCTATTTTAATAGTTTACTTTACTATAGACATATTATAATAGCATATATTACTACATAGTAGATAGATCCACGGATCCTTAGAGGATGGAAATCCCAACTATCCTTTAAGTTACTTATATTTCGGTTGACATTTCACTTGAGCTAAATTTTATCGATATAAGAATATTAATCCTGGCTCGAGTGTTTTGTGTTTTTATGCTTGGGTCAGACTGAGTGTCACATCATTTGAGACTCGCCTTTGGAGATTGGAGCTTTGTTTGAAGATCTATCTATCCAGCTTTTAGTTATTTCAGTTTATTCCAATCATTTATGTTCAGACTAGTCAGTTGCATATGTATTAGTGATTCATTTGTATTTGAGATTCTGTTGTATTTTGTTTCGGACCCTGATGTTTATATAGTAGCTTCATGAACTACTATTTATCTTTTCCACTGCTTATTGTTATTACTCTATGTTAGTGATTCTGTGATTGATTTATTTACTGTATATACTAAGTTTTGCCAAATATAAATTAACAATCTGTTGTTTTGAGCAAATTCAAGTCTAACATGTGCGGATGCGAATGGTTCAAAATAGCGGGTCGTTACAATTAGTATAATCGAATATCCATTCCTGCATGTTCTTCATAGCGTTTTTGTTCAATTATGAATTCTCTTTTTATGCATCGAATATTTTGATAGGTTAACATCATATTTAATATGATAGTCCATGAGTGACTTGATGTGATTTTGTGACATAGTGCATGTTGTAGGTTTGTTCATGTTTTATGATTTGTCCAAGTGGTGACTATACCTCATGTTTAGTCCACAAAGGGGACGACACCTTTGATTAGCGATATCCTTATATGGATTTTTTTATAGTTTCATTGATTTGAAATAATGAATATTATTTAGGAACATATTTGTTTATTAAGATCCTTTGTATGCTCTGTATTGGTGACATTGAGATTATAGTTATTATTTGAGTTTGCTATTATGCATAGTTGAATTATTGGAGTTTTGAGTACCTGATCTTTATCATTTTTTATAGCATATCATTATTAGCATAGCTAGACTCACCCTTTTGTTTAGATGAAGTCTAACCCGTTTATTATTTTTATAATACTCGGGTTAGACCGAGACATTTTCGGTATTGGGACACAATGACTATGGATACTTGTGCTTGTATGGAGTTTGGAGATATTTTATATTATGCTACTTGGTGTAATCACATTATTTGGCTTAGTGAGTTGTACCCATTGTACACCTTTAGTTATGATGTAGTGTCATATGTATGTGTATATGTCATTTTTATTTGGACATGTTAATGATAACATATGTTGTAAATCTTAAATTGTGAGCATTGTACCATATTTTATTGACTCGCTTTATGTATTTGTGATATGTATCATATTTTCTACTATGATGTGATTCTATGTCTATGTATTTGTTGTGTATTGTTTTGCTATTTAAACCTACATATTTGTTGCTTCACACAACAACGCATACATCAAATTTGGGTTGACTCAAAATTATGGTAAGAACGATGTATCAATGTTAGCTTGAGGGAATATTTACGTTAGGTCACTCTTAACAAACCTTATTCTCCGTATTAATAGACAATATTACCTTGTAATGTCCTTTAGTAGTATGGATATAGAGGCGGGGCATTATAGCTTGGTATCAGTGCAGGTCAGAACAATATAGAATATATGAGATACGAATCTTGGCCTAGACAGACTTAGAGTCCGGTCCCTTAGGGTGTAAGGGAAGAATATATAATTTATTTCCTATTTAGGTTAGGAACATAAATGATTATTTGAGGAAGATTCATCAAGACGTATTTGAAATTTTTTTGCAATAATACTATACAAATTTTTGCTATGAAAGATTTTACCAAATATTGGAACTCACTTTTGTCAAAAGTGACATTTAATGATAGTGTATATTAGCCCTCAGATGGGATAGGTTTGAATTATTTATGTACTGATCTACTAATGATCAGAGTTGCGTAGTAGGAATAGATAAATTGTTTTCCATTGAGCACATTTATTAGTTATTCTTGTTTGTATGATTATTTGTTGATTAATGTAGGATGTTTTGAAATTTTAAGTAATCGTTTAAAAATTAGAATTAAGAAGGTATCTTCAGTGTTGTAATGACCAGAAGAAATATTAAAAGGTTAAAATTGCATAAAATGAAATTTTAATTCATAGGTATAATTAACCAAGGGTTAAGATAAATTTAAAATTGATGTTTGCTTAATGTATTTATGGACGCATGAGTGTGTTTTGAAATTGTCTACTTTGAATTATTCTTATATGTAAACATAAGATAAATTGAAGGATTTTAATAAAAGCAAGCATCTTTTTGAATTAAAATATTTTGATAAAGAATATACGTATGTGTGAAATTTGATTATGTTTATTGAGGCAAGAAAATATTTTGTAAAAGAATAAAATATTGAAAGATATACGTATATCATATGGAAATTGATTTTTTTGTTAAAATTGCCCGTTGAGTGCTTTTAAAATTTGGTCAATGCACCTAATAAATGTTATCAATAGGAATTTCCTATACACTAGAACGAGATATTAGAATGTCATATTTTGAGTATAAATTATTTAATGAGTATAAAATAATTGAAGAAAAGATTGAATTTTGAAGCATGTCAAAGATTATACAATAATAAAGTGGAAAATTTGGAAAAGTTGTTTTGGAAGTAAAGTAAGATTTTATAGAAGTATATATAAGTTATATTTCTGGAAGAAGATATCATAAGATATTCGAATAAATCAAATAGAGTATTCAAAATGAGAAGGTTCATTATTTAGAAAACTAAAACATTACTTGGAATATATATTTTAGTAAAATTATATTCAATGTTTATAAAATTTTAGGATGATTGTGTATTATTAAGTATTTATGAAATTTTATGTATTCATTTGCACTGATGCATTTACATAAAATTTGTGCGATATCTTTGGATTATTATATTGTAGTTGGAATGGATGATAGAAATTATATTTTGTAAAGTGTAAAGTGATGTAAAAGATATTTATATGAATTTCTAAGTGAAATGAAGTTTGAAATGCAACTAGAATTCATTTATGATTATAATAAGTTGTTGAATATTAAATACTTTAATTTTGAAACAAAAGGTATTTTTATTAAATATGGCTTTGTAGAATAAGATGTAAAAGTGCTTTTAAAAAAAAGCAAGAATAGATAAAAAAATTAGAACTATATGATTCTTATTGAAAGAGATTTGTAAATTAAAGGGGATGATTAATTTTTTTTAAAAAGAAAAGAAGAGATTAGAGTTCTTAGTAATATAACCATAACTTGTGATAGGATGATATAATTTTGTCAATTTTTCTTTCAACGTTTGGAGAATGGCATAAGTAATAACTTTGGTGTTTATCACTTTTCAAAATTTTGAAGTTCGTGGTTTAAACTTGAATTAATAAGAACGTTGTTTGTTGTCATAAGGTGTCAAATTAACTAAAACTGAGCTGAACCCTTTTGCTCATAACTTTTGGACTATTTGTCCGATTTTGATAACTTTGTCCATTCTGAAATGCTTGGTACTTATAAAACAGCTTTTGTTCAAAGTGTTTCGTGAAATTTAATGTTTTCATGACCGAAAATATGAATTTAGATAATGGGCCTACATATTTATAGTATTTCCTAAGTTACATACCATTGATAAATCTCCTATAACTTGAGTTTAGTTCCATAATTTTCCTTTCTGAAGGATGTTATAGAAAGCTAACATGTTATTCAACAATTCACTCTTTAATAGCATTATCTAATTTTGAGTTTATGACTATGAAAAGTTTGACGAGATGTGGTCGAGGATTATGAATAGTATGTTATTATGATGTTAAATGAATTCATACTTATTCCATTTTTTATATGTAACTAATGTTTATACTGAGATAAGAGTATGTTTTCAAGAGGCTATTTGGATTTACTAGTAACGATGACTTTCTTATGCACACTTAATAGCTAAGTAAGTTGCTTAAAAATGCTAATTAACGGTGCTCCTACAGTTTAAATTATAGAAGTGTTAGAAATATCGGTATATATTGTATTTCCGACTGTGTGGTTGATATATATATTTTATATATATACATGCATACATATATATATATATGTATATCATATTTTCGAATTTGCAAACGACTCTTCGTACAAAGGAGATTGCCATTTTTTTTAATTTTAACACTTGGAATAATTTCAGTAATCATCGTGTAGTAAGTAAATTGGAAATTTTAAAGAAAGTTTTTGAGAGGAGAGTAATAAGAAGAAGTGTTTTGAAATTTTGAAGCAATTTGAAATCTAATTAAAGAGGTGTGATTTCAAATAAAAGAAGATTTGAATTAGATTTAAGAATAAAAGATACTCTTGTAGCTTTTATGATTGAGTTCTATTAAAAGGTGTTAGATTTTTTTTAATTGGTAATTTTGAAGAATTAGATAAAAAGTTAACATCTTTGGGTTGAGTTCTTATTACTTAATGTTAAGATTTTCAAGATAAAAAATTATTTGAGAGAAATTAAAAATCTTGAAAATATTTTGAACGAAAAGAGATTTTAAATCTTAATTCACCTATAATTGTAAAGGTGATTTGTAAATTTGAGGTTTAAAATTTTTGGAGGCAATTAAAATAATTTGGAATTTTAAATACGATGGATTTTATTGTAATTGAATAAATAGATAGTTGTGTTGTTTTGTGTGTTGTAAATCGTCGGGATATATACTTCGTAATATAGTCTACTCCGAAGTTTTCCAATTTTTTTGACATTGGAAGTATTAATTTATTGTGTAAAAATTATACCTTCTAAACGAGTTTATGTAAAACTCATAGTCCGTAATAATAAATAATGGGCAAGGAAGAAGGCTCTAAGTTTTGAGTAGCCATCAATAAAATGATCTAATAGTTGTTTCAGATTGCTCAATTTATACTTGATATGTTAAAGCAAATATCGATTCATGCTAAACTAATAGGGTAAAGGTGGAGCTTTCTGAATTTGTGGTTGTGTACAATTTTGATATGAAATTGTTTTATGGTAGAAGGTTATATGTGTAATGGATTACTTATTGTAATCTATTTATTTTGAACCTTTCTGTGAGGTCGAATTGCAGGGATGCAATTCTTAAAGGAGGGGAGTTTTATTACAACCGTCTTTATTCAGTACCTTGATTTGAATTTAATAATATTTATTTAGGGAATAATAATGGAAATTTAAGATTTCTATTATTTATAATAAGGCAATTTGAAGATTTCGTGTTGTTAAAAAGCAGATAATTTAATTTAGAATGAATAATTCTAAATTAAGGTGAAATTGAAAAGTCTTAGTTATATTTTCTGCAGTGTATTTACTTTAGTAAGTAAAGTGTAGAGTTTCGACTGGAAAACCTTTTGTAAAGATTTAAAATTTAATAACAATAAAGAAGTATGTGTAATTGGATTTTTAGGATTTCTTATAAGTTAGAAATTTGGATAAAAAATGGTGTTTGCATAAAATAATGTGTTAAAATCTTTTTAGAAGTTTGAATTATAATTTTAGAAATATTATAGCTTATCTCTAGAATTTATAATGAAGAGGGTAATGTTGAGTTAATTAAAATTGTGCATTTTCTATTAATAAAGAATTTGAGGAATAATTATGTAAATGGAATTTAGTGATGTAAATTCTTGTTATAAAACTCATTAAAGAATGTGTTAATGTTTTCTAAATATTGTGCGAATTTATTTTAGGGAAAAATTGAGTTTATTTGTGCTAAACAATAAAAGCATTTTTATTGGTCTTTTAGTGAAAATAAAACATTATCATGTTTTAAATATTAGAAAAGAGATTACAATAATTGTTTAAATGATGTTTTTTTCATTTTAATGAAAAGTTAAGAGACTGAAATATATCGTAGTATTTTCGTGTAAATTTTTAGAAGTAAAATCAATTAGGAAAATAGTGTTTTAAAAGAGAGAGAACGAGTGTAAAAGGGTTTAATTCTTTTATTTGATTTTGGGTTTTGGCTAAAATTAAATTCAGCTCATTTGTGTGTAAAAGAGAAATATTTTCTCTTCTGATGTTAACAAAATGAACATTACATTCATTATCTTCAGACAGTAAACAAATATATGTTTTCCTCCTTATTCACAAACCCTAACATCAAGCAAATTCCTATATTTTAATCCAAATAGATTTCTGAAAAATCTGGTAAACTCAAGGTAAACTCTCTTACCTTATCTACATCTATATCTAAATTCTTTTGTTTGATTGTTGAGTGTATTTTTAGATTTTGTGTATTTGTGCAATTTGAATTCTAGGTTTTTAAATTGGGGAAATAGAGTTCTAGCAAGAAGGAGAAGGCAAGGCAAGAGAGTAGTAAGGCTATAAGGTGAGTTAAACTCACAATATTGCCTAAATATGGGTTGCATGTCAAATTATAATAGTTTTTTGATTGCTTGTTTCATTTTGTTGATATAAATTCGTTGTATTGTGTAAATTGAACAAAATACAAAAGAGTTGCTATCCTAGTTTCTCCGGATAGTACCATTGGCTTAATTGGGTGTTTATATGAATTTTGAAACTATATGTGTAGGAAAAAACTCATTCGGGTCGTCGAAAATTGACCTTGGATCAAAGTGGTCGTGACCTGGAGCATTACTGCTCTAGAAATGCCTCAACCAACCGACGGGTCGACTCGATCCAATCGACTGCTGGTTGAAAATCTGGAGCAATAAACTCTAGCTTAGACCACAAGTGTATTGCTTTGTTTGCTAATTTGTTTGTGTGTTTCTCTGAGATGTTTCTTGCTCATTTTTGTGTGTTTTTGAACTGAGATTTATGGAGTAAGAATAATAATTTGATAAAGGTAATTTTATTATTTTTATTGAATAAATTTGTGTTTTAAATTGCGTGTTTATGGAAGGCATTTAATCATGTGTTTATGGAAGTTTTAAGTGGTTTTAAAACTAATATTAAATTGATTAATAACTCCTTATATTGGGTTTAAATAATTGTTTATGGAAGAAAAGAAGTTTCTTGAAATGAAAATATTTATTTTCATATGAATTTGATTCTTGGAATTTTAGATAAAGGAATTTTTAATTACTAGATTTTAGTAATAATATTTTATGAAATATATACATAGTATTATTTGAAATCAAAAGTGGGTTTTTACGGAATTTGGGAAATCATTGTATATTCTTGTAACGACCCGTATTTTACGGATCGAAAAAAGTTGGTCAAAAATCTGGATTTTAGCATTTTTGAGCCAACTCAGATTTTAGGCAATTTTTGGCTAAGTCCTAAGTCGTTCACGACTTAGCATAAGTCGTGAGTCGTATACGACTTAGGAGGTGGGAGTGTTGACACAGGGCTTGGAGTTAGGTCGTTAGACGACTTAAGGAAGACTAGTTGTTGGCTTTGGTTAGGTCGTAGGCGACCTAAGGGGTTAAGTCGTGACCGAGTCATATGTTAGGTCACACGCATTCATAAGTCGTTGCCGAGTTTAGTGTTTGTTCGATGAGTCGTATTCCAGTAAGCTGTTGAGTCGTGAGCGACTGAGGAGTTAGCGGTCATAAGTCGTAGAAGCATAGATGTGATGAGTCGTATCTTCTGCCAAGTATAAGTCGTGCCCGAGTTAACTAATAAGTCGTAGAATGAGTTGTCTCGTCTAACCAGCTAAGTCGTATCCCAGCAGGTTGTTAAGTCGTTAAGTCATATAGACGAAGGTGTTAAGTCGCAACCGACTTAGTGGTTGAGTCGTATTGTCTGATGAGTCGTACCAGTTATTTGATGAGTCGTAGGTTGAACTCTTTGTTAAGTCGTATCTTCTGATGAGTCGTAGCCTTTGTGTTGAGTCGGAAGATGCTATAAGTCGTATACGACTTAGGAGATGACTGTTTTGTCGTGAGTCGTAGACAGATGAGGATTAAGTCGTAGGAGCGTGTGTTGACTCGTAGCTTGGTTAAGTCGTAGGGGGTTGTTGAGTCGTAGGGGCTTGAGTCGTGAGTCGGAAACGACTTAGGAGATAGACTAGTTACGACTTAAGGGCAGTTTTCAGCTATAAATAGGAGGGGTTGTTCTCACTTTTTGGGATCCGGATTTTGAAGCGACGAAGTGCTGCCATTTTTAGAGCTCGACTTCTACACTTCTTCACTTCTTCACTTCTTTTCTCCACTCTAATCTAGTGCTTCCATCCATCCAAATCGAAGATCAAGATTGAAGATCCAAGAGCTAAAAGTTGAAGATCTTCATCTTTTCAAGAGAGATTTCTTCGTCTGAAGCGTGTTGATTTGGGTTTGTTTAGGTGATTTGGTGAGTGGTGATTATCTCTCACACGGATCCAAAGGAGTATATCGGATTGTTGGCTCGATTTGGTGTTAAAATAGAGATTTCCATGCATTTTCTTCATCCAAAGTGTAGATCCATATAGATCCATTGTTCATGATGATGTTACATCCATTTTATCATATGTTAACCTATGCAAGTTCATTCATCAAGTTTGTAGAGATATAATCCATGTTTTCATGCTTATTGGACTTTCAACTCTTTAATTACGAAAATGCCATTATTGTTATAATTGTCTACTTAGATCATATTTGAATGCTTGATTGTTTGGATTGATGTTTGATTTGATTGATTGTTATGAACTAGATGATTGATGATTAGATTTAGACCGAAGACGATTCAAAAGCTAAGGGAAAGGCTCTTGAATTGGGAAAGCTGCTCGTGGCATATGTAGCGGGATGATGAAGCTCTTATGCATAGATTTGATGATGTGATGTTGAGATGAGGCTTTGCGAGGATGTAATGAAGCGAGGAAATCATGTGATGAAGACTTGGTCTAATCCAGACGGGATCATTCCAAGCATGTTGATAACTCGGTGATATGATTCGAGTTGAGGATAATGAATGGATATGAGAATAGTCGTCGAGGAGGATGACTAGGAGGCTTGGATAGCATCGTTGTTGAAGGTTCTAGCATGCTCTAAGCAAGAGTACGTTTGGGCAGATTCGATAGTCCCAACGGCTAACTGTTGATGGTCGAGTACTCTGGGCAGATTCGATAGTCCTAGGCACGGGCTGCGACGACGTGCGGGAGTTATGTCTAGAACCGGGGTTTCCATTAGCCCTTGACGGACGGCTGAAAGAATGTGCCGGTCATTCAATTAACGGTGATAACGAAGCAATGATAACAGTGATAGCCAGAGTCATGGATGTTTGGTTGTATCGTCATTCGGACTCAAGAGCGGTATTTTCTGGGTACTTATCTGATTTAGGCCTTGGTACTTGGAAAACATCGCCCTTGACTCGAGTGATAGTAGCTTTACTTTAAATTGTATGCTCTGCTATGTTTGCTTCTGCTTAGTGTGTGTCTGGGGGCTATCACTGTAGAATGAGGTTGGAGTGGGAGGGTTGTATTCCTATTCTTTTTCCTTTATGCTCTTTTGGTATGTTGTTAGTTAATTTACTGCTCACTAAGACTGTTGTCTGACTCAAGGCTTTATGTTTTAATTCTTATTGCCTTGGGCTGTTCGTCCATTTTGGGACGGGCAGACTAGGTAGCAGGTGACAGGTGCTGTTCTCCTCTCACGATGCTGATATCGAAGACGAGCTGGAGGGTTGCATATTATCTTCTTATTATATGTACTGGATATTCCGCTGTTTTGTATTCTCTGAGAGATATGTAGTGAGGCTTGATGTATTGACTATGTGGATGCTTGTATTCAACTATTATGGAGTTTTATATGATGTCATTTTGTTCTATAAAGCTTCACTATACATATGTTCTATTGTATTTTGTCCATGCGCTGTGAGTAATACGATAGATTCTGCTGTTTTAAATCTTACCTTGACAATCGTCCATGGTCGCCTGGCACACTTTACAGCGCACGGTCTCTAGATTCGGTGCAGGGGTCATGGGCGGTCGTCACATTTGGTATCAGAGCATTGGTTAATCGATTTTACCCAACGCTCGCTGTCGTAACTACGTATGAGAGGCGTAATTTTATTTTGATGGATGAATACTATATATAATATAGTAGCTTAGTAGAGTTTGAGTCCTTTATGCAGTTGTTTCTCTAGATGTTCTAATCATTCCTTTTTATAGATATTGAGAATGAGTCGAAGAGGGAGACCAGCTGCTAGGGAAGGCCGTGCTACTGAAGAGACTGCTGATTATGCAGCCATGTTCGAAGCTATGATGACTTCGATCATGAGAAGGATACCAGTTCCGGGGGCAGCAGTTGATGTTGGAGTTCAAGTCCAAACTCTGAAACCAGTGGATTTTGCTAAGCTGTGCAAGGATTATACTGCTCTTGGAGGAAAGGTTTTCTTGGGAACAGAATCAACTATTGAGGTCCAGAGGTGGATGGATGCTTGTAGAAGGATCTTTGGTGATTTGGGAATTGATGATGCAACTAAGAGGAAGTTGGCATCGAGGCAGCTTCAAGGGAGAGCTTCTGATTGGTGGAACTCTATTACCATTACTACTCCGGAAGAAGAGATTACTTGGGAGCAATTCCAAGTCAGATTTGAAGCTAAGTTCATTTCTACAGCTCAGAAGTCTGTTCTGTTCAAGAGGTTTGTGGAGCTCAAGCAGGGTGGAAGATCTGTTCTTGAGTATGTTTCTGAGTTTGAAGCTTTGTCCAAGTATGCCCGGTCATATATTGAGTCTGCTTACCAGAAGAATGAGAAGTTTGTGACCGGCTTGGATAGTTATCTTGGGAGGCATTTGGTGGATCATTTGGACGATTCATTTGAGAAGCTTGTGGAGAAAGCTCTTAGGCATGAGAGTCTGTTTCCTAAGGAAGGATCTGTTTTTGCTGTGACTAGGGAAGAGTCTAAACCCCAGCAGGGTGGAAACAAGAAGAGGAAGCAGCAGCAGCAGAAGGGTAAGGATGGCCAGAAGAAGCCGAAAGGCGAGGTGACTTGCTACAACTGTCAGCAGAAGGGCCATTTCTCGAAGGATTGTAAGAATCCTAAGGTGCCAATGAAGTGTCATAACTGTGACAAGCCGGGGCATTTCAGGAAGAATTGTCCAGAACCGAGGAGAGATAAGCAGATTGTGCAAGCTTATGCTTTGGGAGATGTTCCGTCATCTTCGAAAGCTCCTACTGCTGAAGAGAAAGGAAAGAGTGTGGTTGTTCAAGGTACTCTTTTCCTTTGTGGTGCTCCAGTTAGAGTTTTGTTTGATACTGGAGCGTCGCATTCGTTTGTTTGTAATGAACTCGTAGGCCGGTTAGGTTTGGAACCGGATATTGTTGATAGGCCATTGGTTGTGACTAATCCAGTTGGGGGTTCGTCTTGTTTGTGTATGTTATGCCGTGGTCTAGTTGTATCGAGTCATGGTTGCTCTTTTGTTTGTGATTGCTTTGTTCTGAACTTTGCGGGGTTCGGAATTATTTTGGGTATGGACTGGCTTAGGAAGTATGCGGCTAAGGTTGATTGCGAAAGGTTGGAAGTGACAGTCGAGAATGTGGAGGGGCGAAAGATTGTGATACGATGTAAGCATGAAGAAGGCGTCTTCATGAGCTTCATGTATTCGCTAGTTGTTCCACGGGATGGACTGTCATCAGTGCCGATCGCTAATGGATTCGAGGATGTCTTTGACGAAGTCAAAGGGTTTCCGCCGCATAGAGAGATCGAGTTTCGTATAGATCTAGTTGAAGGAGCCAGACCTGTTGTGATGCCTCTTAGGCGGATGGCGCCTAGGGAACAGCAGGTGTTGAGGGTGCAAGTTGATGATCTTTTACAGAAAGGATTCATTCGGCGTAGTGTGTCCGAGTGGGGTGCACCAGTTGTGTTCGCAACCAAGGCAGATGGATCATTGAGATTGTGTGTGGATTATCGTGAGCTGAATAAGGTGACTAAGAAGAACAAGTATCCATTGCCGAGAATAGATGACTTGTTTGATCAGCTTCACGAAGCCAAGGTGTTTTCTCAGATGGATTTGGCAACGGGATTTCACCAGTTGAGAGTGGCTAAGGATAGTGTGCCGAAGACTGCTTTTCGGACACCATCTGGTTTCTTTGAGTGGCTGGTAATGCCGTTTGGATTGACTAACGCGCCAGCATATTTTGTGGATCTTATGAATAGAGTGTTCAGAGATCAGTTGAACAAGTTCGTACTGGTGTTCGTGGATGATATTCTGATTTATTCCAGAACTGAAGAAGAGCACAAGACGCACTTGCATATTGTTTTGGAAATCTTGCGGAAACATCAGCTGAAGGCTAAGTTTTCGAAGTGTCACTTCTGGAAGAGTGAAGTGAGGTTCTTAGGCCATGTGATTTCTGGAAGTGGAATAGCGGTTGATCTCGCTAAGGTGGCAGAAATCCAGGATTGGGTTAGACCTAAGAATGCATCTGATGTGAGAAGTTTTCTTGGATTAGCAGGATATTATCGACGGTTTATCAAAGACTTCTCCAAGATAGCTGCACCATTAACAGGATTGACGAAGAAGAACCAAGTGTTCAGTTGGGATGTTAAGTGTGAGCAAGCTTTCGGAATCCTGAAAGAGAGATTGACGAGTGCTCCTGTTTTGACTATTCCTAGTGGGAATGATGAGATGGTGGTTTACACCGACGCGTGTGGTACTGGACTTGGAGCAGTGCTGATGCAGAGGGATAAAGTTGTTGCATATGCCAGTCGACAGCTGAAGCCGCATGAAAGGAATTACCCAACTCATGATTTGGAGTTAGCGGCAATTGTATTTGCTCTGAAGATGTGGAGGCATTATTTGTTGGGAGTTCGATTCGAGTTGTTTACGGATCACAAGTCGTTGAAGTATCTTTTCTCCCAAAAGGATTTGAATCTTCGGCAGCAACGTTGGCTAGAGTTTTTAGCATCGTATGATTTTGGTATAGCTTATACTCCGGGAAAAGGTAACGCAGTGGCAGATGCGTTAAGTCGAAGACATGCAGGATTGGGAGCCATGTTTTCTGAATGGAAGAGTCTCGAGTATTTAGCTGGATTTGACTTCAGGCCTAGATGCGAATTGGAACCTGAGATGTTGGCAAACTTATCAATAAGACCCACTCTTGTGGAAAGGATTGGCGAGAGCCAAAAGCGAGATGATAAGCTTGTCAAGATTATCCGTGAATTGGAATCTGGATTGGATCCAGAAAAGGATAAAGGATTCGAGGTCGATCGAGAGGGTTGGCTTCGGAAGCAAGGACGACTAGTTGTTCCCGATATAGATGAATTGAGGAGTGAAGTTCTGAAGGAAAGTCATCACTCGAAGCTGACAATTCATCCAGGTGGAAATAAGATGTATCGGGATATGAAGAGAACCTACTACTGGGAAGGTATGAAGAAGGATGTTGGAAATTTTATTTCCAAATGTATGAACTGCCAGTTGGTAAAAGCCGAACAGAAGAAGCCAAGTGGATTGCTTCAGCCATTAGAAGTTCCTACATGGAAGTGGGAACAAGTATCGATGGATTTTATCGATGGGTTGCCTAGAACCAGGACGGGAAATGAAGGGATTTGGGTCATTGTGGATCGTCTGACTAAGAGTGAACGATTCATTCCTGTTCGATCGACTAGGACGGCATCAAAGTTGGCTGAGTTGTATGTTAAGTGGATAGTTCGATTCCATGGTATTCCGAAGAGTATAGTGAGCGATCGAGACCCATTGTTCACTAGTGGATTTTGGAAAAGCTTCCAGGAAGTCTTGGGAACCGAGTTGTGTTTAAGTACAGCTTATCATCCCCAAACAGATGGTCAGACCGAGAGAGTCAACCGAGTTTTGGAAGATCTTCTAAGAGCATGTGTTTTGGACTTCGGAGGATCATGGGAAGATCACCTTCATTTGGTGGAGTTTGCGTACAACAACAGTTACCAGTCAAGCATTGGTATGGCACCGTATGAAGCATTGTATGGAAGACCGTGTAACTCTCCAACATGTTGGTTGGAAACTGGAGAAAAGTTGATACTTGGGCCAGAGATGATTCGGCAGACTTCGGATTGTTTGGAAATCATTCGGCAACGAATGAAGGCAGCCCAAGACCGTCAGAAGAGTTATGCCGATAAGCGTCGTAAGGATTTAGAATTCGACATTGGAGATATGGTTTTTGTGAAGATTTCTCCACTGAAGAATGTTATTCGATTCGGGAAGAAAGGAAAATTGACTCCGAGATTTGTTGGACCATTCCCGATCATCGAGCGAATTGGAAAGCTCGCCTACAGATTGGAGTTACCAGAGAAGATGTCGAGTGTGCACAATGTTTTTCACGTATCATATCTACGGAAGTATGTGCACGACTCGAATACAGTAGTTTCTGCTGATAGTTGTGAAGATTTCGAAGTTGATCCAGTTGATAGAAGACCTCGTAAGCCGCTTCGTGTTGTTGAAACCGACACGAAACAGCTTAGGAGGAAGGTAGTTAAGTTGCTCAAGATACAATGGAGTGATGATGATAACGACTGTACGTGGGAGGTGGAAGAGAGGATGAAGGCAGCTCATCCTGAACTCTTCAAGGTATGGCCCTAAGGTGTCGTGTCATCTCGCGACATTGTAACTTGTTCTAAGCCTTAGAATTCTGTACGCTAAGCTAGAATTGGATGCATGGTTTGCTGGTTGTTATGGTTGGTAGGCGTACAGAATAGTCTTTGATTGCTTGGATTGTTTGGAATTTCAGGGGCGAAATTCCTAAGGGGGGAAGAATGTAACGACCCGTATTTTACGGATCGAAAAAAGTTGGTCAAAAATCTGGATTTTAGCATTTTTGAGCCAACTCAGATTTTAGGCAATTTTTGGCTAAGTCCTAAGTCGTTCACGACTTAGCATAAGTCGTGAGTCGTATACGACTTAGGAGGTGGGAGTGTTGACACAGGGCTTGGAGTTAGGTCGTTAGACGACTTAAGGAAGACTAGTTGTTGGCTTTGGTTAGGTCGTAGGCGACCTAAGGGGTTAAGTCGTGACCGAGTCATATGTTAGGTCACACGCATTCATAAGTCGTTGCCGAGTTTAGTGTTTGTTCGATGAGTCGTATTCCAGTAAGCTGTTGAGTCGTGAGCGACTGAGGAGTTAGCGGTCATAAGTCGTAGAAGCATAGATGTGATGAGTCGTATCTTCTGCCAAGTATAAGTCGTGCCCGAGTTAACTAATAAGTCGTAGAATGAGTTGTCTCGTCTAACCAGCTAAGTCGTATCCCAGCAGGTTGTTAAGTCGTTAAGTCATATAGACGAAGGTGTTAAGTCGCAACCGACTTAGTGGTTGAGTCGTATTGTCTGATGAGTCGTACCAGTTATTTGATGAGTCGTAGGTTGAACTCTTTGTTAAGTCGTATCTTCTGATGAGTCGTAGCCTTTGTGTTGAGTCGGAAGATGCTATAAGTCGTATATGACTTAGGAGATGACTGTTTTGTCGTGAGTCGTAGACAGATGAGGATTAAGTCGTAGGAGCGTGTGTTGACTCGTAGCTTGGTTAAGTCGTAGGGGGTTGTTGAGTCGTAGGGGCTTGAGTCGTGAGTCGGAAACGACTTAGGAGATAGACTAGTTACGACTTAAGGGCAGTTTTCAGCTATAAATAGGAGGGGTTGTTCTCACTTTTTGGGATCCGGATTTTGAAGCGACGAAGTGCTGCCATTTTTAGAGCTCGACTTCTACACTTCTTCACTTCTTTTCTCCACTCTAATCTAGTGCTTCCATCCATCCAAATCGAAGATCAAGATTGAAGATCCAAGGGCTAAAAGTTGAAGATCTTCATCTTTTCAAGAGAGATTTCTTCGTCTGAAGCGTGTTGATTTGGGTTTGTTTAGGTGATTTGGTGAGTGGTGATTATCTCTCACACGGATCCAAAGGAGTATATCGGATTGTTGGCTCGATTTGGTGTTAAAATAGAGATTTCCATGCATTTTCTTCATCCAAAGTGTAGATCCATATAGATCCATTGTTCATGATGATGTTACATCCATTTTATCATATGTTAACCTATGCAAGTTCATTCATCAAGTTTGTAGAGATATAATCCATGTTTTCATGCTTATTGGACTTTCAACTCTTTAATTACGAAAATGCCATTATTGTTATAATTGTCTACTTAGATCATATTTGAATGCTTGATTGTTTGGATTGATGTTTGATTTGATTGATTGTTATGAACTAGATGATTGATGATTAGATTTAGACCGAAGACGATTCAAAAGCTAAGGGAAAGGCTCTTGAATTGGGAAAGCTGCTCGTGGCATATGTAGCGGGATGATGAAGCTCTTATGCATAGATTTGATGATGTGATGTTGAGATGAGGCTTTGCGAGGATGTAATGAAGCGAGGCAATCATGTGATGAAGACTTGGTCTAATCCAGACGGGATCATTCCAAGCATGTTGATAACTCGGTGATATGATTCGAGTTGAGGATAATGAATGGATATGAGAATAGTCGTCGAGGAGGATGACTAGGAGGCTTGGATAGCATCGTTGTTGAAGGTTCTAGCATGCTCTAAGCAAGAGTACGTTTGGGCAGATTCGATAGTCCCAACGGCTAACTGTTGATGGTCGAGTACTCTGGGCAGATTCGATAGTCCTAGGCACGGGCTGCGACGACGTGCGGGAGTTATGTCTAGAACCGGGGTTTCCATTAGCCCTTGACGGATGGCTGAAAGAATGTGCCGGTCATTCAATTAACGGTTATATTGAAGCAATGATAACAGTGATAGCCAGAGTCATGGATGTTTGGTTGTATCGTCATTCGGACTCAAGAGCGGTATTTTCTGGGTACTTATCTGATTTAGGCCTTGGTACTTGGAAAACATCGCCCTTGACTCGAGTGATAGTAGCTTTACTTTAAATTGTATGCTCTGCTATGTTTGCTTCTGCTTAGTGTGTGTCTGGGGGCTATCACTGTAGAATGAGGTTGGAGTGCGAGGGTTGTATTCCTATTCCTTTTCCTTTATGCTCTTTTGGTATGTTGTTAGTTAATTTACTGCTCACTAAGACTGTTGTCTGACTCAAGGCTTTATGTTTTAATTCTTATTGCCTTGGGCTGTTCGTCCATTTTGGGACGGGCAGACTAGGTAGCAGGTGACAGGTGCTGTTCTCCTCTCACGATGTTGATATCGAAGACGAGCTGGAGGGTTGCATATTATCTTCTTATTATATGTACTGGATATTCCGCTGTTTTGTATTCTCTGAGAGATATGTAGTGAGGCTTGATGTATTGACTATGTGGATGCTTGTATTCAACTATTATGGAGTTTTATATGATGTCATTTTGTTCTGTAAAGCTTCACTATACATATGTTCTATTGTATTTTGTCCATGCGCTGTGAGTAATACGATAGATTCTGCTGTTTTAAATCTTACCTTGACAATCGTCCATGGTCGCCTGGCACACTTTACAGCGCACGGTCTCTAGATTCGGTGCAGGGGTCATGGGCGGTCGTCACAATTCTAAGGAAAGTGTTTTGAAAGTTTACTTCCATGAACATATGATTTTTTTGATCTGATTGCTTTTTCTATAAAATGAGAAATATACTTAAACAATTTAGTGGTTACAAGTGGTTATGGGATAGTAGTTACTACTCCATTGTTTACTTATATGACTTGTTTGCGTAAAGTATGTGGTAGTGGAATTTACTAACTTATAGTAAATAGTTTAGCAGCAATGAGTGGTTATAGGACATACGTTCGTTACTTTAGTAGTTACTATTTAATAAGTTTATAACACTTTGTGATCAATAGTGTCTTGGAAAAGTGAGTTATTTTATAACTTGTTATATCGTTAGTGCACTCGGTAGCTTGACCTTGTAGGCTAGTTGTTCGACCTAGCAGCTTGACGGCGGAGGTTGCACCACAAGTTGTGGTATTCGTTTTAGTTTCTAGCCCTATACCACCAAGCCACGCAGTCTATACCACGGGCTATATTCGATATCATAACACTTGCGCCATTCATTAGTAGGCGTGGCACCTTAGTCATGCAATATTAGGCTGAACATATAATATGAATATCCTGTACCTTTGGATGTAGGACTTTAGCGGGCTAAACTCCTAGAGCTTTTCTTGTCAGTCTCCCCTTGGAAGAGAGAAATCCACACTAAGAATATCCTATTGGTCAAAATATTTTATGTGGTGTTATCGATCGACCAAACTGCTAGTGATTATATATTAGTATAATTGAATATCCATTCCTGCATGTCCTTCATAGCGTTTATGTTCGGTTATGAATTCTCTTTTTATGCATCGAATATTTTGATTGGTTAACATCGTATTTAAGCTGATAGTCCATGAGAGACTTGACGTAATTTTATGACATGGTGTATGCTATTGATTTGTTCATGTTTTATGATTTGTCCAAGTGGTGACTGTACCTCTATGTATAGTCCACAAAGAGGACGACACCTTTATTAGTGATATCCTTATATGGATTTATTATAGTTTCATTGATTTGAAATGATGAATATTATTTAGGAACATATTTGTTTATTAAGATCCTTTGTATGCTATGTATTGGTGACATGGAGATTATAGTTATTATTTGAGTTTGCTTTTAAGCATAGTTGAATTATTGGATTTTTGTGTACTTGTCCTTTATCATTTGTTATGATGTGTCATTATTAGCATGGCTAGAATCACCCTTTTGTTTAGATGAAGTCTAACCCGTTTATTATTTTTATAATACTCAGGTTAGACTGAGACATTTTAGGTATTGGAACACAATGACTATAGATACTTATGCTTGTTTGGAGTTTGGAGATATTTTGTATTATGCTGCTTGGTGTTATCACATTATTAGGCTTAGTGAGATGTACCTGTTGTACCCCTTTAGTTAAGATGTAGTTTCCTATGTATGTGTATATGTGTTTGGATTTGGACATATTAATGATAATATATGTTGTATATTTTGAGTTGTGAGCCTTGTACCATATTTTGTTGAGACTCGCTTTATGTAGTTATGATATGTATCATATTTTCTGCTATATGTGACTCCGTGTCTGTGTATTTTTTGTATATTATTCTACTATTCAAACTACATATTTGTTGCTTCGCGCAAATACCGCGTACGTCAAATATGAGATGACTCAAAATTATGGTAAGAATGATGTATCGGTGTTATCTTGGGAGAAGATCTACGTTAAGTCGCTCCTAACATACTTTATTCTCCATATTACTAGACAACATTACCTTGTAATGTCCTTTAATAGTACGGGTATAGAGATGGAACATTATAGTCAAAGTCCGATTGGAGCATCTATTGCCTAATAGGGTCACGTTCTAGAGCCACTACCCATTAGAGTTTCCATCTCTGGATCACCACCATTATAATGTGCCATCGTTTAGAGTCCTTCCGCGATTTTGATTCTCGAGGTTGTGTCCAATCGACAATCACTTTTTTTGTGCTACGCATAATAAAAATTCTACTAAGTGATGCCCTAGTTTTTGATGAGGCCCAAAATGGATGCTTTCCCTAAGGCCGGCCCTGTCCATTCTATATATTAAAAAAACCTTGTCTCCATTAAAACTTTTTGGGAACCTTAAAACTGATATTTGCATGCTAAGTTAGAAGGAGGAACGAATTGCAGTTCGAGGAGGAGGATCTAATATTATAATATGTCGACAACTAGCGGTCTTAGGTAAATATTTATTTTAAAATATTATATAAATCTATATAAAAAAATTTGAAAATAAATTACTATATACACACACATGCATATATTTGCGAATATTAATATATGTCTCCGTGTGTGTTTGTATGTGTATGTTTAAAAGTTAGGTTTAGCCATAACTTAATCTATACATATGTCTCAGATAAATATAATGTTAAAATCACACACACACACACATTCATTGTTCTTTAAATAAATAAATAAAATATATTTTTGACTTAGATTATAATATATATATATATATATATATATATATATTTAAAATAATTTTGTATGTATTTTTTCAAATAAAATTTCCTTACAGCCTTGTACAAAAATACTTTTTAATATATATTTAGATATTAATATGGATAAGGTTAGATTTAAATATTAAATTTTTGTAATTTCTATTGTTTAATATTATATATATATATATATTAGCCCAATAAAATATTTTTTTCTCTTTTTATATATGTATTGCTGGAAGTGTGAGTGTCTATATGTGTGTGCGTGTAGACACATACACACACATTATTTATGTACCCCTATAAACATGCAACATATATCAAGAAGATATTATATTAGTATAAACATTATATGTTCATTTATATTATGTGATCATAAACCCCAATGATCACAAACACCTTTCTTTGCTTATTTCGCGTATTCTTAATTTATTTAAATCTATATTGACTTTTGATATTCATATTGTGAATATGAATCTTTAATAAATGAGATAAAACTATTTAAGTATAAATTAATTAAATCTACATATATATTATCTAAGCAAAAAATTAAACTAAAATTAAACAAAATTAAATTCAAATAATAAACTCCATTTTTATAATATTCATTAAATATGATTTAGTGCAAATAATTATTCATGAAACACAAAATAAAGATTTAATGCAAAATCAGTAAAAGAATTTTTTTTTTTGAAACTTGCTATACCTCACTACTAATGCATTTGATCCAATAGTGACTAATTAAATGGTTCAAGGAATTTATATTAATTTCCATTAAAGCATGAGATTATTAGCATTATCTAAAAGCTCACAATTTTTTACTATGCTCATCAAGCAAACCGTAAATCCAATTGCATTTCCAAACTCAGGTTTTATTTCTTTATAACATTGAATGCTTAATGCTAATTACTAAATGTTGAATTATAGTTGTTGAATGATGATTGTTTTAGATCCTGCCTTTTGAGTTTCAATGAGACAACTATACATTTCCATATATACATTATTATATTTGCAGGAATATTTTCAAAGGGTTATGATAATCAACCATGGAACCAAGCTCAAATATTGAAGACAAAATTAAGTAGAGTCTTATCATATATAGTTAATATAGTTCTTATGTAAAATCTCCATTAGGATGATCACATACAAACACAAACGTTCTTGAAAATTTAACTTTTTAGAATTTTTTCAAAGAACTCAGACATATGGTCTTAAAATTTCAAAACAGCCAAATTTAAAAGAAATATAACACTATTTTCCTTTTTTAGGCAAATTTAGTCATCTAAATTTATAATTTAGACGTCTGAATAAAAATTAAACTATCTGAATTGTACTTTTAGGAGTCTAAATTAGCCTAATTTTACACTATTTTATTTCTATTTTACATTGCTATTTTTCTGCCACCTGATCTATACGAAAGGAAGTGTTTCTTCATAGAAAATTCAAACCCGAAGAGCGGTCTTCTTCTCAAAGGTTGTAACTTTTCTAATGGTGATAAGCTTTCAAATATAACACTTCAAATACAAGTGAAATTTAGCTTTTTAGATTCACCAACTCTTACTTACTCTCTACTCGCTAATGAATTATCAAAAAGCAATCAAATTTCTACTTCCTTAATCTACACAATAAAATCATCATCTAAAGGAGATTATAGGAAGGGTGTGCTTTATTGACACATTAGTGATTATCTAGAATACACAAAGTCAATAGCATACTACTTTTGTAGTTGAAGTCCTGTTCGGCTGCTCAGTCAATTTGTAAGATACATGTTCCTTCAGGTAAGTGAGAGTTGCTTAGTTAATTTTAGAAGAAGTCTGGGACTAGACGTATGATAGAAAGTTTGAACCAGTATAAAAATCTATGATGCACCTTACTTTAGAGCATTTATATTTAAACTATACAAGTTTTTATTTTAGTAGAACAATTCATCTTACTCGATCCAAAACGACTTTCATTTGGTATCAGAGTAAGGTTTTCATACAACCCTAACAAGGTTTATGGAATATCATATAGGTAATATGGAAAACACTACTTCTACTTTTGTGGAAGCACAATCTATTGCACGACCACCACTATTTAATGGATTAAACTATACTTATTGGTCAACTAGGATGAGAATATATATGGAGGCTAATGGGTTTGACACTTGGAATATTACACAATAAGAATACACTGTTCCTAACACTAATAATGCAGAAATGTCAAACGCCCAAAAACTAAATGCTACTAGTAACGCTAAAGCTATGAACATGCTATTTTTCTCTTTTGACTAAAATGAATTCAATAGAGTTAGTGTGTATACATATGCTTATGAAATTTGGTTTACTTTGAAAGTAACTCGTGAAGGAACAAACAAAGTTAAACAAAGTAAAATTTCAATACTGAAAAACCAATTTCAAAATTTCAGAATGAAGCAAAAATGATAATATTAGTGATATGTATTCATGATTTCAAGACATTCAACACTCTCTTATAGCACCAGGTGAGACATTTATAGATTTTGATATTTTTCCAAAATTGCTTAACTCTTTAATGGATAAGTAGGAACGAAAGTCTTAGCTATTAAAGAAGCTAATGATTTTTCTACCATAAAACTTAATAGAAAATCCCATGTCATACGAACTGAATTTGTATGCGAAAAGAGAGTAGGCTCAAGAGAGGAAAATGATAGCATTTCAAGAAGAAAAGAAGAATCCGATATAGATGACAATGGTTTTGCATTTTAGCCAAAAATTTCAAAATATTCCTAAAAATGAAGAAGAATAGGAAGTTTGACAACAATAACACATCATCTTCATCACTAAATGCCATGAATGCGACAAATTTTGTGACGCCCCACCTCTATACCCTCACTAACCAAGAACACTACGATGTAGTGCTGTCAATTAGCACGGAGAATAAGGCTGTGGAGGAGCGACCATCCATGTAACTTCTTTGTGCGAGCACCGATACGTCAGATAGAATAGAATGCATATCTTTTAAGGAGGAAATCCGACATACCGATACAAACACAAAGCTATCACACGGTGGCTATATATAATCTTCGGAAACAAACATAGAAATAATCATAACATAAATCAGTCACAGACATCCATATCACAAAGGCGGAAGAAGATATGAATAAATATATAACACATGAAAGTGTACATCAGAGTAGTGGTCAGAAAGATCCACGATAATACAAAAGAATAGCATCACGTGCTATACAAAAGAATAAGTACACAACATAGAGTCTATATCTCAAAGGTGTACATCCAAAAACTACTAATCTAAGTAGTTAGCCAAAAGTCAGAAATATCCTGAAGAGAAGTCAAGCAGAAGCACCTGTAACATCTCGGTCTGACCCGAGTATTATTTATAAGAAAATAATAAACGGATCAGTCTAACTATAAATATCAGATGATATGGTATACAGTATAAGGCATGACATGAACATGTAATAACCGTAGCAACATACTACTATAAGCATGTAAATGATAATCAACAAAAGATTAATCAATATCACAAGAATCTTCTCAAAGATAAAATAGGGTATCATACCCTAAACTTGTATTCATAACAAGTCAATAACACATGAATTCACCAATGCACAAAAACTGATATCATATCAATGAAAATCATGAAAATTGGTGAAGCACAAAATTCCAGAAATCATCATCAGAAATCCAGAAAACACATAAAGGGGGGGAGGCCTAACACATGAATGGGAGCATGAAGCTCACCTACGCGTAAACACATGACGAGAAGTTATCTCATGGAAGCTATCCATTAAATTTTCACACATGAATGGCCCGAAGACCATAGGAAATGTGATGGCGAAACATCACATAATCGGGGTATAGTCTCCCACGTAGACAAAGAGACATCGCTCAATCGCTAGTCTAAATCACAAAAATGATCGTCATGATCATAAGGAAGTGTCAATCACACCAAGCCAGTAAATATATGAGTTTAGCTTCATGTCCCATAACCACTTGCTTAACTTAAATATTTACGAACGAGCTGTAAATCTTCACTAGGAAATTGTCACAAAAAGGGTTCAATCGAACAAGTCCAAGAGCTAACCGACGAAGTGAACGCAAGCGTTTCATACCACTCGTTTTACTAAGTCGTTTAAGTCGATTTCTCATTCGAGTGAAGTAAAGGCTTGTATATACTAGTAGATTGAAAATCGGTTTGAGAAAACGAACTTTTGATACTTAAAATAGTGTTGAAATCGCTTTGATGAAAGAGTTTTGATATTTACTATTAGTATTGAAACCTTCATATATCTTTAAAGTGACAAGTCATAAAACGATGGTAGAACAAATCAATTCACGTACGAAGACGTGAGTAAAGTCCAAAGAAGTCAATCCCAAAACCATCAAAGTAGAATTTCTGATAAATGTTTTTCAGAAGAGATTGCCTACGCAGAGTAATACGGGTTTCGACCTAGTGAAGGCAAGCGGTCTCGAGAAGCCAAACGACCTAAGGGAAGAATGCCACGCGAGCTAGCAGAAGAACAGGTCAAACGACCAAGTACTAACTCGCGAACGACTTACGACTTAAGGAAGGAATGCCACACGACCTAGCAGATAACAGGTCATTCGACCTAAGGGTAAGGTCGGTGGCGACCTACGACTTAACAAAGTCGAGCAACCTACGACTTAACGAAGTCAAGCGACCTACGACTTAGGGTCAAGCGACCTAAGAGGAGCAGCGGGAATGTTAGGTCTGAGACGACCTACGACTTAAGGTCATACGACCTAACAGTTGCGAGCTAGCGGAGTTGGCATGGCCGAGCGACTTAAGAGGAGCAGCGACCTACGACTTAACGATTTAAAGCCAACAACCTAGGACTTAAGAGTCATACGACCTAGGACTTAAGGGAGGCAAGAGACTTACGACTTAAGGGAGGCAAGCGACTTACGACTTAAGGGATAGGGTCATACGACCTAAGTCTTGAACGACTTAACGACTTAAGCCTTTAACGACTTAACGACTTAAGCCATTAACGACTTAACGACTTAAGCCAGGGCGAGCGAGCTAACAGCAAAACGACCTACGACTTAAGGCCTTTAACTCCTGAACGACTTATGCCTTAAGCCTCTATTCGAGCTACGAGCTAAGGCTGGAACGACCTGACTGGGTTCGCGACCTAACAAGGTGCGACCTAAGGTCTTGCGACCTAATGGAAAAAGGTTTTCAACCTAACAGTTAAAAGGTCCTATGACCTAGAGGAGAACAAGACCATGCGACCTAAAGTGCCACGCGACTTAGAGGTGAACGACCTAACGAGGTCCAGGGGAAGCGACCTAAAATGCTTCGACTTAAAGGTGCACGACCTAAGGTCTTACGACCTAACGACTTGACTAGGCACGCGACCTAACGAGTTAGCAAGGCACGCGACCTAACGACTTAAGCTTTGAACGACTCAAGGAGTTAACTCGCGAACGACCTAACACTTAACTCGTAAACGACTCAGGCCTTTAACTCGTGAACGACTCAGGCCAGGCGAACAGAAATGCACGCGCGCGACTTAAGCCCTTAACTCGTGAACGACTCACGACTTAGGCTTAACTCGTGGACGACTCAGCGAAGGCCAGAAACGACTTAAGGCCAGAAAAATCACCAAAACGCTGAAAATTGAAGTTTTTCGCCAATCCAATCCAAACCAAATGCAAATGTTGATGCAAATACAATAGGGGATCATTCCCAACAGTCCAAGATAGATATAGGCAAGATGTGAGATCAAAAATCTCACCTTTTCACGGAATTTGATGAAGATGAAGCTTGGGGCAAAGCAAAGATCAACCACAAGCTTGAATCAATGTCTTCACTTTGAATTTGGAGTTAGATGTTGAATTTGCTAAAGAACTTGAGCTTGGAATTTTAATTTCCTATTCCCTCCACCATTTTTGCTAAAGCTTCTAAGTTGATGAAGTGATGAAGAGAAGGAAGGGGTTGGGCTGAGTTAGAAGAGGTGCAGCCCAAACCAAAAGCCCAACACAAAAAGTGACGAAAATTTCACTATCTCCAAACATATCGAAGTTTACACTCAAAAAGATCGCAAACGTCATTTTGAACTCAATGGGGGTGGTCTCGAGTCCTAATTTGACCGTATGCAAAAAGTAGCTTTTCGGACTAACATCCGACTAACAATAAAATATTTAAACATAAAATCGATAAATATGCGGGTTGTTACAGACTCCCCTCCTTAAAGAAATTGCGTCCTCGCAATAAGTAAGATGTAAATAAAAGTAACAACCATAAAAGCATATTAACACAAAAAGAACTTGGGATTAAGAAGTTTACCTTAAAGAGCAGGAGAAAGCAATTCCGGATGTGTACGCTCGATGAATTCTCTAGTTTCCCAAGAGCAATCCTTAGGATTTGAGGACCATTGAACTTTAACAAGCGGAACATCTTTATTTCGAAGTCGTTTGGTCTCCGAAGCAATAATTCGAACAGGATGCTGCTCATAAGTTAAATTAGGTGAAACTTCAATCTCTTCCACAACACCGGGCTCAAGAGTAGAATCGGAATCCCGAAGGCACTTCCGTAATTGAGAAACGTGAAACACGTCATGCATAGCAGAAAACTGAGCCGGTAATGAAAGGCGATAAGCCATGGAACCAATACGCTCGGTGATAGGAAATGGCCCAATATATCGAGGCGCTAACTTTCCCGATCGACTGAAACGTACAACACCCTTCATTGGTGAAACACGAATAAATACAAGATCACCAACAGAAAATTCTAATTTCCTTCTTCGGTTATCGGCATAGGATTTTTGTCTACTCTGGGCTTCTTTCATCCTATGTCGAATAAGTTCAATCTTTTCTGTGGAATCTCGAATAAAGTCTGGTCCTAAAACCAGTTTCTCACCGGCCTCAAGCCAACAAGAAGGAGATCGGCATGGCCTTCCATAGAGTGCCTCAAAAGGAGCCATACCAATACTAGATTGGAAGCTGTTATTATAGGAAAACTCAACAAGTGAAATATGATCTTCCCAACTTCCACCAAAGTCAAGAACACAAGCACGAAGATCTTCAAGTGTTTGATTCACACGCTCAGTTTGTCCATCGGACTGGGGGTGATAAGCGGTGCTAAAATTAAGCTTCGTTCCCAAAGCTTTTTGAAGACTCTTCCAGAATCCACTAGTAAACAATGGATCCCGATCACTAACAATGGAAGAAGGAACTCCATGCAGTTTAACAATTTCTTTGACAAAGAGTTTGGCCAGAAGAGGAACGGTTCGGTTTGACCGAATAGGAATAAAATGGGCGGATTTAGTAAGTCTATCAACAATCACCCATAAGCTATTATGACCCGAACGAGAACGGGGAAGGCCATCTATAAAATCCATGGAAATTTGATCCCACTTCCATACTGGAATTTCCAATGGTTGCAATAACCCACCTGGCCTTTGATGTTCAGCCTTAACAAGTTGGCAAGTCATGCAACACTTAACAAAGTTAGCGGTATCAGATTTCATTCCCTCCCAATAATAAAGTCGCTTCATATCAGCGTACATTTTACTGCTACCGGGATGAATGGAATACTTGGAACGATGAGAATCTTCTAGAACGTCTCTACGAAGATCACTAATATTTGGTACGATAAGTCTACCAAATTTTCGAATGCCGCCACGAGAGTCGATATCAAAGTCTTTCAAACCTTCAATATCGGTTTTATCCTTAAGATTTTGGCCAAGCAAAGCCAATTCAGGATCTAGCTGTTGAGCTTCAAGAATGCGGTCTAATAAAGAAGGACGAGCCTCAAGGCTACATAAAACAAGAGATGAACACAAATCGGAAACGCGATCTCGAATTTCACAAGTGGATAAAAGTTCGAGATCGTTCCATTCAGATATCATCATGGAAACAACCGCTTGTTGTTTTCGACTAAGTGCGTCGGCAACACGATTCCCCTTTCCGGGAGTGTAAAGAATGTCAAGATCATAAGAGGCAAGAAATTCGAGCCAACGCTGTTGACGCAAATTAAGTTCCTTTTGAGAAAATAAATATTTCAAAGACTTATGATCAGTATAAAGTATAAACTTTTCTCCCAAAAGATAATGTCGCCAAATTCGAAGGGCGAAAACAATAGCCGCGAGTTCTAAATCATGTGTGGCATATCTAGTCTCAACCGGCTTTAATTGCCTAGAAGCATAAGCAATAACACGTTCTTTTTGCATAAGAACGGCACCCAAACCAACGCGACTAGCATCGGTATAAACGACAAAGTCTAGATTCCCCTCGGGAATAATAAGAATAGGAGCATCAGAAAGGAGTTCTTTTAATTTCTGAAAAGAAGTTTCACATTTGTCCGACCAAATGTATTTAACACCTTTCTTTGTTAAGCCAGTAAGAGGTACGGCAATCTTAGAAAAGTCTTTTATAAAACGGCGGTAATAACCTGCCAATCCGAGAAAGCTACGGATTTCAGTCACGCTCTCCGGTCTCTTCCAATTTTGAATCGCTTCAATCTTTGAAGGATCCACGGATATTCCGGATTCAGAAATAATATGACCGAGAAATTTCACACTAGATTGCCAAAAATGGCATTTAGAAAATTTTGCTTTTAGTTGATTGCTCCTAAGAGTTTCCAATACAATTCGAAGATGCTTTTCGTGTTCCTCCTCGGTTTTAGAAAACACAAGAATGTCATCAATAAAGATGAGAACAAACCGATCGAGAAAATCTTTGAAAACTCTATTCATAAGGTCCACGAAATAAGCCGGAGCATTCGTTAAACCAAATGGCATAACTAGCCATTCATAAGATCCATATCGCGTACGGAACGAAGTCAAAGGAATACTATCCTCTGCAATACGAAGCTGATGGAAACCGGTAGCCAAGTCCAATTGTGAAAATACTCTAGCACCAGTGAGTTGATCAAACAGGTCATCAATCCGAGGTAAAGGATATTTATTCTTAATAGTAAGATCATTAAGCTTGCGGTAGTCGACGCAAAGCCTAAGTGTACCATCAGACTTACTTACAAAAATAGCTGAAGCTCCCCAAGGCGAGGAACTAGAGCGAATAAGTTGCTTCGTCTCCAACTCGGATAGTTGTTTGCGCATCTCTTCGTTCTCCTTATTAGACATGCGATAAGGAGGACGGGTAATAGGTTGAGCTCCAGGTAAAAGGTTAATTTTGAACTCAATTGCTCGTTTAGGTGGTAATCCTAAAACGGGCTCAAAGATGTCGGAAAATTCATGAACGATGCGAATACGAGAAATGACATCCTCCTCATCATCATTGTCATCATCACGAGGATTTAAAGAATATAATGAAGCAACTAAAGCGGAATCCGAATCTTTAAGAATAATAGAAATCTGATCAACAGATTGCGGATGACGGAGATAAATAGTCCGCTCAGGACATAGGATATGAGCTTCATAACGAGTAAGCCAATCCATACCCAAAATCATTCCAAAGCCTAAGTAACGCATGACATGCAAATCGGCTAGGAAGGAAAAATCACATAAAATAATCTCTACGTCTTTACAAAGTAAACTAAGAGTTGCGGATCCACCAACCGGATTCGCAATTCTTAATGAAGTCATTAAAGCAGTAACACTTAAAGAAAAGGTATCGACAAGTTCTTTTGATATAAAAGAATGGGATGCACCCGTATCAAAGAGAACTCTAATTGGTTGATCATGAAAATAATATAATGCCATCAAGGACAGAATGTGACATACCTTGACGGCGAGATGTGTTACCAGGGGCTTGAGCCACATTAAGCTTTCCCTCCTTCTGTTGAAGCCTTTTGCATTGGTGCATATAATGATCTGTGCCTTTACAGTAGCGGCAAGAGCGGGGCTTTGGACACTTGTTCGAATAATGGCCCTTAACACCACAGTTGTAGCATTTGTTATCATCAGAGGAAAAAGTCTTTGCAGCAGGAGCTGCTTGTTTACCCTTTTTGTTCGGGTAAGGGCCTTTAAATTTGTTGGGCCTCTTTTTGTTGTTAAAGCTGGGTTTGGAAGCTACTACTTCAACATCACTTTCTCTATCAGCCTCTTCAAGGCGAAGAGCGATATCTACAATTTGGTCGAAAGAAACTTCTAACTTCAAAAGTAGTGGCTTCTTGAGGCTTTTGTTTAAGCCGTAAACGAACCTCTGGTTCTTCTTTAGTGGAGTATTTATATATTCGACCCCATATTTGGAAAGGGATTCGAATGATGCGACGTAATCCGCCACAGAAGCCTGACCTTGAACAAGGTCAATAAATCGCCGAGCCAGAGTTACCTTTTCAGCCTCGGGTACGAATTTCGATTCGAAGCGTTCCCGGAAGTGCTCCCAGGAGAGGTCCGCTTCATTAATTTCGGAAGTGAGAAGTTCATACCAATCCAATGCTCTCTCTTGGAGCATACTGGAAGCCACTTGAACGCGGTGCAGATCGATAAGGTTCATGCGAGAGAAGATTCGATCGCATGATTTTAACCAAGCTTGAACCTCGATAATAGGTTCGGAACCTTTGAAGGGCTTCCCACCCAAATTGGTGTAATCACTGCACAACCGTGCAAATCCCGACTTTGGGTGAGTAGGTTCCGGGTTAACTCCAGCTGCTTGGGCATTCGTCACTAACTCAAGAAGCTGTTGAGTTGTCATAAAAACTCCATCTCGAGGAGCAGCAGCAGATGTTCCAGCTCTGGGACGGCCTGGTCTTGACATCCTCTTCCTTTTCAAAGAAAGAAGAGAAAGAAGAAGGTTATTCACCAATGAACATCAAGCAATCTTGAATGATGAAATAAGGAATTATAAAGAAAACAGGATAAGTCGGTTCGAAGACTCGAACAAAATCCTAAAACACAACTCCTAAGGTGGACTTAGGACGATGATCCTTGTTAAGTTATTCTACATTGTTCCGAAGTTTGGCTCCGATACCAAGCTGTGACGCCCCACCTCTATACCCTCACTAACCAAGAACACTACGATGTAGTGCTGTCAATTAGCACGGAGAATAAGGCTGTGGAGGAGCGACCATCCATGTAACTTCTTTGTGCGAGCACCGATACGTCAGATAGAATAGAATGCATATCTTTTAAGGAGGAAATCCGACATACCGATACAAACACAAAGCTATCACACGGTGGCTATATATAATCTTCGGAAACAAACATAGAAATAATCATAACATAAATCAGTCACAGACATCCATATCACAAAGGCGGAAGAAGATATGAATAAATATATAACACATGAAAGTGTACATCAGAGTAGTGGTCAGAAAGATCCACGATAATACAAAAGAATAGCATCACGTGCTATACAAAAGAATAAGTACACAACATAGAGTCTATATCTCAAAGGTGTACATCCAAAAACTACTAATCTAAGTAGTTAGCCAAAAGTCAGAAATATCCTGAAGAGAAGTCAAGCAGAAGCACCTGTAACATCTCGGTCTGACCCGAGTATTATTTATAAGAAAATAATAAACGGATCAGTCTAACTATAAATATCAGATGATATGGTATACAGTATAAGGCATGACATGAACATGTAATAACCGTAGCAACATACTACTATAAGCATGTAAATGATAATCAACAAAAGATTAATCAATATCACAAGAATCTTCTCAAAGATAAAATAGGGTATCATACCCTAAACTTGTATTCATAACAAGTCAATAACACATGAATTCACCAATGCACAAAAACTGATATCATATCAATGAAAATCATGAAAATTGGTGAAGCACAAAATTCCAGAAATCATCATCAGAAATCCAGAAAACACATAAAGGGGGGGAGGCCTAACACATGAATGGGAGCATGAAGCTCACCTACGCGTAAACACATGACGAGAAGTTATCTCATGGAAGCTATCCATTAAATTTTCACACATGAATGGCCCGAAGACCATAGGAAATGTGATGGCGAAACATCACATAATCGGGGTATAGTCTCCCACGTAGACAAAGAGACATCGCTCAATCGCTAGTCTAAATCACAAAAATGATCGTCATGATCATAAGGAAGTGTCAATCACACCAAGCCAGTAAATATATGAGTTTAGCTTCATGTCCCATAACCACTTGCTTAACTTAAATATTTACGAACGAGCTGTAAATCTTCACTAGGAAATTGTCACAAAAAGGGTTCAATCGAACAAGTCCAAGAGCTAACCGACGAAGTGAACGCAAGCGTTTCATACCACTCGTTTTACTAAGTCGTTTAAGTCGATTTCTCATTCGAGTGAAGTAAAGGCTTGTATATACTAGTAGATTGAAAATCGGTTTGAGAAAACGAACTTTTGATACTTAAAATAGTGTTGAAATCGCTTTGATGAAAGAGTTTTGATATTTACTATTAGTATTGAAACCTTCATATATCTTTAAAGTGACAAGTCATAAAACGATGGTAGAACAAATCAATTCACGTACGAAGACGTGAGTAAAGTCCAAAGAAGTCAATCCCAAAACCATCAAAGTAGAATTTCTGATAAATGTTTTTCAGAAGAGATTGCCTACGCAGAGTAATACGGGTTTCGACCTAGTGAAGGCAAGCGGTCTCGAGAAGCCAAACGACCTAAGGGAAGAATGCCACGCGAGCTAGCAGAAGAACAGGTCAAACGACCAAGTACTAACTCGCGAACGACTTACGACTTAAGGAAGGAATGCCACACGACCTAGCAGATAACAGGTCATTCGACCTAAGGGTAAGGTCGGTGGCGACCTACGACTTAACAAAGTCGAGCAACCTACGACTTAACGAAGTCAAGCGACCTACGACTTAGGGTCAAGCGACCTAAGAGGAGCAGCGGGAATGTTAGGTCTGAGACGACCTACGACTTAAGGTCATACGACCTAACAGTTGCGAGCTAGCGGAGTTGGCATGGCCGAGCGACTTAAGAGGAGCAGCGACCTACGACTTAACGATTTAAAGCCAACAACCTAGGACTTAAGAGTCATACGACCTAGGACTTAAGGGAGGCAAGAGACTTACGACTTAAGGGAGGCAAGCGACTTACGACTTAAGGGATAGGGTCATACGACCTAAGTCTTGAACGACTTAACGACTTAAGCCTTTAACGACTTAACGACTTAAGCCATTAACGACTTAACGACTTAAGCCAGGGCGAGCGAGCTAACAGCAAAACGACCTACGACTTAAGGCCTTTAACTCCTGAACGACTTATGCCTTAAGCCTCTATTCGAGCTACGAGCTAAGGCTGGAACGACCTGACTGGGTTCGCGACCTAACAAGGTGCGACCTAAGGTCTTGCGACCTAATGGAAAAAGGTTTTCGACCTAACAGTTAAAAGGTCCTACGACCTAGAGGAGAACAAGACCATGCGACCTAAAGTGCCACGCGACTTAGAGGTGAACGACCTAACGAGGTCCAGGGGAAGCGACCTAAAATGCTTCGACTTAAAGGTGCACGACCTAAGGTCTTACGACCTAACGACTTGACTAGGCACGCGACCTAACGAGTTAGCAAGGCACGCGACCTAACGACTTAAGCTTTGAACGACTCAAGGAGTTAACTCGCGAACGACCTAACACTTAACTCGTAAACGACTCAGGCCTTTAACTCGTGAACGACTCAGGCCAGGCGAACAGAAATGCACGCGCGCGACTTAAGCCCTTAACTCGTGAACGACTCACGACTTAGGCTTAACTCGTGGACGACTCAGCGAAGGCCAGAAACGACTTAAGGCCAGAAAAATCACCAAAACGCTGAAAATTGAAGTTTTTCGCCAATCCAATCCAAACCAAATGCAAATGTTGATGCAAATACAATAGGGGATCATTCCCAACAGTCCAAGATAGATATAGGCAAGATGTGAGATCAAAAATCTCACCTTTTCACGGAATTTGATGAAGATGAAGCTTGGGGCAAAGCAAAGATCAACCACAAGCTTGAATCAATGTCTTCACTTTGAATTTGGAGTTAGATGTTGAATTTGCTAAAGAACTTGAGCTTGGAATTTTAATTTCCTATTCCCTCCACCATTTTTGCTAAAGCTTCTAAGTTGATGAAGTGATGAAGAGAAGGAAGGGGTTGGGCTGAGTTAGAAGAGGTGCAGCCCAAACCAAAAGCCCAACACAAAAAGTGACGAAAATTTCACTATCTCCAAACATATCGAAGTTTACACTCAAAAAGATCGCAAACGTCATTTTGAACTCAATGGGGGTGGTCTCGAGTCCTAATTTGACCGTATGCAAAAAGTAGCTTTTCGGACTAACATCCGACTAACAATAAAATATTTAAACATAAAATCGATAAATATGCGGGTTGTTACAGACTCCCCTCCTTAAAGAAATTGCGTCCTTGCAATAAGTAAGATGTAAATAAAAGTAACAACCATAAAAGCATATTAACACAAAAAGAACTTGGGATTAAGAAGTTTACCTTAAAGAGCAGGAGAAAGCAATTCCGGATGTGTACGCTCGATGAATTCTCTAGTTTCCCAAGAGCAATCCTTAGGATTTGAGGACCATTGAACTTTAACAAGCGGAACATCTTTATTTCGAAGTCGTTTGGTCTCCGAAGCAATAATTCGAACAGGATGCTGCTCATAAGTTAAATTAGGTGAAACTTCAATCTCTTCCACAACACCGGGCTCAAGAGTAGAATCGGAATCCCGAAGGCACTTCCGTAATTGAGAAACGTGAAACACGTCATGCATAGCAGAAAACTGAGCCGGTAATGAAAGGCGATAAGCCATGGAACCAATACGCTCGGTGATAGGAAATGGCCCAATATATCGAGGCGCTAACTTTCCCGATCGACTGAAACGTACAACACCCTTCATTGGTGAAACACGAATAAATACAAGATCACCAACAGAAAATTCTAATTTCCTTCTTCGGTTATCGGCATAGGATTTTTGTCTACTCTGGGCTTCTTTCATCCTATGTCGAATAAGTTCAATCTTTTCTGTGGAATCTCGAATAAAGTCTGGTCCTAAAACCAGTTTCTCACCGGCCTCAAGCCAACAAGAAGGAGATCGGCATGGCCTTCCATAGAGTGCCTCAAAAGGAGCCATACCAATACTAGATTGGAAGCTGTTATTATAGGAAAACTCAACAAGTGAAATATGATCTTCCCAACTTCCACCAAAGTCAAGAACACAAGCACGAAGAAGATCTTCAAGTGTTTGATTCACACGCTCAGTTTGTCCATCGGACTGGGGGTGATAAGCGGTGCTAAAATTAAGCTTCGTTCCCAAAGCTTTTTGAAGACTCTTCCAGAATCCACTAGTAAACAATGGATCCCGATCACTAACAATGGAAGAAGGAACTCCATGCAGTTTAACAATTTCTTTGACAAAGAGTTTGGCCAGAAGAGGAACGGTTCGGTTTGACCGAATAGGAATAAAATGGGCGGATTTAGTAAGTCTATCAACAATCACCCATAAGCTATTATGACCCGAACGAGAACGGGGAAGGCCATCTATAAAATCCATGGAAATTTGATCCCACTTCCATACTGGAATTTCCAATGGTTGCAATAACCCACCTGGCCTTTGATGTTCAGCCTTAACAAGTTGGCAAGTCATGCAACACTTAACAAAGTTAGCGGTATCAGATTTCATTCCCTCCCAATAATAAAGTCGCTTCATATCAGCGTACATTTTACTGCTACCGGGATGAATGGAATACTTGGAACGATGAGAATCTTCTAGAACGTCTTTACGAAGATCACTAATATTTGGTACGATAAGTCTACCAAATTTTCGAATGCCGCCACGAGAGTCGATATCAAAGTCTTTCAAACCTTCAATATCGGTTTTATCCTTAAGATTTTGGCCAAGCAAAGCCAATTCAGGATCTAGCTGTTGAGCTTCAAGAATGCGGTCTAATAAAGAAGGACGAGCCTCAAGGCTACATAAAACAAGAGATGAACACAAATCGGAAACGCGATCTCGAATTTCACAAGTGGATAAAAGTTCGAGATCGTTCCATTCAGATATCATCATGGAAACAACCGCTTGTTGTTTTCGACTAAGTGCGTCGGCAACACGATTCCCCTTTCCGGGAGTGTAAAGAATGTCAAGATCATAAGAGGCAAGAAATTCGAGCCAACGCTGTTGACGCAAATTAAGTTCCTTTTGAGAAAATAAATATTTCAAAGACTTATGATCAGTATAAAGTATAAACTTTTCTCCCAAAAGATAATGTCGCCAAATTCGAAGGGCGAAAACAATAGCCGCGAGTTCTAAATCATGTGTGGCATATCTAGTCTCAACCGGCTTTAATTGCCTAGAAGCATAAGCAATAACACGTTCTTTTTGCATAAGAACGGCACCCAAACCAACGCGACTAGCATCGGTATAAACGACAAAGTCTAGATTCCCCTCGGGAATAATAAGAATAGGAGCATCAGAAAGGAGTTCTTTTAATTTCTGAAAAGAAGTTTCACATTTGTCCGACCAAATGTATTTAACACCTTTCTTTGTTAAGCCAGTAAGAGGTACGACAATCTTAGAAAAGTCTTTTATAAAACGGCGGTAATAACCTGCCAATCCGAGAAAGCTACGGATTTCAGTCACGCTCTCCGGTCTCTTCCAATTTTGAATCGCTTCAATCTTTGAAGGATCCACGGATATTCCGGATTCAGAAATAATATGACCGAGAAATTTCACACTAGATTGCCAAAAATGGCATTTAGAAAATTTTGCTTTTAGTTGATTGCTCCTAAGAGTTTCCAATACAATTCGAAGATGCTTTTCGTGTTCCTCCTCGGTTTTAGAAAACACAAGAATGTCATCAATAAAGATGAGAACAAACCGATCGAGAAAATCTTTGAAAACTCTATTCATAAGGTCCACGAAATAAGCCGGAGCATTCGTTAAACCAAATGGCATAACTAGCCATTCATAAGATCCATATCGCGTACGGAACGAAGTCAAAGGAATACTATCCTCTGCAATACGAAGCTGATGGAAACCGGTAGCCAAGTCCAATTGTGAAAATACTCTAGCACCAGTGAGTTGATCAAACAGGTCATCAATCCGAGGTAAAGGATATTTATTCTTAATAGTAAGATCATTAAGCTTGCGGTAGTCGACGCAAAGCCTAAGTGTACCATCAGACTTACTTACAAAAATAGCTGAAGCTCCCCAAGGCGAGGAACTAGAGCGAATAAGTTGCTTCGTCTCCAACTCGGATAGTTGTTTGCGCATCTCTTCGTTCTCCTTATTAGACATGCGATAAGGAGGACGGGTAATAGGTTGAGCTCCAGGTAAAAGGTTAATTTTGAACTCAATTGCTCGTTTAGGTGGTAATCCTAAAACGGGCTCAAAGATGTCGGAAAATTCATGAACGATGCGAATACGAGAAATGACATCCTCCTCATCATCATTGTCATCATCACGAGGATTTAAAGAATATAATGAAGCAACTAAAGCGGAATCCGAATCTTTAAGAATAATAGAAATCTGATCAACAGATTGCGGATGACGGAGATAAATAGTCCGCTCAGGACATAGGATATGAGCTTCATAACGAGTAAGCCAATCCATACCCAAAATCATTCCAAAGCCTAAGTAACGCATGACATGCAAATCGGCTAGGAAGGAAAAATCACATAAAATAATCTCTACGTCTTTACAAAGTAAACTAAGAGTTGCGGATCCACCAACCGGATTCGCAATTCTTAATGAAGTCATTAAAGCAGTAACACTTAAAGAAAAAGTATCGACAAGTTCTTTTGATATAAAAGAATGGGATGCACCCGTATCAAAGAGAACTCTAATTGGTTGATCATGAAAATAATATAATGCCATCAAGGACAGAATGTGACATACCTTGACGGCGAGATGTGTTACCAGGGGCTTGAGCCACATTAAGCTTTCCCTCCTTCTGTTGAAGCCTTTTGCATTGGTGCATATAATGATCTGTGCCTTTACAGTAGCGGCAAGAGCGGGGCTTTGGACACTTGTTCGAATAATGGCCCTTAACACCACAGTTGTAGCATTTGTTATCATCAGAGGAAAAAGTCTTTGCAGCAGGAGCTGCTTGTTTACCCTTTTTGTTCGGGTAAGGGCCTTTAAATTTGTTGGGCCTCTTTTTGTTGTTAAAGCTGGGTTTGGAAGCTACTACTTCAACATCACTTTCTCTATCAGCCTCTTCAAGGCGAAGAGCGATATCTACAATTTGGTCGAAAGAAACTTCTAACTTCAAAAGTAGTGGCTTCTTGAGGCTTTTGTTTAAGCCGTAAACGAACCTCTGGTTCTTCTTTAGTGGAGTATTTATATATTCGACCCCATATTTGGAAAGGGATTCGAATGATGCGACGTAATCCGCCACAGAAGCCTGACCTTGAACAAGGTCAATAAATCGCCGAGCCAGAGTTACCTTTTCAGCCTCGGGTACGAATTTCGATTCGAAGCGTTCCCGGAAGTGCTCCCAGGAGAGGTCCGCTTCATTAATTTCGGAAGTGAGAAGTTCATACCAATCCAATGCTCTCTCTTGGAGCATACTGGAAGCCACTTGAACGCGGTGCAGATCGATAAGGTTCATGCGAGAGAAGATTCGATCGCATGATTTTAACCAAGCTTGAACCTCGATAATAGGTTCGGAACCTTTGAAGGGCTTCCCACCCAAATTGGTGTAATCACTGCACAACCGTGCAAATCCCGACTTTGGGTGAGTAGGTTCCGGGTTAACTCCAGCTGCTTGGGCATTCGTCACTAACTCAAGAAGCTGTTGAGTTGTCATAAAAACTCCATCTCGAGGAGCAGCAGCAGATGTTCCAGCTCTGGGACGGCCTGGTCTTGACATCCTCTTCCTTTTCAAAGAAAGAAGAGAAAGAAGAAGGTTATTCACCAATGAACATCAAGCAATCTTGAATGATGAAATAAGGAATTATAAAGAAAACAGGATAAGTCGGTTCGAAGACTCGAACAAAATCCTGAAACACAACTCCTAAGGTGGACTTAGGACGATGATCCTTGTTAAGTTATTCTACATTGTTCCGAAGTTTGGCTCCGATACCAAGCTGTGACGCCCCACCTCTATACCCTCACTAACCAAGAACACTACGATGTAGTGCTGTCAATTAGCACGGAGAATAAGGCTGTGGAGGAGCGACCATCCATGTAACTTCTTTGTGCGAGCACCGATACGTCAGATAGAATAGAATGCATATCTTTTAAGGAGGAAATCCGACATACCGATACAAACACAAAGCTATCACACGGTGGCTATATATAATCTTCGGAAACAAACATAGAAATAATCATAACATAAATCAGTCACAGACATCCATATCACAAAGGCGGAAGAAGATATGAATAAATATATAACACATGAAAGTGTACATCAGAGTAGTGGTCAGAAAGATCCACGATAATACAAAAGAATAGCATCACGTGCTATACAAAAGAATAAGTACACAACATAGAGTCTATATCTCAAAGGTGTACATCCAAAAACTACTAATCTAAGTAGTTAGCCAAAAGTCAGAAATATCCTGAAGAGAAGTCAAGCAGAAGCACCTGTAACATCTCGGTCTGACCCGAGTATTATTTATAAGAAAATAATAAACGGATCAGTCTAACTATAAATATCAGATGATATGGTATACAGTATAAGGCATGACATGAACATGTAATAACCGTAGCAACATACTACTATAAGCATGTAAATGATAATCAACAAAAGATTAATCAATATCACAAGAATCTTCTCAAAGATAAAATAGGGTATCATACCCTAAACTTGTATTCATAACAAGTCAATAACACATGAATTCACCAATGCACAAAAACTGATATCATATCAATGAAAATCATGAAAATTGGTGAAGCACAAAATTCCAGAAATCATCATCAGAAATCCAGAAAACACATAAAGGGGGGGAGGCCTAACACATGAATGGGAGCATGAAGCTCACCTACGCGTAAACACATGACGAGAAGTTATCTCATGGAAGCTATCCATTAAATTTTCACACATGAATGGCCCGAAGACCATAGGAAATGTGATGGCGAAACATCACATAATCGGGGTATAGTCTCCCACGTAGACAAAGAGACATCGCTCAATCGCTAGTCTAAATCACAAAAATGATCGTCATGATCATAAGGAAGTGTCAATCACACCAAGCCAGTAAATATATGAGTTTAGCTTCATGTCCCATAACCACTTGCTTAACTTAAATATTTACGAACGAGCTGTAAATCTTCACTAGGAAATTGTCACAAAAAGGGTTCAATCGAACAAGTCCAAGAGCTAACCGACGAAGTGAACGCAAGCGTTTCATACCACTCGTTTTACTAAGTCGTTTAAGTCGATTTCTCATTCGAGTGAAGTAAAGGCTTGTATATACTAGTAGATTGAAAATCGGTTTGAGAAAACGAACTTTTGATACTTAAAATAGTGTTGAAATCGCTTTGATGAAAGAGTTTTGATATTTACTATTAGTATTGAAACCTTCATATATCTTTAAAGTGACAAGTCATAAAACGATGGTAGAACAAATCAATTCACGTACGAAGACGTGAGTAAAGTCCAAAGAAGTCAATCCCAAAACCATCAAAGTAGAATTTCTGATAAATGTTTTTCAGAAGAGATTGCCTACGCAGAGTAATACGGGTTTCGACCTAGTGAAGGCAAGCGGTCTCGAGAAGCCAAACGACCTAAGGGAAGAATGCCACGCGAGCTAGCAGAAGAACAGGTCAAACGACCAAGTACTAACTCGCGAACGACTTACGACTTAAGGAAGGAATGCCACACGACCTAGCAGATAACAGGTCATTCGACCTAAGGGTAAGGTCGGTGGCGACCTACGACTTAACAAAGTCGAGCAACCTACGACTTAACGAAGTCAAGCGACCTACGACTTAGGGTCAAGCAACCTAAGAGGAGCAGCGGGAATGTTAGGTCTGAGACGACCTACGACTTAAGGTCATACGACCTAACAGTTGCGAGCTAGCGGAGTTGGCATGGCCGAGCGACTTAAGAGGAGCAGCGACCTACGACTTAACGATTTAAAGCCAACAACCTAGGACTTAAGAGTCATACGACCTAGGACTTAAGGGAGGCAAGAGACTTACGACTTAAGGGAGGCAAGCGACTTACGACTTAAGGGATAGGGTCATACGACCTAAGTCTTGAACGACTTAACGACTTAAGCCTTTAACGACTTAACGACTTAAGCCATTAACGACTTAACGACTTAAGCCAGGGCGAGCGAGCTAACAGCAAAACGACCTACGACTTAAGGCCTTTAACTCCTGAACGACTTATGCCTTAAGCCTCTATTCGAGCTACGAGCTAAGGCTGGAACGACCTGACTGGGTTCGCGACCTAACAAGGTGCGACCTAAGGTCTTGCGACCTAATGGAAAAAGGTTTTCGACCTAACAGTTAAAAGGTCCTACGACCTAGAGGAGAACAAGACCATGCGACCTAAAGTGCCACGCGACTTAGAGGTGAACGACCTAACGAGGTCCAGGGGAAGCGACCTAAAATGCTTCGACTTAAAGGTGCACGACCTAAGGTCTTACGACCTAACGACTTGACTAGGCACGCGACCTAACGAGTTAGCAAGGCACGCGACCTAACGACTTAAGCTTTGAACGACTCAAGGAGTTAACTCGCGAACGACCTAACACTTAACTCGTAAACGACTCAGGCCTTTAACTCGTGAACGACTCAGGCCAGGCGAACAGAAATGCACGCGCGCGACTTAAGCCCTTAACTCGTGAACGACTCACGACTTAGGCTTAACTCGTGGACGACTCAGCGAAGGCCAGAAACGACTTAAGGCCAGAAAAATCACCAAAACGCTGAAAATTGAAGTTTTTCGCCAATCCAATCCAAACCAAATGCAAATGTTGATGCAAATACAATAGGGGATCATTCCCAACAGTCCAAGATAGATATAGGCAAGATGTGAGATCAAAAATCTCACCTTTTCACGGAATTTGATGAAGATGAAGCTTGGGGCAAAGCAAAGATCAACCACAGGCTTGAATCAATGTCTTCACTTTGAATTTGGAGTTAGATGTTGAATTTGCTAAAGAACTTGAGCTTGGAATTTTAATTTCCTATTCCCTCCACCATTTTTGCTAAAGCTTCTAAGTTGATGAAGTGATGAAGAGAAGGAAGGGGTTGGGCTGAGTTAGAAGAGGTGCAGCCCAAACCAAAAGCCCAACACAAAAAGTGACGAAAATTTCACTATCTCCAAACATATCGAAGTTTACACTCAAAAAGATCGCAAACGTCATTTTGAACTCAATGGGGGTGGTCTCGAGTCCTAATTTGACCGTATGCAAAAAGTAGCTTTTCGGACTAACATCCGACTAACAATAAAATATTTAAACATAAAATCGATAAATATGCGGGTTGTTACAAATTTGGCCATATAAAGAAGGATTATCTAAATCTCAAGAAGGAGAAAAATAGCTTCAAGAACAAAAATGAATGATTCTTTAAAAAGAAGAAGAAAGCTTTTCAGGTCACATGGGATGATTCAAACTCATCTTCATTGTGATGAATGGGATTTTCGACCCTCGGGAATCGACACCAATACATCCTCGGTATTCACATGCCACAAATTCAAGTGGCGAAAACCCTGATCGTTAAGGGTAGAAAGAAAATAAAGACAGAACATAATCTTACATGAATGGAATAACATATATTATTTCAATATATAATCTTTATAGCGGAAAATTTTAAATACATTTATCAGAGTTTAATAACATGTCAGTTATAAATATCTGTCCTTACAAATGCAGAACACAATAGTATGTGAGTGTGGTGGAAATGGATAACGATCTTCAGAAGAATCTTTTAACTCCATGCTTCGAACTCTTCCAAAATGTTCCAAACTAAACCTGACTACTAGGATTCCCGAAAAAATAGGGCACCCATAGTTTAAGGGAAAGAAAATAAACTCCAAGTCAGTCGTGAGATTGATGTGAGAAACTCAAAACATGATTTTTTGAAAACAAAAAGTATCTCATAAGACCATGCCATACATAAACAGGGAACATGTTTTTACCTTATGATAACCAAATCATTCTACGTAAAATCTAATGATATTATTTTAATAATTTCTTTGAAAACCTTTCAAATAGACATATCCAAATATCCAAAATGGTTGCATCGGTTAAATTTAACAACATAATAGGTTTACAACTAAAATCGAAGGAACTAATTGGAGATTTGGATTTCCAATGAATAGCGAGGTAAGTGACTACCTCCTATATAGTACATTTCTAGAAGAATGTAACGAGGATCGACATCTTTGAAACCTCTACGAAATAAGACCAGCCCTCCCAAAACCAACAAATGGTACAAATAGCACTGAATATGATATCACCCTGGCTGTTCCTAACCTATCCGAGAGCTCTCATACCATACACCACATTTTTTTTACTCGACGTCATAGCGGGCGAAAAATAAATCTAGAAATGTGATATCATACCCTAATGGTTATGATCCACTTAGCCTTAAAGCAATCCCTATTTCACAATTCTCGAGTGTGAGGCTAGAGGTAACGTTTACCTTTCCTAGAACATATTCACTTAAAATGACAAATTGCCATTTTTAGCAACACACTATTGATTTCAATAAAAGTACAATCTCTGAGCTCGTACGTCTCAGAGAAGGGTGTTAAGTATAAGAGGGGTTACCTCTTACAGCACCAACAGATGTATGTTTGTAGAGATCAATGTACTGTGATCCTAGAAATGCAATGTCAGACATTCGTCCATACAAGTTGTTCAAGAACAGGACAAACCAAAGGCACTCTCCTACCATTTCCTATCCGGCATTACCCCTAGGATTAGTGGTGAGTAGTCCTTGCATATGAAGATCCCAAAACGAAGGGACCATTGCCATTTATATATCTTGAAAGCTACATCGAAATTATCAACAAGTAGTCCTTCCATTATGAAGATCCCCGCCTTTAACTTTATTATCTTCAACATGAAGCTACCCCGGTTCCTTTGAACTAATCATCGATAAAAGATGTTAAGTAAATAGGTGCTTATCATTTTACTAATTACTTTGTCTTTATCAAAATATATTCTAGTGATATATATCTTTAAAACCTTTCTTTTTGGTATATACGGAATCATTAAACCTCATTTATCAAATTTTGTTTAGTTAAAACCTTTTTAAATCTTGGAGTAATTCCAAATCATTTCATCCTTTACTTAGGAAAATATCTCTGAATCTTTTATTTAAATTTTAACAAAGATTTCTCATTTCCAAATAATAATTTTTAAATGGGTCAAAAACAATGTTATTTAAGACATCTCTTATTGTAAACCCAAAAGGAATAATTTTAAGCAAAAGGATCCATAAGAATTAAAATAATTCCAAATCATTCATTTAAATCTTAACAAAATATTTCTTATTTCCAAGACATATCTTTTTAATAGGCTAAAACCATGTTATCTAAGATGGTAAATCCAAATTAGTTATTATTCAAATAAAACTGATCCATAGAAATTATACTAATTCTACTCAACATCAATTTATTTATTCAACCTTTACTATCCGTCAAATAGCGGTGAAATCACTTTTTAACTTCATACAGATTGTATGATTTCCCTCCTCAAGATTTAGTATCAAGTATAAGAAAATTATTGCTATATAATCCAAGTTGTATTAAAGTTGGAAAAACTAAATCTTTTATACTTGCCTCGTTTTCGACATTTCGACCTTATCTATTCCTTGCCCAGGAAAGAGGCCAGGTGAGCCAGGGTACTGGTTACTTCTGAACATCTCCTTAGTTTAAGCACCTTCCATCCGAATCTCACGAATAAAAAAATCCAGTCTACTCTTCGGCTTTGAGAGCCAAGATTAAATCACTAAATTATAACAGCTTTTCTTTAAATCATTTATTTAAATTCTTTTTAAATTAATTATAAAACCTCCAAATCATCTTTAAAATACTTAATTATTTATTTGAAAACTTCTATAAATGATTTGGGAAAGAGTACTTAAGTATAAAGCCATATTTCAAAAGTTATAAAAAGTGCTGTGAATAGTGTTTTTAAGCTTATTTGATCAAAACAACTTCTCGATCATTTAGAAATCCATTTTTATAACTCAAATCATTTTTAAAATATTTTAAAATATTTATATAATTTATTCCATATTTTTAAAGAATTAAAAATATCATTTTTAAAGAATTTATAGCTTTGGTTTTCGAACTGCCAAACCGCGACTATTTTGAAAACTTGTTTTGCTCATATTTCAAATATACCAAACAAAATCTCTATCCTTTTCTTTTGTTCAAAAACTATGATTATAAGAGTTTGGAAAAATTTTATTCCAAAGAATTCTGACTTCGAATCCACTATATAAATGGATTTAATTTTCTACGGCGTGAAATTGCGAACTGCCGTTACGGGACATGTCTATTTTTGACTAAATGTTCATAACTCATCAAAACTTCACCAAATTGGGTTTTAGTGTTCATAAAAAATTTATAAACCATTTTAAAGAGGTTTAACAATCTCATATACACCATTTCGTTTATTAAAGGAAAGTGATTTTTATTGTGATATTCGACGTGTATTAAACGTGATTCATTTCAATATCAATATAAACATATAATCAATATCCAAACTTGATGATCAAACATAGGAAAAAACCATAGCAATCATATCACTTCATAATTATATATATAGAGAGTTTCTCACCTTCATTGGTTTTTAATTTCATGAAAATTCGTTATAATTTCACTACGATTGAATCAAAGCCTACGGAATCGAGCTTTGGACTTTTGAATGGGCTTGGCTTATGCTTGCAAATGGAAGTGGGCTCGACCTTGGTGGTAGAAGATGGTGGCCGTGGGTTTTGAGTGGAGGAAGTAGTGATTTGCCTTGGTTTTGAAGTGGATTGCTTATGTATATCAACTTATATAAATTTAATTTCTTTTTGCAATGTTTTTCATCATAATTTTCTTAAATTAGGAAGGCATTGAAAGGCTTGAGAATGAGGAAGAAGATAAAGTACAATAGTGTGTAAAGTTATGAAGAGAATGGTGGGTATTTATAAGAAACTTTAAAAATAAATATTTAAATGCATAATTACTCTTTTGCCCCTTGCCCCCACCCAATGCATCACCATCAAGGCACACGGCTATGCCACCCCACCTTGTGCCTCCATGTGTGTGGTGTGTAAGTGAGTTGATGTTTGCTTTTTAGTGTAGAAAATATCTTGGATATTTATACTTTTTACTATATTTAAATTCTAATGTAAATGGTAAGTATATTTGTATGTATATATGTGTTCATGTATATGTTAGGGTGTATATGTGTATGTTATATATGTGCATAAGACATATAACAAGGTTGCAACAACTTTGAACAACTTCCATTCGTTAAACCGTTGAAAATTGAGAAGCCGATTTTCGGTCACATTTTCACTTATAAATTATTTACATATAAATATAAACAAAATTTGAAAACTAATCTCCCATCATTATAAATTAATTACAACAATCTCATTTGAATTATAAAAACATATAAATTAATATTAAATATGTTTACAAAAAGTGATGTTACATCGATAAAGCAATATGAATTTTCTTATATTTTCAAATCAGGTATATATTTTTATAAAACTATTAAATATGATTTTCTATCACTATATAACTAATTAAAATGAATTATCATCATTTTAAAAATATTTATTAAATCATTAAATCTCAATTTAAATTCATAAATCAATTATTAAATACAATGTCATTATTGATGATGTCATAAATATATTTTATTCCCAAAAATAAAATAAATAATTTTATTTCATATTCTTGTTTAAACGAATAAATAAGTGTATATATCCAGCTTCGTGTGTGACTTTTGATAATTATAGAGATGCTTATTGATAAAACGGTTTTCGGTCATTTTATTGATATTTTTCAAAGTATATATTTTTGTAAATACTTATTCAAACTAAGATTACCATCATTATCTATTGTTCAAGACAGCATAATCTATGTTAAAAATCTTATATTTGAATCTTTTTAATAATAAATATAGTTTAACCAAGTGATAAATTTACGGGTCGTTATATTCATCCTCAGAAAGTGAAAGCGATTTGAAACATACAAATGTTTGGTTCATCGCTTCAAACAACGATGTGACCGATATTTCTTTTGATGATCTTGTAGAAATTAATTCAAAATTATTAGACAAATTAAAAGGTCTTAAAAGAATGTATAAAGAAACCTAAGAAAACTAAATAAGATAGAATCAGGAGTAGACTTATTAAAAGATGAAAAGACACTTTTAGAAGAACTAGCTAAATCACAAGAATCTTGCGATAATTTGACATCTCAAAACACTATCCTAAGTAGTGAAGTTGATAATTGTAAAAATGAGAATCCTAAATTAGCAAAAGAAAATTGTAATTTAAGTTATAATATTGATTTACTTGGTATAGAGATTAAAGTGCTTAGAAATAATTTTGAAAATCTATCCACGAATGTCTTAAATTTTAATAAAGGAAGAGAGAATTTATCTAAAGTTATAAAAAGCTCACAATCTCCCACTAATAAAAAGGGTCTAGGATCTAAAAAATTGATCAAGTTAAAATTTAGTCCTAAACACCATAGTTCACTATATACTAATTTCAAGAAGGACCGGAAAGGAAAGTTAGTCAATCAAAACCTATTACTGAAAGTAATAAATCCATTAAGATATGGGTTCCAAAAGCAAACAATCATCACTTTCGAAATAAGTATATAGAAACATTTATATCCAATGTAGATAAAACTTCTAATTTTATTTTTAAAGGGAACACCAAATCCTCTTGGGTATGGTTTCCTAAGGCCTAACTCTTAGGACCATAATGTGTGAAGTGAGTACAAATTCAAATTAATTTTTTTGCAGGTACCAAATAACAAAAGAGGCAAATGGATACTCGATAGTGGTTGCTCTAATCATATGACGGTGAACAAAGAAATTCTATCAACCATTACCTACTCAGATGGAGGAACCGTCACTTTTGGAAATAACTCCAAAGGATAGGTTATTTGAAAAGGTGATGTGAGCAATTATGGTATATCTAATTCACCATTTATTAAAAATGTTTTATTATTTAAGACTTAAAATACAATCTACTTAGCATTAGTCAACTTTGCGACAAAGATTTTAATATTTCATTTGAACAAGATATGTAATATTTTTGACCAAAATAAAATTTTAAAATTTGAAGGATTAAGAAAAGAAATATTTATTTTTAAATTTGAAAATAAATTATAACATTGATATATGTTTAATGGCTAAAGACAATGATCCTTGGCTTTGGCACAAAAGATTTTGTCACATTAATTTAAATCCATAAGTAAACTATTTAAAAATGATTTAGTAAAAGGTTTACCAAAAATGAATTTTAGATTGAATAACTTATGCAATGCTTGTCAATTAGGAAAATTAACAAAATCTTATTTTAAAACTAAGAAAATAATTTTTACTTTACAGCCACTGGAATTACTTCATTCGGATCTTTTCGGGCCGACTCAAGTATAATTAATAAACCATAACAAATATGTTTTTGATATAGTAGATGATTTTTCTAGATATACTGGACATTATCTTTGAAAAATAAAAAAGACACTTACTAAACCTTTAAAATCCTTGCAAAAAAATACATAATATAAAGAGTTTAAAAATTAAAAATATTAGAAGTGCATATAGTGGTGAATTTGAAAATGAACCATTTAATAATTTTTCTAATAAAAATGTATTAGCTACAATTTCTTATCTGTTAGAACTCTACAAAAAAATGGTGCTGTAGAAAGGAAAAATAGAACGCTATAGGAATGCGCTAGAACTTTACTAAGTAGTAGCCAATTACCAAAGAACTTTTGGGCAGGAGTTGTGTCTACTACTTGTTATGTTCTAAATCGTGTCACTATAAGATGTAACAACCCGCATATTTTACGATTTGAATATTTAAATGTTTTATTTAAATATAGAATTGTTAATCGAATTGTAGTCCGAAAAGCTACTTTTTGTAAACAGTCGAATTAGGGCTCGAGACCACCTCCATTGAGTCCAAAATGGCGTTTACAACTTTTTTGAGTATAAGCATCGATATGTTTGGAGTAAGTTGAAATTTTGCTATTTTCTGTTGGGTTTTGGGTTTGGGTTTCAGCCCACTAACCCATCTTAATACCCTAACTCAGCCCCTTCCCTCTTCATTCATCCTCATTTCCTAATACATTCAAGCTTAAGTAAAAATGGTGAGAGGAATGGCAAATTAGAAATTCCTAAACCCTAGTTTCTCTTGCAAATACAAATTCTTGCTCCAAATTCAAAGAGAAGCTTAGGCGAGCCTCATCTTCATCTTCTCCAACTCATTCTCTTTTTAATTTCAGAAATTTCCTAAACCTAACTTAGAAAATGTTCTTCTTTTGAGCTTAGATTCAAGCTTCTTGAGTTGAGGTTGAAGAGTAGTTGACCTTCCTTTGCTTTCAAGCTTCTCCTTCATCGTTTTTGGGTTTAAAGGTGAGATTTTTATCTCACATCTTTGTCTATAACTATCTTTGATTGTTAGGTATGAATTCCTAACATCTTTACATGTTCATTTGATCTTGATTTGGATTGGTTTGGTGAACATTTCAATTTTTAGTGTTTTGAAGTCTAAAACTCTAAAAATCTTAGCTTTGATGTTTGATCATGCTTTTGGAGGTGTATAGAAGAGCCAATAGGGTTGGGTTGTCGATTGGCCTAAACCCCTAGCGCCATTGCTCGTCCAGTTGCAAATTGGAAGAGTTTGCTCTTCATTTAATAGGCTAAAAAACAACCCCAGTGCCAGTCAGTCGACTAGACCTCTGTAACCAGTCGACTGGCTGTAGCATATAAGTGTTCCTGGGACTGTCAACAGAGGCTGGAAGTCTGTGTTTTCTGCAATCAATTGACTGGCCTCTGTAATCAGTCGACTGACTACAAAAAATGAAACCTCCGGGTTTCTGGATCAGTCGACGATCTAAGAGGGCCAGTCGACTGACCTGCTTGTATGCAGTCTATTTTGCCTATTTAGCCTATTTTGCTTGAGATTCCAATTTTTATCGATTCGTGATTATCTGATTTGTTGTTATCATTTATTATTGACTTTGATGACTTCTTTTCAAGATTTTTTAGAATATCCATTTTGATGGATTCGGTATCGATTTCTTTGGATTTGATTCACGTCTTCGAATGTGGATTTTTGTGATTGATTGTTTCTACAATCATTTCTGTGATTTGTCACTTTTAAAACACAAAGGTTTCTATACTAATAGTAAATATTCAAACTCTTTTACAAAGATGATTTCAACTCTATTTTTTTAAATACAAAGCTCGTTTATAAAACTATTTTCCAATCTATTAGTATATACAAACATTTTCCTCATTCGTATGAGAAATCTAATTAAACGGCTTAGCAAAACAAGTGGTATGAAACGCTTGCATTTACTTCGTCGGTTAATTTTTTGGACTTGTTCGATTGAAACTCTTGTGACAATTTTCGAGTGGAAATCTACAATCTGTTCGTAAATATTTAAGTCAAGTCAGTGGTTATGGGACATGAAGCTAAACTCATTTATTTACTAGCTTAGTGTAATCGACACTTCTTATTGATCGATGATGATCATTTTGTGGTTTAGACTAGCGATATGCGATGTCTCTTTGTTCGCATGGGGGACTGTACCCCATTCTGTGGAGCTTCGGCTCATTTTTATAGGCTAGCGACCTATGACATTTATTGAGTTTGGTTCATCCGGCGTACCGTTGTACTACGTCGTTGTTCTGGCTTATTTGAGTTTCAGGTTCCTTGGGCGTACCATTGTACTACGTCGTTGCACCGGCTCTATGGTTAGCGACCATGGGATAGCGTCCCGTTTTGTGATACACGTGTTTGGTGAGTTTTCATGCTCCCGTTTGTGAAAGGCCTCCCCCTTTTGTGATTTCTGGATTTCTAATTGATGATTTCTGGAATTTTTGTTTCACCTCTTTTTGTGATTGGCAATTATATTTTTGTCAATATTTTGTGTTTGATGAATAAAATAAAGAATATGACATTCTTTTTGGTGCTTTGAGATTCTTGAGATATTGTATGATTTTGTTGATGTTTAAAGTATACAAGTCACTGTATGACATTTTTGTTATCATACGTTTTTGGTCATATCTCGTATCCTATCTCATTTTATATGATATTTATAGCTTGACTGATCCGTTTATTATTTTCTTATTAAATAATACTCGGGTCAGACCGAGGTGTTACATGTGCTCCTACTTGACTCCTTATCTGGGATCATCTTCTGACTTTTGTCTAACTACATTACATTTGTAGTTTTTGTTGTTATACATTTGAGATATAGACTCCATGATGTATACTTATTCTTTTGTTAGCACTTGTACCTATTCTTTTGTGATGTAGTGGATCTTATATGACCACCACTTTGATGTACACTTTCATGTGTTATATTCATATCTGTTTCCGCCTTTGTGATATGAACTATCTGTGACTGATTTGTGTTATGCTTATTTCTATATTTGTTTCCAAAGGCCTCATAGCCACTATGTGGTAGCTTTGAGTTAGTATCGGATATGTCGGATTTCCTCTTAAAATGATATGCATGTTATTCTATCTGACATATCGAAGCTCGCACAAAGCAATTACATGGATGGTCGCTCCTCAACCGCCTTATTCTTCGTGCTAGTTGACGGCATACCCCGTAGTGTCCTTGGCTAGCGTGAGTATAGAGGTGAGGCGTCACAGCATGGTATCGGAGCCAAACTTCGGAACAATGTAGAATAATCTAGCAAGGATCATTGTCCTAAGTCTTTCTTAGGAATCGTGCCATAGGATTTAATTCGAGTCTTCACACCGTTCTATCCTATTTTCTTTTGTGATGCCTTGTTGTATCAATCAAGTTTGTTTGGTATTCATTTTGAGAATAACCTTTTTCCTCTTCTTTCTTTCTTTCTTAAAGAAGAGAAATGGTTAGACCAGGCCGTCCCAGCGCCGGTCAATCTAGTGCCACTCCTCAAGATGGAGTATTTGTGACAGCTCAACAACTTTTAGATCTTGTAAAAAATGCTCAAGCAGCCGGACCTATTCCAGAGCCTACTCACCCAAAGTCTGGATTTGCACGCTTGTGCAGTGATTCCACCAACTTGGGTGGAGGGCCATTCAAAGGTTCCGAGAGCGTTATTGAAGTCCAAGCTTGGCTTTGAACATGCGACCGCATCTTTTCTCGCATGAATCTTATCGATCTGCATAGAGTCCAAGTGGCTTCTAGTATGCTCCGAAAGAGAGCATTAGACTGGTACGAGCTTTTAATCTCTGAGATTATTGAAGCGGACCTTACTTGGGAGCAATTCCGAGAAAGGTTCAAGTTGAAATTCGTGCCGGAAGCTGAAAAAGTATCTCTAGCTCGACGCTTCATTGACCTTGTTCAAGGTGAATCTTCGGTGACGGACTACGTCGCATCCTTCGAATCTTTATCTAAATATGGGGTTGAGTATATTAACACCCCATTGAAGAAAAATCAGAGATTCGTTTATGGCTTGAATAAGAATCTCAAAAAGCCATTACTTCTGAAATTGGAAATTTCTTTTGATTAGCTAGTTGATATCGCTATTCGACTCGAAGAGGCCGATAAAGAAGGTGATGTTGAAGTCAAACACAACATCAATAAGAAGAGACCTTTTAAATTCAAGCCTAATCCCAACAAAAAGGGGAAGCAAACAACTTCGGTAGCAAATACTCCTAACTCTCGTCATGGAGAATGTTACAATTGTGGTTCTAAGGACCATTATGCAAACAAGTTTCCGAAGTCCCTTTTTTGCCGCTATTGCAAGAGTTCGGGTCATACTATTTCTTTGTGTCCCAAACTTCAAGGCAAGAAGGAAGCCAAGCTAAATGTTGCACAAGCCCCTTCTAACACTTCTCGTGATCAAAGTATTTCTCATTCTATCCTTGATGGCATTATCATATTTCATGATCTTCCTATTCGAGTTCTTTTTGATACGGGTGCATCTCACTCTTTTATATCAAAAGAACTTGTTGATGCTTTGTCTTTGAATGTTATGGGCTTGATGGCTTCTTTGAGAATTGCAAATCCGGTCGGTGGATCCGCAACACTTAGTTTACTTTGTAAAGATGTTGAGATTATTTTATGTGATTATTCTTTCCGAGCCGATTTGCATGTTATGCATTACTTAGGCTTCGGAATGATTTTGAGAATGGATTGGCTTAACCGTTATGAAGCCCATATCATATGTCCTGATCGGACTATCTATCTTCAACATCCTCAATCTGTTAAGTAGATTTATATTGTTCTTCAAGATTCGGATTCCAATTTGGTTGCATCTTTATATTCTCTAAATCCACTTAATGATGATAATGATGATGAGGAAGATGTTATTTCCCTCATTCACGTTGTTCATGAATTTTCCGATATATTTGAGCCCGTTTTAGGATTGCCACCTAAGCGAGAAATCGAGTTCAGAATTAATCTTATCCCTGGAGCTCAACCTATCACTCGTCCTCCTTATCGTATATCCAATAAGGAAAATGAGGAGATGTGAAAACAATTATCCGAATTGGAAGTAAAACATTTTATTCGTTCTAGTTCCTCTCCTTGGGGAGCTTCTGCTATCTTTGTGAAGAAATCCGATGGTACACTTAGGCTATGCGTTGACTACCGCAAGCTTAACGATCTCACCATCAAGAATAAATATCCCTTGCCTCGGATTGATGATTTATTCGATCAACTTAGTGGTGCTAAAGTCTTTTCACAGTTAGACTTAACAACCGGTTTTCATCAGCTCCGTATTGCAGAGGATAGCATTCCTTTGACGTCGTTCCGTACTCGTTATGGATCTTATGAATGGCTTGTTATGCCATTTGGTTCAACGAATGCTCCAGCTTATTTCGTCGACCTTATGAATCGAGTTTTCAAAGACTTCCTCGATCGATTTGTTCTCATCTTTATAGATGATATTCTTGTTTATTCTAAAATCGAGGAAGAGAATGAAAAACATCTTCGGATTATGTTGGAAACTCTTAGGAGCAACCAATTGAAAGCAAAATTTTCTAAGTGCCACTTTTGGCAACCTCGTGTGAAATTTTTAGGACACATCATTTCTGAATCCGGAATTTCCATGGATCCTTCAAAGATTGAAGCAATTCAAAATTGGAAGAGACCGGAGAGTGTGACGGAAATTCGTAGCTTCCTTGGATTGGTGGGTTATTACCGTCGTTTCATTAGAGACTTTTCTAAAATTTCCGTACCTCTTACTAGTTTGACAAAGAAAGGAGTTAAATACATTTGGTCAGACAAATGTGAAGCTTCTTTTCAGAAATTAAAAGAACTCCTTTCCGATGCTCCTATTCTTGTGATTCCCGAAGGGAACCAAGACTTTATTGTTTACACCGATGCTAGTTGTGTTGGTTTGGGAGCCGTTCTCATGCAAAGGGAACGTGTTATTGCTTATGCTTCTAGGCAATTAAAGTCTGCCGAGACTAGATATGCCACTCATGATTTAGAGCTCGCGGCTATTGTTTTCGCCCTTAGAATTTGGCGTCATTATCTTTTGGGAGAGAAATTTGTTCTCTACACCGATCATAAATCTATGAAGTATTTATTTTCTCAAAAGGAACTTAATTTGCGTCAACAACGTTGGCTCGAGCTCCTTACATCTTATGATCTTGATATTCTTTATACTCCCGGAAAGGGAAATCGTGTTGCCGATGCCCTTAGTCATAAGCAACAAGCGGTTGTTTCCATGATGATTTCCAAATGGAATGATCTCGAGGTTTTGTCCACTTGTGAGATTCGAGATCGTGAATCCGATTCATGTTTGTCTCTTGTTTTGTGCAGCCTTGAGGCTCATCCTTCTCTTTTAGACCGCATTCTTGAAGCCCAAAAGCTTGATCCTGAATTGGCTCTTCTTAGCCAAAGTTGTAGGGATAAAATTGATATTAAAGGTTTGAAAGACTTTGATATTGATGCTCGTGGCGGTATTCGAAAATTTGGTAGACTTATTGTGCCAAATCTTTGTGATCTTCGAAAAGACATTTTAGAAGATTCTCATCGTTCTAAATTTACCATTCATCCCGGTAGTAGTAAAATGTACACGGATATGAAGCGACTTTATTATCGGGATGGAATGAAATCCGATATTGCTAACTTTGTTAAGTGTTGCATGACTTGCCAACTCGTAAAGGCCGAGCATCAAAGGCCCTGTGGGTTATTGCGACCTTTGGACATTCCAGTTTGGAAGTGGGATCAAATTTCCATGGATTTTATTGATGGTCTTCCCCGTTCTCATTCGGGTCATGATAGTCTATGGGTGATTGTTGATAGACTTACAAAATCCACCCATTTTCTTCACGTTCGGTCTAATCGGACCGTACCACTTTTGGCCAAACTCTTTGTCAAGGAAATTGTAAAATTGCATGGAGTTCCTACTTCTATCGTTAGTGATCGTGATCCATTGTTTACTAGTGGATTTTGGAAAGGTCTTCAAAAAGCTTTGGGAACAAAGCTTAATTTTAGCACCGCTTATCATCCTCAGTCAGATGGACAAACCGAGCGTGTGAATCAAACTCTTGAAAATCTCTTTCGTGCATATGTTCTTGATTTTGGTGGAAGTTGGGAGGATCATATCTCTTTTGTTGAGTTTTCCTATAATAATAGCTTCCAGTCTAGTATTGGTATGGCACCTTTCGAGGCACTATACGGAAGGCCATGCCGATCTCCTTCGTGTTGGCTTGAAGCCAGTGTGGTTTTAGGTCTAGATTTTATTCATAATGCCACAGAAAAGATTGACCTTATTCATCACAGGATGAAAGAAGCTCAAAGTAGACAAAAATCCTATGCCGATAATCGAAGAAGGAAATTAGAATTTTCTGTGGGAGATTTTGTATTTATTCGTGTTTTACCTATGAAGGGTTTTGTGTGTTTCAGTTGATCGGGAAAATTAGCACCTCGATATATTGGTCCAATCCCCATCACCGAGCGCGTTGGTTCCATGGCTTATCGCCTTTTATTACAGGCTCAATTTTCTACAATTCATGACGTATTCCACGTCTCTCAACTACGGAAATACCTTTGAGATTCTGATTTTGTTCTTGAGCCCGGTGTTGTTAAAGAAATTGAAGTTTCGCCTAATTTGACTTATGAGCAACATCCTATTGGTATCATAGCTTCGGAGGTCAAACGCCTTCGAAATAAAGATGTTCCGCTTGTGAAAGTTCAAGGGTCCTCAAATCCTAAGGATTGCACTTGGGAATCTAGAGAATTCATCGAGCGAACACATCCGGACTTACTCTCTCGTGCTCTTTGAGGTGAACTTCTTAATTCAAATTTCTTTTGCGTTGCTATGCTTTTATGGTTGTTACTTTTTATATTTTCTTCTTAAATATTGCGAGGACGCAATTTCTTTAAGGAGGGGAGTCTGTAACAACCCGCATATTTTACGATTTGAATATTTAAATGTTTTATTTAAATATAGAATTGTTAATCGGATTGTAGTCCGAAAAGCTACTTTTTGTAAACAGTCGGATTAGGGCTCGAGACCACCTCCATTGAGTCCAAAATGGCGTTTACAACTTTTTTGAGTATAAGCATCGATATGTTTGGAGTAAGTTGAAATTTTGCTATTTTCTATTGGGTTTTGGGTTTGGGTTTCAGCCCACTAACCCATCTTAATACCCTAACTCAGCCCCTCCCCTCTTCATTCATCCTCATTTCCTAATACATTCAAGCTTAAGTAAAAATGGGGAGAGGAATGGGAAATTAGAAATTCCTAAACCCTAATTTCTCTTGTAAATACAAATTCTTGCTCCAAATTCAAAGAGAAGCTTAGGTGAGCCTCCTCTTCATCTTCTCCAACTCATTCTCTTTTTAATTTTAGAAATTTCCTAAACCTAACTTAGGAAATGTTCTTCTTTTGAGCTTAGATTCAAGCTTCTTGAGTTGAGGTTGAAGAGTAGTTGATCTTCCTTTGCTTTCAAGCTTCTCCTTCATCGTTTTTGGGTTTAAAGGTGAGATTTTTATCTCACATCTTTGTCTATAACTATCTTTGATTGTTAGGTATGTATTCCTAACATCTTTACATGTTCATTTGATCTTGATTTGGATTGGTTTGGTGAACATTTCAATTTTTAGTGTTTTGAAGTCTAAAACTCTAAAAATCTTAGCTTTGATGTTTGATCATGCTTTTGGAGGTGTATAGAAGAGCCAATAGGGTTGGGTTGTCGATTGGCCTAAACCCCTAGCGCCATTGCTCGTCCAGTTGCAAATTGGAAGAGTTTGCTCTTCATTTAATAGGCTAAAAAACAACCCCAGTGCCAGTCAGTCGACTAGACCTCTGTAATCAGTCGACTGGCTGTAGCATATAAGTGTTCCTGGGACTGTCAACAGAGGCTGGAAGTCTCTGTTTTCTGCAATCAGTCGACTGGCCTCTGTAATCAGTCGACTGACTGCAGAAAATGAAACTTCTGGGTTTCTGGATCAGTCGACTGATCTCAGAGGCCCAGTCGACTGACCTGCTTGTATGCAGTCTATTTTGCCTATTTAGCCTATTTTGCTTGAGATTCCAATTTTTATCGATTCGTGATTATCTGATTTGTTGTTATCATTTATTATTGACTTTGATGACTTCTTTTCGGGATTTTTGAGAATATCCATTTTGATGGATTCGGTATCGATTTCTTTGGATTTGATTCACGTTTTCGAATGTGGATTTTTGTGATTGATTGTTTCTACAATCATTTCTGTGATTTGTCACTTTTAAAACACGAAGGTTTCTATAGTAATAGTAAATATTCAAACTCTTTTACAAAGATGATTTCCACTCTATTTTTAAATACAAAGCTCATTTATAAAACCGTTTTCCAATCTATTAGTATATACAAACCTTTTCCTCATTCGTATGAGAAATCTAATTAAACGGCTTAGCAAAACAAGTGGTATGAAATGTTTCGTTTACTTCGTCGGTTAATTTTTGGACTTGTTCGATTGAAACTCTTGTGACAATTTTCGAGTGGAAATCTACAATCTGTTCATAAATATTTAAGTTAAGCCAGTGGTTTTGGGACATGAAGCTAAACTCATTTATTTACTAGCTTAGTGTAATCGACACTTCATATTGATCGATGATGATCATTTTGTGGTTTAGACTAGCGATATGCGATGTCTCTTTGTCCGCGTGGGGGACTGTACCCCGTTCTGTGGAGCTTCGGATCATTTTTATAGGCTAGCGACCTTTGACATTTATTGAGTTTGGTTCATCCGGCGTACCGTTGTACGTCGTTGTTCTGGCTTATTTGAGTTTCAGGTTCCTCGGGCGTACCGTTGTACTACGTCGTTGCACCGGCTCTATGCTTAGCGACCATGGGATAGCGTCCCGTTTTGTGATACACGTGTTTGGTGAGTTTTCATGCTCCCGTTTGTGATAGGCCTCCCCCTTTTGTGATTTCTGGATTTCTAATTGATGATTTCTGGAATTTGTGTTTCACCTCTTTTTGTGATTGGCAATTATATTTTTGTCAATATTTTGTGTTTGGTGAATAAAATAAAGAATATGACATTCTTTTTGGTGCTTTGAGATTCTTGAGATATTGTATGATTTTGTTGATGTTTAAAGTATACAAGTCACTGTATGACATTTTCGTTATCATATGTTTTTGGTCATATCTCTTATTCTATCTCATTTTATCTGATATTTATAGCTAGACTGATCCGTTTATTATTTTCTTATTAAATAATACTCGGGTCAGACCGAGGTGTTACAGGTGCTCCTACTTGACTCCTTATCTGGAATCATCTTTTGACTTTTGTCTAACTACATTACATTTGTAGTTTTTGTTGTAATACATTTGAGATATAGACTCCATGATGTATACTTATTCTTTTGTTAGCACTTGTATCTATTCTTTTGTGATGTAGTGGATCTTATATGACCACTACTTTGATGTACACTTTCATGTGTTATATTCATACCTGTTTCCGCCTTTGTGATATGAACTATCTGTGACTGATTTGTGTTATGCTTATTTCTATATTTGTTTCCGAAGGCCTCATAGCCACTATGTGGTAGCTTTGAGTTAGTATCGGATATGTCGGATTTCCTCTTAAAATGATATGCATGTTATTCTATCTGACATATCGGAGCTCGCACAAAGCAATTACACGGATGGTCGCTCCTCAACAGCCTTATTCTTCATGCTAGTTGACGGCATTACCCCGTAGTGTCCTTAGCTAGCGTGAGTATAGAGGTGGGGGCGTCACATAAGACCTCTTACTAAACACACAACATACGAACTATTTAATGGTAGAAAACCAAATAATGTCTATTTTAGAAATTTCAATTCAAAATGTTTTATCTTAAATACAAAAGAATAATTGGGAAAATTCAATCCAAAATTCGATGAAGGTATATTCGGAACTGTAACGTCCCGTTTTTCCGTACTCTTTGAATCGACAATAAACCACACATGTCTAACTCAAATTTCACGAAAAGATGGATCATTAAGGGTAGAAAGAAAATAAAGACAGAACAGAATCTCACATGAATGTAATAACATATATTATTTCAATAATAATCTTTACAGTGGAAAATTTTAAATACAATATCAGAGTCTAACCTAGATTCAGCTTGGATAGTTATAACACATGCCCTCACAAATGATGATAAACAACAAAACAAATGCAATAGATGTAGCACATAATAGAATACGTCCATACGATGATGAAGATCTCCAGCTCTCCTCTGTAAACTCCAACCATCTTCAACTCAACCTGAAACTACTCGGATCTGACCCGAGTATTAAAAATACCCGGATCAGGCTTGATAAACCAGCGTGAGATACTCAAAATTTTAAATGTATAGATCATGACGATGTTATCAAAATCTTTGAAAAGAAGGGTATCTCATAAGACCACGCCCACACATAAATACAAACGGGTTTTTACCTTTGATAACCAAAACACTTTTATACCAAAATATACTTGATATTATTTTTAATGACATTCCTTTGAATACACTTTCAAATAAACTTATTCAAATAAGGTATCAATATCTGGACTAAGTCTAAGGTAATATATCCGGACTAGTCCAACGGAATATACTGAACGGAATATATGATACCAGAAAGGGGTAGCTGAAATGTTAACACGTCATTATAGATATTTTGGGACTACAATCAAAACCGTAAATCTCGTATTGGGTTTGGATTTCCAACATGATAAGGAACTAGTGGCCTTTTCTCCGATCCACGCATAACAAACAAAGTTCCCACGGTGCCTTAATCGCTTTTCTCAAACTAGTCACTTGGAACTGTACTTGCTATACTACCACTGATAACTGGTAGTTCCCTGCTTTTCTCAAGCTAACTACTTTACCCAAAATGGGGCAATAAATGCCTTGAGGGACGTATCCCCCAAAGGACCCAATGTATTAGAAACCACCATACATACTCACTTATTCCGAATTTGTGTCTATCAGACCACATAGTATCCCATATCATCTTCTGGGATGTGAGGCTAGTGAGGCTACGCTCAATTTATTCAAAGCCACGTTTTTCATAAAAAACCACGCTTTGATCATAATAGGTTCCACTTTAAATGCCACATTGCCATTCCTTTGATCACTATTTGACTCCCACAAGCATACAACCTCTGAGCTCATATGTCTCAGAGAAAGGTGTTAAGCTAAGTGAAGTTGCCTTCTCTGCCACCAAGCAGATGTACATTTGTAAAAGTCAAACATTGTGTTTCAGAAATGCAATGTCAGACATTCGTCCATACAAGTTCGTTTGGGACTAAGCAAAACCGAAGGCACTTTCCTTGGCCATTACTAGGCAAGAAGCCCTTGCAATCCGAAAAATCTCCACAATGAGGAGACCACTGCTATAAATAACTCTATAATGGGAGCGACCCAGAGCATGTCAACAATCAGTCCTTATGCTATGAAGATCCACGGTCTTTAATAACCATCATCTTCAATATGTCTTCACTTTAGAACGTATACATTGGTTCGAAGTGGTTTTCGGATAGGGATCACCCAAATTCGACACCGGTTCCTTTGAAGCCAATCATCGCTTTAAAAGATGTTAAGTTCATATATGGATATCACTCATCAATCAATTACTTCATCTTTTATTTAAATCAAATATCTTTCTTAGATATACTCTTTTCAATTTATTCCATTTTCTTTTCAAGGGTATATGGAATCGTTAAGCCTCATTTATTAAATCATTTAGTTTATTTAAACCTTTCTTAAATCCTGGAATAATTCCAAATCATTTTCTCTTTTACTTAGGAAAACCTTTCCAAATCATTCATTAAATCTTAATCAAAGATTTTTTATATGTAAGTTATAACTTTTAATTTAGGGAAAATATTCCCAAATCATTCATTGAATTTTAATCATAGATTTCGTTTTTAACTTCAAATCATATTCATGCAAATCGAAGATTTTCATAACAGAGTACTACTGCCACCTTAGATATGATAAATTTCCAGGGACTAATGGCAAGTAATCCTACATCATGAAGATCTTCGTCTTCAATGATCTTTGTCTTCAATATGTTTTATTTCAAAAATTAGTTTGAAGGGGTTTTCGGATAGGAATCACCCAAATTCGATCCCGGTTCTTCGAATAGGAATCACCCGAATTTGATCCCGGTTCCTTCATGCTAATCATCGATAAAAAGATGTTAAGTTCGTATGGGGTTTCGAAAATTAGTTTGTAGTAATTTTCGGATAGGAATCACTCAAATCCGATCCCGGTTCCTTCGGATAGGAATCACCCAAATTCGATCACGGTTCCTTCATACCAATTATTGAATAAAAGATGTTAAGTGGTTAATTAACATTCTAAGAATTTGTTTCTTTTCTTTTATCTTAGAAAAACTTAAATATGATCTTTTAGAGCATTCGGGCTTTCCTTTCAATCTATTCCACCCCTCGCCTAAAAAGAGAAAACATAGGCCAGGTAAGTTTAGGGCATTGCTTGCTCCATCCCTAAACTTAGTTAAACACCTTGTTTTATCTTCTCAAATCTCACAGACGGGACAAATGTACTAGTCATTTCCGCATATTTAAGTTGTTATTACATTCAATATTCTTCACTTTTTTACTTAAGTGCTACAAACAATTTCTCTTAACCATTCATTCAAAGTCTTATTAAAAATTCCAAATCATCATTTAAAACACTTAATTATTCTTTTAAAATCATTCACAAAATATTTAGAAAAGAATTGTTACGTTTAAACTCATATTCAAAAGGTTATAGAATTCGCAGCATAAAATATGTGCGGAAAGTGCTATATAAGCTTATTTGATTTAAACAACTTTTTAATATTTGAAATTCATATTATCCATTCCAAATCTCTTTTAAACCATTTTATTAGATTTATCAAATTTATTTCATATTTTTAATCATTTAAAAATATTATTTTAAAGAAATCCCCTTTTGGGTTCCGAACTGCAAAACCGTGATGTTTTTAGAAAATTGTTTTGGACATATTTTAAACTATACTTGATGAAATTTTGATTTTCTTTCTTCGTTGGAAATTTTTTGATATAATAGACAGAAAAATTCTTATCTTGAAGAATTCCGAGCTATATTCCACTTTGTACACTCATTTAACTTTTATGGCGCGAAATCGTGAACTACCGGTACGCGACGCGCCTAGTTTTGACTTGATTTTCAATTTCTTTTTAAACTTCTTGAAAAAACTTTTAAATGTTTATAAAACATTTATAAATCATTTAAACTTATTTTAAACAATATTTTTATATTTCAAACTCATATTCCATTTTATTTCATTTTATAATATTATATTATAATATCATTTCTAACCTATTTAGATATTTTGAATCATTAAAAGGCTAAATAATTTCCATACACACATTTGTATGGATTTAATTCTCATTTAATTAACTATGGTTAATTGCTAATCATTTTTCTTATCATTTATCAAACCAAGTTATCATCCATATCACAAACATATAATCAACCATTAAATCATCCAACATATACTAAACTTTTCATGTTATTAACTTGAAATATTTTTTGGAATTATTAACTTAAAATATGAGTACTCACTATTAGTTTCACTCCTCCAAACTTTTTCATAGACTTTTCTTTTGATTCCGACAACACCTCTTTCTCTTTTTCTTATTCCGGAGCTTCTCGATCTCCATCCTTCTTCTTGATGTGCTCGGCCTAGGATATGTAGAGCTCTACCATGCTTCTTGGGGGGTGGTGCTCACGGCTTGAAGGTGAGGAGGGGGTGGTCGTGGGTTGTGGAGGTGAAAAGGTGGAGTTTGCACTTGGTTTTGAGGTGGAATAGTTTATTTTTCCTTTACTTTTATTTTTCTAATATTTTTATTTTATTTTCTTAAGGCATGGAAGCCATTAGAGAAGCTTTTAGAAAGCTTGAGAAAGGAAGAAGAAGATGTAGAAATGTATAAAAGAAGGTGGAAGGATGGTAGTCTATTTATAGTTGATGTTTGCTACACAAATTACCTTATTACCCTTAACCGAAAAGACCAAAATACCCTCCATATCAAATCAAATTTTGTCTCCTTTAAGTACACTAAAACACTCTTTCCAATGCATGACTAAATATATATTAAATGTAGATTTGATATGAAAAGGAAGTGTATAAATGTGATGTGAAGTTTATGTAATAATTCTGTTTATAGTAAGCATGGATGTGACATTCATTAATGGTGATTAGATGTTTAAGTAAATAAAATTTAAAGTTTAAATCTTGTATTAGTCAAATCAAATCTTACTTAATTACACATCAAATCAAAGGATCTCTAACTTTATTTTACAAAAGTAAAACATTTTTGTCTTTTTGTGCTTACTTTTTCTTAATTGTTTTCTAAAAGTTTCTAACCTTGTCTAGTAAAAGTAAACTTGATTAGTGAATTAATTAATACTTATACTATTTGAATATATGTTCCTATATAAGAAAATAAAGGTGCAACCGAGATTTTTGACCCTCGAAAATCAACATTAATACATCCTCGGTATACATGTACCACAAATACAAGGGCCGGAAATCCCGATTGTTAGGGGAAAAGGAAAATAAAGATAGAACAGAATCTCACACGAATGGAATAATATATATTATTTCAATAATAATCTTTATAGCGAGAAAATTTGAATACAATATTAGAGTCTAACCTAGATTCATCCTGGACAGTTATTAATCCTTTGTCCTTACAAATGCTGAAAAATAAAAATAAATCAAATAGATGCAGCGGATAATAGAATACATCCATACATAGATGAAGATATCCAGCTCTCCTCTGGAAATTCCAAGCGTCTTCAACTAAACCTGAAACTACTCGGATCTTACACGAGTTTAAAAATACCCGAATCAGGCTTGATAAACCAGCGTGAGATACTCGATTTATAAATTGATGCCAGTTTAAAACCTTTGAAAGAAGGGTATCTCATAAGATCACGCCCACACATATATATGGATGGGTTTTTACCTTATGATAACCAAACACTTTTATACCAAAATAATTTGATATTATTTCTAATGATATTCCATTGAAAACACATTTCAAATAATATTTCAAAATTAGCCGAAATTGTTACATTGATTAAATTTGATGGTTTACTAGCTACTTTTTTAAAAGGAGGTTCTACAATCAAAACCGTAAAGGCAATGTATTGGAATAGGATTTCCAACATAATAGGGAAACAGTGACCATTCAGACCCGAAAAATCAATGCATAACACATAGTTTTCGCATGGCTTTACATAATCTTCGTCGGCTTTCGAACTACATTGTTATACTGCTATGGAACAGAGTATTACTTGGCTAGGCTTTACATGATCTTCGTCTGCCTCCAATTTCTGTCCATTTATACAATATGGCAACAAGTGCCAACAGGGACATCTTCCCTAGGTAATAGCCCAAAAATATGTCCTAAGACCACATAGTATCCCATACCATTCCTGGGATGTGAGGCTCATGAGGCTACGCTCCACAAAGCCACGCTTTGCTTTTCGCAAAGCCACGCTTTGATCATCACAGGTTCTACTTTGAATGCCACATTCCCATTCTTTCAATCACTATTGACTTTCATGAACATACAACCTCTGAGCTCGTATGTCTCAGAGTAGGGTGTTAAGATAAAGAAGTTGTCTTCTCCACTACCAAATAGATGTACGTTTGTAAAAGTCAGTGTTATGATCTCAGAAATGCAATGTCAGACATTCATCCATACAAGTTCATTCTAGGACTGAACGAAACCGAAGGCACTCCTCATACCGCATCCCGTTGGGGATTATCCCTAGGATTAGTAGCGATTAGTCCTTGTAATCGAAGATCTTCATAACCGAGCACTACTGCCACCATAAATATATGATATGGTAAATTTCAGCTCGAGGGACTATCGACAAGTAGCCCTTCATCATGAAGATCCCTATCTTCAAAAATCATCATCATCGTGTCTTCACTTCCGAACGTATACATTGGTTCGGAGTGGTTTTCAGATTGGAGTTACCCAAATCCGACCTCAGTTCCTCCGAACCAATCATCGATTAAAAAAATGTTAAGTTCATATGTGATTATCAATCATCATTCAATTCATCTTTTTATTCATTCATAATTACCTTAGAGAGACATATTATTTTAAATTATTCCATTTATCTTCTTAGTATATGGAATCATTAAGTCTCATTTATCAAATTTATTTTGGTTAATTAAACTTTTTTGAATCTTGGAATAATTCTAAATCATTTCATTTTTTACTTAGGAAAATATTTCCAAATCATTTTATTTAAATCTTAACGAAGATTTCTTAATTCAAAACTCGAAATTTTGATTGAGTTAAAACCATGTTATCTAGGATATTAATCCAAAACAAGTAAATATTAAGTGAGCAGAACCTATAGAAATCATCTAATTCTACTCAATATCAATATCCATGTTCAAAATGTACTATGGGCGGAATAACGGCTAAATCACCTTTTAAATTCCACAAATAGTATGAGTTTCCTCTTCGGGATTTAACACCAAGTATAAGAAGATTATCTCTATAAAATCTAAGTTGTTTAAATTTGGAAAATTATATCCTTTATACTTTGAAAAATTTTGATCCAAGTAAATCAAATTTACTATCCCCTCCATCGGGCCAGTTCGGATAGCCAGGGAGAGCAGGAAATTGGTTTTCCAAAATCAAGTCAAGGCACTATCCCTCTATCACTCATACGGCGGTCAAGTTATTTGATCGACTCTAAATCATTTAACATATTATACTAACTTTTTGTCATTTATTTAACCATTCCATAAATCCTTCAAATCATCTTTAAAATACTTTATTAAATTAAAAACCTTTACAAAAGATTTGGAAAAGAATGGTTGCTTTTAAAACTAAATTTCAAAAGTTATAGAAAAGTGTTGCGAAAAAGTGCTGCGGAAACTACTTTTTAAGCTATATTGATCGAAAAGAATTTTCTACCATTTGGAAATTCATTTTTATAACTCAAATCACTTTTAAAACATTTTAAAAGATTTTTAGAATTTATTTCCTATTTTTAAACAATTTCAAATTATCATTTTCAAAGAAATCCTTCTATGGATTCCGAATTGCAAAACCATAATTTTTCCAAAAACTTGTTTTACTCGTATTTCAACATTTACTAATCAAAATCTTGATTTACTTTCTTTGTTTGAAAACCGTGGATATAATAGTTTGGAAAATTCTTATTGCGAAGAACACTGACTCCAATCCAATCCTATTGAAGGATTTAATTTTTACGGCGTGAAATCGCAAACTACCGTTGCGCGACGCGCTTATTTTTGACTCCAAATTCATTATTGGTAAAAAAATTTCCAAATTGAATTTTAATGTTTATAAGATATTTATAAACCATTTTCAAAAATTTAAACCAATATTTTCCATATTAAGTCTCTTTTTCACTTTTAAATCATTTCATAATATTATATTATTATAATATTCATTTTCAAACTTTTTATATTCTTAAAACCATTAAGAGGCTCAATAAACTCTATACACATATTATATGAATTCATTTTCTATTAATTAACCATTTTTATTATGATTTCTTATAATTTATCACAATCAAGTTATCAACCATATCAACATCCATATAATTAACCATATAATCAACCAAGTTATCAAACATTCATATAAATCATTAAGAGATTAAATAGTCATATTATCATACTTAAAAATAGTTATAGAGATTACTTATCTTTAATAAGCATTGAGTACTCACTGTTGGCTCCACTCCACCAATCTTTTTTGTAGCTTCCCGAATTGATTCCAACAGCACTTCTTCCTCTTTTTCTTGCTTCGGAGCCTTTCGAACTCCTTGCTTCTTCCTATATGTGTTCGGCCTAGGCCTAGGAGTGCTTGGCCATGCTCCCTAGGTGGTGGTGCTCTCGACTTTGAGGTGGAGATGCGGTGGCCGTGAGCTTTTAAGGGGTGGAGGAGGAGATTGACTAGATTTTTGAAGTGTTTGTGTATATATACATATACTATATATATTTAAATATTGTTTGCTATAATTTTCTCCATAATTTTTCTAAGATTAGAGGCCATTAAAGAGGAGGGGAAAGCTTGAGAAAATAAGAAGAAGAAGATGGAAAGTTGTGTGAAAATGTGAATGAATGTATGCATGTATATATAGCCAAAATTTTACAAAATATCCCACATCACTCCACCTTCCTTCCATCACCCATGTGCACCACTTCACCTCCACCATTTCACACGTTGGTACCCCCTTCAATGTGTTGTGATGATGGTTTGTCCTTGGTTGACTTTTATTTGCTTAAAGATGAAGTTTGCTTAGATATTTGTTGCATATATGTATGTAAGTATGTTGTATGTATATATATGTTAAACACATCACCATCTCCATCATATCACAACCACCCTACCTCCCTACTACACCACCTAGGATGGCCTAACGTCCCATCAAGCATGGACAAGGCCATGTGCATGTCCTTTGGTTGACTTATGTATGCTTAAGTGAGAAGGAACTAAGATATTTTGCCATATGTATGTGTATATACATGTATATTGATATGTTTGTATATGTTAAGTGTGCATGTGACATGTATATACATGTACATGTATTTGCACATGAGAATAAACAATGTTTCAATGACTTGAAAGGACTTTCGTTTGTTAAACAGTTGAAAAATGGAAAACCGATTACCGGTCACATTTTTACTTATAATTTAAATTATATATATGTAAAGAACATTTAAAAATAAATTTCTAATCATCTTTAATTAATAAAAATAATCTCATCTGAATTATAAGATCATATAAATATTAACAATTATTTACAAAAAATTGCTATTATACCGATAAAGCGATATCAATTTTCTTATATTTTTCAATTCAACAAATATATCTTTATAGAACTATTATAAATAATTTATTATTGCTTTATAACAATTTAAAATGAATTACTATCATTTAAAAACGATTATTTAAATAATTATAATAATTATTAAATCTCAATTTAAAATCACAAATCAATTATTAAATATATAGGCATCTCTAATGATGTCATCAATACTTTTATTTTTTTCTCTAGAAATAAAATATATTATTTTATTTCATATTCTAGTTCAAAATTAAAAATAAGTGTATATATCCAGCTCCGCGCGTGACGTTTTACGATTTTTTGAGTTGTTTACCGATAAAATGGTTTTCGGTCATTTTATCTCTATTTTCCCAAAGTATATATTTTTGTAAATGCTTATACAACTATTAATTATTGCTTTAAAACATCGTAATCTATGTTAATAATATTATATTTGAATATTTTAAAAATAAATATAATTTATCAAATCGATAAATTTCGGGTCGTTACATCTTCACTTTGCCTGTCGAATCGCCTTTTCTTAGTCATGCCTTGTGTTATCTTCCAAACCTTCCAATACTTGATCTTGTGGGCGAAATTTCCCATAACACTTGCCCCTGAGAGTTCCTCTTGTAAACTACAATGTGTGCTTTGTCGAGTGCCTCCATGAATTCCTCGGTAAGCATACGTCGCCCTTCCTATTTCAGTTTTGTCCGTTATGCTCCTGGTTCGGCATGCTACTATTCAATGGCCAGGGTTGGTTTGGCATGATAATGGTTCGGCTCTAGATGTGACCTCACCCGTATATAAGCTCCAGTACCTCCTCCTACTAAGCATGCTACTTCAATTTTCTTTTGCCTTTAGCTTTTCATGACCGTTCTACTCCCTGATCTACAAGTATCAATTCTGGCTTCTTTCTCTCCTAATTCAATGTGGTTTCCATTCTAATCCATCACTTTACCTAGTAAGAATCTCTACATACCTTTTCATTCGTACTATTGATTTATATGCAATAATTCAAGCCTTTTCCAACAGTTGGCCTAGGGTTTAGGGTTCCGTGGGTAAGCATATAGGTTCGGGCATGTTTACATTGAGGATGACTCGGAGTTTGCAGAAATACGATTATTGAAAACTCTTTGAATTTGATTCCTATCGAGGGCTTGACTACTTGAGCACTCGACCAATGGATAAGAAGTCAACAGTTGCATGCTAACTAATTTTCACTTATTACTTTGGCCTTTGGTCATTGAGTTGAACCTTGAATATGCATTTCTAGGCAGAGCGTGGTGTTGGCATAGTTTTCTAATAATGTCAGGATGTTTAAGTTGGCACTACCTTAGTTCTTTTTCAATGTGCATTCACATACTCATATGCACACACGAACACTTCAACCCTTTGTGATAATTTGTGAGATAAATTATCATATCGGATAGGTATGTCAGGCCGTTGAAAGGCTAATTCGCAGATAGTTTTCAGAGATCAAGATCCTTCTTCTACACAATCGAAACATATGCCATCGAGGCATCACTCTAACCAGCCTAGTTCAGCTCACTCTCTGGCATATGGATATAGGCCATCTGAACATTTAGTGAATCCTATCGACTTCGAGGCTTCCACTTTAACTTTTAGACAGCTGGATTTGATCGTGCCCACTTACGATATTCCTTGGGAGGACCTCCTCTTGCCTACTCTAGAGAAATAGGCACATGCTCCACAGAAGGGTACATGGCCTACTCTCGCTATCATTGCATGGTTGGAACCTCGCCTCCTCTTCCTCAATGGATTGCAGGCTTCCTTGTGTACTTGAAAATTGCTCTGGTCCAGCTGCATCCCAAGGGGCACACCATCCTTGCTAGCTTATATGCTATCTTTATATGGAAGTTCCAGATGCCCCCTACTCATCGCCATATCAGATTCCTTTATGCTATAAAACGAAAATAGGAGGGTTCTCATTTTATCTATCTCGATACGGGGAGTAAGTTTAAGCCAGTTGAGAACCTATACTCTAAGTATAGTATATTCAAGCATGAATATTTTTTCATTCTGGATGACTCTCCATACATTCATCAGTGGAATTCTAGATTGTGAGTCTTTTCTTTTACCTATTTCTTTTCATAGTTTTCTGAAACCTTGCGTTAAATGCTAATTCTCTTTCTTCGAATCTTCTTCCAGATATGGTGACAACAGCAACTAGAGATGATTTAGAGGATATGTTACGGAGACTCCAGCAAGTCCCAATGGAATTCCATGAGGTTCCTCATCTTGTTACTGATGAGAATCTAAGGTAGCTCGGGCTTTGGCCACTGGTCGCTCAATCAAGAGAGGCATGCAACCTTCCACTCACAAGCCTGCCAAGAAAAGGAAAGGAAAAGACCCAGCTACTAACGAGACGAGAAAAGTGCCTTCCTTTTAGTCTTTCATTTCTGATGCTCTCTTGTCTACAGATCCACATGGAGTTGCTCCTACTGTCCTTATGGTTTAGCGGAGTCGGAGCTAGATTCCTTCAAGGTCAAACCTTGCAAAAGTTGTCAACTCTAGACTTTAAGGGGATGAGATGGTGATAGTATCTTCACAAAGATAGTAGGAGAAGCAGGCTCCTATGCTTATGATTGCGATCATACTACTTTGGACCATAGCAAATTATTTCGGGTATATTGGTTTAGATAACCCGCCTAATTTAGAGGTGGATGAAGCCGTACACCATGTTTTTGGTCCTAAGAAGAGGGAACTTTCATTCCCAAGGAATTTTCTATTTCTGACTATCTTTAGGATCCAATGCTTGGGATCGACTATGGGGATTCTACGTCAGTAGGGTAAATACAGTGACAGTTGGAAACCCATTAAGACCCCAAGGGTTCGTGTAGTCGATATGCACCCTTGCACACACATTCACATAGTCGCACGTTCACACCATACTCATGCACTTTTCAAATGTCTGTTCTAATTCTAACATGTTGTATTTTTCCATTGCAGGTAGCATGAGTTCAAAAAAGGAAAATTTATTATCTAAGATGAAGCAAATAGAGCCGAAAGTGCCTCCCAAGGACATCAAAAAGGTATATCTTCATTTTTCCCAAGTGAAAATGTTAGGCAACCAAGTTCAGAGCTGAAGACTGGGGAGACTATTCACTACCGTTCGACCTTGAATGAAGGTGACCGCAACCCTAATGATGGATCATGTAAAAGGTCCCACTTCCCAGGTAGTAAATCAAGGTCCCAGACCCCAATTTGTCCATCAAAATATCCTTGTCTTTCACCTTTTCTTTTATCCGATTCAGAGGCCTCCAAACAATTGGAGAAGACTGATAAGAGGGGAGCGATTGTCCCTGCCCTGGGGAAAAAAGACAAGTGGAAGGAGCAAGAGCAAGCGGGAATCATCGCTGACCTTTTGGATCCGAACTTTGATGAATTTCAGCAACCTTATCAACCAAGAGATCCCCAAGCTCGCTTCCTTGCCGAGGCACCTCCTCCTTTGCATGGTCAATTGATCTCCTTGTTGATGGATTAGGTGGCATGAAGGCCCTATCTGAGTTTCATGCTAAAGTCATCAAGGCTGGAAAGGAGATCACCAAGAAAAATGTTGAGCAAAACATTAAGATTTTTGATTTGAGAAAGCAGCTGCACCAAAAGGGTTTAGATTAAAAGAAAGTGTTGATGCACTAGAGAGGTCTCATACCAAAGAGATTAAGAAGTATGTCGATGAGATTGAAAGGCTCAAGGCTAATCATGCTGAAGAGTTAGAGTAGTTGAGATGGGACCATTTTGCCAACATAAAAGCTGCCAAGAAAGAATATAACAATAAGGCTGGGCACCTCTTTGACGATTACAAGAATGTTAAAGATAAGTTAACCAAGAAGCCGAGCAAGCTTCATATAACAATGAAGGGGATAGAGCTAGACATCGTCGACCTGAAGAAGAAGGTTGTGGAGTGGAGAGCTGAGAGGGTATCCCTCCAAGTAGAGCCTAAGGCCTTATCTTCCATAAAGATGCCAAGACCTCTAGGGCCAGGAAGTTTCAAGAAGAGTGCGATGAATTAAACAGCTAGCTGGACCAAGTGGAGGCACTCCTAGATGAAATTTACTTCAGGATATTCGCAAAGAAAAGCCTGGAGTGGATGGATGACTATCAGGAAGTCATGGTTTCAATCCATAAGTGCCTAATCAAAGAAGCTAAAGTCGCTAGTGAGTAGGGTGGTCCACCTTTTATCCTTGAAGCAATTGATGCTTTCTTTTCGGTAAAGGAGAAAGAAGCTATTTGTATGGGCTACGTCAAGCTAGCCAAAGTTGAAAAAGCCCAAAAGGAAGATGCATAGAAGAAAAAGAATGGTGGCTCAACCTCTGGGGCTATAATATAAGGTCAGATTTTGAAATTGGTCATCTACGCTCTTGTGCATGATGTTCCTCTAACCGTTTTCCACATTTCTTCATATCCATCCCCTACAAGGCAGGCTTAGGAAATTCCTTCTCGTTCGGATCATACTTGTCCTCCCGGCAATGCCCCAAGTGCTCCAAAAGAAGATAGGATTCTGCTATATAGCATATGGGCTACTGCTCAATACGTCTAAACTTACTTGGGGAAAAACATATTTAGCAGCTCTTTTCATTTCCCTGCAGGTGGTTTGCTTATAAAAGGCCCCGCTAGAGCTGTAACAACTCCTGACATTCTGCCATCAGGCATTGTGCTCCCTGACCCTTCTGGTCTTCCGGCCGGTGAAGCCCAAAACGAAATGATTGCCGCTCTCAAGAACGACATTGACATCAAGATTTTAGGTGCTACTGATCCTACTAAGGACTTCAACAAGGATGAAGCCTTAAGGTGGCAAGTCTTATTGGGATTCCCCACTGAGATGGAAAGGGTCAAGATCGAAGCCTATAAGAAGCCGAAGAGCATAAAGAAGCAATAAGCACAAATCAATGCAGCCGCCACCAAGCAATAGGAGGAGCAGAAAGAAGATGAGAAGGAGTCTAAGCACCATAGCAATAAGACCATCTCTAAGTCCAAGTCCAAGTGAAAGTTGTACCTACACCCGATTTGTATTTTCTTTTTGTTTGGGACATACTACTGTGTGTATTCCTTCTTTCTTTGTATTAAACTCTACTGTCTGTGCTTAACCAATTTTGATGCATTGGTGAGGTCGAGCATATGTTACTCCCTAATACTTGTGATTTTTGGCCTATAAATATCTAGATGTCTGGCAACTATGATTTGTATGTATGACTTGTATGTCAATTATCCTTGCATGCTCCATTTTTCCCTTTTTTGCTTATTGATTATTACGCAATTCATGCATGCTTTCCGTAAGTTTGTCTTGATAGTGGCTATCTGCCATCGTCGGACTTTGTTGTCCACCATTGGTCAAATTCTAACATGCCCGCCAAAGGGAATCTAACTAGGTGGCGGTCATGTCATGTCATGACTATTGGTAAATCGAGTTCTTTATGATCCCTCATTGGTTTGAAGTTATTGACTATAGTGATGGGCACTCGATTAGGGGTTCACTTTAGTCCACCACTACAGATAAGAAGTTTGGGTTGATCATCAAGATGGATACTCAGCTGAGTGATCACTTTGGTCCACCACTATCAGTAAGAAGTTTAGGTCGATCGTCAATGATGGACACCATTTTGAGGTATCACTATGATCCATCACTGCCGGCAAGAAGTTTGGACTATTCGTCAATGATGGACACCCAGTTAAGGGATCATTTTAGTCCACCACTGCTAGTAAATAGATTAGGCCAATCGTCAGTAATGGACACCAGGTTAAGGGATCACTCTAGTCCACCACTATCAGTAAGAATTTTGGGTCGATCGTCAATGAAGTACACCCGGTTTAGGGATCACTCTGGTCCACCTCTATCGACAGGAAGTTTGGACCGATCGTCAATGATGGACATCTGGTTAAGGGATCACTCTAGTCCACCACTACTAGCAAGATGTTTGGGAAGGATAAAGGGATAATGTAGCTTTACCCATGAATTGAAAAGTTAGCTCTCCGGGCATAGGCGATATGTCCTCATAGCGTCAATGTTAGTCCAACACATTCAAATGGTAATTCAAAGTTACGTTTCTTAACATTACCAGTCATGACAAGATTTTAAGGAAAGCACACTTTATTAGGTTCCATTTCATAATTGTTTTGATTACAAAATTACATTACAATTAGAGAAATAGTAGAAATCTAAGTAAAATAACGACGGAGATGGTGTGCAGCCACGCTTTGCTTGTGTGTTTCAGCTTTCAAGGTGGCTTCTTCATGCCTTTTGTCAATCAAATCCAATGATATGTTCAACAGCTCCTCATTTTCATTAGGGTCATAGTGAATCCTTTAATGTAATGGTACTGCTGTCTCCATCAGTAACATTGCCTTTGATCCCTATGCTATGAGAAAGGAGTATGTTCTATTGTCGTCTTAAAGGAAGTGCGGTAGGCCCATAATGCCAAAGGTAGTTCATCCACACATGCTCCCTTCGCCTTTTACAGCCGCTTCTTTATGAGTGTCTTCAGAACTTTGTTTACCCCTCCACATGACCGTTAGCCTATGGGTATGCTACCGTAGAGAAGCTTTTCATTATTCCATATTGCTAGAAGAAATCGATGAACTCCATATTGTCAAACTACAATCCATTGTCTGAGATGATCAGAAGAGGAATACTTTACCTGCATATCACATTCCTAATCAAAAAGTTTATGACATTGACTGTTGACACCTTAGTAATGGGTTCGGCTTCCACCCACTTAGTGAAGTAGACAACCGAAACTACAACATACTTAGCTCCACCCCATGCCATTGGAAGTTCTTCGATTAGATCGATTCCCCAAACCATAAATAATTTCCTAAGCAACTTTCATATTTAGAGTTTTGCAATCGAAGTTCAAATGAAAAAGTTATTAGCGTTTGAAGTTTTGAAAGCAAAAATAATTAAAAAGGAAATAAATAACATTAAATGCGGAACACCATCGGTCGTACCCCTTTTAGGCCGGTCGACTGCCTATAGGGGAGCGGTCGACCGATCAATTATAGGCGACTAGGGTTTGAACCTTAGCCAACGGTTCGGATTTAATATTTTAATCTAACAGTTATGATTGATTCATACACATATAAATAAAGGTCAAACCTCTCATTTCTCTTCTCATATTCGTATCCAAGTAGTGGAACTCTGCCATTTTCTCTTCTCCACCACTACTAAAAATTATTAAGTATTATAAATAAATATATATTCGGAGAAGGGTAGAAAATAAAAGATAAGAAAAGGAAGTGTGAATCAATACTATAGAAAATGGTAAATTTTAATTTATATATCCCTTAACCTCCAATCTCTTCTCGGATCTATAATTCTAATTATATGTATATACCTTGTTATACATATTCTTTTAGATTAGAAAGGAAAAGGAGTCAGGTAAAGGAATGGATTCAGATTTGTAGATTTGGAAAGCTTCAAAATGTGAGTGAGAAATTATATAATTTATTTATAACATTGAAATTTATCTCATTGAATTCTTATTTAATTATTATGCCTAAAGAGGTTCTGAGAATTATAGGCTTAAAATAAATGTAGGATTATCGCCTACACATTTAATAAAATAGGTAATTGGAATTGAAATGGTATGTACAACCTAATCTAGAAATTTGAATTCAGCCCCAAATATTTATTATTGTAGAATGTTTGTTTATACGAGATCTATAATTGGGTTGTAAATTAGGTTGCCCTAGTTAACTTGGAATGTGAATTCCTATGTTTTGATTTATTTGGAGTGGGATGCATGTAATTTTCATAAATTATCCAATTTCAAAATATGTATGAAAGATTTCAAATTAACAAGGGATATACCAAAAAGGAAAAGAAGTGTGTCAGATATGGATATTCAGTTTTATAGTTTTCATCATTTATTTCCATAAAAGAAAAGAAATAATTCTTTGTAATTTTGAACGAAGCATATATTTCACTTTTGGTTAATTTATGTAGAATTATAATGGTAATCTTTTTTAAAAAGGAAACTCTGATAAATTAAAACGTGAAAATGAATGTTCTAGTTTAGAAATTAATGGTTAGAATTATAAATAAATAAACACGTATAACCATACTTAACGTTCAAAAAAAATAGCGTAATTTACAATAATATTTGTATTTGTTATTAATAGTGTAGTAATTATAGAATATGGATTTATGAACATTAATTATAGATTTAATGGGCAATAAATTTGTAATTAATACAGAGTTAAAAAGGAATTAAATGGGGATTGATTACAAAATTTAATATAGCATTTTTAGAGGAATTGAATATGCATAATTGGTTGATTTTGAAACTAGTAATTAGATTAAAGGGATTAAATGAGGAATGCTTAGAGATTGTTCAATTTTGACATCAATGGCCAATTATTACGGGTAATAGACATTTATTAGATATTAGAAGAAAGCCAAAACCTAAGCGTATAAATTAGAAATAATAATGTAGCAAATAAGTAAGTTGGTACAATTAATTATACGTAGAAAGTAATATAATTTTTATAGTAGGAAATTATGTAGCTTAATTATACGTTTGGGACAAACGTGAATTTTGGGCCTAGCCCAACACTTAGGCTTTGGGTGATAGTTTTGGTTTAGTGGGTTGGAATGTGAAGTCAGTAGAGTTACACAAAAAAAGTCTGCCTTTCACCTAAAGGCTACCAGCAGTTGTGTATACTTACTACTGATGTAGGACTTCTCCAACCAAAGGACCCATAGGGAAAGAAAATGTGTATGATATAGGACCTGCTTCTGGGACGGAGGTATTAAGTAGCTATTCTAGGGTTCACCTCCTCTATATTTAGGAAGTAGTAAATGGTTAGAGTTAGCGATTAGGCACAGTAGTGGAGATATCAGGATGGGTCTGCCTTGGGTTTAAGGTATTTAGTAGCCATTATAAGGTTCATCTCTCCCATAAAGAAGTATTAAGTGGTCTGATGAGATTCCATGCGATGTCAGCTAAACAGTATCGAAGAGGAGTCTGCATTAGGACGGGTATTAAATAATGTGGATCTGCCTAAAAAGTAGGTATTAAATGGCCAGAGTCTACCTAGTTAACATTGAAAAGGTATTAAGTTGCTTATGTACTATCTCTTAGATTGTTAGGACATGATTGATGGTTGTTACATGGAACTAGGAACGACTTTGGCCTACAGTTGAAGGTAAGTTGTAGAGTCAAGATTCATTAGTAATATGGCAATTATATTATAAAGCCTTATCTAGGTGTCATCGGTCCAAGTAGCTAGGACCGATTGACTAGCGGCCATGTTGCGAGGGCCCACTTTGGGAACTTGAAGTATTAAGTAGTTGAGGTTTTGGGTAGATAGGTTTAGACATATATGTTCATAGGCATACATAAATATAATAATACCTTAGAGAAGGTTGGGTTAGGCATATTGTACATGCACATAAGATTTAACGGACCAGCCGTAAAATATAGACATAACGCTTAAATTGAATCAATCAACATAGATTTATGTTATGGATAAAGTATGAAACTTACCGATCACCAGAACGTTGTTTTGACCCCCTCCTCATTACAACCCATAGGATAGGTTTAGAAGGACGGGCTATTAGTGCAAGATGGGAAATGTAGATGATGAAGTCTTCTCTTTCATGCTCAACACGGACAAGGCAATTAAATATCCAAAGAATGATACTCCAAGGTAGTAGCCTTAGTCAATACGTATGTTATATTATATTTTTAAATTTCGTTGTGAGTTTATATTAATCGCACTTTGGTATACTTGTGTTTACTACATACTAAGTACTTAACATCGGTATCGGGTACGTATTAGTCAAGTACCGATATTAAATATTTTAAAATATCGAATATGTGTAAAACATGTTATAAACGATATTGTACTATTTTATAATGTAATGTTGATGTTAAATTTTCAAATATTTGGGTAAATAATGTCAAATTACTATCAAAGATTAATTGCATATAGTTTACAAATTACAATCCGTTTACCGAGAAATTTTGTTAAATATAAATCATAATATAGACACATAAAAACCAAGAAATTCGTTTATACTTCTTCATTATTTTCTCTTTTTTATACTATATTCATTATTTCTTTAGTCATCTAATCATCTATATTACTTCCCCAAAATGTTCGTGTTTATTGTTTTGTCGTTTTCATTTTTAATTTATCGAATAAGCAATGTTGATTTAATACCAGTTGCTACTTTAGCTCATTCATTATCGATATACTGAACATATAACTTTACCGCCCTTCAACTTTTAGTGCTTGGTGCGCGATAATAACTAATAAAATAAATTTTCATCAACTAACTCAAATTAGATATGGTGAACAAAAATAAAATAAAAAGAGAAGTAGCCCTCTCATGATCTTGTTTTTAGTGGTAAAGTCTTCACGAAAAATAAAATATATAAAATAATGGAATAAGTAGAGTTTTCTTTATTAAAGAACTAATAAAGAAGACTTAAACTGTATGGTTAAACAAAAACTTGGTGCATTGGGATTTTTAATATGGTTTAGATATTATCATTCATCATATACAAAAAAATATTAAGAATGTAGAGATAATTAATTATGAATACATTTTCTCTAACACATACAATAATGAACGATATTCTTGAAAAATATTGAGTATTTTACATAAAATATCAGAGCAATATATCGGCAAATACTGGGCAATATATCAGTAATGATATTTTAAGCGTTATTTTGAAAAGTATCGGCTTAGCAGCCATATGAGATATATCGATGATATATCAATGATATTATCAATATTAACTATATAGACCACAAGTTACCAAAACCAACTATCCATGCCCTAATGGACTTGGATTTCGATTTAGTCGAAATTCGAGCCCATTAAGGTGCGAGTTGTTACATTTAGTATCAAAACTCAAGTTAGTTGGTCATAGGAATTAGGATACGCTAAGAGAACATATTTGTATTTTTACCTATAATTATATATAAATTAGACACCTAAATCTATGAATTTCAACTATAGAAGTAGTTGCAACCATATTCCCAAAGAATGGACGAGGCGACTATGAGATGGAAAAATAAACAGAGTTAAATTTATCTCTTACCCCGATTACCCCATGGGGCGGCAGTCATATCATATGGAGTGGACCAAGAAGAGCATGAGCATGACATATAGAAGAATCTCGAAGGATTTATAATACTTGACTTCTTTGTTGGGTCTAGACTACCTTATGATTCTGGATTTTGATGGATTGTTAATTGAAGATGCACATTTCACTCCAAATAAATAGAAAGTAAAGAGCCTATATGTTGCAAGCATCTGAAAGCAAGATATGAAAAAAGAGGGGAGAAATTTCCTGCAACAAGGTATACACTAATCATCACAAGAAGATAAGCCGAGTTTTTGATGGAGATGAGTTGAGGATGAGTGGGGAAGAAGGAGTGTCCTAAAGATAGAACAATAATAGTCCATTTCTAATTCCAACCCCATATGAAAGAATTTGATAAAAAAAAGGTTATTGAGAATTCATTGAAAGGTTTTGAATGGGGTTTTCAAAGGATTTATTGAGAAGTTGTTGTTTTGAAAAGAAGGGAAATTTTGGAATTCATAATTTGAAACTTTGTTGAGCCAAAAGTTTTAGTTTAAAGATATTTAGTAAAAAAGGTTTTTCATTTTTGAAATTCTTAGTTTAAATTGATTGAGTCAAAAAGTTTGGATTTAAAGATTTTTGATAAAGGGACATTTTGTTTTTGAAATAAATGTAACATAGAGTATAGATTAGGGTCGGTGATTTTTCCTATTTTGTAAATTTGAATGTTCCATTTTAAAATTCTTTTTAAGGGAGGATTAATGGAAATGGTGCTTGATTCAGATGGGGTAAAGTGAGTAGAAGAATAAGAACACCCAATAATTTATAATATAAATAGCGTTAGGAATATATATAGGATCATATATAGTATTAGTAATTTAGTTAGAAATAATATAGGAGAAAAACAATAGGAATGATAGGAAGAATGGATGAATTCTATGGATATGTAGTAATTGCACATACTTTAGATAGACACTTAGATAGATGTTGCCATCACTCATATCTTTAAGAAGTCCCCCTTTTATGCTATTAAAATCTCCGTCCAAAGTGGGAGCAGAAATAGCATGAGTAGAAAGAAAATAATAGGATGGAAGTTATCTTTGTCTACTCCAGTTTTCATTGTTTAAATTTATAAAAGATGGTTTTGAAACATAAAATAAAAATATTTTAGTAAGATAATTGGATTTTTGAATATTTTGAGTTTAAATATTCTACTTTTGAAGAAGTAAGACTTTGGAAAGGGAAATTTTTCATAGTTCCTTTTGAAAACCAAACAATTTTTGAATTTTTGAAAAAAAAAATGATAAGAATAATATTTCTAAGTTTATATTTTTAAAATAAAGGTTTTGAATTAGATACTTCATGATTGTGAAGTTTTATTTTTATAAATAATGGTGGAACCCAAACCAATTTTTGATATGGAGTAGATAGGAATGACTACCTAGGTAAAACAAGATAAAGGTTTAGACTATGGATGAAATAGTTATGGATGCTCATAGGGTAGCAACAAGAAATCACCATTAAACATAAGGAATATTGATATCAATCTTGGAATATTATATTGGAAATGTGTGGAAGCCATAAGAAGAAACCTCAAGGGAATGGGGAATAGTATAAAAGTACACTTTTGCAAGTCCTAGAATATACTCGCATGAAAGATCAAGGATATAAAGGAAGAAAATACCAAAGTTTGAGGATACTATCAAGAGATTTTGATTGGGAGAAGATAGTAGTATGGTTGGAGAAGAGAGTAATGAGATGACAAACACGCATGAAGGAAGTTGATTGAATTAAGGTTGATGAAGACAAGATAGGTGGTAGGAGTTATTCCACCCAATCAATTTTCCAATGAATAAGTCTAAATGTGCATAATCATACTTCTTACCCACTGCGATGTAGGAATGCACAATTTATCCAATAATTGGATACAATGATTTAAGTAATGGATCGACCGCATTTATTAGAAGCCAAGAAGGTGAATTAAGGAAGAAGGGTGATAGTAGAAGGGTATACTAGAAATGTCCATCTTAATTTCGTTAGGGGTGTTAGGGCCATAATATCATTGATCCCAGTTAATGATGAAGTGTAGCTTCCAGCAATTTTCATTTAGGGTTTTGATGTCTCCCTTAAAATTTGGAAAAAGCGTACAATATGTTATGAGGTATATTCTTATTTTATCACCGTGTTGATTTTATGGATAGGATGAGACCGCTATATAAATATATATATTGAGTAATAGTGTAAATAAGAAAATCTTATAAGGACACTTAACTAGTGATAAAATGTAGGTAAGGCTGGAAGTTTATCAAATAAATTAAGAAATTAAGTTAGCCACTAGAAATTTAGAATGCTTTGATCCCAAAACTTTAGAATTTTAGGAAAAATAAAAATTTTCAGTTAGAGAAAAGGCAAATGTTCCCTAAATCTAGGATTAACCGCTCAATACTAGGGTCAATCATATGAATTAACTTACTGACTGAGTCCCGATTTCACTAAGATGTGACTTGATTTGTTTTTAAGGATAAAGCGGCAAATGTTTTGGAAAAAAATTATGTTCAAAAGCTTTGAAATTTTTTATTTAAATACTTTGAGAAGTTGAGTTCAAATATTTTTGAAAGATTTCGTTCAAGTGCTTAAAAAAATGTTTAATAAAAATAAATATATAGAATAAAATGAAATTAATAAAATAAAATATGGTGTTTAAATGGTTTTGGGAATTCGATTCTTCAAACTATTTTGCAAGTTGGAAATTTTTCTGGAAAATATGTTTAAAATTTTCATTTTGAGATGAGAAAATTTCTGAATTTCAAATGCCACATACTAGCGTAAGGAGCATCGATATCTTAGTAAGTATGAGTTTTACTGTCTGACAAGGGTGACAGTAGACAAAATATAGATAATAACAAGGGAAAAAATTGTTTTAGCTTTGGAAATTTCTATTTCCATACCTGATTGATAATGAAACGAAACTTGCACTTAGGATAATTATGCTTTAACATCCAAAAATAGAAATTAGTTATTCAAATTGTATTTGGAAAAACTGAAAAAGAATTGGGTGTAGAAGAGAAGGTTCCAAGTTACAATGGAATAGGTATCCAAAAGAAGTGTGGAACTGTAAGATTTTTCGTCTAAATACCTTTTTCGGCATAAGAGCAAAGATTCAGAAATCTAAATTTCCAAAAAATTTGGATGTTAAAAATTATGTACTAGGTTTTCGATGGTAGGGATTGAATGTAAAATTGATTGAACCATACTCCTACTCGTAAGAGTGTGGATGTTATTGTATGAAAAAAGATTTTTGAAAACTTACATACATATATAACTGCCAGTATATCTAGGCTATTTGCATTATATTTTCAAAAAAAAAATGAAAAGAATACATTCACATAGGATAGGAGGCGTCGATTTAGAATCATTCTGCTTACATGTCTTATATATTGTGATACATCGTGCACTTGTACACGTTTGGCTGCAAAATTGGTTGTACACTAAATGGTTGTTAGTTTACATTAGTTGTGCGGGGATGAAATTCTTTTAAGGGGGAAGACTGTAACACCCTGTAAAATTAATGATAATTAATAAAATAATTAATAAGGCTCCGAAAATAGAATTTGAGAAAATGTTGGAATTTGGTCATGGAACTTGCACCATAGCATTTATGATGATTTACTGAACAACTTTCATATTTGGATTTTCGCGGTCGGAGCTCAAATGAAAAAGTTATTAGGATTTGAAGTTTCAAGAGCGAAAATAATTAAAAATGAAAAGGAAATAAATAACATTAAATGTGGGACCCTATTGATCTATCTTCTTTGAGTTGGTCGACCGCTAGCGGTCCATCGATCAATTACAGGCAGCTAGGGTTTGAACCTTAGCAAATGACTTGGATTTAATTATTTTAATCTAACGATTGCGATTGATTCGTGTGCCTATAAATAAAGGCATAACCTCTCACTTCTCTTTTCATATATTTTTATCCAAGTAACGAAGCCCTGCCATTTTCTCTTCTCCACTACTTCTAAAAATTATAAAATATTATAAATAAATATATAAACGAAGAAGGGTAAAAAATAAAAGAGAAGAAGAGAAGGAGAGAATCAATACTGCGAAAAAAGTAAATTTCAATCTATATTCCCCTTAAAACACTATCTCTTCTCAGATCTATAATTTTAATAATTTGTATATGCCTTATTATACATATCCTTTTGGATTAGAAAGGAAAAAGAGTCAAGGAATGGATTCAAATTTGGAGATTTGGAAAGCTTCAAAAAGTGAGTGAGAAATTATACAATTCATTTATAACATTGAAATTTATCTCGTTGAATTCTTATTTAATCATTATGCTTAAATAAAATTGTTGAATTGTATGCTTAAAACAAGTGTATAAGATTATCGCCTACACTTCCAATAAAATAGGTAATTGGAATAGAAATAGTATGTACGGCTTAATCTGGAAATTTGCATTCAACCCTAAATATTTATCATTGTAGAATGTTTGTTTATTCTAGATCCATAATTGGGTTGTAAATTAGGTTGCCCTAGTTGACTTAGAATGTGCATTTCTATGTTTTGATTTATTTGGAGGTTCCGTTTAATTTCCATAAATTATCCAATTATTAAAATATATATAAAAGTGTGTCTTTTGAATTAACAAGTGATATACCAAAAAGGGAAAGAGATGTGTAAGATATGGATGTTCAATTCTGTAGTTTTAATCGTTTATTTACATAAAAGAAAAGAAATAATTCCTTGTAATTTCGAACAAAAAAATATTTCACCATTGGTTAATTTATGTAAAGTTATAATGGTAATATTTTTTGAAAAGGCAACTCTGATAAATTAAAACGTGGAAACGAATGTTCTAGTTTAGAAATTGATAGTTAGAATTATAAATAAATAAATAAACATATATAATCGCGCTTAACGTTCAAAAATAAAAATAAATAAATAGCGTAATTTACGATAATATTCGTATTAGTTATTAGTAGCGTAATAACTATTGGACTAAGATTTATGAACATTAATTACCAACTTAATGGGAAATAAATTTGTAATTAATAGAGAGTTAAAAAAATTAAACTGGGACTAATAAGGGAATTTAATATAGCGTTTTTGAAGGAATTGAATAGGAATAATAGGTGGATTTTGAAACTAGTAAATAGATTAAAGAAATTAAAGGAGGATTGATTAGAGATTGTCCAATTTTGACATTAATGACCAATTATTACGGGTAATAAATATTTATTAGACATTACAAGGAAACCAAAGCCTAAGCGTATAAATTAGGAGTAATAACATAGTGACTAAGTAAGTATTAAAGCTATTAATTATACATAGAAAGCAATATGATTTTCATAGTATGAAATTATGTAGCTTAAATTATACGTTTAGACAAACATGAATTAGTGGGTCTAGCCCAACACTTAGGCTATGGGTGGTAGATTTGGTTTAGTAGGTTAGGATGCGAGGTTAGTAGAGTAGCACAGCAGAATTATGCCTTTCACCTAGAGGCTACCAGCAGTTGTGTATACTTACTGCTAATGTGAGATGTCTTCAATCATAGGACACATGTGCAAAGGATGTATGTAGGATGTAGGACCTGCTTCTGGGATGGAGGTATTAAGTAGTTATTATAGGGTCTACCTCCTCACTATTTAGGGAGTAGTAAATGGTCGGGGTTAGTGGTTATGCATGGTAGTGGAGTCCACGGGAAGGGTCCCCTTCGGGTTTGAGGTATTAAGTAGCTATTATAGGGTTTGCCTCCCTCATAAATAAGTGTTAAGTGGCCTGATGAGATTACGTGCTATGTCGGTTAGATAGTGTCGAAGAGGAGTCCGCCTTGGGATAGGTAGTAAATGATAGGGGCCTGCCTAAAATGTAGGTATTAAATGGTCAGAGTCTGCCTAATTCCCATTGAAAATGTATTAAGTGGTTTTAGTATTATCTCTTAAATTGTTTGGAAATGATTGATGGTAGTTGCATGAGACTAGGAATGGCTTTTGGTCTACAGTTGAAGGTAATTTGTAGAGTTGAGATGGGTTAGTAATATGACAATTATATTATAAGCCCTTATTTAGGTGTGATGGTCTCCTCGCTATGACCGATTGACTAGTAGCTATGTTGCGATGGCCCGCTTCGGGGACTTGAAGTATTAAGTGGTCGAGGTTTTAGGTAGATAGGTTTAGGCATATATGTTCATAGGCATATGTAAATATAATGATACCTTGGAGAAGGTTGGGTTAGGCATAACATACGCGCACATAAGATTTAACGGACTAGCTATAAAATATAGACATAACACTTAAATAGAATCAATCAGCATAGATTTATGTTATGGATGAAGTATGAAATTTTCCAATCACCAGAAAGTTGTCCTGAATCCCTCCTCATTACAACCCATTGGATAGGTTTAGAAGGACAGTTACTGGTGTAATACGAAAACCTACGCTGTTATGGGCGCCGTCAAGGCGCCGCTGAGTGCCAGTTAAGCGCTATTTTGCAATTTTAACGCCCCGCCTTTTTATTACAATGCTTTATTATGCCCTTTGTCCAAGGTGCCGTCTGAGCGCCGAGCTTTTCTTAGGGGCCAGAAAATAGGCATTTTTGGTATAACTTTACTTTTTATGTGACTAAATTAAATACATTTGCAATAAAATCATCCGGTTACTTTTTTTTGTAGACATTTGTATTTCATTAATTTCAATGCTTGAATCATTTTTCTATATCTTTTTTAAAATAATAATTAATAAATAATAACAATACTTCTTTATATTTGAGATTAAAAATTATCCTTTAGTTTTTAATTCTTTGAAATTTCGCTTTACCTATTTCTTAATTTTTTTATCATAATTGTGTTAGCCTTTTAAAAGTTATTTTAAATTAATTTCTAATCAAACACAATACAACTAAATATAAATTGAAATATATATTAAACATTAATATCGTACTTGGGTTTTTTAAGATTATTTGGTATTTATATATTCAAATATTGTCATGAGACAAACTTTACTAATATAAATTTTGATTTTTCTATAAATTATAGAAGTAATTGATTCATTTTTAAATTTATTAACGAAACATTTACGAGTGTATACATACACACACATACACTATATATATATCATTTATAGTAAACTAATAAATATTTATCATCCAATCAACATCAATATAATTTAATGTTATTTTTGTGCTTATTTAATATGACTATTATATGTGCAATATTTATATGACGAACGCCTATTATCGTCCAGGCTCCATCTGAAATCTGCCTGGACTCTAAAGCCAATCTTAACATCCAACGCTCCACTCCGCCTCAACCAGCTTAGACAGGAGTTACATATGATGAAGTCTTCACTTTCGTGCTCGATATGGACAAGGCAATTAAATATCCGAGGAATGATATTCCAAGGTAGTAGCCATTGTCAATACGTATGTTATATTATATTTTTCAATTTCATTGTGAGTTTATATTAATCAAACTCTGATATACTTGTGTTTATTATAGGTTACCAAAACCAACGATCCATGCCCCAATGGACTTGGGTTTATATTTAGTCGAAATTTGGGTCCATTATGGTGCACATTGTATGCCGAGAATCCATGCACCAAAATGAAAGTTTTTTTTCGTATGACTGATCGAGGACAGGTTCCTTTCTCGAAAAACAAATCCAACCTCCCTAAAGGCACATACCCTCTCCTGTTCTAACATCCCCACTAGGACTCGGAGGTAAACACCGATGATGATACAATTATCACCAGAATTATCTTCCAACAACAAAAGTGAGTTCTATTTATTAAAAAAACAGCTAAGTAAACCGAGCATCTAAATATTTTCATTACATCAAGAGATCTTTAAAATTCTTTACACATACTTCGGTCATAATTAAACCAAAAACGTGCCTGTGCAGGGATCAAATATAATTGAAAATTTACATAGAAAGATTCGAATCAACATACGATGATGCGGCCTACACTCCTTAATACTGCGGAAAACAAAAGTATTAATTAGCTACCAAGTCTCCTACTCCATCTTTGATCTGCTACTGTGGTCCTTATTTTTATACTTGTCTAATCCTCATAAACTCAGCTTACTTAAATTAGCACCCCTGAGTTTATGGGGAAAACAATGATAAAAATACGGGTCAGACATAAAGTCTGGTGTGGATACTTGCCCCAAAACAATCATATATTGAGACCAAACTATACTGCATAGATTGGTTTTTCGCCTCACTATTCAAACACATCATAAGTGAAACAACCATAGATATTACCAAGTAGTCCTTATTTACTAATGTGCCTTATACATTCTTATGCGGTCCCCAACTACATTTGTGCCCCTGGCATAGTCCCCAGTTAGTTCTTATTTTAGATTATTCTTTAATCTAGTGCTCCTACTTGCTACTGCGCTCTAGGCGTAGTCCCCACTTGACTCCCCATTTAGATTTGTCTTTTAACTAATACTGCCTAGAATCAACCCCCTCTGTAATACCTTTTTATTCAATTTATTCTCTAGATTTAGATTGTAAAGAATAAAACCCCAGTAATGTTCTTATATATTCATTCATTAGTTCAAACTGTGCAGTCCCAACGATCCACAATATTATACTATTTATTAACTACACCCTGGACCACAAAGAAACAGCCACATGTAGTCCTTCTATATTCCTTAACTTAAGTTTTGGACCACTATGAAACAACCACCCGCAGTCCTCATTCATTTACTTAGACTCTGGACTACTGTGTGATAGCTACCCATAGTCCTTAAACATTTGTTTAATTTAAAATTGCTTGGAATCACCCATCGTAGTCTCTGGAAGTTAAATGCCTCTTCTCACCTTCCTAAGGTGTTCATTCGAATGAGCATCCCTATCCCGGCATCAATAGCCCTTCCATCCTTACCTCTGACGTAGGAATTTTCTCCTTTACAATCCCTAGACCTACCTTAAATCCTATTGAATTGTCTTTACCTGCAACGCTCTTCACTGCCCCGACCTTGGTGTGCGGTTCACTTTTTACTATTGAATCCTTTCAAATTGCGGAATGTAATGTTTTCTACTTTTTTGCAGCGCAGACTTGCCTTCCCTGAAAGCTCCTAGTTCCTTTTGGCTAATCTCTATCATTTCCCATGTATGTGAAGTTCCCATATGACTCGTTATCTAGGTCATTCGCCCAACTAACTCAATATCTAAGTCGGTGCATCCCAATCTGAAAGTGGCATATCCTCCTATCGGATTTGCTACACATATGGAAGTGACTAAATATGTGACTCCTAATCTATGTCTATCAACCAACTCTTTAACTATAAATGAATGTGTAGTCCTAGTATCAAATAGTACTCTAACTGAAATACCAGAAATCAAAGCCATACCTTCCAGGACTTTCCCCTTGACTCTTTCCTTGGCAAATGGTCCTTCCCTTGATCCCTCCAAAGCATAAACCTGTGCTTTAAGCTCTGGGCCGTCCTTCTTCAAATATCCCATCTTATCGCACTTGAAGCACTTCACTCTCGTGAGGTTCTTTGGCATTGGACATTTGGTTGCATAATATCCCATTTGTCTATGGTTATAACAAGAAACCTCTACAGTAGCAACCGCTTCACCCTTCCCATTTGGCTCTCCCTTCTTTCCTTTGGTGTACAGAGTAAACTTCTTTTTCTACTCTGCCTTGGATATCACTTCCACTTTGCTATGCTCCTGGTACATCTCATCGTACCTTCTACCCATGTCAACAAAAAATTCAAAAGGAGATGCCAGATGAGTCATCACCTTATGATCAAGACCTTTCTTCAAGCCATTGATAAACTTGTCATTCTTCTTCATCGAAGTGTTGATGATCTCCCTTCCATACCTAGCCAATATATTAAACTTCTAGATGTACCCTTCACTATAAGGTCATCCTGATTCAGACTAATAAACCCACTCAACAGCATATTCTATTGAGATTCTGGTATAAACCGCGCTTCAAATCCCTCTTTAAACTGCACCCAAGTAATCTCCTCCTCTGAGGCCTCAGCAACTTCTGTCTCCCACCAGTCCAATGCATCTTCCTGCAACTGTCTTGATGCTAATCTTTTCTTCCATGCATTATTCAATCCTAAGTCTCCAAATATGCACTCATAACTTCTTAACCAATTCAACACTTCTACTGCAGGCTCCTTTTCTGTAAATGTCTTCCCTTCCGGATTTCTATAATCTTTATTCATCTTTGGGAAATCCTCTCTCACCGCTGCCAGTCTTGGATGAACTACCTCTGATGCAGCTTCCCTCATCATTTGAGCTATAAACTGTCAAAAACAAGACATTTACATCCATGCCCACCCTATTTGTTGGTTGTGCTACTTCCTCTCCTACTACTCTTGGAATTTCTCCCTCATTTCCTCCATACGTACTTTCGACTTCTCTTCTTACACTTGCTACTCCTATCATAACTCGTTCACATCTCAAATCCATCGTTCTTTTCTATTAAGCAAGTCTTCATTAGAAACGAAATGATAAGAAGTGAACAACAATAGAAGGATAAATATATCATTTTATATATCCATAAAGCAACATACAAGCACATTATATATATATATTAGTGCATCCCCTCCTAGAGTGTTTATTTTAATCTAAATACTACTCCTATGTTCTTTTTATTTAGGCGTCCCTAACCTCGCTCCGATGCCAACTTCTAACATCCCCCACTTGAGACTCGAAGATGAACGTCGATGATGATGCAGTCATCACGAGAATTATCTTCCAACAATGAAAGTGAGTTCAATTTATTAAATAAACACAGATAAGTAAATAGAGCACCTGAATATTTCATTACATCAAGAGTTTTCTTTAACATTCTTTACATATACTTTAGTCACAATTAAACCTAAAAATGTGCCCACACAGGGGTCAAATATAATAGAAAAATTACATATGAAGAGTCAGGCCAACATATGATAATACGACCCGCACTCCTTATTACATTAGAAAACAAAAGTATTTATTAGCTACCAAGCCTTCTGCTCTGTCTTCGATCTACTACCGCGGTCCTTATTTTTATACCCGTCTAATTCCATAAATGCGGGCCGCCGTTCGTAGCTCGGTTGGTTTGGGAGTTGGGAGATGGGAACTAAAGGACTGTGTCCGGGCAGGTTCGAATCCCAGCGCCAAACCATCAGTGGGAGTTTCAACGTTAAGCATCCGTGTGCGACGACTAAATAAAAGCGGGGTAGACACACGGCGTGGGGTTTACTTAAGTGAGTATCAATGAATACCATGATCTTAAGGTTCCCCATGATCTCAAAAAAAAATTCCATAAACTCGGCCTACTCAAATGAGCACCCATGAATTTATGGGGAAATAAAAACACAGATCAGACATAAAGTCTGATGTGAATAATACTTACTCCAAAACAATCATATAGTGAGACCAAACCCTACTTTACAGATTGGTTTTTCCCTCTCACTATTCACACATCACAAGTGAAACAACCATAGATACTGCACAAGTAGTTCTTATTTAATAATGCGCGTTATACATTATTTTGTGGTCCTAATTATTAATGTGCCCCTAGCACAGTCCCCACTTATTTATCATTTTAGATTTTTCTTTAATCTACTGTTTCTATCTGCTACTACGTCCTAGGCACAGTCCCTACTTAACTTTCCATTTAGTTTTGTCTTTTAACTAATACTGCTTGGAATCAGCCCCCTTTGCATTATCTTTTTTTTAATTTGTCTTTAGATTTAGACTACAAAGACTCAGCCCTCTATAGTGTACTTTCAGATTCATTCATTAGTTCCAACTATGAAGTCCCAACCACCCGTAGTATTTTACTATTTATTAACTACGTCCTTGATCACAAAGAAACATCCATATGTAGTCCTTCTATATTTCTTAACTTAAGCTCTAGACCTCTATGAAACAATCACCCATTGTCCCCATTTATATATTTAGACTCTAGACTACTGTGTGATAACCACTTGCACTCCTTAAAAATTTGTTTAATTTGAAACTGCTTGGAATCACCCATCGCAGTCTATGAAAGTTGAATGTCTCTCCTCTCCTTTCTAAGGTGTGCATTCGAGTGAGTGTCCCCATCCCTGCGTTAATAGCCCTTTCATTTTTACCATTAGCGCAGGAGTTTTCTCTTTTACAATTCCTGGACTCACCCTGAATCCTACCGAATTGTCCTTTCATTCGGTCTCATTCTCACCTTTCCTTGGCATAATACTTCCACGCCCCAACCTAGGTGCGCAGTTCACTTTTTACTAGTGGATACTTTCGAATTATGGCGCATAATGTTTTCTACAATTTTGCGACACAAACATGCTTTCCCCTGAAAGCTTCTAGATTGCTTTTGCTAATCTCTACCATATCCCCGATATATGCAGTTCCCATATGACTCATTAGGCCGCCGCCTTAGTTGCAAGCCAAACATAGTTTGATTTGTTTGACAACGTCTTTACATGGGTTGTTGTTGTCTTATTTGTCCCTATTTTACTTTCTATTATTTGCAATGTTCTTTTTTTTAGCCAATGGTTTGGAAATGGTTTATCTTCTTCCCAACACCCATTAATATATTTTCCCGTGTAAATTTATTTTTCCTATGCCTCCTTCATTCTTTATTTGCTCTAATGCAGTACTTAGACATTTTAGTCTTTTTTTCCTTATAGAAATTTCTGATAAATTCCCAAGAAATTTGTGAACACTTGTTCTAACACACTTAATTTTTATTTGGATTTTTAAGGGTGTCTTTATCGTTTATTTTCTAATTACGCTCCTTCAATAAATTAAATGAAATTATAAAAGCTTAAGGAACTTCTTAAACTAAAAACCCATCACCAAACCCATGATTAAAACAAGATCTAAAATCTCCATTAGCTTTCAAAATCATTAAAGTATGGGAAACACGTATAAATATCCCATGTTTATCTATCCTTCTCCAAAACATTTATTAAACCTTTATATGTTAATAAAATCCATATGTGCCCTATCATACTCATACAAATCTAAACCAAAACCATATATAAGAGATCGATGTAGATAGGTTAAGTATTACTTACGTAGATCTTTAGGATTTTTAGCTTTAGTCTTTTTAATCCCCTTTAGCTTGGGTTTTTCTTATCTTCTTCTTGTTTGCCCTCTTTAAGACACCGCCATTAAAGTTTCTCTCTCTCCTTTATTTTATTTTGAGTAGGATGAAATAAATGAATAGAAAAGAGTAATTTTTATTATCCCATAATAATTTAGGCTGGGGCCGTCCTACCTCTTTTCCATTAATTCATTTCCCCTTTGGGCCGCCCTGGCCTTTTTAATTAATTTATTTGATTAATTTAAATTTAGGATCGTTACACCTATAAAGTCATATAACTGCTAGTTGCATGGAGCAACATCATCCATAGACAATCTCATCTTATCAAACGTATTTTTAAACAAAATATTTACTAAGATTCCATTATCAACTAGAATCTAATGCACCTCTACTGAGTCGAGCATAATTGTAATAACCATAGGGTCTGTGTGCGAAAACTGCTTACCTCGTAAATCGATGTCACTGAAGGTGATCTCATCTTGTTTTCAGCGCTGGGCCTTACTCTTTTGTTCCTTACCTACAGCATGCACATAAGCTTCTCCATTCTTTAATGACTTTGCATATCTTTCCATCTTTATCCAGCCCCTATCGGCTATGTGTGGCCCTCCTACTATGGCATTGATTACCAATCTCTCATCCTTCTTACGGTTGGCACTAGATCCCTCATCTCCATTCCCAAAGAGGACTTGCCTTGGAGCCTGCTTCTCAAGAGCTGGAGGAGCGTTTATATTCTTAACATATCTGTCCAATTTTCTTCTCCCGATGTGCTCTTCGATTACGTCCCGCAAATGATGACATTCAATAATGTTATGCCCATGGGATTCATGGAATCTACAATACTTTCCCGTGTTCATTTCTTCTTCAATTTCCTTCTTTGGCGTAGGCCTTTTGTATTTGAGCTACCCTTGCGTGGCAATGCAGATGTTTTCTATGGTATCATTCAAGTCCATGTAAGTGTCAAACCTCGTACCAGGCTTGAACCTCCTTTGCTCCGTCATCTGTCCGCCAGAATTGCCAGGGTTATTGTTTTTCTTTTTCTCTGCACTACTCCCTTCATCATTTCTAACCATAGCATTCACATTATTAGAAGCTTATGATGGTTTGATATTTGTTCTAGTTTACCATTCTGCCCTAGCTTCCTCTAGTCACATATACTTTGCATCTTCATAAAAGAAATCCTAAAGAATAGTTGGTTTCTCCTTAGTCAATCTCTGATCCATCTTTGTATCAGGATGGACACACCGCACAATGCCATAAGAGTCAACCGTTCATCGGCGTTCTATACACTGTGGCTGTAGCATTGAAGCAAGTGAAGTATTGCCCCAGAGTATCATCCTCTCATTGCTTCACATCCGATAAAGAGTACGGTCCTTGGGTTGCTTTATATGAACCCGAAATTGGTTAATAAATTTTTCCTTCAACATTTCCCACGAGTGGATCGACCCGGGTGGAGAGGGGAGAGATGATAGAACCACATAGTCGCCAAATTCGATAGGAAAAAGGAAAAGCACTTGTATAAAACTTTGTATGTAGCTCCGCTCATTAGTATATGTTGCGTGTATCGTTGTAGATGTACCATAGGATCAGTGAAGCCTTGGTAGGGGTCCATAGTAGGTATCCAAACGTTTCTTGGATTCCGGGCAATCTCCATCTCTATCGAAAACAGGCTGCCAACTCTCGCACCTATTCCACGTTCTATTTGTTCGCAACAGACACACTCCCTTATAAATCGCGTCATGCGATCTTTCGGTTTGGGGAATGAACGGAGCTGGGTTGACCTCTACCGTCAAGGCAAGAGGCGTCTTTCATGCCTTCTATGATGACTCATCCTATGATCCCGGCTTCGTTCTCTGCTCTGGGATCGTTCACGGTGATAAGTTTTTCTTCCACCAATTTCTACTCCAGTCAGGGGAGTGTTGCCTAGGTCGGGGAGGTTTAGTCATTGCTTCCCCTGATTCGTCATCTCCCATGTTTGGTTCGGTTCTGAATCAGTCCTCGACTACAGGGTCCAGCTGAGCACTTACTCGACCTGTTTCCTCAACGTTCACTTGTCATACTCCTTGATTTTCTTGCTCTAATACACTACTAAAGTGTGACCACCTTTGCCTCCTGGAACCTTGAAACTGGGTCCTCCCTCTAGTTTTAGTATTGTGCACAATTGGCTGTGTCTGCCCCAAGCGTGTTATGATTTGATCGATAATGGCTTGCTGTTGGGCAGCGAAGCAGGTGTCAAGATCCGCCACAACACCAACCAAGTCACCCTGGTGATAGTGTATGGCCCTGGTTTATTGGATGATTGATTGTCTTGATTAGCAACAACTGGATTGACGTTCCTACTGGCACCGCCAGTCTTGCTCTAGATGAGGCATGTTGAAAAATCATCTCTCAATGAAAGCACAAAATATGTTTGCATGAAAAATGGACAGACACCTTCAATCAAATTATCAGTAGCAGATTTAACAAAAAATAAATGCAAAAAAGTAAACGACATGCGAATTTATAGTGGTTTAGCCGTAAAGAGCCTACATCCAATGTTCATATTTATTCCCTTTCTTATAATTTAGCTTTTACAAGAGTTTTGAGATGAAATACAACAAATTATGACTAAAAATAGAGATTTGAAGTTAGGTTTGGTTATTTCTGTAGCGTAGAGTTCCCAAGCTTCAAAAATTGTCTCCGGGAGTGCCAAATGTCTGGATATTTATAGGGTTGAAGAGGTGATGTGGTTAATCCGATAGGTCCGGAAATTTCCATGTATAACTCGCCCAAATCAGATGCATCCGCTTATTAAAGATATGGTTGCTAATTTTCAAATATATGCAGAATTTATTCTATATATGGCCTACTTAATTTGGTTGGAAGCTCGGTTCGGGGTCAGTTGGTTTGGTGTAGTACATATGGATGCATTGCTGGGGAAGTTTCTGCCTCTATCTCCTTGGTTTGGATTCCCATGCTAGGCCATGGTCCGGTCTTCATATGATGCACCCACTTGGTTCGACCCCCTCCTTATTGAACATATGACCATGTTCGGTATCCTGCGTACCGAACATGATATTCTATTCGTTACCATGGGATACCAATAATCTTGTTCGGTACCTAGGGTACCGAATAGGAATCCTGTTCTATACCTGGGGTACCGAACATGATATTCTGTTTGGTACCCTGGGGTACCGACCAGGATCTCCTATTTAGTACCTTGGGTACCGAACGGGGTCAGCCTCCTTCCCTATTTCTTTGTTTTGCCTGTCGAATTGCCTTTTCTTAGCCGTGCTTGTGTTACCTTCAAAGCCTTCCAATACCTTGATCTTATGGGCGAAATTGCCCATAACAGTACCGATTGATGGATAGATGAAATTTCAGCAAGCAATCAATGGATTTTGGCGATCATGATTTGAAACTAAAGCATGAAGCTGCAATGAGTCGATGGACAAGAGACAACATTTCAGAGCAAAAAAGAAAACTGATTAACTTTTCTTCGTATTGTACTCTGTTGGTACTGGACCTTCTACATTGTTTATTGGCTTGCCAACCCTTGCCAACCCAAGTGATAGCTAGTTACTTAAGGTTATGTTTAGAGAAAATAAAACCAAATAAAAGTAGTATTTTGAGGATAAGTAGAAATAAGATAGAAAAATTGGATAACTAGTTGAAATCATATCTCAAAGAAGTGAGAAATCAAAAAGTAACTTCTAATTTACCTATGTTTTAATTTATGAAGAAAATAGTTAACGATGACTATCTATATGATTTGAAATGAAAAAACAAATTAGAATTAAATTTGAAATTATATTAGGAGACGAAAAGCTCAATAAGCAAGCAAAATAATTGGATGATTTCATTGTGATTATATTCAATTTATCCAAAAAAAACATCATATCAAAAATGACTATTTACGTCCCAATAAATACTAACTCCTTAGGGTCCGTTCTTGATGAAACGAATAGAGCACTTGAACGAGGTATTTAAATGGAAAAGTTGGTTGAAATGAAAATGTGTTCGGAGATGAGAAAATGGTATATGACCGGAGTATTTGGACGGATATTTGAAGGGAAAAAAAAAGAAGAATATAAATCAACGACTCAAATGCACCTTTCATCAAAGCATGAATGCGATTAGTTTATTAAGAAAACACGGGAATGTAAAGTGTTAAACACCTTTTCCCTTTCGCATCAAACCTTAACATCAAAAAAATACTATCAATGGTCATTGGGGCATGTGTTCGGGCATGTGTTAGCTAACGTACAAACTCTGGTGATGTGTCCGACGCCCCAAAGGGAAAAGTGTTGGAACGTGTGACGCACCCCAACGGGGTATTTAAACACTTATGATGTTAAACTTTGGTAGCGCGTCCGACGTCAATACACTTTTTCCCAACTTTCTCCCAACAGCTCGAGAGAAGCTGGTTTGTCTATTGAGATGTTGGATGTCTGACCAATAGTAACAAGATGATAGTAGACTGCAAACGGTACCTTAAACAACATCCAAGTGGAACAATACATCAAACCCAAAAAAATAAAAAAATAAAAATAAAAATCTTTAAAACTACATAGTAGTGCTTAAATAACGCAGCACCCTAACAGCCCTCTTGACAGTGTAGGATATGGTAGTATTTTTTGACCACTGTTTCAATATCATTTTCAACAACAATAGGCAAAGTTGACAAAAAGCAAACCGGAGATGAGAGGATCGTTGTTTAGTTTGGCTTGATAAATGCTTCAGCGGTGCTTCAATAATTAAAATACTAGACAAAGCTCTTAACTAAGATAGAATAAAAGAAATGTTAGAACAATGATTGCACCTTCTCTCCGCCGGTCATTTGCAGAGCGTCCACACTTGGTTACCATTGATCACTGAATTAATCATTTTGCACCCTTTCTAAACATGTTTTCATATTATTATGTAATAACTAATGCTTACAGAATGCAACTTTGTTAATGATACAGGAAAAGGCCACTTTCATTACATTCAAATATTGATCATGGTTCACATTACAAGAATTAACAAGTAGACAACTTTAAGTGTAGTCTTGTTTACAAAATGTTCAGCAACATCAAATATTCGCCTCCCTTTCCCATCTCATAAATTCCAAAAGTCGCAACTGTGATGTTGTGTTTAGATGCCTGCTTAAATTTCATCAAATCATGAAGGCAATTAGTTTATTAAAGAAAAAAAAAACACAGGAATGTGAAATGTTACAAATAGAAAATGAAATAAACAAATAAAAATACAGGACAATTTCATGTCTATGTGCATGCATTGTTGGTGTGAATGTACTCCAATACCTTGCCAACTCAATTTTTCTTTCATAATTCTCAATGCTGATATAAGAAAATTCCTTGATATGATCCAAAGCTTAAGAATCGTGATTTTACAAGCAAAGTAATTTGTTCAATGGGACTAATTTGTGAAAGGAGATGCCAATGGAGTTAATTACAAGATGTTCATTCTCAATAAAACATGGTGTCCACAGAAATTTTCGCTAAAGCATCACACACTACTTGCATACACAGTTCATCATTATTCGTTTCACCAGGAAAATCTTATGGTTTAAGCTTTCAGATAAACATTGACTGAAACATAAATTTATATTTAGAAACAAGTGATGGAGAACTAAATATGTTTTAATCTCATTCCTCTCTACAAAGGAACTTTTGTTGTCTGTTGTTATTTGTAACAAGTGATATATCTCAAATTTTGATGGTTGGTTCCTAACATTGTAATCCTACCATCAAACAGAAAACTTAACTGATAAAGGCAAAGAAAGTTACAGACTGCAGGCCAATTTTATAGGCAACTAGCTTAAATAAATAAAACATGTACAACTAGTAATGATCTCCTTAATAATATAGAAGAGAAGCATTAAGGCAAGTAATAAAATAAAACCGATTACCTTTATTTCAAGCCAAAAATCTCCTCTGGTGGATCATAAATATGTCTCTCAGGGAACATTTCCTCAAAATCTTGCTTTACTTTATTTCTCAATAGAGGATGAGGTAGAAGCCCCTTCAGAAGAATTCTAAATGGTAATTCTTCAGGTGGATCTGGAGAACTTTTCATGTCCTCATATACATTCATGGCATCTGCGGGGGACCCATATCTTAAAAATCCTCTTATAACTTCTGTATAAGTTTGGGAGTCAGGATAAAGTTCGTCTTTTCTCATGTCATTCCACACTATCATGGCATCTTCCATCTTTTTACACTTTGCCAGTGAAATAATCAGATCCTTGTACATATAGACATCTGGCTTGTACCATTGCTCCTTTTGAATTATTCTAAATATCTGACAAAATACCATATAAAATTACTTTGTATATCTTACAAGGATATAAATAAGCATGCCAATGGATATCCAAAAACAAAACCCATCCACATTTGCACTCAAAAAATGAAAAATATCTGATATTCAAAAAAAAAGGACACAAATGCAGATACAACGGTATTTGCATTTGAAAATTACCCGTCCAGTTTTTATCACGATTATGATTTAAATTATGTGTATTTTAGTACAATAAATAATTGATATTTGTTTTTCTATCAATATAATAGTTGATATTATATGAACATATATAGATGCATATTTGCCGTTCAACACTGTTTTTATCATGATATGATAATCTAACATACTATCAAGCTTGATCATTATCATGCTTAGCCATAATTTACCAAAAAAAACTCCAAGTGATCTAGTACAAAATTATCTAAGCTTGCGAGTTAAGCTCAAGATAAGCTTCAAATGAGGGTTTGTGTTATAGTCTCATATTGAAAAATGAAAAACACGGACACCAATATAATTATGAAGATGATACTCTACATTACATACTGCAATTGATTTAGTGAGAGATACAATTCTTAACAATAAAATTAGCCGGTATCCCGATTAAGATATTGCCGATATTGCAGAAACCACAACAACACGCTAATTTAGAAAATAAGCAAACCGACTAACAATCCTTAAATAAATAAATAATAATACCTTCAACGCCAATTCAACCTCTTCCTGTCTCTCAAGCTCCATAAGCACGGCAACCATATCCATTTTAAGCAACCTCCTAACATGCGATTTGATAAATTTGTTCAACTTGTCTTCGTCCTCTTTATACCGTTTTAACTCCATTATCGCGAAAAGCGCTTCCTTTCCCAACATTTTTTTCCCTCTCCATAACGGCCCTCTGGGTCTACCATCGCGAAAAAGACGTTTGAATAGGTAGAAGGGTTGAACATGTTGGAAATATTGAGGGTTAAAGAGATGTGAGGGACTTTCTGTAGATTTAGTGAGGAAATTGAAGACGGGCAGAGAAAATTTGAGGAGTTTCGACCTTGATAGAGCTGGAAACGCCATTAGTAGAAATTAGGAAAGAGGACGAAAGGGGAGGGTTTTAGGGAGAACATTAATGCCGTTGCCGTTGGATGCGATAGATACTATGATACGTAAACCCAAGCCCAAAAATGTGCGCTAAAGGTCTATTTAGATTTGGGTCGATGAATGGTATGGATTGATGGGAGCCCAAGCGATAAAATATGATTTCAACGAATAAATTTTTCCTCCAATTGCATCACACAAAACAGGAGAGTCTAACAACGTAGGCAGAAGTTAAAAGCAAGTGCACTATTTTGTATGTTGCCCGCTAACATCATATTCCTACTTAATTAAATTCATTACTTATTTGAAATGCAATGGCTTTTTGTAGGAATTTTGGATTTAAAATTTGTTTCTACCAAAGGCATATGCAAGTATGCATCACATATGGCCAAGGTCCAACCTGAAAACTAAGGTAGTGTTTGGTTTGTTGTTTTTAGTTTTGAGTTTTTGTCCATATAAAAATGCATATGACGCATGTATATTGCAGAAACGACCAATTGAGAAAATGAAATTAACATTCAAAATAGAAAACAATTTTTTTTTTATGTTTAGTGTTTTAAGAAATAACGCAAGCACGTATAAACAATCCATTCTTCTTTCATCCATCTATCTCCTTCGTCCTCCCATTCGTTTTTCTTTCATCTCTCCGTCGTCCCTCCATTCTTCTCATATTTCACATATATATTGAAACCCGAAAACACAAAATTCGTTTTTAAACCAAACACTACCTAATTTTTCGTTTACGAAAAATTGATTTAACTATATTTAGCCCTGCCTAAATATGTAATTTTTGTCCTATGTCAAATTTGATCGATACTATTATAGCCTTAATCATCTACTTATAACGTTTCTCTTTCCATTTCGGTTCTATTGCCCTACCACTATTTGCCTATAATAAATGGGGATCACATTATGTTTGGCCTATAATAAATAGCCCCACCTAAAATTATTGACACTGGTTACTATTATTAAAATTCGGTTTTCAAGCTTTGTCGACAGGCAAAATCCGACCTGGCCGGCTACTACTATCATGAGGACATCGAGGCCCCTTTTTTAATCTTTCATCTTCCGAGCAAAGCACCAGCTTACAAAGACCAATTCTTCTTTGTCCCCGCAACCGTTATCCCAAACCTCAATAACCCGGCTTTCAGTATGCCTTGTAAGTTTCCTTTACTTATTGAAGAATTCTGTGATGTTGGTTTCTTTTAGTAATCATCCCTTCTTTTGTTGCAGTGACCACCACCGGGACCAGGGTAGGTCACACCTTGTATGAGAACTATATTCGTCGGGTCAAGGCGACTGAGGACAATGTCAGGAACTTGGCAATGATTTTGAATGATGAGAACTTTCGTCGATTCAGATTGTTAGGCCCAAGAAAAACTATGGGTGGAGGCGCTGCCATAGTGAGGACCCACACCATGCGACCAGCAAGGCCAATGGTGGTCATGATTAGGGAGACGGGAGAGGTGGCGACGGGAGGAAGCTAATGTTGACGGCGAAGAGACCCCCGAGTCGGATCCCGGCTGGGACTGAGTGAGTGAGAACTTTATGACTCGACCATCTTGGAGGACATCGTGGTCCCCCATCATGACCTATAATTGATTGGTCATCCGAATATTCTAGTTCACCAGAGACGCCCTAGGCGGAGAGGATATATGACTAGGTGCAAGAGCTGGATACGCCTGCAAGTGAGGGCCCCTCCTCCAGGAACCCCTTCATCCATGGATCTCGAGCTGTGTAGTTAAAGCCTCGTTAAAGCCCCATAAAATTCCCGCTATAGCATGTAACGCTCTTCGACCGCTACACTTTTTCAATATAGCGCTATGAAACAGTAGATCCACTTTAAGCTCCGTTATTTTTCGCTACACCCGCTAAATCAACGCTTTTTAGCACCTGCTTTAGCAACATTAATATAAAAAGATTGATTTGACTAGTTCTTTTTTGAACTAAAGCAACAAAGTTAGGGTAAATACCTAATTTAAGGAATAACCGCTCAATATAAGTTAGAATTTATTGTAGTCATCAAATTTGGATTGCATAAATCATGATATTCTTCGGTATTGTTATATAAGATTAAACAATATTTCTTTTTCCTACACAAATGATGTGAGAATTAAAATAAATTAAAATAAAATATTTGGTTTTATATCTAATAAAGCTTTTTGCACCTCCGATATTTTCCGCTATATCCCCGCCTTAACTTTTTACACCTCCACCACTATAGAACCGCTGAGCTCTTTAACTGCATAGCTCTCGAGTACAAGTAACTCATAGCGCGCCCATTAACACACAAAATTTTTATAGGGCACAGTCTAGCAGTAGCAGCACGGGCTCTCCTTGCCTGCATTTGGCTAGGAGGTGGCAGGGGACCGATCAAACGAGGGTAGCTTAGCTTTGTAATGCTTCTCTTATTTTCCTTTCTGTTTTTTCTAACTATTTTGGATTTGTATTTTGCAGTGATCTATTTGAGCCTAGGTGTTGTTCTTGATGCTACTTCCATGGGGGAAACCCAATGGAGGAGTCCCGCCTCTTAACCACATACCGACACCGCTTCTCAACCACAGCAACCAAACCCCAGCATCCTGTCGTGCATGCCGACTAGTTCCCAACCGCCTTTGGGAAAGGGTCGTATTTTTGCCTTACATGACCCGACATTATAAGATGAGCCGTTGGTCAAAGGGGGTCGATGGAAGGAAGAGGCGGAGCAGAGGAGGCTGTCCAAGAGGCCTCGGGTTGTTGGGCTGGTGGGCATTGGGAGTGGCCCAACTTATAAATTTTTGGTGGAGATAGAGGTGGTCTGGCCCCGACCAAGGGACGCTAAACTCGAGGTGGTCAGGTCAACTGCTTTGAAAGTGGTTAAGGAGGATGATGGCCTGCGGATGTTAGCATATACATTTGCCGAAGTAGCATCAGAGGCTATGCATAACAGGCGTAGGGCCAAGTCAGGATGGGAGACCCATTCCTTAAAGGAGGTTCTCAATGCCCAGTTGACGAAAGCTTACATGGTAAGAATCTTTATCCTTAGTGGTTTTTTCCACTACTTAAACCTCGAACTGGTTATTGTGCAGGCTGCGCCGCAAGCCCTTTACATCCATTCAGGTCTATTAGACCTACTTAAGTAGGCAGAGGAGGAGAAAGCCACGTGCTAGCAGGTGGAGGCAGTGAAGGAGGAGCTAAAGAAAAGGGCCCTGGAAGCCAAGGAAAGGGTCGAGGCTTGTAAAAGAAGGGCCCTGCAGGCCGAGCAGGCCAGAAACACCACCATTAATCGGACCAAGGAGCGGAGGAAGCTAGGAGAGGAACTCCGACAAAAGAAGGCGGACTTGTAAATGAGCAACAAAGGAGTGGACAGGCTGAAGGAGAAGCGGCAGCAGCATGTAGACTGCATGACCTGGGAGGAGGTCGGAAGGGAGAAGAGTGCCTTGGACATCCAATGGGAGGGTAGGGCGACTAAGATGTTAAAGCTGGTTTTTTGGCCAACTACCACCTTCCATTTTTGGTATCCTTCATTACTTTGGAACAGAACACAGAGGTCCATGCTGAGATTGTAGCGAAGATGGCAACAGTTGAGTCAGTTCCCCCGATAATTCTGACCCATGAACGGATTTCCTTGTTGATGGGAGGACCAAGTGAGCCTGCTACTTCTGACCTCCCGCTGGTGGACAAGGATTAGTTTCGATGATGACTACCAGTTCACATGATCTCTTCCACACCCTTAGGCAATTGAGTTGATTTTTTCTTTATTTTTTGGATGATATATCAATTGGGTCACGACACATTTTTGTAAACGTTAGATATTATATATATTTTCTTGTATGTTGAAAATCGTCATTGTGGATTAGTTTATTTGTTTGAACCTTATGTGCTGACCTTGAATTTCCTTTGCTAACATTATGCACATATGAATGTATACTCGTATGTCCACGTGCTTACTTCTTATGATTCAAAGCCGGGTAGCTCAGTTGCCCCGTCGTTCTTTAAATAAACACATAGACTTAGCTTTTGGTGCATAAGACAACATAAGTAAATATGATAAAAGCAAAGACTATCCAATCAAATAAAATTTACCTTTCAATGAAGCTTTCAGGTCGCATCTTCATGTGGTGGGTGTGGGCTGTGGTTGAGGCACTCTTAAGTAATTGCCTGGTGCTTCTGGTGAGAAGATAAGTGTTGATCTGCTTGTGCATCCTCACGGAGCAGTACTACAGATGCCTGGTTTAAAGTTACGATGTGGGTAGTTACGCCACCAGGGCACCAATGCCTCGTCCCACTAGGGGGAAAGTAGTGTCATGGACGAATGAATCGGGACCACTTCAGGGGTGGTCTCGTCTTCGGTTCATCAATGCCTTCGATGAGGAAGGAAACGTTGAGTGGCTTGCACATCCTCATAGAACAACACTACGTATGCTTGGTTCGAAGTTACAACATGATTAACCACATCGCTAGGGCACCAGTGCCCTATCCCACTAGGGTGGCGGGTAACATCAAGAGAAAATGCATCGGGACCACTCCGAGGGGTAGTCTTGCCATCGGTTCGTCGATGTCTTTGGTAAGGAAGGAAGCGTTGAGTAGCTTGTGCATCCCCACAGAGCAGCACTATGGATGCTTGGTTCAGGGTTGCGACGTGGGTAACTTCACCACCAGGGTACCAATGCCCGTCCTACTAGGGGGACGGGCGACATCATGGGCGAAGGAATCAAGACCACTCCATGGTGGTCTTGCCGTCAGTTTTTGATGCCACCTGTAAGGAAGGAAGCGTCGAGTGGCTTGCGCATCCCCATGGAGCAGCACTACAAATGCTTAGTTCGGAGTTACAATGTGGGTAACTATGCCGCCAGGGCATCAATACCCCGTCCCTCTAAGAAGGCTGGCAACATCATGGACGAATGAATTGGGACCACTCCGGGGGTGGTCTCGCCATCGGCTCATCGATGCCTAGGGTAAGGAAGGAAGCATTAAGTGGTTTTTGTATCCACATGAAGTAGTTTCTTGGGCATTCCTAGTTGTAGAGGTGGATTTTCGGTCTGACCCTCCAAATAGCCACAACTATGAGGCCCTATCATGATGATGGGGGTTCAGATAGATTGATTCTACTTGACTCGCCCTGTTTCTACTCAGATCAAGGATGTTTCAAGGACGTCTTGTTTTACATTCCATATACCAAAAGAGTCGATATAAATTCCATCGTCTAATAATTGTGGCAATATGTCATAACCTTATAATAGCGGCCTATACAATTTTCACAGATAATATGCCCAAAGGTGTTTTAGGTTCCATACGAGGGACATGTTGGTGCTGTCCGGATATGAGATGTGGTAGGTGCCATTGGTGAGTGTGGCAATGAATATATACGGGCCTTCCCAATTAGTCCCCAGGACTCCCTCAGCCTAATTCTTGGCATTGGCAAAGGCACAACGTGGTACTAAGTCCATAACCTTGAACTGGTGAAGCTTTACCCTTGCATTGTAATGCTTAACCATTTTTCTTTTATACGCTTCCGTATGCAGTTCGGCCTTCACTCTTTTCTCTTCTAAACCGTCGAATCCAAGCTCGAGCAGTTGTCCATTTTGTTCAGGGTCGTGAGTAGACGCCTTAAGGATGGTATGTTGACCTCAATGGGTAGCATAACTTCATACTTGTAGGCCAGAGAGAAAGGATAGTGTGGTACTGCGGTATGACCAGAATACGAGTGGTAGGTCTTCAGCCCAATTTCTCTTGGCCTTTGTGATGTGCCTATTTAATGTTGCCTTGATTGTTTTATTTATGGCCTCAACCTTTCCATTTGCCTGTGGATTGGCGACTAAGGAGAATCACTTCTTTATTCCGTTCCGCTCATAAAATCCTTAGAACAATCCACTCTCAAACTAGATGTCATTGTCGGTTACGATCTTCTTCGGGAGTCCTAATCAGCACACTACGTTCTTGATCGCATAATTGAGGACTTTGGGTGTGGTGACCTATGTGAGAGGCTCCGCTTTAACCCATTTTTGTAAAATAGTCAGTAGAGACTATAATATGGTTGTATCTGCCTTTTGCATTCGGGAGTTTGCTGATCAAGTCTATCCCCTAGCCGTCGAATGTCCAAGGGGATATCATAAGGGTTAAAAGATTCGGGGAGGCCCTTTGAATTTTGGCGAACCTCTAGTAGTGGTTGCACTTCTTAACATAACTTATTGCGTCATTGATCATGGTTGGCCAGCAACAGCCTTGACGGGTAATTTTCTTTGCCAGGCTCTGCCCCTCAGCGTGGTACCCATAGAAACCTTCATGCAATTCCTCTAAAATGTGGTTGGCCTCTTCATTAGTCATGCATCTTTGGAGTAGAGTTGAGTATCCCCTCTGATATAGCTTTGCATATATGATGGTGTAATGGGGTGCCCGTACAGGAATCTTTGGGCCTCTTTCCTTCCAGTGGGAAGATCGTCTCTTATAAGATACTTCATCAATGGGGTCATCCAAGAGTCGAGGTATGCTTTATCGATTTTCATGGCAGTTGCCCCTGATTCAAAGCAAGGGGCCAGCCTCACCTCCATCAATATCTAGGGGACGCTTTCTATAGGAATACTGGCTGCCTTAGCCAGTTGGTCGGCCTTTGCGTTTTTCTCATGGAGGATCTGTCCAATTTTAAAACTTGCAAAAGTGTAGATGAGTTTCTTGGCTTTTTCCACATAAAAGGACATCATCTTTCCCTGGACTTAAAAATGCTCTTTAATTTGATTGACAACCAACAAAGAGTCACTGAACACATGTAATGATTCCACTTGGAGCTCTTTAGCCATTCCGAAACCGACCATAACGACTTCATATTCAACATCATTTTTTGTGGCCTTGAAGCTGAGGCGGATGGCAAAACAAAGTTCTTTGCCATCGGGCGTGATCAAAACTAATCATGCCCCTATGTCCTGCTCATTAGATAACCATCAGTATAGAGTTGCCAAGAAGGCAAATTGGTTGTTGCCCCTTTGTCGTCGATGCCCGAACATTCTGCTGTGAAAATCAGCCAAAACTTAGCCTTTGATCAAGATGAAAGGGTGGAAGGTGATGTGATGTTATCCAAGCTATATGAACCACTTCAATAGTCGACCCATTGTGTCGAGCCGATGCGGTACTTACTTCAATGACTAATTGGTAAGAACCTTAATAAGGTAGACTTGAAAATACAGCCATAGACCCTACGAGGCCATCAGTAGGCAGCAGGCTAGCTTCTTTAACATGATGTTTCTTGTTTTGAGAACCGTTAACCTCTTGCTTATGTAGTACACAGGGTGTTGGACTTTCTATTCATTACAAATCAAGGTAGCACTGATCGCGTGTTCGGTTAACGCAAGATATAAGTACAACTCCTACCCACCAACGGACTTTTAAAGTACAAGAGATGTGGTCGGATGTCTCTTTAATTCTTCAAAGGCATTGGTGCAATCTTCACTGCATGCAATATCCCTTTTATGATGAGGTCGATGAATTATACACAGTAGTCTGTGGCTTTTAACATAAAGCGATTAAGTGATATGATCATTTCATTCAGACTTTGCACTTGTTTAACTTGTAGGGTACCTACATTTCTTGAATTGCATGTACCTTGTCAGGATTTGCCTTAATGCCCTTGGCACTTACTACAAAGCCAAAAAATTTCCAAACCATACAGCAAAAGAATATTTGCTAAGGTGGAGCTTCACGTTGTATCTATAGAGGATGCCAAAAGTTTTAGTTAAATTCTTCACATGCCTCATCCTTTTCAAACTTGACCAATATGTCATCCACGTATACTTCCATCAAACAGCCAATTTGTTGAGCAAACATTCGATTAATGAGTTGTTGATATGTTGCATCTATGCTGCAAAGATCGAAAGGCATAGCTCGGAAGTAGTAAATCCGGCATTGGTGATGAAAGAGGTATGCTCCTAATCAAGGTCGTGGATGGAAATTTTGTTATACCTGGAGTAGGTATCCATGAATGTGAGCAGCTCGTGCCTACTGGTTGCGTCTACGAGCTGGTCAATGTAGGGTAGTGGAAAACTATCCTTAGGGAAGGCCTTGTTAAGATTTGAGAAATCAATGCAAGTCCTCCAGGCCCCATTAGGTTTTCGGACCAGAACCGGGTTTGCTACCCAGACAGGGTATGTTGCTTCATAGATGAAGCCATTTTCTAAAAGTTTCTTTACATCCTATGTAAGTGCTCTACCATTCGGGGTTAAGCGGTCGCCTCTTTTGCCAGTCTGGGTGAGCTTGCCGGTCAATGTTGAGGGTGTGGCATATTATTAAGGGGTTTATGCCGGTCATGTCGGCATGCTCCCAAGCAAATACATCATTTCTCTCCTATAGGAGACAAATGAACTCATTTCTTACCTCTAAAATTGGCTCTTTTCCTATATGGATAACCTTGTTAGGTTCATCACTATCAATTGATACTACCTTGAGCGGTGTGGCTAGCCTATCATTGAGGTTGGAATCTCCCATCCAGGGATCATGTGGATCGTTGTCGTCATCTCTAACACTCTTTTCCAAGTCACACCGATCCAATGCATAAATCATGCATTCAATAACGTCCTCAGCTAACACAGACATTTGTGCTCGAGCTGATAGGTGATCCATGCCTTAGCTCTCACAGATGAGTCCTTCAACGCTACGAGGGAAGAAGTGGTAGTATCTTCTTCCCCTACATACCAACGGGGGTGAACTTGTTCATTCCAGGTAGCTAAAGTTCTCTGGTCTTACTTAGGCTGGATAAGGAAAGATTTTTCATGTCACATGTATTACCTTGGCCTAGGGCGGTTATAAATGCATGTGGTTTGCCATTAATAACTTGGGTGACCCCGGTGCAAATAGGAACAATGGGCTACTCGCACGTTCTCGGCCGTGTCACCGTTGAGGGTTGCCACTTCTTGCTGTAACATCAGTAAACCTTTCTCGCTTATTGTAGGGAGATGCTCGAAGAGATTCTTTGTCGACTCCTCTTATGTAACATCCCCTACTTTGAGGCCCGAAGCTAAGTGCTACAGTGCAGCATCTATAGAATTAACTTCCGGTGACAAGATCCGGTAATGTTAATGGTGTCTATAATATCAGAAGCACATGAATATGAAATAAAATTAACACAGATTCCAAAAATAGCTTTTCTGATTACATTTCAAATCAATATTTCATATTCAGTTACATAATCCCAAAACTATTCCCAAGTCTTGATCAAATATAATTATTACAAATTACACCAAAAGCGACATATAAAGATGCCCCCCTTAGATGATCAGAGTACCAGATAGACATATCAGTCATAAATACATCAAAGCGGAAATAATACTAAATAGCTCATACATAGCCAACTCTACCTCTTGCACGTCAACCTACTAAACCTGAAAAACCTTAACTCTCAATCTACTCAAATTAAATTTTGAGCACCCGAGATTTAAGGGGAAAACATAAACTTCGAGTCAGACATAAAGCCTAGTGTGAATAATACTATTACATCTTGATTCACTGATATTAAGTGAGACCATGCCGCTTAGCGGAACGGGTTTCTCCTCACCAATATCCTTTTAAAAGCATATCTTTTGCAAATCAAAATCCTGTAATCAAACTGATTATAATAGAAAAAGAAATAACATATATACATATATAAATCAGTAAATCAATGGACTATCAATCCAACGTTATAGTTTTTTCTGGATAACTATTAACCATTAGTTGACTCGGGCCTACTAGACATAATAAATAACCTAACTTCTGTTAGACACACTACTGGACGGTTTGTCCTTAACTTACTTCTTATAGGGTCAACTGATCCTAATGGTTTTACGGGCTCACCTATAACGACCCGTATTTTAACTATTTTAAATTATTAAATTTTATATAATTATTGGATAAAAACGGTTAGAAACAAAAATTTAATGATTTATTAATGCAGTTTATTGAATATGAAGTTGAATAAAATTTTGAAATAAACAATTTCGAAGATTTAGGCAATAAGTATTGGGATGAAATTTTATGTATTGAATGTGTTTACAATCAATAACTGGAATTTAATAATGAATGTTGAATTAATTAGATGAAAATAAATCAATTGTTGATAATTAAAATTCATTTGAAATTTTATGATTTATTAATGTAATTTATTTGAGAATTGAATCGTTTAAATATAATATTGGAAATTATCTAAATAATTGAAACTTGAATTTAATATGGATAAAAATGATTTTTTAAAGTTGATTTAAATTTTATTTAAGCTAGAATGAAGATTGTAAACTTTTAAAATTGAATTTCAAAGTGAATAAATAGAAATTGAAAATTTTACATTTAATTAACGTGGAAAATAGCCATTTTGCCCACTATCTCGGATTTCGACGAAACTAGTTTCATCGGATCCGTAATAATGAATTATTATAGGGTTTCAAGTTTCGTAGCGATCAGACTTATTGTTTGGCCGTGCGAGCTTAAAACGCGTAGGAATTAATTGAAGGACTTTAATTAAAATAATTTGATTTTGAAAGCTATTTTCTGCATACGATCGAATTAGGCCTCGAGACTAGTTCCATTACGTTCGAAATGGGGATATAACATATAAAACCCCAGGCAGTACGTCTCGTTTGGAGCTCGACAATTTCGGACGTTAAAAGCTAGATATTTTCTAATTATAATAATATATATACTTTAACCCATCCCCTTCTCCAACATTTCATACACGGTCGCCTCCATTTTTTCTACCCCGTACTCTTTACTCCTCTCCCTCTTTTCGATTTTGGGGAGAACAATAGAAAAGAAAAAAAAATGGAAGCAACAAAGTCGCGACTTGGGAGGGAATAGCTCGCGCGCGATCTAGAGTTGGAAAGGAGTGGGATTAGCAGGTAGGGTTTAGTTAATTATTATCTTAATTAAGTTAATTAAATTTTTATTATTATCGAATGTTAATTATTAAGTAATTTTTGCATACGAGGTCCATTTCGAGCGAAACGAGTCGCGATGCGACCGTATCGACGTCATCTGCTGCATGGAGTCAAACTGGAATTTATTTGAAGCTAAAATATTTTCAGTTTCAAATAAAATGTGAGTGTTTGATAACGCTCATGAAGTATTAAAATATTCTTGATGTTCTTTAAATTGATATTATGAAGTAATTTAATTTTATTGACGGTTATTTGGTAATTTACTTGTTGTTTGGATCGACGTATGAATTGAGTTTTTAGAAATTAAAATTGACAGTTAAAGTGAAACTGGAATTAAATTGTCAATTAAAAATATGATATTTAATAACTAGTTAATTGTTGTGATTTATTGACTGGTTTGGATGTTGATTGTGATGGATGCCAATTAATTGATATTTTGGATGATTGAATGTTTGTTTATTATTATTATATATATAATATATATACATACACGCACACATATATCATGTTATCACCCTGTATATTATTGACATTATATAAAACTGTTATTTGAATTATTTCGAATTAATTAAGAAATAGGTTGAAATGTTATATACATATGACATTTATTTTGGATTGAAATGATATATATCCATCCCTGAAATTAAATTGGAATAACTAATCACTTGGCCATAGGGTAGAAATTATATACGGACACTAGATTAGTTAAATGAAATGGTTTTAAATTCTTAGATTTTAATTTATTCAAATGATTTCGTTTTATAAAATAAAATTGAATTGGATATGGAAATTGAATTAATCTTGAATTCGAGTTTTTTAAATGTTGAAAATTAAAATTAGTTAAACAAACTGGTTTAAAGAATTGAATTTGAAAGTAAAAATAAAATAAAATTATAATCGAAATATGATTTAAATTATGGAAATTGATTTGTTTAAAGGGTTTGAAATTTTTTTCAAACTGTGAAATAAATCCAAGCAAAAGTAATTTAAATGGATATTTCAAATTGAACTCGAAATTGAATTATTCTAAAAAGATTTGAACCTTGAATATAATATTGAAGTTTAATTTGATTTAAGTGATTTAAATCGATATTCTAAAATCGAACTCGAATTTATATAAATCGAAATGGTTTAAAATTGAGAATTAAATTGAAATTAATTCAAATTGGAATTTAATTGAAATTAATTAGAATTTAAATCGAAATCGAATTAATTTGAAATCGAAATTGAATTAATTTGAAATCGAAGTTGAAATTGATTTGAATTAAACTAGAATCGAAGTTAATTCAAATTGAAATCAGAATTGAATCGATTTAAATGGAAATGGAAATTGAAATGATTTGAATTGGAAGGTTTGGAATTGGATCAGTTTGACTTTGAAACTATTTTCAAATAAATTATTTTAATATAAACTGTTTAAAAATTTATCTTTTTAAATATTTAAATTATTTTGATTTTCTAAACTATATTACTATATAAATCATTTTCAATACTCAAACTATCTTATATTAAACTATTTAAACTATTTAAATTATTTAACTACTTAAGCTATTTAAAAAAATTCAAACTATTTTCTTAAAATTCAAACTGGTCAAGGTTGGAATGTTTATATTTAAATCGTTGATTTAAATGTGAATTGGGTTAAAATGAAGTTATAACCTAAATAATAATTCGAATTGAATTTTCAAGTAAAAATGACATTTCGAGCTGAATTGAAATATTTTGAGTAGATATGATATTTTGAAATGAAGAATATTTCAGAACCTAATATGATATTTTGATATCAAGTGTAAATCATTTTTGAAATGTAAAAGTACCAACCGGTGTGTAAATGACGTTTGGTTGTTAACGAGACCGAGGCCACTTATTGGCATACTCTCTATAAATATTGGAACCACTTTAACAACTGTGTACGCGGAGGAGACTCCAGATTGAAGTGGTTGGTTTTGGCGTCGTTTGTTGGATTTGAAGAAAGAGAACAATGATGGATAGACCCAACACTTGCACCAATTTGAAATGACTAAACAGGATGGCTTGACAGGGCCAAGCGGGCTAGCTACTCCTAGCGGACATCCGTTCATAGATTTTCTTGGACTCGGTCCATACTATTCCTCTTGTTGTTGGTTTCGGTGCACCTTGATTTTGGGATAACCTCCCCTTGATGATATGGGATGGATGTACGCAGTGGACGGTCGTTGCTACGATGCGTTACCACCAGCCCTATGACCCGAACTGGTAGTATCCTACCTTGGGCATTGCCTCACATGCCTTATCATACTTTTATCCCTATAGGAGACTCCTATAATTTTGGTTTAGTGTTGTCGTATCACGGCGCATCACTGGCTACCGACGTGCTACTGGTTGTGCTAAATGCGAACTGTACAACAATGCTTAAAAATGCATTAAGGGGGATTAATGTAAAGCCTTAACGCTGAGAAAAATATTTATTTTACTGATTAGACATTATATATGTAGCATATTCTACTATATATAAATATTTTGATGGATCCTTAAAAGATGGAAAATCCAGTAACATCTCTTAAGTTATTGCACGCATGTTATACACTGTATAGGAGATGTGAAACCCCGTAAACGTCTCTGATGCCATTACACTCATGTTATATGTGATATCGATTTGACTCATATAAGGATATTTAGTCCTGACTCGAATGTTTTGTCTTTTCATTACGCTCGGGTCAGTCCAGAGTTTTTCAGTACATTGAAGATCATTTTCTGGAGGACGAAAACGAAGATTTGGTGTATTACTATTAGTATTATTATTCCCTACATCATGTTGTTCTGCTGCATTATATTTTATTTCTGTTGTACATATATATCTGATAAATGTTGTATAAATTAAAATCAAATGTATAGTAAACAGCTTCATGAACTGTTTATTTGATTATTGTATTTTGTCATTCCGCTACGAGATTCTATGTTTGTTCTTATTCTTTTCTTATTTTTCTTAATTAACCCCATTGATTATCTATGTTCCCGATTGTTTAAGTTGGACATGTGTAGATTATTGTCAATTTAAACCTTCCAAAATGTGGGTCGTCACAGTTGGTATCAGGGCTTTGGTTTAGCGATAACCTTAGCTTTATTGGGTTTGAATCATTAGAGATAGGGTGGTAATACCCTAGAATGAGTTCGTTGAGCGTGTGTGTGTGTATATATATATATGTGAGATCACGTACTTATTAGTGTTATAAAATGTTTTATATTGTATTTACTTATCCGTTGAGTTGTTTATGAATTCTGGTCGATGCGTGTGACGCCGTGTTATCGATAGGGGTTTCTAAACACTTAAATGAGGCAAGTCAACATAATATTATTTTAAAATAGGGTAAATGAAATAATTTTACCTAAATTATATTATATATAAAATGATTATTAATGAAGTTGTTAGGAGAGTATAATATTTAGTTACCGTCGATTATTGGTTGAATTAAATTTAAAAACGAATACTTTGTGAACTCCATTTCATGAAGTGTTCGATAATTAAGTTGAATTGAATTATAATTAAAATAAGAATTGTTTATAATGAAAAAGATGTAAATTTATAAAATATTTTCATAATAAGGTAATGAAATTATATAAGTATATTTATAATATGGCTTATGAATTGAAAGGATTTCAAAGATGAGAATTTTTGAATAAATTTCTTTGCTTTCAAAATTGTTTTCAAAGCCTTCAAAATTAATAATAATATTATTTGAAAGTGTTTTGACTAGAAATATATTTTGAAAAGATTTTTGAAAGAAGTAAAAGCATTGAACGCACTTTAGTCGCAAGGAAATAATTCTGGGGATAACTGCAGCATCACTAGTATTTATTTTCGAGTTTCTGAGTGAGAATTGCTACCAAAATAAATTTATTTTCGGTTAGAACAAGTTTGATGGTGGAAAAAAATATATTCCAAGTATGATTTAATAAATATATGAAATAATTTTGAACTTCTAAATTGAAATTATTATAGATAAGAAATAAGTTTATAGCTTATGAATTTGAACAGGAAAGTAAAGACCGAATTTAAAAATGGCTGAACATTTTGGTTAAGCAAATTTGAATTTGAAATATGAAATAAAAGAATTAACCTAATAAATGTTAAATAGATCGTGTTAGTGAAATGAAATAAATAAAATGAAGTTTGACTCAAGAAAGCTTAAATAAAAATGAATTGTATTTGGAATGAATTAGATAAAATAATGGAATGAAATTTTAAGTGAATTAATTTGTATAACTTATAGGTTTGAGTAATATTAGGCTAAAAAACAAATTTAAATTTATTGAATGTGAACGATAAGAGAAGAAATAAAAGTTTAACTTAAATAAAATAACATAAACTGAGTAATGGATTAAATAAAATAAAGTGTAACTTAATAACGATTAAATGATTGGATTTCAATGGAACTAAATGAATTAGTAAATTGAATTAATTCCACTTAAGATATAAAATGAATTAATAGAGTTGAATACAAACTTGAACTATAAAATGAAATGCAATTTGGGTATGAAGAAATTGAATGAGAATAAATAAGTGTAGGTAAAAAAATTAATATGAGTAATTGAATTTGATTTAAATTGGACGTAAATAAAATAAATACAAGTGGAGTGAGTTTTAATAAATTGAATGGTAACTAATTGAATATGAAATAAATTATAAATTAGAAGTTAACTTGAGAGAAGTTGAATAAATTGATTGTGATAAAAAGAAAATTTATTAATATGAATTTGAGTTATAAAATAAAATTTACTTAAGTTAATGATATGAATAAATGAAATAAGCAAATGAAGTGAATCAAAGAATTAATATTGAACTTGGTTGTGAAGAAAATAATAATAAGCATGAGTTGCATTTTATAAAATGTTTATAATAAATTTAAAGGGTTTTATGAAATGGTTTTTAAATGAGATTGGTATAGAAAAGAATATAATAAGTGATAGTGAAATAAAACTTAATTTAAATAAGGTTAAATGAAATAATTTTATAAAATGGCTCAGAAATAGATCTATATGAAATATGTTAAACAAAAAGTGAAACAGTTGGAATTTAACAAAATAAATTGAATAAACTGAATAAATTGAATGTGAATGAAATAGATGTAAATAAATTTGAAGCAAACCGATTAAATGTTAATAAAATTGGATGTTAACAAGAAATGAAGTGTATAAATTAAATATTGACATTGGATAATGTAAATTTACATAGTTATGAATTAATTGGATTAACTGGATGAATATTGATGGTTGAATGGTTTCTTTTATTACAAACCATTGTTATTACTGTTTTGATTGCATATGATTGTTGTATGTTATGTATTTGTGTTTATGATTTGGGTTCAAAATTCATGCTATATGGTTCTATTTAACTCATATATGTTCTATATCTTATTATAAGTGACTAATATTCTAAATTGAGTTGAGATAGGTACATATGAACACGTTTGGACATATACACGGATTTTATATGCTTTTGCTTGCTTAATATGAGCGAACTCACTCGTATTAATAATAATAAGGTACGTATCTCGGATTATATACCGCACTTTTATATTTTTTCTCTTCGGGATGCCTCATCATTGAGATGAGATGTATATTTGATATGTTTGGTATATATTTGTGTTATATATTGCATTGTAAAAAATTTCCCATCGAGTTGCGCAAAGGAGACGCTGCCGAAATTTTCCGTAAATCTGGGTGTTAGAAAATTTTTGAGGTTTTGAAAATTCTATAACTTGTTTTACATATAAGTTGTGATTTTCGTAAGCCGATCGGAGTGGCATAGTAGAAGCGTAGTAAAGGTTTTAATAAGGTTTTATTGTTTATAAGTTAATTATTTTGAGTAAAATATATCGTGTGTTAAATTCCTTACTTAACCCCTCTTCGAGCACGAAAAGTTTTGAGTGGAAGAGAGTGTAACGACCCGTATTTTTAACTATTTTAAATTATTAAATTTAATATAATTATTGGATAAAGATGGTTATAAATAAACATTTAATGATTTATTAATGTAGTTTATTGAATATGAAGTTGCATAAAATTTTGAAATAAACAATTTCGAAGATTTAGGCAATAATAAGTATTGTGATGAAATTTATATATTGAATGTGTTTACAATCAATAGTTGGAATTTAATAATGAATGTTGAATTAATTAGATGAAAATAAATTAATTGTTGATAATTAAAATTCATTTGAAATTTTATGATTTATTAATGTAATTTATTTGATAATTGAATCGTTTAAATATAATATTGGAAATTATCTAAATAATTGAATCTTGAATTTAATATGAATGAGAATGATTTTTTAAAGTTGATTAAAATTTTACTTAAACTAGAATGAAGATTGTGAACTTTTAAAATTGAATTTAAAAGTGAATAAATAGAAATTGAAAATTTTATATTTAACTAACGTGAAAAATAGCCATTTTACCCACTGTCTCGGATTTCGACGAAACCAGTTTCATCGGATCTGTAATAGTGAATTATTATAGGATTTCAAGTTTCGTAGCGATCGGACTTATTGTTTGGTTGTGCGAGCTTGAAACACGTAGGAATTAATTAAAGGACTTTAATTTAAATAATTTGATTTTGAAAGCTATCTTCTGCATACGATCGAATTAGGCCTCGAGACTAGTTCTATTGCGTTCGAAATAAGGGTATAACATAGAACCCCAGGCGGCACGTCTCGTTTGGAGCTCGACAATTTTGGACGTTAAAAGCTAGATATTTTCTAATTATGATAATATATATACTTTAACCCATCCCTTTCTCCAACATTTCATACACGCCCACCACCATTTTGTCTACCCCGTACTCTTCACTCCTCTCACTCTTTTCGATTTTGGGCAGAACGATAGAAAAGAAAAAAATGGAAGCGACGAAGTCGCAACCTGGGAGGGAATAGCTCGCGTGTGATTTGGGGTTGGAAAGGAGTGGGATTAGCAGGTAGGGTTTAGTTAATTATTATCTTAATTAAGTTAATTAGATTTTTATTATAATCGAATGTTAATTATTACGTAATTTTTGCATACGAGGTCCGTTTCGAGCAAAACGAGTCGTGATGCGACCGTATCGACGTCGTCTGCAGCATGGAGTCAAATTGGAATTTATTAGAAGTTGAAATATTTTCAGTTTCAAATAAAAGGTTAGTGTTTTATAATGCTTATGAAGTATTAAAATATTCTTGATGTTCGTTAAATTGATATTATGAAGTAATTTAATTTTATTGACGATTGTTTGGTAATTTAATTGATGTTTGGATCGATATATGAATTGAGTTGTTAAAAATTAAAATTGACAGTTAAAGTGAAATTGGAATTAAATTGCCAGTTAAAAATCTGATATTTAATAACTAGTTAATTGTTGTAATTTATTGACTGGTTTGGATGTTGATTGTGATGGATGCTAATTGGTTGATATTTTGGATAATTGAATGTTTCTTTATTATGTATATATATATCCCGTTATCACCCTGTATATTATTGACAGTATATAAAACTGTTATTTGTATTATTTTGAACGAATTAAGAAATTGGTTGAAATGATATATACCATTGACATTTATTCTGGATTGAAATGATATATATCCATCCCTGAAATTAAATTGGAATAACTAATCCCTTGGCCATAGGGTAGAAATTATATACGGACATTGGATTGGTTAAATGAAACGGTTTTAAATTCTTGGATTTGAATTTATTCAAATGATTTTTTTTATAAAATTAGATTAAATTGGATATGGAAATTGAATTAATCTCGAATTCGAGTTTTTGAAATGTTGAAAAATAAAATTAGTTAAACAAAATGGTTTAAAGAATTGAATTTGAAAGTAAAATAAAAATAAAATTATAATCGAAATATGATTTAAATTATGGAAACTGATTTGTTTAAAGGATTTGAAATTTTTTTTGAACTGTGAAATAAATCCAAGCAGAAGTAATTTAAATGGATATTTCAAATTGAACTCGAAATTGAATTACTCTAAAAAGATTTGAACCTTAAATTCAATATTGAAGTTTAATTTGATTTAATTGATTCAAATCGATATTATGAAATCGAACTTGAATTTATATAAATCGAAATGGTTTATAATTGAGAATTGAATTGAAATTAATTCAAATTGGAATTAAATTGAAATTAATTGGAATTGAAATCAAAATTGAATTAATTTGAAATCGAAATTGAAATTGATTTGAATTAAATTGAAATCGAAGTTAATTCGAATTGAAATTGGAATTGAATTGATTTAAATGGAAATGGAAATTGAAATGATTTGAATTGGAAGGTTTGGAATTGAATCAGTTTGACTTTGAAACTATTTTCAAATAAATTATTTTAATATAAACTGTTTAAAAATTTATCTTTTTAAATATTTATATTATTTAGATTTTCTAAACTATATTACTATATAAATCATTTTCTATACTCAAACTATCTTATATTAAACTATTTAAATTATTTAACTATTTAACCACTTAAGCTATTTAAAAAATTTCAAACTATTTTCTAAAAATTCAAACCGGTCAAGGTTGGAATGTTTATATTTAAATCGTTGATTTAAATGTGAATTGGGTTAAAATGAAGTTATAACCTAAATTGTAATTCGAATTGAATTTTGAAGTAAAAATGACATATCGAACCGAATTGACATATTTTGAGTAAATATGATATTTTGAAATGAAGAATATTTCTGAACCAAATACGATATTTTGATATCAAGTGTAAATCGTTTTCGAAATGTAAAAGTACCAACCGGTGTGTAAACGACGTTTGGTTGTTAAAGAGACCGAGGCCTCTTATTGGCTTACTCTCTGTCAATATTGAAACCACTTTAACAACTGTGTACATGGAGGAGACTCTAGAACGAAGTGGTTGATTTTGGCATCGTTTGCTGGATTTGAAGAAAGAGAACAATGATGGATAGACCCTGGCACTTGTGCCAATTTGAAATGACTAAAACAGGACGACTTGACAGGGCCAAGCGGGCTAGCTACCCCTAGCGGACATTCGTTCTTCGATTTTCTTGGATTCGGTCCATAGTATTCCTTTTGTTGTTGATTTTGATTGCTGCACCTTGATTTTGGTATAAGCTCCCCTTGATGATATGGGATGGATGTATGCGGTGGGCGGTCGTGGCTACGATGCGTTACCACCAGCCCTACAACCCGAACTGGTAGTATCCTACTTTGGGCATTGCCTCACGTGCCTTGTCATTCTTTTATCCCTATACAAGACTCCTACGATTTTGGTTTAGTGTTGTTTTATCACGGCGCATCACTGGCTACCGACGTGCTACTGGTTGTTCTAAATGCAAACTATACGACAATGCTTAAAAACGCATTAAGGGGGATTTATGTAAAGCCTTGACGCTAAGAAAAATATCAATTTTACTGATTAGACATTATATATGTACTGTATTCTACAATATATAAATATTTTGACGGATCCTTAAGAGATGGAAAATCCCTTATCATCTCTTGAGTTATTGCACGCATGTTATACACTGTATAGGAGATGTGAAACCCCATAAACATCTCTGACGCCATTACACTCATGTTATATGTGATATTGATTTGACTCACATAAGGATATTTAGTCCTGACTCGAGTGTTTTGTCTTTTCATTACACTCAGATCAGTCTTGAGTTTTTCAGCGCATTGAAGATCATTTTCTAGAAGACAAAGATGAAGATTTGGTATATTACTATTACTATTATTATTCCCTGCATCATGTTGTTCTGCTGCATTATATTTTATTTCTGTTGTATATATAACTCTGATAAATGTTGTATAAATTATAATCAAATGTATAGTAAACAGCTTCATGAACTGTTTGTTTGATTATTATATTTTTTCACTCCGCTGCGAGATTCTGTGTTTGTTCTTCTTCTTTTCTTATTTTTATTAATTAACCCCATTGATTTTCTATGTTCCGGATTGTTTAAGTTGGACATGTGTGGATTATTGTCGATTTAAACCTTCCGAAATGTGGGTCGTCACATCACCAATAACCTATCTTTTCTCTGTATATTCCTTTCTGAGTGTAACATCATTTTAGTCTTACATGTGACATAGCCCTGAACACTAGAATTTTGGACTTATTTTAGCTAGGGACTAATAGCTAAAGTATAGGGCGCGACCCCATACTAGTCCCATCTGGTCTTCTAATATCTGAGTCATAAACTTAGGGTTAACTACCCCATCCACTTTTCCTTGAAAACATTTCTTTCAAATTGATTTAACCATTTTAAATCATACTTAAATAAGGAAAATATAACCTTTTGCTTTACTCAAAATACCTTTGCCATGATATATGCTTTACACAAAACAATGCTGATGAAAACTTAAATCAATAGGGTTATCTATCCCTTTAAAACAAATTAAAGCCCCTTTTAACGTAGAAAACATTAGGCTTTAAGGCCAAGACATCACCTTCGAAACCTTTGTTTGAAACCTTAAACAATACCTTTCAAAATCATTAAAAACCACCCTTTCGAAAGCATATCTTAAAACCTTAAACATCCTTTTTCTAAACCATTTAAACTTACCTTTCAAAAGCATAAGAACTTCCCTTTCGAATCACTTAAAACATATTTTTCGAAACACTTTTAATATACCTTTCGAAACATTGGGTTCAAGTAAAGGTTAGTGGAAACATTGTTTCGAAACTAAAAATTATCCCTTTCGAAACCATTGGGTTCAACATTTAATATACTAAGGGTCATAAAAGAACATAGGCGAAAGCATTAATTCTAAGTAAAAGAAAGAGAATAGTTTCGAAACCACCGCCTCCGAAAACCATTTTGAAAACAGCTACAGGACCCTTTCGAAAGCATTAAGAAGGCGACTTCAAAGTACAAGGCAAAAGCACCCTTTTGAATACATTGTTTAAAGGCTACAGTGGCCTCAACTAGTTTGAAAGGTATGAACGCGGTAGTAGGGGTTTCGAATAGGTTCAAAGTGGCTATCCTTTCGAAAGATTCTTTTAAAACAAAAAGGCGGCAACTATTTCGAAAGCTCTTTTCTAAAACAAAAGCAAGTTGATTGATTCGAAAGCTAATATAGTTGGCTTCAACCCTTTTGCAAGCATCATTTATAAACAAGAGTAATTCAAAATTAATAAGTTTATTTTCTACCCCTTCAAAAGCAAGGTTTCGACACTATCCCTTCTGGTTTTCTCCAATGCGCTACGTATAAACTACTTGGTACCATGTGCATTGGTTTCGAATGGATTAGCGGACGTATGGTGTCGAAAACTAACAGATGGAAGTAGCAAAGTAGTAAATCTAAGCAAAACTGTTTTTTAGCCTTTAAAAGAAATTTCTTTTCACCTAACTTGCTTTATTTGTCAAAATGTAATTAGTTGTCATTTCTTTATCAAAATCCTTTTCTAAAAGTACTATCCCCCTTCTTTTTGATAAAACACATAAATCATTTAAGTCCCTTAGCTTGAATAATTTTATAATCATAGTAAAATACTTAGGAAAATTTCCCAAAAATCACCATAATTCACTTTTAATATGTTTTCAAACATATTTAAGTTTCGGACTCGAAATCAATATATAATTACCTTAAATAATTTAAACCCAGTATATGCTATTTTCTCTTATAGAAATTCATAATAAATCCACAATAACTTGGAAAATTATGAAAATTGAAACCCACTTCAAAAATAATGTTTTCGGCCATATATCAAAAACGCAAATCATTTAGATGTCATTTAATAGATTTTCCAATCTAAACTTATCATAAGATCTATATGAAATAATATAAACCATCAACAAGCATATATATCCATATAAGAAAACATAACATGGCATATTATTCACAAAATAATTTGGATCAAACCTTATAACCGAAATCATTATCTAAAGTGAGATGTAAATCTATTATTCACCTTAGCTTGATGTTAAGAAGGTTGAGATTTGCCCTTTGATCCATTTCTTCAAGCTTTCCACTTACTTCCTAGCTTATCTTTTTTCTCTCTTAATGGTGGCCGATCGAGCTTATAAGTGTTTTATTTTTGTTTTGCAAATGTTAAAAATGAATAAGGAATGAAGATAAGAAGGGTTTAAGGTATAAAAACAAAGTCTATTCCTACTTTGCCTTATCATATTCCTCATACTCACTCTATTTTAATTCTTTTTGGCTTTTACGTTCATTAAGGCATGACCCCCCTTATTGATTAACAAATCTCATTCCCTTAACCATCTACATTATTATATTTAATTTACCCAACTAAATATTCTAAATAATGTTAGTCAAAATTAGGGTCATTACTGACTCCCCTCCTTAAAGAATTCCGTCCTCGAAATTACGATAAGGTACTTATAACAATAACCTATAAAGGTAAAACATACCATGAAACAAGTCAGGATAAGTATCTCTAATCTTGCTTTTAGTTTCCCAAGTACAGTCTCTCTCGTCGTCACTCCACTGGACTTTGACTAATCTGACTGTCTTGTTCCTTAGCCTTTTCTCATCCCTCGCAACTATACGAACTGGTTTTCTAACTATAGTCATATCCAATTCCACTACTAGATCATCTAACACAGTCGGTGTAATAGTAGTTTATGGATCTCGAATACACTTCCTTCGATGAGAAATATAAAAAAACATTGTGGACTTCGACCAAATTATTTAGTAACTCTACTCTATAGGTGAGTTTCCCGGTTCTTTCTATAATAGGAAATGGTCCAACGAATCTTGGAGTCAATTTTCCTGATTTTCCAAATTGGATTAGATCTTTAATCGATGATATCTTGACGAAAACATGACGACTGAGAACTCCAAGTTTCTCCGTCTTCTATCAGCATAAATCTTCTACCTAGACTGAGCTTCCTTCATCCTAACTCCAATCAACTTAATCTTCTCTACAGCTTCCCTAACCAAATCTGGGCCAAGAACTAACCTATCCCCGGTCTCTAACCAACAAATGTGAGATTTGCATGGCCTTCCATACAAAGCTTCAAACAGTGACATCCATATACTAGTCTGATAACTGTTGTTATACGAAAACTTGATTAAGTGTCGGTGGTCTTCCCATGATCCTCCAAAATCGAGCACACAAGCTCTTTACAAATCCTCTAAGACTATGTTAACTCTTTCTGTTTGCCCATTTGTTTGCGGATGACAAGTGGTACTCATCTTGAGCTTGGTACCTAAAGTCTCTTGTAGACTCTACCAGAACTCACTAGTGAATAAGCAATCTCTATCACTTACTATACTACTAGGAATTCCATGCAATCTATATTCTTCATGAATAATTTAGCTAAAACAGGTGCTGTCCTAGTTGACTTAACTGGAATGAAATGGACACTCTTGGTCATTCTGTCCACTATAACCCATATACTTTCATTTCCTCTATTCGACCTTAACAACCCATCTATGAAATCCATTGAGGTAGAATCTCATTTTCAAAGTGAAACATCCGGAGGCTGAAGTAACCCACTTGGTTTCTAATTGTTATCCCACCTTTTGGCAAGGCCATGATACCAAGAACTTAACTGGAAACCGAAGATAGTCCATCCCGAAGATCGGTTATACGCAGGCTCACTATGGATATCGATGAATTTTGTCTGTGTCCGGATCGAGCTACAATTGACAAAACATGACAAATAAAGCTATGAAAGCCAACGTTCCAAATTTCAAGTCAATCTGAGTTCGTATGCTCAAGATATGATCGATGCAAGCCAAAGAAATCATCTCGATCGCATCCATCATTTCGTATCGGTTAGGCCGTCTCCATCAATTCGCGTCCATCATTTCGTATCCATCAAAACGCATTACTTCGTATCCATCAGGGGAATCTACTTTATTCGTATCAATTTATTCGACTCCATCAGCAAACAACTCCACTTCGTATCGATCAGCAGTTTTCTTGTTCGTATCCATCGAGGACGGCCTTCTTTGTATCCATCAGAAGGCAGGCCCACTTCGAATCGATCAGCTATTGCCCCTTTCATATCCATCGACTGCAATACAAGTGTCTAGTTCGTGTCGATCAAACATCATACATACTTCGTATCAATCAACCACATATCGATACGAAATAGCCACTTCCGTTCGATACGAACAGAACCAAGCACTCGATATTGTACGAATATAATAGATCAATCGATCGATACGAACAGGACAAAATACGATCGATACAAACAGAATAGTTAATATCGATACGAACAAGGCCGAAGACGATCGATATAAAAAAGGCCGAAATCGATCGATACGAACAAGGCATCGATATTGGATGCGAATAAGGAAGCAGTCAACCCGACACGAAAAGTGGATCAATCCGAGGAGTTAGCACCACGTCAACTTGCATGCACGTGCTCAAAAGCGATTCGAATTGATCGATACGAAGGTATCGATTCGAACAAGACAGCCTACATAAAACGCGAGCTTGCATCGATCATAACTCATAATCTACAAGTCCAAATGCCACCAAATTTTCATAGGAGCTTGCGTACAACCTAAAGAATGTTCATGCTAAGTTTCGACTCGATTAGGTCAAATCTTGATTGATACGAAATTTGTTCGTATCGATCATGGACCGTGTGTAAATCACGTGGGATCGATCGCGTGGGCCCACCCACATGCCAGAAGAGGTCTCCTGAGATCTGAGCGAGATATTTGCAGCCTACGCCTATAAATAGCATCCCAAAGCCTACAGAAAAGGGATCTTTTGGCTCTTTGACGTCCAGACTTTGCCGAATTCACCATTGTACTTGAATTTCACTGTTGTACTCGAGATTTACTGCTGTAATTCGCTGTAACCAGCAACCTAAAGTTAATAAAGATCAATCATTTCATAGTGGACGTAGGCAACACGCCGAACCACTCTAAATTCCTGTGTTTTTGCGTACTTTCTTGTTTGTTTTTGAAGTGTTTGTTAGATAATCCTCATTTTCCATTTTATTTCTTCTTTTTATCTCTTCAAATATTTCTGAAGAGTGTTGTGCCCAATTTTGGTAAAAACACTTTGGTGCTTTCACTGAGAAAAAACCAGCTTTTTCTCTTGCTTGTTGGATCTACTATCAATATCGGCTTGCATAAATCTAAAAAGAAGATCCAGATCTCACGTTCAAAGTTCTTCCATCCTATTCAGATTTGCATCAAGTCTAGGAAAGAGCTTCGCCATCCATCATGGTTAACACAAGGACTACTTCTACAACTGCAGATCCTGAAGGACGGGACAGACAGAATCCCGTACAGCCGCTTCTAGCTGACCAGAATGCTACCGGACCATCAGATCCGCAAGGCCTTGTCACCAGGGAAGAATTTCATATGTTAATGCAAGAATTGACCCAAAGCCGCTAACAACTTACTCAACAACTCCGCGCTAATGCGGAACTGACCAACCAGCTACATCGCCAACGGCGAAGGAGATCCAGGAGGGATTAGGCTTCCTATTCCTCCACGGAGAGTTCGGCTTCTTCAGATTATCATCATAGATCTACACGCCCACGGCTAGACGGAAGCTACACACAGGCCACCGGGGATCAACATACATTGAATGTTGGGCAACAGAGAGTTGGCCCGTCATCCAGCCATGAGACTGGACCCTCCTCCCGAGGAGGAGCTACCCCACACCATATTACTGATAATCGAACTGCGACATCTACTGATTTGGGCGCTGAGACCCAAAATCGGACAGATCCGAACCATCACCAGCGTGAATACCATCCTGAGCCTTACGTCCTCGAAGACATAGAACCAAGGAGGCGATACATGGACCATCGACAGCGACCGGCCCCTCCTCACATTGTGGAACCCGACCATACCTTGGCCCAACCTGCTCAAAATATCCAGATGCCCGACCTGCCAGCAATGATCCGTCAAATGATCCGTGAAAATCAAGGTCTTAGCAATGATGACTGGGGAATCTCACGGAGTCACACCCCTTTTACAGATGAGATACTTTATGCTGAACCACCTCGGCAATTCAGGATGCCGACTTTACCCGTTTATAAAGGGAGCTCTGATCCTAATCAGCATATCCTGAAGTATGAATGGTTGATGAATGCTGCACGAGCTGATGATGCAGTCAAGTGCCGAAGCTTCCCGATCTCTCTAAGGGGCATAGCAACTATGTGGTTTACCCGATTGCCACCTCGATATATCTCATTCTTTGATCAGTTGGCAACAAAGTTTATTGAGCAATTTCGTATGCATGTCGCGAGATTGAAGGATGTTAATACTTTATCTAGTGTCACTCAAGCTCCTGGAGAGACACTCGGGCGTTATTTAGAAAGATTTCATGCTGCATGTGATTAAATCAGCAACCCAAATGATAACTCTATTCTTATGGCACCGACTAAAGGGATTGAGCCCGATTTTGAGTTCGGCAACTGGTTGGCCGGAAAACCCCCTACATCATTGGACCGTTTCTATTCCAAGGCAGCTCAATTCTTGAGAAGGGAGGATGCGAAACAGTCTAGGAAAAAGGATGATGCAGGGCCTAGTGTGGAAGGAATTCAGAGTAATATTACTGTTAAACAATCCGAGGAGAGTTCCGGAAAAGTGCAATTGAACATTCAGAACAAACAAGATCAGCAAAAAGGCAATGGTAACCAAAATAGAAAACGGGATCAAAACCGTGGTCCACGACGTAGAGCTCCTATGTTTGATAATTACACTCCTCTGAATACGTCGCTGGAGAACGTATATCTACAAACCTGCAATACCATTCAATACAAGAAGCCTGCTCTAAAACAGTCGTCGGAGAAGCAAATTCAGATGGGGAAGTTTTGTAGATTCCACGAAAGCTACGGCCATAACACGAATGAATGTCGTCACTTGCAGGATCTCATCGAAAAATTGATAAGAGAGAGAAAGTTAGAACAGTTTGTGCGGGCGCCGTAGTCTGGAGGTGCGGGCCCATCGAATCAAAATCATGTGTCGAATCTGGCTAGACAGGAAGAACCCGCTCGTACTGGCGGGAGGTTGGTGATAAACACTGTTAGTGGTGGTCCTCATCCAGCAGACCGAAGCTGGAAGGAAATGGAGTCGTATGCCAGCTCTATCAGGCATGCGGACTTTGAATGTTGTAGTAATTCTGAAGATGGGGCTCCGGACAAGCAGCAACGAACGATGACAGATGACATCATATTTTGAGGTCGGGATGCTGACATGACCAAAGCCCCCACTATTGATCCGCTTGTCATATCATCTCAAGTAGGTCCTGCTTGGATGAAGAGGATCTTGGTAGACAGCGGAAGTTCTGTGAATATTTTGTTTAAATGAGTCTATGACCAGATGAGAATGGAGACTAAAGACTTGAAACCATGTCAGTCCCGTATTCATGGCTTCAACGGGAGTGCAACTATACCCACCGGAGTGGTGGAATTGCCAGTGGAGTTAGGAATTGGTGAACGCCGGAGAGTCCGGATATTGCAGTTTGTTGTTTTGGATATAAACTCCCTATATATTGCTTTCTTGGGCCGACCGACCCTAGCTGAGTTCAGGGCTGCCATTGCCCCATGGTGTTTGACTTCAAAATTCCCTACCGACAATGGTGTCGGAGTCGTTCAAGGAGACCAGGCCGCAGGACGTGCCTGTTACGTTGCTGAGTTGCGCGAGGCGCACTGAAAAGAAAAAGGAAAGGGCGTAGAGGAATCTCTCTACGTCCGCTTTGCTGATATTTAACAATTAACGCCTGGGCCCAGGCCCGGGCACCCTAACCAATTCCAAAGAGATCTTGACCCGAGAGACACCAAAAGTGAGGATGAAAGTAAAGATAGTCAAGCTTCTCCGATCGAACTGACGATCGATGTTCCAATCGACGATAATGACGACTCAAAAATGATAAAGATTGGATCTCAGCTAATCTAACAAATGCAAGAGGAATTGGTTGAATTTCTCTGGGTAAACCTTGATGTGTTTGCCTGGACGCACTCTGATATGTGTGGGATCTCGCCGTACATCGCGAGCCACACACTTAATATTAACCCGCCGTACGTCCCGGTCAAGCAAAAAAGGCGTGGTATGGATCCAGAGAGATCTGCCGCCCTTAAAGAAGAGGTAGATAAGCTTAAGACGAATTAGTTCATTCGAGATGCATTATACCCGGAATGGGTATCCAATCTTGTACTTGTCCGAAAACCAAATGGGAAATGGAGAACATGTGTTGATTACTCAGATTTAAATAAAGCTTGCCCCAAAGACAGTTTTCCACTTCCACGAATTGATCAACTTGTAGACTCAACGGCTGGACATGAACTTTTATCCTTCATGGATGCGTACTCTGGCTATAATCAAATACCCATGCACTTTCCCGACCAAGAGCATACCAGCTTCGTAACCAATATGGGACTCTATTGCTATAAAGTTATGCCTTTTGGACTTAAGAATGCTGGGGCAACTTATCAACGGTTAGTTAATCGAATGTTCGCTAACCAGATTGGAAAAACCATGGAGGTGTATATGGACGACATGCTAGTCAAGTCGCGATTTTCCACTGGTCACATCAGAGACCTGGAGTCAATGTTTAATATCCTCCGAGAATACAGAATGAAGCTCAACCCGTTGAAATGCCATTTCGGGGTCGCATCTGGAAAATTCCTTGGGTTTATCGTCAACGCTCGAGGAATCGAAGCCAATCCTAAAAAGATCTGGGCGATCAGAAATCTTGAAACTCCGAAAACTATAAAGCAAGTCCAGTGCCTCAACGGAAAGGTAGCATCACTGAGCAGGTTTATTTCAAAGTCCACTGACAAATGCATTCCCTTCTTCGATCTGATCTGAAAAGGAAAACGAAACTTTGAGTGGACTACGGAATGTGAGGGTGCATTCCGAGCGCTAATTCAACATCTCTCCACACCGCCAATTTTGTCAAAGCCTATCGATCACGAGAAATTGTACATTTACTTGGCGGTATCAGAAAATGCAATCAGTGTCGCCCTAATTCGGGAGGAAGACCGAATACAAAATCTGGTCTACTACATAAGCAAGCGGCTAACCGGAGCTGAGAGAAATTATCCGAAGCTAGAGAAGTTGGCTTATTGTCTTGTTATTGCCTCGAGGAAGCTCCGTCCATATTTCCAGGCTCACCCAATCACCGTTTACACCGACCAGCCGTTTCGACAGGTCCTTACGCGTCCTGAGACGTCTGGTAGGTTACTCAAATGGAATATCGAGTTAAGTTAGTTTGATCTTACTTACACTCCAAGGCGAGCCATTCAAGGACAAGTCCTAGCAGATTTCATTGCTGAATTTACCATCCCAGTGGACTTGTCCGAAACCAGTGAATCTCCCAAGTATATTTGGAAGCTGCATACAGATGGTGCATCAAATGACCATTGCTCAGGTGCAGGGGTTGTACTTGAAACTCCTGAAGGTCGATCTATATGTTATGCTCTAAAGTTCAACTTCCATGCGATTAATAATAAAGCCGAGTATGAAGCCCTACTGGCTGGATTGAAACTTGCCAGAGATTTAAGAATCATTGCGGTGGAAATTTATTGTGATTCGCAATTGGTCGTGTGTCAAGTTCGAGGGGAGTACCAAGCCAAAGATTGAAGACTGGCTGCTTACCTTGCTCAGGTTCAGGAGACATTGAATTAGTTTGACTATTATGCCGCCTATTACATACCATGAGAACACAACCAAAAAGCCGACTCGTTAGCAAAGTTAGCTGGTACAGGTAAAGCATAGCAAATGGGACTCGTTCCTACAGAGACATTATCTTCGCCAAGCATCGATCAGATGGAAACCGATTGGATATTTGATGTCGTTTCCGAGAAGGAGTCGTGGATGACTACGTTCAGAAATTATCTCAAGCATGGGATCCTGCCAGAGCGCAGGAGTGAAAAGAGACAAATTCTTCGAAAAGCTTCGCGGTTCACTATTCCGAATGGAGTCATGTATAGAAGAGGATACTTTGTTCCATTACTCCGGTGTATCACTCACGATGAAATCAAATGAGTATTGCATGATGTACACGAAGGAGAATGTGGCGATCACACCGGGGGGCAAGCTCTTGCTAAGAAAGTACTTCGATATGGATATTATTGGCCGACTGTAAATCGTGATGCATCGGATTATGCCAGGAAATGTGATAAGTGTCAGAAGCATGCTTGAATTCTTAGAGCCCCACCTATCGAGATAACACATATGGTCAGACCATGGCCATTCACGGTATGGGGCATCGATATTATTGGCTCTTTACCTCTAGCCAAAGGTGGTGCGAAGTACACCATCGTAGAGTTGGTTACTTTACTAAGTGGGCGGAAGCTGAACCCCTTGCTACAATCACAATGAAGAAGGTGATCAACTTTGTAGTACGCAACAACATCATCTGCCGATTTGGTCTCCCATGTATTATCATCACTGACAACGGGACCCAATTCGACTGTGTCGAATTTAAGGATTTCTGTCAACGATTCCACATTCAGAAGAAATTCTCCACAGTCGCACACCCTCAAGCGAATGGACAGGTTGAAGCTGTTAATAAGGTTATAAAGTATATTCTGAAGAAATGACTGGAAAAAGCCGGGGGCAAATGGGTCGACGAACTTCCTATGGCCTTATGGGCCTACCGAACAACCCACAAGTCCGCGACCGGTCACACTCCATTCTCTCTCTCTCTCTTATGGTTCAGAAGCTGTTATTCCAATCGAATTAGAAGTACCTTCTCATCGTGTGACATACTATGATCCAAAGACAAATGCTATATTACTTACTGAATCACTCGATTTATTGGATGAGAAGCGTGAAGAGGCTGATTTGAGGGTAGCCGCGTATCGTAGTCGAGTCGCCCAATTATACAATGCCAAGGTCCGACCCTGAACCTTTGAACTTGGCGATCTCGTACTCAAAATAATATATCTTGTCCCTTTGCATATGAAGCCAACTTGGGAAGGGCCATATGTTATTGAACGAAAGTTCAAAGATGGCACATTCAAATTATCGACCATTGACGGTCTCACTCTTCCGAGAGCCTGGAACAGCGAAAGTCTTCGTCGCTACTACACATAACAGGCTATGTTTATTTATTCAGTCTATTTTTCATTTGTAATTTGTTTCTGCATTTCGAAATTTGAATTTGTAATAAGGCAACTGACTTTGCCGTATTTTCTTATTTCAGCAATAAAATGCAATCTCTTCGAGCCGGAGCTGTGATTTACTTAAAATACTTCATATGACCATCACTATGCACAGAGAGCTAAGTTCCATCATATGGTGGAATTTATTCAAATAGGGAGTGACTGTGATACGACCGGTCACTCACTAAGTGAAACCCGAGCTCGAGGACAAGCCATCACATTGGAGTCAAAAAAGGATTGATACACGACAATCCTTTAACTAACTCCAGGTTCCCAGAGTGTGAACTGGAGTATAAACTTACAAATACGGTTTTGAAGAGGGTGGATCCGTCCACCTAACAACTTTGCCCGTATTCGAACCAAGTTTGAGGAGGATGGACCCATCCATCTAACGACCTCACTTGTTAACTCATGGTGGATGTGATCCGACCATCCACGATCCTAATGCACCTTTCGTTCCCGGAGTGCGAACAAAATTCAAAAACTCACAACAGATGTGATTGACCATCTGTTTACCAAATCCGGATTCCTAGAGTGCGAACCGGAGTATAAACATCAAATAACTCTAAGTTCCCAGAGTGTGAACTGGAGTATAAACATCACCTAACTCCGTATTCCCAGAGTGCGAACCGGAGTATAGACATCAAAATGATCCGGATTCCCTGAGTGCGAACCGGAGAGTAAACGTCAACCAACTCCAAGTCCCCGGAGCATGGACTGGATTATATAATGCTAATCGACTCTAAGTCCCCAGAGCACAGACCGAAGTATAAACTCAGGTCGGGTGTGACCAAGCGCCTGCGAATTTATTTAAGTCCCCAGAATGCGGATGAAAGGCTAAGTGTCAAGCAAACGTGACTGATCGCCCATGAAAATAACTTAAGTCCCCGGAGTATGAATTTGCACTTAAAACTTGAGCAGATGCAACCGACCACCGACGCACAAGTGCAATCCCCGGAGTATGGATACAATCATCGATAAAAGAGCGAGTGTGATTCGACCACTCGAATTCTCCTTGTTTCAGCATCGATTCAACGATGTTAAGCATGATGCGTTGAAGGCGAAATACGACCGCTAGCTGATCTTTTCAATTCATCCCTGAAACTGGGGGTAGAACTTAAGTGTCAATCTTTGACTGAAGCAGTACAACATCGGAGTTCAATTTAATATCTAGTCATGACTTGTGGCCGTGATTTCAAGACTTGACGGATAAACTCAAACAAAATTCAAACGTTGAAACTTCACAAGTGTACTGAACAAGGAATTCAAATGCTGGAACACTTAAGCAAATAAACACACATCAAGTTCAAAACAAAATAAAGTTTCATTTCAGCTATTTGCGAAAAGAAATTATGTACAAGTTGATTCCAAAATTTCTACTAACGGGGGCCGAATCCGCATCTATACACGACCTACAAAAGAAAAACGAAAGTAGATTCCTATCTATCTACCAAAAATAAACTGAAGAAGCACGTCTACTCTCTCTTCTTTTTCGGCTTCCTCTTTGGTGTGGACCCACTGGAGCTGCCACTTGTTTTTCTTTTCGAGCCTTTGCCTTTCGGCGGCAGATCTCCAGTAGGGGGCATTATATCAACATTCTCCTCTGAACTCAAATGTATTGGAACACTTCCTGTAGGTGGAGTCAGAGGGACAGGATCAACAGAAGGAGGTGGGGCAGGCGCGCTCGTCTCAATAACTGTTCCTCCTAGAGATATCATCCGCAAAGGAGTCGGACCAGGTCCAGCCATTCCACCGCCAAAACCACTGCCCTGCGCGGCTGCCCCCATTTCGGCATTGATTTCAGCTATGATTTCCTCCTCATGAAGCGTTGGTGCATCATCCGGAACTCCCGCAGTTGGAGCCGAAGAACTTGTCATTGATGCATTTCCACCCATAGCGAACGGTAGATCTGCAAAAGAATCGCTATGATAACCGAGGAGTTTCTCCATCATCTGCTCATCAAAAATAAGCGTGCTCCCATGCGTTCCATCAGTCGGTGCCATGGTCGCTGTGGTGGTTGCTTCCGTTATAATGGCCTCCTGCATATGATGTGATTCTCGAGTGGCAGGAGGCACAACCGGTGTAGCATCAATCACTGGACAAAAACAAAAGGAGAACTGTTAGTAACTACTTCGGATGATAATACCGATTTCGGATAAGCATAGAGAATGTTCAGAGTACCTTCCTCAGTTTGACTTGTGGACGGCTGAACGGCTTCAGAAACTTGCTCTCTAGCCGGAGATAACTGCGGCTGATCCAGATTGTAAGCAGGAACTGATTGGGAATCAACCACAGGTGCAGATTCAGGTTGGGTTAGCACAAGAACTTCAAGACTTGCACCGTGGTTGCTCAACAGCTGAACCTTCTTCGGCCTTCAAGTGTTGGGTATCGAGCCTCTCTTTTTCATGCGAAATCATCGACTCGTGTCGTTCGTCTTCGTTTAGCATATGATTCTCAAGCTCAAACTCGTCGATTGATTCACCCAGATGCACCGCCTTCTCCTCCTCAACCAATCGACCCTAAGCGTTGTATAAATGCGTCGGGTAGTAGTCGAGCCAGGCTAGGTTTCTGTGCTTCAATACATTAGCGTTGTAAGTTATCAAGAGATCTTCTATATCCTTCTCTAGCCTGGACTCAGCCGATTTAATCTTCTCCTCGACCTTAGTCTCCACCACCCAGACCTTAGCCGTTGTCGCATCCCGTTCGCCCCGAAGCACAACGGCCTGTTCACATGCTTCCTGGGCGGCTTTGTTTGCATCATCCTTTTCTTTGATGATTTCAGAAAATTTAGCTTTAAGCTCAGCAAGTTCCTTCAGAGCAGCGTCCCGTTCAGTTGTGACAGTGGTGGTTCGGTGGCCCATCTACTCCACCAAGGCAAAGTGTGTCTGCCTCATCCTCTCCATGGCCAAGTTCGCCTCATCGGCCTTTTTGGTGGCCTCTGTCTCTGATTTCAGAGAGGACTCGGCTTCATTATTAAGCACTTGGACGATGCGGTCCTTTTGGGCGAGATCAGATTCTAACTTTTCGATTATTTTAGCCCGCTCGAAGGCTACCTTCGAAGCTTTCTTTGCAGCCTTCGCCCACTCTTTGTATTGAGAATAGATGTCATGAATGTAATCATGCATTGTGTTCTACGCCTCCGATGGAATTCTCTTTAAGCGAGGAGGGAAAATGTAGCCATCAAAGCATATATTTGGAAAATTCTTATTTAGTTGAGCAATTCTAATAGCCCATTCCCTAGTAGGCTCAGTGATAGCTTGTTCAGCAACGACTGGAGGCTCAACCTCAGTTCTGTGGCGCTGCGACTCGGACCTTGAAGCATGCGAAGATGGTTTGTGACGAGGGAGCTCTACTGGCTATTTTCCCTGGCCCGAAGGTTGTGTGGGGAGTCGAGGGGGTAGAGAGCGCGATCGAGATCGATATCCCTGTTCGCTGTAATCCCTATCTTTATCCCTCTCATAGCGTTCCTAACTAGAATAACCGCGATCGCAGTTTCTGTCATCCTCCCTCCAGCGGGACTCATAATACAAGCCTGATGATTGGCGTACCGAACGAAGACTGCTGAGCATAGAATCTCGTCTGTTCATCGTATCTGTAAAGTGAAAGGAAAATGGAGTTAGTGAATTCTTGAAACAGGCAACTTAAAGCTGGAAACCATGTAGTGCCGTGAAGTGTGTATGTCTGTGCAACCCCCCGACCAACCGGTAATGTCGGCCGCACTGATGGGTAGAGACTCGCTTAAATCTAGAGCATTTTGAAGCTCCTCTAATCCGATATCATGTGGAAGTGACACAAAGTCCGAAATCGAAATATCGGCAAGCCCTTCAAAAGGACTCTTTGTTGGCGAGGGAGGAGCCTCTGAGATTCTAATGCTGGGAGCCGGCAATGAAACCACAACTGATTTCCACCTCGAAGACTTAGAGCGTTTGTGAGCAGCGGCCTTGCCTTTTCTCCTTCCTTCTGTCGCCTGAAATCCAGCGGAAGTCCAAGCAACAAGTTCATCATCTGTGGGCGTTCTCTCTTCCTCACCTTCCTCAGCAATTACGACCTCGGGCGCTTTGCGTTTACCCGCTTTGTCGAGGCCGCTCTTAGCGTTCCTTCAAGCCTTATGCTCTGGTTTCGCTCAATAAGCCCAACGGTCCTCAAGTTTCGGTCTGTTAGCACCGAGTCTATGTCTCTCATTTCGCTTGGCACTTCTTGAAGGACCCGCACAATTTCTTTAAAATGCACACCCTCAGGCCATGGAATTGCGGCTGCAAAAGAAAGAGAGTATTAGTCCCAATACCAATTGCAATTATTTTGTCGACTAGTAGAAAAGTCGAAGCGCTTACGTCTGGCTAACCATCGGCTAGCATATCTTGGAGGGCATCGGACATAGAACCATTCGGTTTTGAAGTAACTCAGTCTGGTCCAGGAGCCGGTCACAACTTGACAATTTCTGACTGCCTCTAGAAAAGTAAACGAGGGACTATCTCCCTGACTCTTGACATTAAATAGATATCTAATCTCGATCGGGATCAGTGATCGGAAAAGATGCTCCATAAATAAATTGAATAGACTGTTGAGCAAAGCGTATCTGTTTAGATGTAATTGTGATGGGGCGATTCCGAGAAAAGACAACACTTCCCTAATGTATTAGTTAAACGGAGGGAGTGTTCCCGCTGTACATGCATGGCGATTAAAGGCCGTAAACCCCTCTGGGGGAGCATGCGGTCTTTCATTTGATCCTGGTAATAATACATCATCCAACGGTAGACCGTGCCTTAGACATATTCGTCCCAACATATCTTCGGAAACGTTAGACGGCACAGAATCCTGTAGGTTCATGATAAACGTGGCACTAGGTAGCTCGTCCGGAGCTGGGTCTCTAACTTCGGCCGCAATGGCCGGAATCTCTAGGACAAAAGGAGATGAATCCTGAAGCTCTTGCTGTTGTGAACTTGTTGATTCCATAGCTAATCAACTTATCAAAAACTGTCATTAGATGATAATAAGCCCGTGTGTACCCCGGTGTGAAGTGTTTGAATGTGTTGTGTAGTAATACTTGTAAGATTCTACGGGATTAAAAGATGTTAAAATGACAAGACTTCGAATTTCAGCCAAAGTGATCGTCATCGCTGACCGTCACAACCGTGCCATTCAGACTTTGAAGATAGATACGAGTTAAAGTTCGTTAAAATTTTGTTAAGTTATGGTTCCATCGACGAGCTTCGAAAGGCAGTCAAATATGCAGTGGAATGGTTAAGTCAAATTATGCAAGGCGGAAGCTCATCGGAGTCATGTGTTCAAATGTACAAGGAACTTCAAGTTCGTCAAGATTCAACTCGTATCGATCACCAAGGCTCCGATTCGTGTCGGTCAAGGGGGCTTTTCATATCCATCAAAGAAATGTTCGTATCGATCTCCTGACAAGCAATTCGTATCGATCAAGTACAACACCTTCGTATCGATCAGTAAGTCCAAGCATTCGTATCGATCACCTCGAATCAATGCGAAGCCCTATCATCAATCGATACGAGGATCTCCACTTCTTCATTACGAAATCTCATCACCTAGATCGATTCGAACGCTCCTACTCCGGGTTGATACGATCCATCCTTCCTCCTCCATCGACACGAAGCGAAGGCCAAGCCATTCCTCCACAAATCCTTTGTATCCCAAACTCCATCTTCTCCAAAAGCTTCGAAGGAACTGGCTCTTCGATCCTCGACCTCACTCTAACCAAATTCCGACGTCAATGATGCCGGAATCGACCACGACAATGGATGAAATGGCATTGAGCCCCAAGTCTCGTCATTTTAAAGACGATTTAGCTAGTCAATTACCTAGTTTAAAGAGTCGGATTGAAGGATTAATGGGTTATTTGGTTTGGAGACGAAGGCGTTCTTTTTTCTCGTGTTCTCGATCGATACGAAGGAAGGTTAAATGCAAATGAACAAGTGGGAAAAATGCTAAGTACAAAAGCATTATATACTAGGGAGAGAGTCTATTCGTCTCCCAGTTATTACGACCGGTTGAAGCGGTCCATAGCACAATCGATACGAAAACCAATTCGTATCCAATGTTCAATACGAAGCAATTCGTATCCATCCAACGAACGATACGAAGCGCGATGCCAAAGCTTGTTTGGACTGTTCGAACCCATTAGAAATGCATCGATACGAACTGTACTGTCCATATCTATCAACATACAACCCATAAAGGCCCGTATTCATCGATACGAATAGTGCACAGGAGACCGGTCGCTCTGTTCGCATCCTTCATTAGTGTATCGATACGAACTGCAACTTTCGTATCCATCATTTAGAAAATTGCAAGAAGTTCATGGTCATCGATATGAAGAATGCATTCCAACTTCTAAAATCGATCCAGGAGAGGATCGATACGAAGAGATACACGAAAATAACCATCAAGCGTTGTTACAACTCGAATTTCACATTGATTCAGGAGAGGATCGATGCGAAAGTCGATACAAAAAAAACTGAAAACCTGACAACGACTCATGAACGTACGAACGTTAACGGGAGTCAGGTTAACATACATTCATGAATAATGAACTAACATCCAATCTTTGAAATTCGCAGGAATTGAATGCTTGTCTGGTGACAATTACAACAACAAACGACAAATTACTATCATACATCAATCAATTACAACAGTACACAGTACAAAAATGGGCAGTCTATGGTTCATAATTTATGTTTCTATGGATCAATCAAAGATTACAACTTTCGACGAGAAAACAGTGACCGTTTAACAAGTCAGATAGAACTTTTCAGAATGAAGATTGCAACTTTTCAAAGCACGTCGTGTTCTCACAAGACGTACTTTGGGGGGCAAATGTTATCCCACCTTTTGGCAAGGCCGTGATACCAGGAACTTAACTGGAAACCAAAGACAGTCCATCTCGAAGATCGGTTATACGCAGGCTCACTATGGATATCGATGAATTTTGTCCGAGTCCGGATTGAGCTATAATTGACAAGACATGACAAGAAAAGCTATGAAAGCCAACATTCCAAATTTCAAGTCAATTCGAGTTCGTATGCTCAAGATATGATTGATGCAAGCCAAAGAAATCATCTCGATCGCATCCATCATTTCGTATCGGTTAGGCCGTCTCCATCAATTCACGTCCATCATTTCGTATCCATCAAAACGCATTACTTCGTATCCATCAGGGGAATATGCTTTATTCATATCGATCTATTCGACTCCATCAGCAAACAATTCCACTTCGTATCGATCAGCAGTTGTCTTGTTCGTATCCATCGAGGATGGCCTTCTTCGTATCCATCAGAAGGCAGGCCGACTTCGAATCGATCAGCTATTGCCCCTTTCGTATCCATCGACTGCAATACAAGTGTCTAGTTCATGTCGATCAAATATCATACATACTTCGTATCGATCAACCACAAATCAATACGAAATAGCCACTTCCCATCGATACGAACAGAACCAGGCACTCGATTTTGTACGAATATAATAGATCAATCGATCGATACGAACAGGACCAAATACGATCGATACGCACAGAATAGTTAATATCGATACGAACAAGGCCGAAGACGATCGATATGAACAAGGCTGAAATCGATCGATACGAACAAGACATCGACATTGGATGCGAATAAGGAAGCAGTCAACACGGCACAAAAAGTGGATCGATCCGAGGAGTTAGCACCACGTCAACTTGCATGCACGTGCTCAAAAGCGATTCGAATTGATCGATACGAAGGTATCGATTCGAACAAGACAGCCTACATAAAACGCGATCTTGCATCGATCATAACTCACAATCTACAAGTCCAAATGCCACCAAATTTTCACAGGAGCTTGCGTACAACCTAAAGAATGTTCATGCTAAGTTTCGACTCGATTTGGCTCTTTGACATCCAGACTCTGCCGAATTCACCATTTTACTCGAATTTCACTGTTGTACTCGAGATTTACTGCTGTAATTCGCTGTAACCAGCAACCAAAAGTTAATAAAGATCAATCATTTCATAGTGGACGTAGGCAACACGCCTAACCACTCTAAATTCCTATGTTTATGCGTACTTTCTTGTTTGTTTTTGAAGTGTTTGTTAGATAATCCTCTTTTTCCATTTTATTTCTTCATTTTATCTCTTCAAATACTTCCGAAGAGTATTGTGCCCAATTTTGGTACAAACACTAATGTTCAGCTTTTACCTGTTGGTAGTTCTAACACTACCTCACCCATAAGCCTACATCTCCCTTTATACCTTCCCAGAAGAAACTCCTTTCATATCCTGATACATATTAGTTCCTCCTGGATGAATGGTGAACTTTGAACAATGGAATTCTCTTAGAACTTCCTTTCTAATGTTTCCCACATTCGGGAGACACAGTCTTCCTTTCTTCCTTAACCACCCATTCTGGTTAAGACTGAAATCTTTCAAGTCATCACTCTCCATTTTGTTCCTTAGTTTTCTGATTTGTTCAGCTAATAATAGATCCTCCCATTGCTTAGAAGCAATCCTTTCGATCATCATCGGTTGAACTTCTAAACATGACAACGTAGCATAAAGAACTGGCTTCAGATCTCCATTGTATTCTGCATGTAGTCAATGCTTCTAAATCTTTCCACTCAGCTATCATTGCTAATACTGCATTCTGATATTTTCTGCTAGGTGCATCTGCAACCTTATTCCCTTTTCCTGGTGTGTACTCAATACCAAAGTCATAAGCAGCTAAAAACTCTAACCACCTATGCTATCTCATATTCAACTCCTTCTGAGAGAATAAATATCTCGGTGACTTATGATCTATATATAACTCGAATCTTTCTCCCGAATGGTAATGTCCTCACACCTTCAATGCGAAAATTACTGCATCTAATTCTAAATCATGAGTTGGATATCTAACTTTATGCAGTCTGAACTGTCGAGAAACATAGGCAATCACTTTAGCTCCCTGCATCAACACAGCTCCTAATCCCGTTCCACATGCATCTGTGTATACAGCTATGTCCTGATTCCCTTATGGAACAACTAATACAGGTGCATTCGTCAATAAATACTTCAGTTTCTAGAATGCCTCCTCACACTTGTCAGTTCAGACAAACTTCACATCTTTCCAAGTTAGCTTAGCCATTGGTGCTGCTATCCGCAAAAAATCCTTAATGAATCTCTGATAATAACCAACTAATCCAAGAAAACTCTATATCTCAGTCACTGTCTTGGGTCTCTTCAACCTATTCACTGCCTCGATCTTAGCCGGATTTATGGACAACCCTTTCTCTGAGACTACTTGACCGAGAAACTGCACTTCCTTCTTCTAGAAATGAAACTTCAAAAACTTCGCCTTCAGTTGATGCTACCTTAACATCTCAAGCACCACTCTAAAATGGACTTCATGCTCTCTTTCATCTTTAGAATATATCAAAATGACATCTATGAACACTAACGTGAATCTGTCCAGATGTTCTCGGAAGAGTTCATCAAGTCCACGAAAAATGTTGGCGCATTAGTTAGTTTGAATGGCATCACTAACAATTCATATGATCCATATCTTGTCCTGAATGCCATCAAAGGAATACTATCCTCTACCACTCTAAGCTAATGGAATCCTGTTGCTAAATCCAATTGGGAAAATACTTTGGCTCCACTCAACTGGTCGAACAATTCATCAATTCTAGGTAACAAATATCGATTCTTCATCGTCTTCTCATTCAACTTATGATGATCGATACACAACCTTAACGATCCATTTGGTTTCTTTACAAACACTACGGCTGCTCCCTAAGGTGAACTGCTTGGTCTGATAAAGTTATTACCTTCAAAATCCACCAACTGCACCTTTAGCTCCTTCATCTCGGTAGGTGTCATTCTGCTTGGCAGTCTACTCATATGTTCAGTTCCTAATACTAAATCTATCTGAAACTCAATAGCTCATTTCGGTGGTAGTCCTGCTACGGGCTCAAAGACATCTGTGAATTCTCTAACAACAAAAACTCGGTTCTATTTGTCTTCTTCCTACATAACACCCGACAAAGCATTAACCTTAAAACTAGGGTTTTCTACAGAGTACATAATCCGAACTCTACAACTAGGGTGTCTAAGTGATATTTTCCTATCATGGTAAAATATCATAGCATCGTATTTACTTAACCAATCCATACCCAAAATAATTTCGAACTCTACGAAATCAAATACATGCAAACTGCAAGCAAATATATGACCTAATAATTCAAATTCTAAGTGGTCACATCTCATCCCAAGAGTTGTATACCCTCCTATCGAATTCGCAACCCTTAAGGAAGTAACTAGGTATGAGGGTTCTAGGTTAAGCTTATCTACCAAACAATGAGATATAAAAGAATGTGATACACCAGTATCAAATAGAACTCTAACTAATACACCATGAACCAGAAGCGTACCTCCCAACATAGATTTTCCTTTCTCCTTAGCTGTTGGTCTTGAGGTAGCTGGTTCCAATGCAAACATCTTGTCTTTTCCATCCTTGACTAGTTCCTTGCACTTGTTCTTATAATGTCCAATCTGATCATAGTTGAAGCATCTCACTTCTTTCTTGTCAGCAGCCTTTTCCCCTTTGTATGTCCAGCACTCGTGAGCATAGTGTCCCTTTTTATCGCACTTATAGAAAACTACATCGGCCTTCTTTTTCTTGGCCGGTCCTCCTTTCTGAGCATCTTTCTTATGAAAAAACTTTCGCTTTTGGTTATGCCCACTTTGAGCTTCCCTTGCTTTGTTACCATCATGAAAAGCAAGCATCTCCTCGTACCTCAAAGCCATCTCAACAACTGCATCACACAGATTCCTAATATGTGGCAAAGTTTCTTTAGCAAGCTCGGGTTTCAGTCCGCGACCGAACTTCTCATTTCTCTTGATAACCTCAACCGTAGCATATCCGTATCTCGATAGCTCCTCAAATCTGGTAGCATACTCAAGCACTATCATGTCTCCCTGCTCTAACTCCGCAAACTTCCTGAGCGGAGTTGACTTAGCAATCTCCGACATGAATCTTTCCTCGAACCTCCTTTTGAACTCCACCCAAGTCATGGTCTCTTCATTAACTCCCATGGTAACACTGTTCCACCAGTACAGTGATGCTCCTTGCAACTATCTAGAAGCAAGCCTCCTCTTCTGCTCTTCATTAAGTCCCAAATTAGCAAATATCTTTTCGCAATGAAGTAGCCAATTCTCCACTTCAATTGCGTCCTCGGTCCCGATAAACGGCTTTCCTTCAAGCCGAGCATAGTCTCTACTCAATATTGCATAGTTATTGACCATCGGAGCTCCCTGAATTCCTCCTTCAACATTTCCTTCAACTAAACCTGCAACAACTCCAACCTGCATCATGTTAACGAAGAACTGATATAGAGCTCCCATATCAGCTTGCGGCGCTCCAACACCTACATTAGCAGATTGTGCTCGATCTGGATTCCTTCTAGTGTTTGGTCTGGCATTCCCATTGGTTGTGATGCTTCCTCCACCAATGTTAGATCTTCCACTCCTAGCATTCATATCTTACTTCCTTAAAATCTGTATTTGAGTCTTTGTAAGATATATAAGAATAGCCTAAGAAAGAAGGAGAATAGAGATGAAGCGTATATTTATATATAGCAAATACAAGTACATCACTATAGCGTTATCCCATACCCCAGTCTTTTCTCTAATTCCTTAGGATTATGTTTTCAAAATCATTTTAAGTTTAAAATTTCTTTTAAGTTTTCATAAACCTTTGCTCTGATACCAAGTTGTAACGTCCCCTACTTTGAGGTCTAAAGCTAAGCGCCACATATGCTGCAGTTATCTATAGTATTAACTTCCGATGACAAAATATGGTAATGTTAATGGTATCTATAATATCAGAAGCACATGAATATGAAATAAAATTAACGCAGATTTAGAAAACAACTTTTCTAATTACATTTCAAATCAATATTTCATATTAAGTTATCCCAAAACGATTCCTAGGTCTTGAACAAATATAATTATTACAAATTATGCTAGGAGTGACATATGAAGATGCCTCCCTTGGATGATCAGAGTACTAGATAGACATATCAGTCATAAATACATTACAGCGGAAATAATACTAAATAGCTCCTACATATCTAACTCTGCCTCCTGCATGTCTTCAGAAGCTTATTCGTTCAACCTACTAAACCCGAAAAAGCTTAAATCTCAATCTACTCAAATTAAATTTTGAGCACCTGAGAGTTTAAGGGGAAAACATAAACTTCGAGTCAGACATAAAGCCTAGTGTGAATAATACTATTACATCTCGATTTACTGATATTAAGGAGACCACACCGCTTAGCGGAACGGGTTTCCCCTCACTAATATCCTTTTAAAAACATATCTTTTGCAAATCAAAATCCTGTAATCAAACTGATTATAATAGAAAGAGCAATAACATATATGCGTATATAAATCAGGAAATCAATGGAATATCTATCCAACATTATAGTTTTTCTGGCTAATTATTAACCATTGGCTGACTCGGGCCTATGAGATATAATAAATAATCTAACTTTTGTTAGACACACTACTGGATGGTCTGTCCTTAACTTACTTCTCATAGGGTTGACTGATCCCAATGGTTTTGCGGGCTCACTAATAACCTATCTTTTCTCTATATATTCCTTTCTGTGTGTAACATCATTTTAATCATACCTGTGATAAAGTCCTACATAATGGAATTTGGACTTATTTTAGCTAGGGGCTAATAGCTAAAGTATAGGATGCGACCCCATACCAGTCTCATCTGGTCTTCTAATATATGAGTCATAAACTTAGGGTTAACTACCCCATCCACTTTTCCTTGAAAACATTTCTTTCCAATTGATTTAACCATTTTAAATCATACTTAAATAAGGAAAAAATAACCTTTTGCTTTACTCAAAATACCTTTGCCATGATATATGCTTTATACAAAACAATGTTGATGAAAACTTAAATCAATAGGGTTATAAATCCCTTAAAACAAATTAAAGCCCTTTTTAACGTAAAAAACATTGGGCTTTAAGGCCAAGACATCACCTTTCGAAACCCTTAAAACCACCCTTTCGAAAGCGTATCTTCAAATCTTAGACATCCTTTTTCCAAACCATTTAAACTTAACTTTCAAAAGCATAAGAACTTTTTTTGAATCAATTAAAACATATATTTCTAAACACTTTTGATATACCTTTCGAAAGCATTGGGTTCAAGTAAAGGTTAGTGGAAACATTGCTTTGAAACAAAAAATTATCCCTTTCGTAACCATTGGGTTCAACATTTAATATAACTAAGGGTCATAAAAGAACAAAGGCAAAAGTGTTTGTACCAAAAATGGGCACAACACTCTTCGGAAGTTTTTGAAGAGATAAGAGTGAAGAATAAAAATGGAAAATGAGGATTATCTAACAAAAACTCCAAATAACAGAAAGTAAATTGCACAGTGGACAACAATTTAGAGTGGTTCGGCGTTTCGCCTACGTCCACTATGAAGTTTGATGATTTTATTGCACGATACTTGAAGATTACCTGGTCATTGCCTCAAGAAAGCTCCATCCTTACTTCCAAGCTCATCCTCTTACTGTTTATACCGATCAGCCGTTACGATAGGTCCTCATGCGGCCTGAGACATTTGGTAGGTTACTCAAGTGGAACATTAACTGAGTCAATTTGATATCACTTATGCTCCGTGGAGAGCCATTCAAGGACAAGTCCTAGCGGATTTTATAGCCGAATTTACTATTTCAGAGGATCTGGTTGAAACCACTACACCTCCTAAATACATTTGGAAGCTGGACACCGATGGTGCATCAAACGATCAGTGTGCAGGTGCTGGGATAGTACTTGAAACTCCCGAAGGCCGATCCATATGCTACGCTCTGAGGTTCGAATTTCACGCAACCAACAATGAAGCCGAATATGAAGCTTTGCTTGCTGGATTAAAACTTTCTTTGGATCTAAAGATCGTTGCTGTAGAAATTTATTGTGATTCCCAGTTGGTTGTATATTAAGTTCTGGGCGAGTATCAGGCCAAAGATCGACGACTAGCTGCCTATCAGCCCAAGTCCAAGAAGCGCTAGATCAATTCGATTACTATGCTATTTACCATATACCCCGCGAGCATAACCAGAAAGCTGACTCGTTAGCAAAGTTAGCAAGTACAGGTGAAGCATAGCAGATGGGACTTGTCCCCGTCGAAACTTTGTCCTCCCCAAGTATTGATCAAGTAGAAACGGACTTTGTGTTTGAAACCGCTCCCAGTAGAGAATCGTGGATGACTTCGTATCGAAATTACATTGAGGATGGGACGTTGCCTGAGCATAGAAATGAGAAAAGACAAATTCTGCGAAAAGCTTCACGGTTCGTCATTCAGAACGGAGTCATGTATAGAAGAGGTTATTCTGTTCCTCTCCTCCGGTGTATCATGCACGATGAAATCAAACGAGTGTTACATGACGTACACGAAGGAGAGTGTGGCGATCACACCGGTGGGCAAGCTCTCGCTAAGAAAATACTCCGATATGGATACTACTGGCTGACAGTGAACCGAGATGCGGCAAACTATGCCAGAAAGTGTGATAGGTGCCAGAAACACGCCCGAATTCCAAGAGCCCCGCCTACTGAGATAACTCAAATGGTCAGCCCATGGCCATTCGCAATGTGGGGCATCGATATCATCGGCGCTCTACCTCTGGCAAAAGGTGGTGCGAAGTACGCCATCGTCGTCGTTGACTACTTTACAAAGTGGGCTGAAGCCGAAGCTCTCGCAACGATTACGACAAAGAAAGTAATAAATTTCATAGTTCGCAACATCATCTGTCGATTTGGACTCCCGCATACCATCATCACCGATAATGGAGCCCAGTTTGAAAGTGCAGAATTCAAGAATTTCTATCAACGGTTTCATATCCATAAAAAATTCTCGGCGGTTGCACATCCTCAGGCGAACGGTCGGGTCGAAGCTGTCAATAAAGTTATAAAATCCATCCTAAAGAAACGACTGGAAAAGGCCGGGGGCAAATGGGTTGATGAACTTCCTATGGCATTATGGGCTTATCGAACGACTCACAAGACCGCAACCGGACACACCCCGTTTTCCTTATCTTATGGCACAGAAGTCGTTATTCCAGTCGAGACGGAAGTGTTTTCCCATCGCGTGACTTATTATGATCCGAAAACAAATGCTATATTGCTTGCTGAATCTTTGGATCTACTGGATGAGAAGCGGGAAGAGGCTAATTTGAGAGCTGCTGCATATCGAAGTCGAGTCGCCCGATTGTACAATGCCAAAGTTCGAGCTCGAACTTTTGAACTCGGCGATCTCGTTCTCAAGAGAATCTATCCAGTTCCTTCACACATGAAACCAAATTGGGAAGGACCATACGTGATTACACAAAGACTCGGAGATGGCACATTCAAACTATCGACCGTTGACGGTCTTGATTTGCCAAGGGCCTGGAACAGCGAGAGTCTCCGTCGCTATTACACATGACAGGCTTTATTTATTTCATCATATCTTTCCATTTAGCAATTTACTTTTGCATTTTGAAATTAGAATTTGTAATAAGGCAACTGACTGTGCCATATTTTCTTATTTCAGCAATAAAATGCCATCTCTTCGAGCCAGAGCTGTGATTCATTGAATACAATGTACGACATCACAATGCATGGAGAGCTAAATTCCATCACGCAGTGGAATTTATTCAAGTAGGGAGTGGTTGTGATACGACCGGTCACTCGCTAAATGAAACCCGAGCTCGGGGGCAAGCCATAACGTCAGGCTAAAAATGAACTGATACATGATAACCCCTCACTTAACTCCGTACTCCCAGAGTGCGAGACAGAGTATAAACATTACTTAACTCCGTACTCCCAGAGTGCGAGACGGAGTATAAACATTACTTAACTCCGTACTCCCAGAGTGTGAGATGGAGTATAAACATTACTTAACTCCGTACTCCTAGAGTGCGAGATGGAGTATAAACATTACTTAACTCCGTACTCCTAGAGTGCGAGACGGAGTATAAACATTACTTAACTCCGTACTCCCAGAGTGCGAGATGGAGTATAAAAATTAGTTAACTCCGTACTCCCAGAGTGCGAGACGGAGTATAAACATTAGTTAACTCCGTACTCCGAGAGTGCGAGACGGAGTATAAACAGTAAGTTAACTCCAAAGTGCGAGACGGAGTATAAACATTAGTTAACTCCATACTCCCAGAGTGCGAAACGGAGCACAAAAATGAAACAAACCCCAGAGTACTCCGAGAGCGCGAGCTGGGTATAAGCATTAACGCTAAATCGCGGATAATTTCGCACAACACCTATTACGGCTTATCCCCGAGGCTAGGGGCAGAACCAAAGCAAATATTGAATTGAAGACAAAAGAGAATATGTTTTCATTTCAATTATCAACAAAAAGAATCCGATTACAAGCTAATTCAAAAAGTACCCACTAGCGGGGGCCGAGCCCGCATCTATACACGGCTATAGAAAGCCAAAAAGACAAAACAAAACACTACCCCCGAACATGACAGCAAACTAAAGGAAGCGTTCAATCTTTCTTCTTCCTCGGTTTCTTTTTTGGGGTAGTTCCGCTGGATCCGCTACCCGACTTCCTCCTCAATCTTTTGCTCTTCTTCGGTTTGTCCTCCGGTTGCGACATAATGTCAACATCCTTCTCGGAGCTTGAGGCGACAGAGATTCTCTTGGAGGATGGAATTGAAGGTATGGGAGCTGTAACAGGAAGTAGAGTAGGAGCACTTGCAATAACCACAGTGCCACCCGGCGATATCATCATTAGTAGGGCAGGGCCAGACGGATTCATGCCTGTTGTCACTGCTGTCATCTCAGCATTGATCTCAGCAAAAATTTCATCCTCACGAGATGCTTGGGCCACGCTGGATGTGCTAGTGGCTAGCATAAAGGAGCTAACAGCTAGAGTGGCCCCGCTCATGGCAAAGGATGGATCTGTGAAGGGGTCGTTGGGTTGGCTAAGGAGTTCCTCAATCATCTGAGCATCGAAAGATAACATGCTCGTCTCTCCCCCTTCACCGACCACGGTAGCTGTCATGATCGCCTTGGTGACAATGGCCCCTTGCACTTGATAAGGAACTTGAGAGGTAGGAGGCGTAGAGAAAACAGCTTCGGTCACTAAATATGAAAAAGTGAAGATTGTTAGCTAAATGTATTACTTCAGATTCACCACACTAAGTATATACGGGAAGCGTTCAAATACCTTCCTTAGCCTGACCCGAAGTATGGGCAGGTGTAGAGGCAGGGGCATCGACGGGAGACAATTGCGGCTGGTCAGGATTATAAGCAGGGACAGACTGGGAATCAACCGCGCCAGTGACTTCGGGCAATGTCGGAATTACAACTCCAGCACTTGCTTCATGATGCTCGATCCCCGAGCCCTCACCGGTCTCCATCTGCCGCACACCAAGCCTCTGCTTCTCCACGGAAATCATCGCCTCATGGAGAACCTTTCTCTCCTCCTTAGTAAGCAAGCGCGTCTCAAGTTCAAAATCGTCCAGTGCTTCGTTCGGACGCGTTGCTTTCTTTTCCTCCACCGGCCTAGTCCAGGCATTGTACAAAATCATAGAGTCATCTCCAAGCCAGGATAAATTTTTGTGCTCCAACACGTTGGTGTTATATGTGACTAGGAGATCATCAAAATCAGCTTCCATCCTGGACTGCTCCGCCATGATTTTTTCCTCGGCTTCTGTCTCCACAGACTTAGTCTTTGCCACCGCCGTAGCAAGTTCAGCTCGAAGTAATACAGCTTGATCACACGCGTCCTGAGCGGCGGTGTTTGTATCATCTTTTTCTTTCACCACCTCGGCGAATTTGGCTTTAAGCTCATTCAGCTCTTTAACGGCAATGTCCCATTCAGCTACAACGGTGGTATAGCGATGGCCCATCCCTTCTACTAAGGCACAGTGTGCCTGCTGCATCCTTGCCATCTTCGCCACGGCCTCGTCATGTTTTTTGAGCGCTTGAAGTTCTGAATTTTGAGACGACTCGGTCTCTGATTGAAGAACCTGGATGATGCGATCTTTCTGGGCAATGTCAGCATCACTCTTCTCAATAATTTTTGCTCGGTCAAAAGCCACTTTTGAAGCTTTCACAGCTGCTTTGTACCACTCCTTGTATTGAGCATAAAAATCACGGATATAGTCATGCGCGATATTCTTGGCATCCGGAGGAATCCTCTTGAGATGAGGAGGGAAGACATATGCATCCAGAAAAATTTCTAGAAAGTCCTTTTTCATTTGAGCAAGCTTGATGGCTCCTTCACCTGTCAGTTCTGCCGGAGCCTGTTCAACAATGGCAGCTGTCTTTGGTTCAACTCTTTGCTGCTGAGTTTCAGGCCTTGAAGATTGAGAAGGTTGTTGTTGCTACGAAGACTCAGGGGAATCTATAGGGGCCCTAGGAGGCGGAGGAGAACGAGATCGCGATCGGTACTGATGGCCTTTATCTCTATCAGTACGCTCTTGACCAGAATGGCCACGCTAATAATCTCGGTCTCTGTCTTAACGCTCCTGGTTAGTATAGCCTCGTCCGTGATCCCTATCTGATTCCCTCCACCGGGACTCATAATATGAGGAAGATCGGCGTACATTGCGGAGCCTATCCAGAGTGGATCCACGACCTGACATCTCACCTGCGATAAGAAGAAACCGCAGTTTAGCATCCTATAAAAATAATGTCCAATATGCAGAAATCGTGTAATACTGTGGAAGTGTGTGTAAATGTGTAAACCCCCTGACCAACCGAAAGTGTTGACCGCACTAAAAGGAAAGGGCTCGCTCATATTAAAAACATCTCGAAATTCTTCCAACCCGGGATTGTGATGAATTGATATATAATCCGGGATGGGAATATCACCAAGCCCTTTGAAAATATCTCTTGATTGAGAAGGGGCGGCCTCGGAAATTATGACTCCGGAAGTGGGAGGAGATACATCTACAGACTTCCACCCCTTAGATTTGAGTTTTTTGGAAACGACGGCCTTGCTTTTCTGTCTCTCTCCCAATTCTTTAAAATTGCCCGAAAGATCGGCCATCGGCTCTACGTCTGTGTGAGTCCTTTCTTCGTCGCTCACTTCGGTTATCACGACTCCGAGCGTTTTCTTTGCCATTTTCTTCTTCTTCATTTTCTTCTTCTTCGGAACAAGCCTTAGCATCCCTTCGGTGACTATGCTTTGATTTATTTCAATCAAGCCAAGAGCTCTTAAGTTAGAGTCAGTCAACACCAAGTCGATGTGTCTCAAATCACTCGGAATCTCTTGGAGGCTCCGAACCATGCCCTTGTAATACCCGCCGTCGGGTCTGGAGATAATGGCTGTATGAAAAGTAGGATGTCAATACCAGTGCCAAAAAACCATTAGTCAAGGAAATTATCGACGGGTTACGACACTTACGCCTAGACAACCACCGCCTAGCAAAACCTGGAGGACACCGGATATAAAACCATTCATTCTTGAAGTAACCGAGTCTGGTCCAGGCTCTGGTAATGACCTGGCAGTTCCTGACTACCTCCAAAAATGTAAAGGATGGACTATCGCCTCTACTCTTGAAATTAAATAGATATCTGATTTCCGTTGGCCTTGGCGGACGGAAGAGATGGTCCATAAATACGATGAACGCACTGTTCAGCAGCGCGTGCCCGTTGGGGTGTAATTGAGAGGGAGCAATTCCAAGAAATGATAACATCTCCCTAATGTACTGATTGAATGGAGGGAGTGTTCCTGCCGCACAAGCATGGCGATAAAAGGCGGTATACCCTTCCGGTGGACAGTGAGGTCTATCACTAGATCCCGGTAATAGCACATCGTCCAAGGAAATGTTGTGTCTTGTGCATATCCTGCTCAACAGGTTTTCAGAAATATTGGACTGAACAGAGTCTATAGGGTCCTCAATAAATATAGCATCCTGCAGCTCGTTAGGAGCTGGATCTACTATCTCCGCTGGGATGTCTGGAATTTCGAGAACCGGAGGGCGAGAACTCTAAATCTCCTGCTGCTGAGAGCTTGAAGATTCCATTACTGACTAACACATCAGAAAATAACGTTAAACAAATAATAAACTCGTGCATCCCGCAGTGTGAAGTGTGTGTTGTGCAGTGCAGTGCAGCCAATACTTAGGAAATTCAGCATAATTGAAGAAAGTATGAGAACAGCAAGGAATTTGAAAACCCAGTCGGAGTGACCATCATCGCTGACCGTCACAACCATACCATCCAAGCCCATAAAATTTAAGTCAAGATTGGAGTTCATTTTGTCAAGATACAGTTCCATCAACGAGCTTCACAGGACAGTCAAGTATGCAGAATAACAAGTTCAGTCTAAATATGCAAGGATGAGCTCGTCGGAATCATGCCGTTAAATGTGTGAAAATTTCGTATCCGTAAAGGCTTATTCGAACCAATCAACATAAGAGTCTAGTTTCGAATCGATCAAGAGAAGCCCAACTTTCGTATCGATCCGGAATGAATCGATGCACTTCGTATCGATCGCAGCAGAGCGTTCGAAACCATCAGAAAGCAAGGGCATCGCATCCATCATCGGTCAAAGGTTCGCATCGATCTGAAAGGATAAGAACTTTGCATCAAGTAAACCCAGGCCTCATATCGATCACCTACCTAAGATTCTTCGAAACGATAACAGGGGGCAACTCAATGTAACGATCACCACGAATTGACGCGGTTTTCTGCCACCTGTGATCGATTCGACCTGCAAACCCATAAACTCTTATGACCAGATCGATACGAACACCTTGGAGAAGTGTCATCTCCCGGATCGATTCGACTGCCGACACTCCGGATCGACACGAAGAAAAGGTCTTGCTTTCCTCCTGACAGCCTCTATTGATTTCATTCCCAATTTCGAATCCATCAAGATCGATACGAACACGAATGGAAATAGAAGGAATTTCATATCTTGTAACTCCAAATACATAGTCGAATTACCTACCTAAATGTGAAATTAGATTAGAAAGGCTTGGATGCTAGTTCGATTCAAAGAAGAAGGTAATTCGTTCGTTTTTTTCTTCTTGAAATCTGGAGTCGATTCGACGCGCACAAGAAAATGGAGCAGAAGTAAAAAGTAAAAAATGAGTAGGACCCCAGTATTTATAGTAAACCAAGTGGCGATTCGCCTCCCGGTGTATATGACCGGCCTCAACAGGTGAAAATCCAGACCGATTCGAAGTATTCTGCTCGAATCCATCAACTTTTGCCTCCATCGAAACGAAGAAAACATCGGCATCCACCAGATTGAAACTACCTTTCGTATCCATCGATTTGACTCCGTCCTTTATGCTTTGAGTTCATCGATACGAACGACCAAACGAAGATAGCTCTGAAAACACTCGACTCCATCGATCCAAAATCATCGGTTCGAATCCATCAATACTTGACCCACAGCGACAAGAACTCATCGATACGGATCAGGATTTTCGTATCCATTAAAGATTTTCGTGTCTATCAAAGCAAAGCACGCTGGTTGAACATTTGTTTAAAAGAAGATTACAACAAAATGGCTACAAGACGACGTCAAGCAACCAATTGGACAGGAATATTCAGCATAAAAGACTGCAGCTTTTCAAAGCACACCATGTTTACACAAGACGTGCTTTGGGGGGCAAATGTTATCTCGCCTTTTGGCAAGGCCGAGATACCAAGGGACTGACTAAAAACAGAGTATCGCTTGTCAGAGATATCGATGAATTTTGTCCGAGTCCGGATTGAGCCACGATTAATAAGACATGATAAGCAAAGCCAGGAAAGCTAACGTTCTAAATTTCAAGTCGATCCGAGTTCGTATGCTTGGGTTATGATCGATTCAAATTGGAAGGAACTGGCTCGTTTTCGTATCCATCAGATCGGCCCAGCCTTCGTATCCCTCAAGCTTGGAAATACTTCGAATCCATAGAGGTATTCCTCTTCGAGTCCATTCTGCAACCCCCTATTCGTATCGATCAACTGGAGACCATCGAGATCGATACGAACAAAGCTATGCATTGACTCCATAAAACAATGATTCGTTCGTATCCACTAGAGCATCTCACTTCGAATCCATCTAGTATGGTCATTTCGTATCGATCCACTAGAATAAGACAGGATCGATACGAATGAGAGCTTGTTCGAATCCAGGTGTGGTCGGAGCCTTCGAATCCATCGAGTCAAAGCGGCGAAGTCTTCGGGACGACTCGATCAAACTGGCGAAAAAAGCGGATCGATGCGAAGTTCGCGCTCCACGTCATCACAGAAGCACGCTCCACCATCGATTCGAAGCAATCGATTCGAACGAGGCGAGCAGTTCAGAAAACACTATTTCGAATCGATGATATGTCACGATCTACAAGTCCAAATAATATGAAATTTTCACAGAAGCTTACGAACATGTTGAAGAATGCCCACACCAAATTTCAGCTCGATTGGATGATTCTTTGATCGATTCGAATGGATTTTGAATCGATCCCGAAGTGGGCCCAACTTTTCTGAGGCCGGGCATGTGGGCCCCCTCACGTGCCAGAAGTGGTCTCCTGAAATTTAGGCAAAATATCAGCCTCCTACACCTATAAATAGAGCCCCTGGTCATTCAGAAAAGGGGTCGGACAATTTTAAGAGCTAAAGAGCGCCCAGATTCTACCAGATTTACTCCAGATCACCATTGCTGCCTTAGATTCAGACTATAATCATAAAATCTGTTGTACTACCCTATAAGAAATTGTAATCTTCAAGTATCGAGCAATAAAATCATCAAACTTCATAGTGGACGTAGGCGAAACGCCGAACCACTCTAAATTGTTGTCCACTGTGCAATTTACTTTCTGTTATTTGGAGTTTTGTTAGATAATCCTCATTTTCCATTTTTATTCTTCACTCTTATCTCTTCAAAAACTTCCGAAGAGTGTTGTGCCCATTTTTGGTACAAACAACCATTGGGTTCAACATTTAATATAATTAAGGGTCATAAAAGAACAAAGGCAAAAGCATTACCTTCGAAAGCATTAATTCTAAGTAAATGAAAGAGGATAGTTTTGAAACTCCCTTTCGAAACCATTGCCTTCGAAACCATTTTGAAAACAACTACAGGCCCTTTCAAAAGCATTAAGAAGGCGGGTTCAAAGTACAAAGGCAAAAGCACACTTTCAAATACATTGTTTTGAGGCTAAAGCGGCCTCAACTAGTTCAAAAGGTATGAATGGGCAGTAGGGGTTTCGAATAGTTTCAAAGCAGCTATCCTTTCGAAAGCCTCTTTTAAAACAAAAAGGCGGCAACTCTTTCGAAAGCTCTTTTCTAAAACAAAAGCAAGTTGATTGATTTGAAAGCTAATATAGTTGGCTTTAACCCCTTTGAAAGCATCATTTATAAATAGGAATAATTCAAAGTTAATAAGTTTACCTTCGAAAGCAAGGTTTCGACACTATCCCTTCCGCGTTTCTCCAATGTGCTACGTATCAACTGCTTGGTACCATGTGCATTGGTTTCGAATGGGTTAGCGGAGGTATGCTGTCGAAAGCTAACAGATGGAAGAGGCGAAGTAGTAAATCCAAGCAAAACTGATTTTTAGCCTTTAAAAGAAATTTCTTTTCACATAACTTGCCTTAGTTGTCAAAATGTGAGTAGTTGCCATTTCTTTATCAAAATCCTTTTTTCAAAGTACTGTAGAATTTAGAATTGTTAATTAAAACGTTTTAAAAAATACGCCCTTCTCCTTGATAAAACACATAAATCATTTAACTCCCTAGCTTAAATAATTTTATAATCACAATAAAATACTTAGGAAAATTCCCCAAAAATCACCATAATTCACTTTTAATATGTTTTCTAACATAATTAAATTTCAGATCCGAAATCAATATATAATTTCCTTAAATAATTTAAACCCAATATATGTTATTTTCTCTCATAAAAGTTCATAATAAATCCACAATAATTTAGAAAATTGTGAAATTTGAAATCCACTTCAAAAATAATGTTTTCGGCCATATATCAAAAATGCAAGTCATTTGGATGTCATTTAATAGGTTTTCCAATCTAAACTTATCATAAGATCTATATGAAATAATATAAATCATCAACAAGCATATATATATATATATATCCATATAAGCAAATATAACATGGCATTTTATTTGCAAAATGATTCGGATCAAACCTTATAACCGAAATCATTCTCTAAAGTGAGATGTAAATCTATTATTCACCTTAGCTTGATGCTAAGAAGATTGAGATTTGCCCTTTGATTAATTTCTTCAAGCTTTCTACTTGCTTCCTAGCTTATCTTCCTTTTGATTTCTCTTAATGGTGGCCGACCGAGCTTATAAGTGTTTTAATTTTGTTTGCAAAATGTTAAAAATGAATAAGGAATGAAGATAAGAAGGGTTTAGGGTATAAAAACAAAGACTATTCCTATTTTGCCTTTATCATATTTATCCTACTCACTCCATTTTAATTCTCTTTGGCTTATAGGTTCATTAAGGCATGACCCTCCTTATTGATTAACAAATCTCAATCCCTTAACCATCTACATTATTATATTTAATTTACCTAACTAAATATTCTATATAATGTTAGTCAAAATAAAGGTCATTACATCTTACCCTCATTGACTCCTTGTTGAAGTGGTTGCTGTATGAGTAGAGAGACTCGGTCGGACCCTGACTTGTGTTGCCTAAATATGAGACATTTTGCATGGTTGAATATTTAGCCGGCTCGGGTCACTTAGTTGAAGGTAATGATATGGTCGGATGGGTTAACACTCCTGTTATATTTGTTCATGGGAGGCGAGATATACCTACGATGGACATAAGTGATTAAGATTTCTTTAAAGAATGGATCTTTGTTCTCATCATCTTATGCCCCATTGTCACTAGGTTTCCTTTTCTTAACCTTGTGCATTTTCTGGCATAGGGTGACCATCTCTTCTCAAAGGCCAGATCCTGCATACTGTGGATGATGCTGGCCCCTTGTTGGGGAGAACCTTCTTTTCCACCTATCTGGCATTGAGGACCAGTGGCAATAATATGGTGAGGGAAGCATTGACATCTTGCTGGAGTAGGAGATCTACTCCTGACAACTGATGGGCATCTAGGTAGATAAGGACGCCTTTCTCGGGACTTGGATCGGGGTACCTCTCGTTAAGGTCGAGAGTGGACTGATGGTTCCCTAGACCTTGGGGCCTGCCTTGTCCTCCATTACCGAGGAATTCAAATTGAAGATCGCTGTCTCTATTTGCCATCCGTAAGAGATTGAAAGTAGACTGTTTCTCAACCGAAGAGGATTGGGAGCACAATAATGGTTCTGGGACTCTATGGATGTCCTCTTGCATTTGAGCTATTTGAATGTTCCTATGGTGGATATATGTCTTCTCGATCATAGTTTCAAGCACCACCCTTTCTAGGGCTTTTGCATTGCTGGTGAGGTTGTATGCGACTTGGGGGTTGGTTTAGGAGTCTATTCAGCCATTAAAGGGACCAATGAGGCAACTTTGACAATTGTTTAGGCATCCCACTTTATCCTTAGACTCTTTACCTTACAGGCCATATTTCCCACGTTCATCAATAGCTGCATCATATCAAGCCATATACCAATGCTGATCCCACAGATAGGGTAAGCAACACTAGCGATGGTGTATCGGTCACATGCTCATTGGAGTTGTTACCCTCGGACCTAAGAGTTACCTCCATGATAACAAACTAGAATAGGTTATTGAGGAGAAAACGTGATGAAATTTGAAAGCTTTTAAGGAGAGGCCCTCCTCTAGCATTAAAATATTACTCGATTTTTAGTCAACCTCAAAAGTGTGTTTGAGGGGCGATATTAGAAAAAGATTGGTTACTAATAACTTAATTAAAATGAAAAATGAAGAGATGCTGGTGTACTGAAAAGTAAAGAGACAAGAGTTTAGAGTGATTTGACCAAAGATGATCTACATCCACTCCGAGAAGTTTCTTATTACTTGCACTTCTATTACAACAGCTTGGATTATAAGATAGTGATAATACTAAGATACTTGAAAGCTAATGTTTTTCAACCTTTTGGAAGGGGCAATGCATGTGGTATTTGTAGTCACTAAAACTGATGCTTGGACGGTTGGGATTACATTATAAATAAGCCCAGGAAATGCCCTTGGCCAATGATGGAGGTATGTGGTTGATGTGCACGCCAGCTATGATGCCAGGTGGCTCGTACGGTGCAGATTAAGACAGTTTGCAAACCATATAGGAATGCGTGAAGCATGGTATACGACACCGGAGCAGGGAGTGGCTGTAGCATAGGTAGTTTAGTAGTAGCAAAGGACATGAGAGGGTTACTGCATAGTGACGTTCTTGTCGGGTGAATAGTGCGAGTTGATGCCACTCTCTTTAGGGGAGCAGGATATACAGGGTTTCTCTTAGGTTGAGATAATTCAATGCTTATAGACAAGGTTGAAAACAACTAGAGAAACTTACAAGCGAAGGTGGACTAGGATGAAAATAAAGAGGAACAAAGGAGCTGTTTGGTGGCCCGCCGATTGAATAAATAGGCTGTTGGTGGCCCCCGACCTTCCAAGACAATTTGCCTTGGCCTTGCCGCCCAGTGCATATGGGGGAGGCCTACTCATTTACCTTGCCGAAACGAATGAGATGTTCCTTAAGGGAGCCTTGTTGAACTGGGATAAGCAAGGTGGGCGAGCCATGTTTTGAATGGAAGCAGTGTATAGGCCATTCATTGCCACCAGAGTCAGGCCGGGTGAAGTGCTTGACCCTTATGATATGTGGTCCAAGCAAGGTATAGTTTCCTATGCGGGTCGGTTGGACATTGCAGGCCGGCCTGCTTTTCTATTGCAAAAAATACAAGCAACGATTACCAATAAATCTTTCGACATGTTGTCACTTTAAGGCCCATATGAGAGCTAATTTATACAACTACTAAAACATTCATGCCTTGGTCGCTTAACTGTGTATTTTCACAAGATTGTGTATAACCTTCTATGAATGTCGAGAGGGAAAGTGGTTTGGCCATTGAAAATAAGCAAATAAATGTTATATGATGAACAGTCATAGTTCACAATGTATGAAACTTTATTGAAATCGGTTCATTGAAAATAAGCAAATAAACCATTGTGCAAAATCATGTATTCAATACGATTGATTACAATAAGGATTTCCTTTGAATGGTTTGGCCATTTCGAGAGGGAAAGTGGTTGGTCTAGAGTGGCCGCAACTTAGGAATGGCTAGGATAAAGAGAGTGAGTGGCCTCCTCTGCTTCATAAGGGACATCAGAAATGAGGATTGTATAATATACTAAAAGATTCTTAATATAAAATGAGAAATGTGGTTCTTATTCCAAATTGTTTTATTAAATTGGAATTTTTTTCTGTAGAAGTATTTTCTAAGAGTTTAAGATATTTGATCTAAAACTCTTGACAATAAACTAGTTATAGTAAAAGAAATAAATAGTCGATAATAATTAGTTGAATGGAGCTTCGTATTTCATACGCTATTATAGTAATGACAGAAATTGTGAACCATATAATACTTATCAGTAGATGCATAAAGTATGAAAAACTATTTTCATAAATATACCAAATATTATTTATGAAATCATAATTGTTTTCAGTATTAACTGAAAAAAAATATAATTTTATTTTGTTATGAATATTTTGAGTACTCATTATGAAATATGTATATTAGAATAATGGTATTTGTTGCATTATCCAGATAAATCAGAAGTATCTAAAATTTTAACAATTATTTGTTGGGATTACGGATTAAGCCATATATTGGAGGAATAATTCTTTAAATCATATGATTACGAATTAGACAATACTTATGAATTGTATCTTAGAAGATTAAGGGCAAAGCACTCGTTCAGTGGGAGTGATAAGAGAGTTGGTGAACTCTTCGGATTAATACATAAAGATGTATGTAATCAAAGGTCTAATGATACCAAAATGGATCCACCTACTTCATTTAATTCATAGATGAATTATCATTGAAATGAACATGCGTATTTAATATATAAGCAATGTATCTTATGATAAGTCAATTGAATATAGAAAGGAGTAGAAAACATAACAAGTAAACAAAATAAAATAATTTAATTTCATCGAATAAGTAAGTATAATGGAAAGAATTCCTAATGTACCTAAAATGAATAAGTTTCTATCTCAAAAGTCACTCATCTCGATAATACATAATGATATATTGTTAAGGAATAAACTGATTTTGTTGGACAAAGAACGATTGATGATGAGTGAAGTTGAGTTAAATTCTTTCTGTTAGGTCATGTGCTTAAGAATATATATACATAAGATTAATATTAATTTCATCAAAATCATAGTTTATGAGATAATACAAGATATGAGTTTATAAGACATCCATAAATATCCTAGGTCAACGAGTTGATGGTGTGCTTTAGTCGAGAGATTGCACGTAATACTTATTCGTAAGGGATCTTGTGTGGACCACCCCAAATGAGTTTGGGACCATTTAATATTGATTGACCAATTTATGTGATGAACATAATTTTCAAAAACTAAAAAATAAGTCAATTTTATACTTATATAAAGGTAGCTTGGTAAAAAATTTATGAGTACACGTTCCATTGTATTGAGAACCAATTGTTGTTTCAAGAAACGCCAATTTCATAACGAAGGAATTTCTTCTAGAAATTATTTGTGATATCCCGGGTTTTTGGGCAATTTAAATTTAATAATCTGTATTAATAATTTAACTGGATTGATAATTTTCTTTATAATTTTAATTTAATTTGGTAATTTAATCTTTTAAAGATCAATAAATATTTAATCTGGCTATATTTAATTTGGTAATACTTGATATTTTCTAATAATTTAAAATTGATAAGATTTGTTTGATAAAGCTAATAAAATATTATTCTATTTATATATATATATTTTATATATATTGTGGATAGAGAGATCTTTTGTTTTAATTAAAAGATGAATTTTTCAAATTGTAATATATATGTATGTATATATTGTGATCTAAAGCTTTGTTTTAAAATTAATATTTTTCCAAAAGTTACTTTAAGATTTATTCAATTGTTTTCAAAATATAAGATAATTGTTTATTTTAAATATGATAGTTTAAATAAAGTTTTATTTTGTATTCTTTAAAGTGTTTAAAATTTAATAAAGGTTTTAATTTGTTTCTTTTAATAAGTATAAGACTAAAATGGTTTATAAATTTATATATTAAGATTTAAAATAAACTTTCTTTTAAAAATTATCTCTTAAACAATAAAAATAATTATTTTGGAGTTAAAGATATATGTATAAGAATTTATTTGAACTAGGATTTGTTTTATAATATTTTTCTCTAAAAGTAATTATATATATACATATATACTAAGATAATGTTATTAATTAATTAAAGTAAGTATGAAAGGTAAGATATTAACATTTAAATTAAATAATTTTTTTTTATTATTTACTTAGGACATGTGTTAATATCTTAACACATGGTAATAACATTTGTAAGAAAACTAAATATGCCTTAACATTTGTATATGCATGCAATAATACAAGTGGCATACTTAATTTCTTTTGAAATTTAATTATAAGTAAATATAGAATAAGAGATGATCTTCATTTTCTTCTTCAGTTCAAAATCGTTCAAAACATACTTTCTCAATTCTTTTTCTCCTCTTTTCTGAAACTAAAAACAAAATCAAAACAGAAACAAAAATCAAATCTGCAAACAAATAAAAGATCAAGCAACTAACTCACCAACTAGATTTCAGCTTCAACCTGCATTTTCAAAAATGAGATCAACTTGCAATTTCAAATCAACCTGCAATTGAAATGAAGATCAACAGCAGCTTCAACCTTTAAAACATCATATTGTAAGCATGCAAAGGATTTTCAATCAAAAGCAAATCAAAGGCAACTTAAAATAACCCAGATTTCAAGTACCTGGGATGAATTTAAACTTCTCTGCTCTGCATACAAAATAAGGTGAGTAAATCTAACTTTAAAAATAGTTTTAAAATCTGTTACTATGTCTTGATATGCCTGATAAATGTTACAGTAACATGATATGCAATGCTCACTTGAATGTTGGATGTGAATGGATGTTTATATAAGAGTTTATTTTGAAATATTTGTGCATATTGATGTTCATGCTTCTCTGTTATTTTCCTGTGAATAAACTTTCAACCCTTAATCTAGTTATATGTTGTTTGTATGCTTGTGATGATGATGTCTTGAAATTAGTTTGTATGAATGAAAAATGTGATTGCATGCTTGAGTATATAGGGATTTTGGTATCTGCATGTTTGTATACAGGTGTATATAAACCTCTGTTTAAAAACTTACAGGTTTTAACAATTTATAAACTCAATATCTACTTCTCCAATCTCTTCTTGGATATAACTTCTGAATGAAAAGTGATTGAATGAATGTAAACTCATTAAAAAAAAATACATTCAAGTGTTTAAATTCAGTAATTGTTTCAAAATAAATACTATTACAGTGAAGCTTTGAAAAATAGAAAATACAGTAAAGAATCAAATTTAAGTCCAAAATGGATGATCATGATTTCGAGTTTAGATTGTACGACCAGATTCTTAGTGGAAAACTATGAATTTTGATAATAAATTCAAGATTTTCAAAATTGTAATAAGAGTGAAATTTCGAGTTGATCAGAGTTGGCCTTTTTATCAATTCGCGATGAACGACGGCGAGTTGCTTGTCGGGCTTGAGTCTAGTGGTAGCTTGAAGAAGGAGGATTACGGGAAAAATGATCGGAGCATTTATAGAGGGTCGTGATGGCTGAACGACTTCGATTTAGGATTTTTTAACCTAGTTTGTTCGACAAGGATGATGGGTCGATTTCGTCAACGTCGAAGAGATTCAGGTGATCGGACCACTGTAGAAGGGTTCGTGGATCATCGGGGCGTCTCTGGTCGCTAAGGCGTGGTCGCCGGTGGTCTGTAACGTCGGAGCATGGCATTTTCAACGAAGCGTTGGGTTCCAGTTTTTCTATCGATGAGCTCGATTTTGATTTAGGGGTGATATCGTGGATCTGGGTTGTCAAAGGGACGGTGGGGATCAACGGCGATGTGTTGGAGGTGGTATCGATGGTCGGAGTCGTTTCGCTCTGATGTGCACGTGCACGTGTGCACGTCTGTGAATCTGGGTTGTTTGCGATTTGGGGAAGAAGGTAAGCTTCTCGGGTTGGATCTCGAGTGGGGTTCGCGTATGACTCGAAGAAGGTGAGGAACGAGATTTTCTCGTGTGTTGGCTCGGGGTTTTTAGAGTTTGACTCGGGTTAGGCCTGAGTGATTTTCCAATCTAATTTAAAGCAAGAGTTTTATTAAAGAAATCTAGTTTTAAAAGGGGTTATCGAAACTTGGTTTTTGTATTAGTAAAATAAAATTAGTTTAAACTTCTTTTATTAATACTTATATAATATTTGTTTCTTTAACTTTGTTTTAAAAGGTTTTGAAAACTTTGTTTAATTTATATTTTGTTGAATAAAGTAAGGTTATTTTAAAATTTAAGTAAAATAAAATTTAAAGTTTTTATAAAAGCAAGATGATTAATTTAAATTGAAACTAGATTTTACAATACTACTTGATAATATATTTAAAGCATTTAAAAGTAAGTTATGTTGAAACTTTTAAATTATCAAGTTGAATAAGTAGTTTAAGGTTTATTAATTAATAATTAAGTAAAGTTATTTTTAAATAAAATGTTTTAATGATAATTAAGGTATTATTAAGATAATGTTTTATCTTAGGATAATTAAGTTTTAATAAGTGAGATTTATTAAGATAATTAAGGAAATTTAAGTATAATTTATTTATTAAATTAATTAAGGATAAAAGATTAATTAAAATAAATAAATTAAGTAATTAAGATTTATTAATTTATAATTAGAGTTAATTAATTAGTTGATAATTAAGATCAAGTAATTAAGTAATTAAGATTGATTAATTTATAATTGGAGATTAATTAATTAAGTAATTAAAATGATAATTATGGATTAATCAAATATTAATGGACTAGTAATGAAGGATTAATTAATTGGTTATTAGGTTTTATTAATTGATAATTAAGGTTTATTAATTAATAATTAAATAAAAATTAATCTGTAATTAAAGATTAATTAATTGATTTTAAGAAGTAATTAAAGCATGAATTACTCAGTTATGATTTATGAGATAAATGTGACTAAGTTAAGTTAACTAATTTGTAAATTAATTAAAGATAATCACTTGATAAAGGATTAAGTATGAATACTTGACGAGATTTGATAAGTGTAATTACTTAGTATAAGAAATAAATGTATAATTACAAGATGTAATTTATATAAGGGAAATTACTTAACGGGAAGTAATTGAAGTATAATTACTTAATGAGAAGTAATTAAGGATTTATTACTTAGTGTAATTAATTAAAGGATTAATATAATTAATTAAGGAGTTAATTAATTAGGATAAGTAATTATAGGATAATAATTACTGTTTATGACTATTAAAAGTGATTAGTTAAAGTTAATTAATTAATGTAATTAATTAAGGGTCAATGTAATTAATTTTAGTTAATTAATTAATGAAAGTAATTAATTAAGGATCATTAATTAATGTAATTAATGAGAGTAATTAAATGTTAATTACTGTTAATGATTAAGAATAATTACTTTGTGAAATTAATTAAAGGATAATTACTTTATGAAATTAATGAATAATTAATCTTTAATGAGTAATTAATTAATTAAAGGTTTGTAATTAATTAATGATTAATTAAGCAAGGTTAGAAATTAATTCTTAAGTAATTAATTTAATTTAAGTTAATTAAATTAATTATAACAAAGGGTTAATAATTGTTGCGTATGGATGATTGTTTGAGTTGAATATCTATATTGGATGATATGCTATGATATTCTATGATATGATATTGGATATATCTGTGATAAATGTGTGATATTTATCTGTTAAATGCTATGTGAATTCAAGTATTGAATTGAATTAACTTGTTTAAACCTTTAAATAACTTGGACTTAAAAGATGGCGATTTGGATTTCGATGAGACCGGGATCGGGTTTCCGTATACCGGATTTCCAGGCCTGGAGATCCGAATACCACATCGATCCAAATTTACGATAGGTCGTGAATCTCAAGTGAAGATGAAAATTCAGAGTGCAAGGGTTATTGTCGTTAACTCTGAGGGTGATTCCAAAACGAGTGTAACGAGATAATGCCTTCGGTTTCGTTCGAACCCGGAACGAACTTATATGGATTGAATGCTTTCAGCACATCGTCAGGCGGACGATGAGCATTCTAAGTGATATGTTCTGATTAAAGGTAATCGTAACCTCAAGCCTCATCAACCGGGAATGGCTAAAACAGGGGAGGTGCAGCAAGGTTTCGTGGGTAGCACCCACTGAGAGCAAGATAGATCCCTGTCTAGAGGTCCCTTTTCTTTTATTCGGCTTAGTGTGTGGTTGGTCGCGCCAACTACGGGATTATCTTGTTCGGGATTATCCAGTAAGGGATGGTTCCGGCTTTGTGTTGCAGGGGAGCGGGCGTACTCCTCGGTACGGTGATCTAGGCCACGTACTGTGACGGGCGGTACCCCAGTAGCCCTGCCATTGTATGGAATCCAAACTCCAATAAGTGCCGTACGTATTAGTTGTGCCCAACTATGTTGGAATGTGAGATGTAAGCATTTCAGCTATTTCTGTATTTTACTTGAAAACCCTAGATCCTATTATAATATAACTGGATTTCCTATCAAATGTTTTAGTTAGCGTAAGGTAAAAACTTACCCATGTTTATTTGTGGGGAGTCTTACGTGATACTTTTGTTTTCAAAGGTTTTCAAAGTTAAGCAATTTAACCGTTTACTCACACCAGACCCATGTCTGACCCAAGTGTTTATTTTCTGTTTTATTAAACTCTTGGGTACTCAAATTTTTACGAGTAGCCAAGGGATTCAGGTTTAGCTTTGACGAATTGTGGAGGAGCAATGGAGCAGGAGGCTTCGGCGTTCGTAGATATAGTATTCCGCTGTGTTGATATCTGTGTTAGAGTCTTGTATTGTATTTGAGTTGTAATATCTAGACAGATGTTTATAACTGTCTAGTATGTGATGTATAGTTGTGTAAACTCTGATAAGTGTTGTATACTATGTAATAGTTTATGTTATTAATATAATTTATTCGTTCCGCTGTGAGATCGTTGTTGTTGTTTCTTTCTTTCTTCTCTTCTTTTCTATTTTCTACCCCTTTCTTTCTTATTAATGATGCGTCATTCTGTGGAATGAGTGGCGGGTCATTACAGTGGTATCAGAGCAGTAGGTTGAGTGAATACCTAGGCTCTGAAGTGGTGTCTATCTTGAGAGCGCGTAATGGTTAGTTATATAAAAATGGTTTTATATTGTGTTAATTGATCGGTTGAGTGGTATATGGATTCTGGTCAATACGAGTAGCTAACGTTATTGATAGGGATCTCTAAACACTTGAACCAGGCCAACGGACACAATATTGTTTTAAAGAGGTAAATGAAATAATTTTACCCAGAAATAATTTCTATATAAAAAGTATCATTTTAAATATATATATTTCTACCTATTTGTTGGGTTACCTGTTCGGGTTTTCCAATATAAGTTATAAAGGTAGATAAGGTGGTAGTGTGAGTAACACGACTACAATAGTTTGAATTTGAGTGTTGAGGTTGGAAGTATATCTGACGAGACTGTAGACCTAATACTGTCTCGAGTAAACTTTGTTGTGGTGTAAAGATTTCACCGATCTCTGAAGGAAACCAGTTATGGTTTAGAGTTTATCTTTGAAGTTGGATGAATAGAGTAGATCTATTGGATGAGCTGAAGCAAGTGATGGTATCTTGGCAACTTCAGGAAGTAGTAGCTGTGTGGTGAGACGCGGTGGCTATGGACGTTTCTGAAGATGTTTCTTCTGAAACAAGTTTGAAGAAGTGAGTCTGTTTCGGTGTTGTGGTTGAGTTCAGCATGGTGTTTCTGTTTTGTTTGAGGTCCGAGTTTCTCGAAGAACTTTGGATAGGGAGTCTTTGGCATCTGGGTCAGTAGTGCAGCTCGGAGTGTTCCGTATGCCGGCAAGAAGATCTTTTGGCTAAGAAGTTTTCTAGAGGTGGAGTTCAGAAGCAGCAGATGGGATCCATTTCTTCAATGGATTGGTTGGATAAGATTAAGCTATTCTGATTGGCTAAGAGAGCAGTTTTCTTTGGAAATTAGGCCGAGTGGATCGCAAAAGTGGCTTGCGATAGTTGAGTGTTCTCGTGGGTTATCAAAGATTTTCTGGATGTTTTCAAGAAGTCAAAAGTTTATCCGCATTTAGAAATTGAGTTTTCTTATCGACTAGGATTCCGGAAATGGAACCGGTAATTCAGTTAGGTAGAAGGGTGTCTCCTAGAGAAAGGATTTGGTGAAGCAACTCAGTATTTCATGGAACTGCTGAGTTTTCTTTTTACGGATTTGTTGAACCATATTTTCAGGATGTGTTTGTGCTCGAGTTCATCGACGGCATTCTCATATGCTCCAGATCAGAATTATGCAGCGAAAGCAAGGTGATAGTTGTTCTAGAGTGTAAGCAACTGGAAGTTGCAGTATTAGAGAGTTTCTATAGGAAATTCTTCTAGATCTGAAGGTCAGAGTGGTAAGTGCATCTGTATGTCTTTTCCGGATAGGAGAAGTAAGTTGAAGTCTACTGATGATGGTGGAATAGAGTTTGTGTTCTGGATTTTGGGTAGATCTTGAGAGGATCATTTTGTTGAGTTATTTTTGATCCAGTTTGTTTTTAGAAGCATCAGCGAAGGTTAAGCTGGTCGGAATGGGTGTAGGCAGCCCAGGATTGTCAGAAGAGTTCTATGGATAAGAAACAGAGGAATTTGGAATTCGGAGTTGGAAACTTTGTTGTTATTTTCTCCGGTCAAAGGAGAAATAAGATTGGGTAAGACTGTGAGGTTAACTCCAAGGAGTATTGGATTCTTCTGAGTTTTTGTAAGGATAAGTGTTTGGCTTATAAGATTTGAATTGCCAGTTTGGATAACTGGGATTCGGAGTATATCGCGTATCTTTGAGGAAGTACGTGTTTGATCTATCTCTGGTTTTAGAATCTGCAGTTCAGATGGATTTGGAAGTTGAGTTGGACTTGGGTATGATCTGATATCTTGTTCAGATTAGTGGATCTAGAGAAGTGAGGAGCTCTGGATCATAGTGGTGTAGTTTGTTTAGCTTCTGTAGAGCGAGTCTCCCGGTGATTTATACTTGGGAAACTCTAGATAGTATTAATAAGTCTATCCTGATTTGTATCAGAATAGTTAGTTAGGTTTGATTGTTTGATTGGTTGCTATGGTTGTTAGTTATTAGATGTTAGGTATGATTTGCTAATTGAAATTAAAAATCTTTGCTGGGTTATTAAATTAACTTTGCTTTTAATTTCGGGGACGAAATTATTTTAAGGGGGAAGGAATGTGATATCCCGGGTTTTTGGGCAATTTAAATTTAATAATCTGTATTAATAATTTAACTGGATTGATAATTTTCTTTATAATTTTAATTTAATTTGGTAATTTAATCTTTTAAAGATCAATAAATATTTAATCTGGCTATATTTAATTTGGTAATACTTGATATTTTCTAATAATTTAAAATTGATAAGATTTGTTTGATAAAGCTAATAAAATATTATTCTATTTATATATATATATTTTATATATATTGTGGATAGAGAGATCTTTTGTTTTAATTAAAAGATGAATTTTTCAAATTGTAATATATATGTATGTATATATTGTGATCTAAAGCTTTGTTTTAAAATTAATATTTTTCCAAAAGTTACTTTAAGATTTATTCAATTGTTTTCAAAATATAAGATAATTGTTTATTTTAAATATGATAGTTTAAATAAAGTTTTATTTTGTATTCTTTAAAGTGTTTAAAATTTAATAAAGGTTTTAATTTGTTTCTTTTAATAAGTATAAGACTAAAATGGTTTATAAATTTATATATTAAGATTTAAAATAAACTTTCTTTTAAAAATTATCTCTTAAACAATAAAAATAATTATTTTGGAGTTAAAGATATATGTATAAGAATTTATTTGAACTAGGATTTGTTTTATAATATTTTTCTCTAAAAGTAATTATATATATACATATATACTAAGATAATGTTATTAATTAATTAAAGTAAGTATGAAAGGTAAGATATTAACATTTAAATTAAATAATTTTTTTTTTATTATTTACTTAGGACATGTGTTAATATCTTAACACATGGTAATAACATTTGTAAGAAAACTAAATATGCCTTAACATTTGTATATGCATCCAATAATACAAGTGGCATACTTAATTTCTTTTGAAATTTAATTATAAGTAAATATAGAATAAGAGATGATCTTCATTTTCTTCTTCAGTTCAAAATCGTTCAAAACATACTTTCTCAATTCTTTTTCTCCTCTTTTCTGAAACTAAAAACAAAATCAAAACAGAAACAAAAATCAAATCTGCAAACAAATAAAAGATCAAGCAACTAACTCACCAACTAGATTTCAGCTTCAACCTGCATTTTCAAAAATGAGATCAACTTGCAATTTCAAATCAACCTGCAATTGAAATGAAGATCAACAGCAGCTTCAACCTTTAAAACATCATATTGTAAGCATGCAAAGGATTTTCAATCAAAAGCAAATCAAAGGCAACTTAAAATAACCCAGATTTCAAGTACCTGGGATGAATTTAAACTTCTCTGCTCTGCATACAAAATAAGGTGAGTAAATCTAACTTTAAAAATAGTTTTAAAATCTGTTACTATGTCTTGATATGCCTGATAAATGTTACAGTAACATGATATGCAATGCTCACTTGAATGTTGGATGTGAATGGATGTTTATATAAGAGTTTATTTTGAAATATTTGTGCATATTGATGTTCATGCTTCTCTGTTATTTTCCTGTGAATAAACTTTCAACCCTTAATCTAGTTATATGTTGTTTGTATGCTTGTGATGATGATGTCTTGAAATTAGTTTGTATGAATGAAAAATGTGATTGCATGCTTGAGTATATATGGATTTTGGTATCTGCATGTTTGTATACAGGTGTATATAAACCTCTGTTTAAAAACTTACAGGTTTTAACAATTTATAAACTCAATATCTACTTCTCCAATCTCTTCTTGGATATAACTTCTGAATGAAAAGTGATTGAATGAATGTAAACTCATTAAAAAAAATACATTCAAGTGTTTAAATTCAGTAATTGTTTCAAAATAAATACTATTACAGTGAAGCTTTGAAAAATAGAAAATACAGTAAAGAATCAAATTTAAGTCCAAAATGGATGATCATGATTTCGAGTTTAGATTGTACGACCAGATTCTTAGTGGAAAACTATGAATTTTGATAATAAATTCAAGATTTTCAAAATTGTAATAAGAGTGAAATTTCGAGTTGATCAGAGTTGGCCTTTTTATCAATTCGCGATGAACGACGGCGAGTTGCTTGTCGGGCTTGAGTCTAGTGGTAGCTTGAAGAAGGAGGATTACGGGAAAAATGATCGGAGCATTTATAGAGGGTCGTGATGGCTGAACGACGTCGATTTAGGATTTTTTAACCTAGTTTGTTCGACAAGGATGATGGGTCGATTTCGTCAACGTCGAAGAGATTCAGGTGATCGGACCACTGTAGAAGGGTTCGTGGATCATCGGGGCGTCTCTGGTCGCTAAGGCGTGGTCGCCGGTGGTCTGTAACGTCGGAGCATGGCATTTTCAACGAAGCGTTGGGTTCCAGTTTTTCTATCGATGAGCTCGATTTTGATTTAGGGGTGATATCGTGGATCTGGGTTGTCAAAGGGACGGTGGGGATCAACGGCGATGTGTTGGAGGTGGTATCGATGGTCGGAGTCGTTTCGCTCTGATGTGCACGTGCACGTGTGCACGTCTGTGAATCTGGGTTGTTTGCGATTTGGGGAAGAAGGTAAGCTTCTCGGGTTGGATCTCGAGTGGGGTTCGCGTATGACTCGAAGAAGGTGAGGAACGAGATTTTCTCGTGTGTTGGCTCGGGGTTTTTAGAGTTTGACTCGGGTTAGGCCTGAGTGATTTTCCAATCTAATTTAAAGCAAGAGTTTTATTAAAGAAATCTAGTTTTAAAAGGGGTTATCGAAACTTGGTTTTTGTATTAGTAAAATAAAATTAGTTTAAACTTCTTTTATTAATACTTATATAATATTTGTTTCTTTAACTTTGTTTTAAAAGGTTTTGAAAACTTTGTTTAATTTATATTTTGTTGAATAAAGTAAGGTTATTTTAAAATTTAAGTAAAATAAAATTTAAAGTTTTTATAAAAGCAAGATGATTAATTTAAATTGAAACTAGATTTTACAATACTACTTGATAATATATTTAAAGCATTTAAAAGTAAGTTATGTTGAAACTTTTAAATTATCAAGTTGAATAAGTAGTTTAAGGTTTATTAATTAATAATTAAGTAAAGTTATTTTTAAATAAAATGTTTTAATGATAATTAAGGTATTATTAAGATAATGTTTTATCTTAGGATAATTAAGTTTTAATAAGTGAGATTTATTAAGATAATTAAGGAAATTTAAGTATAATTTATTTATTAAATTAATTAAGGATAAAAGATTAATTAAAATAAATAAATTAAGTAATTAAGATTTATTAATTTATAATTAGAGTTAATTAATTAGTTGATAATTAAGATCAAGTAATTAAGTAATTAAGATTGATTAATTTATAATTGGAGATTAATTAATTAAGTAATTAAAATGATAATTATGGATTAATCAAATATTAATGGACTAGTAATGAAGGATTAATTAATTGGTTATTAGGTTTTATTAATTGATAATTAAGGTTTATTAATTAATAATTAAATAAAAATTAATCTGTAATTAAAGATTAATTAATTGATTTTAAGAAGTAATTAAAGCATGAATTACTCAGTTATGATTTATGAGATAAATGTGACTAAGTTAAGTTAACTAATTTGTAAATTAATTAAAGATAATCACTTGATAAAGGATTAAGTATGAATACTTGACGAGATTTGATAAGTGTAATTACTTAGTATAAGAAATAAATGTATAATTACAAGATGTAATTTATATAAGGGAAATTACTTAACGGGAAGTAATTGAAGTATAATTACTTAATGAGAAGTAATTAAGGATTTATTACTTAGTGTAATTAATTAAAGGATTAATATAATTAATTAAGGAGTTAATTAATTAGGATAAGTAATTATAGGATAATAATTACTGTTTATGACTATTAAAAGTGATTAGTTAAAGTTAATTAATTAATGTAATTAATTAAGGGTCAATGTAATTAATTTTAGTTAATTAATTAATGAAAGTAATTAATTAAGGATCATTAATTAATGTAATTAATGAGAGTAATTAAATGTTAATTACTGTTAATGATTAAGAATAATTACTTTGTGAAATTAATTAAAGGATAATTACTTTATGAAATTAATGAATAATTAATCTTTAATGAGTAATTAATTAATTAAAGGTTTGTAATTAATTAATGATTAATTAAGCAAGGTTAGAAATTAATTCTTAAGTAATTAATTTAATTTAAGTTAATTAAATTAATTATAACAAAGGGTTAATAATTGTTGCGTATGGATGATTGTTTGAGTTGAATATCTATATTGGATGATATGCTATGATATTCTATGATATGATATTGGATATATCTGTGATAAATGTGTGATATTTATCTGTTAAATGCTATGTGAATTCAAGTATTGAATTGAATTAACTTGTTTAAACCTTTAAATAACTTGGACTTAAAAGATGGCGATTTGGATTTCGATGAGACCGGGATCGGGTTTCCGTATACCGGATTTCCAGGTCTGGAGATCCGAATACCACATCGATCCAAATTTACGATAGGTCGTGAATCTCAAGTGAAGATGAAAATTCAGAGTGCAAGGGTTATTGTCGTTAACTCTGAGGGTGATTCCAAAACGAGTGTAACGAGATAATGCCTTCGGTTTCGTTCGAACCCGGAACGAACTTATATGGATTGAATGCTTTCAGCACATCGTCAGGCGGACGATGAGCATTCTAAGTGATATGTTCTGATTAAAGGTAATCGTAACCTCAAGCCTCATCAACCGGGAATGGCTAAAACAGGGGAGGTGCAGCAAGGTTTCGTGGGTAGCACCCACTGAGAGCAAGATAGATCCCTGTCTAGAGGTCCCTTTTCTTTTATTCGGCTTAGTGTGTGGTTGGTCGCGCCAACTACGGGATTATCTTGTTCGGGATTATCCAGTAAGGGATGGTTCCGGCTTTGTGTTGCAGGGGAGCGGGCGTACTCCTCGGTACGGTGATCTAGGCCACGTACTGTGACGGGCGGTACCCCAGTAGCCCTGCCATTGTATGGAATCCAAACTCCAATAAGTGCCGTACGTATTAGTTGTGCCCAACTATGTTGGAATGTGAGATGTAAGCATTTCAGCTATTTCTGTATTTTACTTGAAAACCCTAGACCCTATTATAATATAACTGGATTTCCTATCAAATGTTTTAGTTAGCGTAAGGTAAAAACTTACCCATGTTTATTTGTGGGGAGTCTTACGTGATACTTTTGTTTTCAAAGGTTTTCAAAGTTAAGCAATTTAACCGTTTACTCACACCAGACCCATGTCTGACCCAAGTGTTTATTTTCTATTTTATTAAACTCTTGGGTACTCAAATTTTTACGAGTAGCCAAGGGATTCAGGTTTAGCTTTGACGAATTGAGGAGGAGCAATGGAGCAGGAGGCTTCGGCGTTCGTAGATATAGTATTCCGCTGTGTTGATATCTGTGTTAGAGTCTTGTATTGTATTTGAGTTGTAATATCTAGACAGATGTTTATAACTGTCTAGTATGTGATGTATAGTTGTGTAAACTCTGATAAGTGTTGTATACTATGTAATAGTTTATGTTATTAATATAATTTATTCGTTCCGCTGTGAGATCGTTGTTGTTGTTTCTTTCTTCTCTTCTTTTCTATTTTCTACCCCTTTCTTTCTTATTAATGATGCGTCATTCTGTGGAATGAGTGGCGGGTCATTACATTATTGGTAGTAAAATGGATTAGGATATGATCCAAAGATAAAACTAACTACAAATAATGAAATAAAATTGACCAAGCCTAAACGGATATAACTAATTAGAATGTGTAATAATAACACTCACACATTAAAGAGAAACTATGATTTTCGTACCGATGTCGAGAAAAAAAAATTCTTCATTATTAATAAGCCATTAAGAGTATTGACTCTACCATGTGGCATAATGCACAAATCCAGAATGAATTCTATGTACATTATCAAAATATGATTTGGATAGTTGTACATGAAGGGATCCATAGGCTGCAAAAGTGTCTCCAGGATAAAGACCAACGTGGTTGGAATTTGGTAAGCTACATTGATAAAATAACATCATAAATTTTAGTTGTCGATGTCAACGCAACTGATTCGTCCTTCAACATAATTAAGTGAATTCATATTTTACTCACAAAACTGTAGCTCAATATAATTTTGAGTTTTGGTATATGTATGTTGAAATTGAAATTCTATATAATGATAAAGAATATGTTGTTTGCGCTTAATAGCAAAAGTGCCTCGAAGTTAGTGGGAGTGATTCTAAGTTTGTGGGTTATGGATATGGTTCAAGAAATGATACAATAGTATTATTCAATAAACATCAGAGTCAAGCAAGTATTTTTTAGGGAAATAAAATAGTTTGACTTCCATTCAAAATGCAGAGGAAGGGTGTGTCCGTAAGAAAGATATTAATAGGTGCTAAAGTATCTCTAAACTATAAGTAAACAAAAAAAGCTATGATTATTAGCGATGTATTCTTTTTAAAATCATTTCAGTTTGGTTATTTAATTCTCGGTATAGGTTTGAAAGTACATCTTTTATAATCAGTATAAAATGATATTGGGAATGTCCTATAGCAATATACGCAGACACTATATTAAAGTGTTTAATATGGAGCATGTGAGATGAGCACCTTATGCATTGGTAATAGGAATGATCATACATGATATATTGTCTACAATACCATACTTCGCTTACATATTTGATACATAGAACAAGTATCAAATCTGAATTAAGATCACTAAATGATAAATTAGAGTGTTCTCGAATATTTGTGAAATACTAGCAAATTGTTCATAGAAATAACTAACTTCTCATGAAGGAATGCACGGGCCCAAATTTCATAAGTGATATTGAGTATAGTATGACAATTCCAAATTCATGTTCAAGCTTAATTTAATAACTTTAAGTTGGAAATGTTTCATACAATAAATAGTGACTGGTTCAACCAAAGGCTAAATACATCGCCTTGAATAGCAGTACAATAAAAGAAGTATAAATAAATGCATAAATTAATAACTGAGCTAGTTGTGATTCTAAATTATGAGAATCCCATGTCATTGTTATATGATACAATGTCATGATACAGATTACGAAAGAACCTAGAATTCACTGGAAGTCGAGAAACATACTTCGAAAATTTCTACATGATAAATGCATTTTGTCAATGTCAGAGAGAGTCGATTGGCTGAGTAGATAATTAAAACAAAATAGCATACCGGTTCACTAAGAGGCTAACCTGATTATTATTTTTAAGAAATATGATCGAAGGAGTTGGAATAGCATTCCATAAATGATCCTAAGTGCAGTGGAAGATTGATAGAGTTAGGGGTATGCCCTATGGGTAATTATATAATTTGTTACATATATCTAACTCGATGATAATCTTGTTCAAATTAAATGTGTTTTCTTTCTATCACTTACTTGTTATATTGTGATATAATTAATTAAGTATTTAATTTAAAATATATTAAATAGAAAATCATTAAATGAAATGTTATGTGATAGCAATTACAATGTGTTGTAATCATCTCATTTAAATGGCATATTATTTTAAATATTCCTAGTCAAGATGTTTTGAGATAGGATATCGATACATCCGTTAAGACTAGAGTATGTAACGTTCTCCAAATGTTAGTACTATATTACTCATGGCTGTTGAGGTGGTATGGGGTTACATACTGATAGTTATCGGATAACTATAGAATGACTCACTCGGGAGTTTTTGTTAGTTAATATAACTAAGGTCAAATAGAAAATCCCGAAGTGATAAAGTTAGTTTCCTCAACTTGAGAATACCATGGAACTTCAATGTGGACACTCCACTTTGATTATAGTTAAATAATGATGTGGTGTCTATTGAATGACTATAATTGGGCCTAATTTGAAGCATTGGAAGTGAAACACTATTAAGTAGAGCATTCGCCTCCTCGGTTATATAGGTTAGCATCACGGTCAACTCTAGTCAATTCAAAGTCAAAGTACGTGGCCGAGCCAGTACAGTTAATAATAATTGTTGTTATTGAACCAAGAATTTTTGCTTGAACTAATCAAGTTTAATGTGGATGATGTTGGAATTTTGACCAAAACCAAGTTCTATAAGTCATAATATGATGTAATGTTGACGAAGAGAATTGGTATAAATAATTGTTACAACCGAGTAATGCTTATAATAGTAAAATTGGATTTCATCAAAAAGATGTGTAAGCAATAAATTCAACCAAATTATCACAACACCAGCTAGGTTAATGTCTGAACTTTAATATTCAAATTGTTCATCATTAATCGCTGACTGAATTTACACCTTTGAGTTGCATAACCATAATGATGAATACTCTGAAAAACCGCAAGATTTAATTAATTTAAAATCATTGAAGATTAATCAAATTTAGTCAATATTTATGAAATATCAATTATTACATTTTTATTTGATTTGAATTTTGAATGCCATTATTATTTAGTAGAAAGCATATAAATAAAAGTTATGTATACGCGTATCGATATATGATAATGATAGCACATTTGAATTGGATTTAAACAGATTAGCTGCTAATGGGTTTGGGAATGTTTAAGGCCCATAAACCCTCCTTAGACGGTCGGGCGTAAGATGGGAAAAGGATTTCAAATTGAAAATGAAAAGGCAAGAGAGTAATTAAACGAAGGCAAAAGATCCCTGGCCTTAAATTATCTTTTATTACCTTCTTAATAAATTTCCATTGGTTCGTTTTTGCTCTCTCCTTCTTCTGTTACAAAAAAAATTAAATGGCCTCCATGGCTTCAAAATTCCCAAAAACAATTACAAAATTAAATTAAATTATTACAGGTGGTTGTCATCTCTCAATCCTTGCAAAACCCAGAGATCGATTCAATCGAATCTAGGAGCTTTATTCATCGTTTAAGGTGCTTCTCTTGGTTACATCTAACGGTAACTTTTTGATTTTATTTAATAATATGTTCATCATGTTTGTATGTTCATTTTACAATATAATTTTGATCCCTTTTCTCCATACCACAATTAATTAATGTTCATCTTATTAATATGATTTAAATCCCTTTTGTGCTTCACTTCAATTGATCATATGTTCTTTATGTTAATATATATTATAAATCCTTCATCTCTTCGGTCCATATTTTTGTATAGTTTAGATCTGAATCATTTTCCCACAAATTTATATATGCCTAAATTATACAATACGTTTTATTGTAGTTCTTGAAATTATTGTTTGAATAATTTTTTAATTAAAAACTATTTTCCATTAATCGATTTAATTTTGTAACTTATTGTATCCTTAAACATAAATAAGCCATGTATATTGGTTATTAAGCTCACTTTTGAAACTAAAAGCCTATGTCACATGTTTTTTATTCTGAATATAATTCATTTGGTTACCTTTAACACAAGTATAAAAGTTATTTCAATTTAAAATTTATAAGTGAACTTTTTTGTAAAATTAAAAAACCTTTTAATTTATTCCTAAGTTAAAAGTAAGATCCAAATATGTTGGTTTTATTGATTGAACATATATACATAAAATTAAAAACTTTACGTAGTTGTGTTGTTTTAAATTTAAAACATGTTTATCGATTATATATAAATGGGTGTGTGTGTTTAACTCAAGGTTTACAAAATGGACTTTTTGGTAAAATCATAATTTTGATTTTAAAACTTCCTTACTTAAAATTAGACTCAAAATTGTTTATCTTAATTCAACTTCAATATAAATGTGTGTGTTGTTTGGCTGTATGTATATATGTGTGTATGTGTGCCATTTTGTTAATAATAATAATAAAATATACGAACAAGAAAGGCATATATGAAGAGACAAATGGGTCCTTTACAGTGTAAATCCCAGCACCTGTATACAGTCACATTAGTCATGTACACTTCTTATTTGCTACACTTACACTTACACATATGAGTGCATGTGATACACTCATTATTTATATTTAATTAAACTAAATTCAAACCATTTTAAACAAATTAAATAAAATGAAGATTTTATTTAAAATTGTATTAGATTAGATCTAATTAACTCTTGAATTCATTTGCCTAATAGATCCCAAATAGGAAAAAAATATTAAATCCACTTATTTCACCCGCTTCCTTTTAGCCTGGTTCCCTCAATAAGAAGTCATACCTAACCGGCTCGTACATTAAATAAGTTATCACATCTAAATTAACATGCTAAGGGTATACTACACTCTCTCGGTACCTACTAGGGTGTTGGGGGTATTAGACTCAATAACACATAACATCAACAAAAGACAACCATAACATCCATCAATCAAGCATCTCTTACTTACAATGTACTTGGATATATGATGATACAAACAATCAACCTCGAAAGTTCAATGACTAATCATGTAGCTACTTCATTAATGCTCGACTTCCTACCCACTAAAATAGTAGGGAAATTTATATAACTCAGATAGTCTAGAGATTTGTACCCATTTAGATGGTCCTCGGTGAGCACCCCACCTACTCCTATTTTTCAAGAAATCATCTTGTCTTTGGTCATTAATGCTCCCTCGACATATGTATCGATTATAGAACCCCTCTTGTTCCACACCATGAGTCACCCCTAGTAGAACTCGCCTTCCCGAATAATACCATATGCTCCAACCATTACCTGTCATGTACTCACTATCAATTGCTACAAATCGGTATCAATTGGTATCAGACAATCATTTATTCAAATCTTACCTCAAAAATCTTATAGACTCCCACACCTTAACTCTGAATCCTTTGCCATGCATCCACATTGGTTTAGACATTAATCGGTATCTATCAACATCCATTAGTCAATTGGGTATGTTAATTCGTACCAATTAATGATTTAGCTAATTTTCTCTAAGTTTTCTAGCTCCAACTCTACATTGACTATATTTTGCCTCTTTGTCGCATTTTGCATGTAAACTCAAGAACTGCATTGTTTAGCTCTAAACTCTAAAGCTTATCCACAAAGCTAATCAATGATTTAAACATCATCTCATTGTGTAATCATCAAAAGATGTCTCAATTTAGTCCACTTCATACACATACGAGAATTCTCTATCCATATAATCCACATCCGTCACTTCACATCCTCTCGAATCTCGTGTAATCATGCATTCAAATGTACATGTAATCATGACATACCACAAATAATAATAAATAAAGCATAACATGTCATTCAACTATTTCAACAAACACCTAGACTATATATAAGCATATATCATCCTAACACACGTTTTGATCTATATTATATCATTAAAAATTACTTAAAATTCATTTTAAATTAGATCAAAAATCAAAAAATGGTTTTTAAGCTGTAATGTTGATCCAAAACATATTTGAAATATATATTACAATATATATGAGTAAGAGATTATAAGGCACTCGCCAACGATAATTAAATCATCAAATAAACTCCAAATCAAGTAAATACGGTATAGACAGCAAAAGCAATGAAATCCCTGCAATTTTTTTTGATTTAATGCTATCTAATGATGCCTCTAAGCCTTTATCTTTTAATCTATTGAATTTCTTTAAATAGTAATGTTTTAAAGTGATATTGGTGGGTTTTCTAAATTACTCTCGCTGTAACGATCCACAAATTCATCACTTAAATAAATTAAGATTATTTTTGAAATATTTAAATATAAGGATTTATAACTCCAACAATAATGTTTGAACCATAAATAAAAATGGTAAACCTCTTTAAAAATATATTAACAAAGATTTAATTGATTTATGACATCATTAGTGATGCTAGTATATATAATAATTAATTAATGATTTTAAATTAAGATTTAATGATTATTGTAAATATTCAAATAATAGTTTGAAATTATAATAATTCATTTATAATATTAATAAAGTGATGATAAATCAAATGTGATAGTTTTATAAATTTATAAATATAATTTGAAATTATAAGGAAAATCGATATTGGTTTATCAATATAATAATGCTTTTTGCAAACAATCGTTTAATGTTGATTTATATGGTTTTAAAACTCATATAAGATCATTTTAATTCATGAATAATAATAAGAAAATGGTTTTCAAACTTTGTTTATAAATATACATACGTTAATTAATAAATGAAAATATGACCGAAGATCGGAATTCGAATTCGTAACGGTTTAACGTATATAAGTTGTACAATGTTGTTTATATAACTTGAATACTTATATAACATACACACAAGTATGTTAACATATACATATAAAACTAATAAAAATAAAAAAGTAAATATATATTTACATAAGTTAAAGGAATAAATATCTAAAGTCATTGTTACTTTAAAAAGCAAACATCAAATCAACCTTGCACCACATCACATTACCATTTCCACCATCATCACCACTATCACCTACACCTCATCCAAATGGGGGGACTGTCATGTGCCATGATGGAGGGGGGTGGCGTTTTCTTGGGTAAGTGGAGGTATGGTGGTAATTTCACTTCGAAAATACTTTCTCATTTTTCCCTATAAATACCACCCCTCCTTCTCACTTATTCTTCACATTCATTCATTCTTCTTCTTCATTCTTGAGCTTTCTTATGCTCTTTAATGGCTTCCAAAGAAGTCTCTCTTCTTTATCAAAACTTGTGAAAAAGTAGGAGGGTTAAAAATAGTGGAAGTGCTTAAGCAGTAATCCACTGATTACTCTCTAACTTTTTCAAAAGTTAACCAAATCTTCTCTAATCTCTTCTAAACTCTAGTGATAAGCTTAAGTCATCATGGAAAGCATGATTAGCAAGTGGAAGGAGTCATGACCATGAGTTTTGGTGTTTAGGAGATGTTTAGTGAAGCGTTGATTTGTTTGAATAACGGTAGGAAGTATCGGTTTGGATTAAGGTGAGAAACTCTATATTTATATATTATATATATTAGATGATATGATATGTTTTGTTATGTGTGTTTAGTATGGTTGTTTATCATGTTTGGATGATGATGATATGATTGTTTGATTGTATTAACAAGTCACGTTAAATACACGTCGATATTACATAAGGAAACCACTTTCTGAATCAATTATATAAGTAACATGAAATCATTAAAACTCTTCGAAATGGTTTAAAATGATTTAAACATGTTTTATAAACATTAAAACAAAATTCTTGAAGTTTGAATAACAAACGAAAAACAAGTCAAAACTAGGCACGTGGCGAAACGGTAGTTCGCGATTTCGCACCGCAAAAGTTAAATGAGTATATAAAGTGGAATATAGCTCAGAATCCTTTATAATAAGAATTTTTCGAACTATTATATCCATAATTTTCAAACAAAGGAAGAAAATCAAGATTTCATCTTGTAGATTTTAAAATATAAGTAAAACAAGTTTTTAAATAATCGTGGTTTTGCAGTTCGGAATCCAAAAGGGGATTTTTTTTAAATTTAATATTTTTATATGTTTTAAAAATATGGAAAAATCTTTATAAATCTTATAAAATGTTTTAAAATAAATTTGAGTTGTATAAATAAATTTTCAAATGATAGAAAAGTCGTTTTGGTCAGTATAACTTTAAAAACACTATCCACGGCACTATTTGTTGCGGTTTTCAATAACTTTTGAAATATAAATTTAAACTTATCAATTCTTTCCCAAACCTTTAATAAATGTTTTTAAATAAATGATTAAGTGTTTTAAAGATGATTTGAAGATTTTATAATTTATTTAAAAGAATTTAAATAAATGAACTAAAGAAAAGCTGTTATAAAAAATTGTTTTAATCTTGGCTCTAATAAGCCAATGAGCACACTGTATTTTTCTATTCGTGAGATCTAGTTGAGGTACTTAAACTAAGGAGATGTTTAGAAGCAACTGCTGCCTTGGCTCACCTGGCCTCACCCAGGCGAGGGATAGATAAAGTCGAAATGTCAAAAACGAGTTAAGTATAAAAGATTAAAATTCCCCAACTTTAAACAACTTGGGTTGTGTAGATATAATCTTCTTATAATTGATATTAAATTTTGAGGAGGGAACTCGTACTACTCATAATAATTTAGAAGGTGATTTCACCGTGATTCGATGGACAGTGCTTGTTGAATACAGAAATTATCATCAAGTATAATTTGAATGATTTCTATGGATCCATTTCATTCAAATATTAATTAATTTGGATTTACCATCTTAGATAACATGTTTTCAACTTATAAAAAAGTTATGTTTTTGGAATTAAGAAACCTTTGTTAAAATTTAAGTAAAATGATTTGGAATTATTCTAAGTTTTAAAAAGAGTTTAATTAAATCAAAGAATTTAACAAAGAGAGTTTTAATGAATTCCATATATACTGAAAAGAATTCAAAAGATAAATATCTCTAGAAGATATTTTGAATAAAAAGTATTAATTAATGGAATATTAATCACCTATTATAAACCATCCTTTTATCGATGATTGGTTTGAAGGAACCGGGGTCGGATTTGGGTAATTCCTGTCTAAAAGCCACTTCGAACCAATTTATACGTTCGAAAATGAAGATATATATTGAAGACCAAAATTTGGAGGATATAGGATCTTCGTTTCGAAAGGACTGCTTGTTAATAATCTCTGGGTAGCTCCTAAGACAAATAAATAGCAGTGGTCCTTTCGTTTTGAAAATTTTAAAAAAACGAGGACTATTTGCTAGTAATTTTAGGGGCAATTCCCAACAAGATGTGGTAGGAAAGTACCTTCGGTTTGTCCTGTTCTTAGACAACTTGTATGGATGAATGTCTGATGTTGCATTTCTAGATCATATTGATTGATCTCTATAAACGTATCATATGTTTGGTGGCGGAGACGGCAACTTCTCTTAGCTTAACATCCTTTCATGAGACGTACGAGCTAATGAGTTATACATTTCTAGAAATCTGTTGTGTGATTGTGAAATGGCAAAGTGGCATTCAAAGTGGAATATGTTCTATATAAAAGGTAACCATTACCTCAAAGCCTCACACCCGAGAATAGTGAAACATGGGATGCTTTAAGGCTAAGTGGCTTGCTACCATCAAGGTATGAAATCATCTTCTAGACCTATAAAATTTCTACCCACTATAACGCCAGGTCTAAATTAAGTGGTGTATGCTATGAGACGTCTCGAATAGGTCGGTAATGACTAGGTGATGTAATACTCGGTGCTTCAAATAGGCCTGTCTTAATTCGCATGAGGACCAACATAGGGGCCTCGGGTGCATTCCTTTAGAAATGCATTGTACGGGAGATAGTCCCTTACCTCTCTATTCAATTGGAAATCCAATCTCCAATAAGTGCCTTCGCTTTTGTTAGTAGAACTTTAAATAATTAGGTCCGAAATTTAATATGGTAACAATTTCGGCTAAGATTCATAAGTTTACTTACAAATGTTTTCAAAAGAATGTCAATAAAATAATATTACCAAATTTTCACGTACAAAATGTTTTGGTTATCATAAGTTAAAAACCTATTTTGTGTTTATGTGCGGCGTGGTCATATGAGACACCTTTTGTTTTCAAACACTCATATTTTGAGTTTCTCACACCAGTCCCTTGACTGACCCGGAGTTTATTTCATTTTCCTTAAACTCTGGGTGCTTTATTTTCCTGGACATCCTAGTAGTTTGGTTTTGTTAGAAGAAATCTGGAAGAGCTCGGAGCATGGAGTTAGAAGATTCTTCAGTAGACTATTACCTCTTTTCCACCACACTTATGTACTATTGTAATTCGCTTTTGTACGAACAGAGATTTATAACTGTCCATATTTAACTCTGATAAATGTATTTAAAATTTCCACTATAAAGATTTTATATATTGAAATAATATATGTTATTCCATTCGTGTAAGGTTCCTTTCTGTCTTCTTTTCTTTTTACCCTCAACGAACCAGGTTTCCAACACTTGGATTTGTGGCACGTGAATACCGAGGATGTATTAGTGTCGATTTTCAAGAGTTGAAGAAACATGTCGTCACACCTGCAGGGGCATATAATTTAGAAGAATACGCGATTGATTCATACACAATATCTCTTTCCCTTATAGGGGCTCCACCAATTGATACATTTCCAGAAATAATTGAAATTCCATTTCTTGATCTCCATCTTCCATTTGAAAATTTTAATGGTGGTTTTGGGATGTTTTTAGATCTGAAATAAAATGAAATAGTGGTTTCTCTAATCCTAGTTTACCCCATAAACTCAAAGTTAACAACAGACCAATGATTGTGGGCTTTTGAACCAAAATATAAAATCTGTTTAAATTTTCTGTTCAGACCGATAACTTAAAATTATCATAACTTTCAAACGGCTATGTAAAATTGCTATTACAACCACTCTATGGAAAGTTAATACACTTGATCTTTTATCTAAAACAAGAATCAACCCCATTCGACCCCTATTAAAAAGTTATGGACTCTACAAGGTTTTAGTCCCAAAAACTTACACAACTTAGCCTAAAGTCAAAAATGTCAAATTACGCTATTTCCCAAAGTTTTGACTCAAGTTAAGGTCACCTGGTTATGTAAATCGTATTTTACATATTTAACTCCATTTAAAAGCGTCGATGGTTATGACCTAACAGGATTTTTTGTTTCGTACCTCGTTAAATTTAACATAACTTATAGGCTTGAATTTTAGCTGTGTTAGAGTGGCTTTACCCTCAAGTTGTGCCGTTAAACCTTGCTAAAGCGCTTAGTGCTCATTGGCACTACACCTTTACAATTTATTGTAAAAAAAATAGCGGATCCACTTTTTGCCCTGCTATATACTCATAAACCCTTTAAATTGGATTTTTTTCATTTGTTTAGCATTTTTATTGTAAAAATAATAATTTAACTATGTATGTTTTAAATCAAATTGATGAAGTTAGTGTGTTGGTTTAAGTTCAAAGCCTAAACGCTCAACATAAGTTGTAACACCATTTCTAATCCCTAAGTCTATATTGCATTGATCAATGTAATCTTGAATTTGGTATACAAGAGTAAAAAATATTTATTTTTCCTACACTAATCTATGGGGTTGGTGATAAATCCATTTGGAAACTTAATTTAATCTCTAATATGGTTTTTGCACCCTCACTATTTTGTGTTATATCCTCGCTTTATCTCACTTTGTCTCTGCTATAATTTTTTACATCTTCACTGCTATAGAACCACTAAATGCTTTAAATATGGGAAATAATGTAGTACTAATATGAGTAGATCTTAAGGCAACTTTTACACTAGTGGGAGGGTGAATAGTGTTTTATAACTTATATGGAACTTTTCTAAATTATTTAAAGATTTAAAATCAAACATAGATAATCAACACATATATATACTAACAGGCAATCACAGATATATATAAAAGCAGTAAAACTAAAGTAAAAGTAAGAGAGATGACATCATGAGTTTTATACTTGTTCAGATTAACCAACCTTACGTCTAGTCCTATACAGTATATGTACATATTTCCTTTCCAACGCCTACTTTAAACAATTAGCAAGTAAACCATAATACAGTCTCTATTTCAAGGTAATGAGATACACCCTTCTGATTTTCCGAGTTTAGGGTAGACTCTCTTGTTTTAATCGGGCGATAAGATCACCTAATTGATTTAAACAGGCAACAAAAACTCACTTGATTTGAATGGGCAACAAGCATACCCTAATAAATAATAGTGGAGAGTTGTAATCCCAAATACAAACAGTTGTACTTTGGATGCAGAATATCCTATAGCTCATTTGGTAGCACTTTGATCTTTGAATTGATGAGAGAATACTTTCAAATCCATGAGTAGATTGTAGAGAATGAATGTAATAAAGTAGAGATTGAATTTGAGTGAAATTGAAGAGCATGAAAAGTGGATTTTTTGAAATATACAATGATAATTTAGAGTAAGAAGAAACTAGATAAAGTAGTTAATAAAATTTGTTTTCCAGTTCCCTTTATACATGTATAAAGGGGCACGTCTATTCATGAAGAGATGTAACCAAAAATCATAACTATTCAAATTTCAAAAGTCACCTCTTCAAAGGTATAGTCAACTTGCCTATGTCGACATACCCTTGGTAATTTTGAAAAACAATAATTTATTTAAAGTGTTTATAAAATTCTAATAATTTGTAAAACTATTGAACATAGTTTTTAAATATATAAAACTCATATAAAATATTTGTAGAAATATATTTTGAATATAAATGAATTTTTGGATAATAAATTAAATAATTTGATATAAGAGTATTCATAGAAGAGAAATTCGCTATTCAAGGACTTTAACAAGTTAATATGTTGTCTATAAACTATAAACTGTAGTCTCGAACTCTTCATGTCTTTGTCTCTAAACTCACGAGTCTTCGAGTATCTTGATTATCTCTGAATCTTGATCTCTATACTTTTTACCGATCAGTCTTCAAACTTGATTATTCTATTCTTGTGTAAACCTGTATAATATTCTGCAAAATATTCTATACAACTTGGGAAAATATTAGTACCTATATTTATATGATTTGTAACGACCCAGAATTTCTGTCATTTGAAATTCATATATTTAATTGATTTTAAATATTGACAAGTGAAATTTGTAAGTCGAATAAATTTTATTTCGAATATAGAGATTTAATTGGATAATTAAATCGACAATTTAATATTTGAAATTTCAGAAATAATTGATAATTGGGTTTAATGTGTATAAAAATGATTTATAAAGTTGTATTAAATCATATTGGAGTTAGAATGATGTTTGTGAACTTTTAAAATTGATTTAAAAGTTAATTTGTGAAAATTGAATATTTTAATATTTAATTGACTAGTGAAAATAGTCATTATTCAAACAGTCTCGGATTTTGATGAAACTAGTTTCATCGGATCCGTAATGTGAAATTATTGTAATATTTCAAATTTCGTGTCGATCGGAGCTGTCGTTTGTCCGGGGCGAGCCAAAACGCATAGAAATCGTTTTAATCGATTTAATTTAAATTTGATCATTTAACTCCGTAACTCGCACATACGATCGAATTAGCTCCCGAAACACGTTCCATTATGTTCGGAACACGGGTAAAACCTTAGAAACGTCAGCCGGCACGCTTGATTTCGAGTTCGGAAAATTTTTGATGAATAGTGTTTTGGAGGATTTTCTATATAAGGCCCTCTATTTCTTCATTTGCAAACAAAGACCAAAACCCTAGTTCTATCTCCAGGCCGCCATTTTTAATTTCGATGGCCAGAAATGTCCCGCCTTCTCCTCCAATTATCTTCCAATCCACAAACAATTAGCCGAAACCTCTAACTGCAACTTTGTAGAGCATCGAGAGAGCTTCCAATCCATACGGTTGTAATCGGGAACGGAGCGATGGATCGACTGAAAAGTGCTCGCGTTCGACCGGACTTCGCACACTTCGTTCGAGACCAGATGGCGACCGAGCTCCTTCATATTCACGGCGATGGTGGCTCACGAGTTGGGCTACAGGTCGGTGGTCGTTGATCGTTGCAAAAGCGAATGGAGTGGTTGCGAAAATTGATGAAGCTAGGCGGCTGAAATGGGTTTTGCTCGTTCGAACGACCTGGGGTTTCACGCGATGGGGAAGAAGCAATGCGTGCGGCCCAGATCTGGGTTTTGAAAACCAACGGCTGTGATTAAAAAGGTTTAAAAATTTAAAAGAAAATTGTAAATTGAGTATATATAAAATCGTATAAACTTTGTAAAATCATATCTTTTTGATGCGAGGTCGAAAATTGACGAAACGACTTGCATTGGAACCGTTTTGTCGAGCACTACGCAATGGAGCTAGATTGGAGTCAATTGGAGCTAGTGATAATTTTGAGTAAAATTAAACGTGCGTTTAATTTTATTTGAAATAAAATACTGCAACTATTATTGGAAGCAAGGTGAGAACTTCTCACTCAATCGAATTGTGTTTCGAATTAAATTTTAAATGATTAGATTTAAAATTGTTGATAGTGTTGATTGTGTGAATTGAATGATGATTGTTATCTATTGTGCTGACTAGACCCTATACGCCGCATATTAAGCGGAGGTTATTTATTAAAAACATATACCGCGATAATTCCACCGTGAAGTGGAACTGGTATTATATATGTATTTGGAGTTGATTTCCCGCATTATATAGCGGATGAGACCCTATTGCGCCGCATAATAGCGGATAATTTTTATAAATCCCATATACCGCGATATTCCACCTCGAAGTGGAATCGGTATTGTGCTAACATCTGTGGATGCAGGAAAACAGGTTGGAGGGATCCAACTGGATTCTTCAAATTATATGAATTTGTTTCATATGTTGTACGAATTTGTTTCATATGCTGTGTGATTATTTATTTACAATCTGTGAATGATTATATTTGCGATTGAATTTGTTAAAGGCTATAATTTAGCCGAATGTGTTTTTGGTATCGTTGGATACCAGAAATAAATAAAATTTGATTTTTGAAATTAAAGTTGGAAATTTTAAGTAAATTCTTTTGAAAGAATTGGGCGAATTTAAAAGAAGGAATTTTAAAAGCATATAGTTGATTTTCGAAATCTTATCGAATTATTTCTAAAATATGGGAAAAGATTTTTATAAATGGATTTGGAATAGTATTATTCGAAAGTTGGAAAATTTATTTAAAATGGAATTTTAAATGGTTTGGAAGAGATAAATGAATTTATTTTAAAAGGTGATAAAATTCTAAAAAATCAAATTGATAATTGATTTGGTATTTGAAAATAAATCTTTGGGAAATCAATATGAAAATTTATTTGATGTTGAATGGAAAAAAATTGATTTGTGTTGAAATGAATTTTGAAATCAATTTGTAATTGATTTGGTGTTGAAGTAAATTTTGAAATCAATTTGGAATTTGATTTGGTGTTTGAAATAAATGTTTGGAAAATCAATTTGGGTTTTGAAATAAATTTGGAAATCAATTTAAAAAAAAGATTTGGAATTGAAAGTGAATATTTGAGAAATCGATTTGAAAATCGTATAAAGGTGAATATTTGGGAATGTAAATTCAAAACGGAATTTATAAAGAAAAGTGAAATTTTGTTTTAAAAATAAACACTGACTTATTTTTAAAGTATGGAAATACATTTACAGATTTGGAATGTAAATTTGAAATAAATCGATAAGGATTTATTAAATTGGTTTAAATGGACCATTTTGAAGCGAAAGTGTACCTGATAAAGGCTTCGGACCTTCGTTTACTTGATGGATGTAGAGTTGATTGTGGAAACACAGAGTTGTTGATTGTGAAAACACAGAAATAACAATACTACAGAATGAAGGAAAGTTTGTTGCGAAAGAAGATTTTATTATAATATAGTAGTTTACAAAGGGTGGCTAACTGCCATTACAAACATTATACAAACTATTTTACAATTACTTATGCCTTCTTCAGGCAACACACATATATTTATACTAATACAACCGGTTCACATGTTAAGATAAACTGACAACTTGCTATATTCTTTCGGCATCCTTATCTCTTCTTTATTTCTTTTGTCATTATGCCTGCAGTTCCATCAATTTTGATTTAAATAAACTTGTTTAAGTTGTACCCATCTTCAACATGCATTCTTATGCTGCCAGCTTTCCTCTGCTTTTGCTTTCGATCATATCACTTTGAAATAAATGCATTCTTATCCTGCCTATGTAAAGTCCTCTGGAATTTGTACAGGTGGAAGAAATCCAGGAGGCGGTGATAATGGTACTTCATCCATAATGAAAGTAACAATTCCAGGCTGATAAAAGTATATGTAAATAACCCAAACTCCATTAACCTTCCTTTTGATGCATCTTACATTGTGCCTTTTGCTTTTAGTATATAGTCTTCCATTTCCTTTTGGTTTCTTCATGAACTTGGTTCTATAGACATGCTCATAAGCTCATCATCGCTATCAGAATCCAATATGGCCTTAAGCTGTATTTTTAAATTTCTTTTCAAAGAACTTGCCATTAATTCTTTTAATAAGTCTGATAATTCCCTTTTAGGTGAGTTTGGTATTTTTTGTGTTTCATGGCTAATTAAACCCTTCTGTGAATAAATAGAATCCTTGAAAAATTCAAATTTATCCCACCATTTGATTAAAATTCTTCTTCCTAAATAAGGAATATTTTCAAATTTTATTTAAAACTTTTGTAAAGTTCTTGGAATAATAATGACGTCCCATTTCATGATCCAAGGTACTTGATAAAGTGCAGCAAAATGTAGATTATGGTATTTCATTGAAATATTTATTCGAACAAATTCATCATAAATATTTCTTATTTTTTGTGGTAAAATTACTGGATATAATCCAAAGTTTGAGAACCAAACTATAAACCAATTTGGAAAATTTGTCGTATTTTGAGTTTTAAATTGAATAAACCAACTATGTTTTCTCTGTCTATTTTCATAAGAGAAAGCAAGCTCCCAAGCTTTAATATAGTCAAAGTAGTTAAAATATAATTTGTTGCTATAAGGATTTTTTGAATTTGTAATTAATTCTTTGGGCTTATATAAATCACCTTCCCATTGTTCTGGGGTAATAATTTTAACAATGGAGGCTTTTGAGAAAGCCCACTCTCCAACAGTTCTCATGGCGGATTCAAATTGTACCGAACCTGTGAAGGTTAAAATTTCTTGATAAAAATTAAAATCCTTTGGATAAAGAAATGAATCAGTAAAGTTCTTTAAATAGAAGGTCATAACCTCTTCAGCAGATAAATGGATATATGTTTTCTCTATAGGAGATACCCATATGGTTGATGTTGGAATATATGGGTATAGGTATTCTCTTGTAGATACAGATTTTATTGCTAACTCATAAGCATCTGCTCTGAGTTGTTCATCAACTGGGGTAGTCTTTAAGACTTCTTCTCTAAGAATTTTTTCATCCTTTTGAAAGGCCGACTTATAAGTCATTATGGGTCGAGATAGTGCAGTTTTACTGCTTTCTTCCTTTTCTTTGCCTTTATTCATTTTTTCCCTGTAAAAATTCTCGAGTTAAAAAATCTAGTAATGCATTATCAGATCCTTTAATAAACTCAATATCAAAATCAAATACTGATAATATTGCTTGCCATCTAGCAAATATTTGCTTTGATGCTATGTTTTTAACATCTTTTTGTAAAATTTCTTTGGCAGACTTACAATCTACCTTTAACAAAAACTTTTGATTTAATAAATCACTTTCAAATTTTTGTACACATAATACAATTGCTAATATTTCTTTTTTAACGGTAGAGTAATTAACTCTAGGTCCTTGCCAAATTCCCGAAGTAAATCTGACTAAGGATTCTTTATTATTAATTCTTTGTTTAAGAATACCACCATATCCTTTGTCGGATGCATCAGTTTTGACTATTTTAAGCGCATCAGGATTTGGAATTGCAAGACAAGGAATTTCTTTTATTTTTGCTTTTATTTTTATCACTGGTTTAGTATGTTCTTCTGTCCAAGCAGGTGGATTTTTTCTTAGTCGTTCAAATAGTGGTTTAGCATCATAAGCTAGATCTTTGTAAAATTCTGAAACATAATTTAAGCTTCCTAAAAATCTTTGTAATTGATTTTTATCTTTAATTTCATTGGGAAATTTTTCTGCAAATATAATCGCTCTATCAATAGGAAATATTATTCCATCTTTTATAATGTGTCCAAGAAATCTAATTTCCGTTTGAAAAAGTTTTATCTTTTTAGCTGATACAGCTAGTCCAGCTTTTCTAGTGATATTTATAAAAATATTTAGATGCTTGAAATGTTGATCAATTGATTCTGAAAATATTAGAACATCGTCAATATAAACTATAGTAAATGTTGTATATGCACTATAAATATCATTTATAATTTTTTGAAATTCTGAAGGGGCATTTTTTAACCCAAATGGCATTACGTTCCATTCATAGTGTCCAAACGGAACAGTAAATGCAGTTTTATATCTATCTTCTTATTTAATTTGAATTTGCCAGAATCCAGATTTCATATCAAATTTAGACATTATCTTGGCTGAATAAAGTCTTGCAAATAAATCCTTTTTATTAGGTATTGGATATCTAATCCATCTTAATGCTTTGTTTAATGGTTTATAATTTATAACTAGTTTTGGAACTCCTCTTTCTAATTCTGCTGCATTTTCTACATAAAATGCTGAACAACTCCATGGAATTTTAGATGGTCTAATAAGACCTTTCTGTAATAATTCTTCAATTTCTTTTTTACAGATTTCTAAATGCCTTTGAGACATAGCTATAGGTCTATCTTTAGTTGGAATTTGACTTTCTGTAAAGTCTGGTTCGTAAGGTAAACTTATTTCATGTTTCTTCCTTTGCCAAAAGGCATTAGGAGTATCTGCACAAATAGTTTTTTCGATATAATTTTGTAGATCTTTAATCTTTTGTTGTAAACTGGGTTGTAATAATTTTTCTTTCATTCTTTTGTAATATATCTCTTGAGATAAAGAGTTTAAAAAATTTTCTTTTCTCTTAATACTCTTTTGAATAATATCAATTTTATGATGTTGTGGCTGAGATATAAATTTGAATGTTAATTCTTGATTATTAATAGTACTAGTTATTCCTTCTTTTGATATTTTTGTTATAGGATATAACAAATGTAAGAAGGGATTTCCTAGTATAACATCATGAGACAAGTTTTTAACCATTATAAATGGCATTTCTAGACAAATTCCTTTATTACAAACAGCTGTGTTTTGTAGCTTATAATTAACTAATAGTTTTCTTCCATCTGCAGCATTTAGTATTTCGGTAGTTTTAGAAAAATATTTTGAAGGTACTAACCCTTCATTGATGCAGTTTAAGTCTGCACCTGAGTCTATCATTGCTATTGTAGTAAAATAGTATTCTTTGTAAACTACAATAGTGACTTTCGTGTGCCATTTATGGGTGATTACCTTGTCAACTGTATTAATAAACGTTAATGAGTTCAATTCTTCTTCTCCTAAAATGTTTTCATTATTATGGTTGTCATCTTTTGGTTTTATTTCTATTAGAGACATTCTTTCTTTTAATTCTTTTATTTCTTGTTTAAGCATTTTAACTTCATGTTGTAGTTCTGCAATAGTAGTTTTAGTATTTACTGGGTTAATATTATTTGAAGTTTTTACTCTGTTTAAAATATCCTTTAAACTATAAGTTTCTGGATCTTTTAATTTTAGCTTCTTGTCAGCCTTATGTGATTCTAAATATTTTTTTAACATATTTTTCTTTTCTTCTGGATCAGAAATTTTGTCTATAATATCCAGAATAAAATTTTCTTCTTTTGTTAACATAAATAGTCCATTTGCTTTACATAAAGCTTTATAATAGTCACAATTTCCATCGCAACTACCAGAATCCGAATTGTCATCTGAATTATATTCATTTTCAGATTCTGAATCAATTTCTGTGATAACAGATACTTTTAAATTTTCTTTCTCTGAATCAGAACTTGATATTAATAATTTTGTGAATGAATTTTTTAATTCTTCGTTTATTTCTAGATTATTTATTTTATTTTTTAGTTTACACTTATTAGCATAGTGACCTGGTGTTTTACATTTCCAACATATCGGAATTTTTCTCTTAGCAGGTTTATTTTGCTCTTTTCTTTTATAAGGTATTTGTGATTTCCTTTTAGGAATTTTACTACTTTCTGCATAGTTTTCTTTTCGAAAATTTTTATTTTTATAAAATCTTCTCTTAGATGGTTTTCTAAATCTTTTCTCTTCATTGGTTGGTTTCATAGGTGATAAACCAAGTTGATCACAGAAATCTCCTAGAATTCTTTTTCCATAGATTTTTCTTTTTGGATTTGTTTATGTAATTTTATTTCATTACATAAATGAATTCCTTCTGCAACAACTTCTGCTGCTAATTCACCATAAGTATATTGATTGTAGGGAATAGTTCCATTATTTTTTTGTTTTAAACGATTTTTGACTCTTTCTGCAAAGAAATGTGGTAGTCCTGATAAGAATTTTTCTTTCCAAAATTCATGATTACTATCACTTCTAGTAAATAACTTTGAAAAATATACATCTTTATACCATCTGAATTGAGATAAATTCTGACACTTTAGATTCATTAACTGCTCTTGTGTCCTATCTGTTTGAAGAGCAGTAGCTCCAATGAAATGTTTAGCTATTGTATATATTAGCGTATTAACGCAATCAGGTTTTGGTATCAAAGCCAGGTGGTGGTGGTAGAGGCTAGGATTGCTCAGGCTTAAACGCCCTAGAGAGAAGGTACTATTTAGTACTGTTCTGCTTAATTAATTAATCTCTGTTTATCAACAATTACTGTAGAAATTCTGTTGTTCTAGTGTTATAAAACTGCTATTATTATAGTTCTATTTGATAACATCTAGCTAATCCAACTTATTATTCACCTTTGAAACCCGGGACTTTGTCCTTAAGTCGCGTAGCAGTGTTTTTTCCCATTTGTTGCCGCGAATAGGCGTTTAGGGAAGTCTTGCGTAAATCGTTGACAGTGATAAGGTAAATAATATGGAAAGACTATCTAGAGCATTATCTTTTAGAAATAATAATAATAACGGTCTAAATAATCTGGACAGAGAAATTCTCACTAAAAATAAAGAAATTTCTATAACTGAAGATCTAGAATCTACTCTAAGCAATTGGAATATTCCGGCTTATTCGCCTTCAAAAATATATAAGAAAACTGGAAGTTTTATCACAAAAACTGATTATGTAATTAAAACAGTTGAACAAGCAATTCCTTTATCTGAAGGTTATAGTTTATTCAGTCTGTTTTCAAAAAAGCTTTTAAATTTGCATAAAGAAAAATATAATTTATTCCTGTTGGATTAATTCAAGTTGCTTTAAAGCCAGCAACAAGATTAGGTCTAAATACGTCCGCTATAATTGCAGTCAGAGATAAAAGACATAATAAATTTCATGATTCCTTACTAGGAATAGTTGAGTCAACGTTATGTGAAGGACCAATTTATTTTTCCTGTTTTCCAAACTTTACTATGTCCTTAACCGACCCAAATTTACTCCAATCTATTTGTTTGGACATAAAAACTGAAGGTTTTAATATGAAACCAGGAACACAAAATGTAATTCTTATTTATAGAATATGTTATAAAGTAATGAATACTATTATTACTAATACAAAAAATATGCCAATTAAAAATCAAGGTACAACTACACTGTTTATAACAGATATTAGTAAGAGTAACGTTGTAATTCCAAAATCAATCAGTTGGAATGAGATAAATTTACCAGATAAATGGCTTCTCGAAGAAGCAAATGAACCTACTAAAGTAGAGAATAAAAAATTAAAAGAAATTATTGAATATTTGTAACGACCCGATATTTTGGACCATTCGCGTCCATTATAAGTGTATAGGTAGACACTCATGCCGGAGTTGAATTGCTCAAAATACCGCGTTGTTAATTTAAATTTGGCAAAACTGAACATATACAGTAAATAAATAATCACAGATCACAGACACAGAGTAATAAGTGCAGCGGAAATAAAAGAGATAGTAGTTCATGAAGCTACTATATGAATATATAAAATACATCAGAGTTTACAACAGAAGAGTAATACGATACATCAGATACAAATCAGAATACATCACTGGAATCATCGAATACTGGACAGAATAGATGGCTGGATCTTCAAGCAAAGCTCCAACTTCAAAGGTGAGTCTCGAAAGCTGAACTACTCAGTCTGACCCGAGCGTAAAGCAAAACACAAAACACTCGAGTCAGGATTAACATTCTTATATTAATAAATCCAACTCAAGTGAAATAGCAATTGAAATACAAGTAACTCAAAGGATGTTTGGAATAACCATCCTTTAAGGATCCGTTAAACTATCTACTAGGTAGTAATGTACGCTAAGTAGATAATGTCTATCAGTAATATAAAGATATCAAAGTAGGGTTAAGCAGGGCCCATACACCTCTTAACCTGTTTATTCCCAAAAGCATATACAAGACCGTAGTTTCCCCAAAACCGGAAGTCACCAGAGGGCAATCCATATACTAAAGGTACAAATCAAAATCGTAGTTGTCGCGAATAGGATAATCAGTATGACAAGGTACATGAGGCGATACCAACTAGGATACTAGTAGTTGCGTGATCCAGACTGATGTTGGGCATAGCAGCTACTACCCCAACACCGCGAAACAACACTCCCATAATCGAGGGGTGCACCCAAATCGAATCACAATAGTAATAGATATGGTAACGAAGAAGTGTGTCCGCTAGAGGTGGCGAACCTCAATGGCCCGGCGCGGCTCCTGTTTTAGTCATGTCAGGGGTCATCCAAAATCGTTCTCTTTCTTCAGTCAACGCGTTCACCAAAACCATCCACTTCGTTCTGGATCAACACTCCGCGTATAGTTATTAAAGTGGTTTCGGTTCAGATAGAGAGTATATCCATTACCGATCCCGGTCTCTTTAATAACTTTCGTAATTATTACACCGATTGGTCGTTTATATATTTCAAAAACCAAATCAAATTCAATTTCAAATAGAATTCGTAAATCAACATTTCATTTGTCTTTCTAAAACAATTTCCAAATTTTCGTTTCAAAACTTCCAATTTTCCGTTTCAAAATCTTATAATTCAATTTCAATTTCTATTTAAAACAATTCAAATATTGATTCAAGTTCGTATATAAGTTTCATTCCGAAATCATTTAAATAAATTCTATTTAACAATCAAATCAATTTAAACTCATTTATCGATTTCATTCAATACTCGTTAAGTTACTTTATCATTCAAAACAATTTCTATTAAATTTCCAATTCAATTAAACAATTCTTAAGTTCAACTTCATTAAAACAAAACTTACAATTTCGAATTAAAATAAATTCGTCAAATCAATTCTCAAATTACAAGGCTTACATTAATTCCAAAAATTTCACATTTCATTTTTGTTAAAGAAATCCAATTTCACTTATTTACTTCCTTAAATAATTTTCCAAAACTTAATTAATAAAGAAACTCAATTCCAATTCTTTACGAAGTAAAATTCACTTATTCAAAAGTTCAATTTTTCTTATTAAAGAATTTCAATTCAATTTAATCATTTAATAATTCATTATTAAATAGTTCAAAACTTAATTATTAAATAATTTCAAAGTTTAATAATTTCAAACTTAATTATAATTTCAAACTTAATTATTAAATCATTTCAAACTTAATTCAATCATTTCTCAAATTAAACAACATTCTTTCATTGATTACATTGTTAATCTTTTGTTTCAGATTATTAAATATTACCATTTTCCTTTCATCAAAATTCAAATTTCAACTTCATTTCAAAACCATATTTTTATTCAAATAAAATCTTCGTTTATTCTCAAATCAAATTATTGACCAATCGGGTTTTTTATTTAATTTTCTATCCTAAGTCAAAGTTCAATTTGGGTATTTATCATTTCAACCCGATTCCAATTCAATTCAAAATCAAAACATATCAAAGGGAACTTGCAGTGTGATAACTGGGATGGTGTCAAAGTAAATAAACAAGCAATAACAGCAATCAATATCAATCCAATAATCAATTCAAATAATCCCGAAATAACCGTATTAATCCGCATTGTTATTTGTACGAATTAATATAATTATTTCTAGAATCTACACTATCATTTCATGTAGATTAAAGATTATTACATTACGGTTTTCACTTGTCATCTATTCCAATTTCATACATCATCAATTTAACAACATACATTCAGTGGTTCAAAATGTAATTAAACAAATCCTACGTGTCAATAAATTCAACAGTTAAAGGGGTCATATTATACAAATGTCCGTTAATCAAATTTAACATTTAATTATCCTATATCAAGTTCAATTTCATACTATTTATCATTTTAACATTTACAATTTAACGTTCAATACAAACATCAACAATCAAATCAATTATCAGCCAAACTGTATTATCATCGCATAAACAATTAACAGATAATGGTGTCAGGTGTCACAGGTGAACTGATACAGATAATAGCATATATAACAGTGTAATTAACTAACAGCAGTATATTTCAATTGTCGTTTCAATTGAAATCAAATTTAATAAATAAAAGAACGTTAATCGTGAGTGATTGCTCACCTTTCGAGGTTAGAGAGGATAGACCCTGAAATTGAGTTACGACTCCAAACACGAATTCCAAAGCAAAGTGAGATTTGCACGAGTTCGACGGATAGAGCTGATAACAGAAATCGATGAGATGATTAGAATCGGCTTGATAGAGACAGAAATATATATTTTATTATTTCCTTGAAATCAATATTTCAATTTAAGATAAATATTAAAATAAAATAAATATACAACCATCAAATATGTATCATACTATTTATAATATACTAAACACAATATATATTAACATACGTAACATATATATATTAATAAAACAACAATCTATAAACTTTATATACACTAAACTGCATAAACTAAAATCAACATCTTGATATGTAAAATCTGTATAACTGCTAACTGAAAATATAAATATATTATAACATATACGTAGGAAAGACAATTCTCATAGACTAAAACAGACTGCAATATAATCATTTATAAACACGTCAAAACTGCATTGTCAACATATAGTAAGTACTGTATATATGAAACGATATAGGACAAAAAAAATACATATATAAACTATCATTCTTTATAAAATATATATATTACTAAATCGGTCATAGAGATAAATAAACTAACATGTGTATAACTTATATTATTTTATAAGCAACAGATATTTTTAATATAACCTATATATACAACACCGTAAGCTATTGTACCACAATTATATATATATATGGGTATACCCATCAAATTGACCACGGAACACGAATTTTGAAATCTGTACAGACATAAAATATCCATATACAAGTTATATATTTAGTTAATTATAAAGTGAATACTACTTTAAAAATCTAGGATACTGTAACTTATAAATATACTTGGTAAACAATACATTTATGGGTAATACTAAAACCACCTTTATAAGATGCCATTCTAACCAAAACAGACGTAGCCTTAAAACAAAATATATCAGAACTCATACCCGACAATATTAAACAAGGAAATATGTATATAACTATAAGTATTATATAACTTATACAATATATATGACTATATATACGAAACAAGTAACACTATAACTATACTACTTACAAACTCAATACGTATATTAAAATATATACACGCTTACTTATCAAAGAGGCGCCAAGGCCATGGCGGCAGATGGTCAGAAGTGGGTTGCTAGTCGTGGAAAGGCGGGGACGAGGCCAGGGCGAGCTAGGTGAGGGGAAAGAGTACTGGTGGTGTCGGTTTGGTTGGGTCGGAGAGGGCAGGTGGCTGCTGTTGGGTACGAGGCGAAGAGGGCCGAGGGGTCGTGGCGGTCAGGGTGGTAGGCCGAGTGTCTGGAAAGAAAGACGGTGGTCGGCGTGTGGTGGAGCGTCTGAGGGGGAGGTTGCAGCTTGGTGATGACGTGGCGGAGGTCGGTGAAGCTTGGAGTACTGCGATCGGCTGAGGTATTGGAGTAAGTGCGGAGGAGAGGCGTTGGGGTTGTTGCTCGTGCATGGAAAAAATGGGTTAAGGAAGGAGTGGGAAACTGTTGAGGGTGAAGGAATGCAAGTAACTTCATATGAAGTCACCCTCTTTTCCAAAGTAAAGCAACAGACAATAGAGGAGTGTTATATTTTTTTTTTATTTTTTTTTTGCAGAGAAACAAGAAGAAGAGAGAACGTATTGAAAAAGAAAATGAACAGAGAGAGAGGAAAGAATGGTGAAAGGCATACGTGAACCGAGAGGACTTATTTATGATTCATTGGTAATTGGATTAAACACGCTGGCAGTGAATAGTCACGGGAAACCAAAGGTTTTAAAAACTTGTAACGGTACGATTAAGGACACCGAAACAATGATATGAATATACTGTGGGGGTCGGCACGATGAGATGGTTAAAACGGTATATGGATATCGGTGGTACGATCGAATTATAAAAATTCGAAATTTTTTTATAGCGGAAAATGCAAGAAAAACGCTGAAAAATAAGATCGACGGAGCCAAAGATGTCCGAATTTGGAAAAACGACAAACTGACATCTTGCTCAGAAGATGGTTTAGAATTTTTCTATGTAAAAATATTTAGGTTTCGAAAACATTTTATTTTCATCGCTTTTTAACAGATTAAATTGAAGTGAATTTACGCGCGAAATAAACTTTCGTATTTTCGGACGAAAATTTACCAGTTGCTATGTTTAACTAGACGCATTCCAAATATCAAATTTATATTTCAAAATTTTATCGTTTGAAATTTCGCAAAATTTCAACTAATTACGTTATTAAACAGTTGAAATTTTACGGGTCGTTACATTCTCCCCCACTCAAAACTTTTCGTCCCCGAAAAGGAACGAGGTAGGAGAATAGAAACAACCAGGAAGAAAACAGATTTGAAATACAATATAACAATTAGTTTAAACCGTATAAATTTCAATTTAAATTAATTGATATTGAATAATTGATTTAATCCATTTGAGTTCACTAAAATCAATCTCAACTATTTCTAAATTTATTATCTTATCATCCAATTATCTTAAATTTAAAATTTCTAAAACCATAAATTTGAATAATCTTTTATTATGATCATATTTTCGTCAACAATTTTAAATTCTTCTTTATTCCAAATTACTGTAAAATTTATCCTACTTAATATATCTACTCACATATATTTAACCCATATAAATTTATTTAAAACATAAAAGTTTTGATTTAAATTAAATTTACATCTATTAATTTCTTTTAAATTCAAGGTATTTTCATATGTTGATCAAATTTCAATTTATTAATTCTTTCAAAACAAATTTATTAGTTCTTTCAAAACAAATTTATTTCATTATTAACTGAGTTTACTAATTATCCTATCTAACTCTATTAACATCTTTATAATTAAAATTTAGTGTATAACATTTATTATAAACACTCAAATTTCATTTATAAATTCAATTTATCTTATATATTATCCAATTACATATTCAACTTCTGAATGATTTTGGTAAGTTGTATTAGAATGCAGTTGAACAATATACAAATAAATTTTCCTAATTCAATTATTCAAATTTAAATATTTATTCCAAATTTAGTTTTATTTATAATTAAAATCATCCTTTAACAAAATTTAAGAATTAGATTTCCGATTAACTTTAAACGATTTAGAGATATATATAATATATTTATATCAAATCAAATTAAATTTTAAAATAAGATACCTATATATATAAATCAAATTATACTGAAGAAATTTAAATCAAAATATTTTTCAAAACAAAACCGTAGCAAGGCTACTGAATAGTATCTCCACTTCGAAACTCGAAAATGAATGTCGATGATGCGGCCGCCATCACCGAAATTATTTTCCAGCGACAAAGAGAAGAGCACTGATTTTAATATTTTAAAATTCTTTGAAAACGATTCTTATTCGAAAATACTTTCAATATATATACTTTAAAATTTCAAAAACCAAAGTTCAAAATCACCGGAAACCAATAAATTCTCAAATTTCTGAATTAAATTCATTTCAAATTCCAAATCAATTTATAAACCATATTTATAAATTTATTCAGAACGATAAATGATAATCAAATATTATCATTTCAAACAAACAATTTAATTAACCTATTAAATTCCAGAAAATTTTACTTATTATTTCACAAGATAATCAAACAAATTTATTTCATTTTCCAAATTTGAAAATAATATTGTGTCAGTTTGCTCTGTTCAAGTGTTTTGGAAATCCTATCGATAGCGTTGATCAGACGAATCGATCGGAAACCCAAATCAACATCAACAACTCAAACAACACAATATATAAAACATTTTTAATATAAATTTACAAATACACTTCCTCGCTTGACGATACAAGAATGGATTTTAAAGCAAGGGTAGAGATTCAAATTTGATGGACTCAAAAAAAGAGAATTTTGATTCGAAGATAAGTTTGAAATAGAAGATAAGATAATTCAATTACCACAATCGGGAGATGGATGAGTTTATTTAATTCACGGGCAACCTTAACCGGGTCGTCCGTGACTTCAAGAATAAGATCGATGCAGAATTTCAAGGCAAATCTACATTCAATCTCAAGAATAGAATTCAGGTATAGCAGGAGATAGATAGCATCGTAAACCGAGGATACAGAAATCTCCGGTAAATCAATGCCTATTGTAAAGGAGTCTCACCAATTTACAAATCATTCGAAGTTTGGCGAGACCGCCAAGTTATTATAGAGATCATTCAAAATGGAGTTATGAGGTGCTCCAGAATTGAAAGAAAACGAATAGTGAAGGACACGAATGAATTTTGAAACCGCAGGGAACGTTCCAAAATTCGAAGGAAGTGAATCAAAACGGAAGAGATTGAAACTCGAAATGAAAGTGATTCTGTAAATACATTTACCCTATATGTTAAGTTTTGCCTAGAGCTACCAAAGCTCTGATACCAACTGTAATGACCCGATATTTTGGACCATTCGCGTCCATTATAAGTGTATAGGTAGACACTCATGCCGGAGTTGAATTGCTCAAAATACCGCGTTGTTAATTTAAATTTGGCAAAACTGAACGTATACAGTAAATAAATAATCACAGATCACAGACACAGAGTAATAAGTGCAGCGGAAATAAAAGAGATAGTAGTTCATGAAGCTACTATATGAATATATAAAATACATCAGAGTTTACAACAGAAGAGTAATACGATACATCAGATACAAATCAGAATACATCACTGGAATCATCGAATACTGGACAGAATAGATGGCTGGATCTTCAAGCAAAGCTCCAACTTCAAAGGTGAGTCTCGAAAGCTGAACTACTCAGTCTGACCCGAGCGTAAAGCAAAACACAAAACACTCGAGTCAGGATTAACATTCTTATATTAATAAATCCAACTCAAGTGAAATAGCAATTGAAATACAAGTAACTCAAAGGATGTTTGGAATAACCATCCTTTAAGGATCCGTTAAACTATCTACTAGGTAGTAATGTACGCTAAGTAGATAATGTCTATCAGTAATATAAAGATATCAAAGTAGGGTTAAGCAGGGCCCATACACCTCTTAACCTGTTTATTCCCAAAAGCATATACAAGACCGTAGTTTCCCCAAAACCGGAAGTCACCAGAGGGCAATCCATATACTAAAGGTACAAATCAAAATCGTAGTTGTCGCGAATAGGATAATCAGTATGACAAGGTACATGAGGCGATACCAACTAGGATACTAGTAGTTGCGTGATCCAGACTGATGTTGGGCATAGCAGCTACTACCCCAACACCGCGAAACAACACTCCCATAATCGAGGGGTGCACCCAAATCGAATCACAATAGTAATAGATATGGTAACGAAGAAGTGTGTCCGCTAGAGGTGGCGAACCTCAATGGCCCGGCGCGGCTCCTGTTTTAGTCATGTCAGGGGTCATCCAAAATCGTTCTCTTTCTTCAGTCAACGCGTTCACCAAAACCATCCACTTCGTTCTGGATCAACACTCCGCGTATAGTTATTAAAGTGGTTTCGGTTCAGATAGAGAGTATATCCATTACCGATCCCGGTCTCTTTAATAACTTTCGTAATTATTACACCGATTGGTCGTTTATATATTTCAAAAACCAAATCAAATTCAATTTCAAATAGAATTCGTAAATCAACATTTCATTTGTCTTTCTAAAACAATTTCCAAATTTTCGTTTCAAAACTTCCAATTTTCCGTTTCAAAATCTTATAATTCAATTTCAATTTCTATTTAAAACAATTCAAATATTGATTCAAGTTCGTATATAAGTTTCATTCCGAAATCATTTAAATAAATTCTATTTAACAATCAAATCAATTTAAACTCATTTATCGATTTCATTCAATACTCGTTAAGTTACTTTATCATTCAAAACAATTTCTATTAAATTTCCAATTCAATTAAACAATTCTTAAGTTCAACTTCATTAAAACAAAACTTACAATTTCGAATTAAAATAAATTCGTCAAATCAATTCTCAAATTACAAGGCTTACATTAATTCCAAAAATATCACATTTCATTTTTGTTAAAGAAATCCAATTTCACTTATTTACTTCCTTAAATAATTTTCCAAAACTTAATTAATAAAGAAACTCAATTCCAATTCTTTACGAAGTAAAATTCACTTATTCAAAAGTTCAATTTTTCTTATTAAAGAATTTCAATTCAATTTAATCATTTAATAATTCATTATTAAATAGTTCAAAACTTAATTATTAAATAATTTCAAAGTTTAATAATTTCAAACTTAATTATAATTTCAAACTTAATTATTAAATCATTTCAAACTTAATTCAATCATTTCTCAAATTAAACAACATTCTTTCATTGATTACATTGTTAATCTTTTGTTTCAGATTATTAAATATTACCATTTTCCTTTCATCAAAATTCAAATTTCAACTTCATTTCAAAACCATATTTTTATTCAAATAAAATCTTCGTTTATTCTCAAATCAAATTATTGACCAATCGGGTTTTTTATTTAATTTTCTATCCTAAGTCAAAGTTCAATTTGGGTATTTATCATTTCAACCCGATTCCAATTCAATTCAAAATCAAAACATATCAAAGGGAACTTGCAGTGTGATAACTGGGATGGTGTCAAAGTAAATAAACAAGCAATAACAGCAATCAATATCAATCTGTTGGGTATATTTTGACCCTACCGGACCAAACATCCACCATGTTCAACTCCCCACCGAATCAGTCTATGCCGAATCAACCTACACGCCGGTCCAAACAACACGACCGGACCAACTCCTCGCCGAATCAACCTACCACCGAATCAAGGGATGCCGAACCAAGGTGTTCCAGGCCAGATTGTCTCAGCCCAGGCCCGCCAGCTGCTATATACCTCCAAGACCCCTACCCCCAGCTTCACTCTATAAATAGAGGGGCAGGGATACAACAATGGGGACAAGTTTTTGAGAGCTCAAGCACGGAAGGAACTTTCAAACAACTTTCTTTTACTTGTACCAAAGCTTTGTACTTGTAATCACAACAAAAGAAGAGAAATAACATATAAAGTGGACGTAGGCACATTCTGGCTGAACCACTATAAATCTGCGTGTCTTTTTACAGTTTAGCCCCTGTTTTTCATATATTTGCATAAATCACCCAAATCACTAAGAACAACATAAGATCTACTAAATCATACAACTTTGAGGTGTTTGTCCATTTTTTGTGCAAACATTTTTGGTGCTTTCACTGAGAACTAGAAGCTCGAAGCTTCAGCTTCATCCGCTTAACAAGTTTTCCTAACACCATCGTCCGCCGCTTGGAAAACATGCCTCCCAAACAGAGAAAAGATGTTAACAAAGGAAAAAACATCGCATCCAGCAGCCTTCCTGATCCAGCTGCCACAAATCAAGTGAACCGTCCTCATCCAGCAACGGCAACAAATGAAGGACAGGCTAACCCAGCCACTCCTGCCACAGAACAGCCTGCAGCAATTACTAGGGCAGATTTGGACAGAGTTGTTGTTGAAGTAACTAACCGCTTCACGTCCCAGCAGGAAGCCTTGGTAGACCATCTCATGTCACGCTTAAGGGACGCTGAAGAATCCAACCGCAACACTGAATCATGGGGCGAGTCCCAATCTGGAGGATCTCAGAGACAGCAAAGATCTTCCTTCTTCGAAGGAGCTAACGGCAGGGGTAGCCATGGTAGGAGCCGAGACCGAGCTCAGCCCGAAGTTAGGCCTGAGGAAGCGTTTGGTGCCGAACCCAACGCGGAAGGTACCGGGCGGAGGTCAACTGCAGCTGAGCCGGTCATGCTGCCTAACCACAGGAACACCAATGAACGGGGCCGAGCTAGAGTTCAGCCCGAAGTTGGACCCGAGGAAGTGCTTAGATCAGAACCCAACAGGGGAAGATCAAGGCAAGGGCCAACTGTAGCTGACCCAAGCATGCTCCCAGAAGATCAAAGGCAGCCACTGGAAAATATGAGGAATGATAGACGATACCATCCCTACAGGTTGTCTGGTCGGAGTCAACCCCACAGAACGGAACCAAACTCATTTCTGTCCGCTCCAAATTCTGATGAAAGGATGGCACGCTTATTCAGAGAGTGTGTCCAACGGGAGCAAAGAGATCGAGGGATAGGCGCTAGGGTAACCAGCCCTTTCGCCCGCAATATCGAAATTGCTATCACCCCCCGAGAATGGAAGATGCCAACAATGGAACCCTACAAAGGAACCTCCGATCCCGTTGTACACTTACAGAGGTACACGCAGCATATGCTCATGAGTGGAGCAACAGAGGGAGTGCTGTGCAAATGCTTCCCGCTCTTCTTAGCAGATCTTGCTACCTCCTGGTTCTGTCATCTACCCCAAGGATCCATCAGCTCATGGGAAATGTTGAAAGAAAAATTCATCAGTCAGTTCCGCATTCATGTGGAGCAACCTAAGGACGCTTATTCCTTATCCAGCGTCAAACAGAAACCTGGAGAAAAGCTGCAACAATACCTAACCAGATTCAACGCCGCAGCAGCCGCAGTTCAAGATGCCGATGAGAAGCTTATCCTAATGGCCCTCTGCAGTGGGGTGCATCCGGACACTAAATTTGCTAGGAGATTGACAAAAGAAAAACCAGCTACTTTACCCGATTTCTTCCATGAAGCCGGGAAATACATGAGGCTTGAGGATGCTGCCATTGAGGGGCAGTCAGGACAGCAAAGTAAGACGACCCATGGCAATGCCCCTGCTGTGGCAAGGGACGTTCGAAGAAATGATTCCAGAGACAATGCTGGGGGCAAGAAAGTAGAGAAACGCCTATATCGGCCAGGACCAAGATTCGACTCTTACACCCCTTTGAACGAGACCGTCGAAAACATCTTCCTTGCCACCCAAGGCGAAGTTAGATACAAACGCCCACCATACAAGAAGGAATCAGATAGCGCACAGAAATCTGGAAAATTCTGCCGCTTCCACGAATCCCACGGACATGATACCAACGAATGCCATCATCTCCGAGATCTGATTGAGGAACACATCAGAAGAAAGAAACTGGAACGCTATGTAAAAAGTCAAGGCAGGACTCCAGATCCTGCCAATGAAAACCCAAGGCTACCCTCACCAGGGACCGGCAGAGGCGACCGCAACGCTAGCAGCTCTAGTCAAGAGAAGATAGTGGTCCATACCATCTCAGGAGGTCCACACATCGCAGACAGAAGTTGGAAAGAGATGGAAAGATATGGGAAGTCGCTCAGAGACAATAGAGACTGTGTCAATACGGTTATAGAAGAGCGCCACCCAAAGCGGAAAGAAAGTGATGACATCACATTCAGTAAACGCGACCTAGAAGGAAGACAGTACCCTCACATGGATCCCATGGTTATCTCTGCCCGACTCGGTCCCGCCGAAGTTTACCGAATCCTGGTAGACACTGGAAGCTCTGTAAATATCCTGTTCAAACACGCATTCGACAAAATGAGGTTGTCAATGAAGGACGTATCTCCCTGCGATAAACCGCTACACGGTTTCACTGGAGATGCGAAAATGCCCATCGGGCAGCTGGACCTCTTCGTTGAAATCGGAAGCCATCCCCGCTCCGTTGTAAGGAAACAGACGTTTGTGCTGATAGAAAACCATTCGGCCTACAACGCCTTCCTAGGAAGACCAGCCCTATCTGACTTCCAGATTGTCCTAGCCCCGTGGTGCCTAAAAATGAAATTTCCAACAGACAGTGGGGTAGGGGAAGTGGAAGGAGACCAAGATATCGCACGAGACTGCTATGTAACCGAACTTCGCAACAACCACAGGAGAGATAAAGGGAAAGGTGTAGAGATTGCTCTCTGCACAAAAAGCCTTGAAGCATAGCAACTAAAGAAAGCCCCTCCTCTTCGATACACCAGCGACCCTTTCAATGAATTAGACCCGAGGGACAAAGAGGAGGAGGCCACCGCCGAGCCTGCAGAGGCTATGGAGTTTATATCTGTAGACAAGCACGACTCAAGTAGGCTACTGAAAATTGGGTCGCAGCTGAAAACGGAATTGAAGGAACAACTCGTTGATTTTCTCCGCCACAACTTGGATGTATTCGCTTGGTCACACGCTGACATGACCGGAATCTCCCCCAACATAGCGTGCCACGTATTAAAAATTGATCCTACCAAGGCACCCGTAAAACAAAAAAAGAGAAGTATGGGGGCAGAGCGATCAGCAGCCCTCGATGAAGAAGTAAAGAATCTACTCGCCAATGACTTCATACGAGAAGCTATTTACCCAGAATGGATCGCCAACCCGGTACTAGTAAAGAAGGCTAATGGGAAGTGGCGGACCTGCATTGACTTCTCCAACCTAAATGACGCCTGCCCAAAGGATTGCTTTCCGCTTCCCAGAATCGACCAACTTGTAGACAGCACAGCCGGGCACGAACTCCTGTCTTTTATGGATGCATACTCGGGATATAACCAAATTCCTATGCATGCTCCCGACCAAGATCACACTAGTTTCATCACCGACCGGGGTTTGTACTGCTACAAAGTGATGCCCTTCGGACTTAAAAATGCAGGAGCCACCTACCAGCGCCTCGTCAACAAGATGTTCGCAGGGCTAATAGGACGAACAATGGAAGTATACGTAGACGACATGCTGGTAAAATCACGGAAGGCCAAAGATCACGTAAGCCACCTGGGCGAGATGTTCCAGGTACTTCGACAGTATGGAATGAAGTTGAATCCACTAAAGTGCTCCTTCGGAGTGTCATCAGGAAAATTCTTAGGATTCATCGTCCATGCCCGAGGGATAGAAGCAAACCCTGAACAAGTCCGAGCATTAAGAGACATCAAGATACCTTCCACCCGAAAGGAAATGCAAAGCCTAAATGGAAAAGTGGCTGCCCTAAGCCGATTCATCTCCAAAGCAACGGACAAGTGCGTCCCCTTTTTCGAAGCTCTAAAGAAAGATAAAGGAAAGTTCGAATGGACGGACGAATGCTTGACCGCTTTCCTTAACCTAATCGAACACCTCCAGAAACCACCAGTACTCTCGACCCCAAGCGAAGGCGAAGAATTATACCTATACCTTGCTGTGTCATCTCACGCTCTAAGCGCTGCCTTGGTAAGAGAAGATAACCATACGCAACGACCAGTTTACTTCGTCAGTAAAAGGTTTACTGGGGCAGAAGTCAGATATCCTAAGCTCGAAAAGTTAGCATACTGTTTACTAATCACTTCACGAAAGCTACGTCATTACTTCCAATCCCATTCCATCAAGGTTCTAACCAATCAACCACTGAGGCAGGTACTCCATCGTCCCGACACTTCCGGGCGACTACTTAAATGGTGTATTGAGCTGAGTCAATATGATATCACCTATCACCCTCGCACCGCCATCAAGGGACAAGCCATGGCTGATTTCATTGCAGAATTCACTACCAACGAGGATAAGGAGCAACTGGAAATAACAGAAGATATCAAGTGGAATCTCTTTGTGGACGGTGCATCTAACGAACAAGGCTCGGGGGCAGGTGTGGTAATCATCACTCCCAGGGGAAATAAACTGCACTATGCTATAAGGTTGGAGTTCACTGCCACCAACAACGATGCAGAATACGAAGCAGTAATAGCCGGATTAGAAATTGCTATCGAGATCGGAGCCAATTCTTTGTGTCTTCACAGCGATTCTCAGCTTATTGTTAATCAAATACTAGGGGAATTCCAAGCTCGAGAAGAACGACTCATAGCATATCTAAAGAAGACCAAGTTACTTCTCAGCCGATTGGACCACTACTTAGTCAAACACATCCCTCGGGAAGAGAACCAAGAGGCCGACGAATTGGCAAAGCAAGCAAGTATGAGAGACGTCGCCATCTTCGGGGCAGTAACTGTCTCAAAGCAAATGATCCCGAGTTTTGAACAAGTGAATCTGATAGCTGCAACCGAAGAAGCAACTTGGATAACTCCCATCCGAGACTACCTACAAAATGGCACACTACCCGACGGGCGTAACGAAGTCAAGAAAATCTTGAGGAAAGCGTCCCGCTACACAATACAAGGAGACATCCTCTATCGGCGTGGGTTCTCTAACCCATTATTAAGGTGTGTCGCCGGAAGGGAAGCCAAGGAAATCTTATCCAACGTTCATCAAGGAAGCTGCGGAGATCACACCGGAGGGCAAACATTAGCAAAAAAGATACTCCGATACGGATATTTCTGGCCCACCTTAAGCAAGGACGCCTTAGATTTCGTCAAGAAGTGTGACAGATGCCAAAAGTTTGCTAAGGTCCCTCGGCTACCAACAACCGAGATTACCCAGATGACCAGCCCTTGGCCCTTTGCAGTATGGGGAATTGACTTAATCGGTGAACTGCCAATGGGTCGAGGCGGCGCCAAATATGCTATAGTAGCAGTCGACTATTTCACCAAATGGGTGGAAGCAGAACCTCTAAATAAAGTATCTTCAGCGAAAGTTATCAACTTCTTAATCAAAAATGTTCTGTGCAGGTACGGAGTCCCACTAAAAATCATATCAGACAATGGACTTCAGTTTGACAGCGAGGAATTCGCCAACTGGTGCCAAGAACACGGAATTCGCAAAAGCTTCTCATCCGTAGCATATCCCCAAGCAAACGGACAAGTCGAAGCAGTCAACAAAATTCTGAAAACTCTGATCAAAAAGAAGCTCGAAAAGTCAAAGGGCGCTTGGGTGGATGAACTCCCTACGGCACTATGGGCCTACCGCACATCTTTCAGAACATCAACAGGGCACACTCCTTTCTCTTTGGCATACGGATCGGAGGCTATGCTCCCAGTTGAAACCATTGTGCCTTCCCACCGTAGGATCCACTATAACCCAGAAGAAAACGAAGAGCTCCTCAACATGTCTTTGGATCTAGTCGAGGAGAGAAGGAATGATGCAGTCCTAAAAACAGCAGCCCACAAGCAAAAGGTGGCAGCACAATACAACTCCAAAGTCAAGCATCGTGCCTTACGAGAAGGGGATCTTGTCCTCAAGCGAATCTTCCCTCGCCCCGGAGCACTAGACCCAATCTGGGATGGACCATATGTAATTCATAAAGATCTCCACAACGGAGCCTATATTTTGTCAACAGTGGACGGGGAGGTGTTCCAGAGGGCATGGAACATCCAACACCTCCGTCGATACTTTTCTTAACTTGTATTGCCCATATGAAGTGAATTAACGAAGAGAATCAGTGGACGTAGGCATTTTTTCGTGCCGAACCACTTTAAAAAAGCCTCGTCTCTTTTTTAACTTGTTCCTTTGTATCTTGGCTGCTTGTTAACTTTATCCTTTTCTGTTGAACAAAATCCTGAGCATATAGCATTTCTATTCAAAGCACTCCACAATGCAACTTCACGTGGACAAGCCCCAACAGGTACTATGCGAATCTATGCCCTCGCCAATGAGACACTTTTGCTCCAGCATCCCTCTGCTGCGGGTTAACTCATTGCTCGCGACGGCCCTTAAAGCCAACTGTAATGAGCCGATTATAAGCCACCGAGAAGGCCGACTATAGCCGAGGCAGCTCATTACGGCGTTAGGCTCGCCGGCGACTGTGAACCGATTATAAGCCCCAACATAAGGTGTGGCCAGCCAGGGGCAGTTCACAGTTGACGATCGGCACCCACGCTAGCCGGCCACAGTAAGTCGAATAATACCCATGAGTACGGGCCATAATGGCCCGGGTAGTTACTGTGCGCGATCTCGGCTCCGGTGTGTCTTAAGTACGGCTGTGGTAAAAAAGAATTAACTCCCCGCGGAGGCGTAAGATGGGTGACAAATGTCTCCAAGACCCACAGCTAGGGAAAGTGACTACAAAACCCGTTTGCCACGAACTTAAGCACATCGAAGGCCTTCCGTGACTGGAAGTTTTACTATTCCACATATTTCAGTTTTACTTAAAAAAAAAAAAAAAACTTTCCTCCTATCCTCTATAACAAACCATAAAGTACAGGATGCAGGGTAAGAGATACCCGCCAATGGATGCAGAGATTCACAATCAGATGGCGGGGCAGTCAACTGCTCTCCATGCTTGGTCATACAAGATATTCGAAACTTCCATTTACAAACAGAACATGAAAGGCGGTATTTTCTTCCTTTATGTACAAATGCATGACTATAATTTGATTTTTTCACACCACACGCTAACATTGCAAGACATGAGATTATGATTTAAAACCAGAATCTGACATCAAACACAATTTAATTACAAGAATACACATAGCTACATTTCTCATACGATATGTCGAAATAGCAACAAATCTTCAAAGAAATGACAAAATCAACTTGAGCTAAAAAATTACACGTCAAGAATAATGTTATTACAGGTAGCAAGAATTACAACTTAGAAGTTACTCTACTGTCTTAAGACTAACAGATACAACGATGCCAAGCCTACAAAAAGAATTTTTCAGGTTCGGTCATGGAGCTGGTTGCGTCGAAGTCTTGTCCTTGTTCCTTTGCCCGCCTGTCCGGTCATAAAAAGGATTCATTAGTGATGAGTAACCAAGTTAACAGAAAGACTAGAAAGGAAGACTTACCAGTACTAGCTTCTTGACCATCCTGGTCGTCATCTTCTACCGGCACACCCGCCTCTTCAGCAGCAAGCAGCCGCATACCCTCCTTTACCGCCACTTTCTCCTCCTTGGTGAATTGGGCAGTGACCACATCCATACTGAAGGCCGTTCCACCCTCTTTATCTGCATCAGCCTTAGCCTCCTCCAAAGCCCGAAGATATGTCTTGGCCATGACTCTGGGATAATCATCCATCCAAGAGAGGTTACCCTGCTTCCAAGTCCGGAAATACATGTCCTGGAGCATGTCATCCATCATTCCTTCGTTCTCCTCAAACTCCCTCATCCGGGCATCGGAGGCCGACAACCTTTCCACGGCAGCATCTCTCTCCAGTCTGTATCTCGAGCAATCAGCTTGAAGGGACCTCCGCATCACCTCCATCTCTTCCCTCAACTTAGCTTGAGCAAGTTCTGCAGCCTCAAGCTTCTCGGACAAATCCTCCACCTGCTCGAGATCCGCTCTCCGAACCTCATCCACCGTGGTAATAGCCATGTCAATCCGCTCTTTGCAAGCAGCTTCCATTTTCCGCAATTCGGCCCGACTGGCCTCTTCCATGGTTCTCCTCAATCGCCCAGTAGCAGCCTCGTGCTGAGAAATCTGGATAGCCTGATCCGCAAGCTGCTTGGCCTGATCCGAGACCACCAATCGAAGTCGGATATTGGCGCTCCCTATCTCCTCTCCGGCCTTAACCAGCCGAGCGTGATGCCCCATCAGCTTCTTGGCCTCCTCCGCCACCCGATCAATGTTGGCCTTGGCCTCGTCTCCCATAGTGACTACACGAGTGGTGAGTAGATCGAGGTCTAAGGACTTGGCTTCGTCAAGTACTCGTACCATGGGGTTACGGGGGAGAAGGTGTTCACCAGTAACTTCGTCAAAATTAATATCCTGAGAACCCGGATCCAGATCAGGATGACCGGCAAATGGATTACGGGCCAGATCGGGACGGTCGATATGAACAACAGAAGGGTTTCCGGATGGGTGTGGAGAAGATACAAACTCGCTGCCCTCCTCAGTAATATCATGAATAGGCTGAGCCGGAGGCTGAGAACCGAGCGAAGTTTCGGATAAAGGATGACTCCTCTTCCTCTGCTGAATACCCTCTTCGATGACCCCAAGAAGAGGGCGGTACCCGACTACATCCCCGGAGCGTTGGGCTGAGGGCTTCGGCTTAGCAGAAATTTTGGAAAGTTTATATTGCTCGAGCCTGTGTCGAAGGTCTGAAGCTTTGGGCGCCTTGCCTGCTCCTGATATAAAGAACAAGTGTCATAATCTTACATTACAATATGATTCAAGGAACGCGGTAAATTGCAAGATTAGAAAAGGAAAAGAAACACAGCTGTGGTTGTACAAACCCTGGGGAGGAGTGGGATACTGCAATAAGTCCCGGATTTCATTCCAGGACGGGAGCGGGTCATAAAATATTCCTAAGTCTCTATCATTAGTGAAGCATGCAGGGGTCAAGAGTTCACCTTGAGTTGTCAGAGCCACCTTGGCCGGAATAGTCGGAGAAGACTCACTTGCACCAGTCCCGGTTTTGTCCGCCTCCCCGGTCTTCTCTACCAAAGCCGGATCATCACCCAACTCCTCAAAAGCCTGACGGAGAGCATCGTCCGTCCACTCTTGCATCTCGCCTACTTGCCCAGAAGACAAAGCCCTGGATCCATCACCACCCTGTCCATCGCCACCCTCGTCACCAAGACGCTCAACGTCACTCCCGCCCTCCGCCTCACCTCTTTCCTCCTCCGCGTCTATCTCCCCCTGAGTAAGTGGACAATTGCTGGGAGAAGGACCGTCTGACCTCTTAAGTTTCTTACCTCCAACGGCTGGAGGTTTCGTGAATGGTTTTCTCTTTCCACCCTCTGCCGCAACGCCTCCCTTGGCCTGAGCAGCCGCCCTCTCTTCCGCCGTTTCCCTCAACTTAACTACAGACTGCTGCGGAAGGATCAAGTTGTATTCTAGAAGGATCGCATTTCTAATCAAGTAAGCAGATGATCTGTATTTCCCAAGAATGCCTTCTATCTCCGCCGCCGTCTGAACCAGGCGGTCAGTTTCCACAACAGGAAAGCCACCTGTCGCTAGCAAAAATGAGAAAGTATGAGAAGAAGCATCACAATCAGGATAGAAATTATAAGTAAAAGCATCAACTTACATCCAGAGGTAAAGCGCCGGATAGAGACGGAGTCGTCCCTAACAAAGAACCATTCTTTCTTGAACATGCTGAATTTGGAATAAAGGTCCAGGACCGGCTTGAAGGTCACAGCAGACTCCAAGCTAACATATGGGGACCCCTTCTTATAGCCCCTTAAATTATACAAGTACCGGATCTCCCGGTTGGAGGGGGCGCGACCATACTTCCTCCGAAAAATAACAAAGAGACTCACCAATATGGCATAAGAGTTGGGGTGAAGCTGGAACGGGGCCACCTTCAGGTACGTGATGAAGCTGACTACCCAAGCATTGAGTGGCGGGATAGCACCACACATGCAATGGTACCTACTATAAGCAAAGTATCCTTCGGGAGGACTGTATGGCATGACTCCTGGGCCCGGCAGCAGCATGAGGGCTCTATCGATCCCAAAGGAACGAGATATAACATCGAGTTGCTCCTCTTTGAGAGAGCTAGGAAAGCAGTCAGGAGGGGAGTCCAGCAACTCTTGGGGACCATATCCATCCACTAATGACCTTGGGGCAGGCCCATGACGCTCCGATCCTGATTGAGCTGGGGGCACGGCCGAGGACTCTCCTTCACCCCCGGATCTCCTCTTATCTGATCGAGTTTCAACTTTTCGAGACATTTATCTGCAAAAATGGGAAAAATATATCGTTAGAATATACAAGCAGTATAATTTGGAATTTCACTGGAAGTTCGAAGTATAAAACACATGTTCACTCGGTACAAGTTCATTCGGGAAACAGATGCACAGTTCATTCGGTAATCTCGGGTTACCCGAGTTCATCCGGCTATTCACGAATGGGATTTCATTCGGCACTCGGTATCCATGAGTCGATTCGGAAAAAACTCATTCGGTGTTCTCATTACGAAGTCTCATTCGGCAGAAAAAATCTCACCTGGTTCGGCTAAGTTGCTTGGTCCGGCTAAATTGCTTGGTTTGGCAAACGCTCGAGATTGATTCGGATACACTTTGATTCGGCAAGAGACGACGGAATGGTTCGGTAGATGGAAAAACGAAGGCCCTAACCATCTACTTATAGACAAAAGCGGGCTACCGGACCAGATAAAAACGGGGAATTAGGATGGTCAAAAACAAAGCAGGATACGTGCATGCACCTACCCTACTTTGGGGGCAAGTGTTGGGTATATTTTGACCCTACCGGACCAAACATCCACCATGTTCAACTCCCCACCGAATCAGTCTATGCCGAATCAACCTACACGCCGGTCCAAACAACACGACCGGACCAACTCCTCGCCGAATCAACCTACCACCGAATCAAGGGATGCCGAACCAAGGTGTTCCAGGCCAGATTGTCTCAGCCCAGGCCCGCCAGCTGCTATATACCTCCAAGACCCCTACCCCCAGCTTCACTCTATAAATAGAGGGGCAGGGATACAACAATGGGGACAAGTTTTTGAGAGCTCAAGCACGGAAGGAACTTTCAAACAACTTTCTTTTACTTGTACCAAAGCTTTGTACTTGTAATCACAACAAAAGAAGAGAAATAACATATAAAGTGGACGTAGGCACATTCTGGCTGAACCACTATAAATCTGCGTGTCTTTTTACAGTTTAGCCCCTGTTTTTCATATATTTGCATAAATCACCCAAATCACTAAGAACAACATAAGATCTACTAAATCATACAACTTTGAGGTGTTTGTCCATTTTTTGTGCAAACACAATCCAATAATCAATTCAAATAATCCCGAAATAACCGTATTAATCCGCATTGTTATTTGTACGAATTAATATAATTATTTCTAGAATCTACACTATCATTTCATGTAGATTAAAGATTATTACATTACGGTTTTCACTTGTCATCTATTCCAATTTCATACATCATCAATTTAACAACATACATTCAGTGGTTCAAAATGTAATTAAACAAATCCTACGTGTCAATAAATTCAACAGTTAAAGGGGTCATATTATACAAATGTCCGTTAATCAAATTTAACATTTAATTATCCTATATCAAGTTCAATTTCATACTATTTATCATTTTAACATTTACAATTTAACGTTCAATACAAACATCAACAATCAAATCAATTATCAGCCAAACTGTATTATCATCGCATAAACAATTAACAGATAATGGTGTCAGGTGTCACAGGTGAACTGATACAGATAATAGCATATATAACAGTGTAATTAACTAACAGCAGTATATTTCAATTGTCGTTTCAATTGAAATCAAATTTAATAAATAAAAGAACGTTAATCGTGAGTGATTGCTCACCTTTCGAGGTTAGAGAGGATAGACCCTGAAATTGAGTTACGACTCCAAACACGAATTCCAAAGCAAAGTGAGATTTGCACGAGTTCGACGGATAGAGCTGATAACAGAAATCGATGAGATGATTAGAATCGGCTTGATAGAGACAGAAATATATATTTTATTATTTCCTTGAAATCAATATTTCAATTTAAGATAAATATTAAAATAAAATAAATATACAACCATCAAATATGTATCATACTATTTATAATATACTAAACACAATATATATTAACATACGTAACATATATATATTAATAAAACAACAATCTATAAACTTTATATACACTAAACTGCATAAACTAAAATCAACATCTTGATATGTAAAATCTGTATAACTGCTAACTGAAAATATAAATATATTATAACATATACGTAGGAAAGACAATTCTCATAGACTAAAACAGACTGCAATATAATCATTTATAAACACGTCAAAACTGCATTGTCAACATATAGTAAGTACTGTATATATGAAACGATATAGGACAAAAAAAATACATATATAAACTATCATTCTTTATAAAATATATATATTACTAAATCGGTCATAGAGATAAATAAACTAACATGTGTATAACTTATATTATTTTATAAGCAACAGATATTTTTAATATAACCTATATATACAACACCGTAAGCTATTGTACCACAATTATATATATATGGGTATACCCATCAAATTGACCACGGAACACGAATTTTGAAATCTGTACAGACATAAAATATCCATATACAAGTTATATATTTAGTTAATTATAAAGTGAATACTACTTTAAAAATCTAGGATACTGTAACTTATAAATATACTTGGTAAACAATACATTTATGGGTAATACTAAAACCACCTTTATAAGATGCCATTCTAACCAAAACAGACGTAGCCTTAAAACAAAATATATCAGAACTCATACCCGACAATATTAAACAAGGAAATATGTATATAACTATAAGTATTATATAACTTATACAATATATATGACTATATATACGAAACAAGTAACACTATAACTATACTACTTACAAACTCAATACGTATATTAAAATATATACACGCTTACTTATCAAAGAGGCGCCAAGGCCATGGCGGCAGATGGTCAGAAGTGGGTTGCTAGTCGTGGAAAGGCGGGGACGAGGCCAGGGCGAGCTAGGTGAGGGGAAAGAGTACTGGTGGTGTCGGTTTGGTTGGGTCGGAGAGGGCAGGTGGCTGCTGTTGGGTACGAGGCGAAGAGGTCCGAGGGGTCGTGGCGGTCAGGGTGGTAGGCCGTGTGTCTGGAAAGAAAGACGGTGGTCGGCGTGTGGTGGAGCGTCTGAGGGGGAGGTTGCAGCTTGGTGATGACGTGGCGGAGGTCGGTGAAGCTTGGAGTACTGCGATCGGCTGAGGTATTGGAGTAAGTGCGGAGGAGAGGCGTTGGGGTTGTTGCTCGTGCATGGAAAAAATGGGTTAAGGAAGGAGTGGGAAACTGTTGAGGGTGAAGGAATGCAAGTAACTTCATATGAAGTCACCCTCTTTTCCAAAGTAAAGCAACAGAGACAATAGAGGAGTGTTATATTTTTTTTTATTTTTTTTTGCAGAGAAACAAGAAGAAGAGAGAACGTATTGAAAAAGAAAATGAACAGAGAGAGAGGAAAGAATGGTGAAAGGCATACGTGAACCGAGAGGACTTATTTATGATTCATTGGTAATTGGATTAAACACGCTGGCAGTGAATAGTCACGGGAAACCAAAGGTTTTAAAAACTTGTAACGGTACGATTAAGGACACCGAAACAATGATATGAATATACTGTGGGGGTCGGCACGATGAGATGGTTAAAACGGTATATGGATATCGGTGGTACGATCGAATTATAAAAATTCGAAATTTTTTTATAGCGGAAAATGCAAGAAAAACGCTGAAAAATAAGATCGACGGAGCCAAAGATGTCCGAATTTGGAAAAACGACAAACTGACATCTTGCTCAGAAGATGGTTTAGAATTTTTCTATGTAAAAATATTTAGGTTTCGAAAACATTTTATTTTCATCGCTTTTTAACAGATTAAATTGAAGTGAATTTACGCGCGAAATAAACTTTCGTATTTTCGGACGAAAATTTACCAGTTGCTATGTTTAACTAGACGCATTCCAAATATCAAATTTATATTTCAAAATTTTATCGTTTGAAATTTCGCAAAATTTCAACTAATTACGTTATTAAACAGTTGAAATTTTACGGGTCGTTACAATATTCTGATGGTGACGTTGAAATTAGATTTTCAAAAGAAAGAGTCACACACCTAAAGTTAGGTTCTAACTCTAAATCAGAGGGATCAAGATTCAGAAATTTAAAAATAGAAAAGGATAATGTAATTATAAGAAACACAACAGACGGAGTTAGTCAACCTGAATATAGGGTTGAAATTCCTCCATCAAATCCCAGATCACCGACACCTTCAGATATGGGATATGATGAGGATAAATCTGTGTTTGGTATAAATACCATAACTCTAGATGAAGAGTTTAAATTTCCTTTTTCAGAATCTAAAAAAATAAAGTTTTATTCAAAAGAAAACAAATATAAAAGAAAATGGTTCTTTATGAAAGATCCTAAGGAACAAGAAAAGTGGATAAAAAGATATGCATTATTTTTAAAGAAAATTATGATATCTTTATATTGATAGAAAAAATCTACAAAATAGAAAAACAAAAGGATACTTTTCCAGATTTTGATGACTTATTGACAGTTTTCAACATAAATTCTGCTTATAAAGAATATATGACTAAAGCAGGAAAAACTATTAGGAGTATACATCCTCCAGAAGCAAATTTGTCAATTAAAATTGACAAAGAAGAAATTACTGCTACTCCTTATAGAAAAGACAGGTCAATCGAAGCTGTTGTAGAACAAAATAATTTTACAAATTTAACATTACAATCAATTGGTAATCAACTTACAAGAATTGAACAAGAGTCTAATAAAGATCAAACAAAAGTCTGTGATATAGATAAAGTTTTATTCAAACCCTGGTCAGCTCAAAACTTAGAAATGAACCTAGACAAGCCAGGAGAAAACTCTGAAATGTTAAAAGAAATAATGAGAAGGTTAGACGCCTTAAATGTTAGTGAAAAGGAAGTTGCGCCTATAATTGAAAATAAAGAATCTGGAGAAACTTCAGAACGAGAATCTGATAATAATTCAGATAAAGAAGTAAATAATTTGCAAAAAATGTTCTTAAATATAGAACAAAATAAGCTAGAAAATAATCTTGAAGTTAATAAAATTAATTATGGAAATACCTCGTATAGTAAACCTTATTATACGAGACCAACACCAGTCGACCTCTTATTTGAGGAACAAAACAATTATGGAGCTGTATCTTTTGATGGTACCTCCATTGTCGAATGGAATATTAATGGTTATTCAGAATACCAGATACAAACTTGTCTGAATTATATGACAATGTATGCTACTGCATGTTTAATTAAAAATAATTCGGACGATAGAATAGCAAAAGCTATTGTACAAGGTTTTACAGGACAACTAAAAGGTTGGTGGGATTTTCATCTTTCAAATGAAGCAAAAGCGCATATAATTAATGCGACAAAACTAGAAGATGGAACGACCTTCACTATAAAGCCGAGTATATTTCCAAAGTAGCTTTTAAAATATAAATTTAAGGTTCTAAAGATGGTTTTTGAAAGGAATATTTCGGAGAAAATGTTTTCAAAAAATATTTTTGGATAGTGATATAAATCATCTTAAAATATTTGAACTCGGCAGATTTCCAGTGAGAATGAATAAATATTTGGAAATATATCTCGTGTAGGGAAATTGATTTGAAATTTGTTTTCAAAGTGATGAAGTGTGGAAAATGTGATTTGAAATTTGTTTTCAAATGGTTGAAGTGTTAAACCGTATCTCGCGAAGATATTTGAAATTTAATAATTTGGGAAAAATTATTTAAATTGGTTGATTATTGTGAATGTTGTTGATAGTTAAATAACCGACTATCAATATTTTCCTTTGCAATGGCACTTGATTTGTTTTTAAAACAAACGCTCATTATTCGGTTAAGCCGGGAGAGGACTTTGTGTCATATAACCCATTCCGAATAGTGATACGTCGTGAATGGACATTATTTGAAGACCGGTGTGAAGACCGGGTATTTTCGAAAATGAAAGGACAACCTGTCGAATGTCTCTGCACCGAGTTGCTCCGGTATAGAGATTTATATCACTCTTTTTGTGATGGGAAGTCCGGACGTGATTAGTGAATACCCGGATTGCAAGGGCTTCTTTGGAAGTGCCTTCGGTTCCGTTCGATCCCGGAACGGACTTGTATGGATGTGTGGCTGACGTTACACTTTGAGATGTAAAGCTGGTTTCTATCAAATACATTTCTGTTGGTGGCGGAGAATTTATTCTCTTAGCTTAACACCCTTCTCTGAGACGTATGAGCTCAGAGGTTATGTAGTTGATAGTTACTAGTGATACATTCCCAATTTGGTAATGTGGCATACAAAGTGTTGTTGATTATTTGTTGATCAAAGCATGGCTTTGTGAAAAAGCGTAGCTTTATGGACGAGACTTCGTCGAGCCTCACAACCCGGTAATGGTCGAAACAGGAATGTTGCGGCAAGGTTTTTAGGGGTCGCGCCCCTATGGTATGTCATTTCCTTCGTGATAAGAGGTGATATCATGGCATGGAGCCCAGATATTTTAACTATGTTGATGCTGCAAATTTATTATACTTTGTGGTTGTTGCTCTATGGTTGAGGATCCTCGGATAAAGGTCGGTAATGACTGGGGGATGGCATACTTGTGTGTTAGTTACCTAGTTACAGCTATACAGCGTGAGGTAGCGTCAGTGTGTTAGTTACCTAGTTACAGTTGTACAGCTGGAGGTAGCGTCGGCCTTGTGTTTGCAGAGATCCGGTTAGGTTCTTGGGGCGTCTTTCCAGAGGCGTTTCATTTCGGTGTAAGGAAGTTCCTTTGCCTGACCATTTGTTGGAAAATCCAAAGAAACAATACGAACCTTGTACGGTTTTAGTTGTATAACCTGTTATGGAACGTGGCGGTAACCTGCTATTGAACATAGTAGCTATAGTAGGTATACAATAATGGTTGTATGCTGGCTAAGATTAATATCATACTTTCAAAATATTTTCCACTATGCACTAATAATAATAATAATCCAACGATTTGGCGTAGTAAGCATGTTTGACTATCATAAGAAGAAATCTCCTCCAATTGTGCGTTTGCATTGTGTGTGTGGCGGGAGGTCTTATGGTAGTTTCATTTTCCAAAAGCATTGCGAATCTGTTTTATTTTCTTTGTGAAAATAACTGTTTTAAGTTCTCACACCAGTAACCATGACTGACCTGGAGTTTATTGTTCCCTTCCTAAACTCTGGGTGCCCATTATTTTCCACACGGACAGCCTAGAATCAGGTTATCAGGTCATTCTGGATTCAGGAGATGCTGTGGAGCTCAGTGGCGAGCTGGATGGCTAGACGTATCACTTGTATATGATATTATTTATTCCGCTGTGTATTCTGTATGAGGACAAGTTTATATAACTGTCCAGTGTTGTATTGTTGTTGTAAACTCTGATGATGATGTAATGTATAAAATGATATAGTTCTTGATTTAAATATTATTCATTTATCTATTATATGTTGTTCCGCTGCGAATGTGAGATTCTGATATTGTTTCTGTTTCTTTTTCTTTCCTTTTCTTCTGTCTTCTTCTACCTCTTCTTTTTAACCATAACAATTCGGTTTTCCGACATTCGATTGCTCGGCGGTTGATACAGTGGACGTATTAATGTCGATTTTCGGAAGTCGAAAATCACGATCGTTACATGATTGTTGTCATCAATATCAATATCTGTAGTATTAACAACTGTTTAGCCGTATTCTATTTCATCTTAAAAACTCATCTAAGAGTTATCTAGCTAGCCTTATAATGACAAACAAACTTTAAGGCAACTGCATATTCCGTCCGGAACATACACTAGTGGGCGTTGTAGTCCATCTCTAGGCATACCCAAGTCTTCTTAACCATTCAAGGACTGATGGCACTCTCGACTTATGTGTACAACCTTACTCCTCAATATATGGTACCAACCTTGCTGACATAGCACCGAGCTTTCTCCCACCATTCCATTTAGATTGCTTAACACAAATCAATTAAATGCCTACCTAGTTGCTTAATACCTCTTATTGGAATTAAAGTAGACCCTAATTGGCCATTTATGACTTCAAATCCAAGGTGAACCCACATTGGTATACCTACGAACGTATATTCGAACGTGTCCTACAGTTGGAGATGTCTTACATCAGTACAATGTATACACAACTGCTGGTAGACCCTTGTAGAGGGGAGATTTCTATTGGGTAACATTACCGACCTTGTATTCCAACCCTTACAAATGACTGCATCATTATAGTTAATTTAAACATTTGACTAGATTTAATAATTCACACCCTTCATGAACGTATTCTTAAGGTAATATAATTTAAATTGGAGGATTATTACTAAGCTCAATTATTAGTACCTATTTACGTGAACTTGCTTTTTAATTTGTTAATGCCATTAAAGGTCATTAACCGCTTCTTTCTAATTTAATATATTAAATACCTTTTACTGATTAATTTTCAATTAATACAGTTAGATATAATTTACTACTCCTTTTAACTATTACAATTAAGTATAATTCACTAGTTCCTTTAATTAAATTGACAATGGAATTATTGTTATTATTTTTGTTTATAATACTTTAGTTTTACATTTAGGGATTCCTATAATTTAACGCATTGGAGCTATATCTTTCCAAAAGAAAATGTTAACACTGTAATTTCCCATAAATTATCTAAAAGATGATCTGTGTTGTGTTTAGAATTACAAGGAATTATCTTTTTTGTTATTGTTGAAATAGACGGTATGAAATACGGTAAACATCCATATTTTGTACATGTTTTTCTTTAGGCATATTCCTTATTATTTCAAACAATACACCTTCATACATAATTATAAAGTTGGATAATTTATAAAAACTTACCTAGGAACACTCTTCATTCCAATGAATTAAAAAATTATTTAAATCCTAATCAAATTTATAACAATTTTTAATTCATGTTTAATAAATTATAACATTCAAATAAAAAACCTGGAATTTACATAAAATCTAATAATGAATTATCTCATAGCTTTTAAGGACTATTTTCATTCTTACATTTCAGATTTAGGTATATACTAAACAAGGTTAACAAGGTTCTCAAGTTCATTGCACGTATATATTTAAGCCTACAATTCCAAAATTTACATTTAGGCATAAAGGGAACATATTTATAATGATATAAATCCAATATTATATATAAATATATAATCTCCCATTCACCTCTAAGGTTCCAAATCTCTACATCTAAATCTGTTATTTATTATTGGCTCCCTTTCTTTCTACTGAAAAATATATCAAAAGAATATACATATTTATTCGAATTATAGAACTGAGAAGAGATTTTAATTAAATGTAGATTTATAATTTACCTTTTGTTTTAGAGAATCAATTAGACCCTATTCTTCTTCTCTTTTGATTTTCGGTATTCTCCACTTATATATATAATAATTTATGATTTCTATAATCCTTGGAATTTGTGGAGAAGAGAAAATGACATAGCTTCGCATTTGATTCAGAAAATATAATAAGAAAAGCGAGGGGCTAGGCATGTATTTATAAGCACTTGAATCAATTATATCCATTATATTATATTATATCAAATCTGGACCGTCAAGCCTAAGGTTATCATCAGTCACCACTTTTCATCGACGACCACTAGCAGTCGACCAATTGAAACCAGGGGTCGACCGGTTAACGTTAAGTAATTAACATTGATTTGTTTGCTTTATTTATTTTATTTTCATATATATATATATATATATATATATATATATATTCAATCCGAAATCTTCAAACGTTAATAAATTTTTCGTTTGAACTCCGATCGTAAAATTTATTTATGAAAGCTGATCAGAAAATCGCCAGGAACACAACGGTGCAAGTTTTGTAGCCAAATTCTAACGTTTATAAAAATTCTATTTTTAAGCTTTAATAATTATTTTTTAAATCATTTTAATTAACTATTATTTAATTTATAATGTGTTACATTCTTCCCTCGTAAAAGAATTTCATTCCTGAAATTTCTTAAGGGCTAAATCATGTAGTACAGCACACAACCATTCTAAGCTATCTAACCAATTAGTCTACAACCAATTTTGCAGCCAAATCGTGTATAAGTGCATGGTGTATCACAAAACATATGATATGTATGCTGAAGAATACTAAATCGGAGCCTCCCATATAAATGCATCTCTTTAAAACAATTATGAAAATATGGTGCAAACATCCTATATAAACCGGAAGTTCTATATGTATGCAAGTTTTCAAAAATCAAAGATCCTTTTTCACATAACAATTTCCTACGAACCTACGAACAGAAGTACGCTTCAACCAATTTTGCATCCAATCTCTACCATCTAATACCTAACACACAATTTCTAACATTCAAAATTTTGAAAATCTTGTAATCCTAAATCTATACTCTTATCTCGAAAAAGAAATTTAAATGGAGAATTCCATATTTCCATCCTAATCTTGTGTATCCATTTCGCTATATCTTGGAACCTTCTCTTTTGCCTCCCGATTCTTTTTCAACTTTTCCAAGTACAATTCGCACAAGGAAATTTATTTATTTATTTTAGAAAAAATCTTATAAATAGAGTTATTTCAAAACAAGTTTTTTTTCTTATCAACAAGGTATGGAAAAAGAAATTTCAAAGCTAAAATAGCTTTTTCCCCTGTTATTATCTATATTTTTTGTAACGGTCCATATTTTTAACTATTTTAAATTATTAAATTAAATATAATTATTGAACAAAAATGGTTAGAAATAAAAATTTAATGATTTATTAATGTAATTTATTGGATATGAACTTAGATAAAATTTTAAATAACAAAATTCAATAAGATAAAAGATGATAACTTATATTAGAAAGTAAATTAAGTGATATTGAAGTGTTAGTAATTGATAACAGAAATTGAAACAATGTTAAGTTAATAAAGAATCGAATGGATGTTTATTAAAAGTAAAAGCATAAGTTTATTTATAGGAAATTGTATTTTGATAGGTATAAATTTCAGTAATAAGAAAACATTCATTTGGTAAGAAATGAATAACTTTTGTTGCATACACTAATTGCAAAGATATTAAATTACTGTAAAATGGAAGTAATTGTTTTATTATTTGAATTCGTTTTAAAATCAAATTTTATAAGTTAAATAACTTATATTTCAAATATAGTGATTTATTTGACAATTTAATTGATATTTAATATTGGAAATTATTTAAATAATTGAATCTTTAATTTAATATGAATGAAAATGATTTCAAAAGTTGATTGAAATTCTATTTAAATTTGAATGGAGTTGATGAACTTTTAATTTGGATTTTAAAAGTGATTAAATTGATTTTGGAAATTACTCGTTTTAATTAACATGTAAAAATAGTCTTTTTGAGCACTATCTTGGATTTCGATGAAACAAGTTTCATCAAATCCGTAATAGTGAATTATTATAAAATTTCAAATTTCGTAGTGATTAGACTTATCGTTTGGTCGTGCGAGCTTGAAACGTGCGGAATTCATTTTCAGAACTTTAATTAAAATAATAATTTGATTTTGAAAAGCTATCTTCTGAATATGATGGAATTGGCTCCCGATATATGTTCATTATGTTCAGAATAGAGGTATAACATATAGAACGCCAGGCGGCACGCTTCGTTTGGAGTTCGAAATTTTATCGGATGAATAGTGCCATGGAAAATTTTCTATGTAAAGCTATCATTCCTTTCATTTGCTAAATAATAACCCTAGGAAGAATGTGACTGCCATTTTCATATGGCCAAATCCAACAGCCACCACGAATCGCGACCACCACAGGCCGATTTCGGCGATGACTCCAACTACAAAGATGATCGGCTAGGGGAGATGAAGGTGTTGTACAGTTTAATCGGGTTAATTGAGGACGATGCAACAGCGGGAAGCTTGGATCACAAGCAGCGTTTTGGGGTTCGCTGTATTGATTTGCGCGTATGCATGTGCACGTGCTTTAGCGGCAAGGCGGAGGTGGCGTGCTGGCGATGCGAGCGAGATGGTGGCGGCGACGCTTTCGATCGAGCATCGCTCTAAAAAGAAAATAAAATTAAATAGTCAAGCTCGCCCTGGTTTCGTTCTTGAGCGGTGAGGAAGGAGGGAAGGTTATTGTTTAAACTTTTAATTTAATTAAGTTAATTACAATTAATTATATCGTTACACTAATTATTGAATAACTTTTTCATACGAGGTCGGATTCGAATGAAACAAGTTGCGTTGGATTCGTATCGAAGTCGTCTATGGCATGGAGTTGAAGTGGAATTTGTTTGACTCTGAAAAAAATTTAGTTTCAAATAAAGGTAAGTGACTAAACCCGCTCACTAATACTAAAATATTTCTGAAGTTCGTTAAATTGAAATCATGAAGTGATTTAATTTTATTGATTGTTCCTTGGTAATTTAACTGACATGGAAGTCGACATAGAAATTGACATGTTAGAAATTTTGAATTAACAGTTAAATTGAAACTGGAATTAAACTGCTAGTTAAACTCCTAATATTGATAACTAGTTAACTGTTATGATTTATTGGCCGATTTGGATGTTAACTGAGATTGGATGCTATTGTTGATCTATTGGATGATTGGATGTTTATTTATTTTATATGTATCCTGTTATCACCCTGTATATTATTTGGCAGCATATAAACTGTTATGTGAATTATATTCGAATAAATTAAGAAATAGGTTGAAATGATATATACCTATAACAATTTGATTTGGATTGAAATGATATATATATATATATATCCCTTAAATTAAAATCAAAATAACTGATCACTTGGCCAAAGGATAAAAAATTATATACGGACACCAGATTGGTTAAATTAAATGGTTTCAAATTCTTGAATTTGAATCTATTTAAATGATTTTGTTTAAAGAAAAAAATCGAATTTATAAAGATTGAATTATTTTCAAATTTGAGCTTTGAAACGTTGAAGGTGAAATTTGTAATTGTTTAAAGAATTTAATTTGGAATTTGAAGTTGTAAACGATATACGACTTGAATTATGGGAACTGAATTGCTTTAAAGGCTTGAACTTTATTCGAACTTTGGAAATTTATCTTGGTTTAAGTAATTTAGATTGATATTTCAAAAATTGGGCTTGGAATTGAAATATTCAAAATTGAAGTAATTTAAATATTTGAACCTTAAATTGAACATTGAAGTTTAATTTGATTTAAGTGATTTAAATCAGAAAATTGAAATTGGACTTGAAATTTATATAAACTAAAATGGTTTAAAATAAGAATTGAATTGAAATTTAAACCATTGAATCAATCGTTGAATCGAATTTGAAGTTCAAAATGAACGTTTCGAAAATGAAGTTAATTCGAATTGAAATTGAAATTGGAGTTGATTTGAATTTAAACCGAAACTGAGTCGATTGAATTGAAAGATTTGAAATTGAATCAGTTTGAATGAAATTTTGACCTGAATCCAGATTTATTGGAAATGGAAAGAAACAGTTTTAAATTTGAAACTAATATCACTATAAACTATTTTACTATAAACTGTTTAAAATTCATCTTTTTTAATTTTCAAATTATTTAAATTTTCAAATTAATTTAATATATAAACCATTTTCCAGACTCAAACTATTTTAGATATCAACTATTTCATTCTCCAAAATATTTCAAACTATTTTAATATTTAAACTAATTTAACTATTTAAAACTATTAAAACTATTTTTCTAAAAATTCAAACTGGTCAAAGTGGGAACTATTTATATTTAAATCGTGGATTTAAATGCGAATTTGGTTAAAATGAAGTTATAACCTAAGTTGAAATTCGAAACGATTTTGGATTGAAATTGAGATATTGGTGTGAAAATGATTTTCAAGTGAAATTAACATATTTTAAGTAAATATGATATTTTGAATGAAATGATATTTTTAAGTGAATATGATGTGTTGAAGTAAATATAATATTTTGAAGCGAATATGATATTTTGATATCAAGTAATGATTCACCTTTGAAATGTAAAAGAATCGATTAATGTGTAAAACGACGTTTGGTTGTTAAAGAGACCGCGACCGATTATTGGCATACTCTCTGTCAATGTTGGAACCACTTTAACAAATGTGTACGTGAAGGAGACTCCAGAATGAAGGAGTTGGATTTGATGTACATTTGCTGGATTTGAAGATAGAGAACGATGATGGATAGCCCGACACTTGTGTCAATTTGAATGACTAAAACAAGACGGCTTGAACTAGGCCAAGTGGGCTAGCTACCCCTAGCGGACACCTGTTCTTCGATTTTTCTTGTGGACTTGGTCCATACTATTACCTTTGTTTTTGGTTTCGATTGGTGCACCTTGATTTGTGATAACCTCCCTTTGACTCGATATGGGATGGGTGGACGCGGTGGGCGGTTGTTGCAGTGACGCATTACCACCAGCCCGGTGACTCGAACTGATAGCATACTACCTTGGGTATTGCCTCACGTGCCTTGTCATACTTTTATCATTATATGAGACTACTACGAGTTGGTTTAGTGTTGTCGTATCATGGCGCATCCTTATCCCCCGACGTTCTACTAGTGTGTTATATGCAAACTGTACGCCGATACTTAAAAACGCGTTAAGGTGGATTAATGTAAAGCCTTAGCAGTAGAAATAATATTTATTTTACTGATTAGACATTACATATATAGCTATTTTACTATATATAGATATTTTGATGGATCCTTAAGAGATGGAAAGTCACGTAACATCTCTTGAGTCATGACACACATGTTATACGCTGGATAGGCGATGTAAAACCCTGTAAACATCTCTGGCGCTATTACACTCCTGTTATATGTGATATTGGTTTGACTTTCATTAAGATATTTTAGTTCTAACTCGAGTGTATTGTTTTGCTTTATGCTCAGGTCAGCCCTGAGTTTTCAATGCATTGAAGATCATATTATTTTGGAGGACGAAGACGAAGATTTGATATATTATATCACTAGTATTATTCCATTACATCATGTTATTCTACTGCATTGTTTTATTTTGTCTTTGTTGTATGTATAACTCTGATTGATGTTGTAAAAGTATAACCAAATGTATAGTGCAAACAGCTTCATGAACTATTTATTTGATTATTATATTTTAAATCATTTCGCTGCGAGATTCTGTGTTTGTTTCTTCTTTTCTTATTTTTCTTAATTAACCCCATTGATTATCTATGTTTCGGATTATTTTGAGTTGGACATGTGTGGTTTATTGTCGACTTAAACCTCCCGAAATGTTGGTCGTCATAGTTGGTATCAGAGCTTTGGTTTAGCGATAACCTTAGCTTTGATGGGGATTGACTCATTATAGATAGGGTAGTAATAACCTAGAATGAGTTTATTTGTGTGTGTGTGTATGAGAGAGCGTACTTGTTAGGGTTATAAAATATTTTATATTGTGTTTACTTATCTGTTGAGTTGTTTATGAATTTTGATTGGTACATGAGCACTATGTTATCTATAGGGGTTTTCTAAACACTTAAACGAGGCAAGTCGACATAATATTGTTTTAAAATAGGGTAAATGAAATAATTTTACCTAAATTATATTTTATATATAAAAAGAAATAATCTTCCATAAAAGACCATATAGGTTATGAAAATTAAGTTTTGTGTTAATTATGAAATTGTTTATGGATGTTGTTTGTTAGGAGATGGCAATATTTAGTTATCATCGATTATTGGTTGAATTAAACTAAAAACGAATACTTTGTGAGCTCTATTTCATGAAGTGATCGATAATTAGATTGAGCTGAAGTCTAATTGCAATAAGAATTGTTTGCAATAACAAAGATGTAAATTAACGAAATGTTTTCATAATAAGGTAATGGAATTGTATAAGTATATTTATAATATGGCTCATAAATAGAAAGGATTTAAAAGTTGAGAATTTTAGAATTTAAAATCTCGTTGATTTTAAAAGATTATTTTGATTGATTTCAGAAATAATAATAACATTATTTTGGAAGTGATTTTGACTAGAATTATATTTTGAAAGAATTTAGAAAGAAATAAAAGCATTGAATTCGCTTTAGTCGCTGGGAAATAATCTAAGGGTGATTGGAGCATCGTTAGTATTCATTTTCGAGTTTCTGAGTGAGAGTTGCTACCAAAAGGAATTTATTTCTGGTTAAAACAAGTTGTTTATATTTCAAAGATATAATTTGATATATAAGGTAGATAAGTATGGTATTATTTCAAAATGATTTGAAATGTAAAATTTGGTGTTCGAATTTTGAGATTTTCATCCAAGCAAGGTCATAATATGATCCATGTGAGTTTTAAAGGTATTTTAACTTGTTTGGTGAAGTTTAAAAGTATTTTAACTTGTGTATAAAATGTTTGGAAAAAAATCCGTCACGTTTTGGTAGTTCGTAAATTTTATAGTTTTCGAACTATTAAAATAGTGAATATATAGGTTTGGAAGTTTGTTTAATAAATTTGGATAAGTAAAATGAAATCTGAATTGGTATATACTATTTTGGATATAAGAGTATTATATTAATTTGAACTTGAATCAAGGATGTTTATTCACTTAAGTAAAAGTGGTAAGAAATAATTTAAACTTTAAGTTCAAATTTTGAAACGAATGGATTTATGAAATAAATTGAATATGAAGTGAAGGTTATAAAACCAAGTTTGAAAATATTAACTTAACAAAATTTGCGTTTATGGCATTTATGAACTTAAGTAATGGACTTAAGTAAAATCTAATTTTAGTTTATGTTAAAAGAATGAATTTAGACTGAAAATTTGAGAACTTAAATCCCGTTGCTTTTGAAATTGTTTTCTAAGATTTTGAAAATAATATTAATATTATTTAAAAACATTTATGAATAGAAGTTGTTTTCAAAAAGGGATTTTAAAAGGAAGTAAGTCATGTACTCCCCTCTTCTGTCGTTGGAAAATAATTTTGGTGATGATGGCCGCATCCTCGACATTCATTTTCGAGTCTCAAAGTGGGGGGCCACTTAGTAGCTTTGTTGTGCATTTGATTCAATAAACTGATTTTGATTTAAAATTTCGAAATATGATTTTATATACATAAAAGATATGAGTATATATATTATTTCAAAATGGTTTGGAAAGAAACCCAGTGTTTAGTTCTTACATTCTCTGTAAATTAATGTTTTCACTTATTGAAATGAAATGAATTAATAAAATGATTTTATGAAATGGTCCGTGAATGATTTGATATGAAATGCGTAAAGCATAAAGTGAAACAATTGAAATTTGAATAAACTGAATGTAAATGAAATAAATGTGAATAAATTGGAAGTAAACCAATTAGATGTTAATAAAGAATGGATGTTAATAAGAGATGATAGTGTATAAATAAACTGTTGACATTGGATAATGTAAATTGATATACTTTGGATTAATTAGATGAATATTATTTGTTGGATGGTTTCTTTTGTTGCAAATCATTGTTATAACTGGTTTTTGGTTACATATGATTGCTATGTTGTGTATTGGTTCTTATACTTATGATTCGGATTAAGAATTCATGTTATATGGTCCTATTAAACTCATGAATGCTTTTTATATCTTTTTATATGCAACTAATATTCAAACTTGAGTTGAGATAGGTACATATGAAAACAGTTTCGATGTATATGCGATTCGACACGCTTTTGCTCGCTTTAATATGAGCGAACTCGCTCATATTAATAATAATAAGGTACATATCTCGGATTACATACCGTACTTTTATGTCTTTCCCTACGGGATGCCTCGTCATTGAGATGAGATATATATTCGTTATATATACGAGTGTATACGCACGTCTAGGTGGACCTGCATTTGATCGTCGAGCCATATTTTTATAGCGTAGCTATTAAAAAATAATGACGATAGAATTGGTGCAACGATCGCTTGCCACCTAAACATGTTCAAACCTCATGCTTTAATCATTTGATCCCACCTAAAGGATTTACAGATCATGGGCACTCTTTCGGCCATGCCCTCGATCACCGAATTCCATCCTCCCTGCATTAGAAATGCACCCATTGCCTCATGCTTTAGCACAATCCCTTGAAGGGCCTAGCTCACCATTTTTGTCCTTAAGAGTAACAGCTTGGATTTTAACTTAGTTATAATAACGCTGAAATAGAAAAAAAAGGGAGTTTAGTAAAGTGAAAATGTAGAACGTTGATTGTAAAAACTGGGACGGACGATGTGGAGTTCAGTAATAAATAGGAAAATAGCAACTTTGAAATACATTATAATTATCAGCTATTAGCACAGGCTTCCGAGAGCAAATAATATCATTCATTAAAAGGCTAAGTTTAGTTAGTAGAAAAAATTTAGAATCAGATATTAAATTGAAATTAGTTTCCTCTCTGCCAGATGCAGTTGGACAAAATGGAATATTACATGGAAACAATCAAGAACATTGAAATAGACTGAGCAAAAAGTGCAGGCCCAATCTTAGAAAGAAAAAATCTAAGGTTCATCAACACGTTGGATTTTCATTACAGAATAAAAAGTGCAGGCCTAATCTTAAAAAGCAATAGAAAATAGTAGCAAAACATTAAATTTGAGGCAGGGAGAATAAGAGTATGCAAAATAATGCAAAGCCAACAATAGCCTAACAAAGCCCATTTCAACGAGATGCATAAGACAGGTTATGAATGTTGAGTATTCTAATAACAATCTAAGTTAAAATCCCTTGAGGGGCCTAGCTCACCATTCCTTTAGTTAGATCCCTCAAGGGCAGCTCTTTTCTGTCCTCCAGTAAAGGCCATATAAATGAAATGTCCTCCATTTCCAGTTATGCAGCAGCAAGCTCTGCTAGCTCCCGTTTTGAAGGAGAGTCGTAGGTGCTAAAGTAGATGTAAATTACATTGTCTTTCTTATGTTAGTCGGACCAGGCCATACATTCATCGTCTTGAAGTAACATTGGCGGAGGAGCTAAGAGCACCATGGGTCCAATCGGAAGATATCTCTTCAATTTGGATTTGGATTCGAGGTCGATGAGGGGATCTAGTCCTTCATATATGTCTAAAATGACTACATCGGCTTTCAGGTAATCTTCAGCACTATTCTTCAGCAGTACTCATGTTGCGAGGAGTCCCATCACCTAATAAGGCAAAAGCATGGTTTCTTAAAATGAGATTCAAACAGTAAATTATATTATAAGTATTGTGCATTCAAATAATCTATATAGCCTCCATAGCACATTATCACCATAGTGTTCATGATGCTCCAACTCTGATCTTTAAATCACACAAAATTACTATTGGTTAAAATATTTTGAATATCTAATGTTCATTTATGAATCTGTATAATTTGGGATTAAGGTTACGAACTTGCTTATTTCAAGTGTTGTGCTATTTTACCATATAATGCTCATTGCTGCAGTATAAATCTTAAAACAACAGCAGTTGTTTAGTCTATTTTGTGGATAATTATGTAAATGAATTGGCTGTTTTGATTTAGAAAGTTGCCAAATCAACTTTTAAAATAAACAAAAAAACATGTAATGGTATACTATAAGCAAAGTTACCTTACATTGCCCAATCTACATGCGCCGTTAGCCGTGTCTATATTAGAAGTATTTCACTTTGATGATGCATTGTCCCAATCATCTACCTCTCTAATGAATAACCACTATTTTCAATTATTACAAGCATATACTATTGATTTAGCTAGAACTGGAAAATTTATTTAGAGTACAATCTCATATGTATATGTGTGTATACAAATGTATACATATATATACATATACACAAAAAGAAGCCCAACGTCATTTTGCACGATAGCTGAACATGTAAGTCTGGTTGATTCTTAACATAAGTTATTCAAATGTGTATGTGTATACATACATACCTACAATTTATTTACTTTTTTATGTGCTATAATCGAACATTTTTCAAGAAAGTTCTCCTGTTTGATCTCTTTCAACCTTTTATTATCCTCTTCCAAATTCTATACACAAAACCAAGAAGTCAACAAACCATTTGCAGATCAAGCACCATTATGATTTGTATGTTATTTGTACTTGAATTAAATTATAGTGATGTTCGTAAGCGAAGTATTAAAATCAATGACTAGATCATCACTATTCTCCTAGTACAGAACAAAAGTGTTCACATTTTTTATATAATATAAATTCATTCATCACACTTATAATCATCAGCTAAACATACAACATTTGGTGAACCTTGGATGTTTATACTAAAAAATATGTAAGGGCTAATTTAAATTAATCAGTCATCCACATAAACCTATGAACAATGTCATCTCACTTCAAATATATATGGTGTAAGTTGATGAATAGAGCAAGTTTCATTGCAAAGTAAAGCAATCAATATTATCCATCAAAATAAATTCAAACAAAATAAGAAAATTGCCCAAACTTATCAATCAATATCAGCAGACTAAAAACTAACATGAAATTTAGTTACAACACATGAATCGTTAAGGAACCAAAAATTTACTCAAAATATGAAGTATCAAAATTTTGTGCTTAATTCATAATCACCATTGGTGATGCGAAGGAGAGGAAGTCAATTTTGTTTTTTTTCTTTAGTTAATGAGAAGGGATAATTAATTGTTTTCTTAAGTATTGGGATGATTTTGCAAGGATACAGAAGCATGATACATTGAAAATGTAAAGGGGGTGTTCTGGGAATATTGAAAAGACACGGTGGAATTCTATTGAATGGATTCTCTCTATTAATATTAGAGATTAAAATACCAAACCAAAACGAAGAACAAAAAGTTACATAATAAGAATTGCATATATAATTTTATCATTTAAAATGTGCACCATGCACTTCAATAATCTATGGTTTATTATTGTTAATGGATGGTTGAATTAAAATTAATTATAAGACAACTATTTTTATTTATTCAATATATGTTATGGAAATTTGCTTAACGTTAACAGAAACAACTTAGGTGATTATCCAACTTTGGACTTAAATGCTATATAAATCAAAACATGAGACATGATTGATTTACCATTGTCAAAATAAGAATTGCTCAATAACCTACCAATAGTTTTGATGAATACTATTTTTCATCCGCTTTGATAGGTAAAGATAGAATGTAGGTACATGTGAAATTTAAGTAAACGATATTGAAACATACATTCAATAATAATTAAGTGCTAACGTCGTATTGTGTGATAAGATTGGCAAAACAATAAGATTGATGACCTATAATACTTGATTTGCACTTGTATTATAACCAATCGGCCCAACTCTGTAATACTGACAATTGTGATTCTTTCATAGAAAAAATGATATTCATAGCAATCATCTATGAGCAGAAATATAGCAATAAGAAATTAAGATTGAGTTTATATGAAGATTCATAAAAAAAATGATCACCATTCATTTAGAATAACATTAAGAGGTTTAGCTTGCATACATTTTTGTAAAAATATAATAACTAATATATGCAAAGCTATAAAGTACTTGACCATTTACTTTTGATCCCTACGGAAATGTGTTTTCACATTCTCATAGGCTCACCAAAATCAATGTTCCCTCTAATATTTTCAAAACTCTTGCATCCAATATTAGACAAATAAAGAAAGCCAATTTTTCTCTAGCAAATCAAGCAGCAGTGTTAAATGGTCCCTCATTCCGACTCCCGACCTTTTGTATGTTATGTTTCTATATGAACTAAATAATGCGAGTTCATCATTCAAAACATGTATGTTTAGTGGATGTTTTTGACTAATCAATTCATATAATGCAGTTAGAACCTTCACCGATGCAGTCACATATGTCCATAAAGGATACTAAATTTTATTATGGATTACGGTTCTTCTAACGTTCTTGGATAATTACATGTGATAAAAAACATTGGGAAAATTATATTGTGCTTGGATACTTGCAGGTGATGAAAAACATTGAGTAAAGTAAATTTATTGCAACTACAGACATTAAGCACAAATTTAAATAACTATTCCCTACACATTATATAACTTACATATAATCAAGCCAAGCTTAAAATAGATAGATATGTTTTAATCTTAGATAATTAACAATTGGCATACAAAAAACTTCCCAAATTCATTATCATGTAGAGGCACTGTTATGATGAATATAGGGCCATCATTTCAAATATAATTGGAATAGATCTATTTGTCGTATTAATGCTGAATATCATCTTGTAAGTTACTCATAAAGCATCATTGCTAAAGCATCATGCTCACGTAGGGTTCCAAACATGATAGGTGCATATATTTTACATTGTGATATATCGTAGTTGTATACAAACTCATCATTAGTATATGCAAAAAAAAACAACTTCATAAACTTACAACATAAGCCGCCTTCTTCAAATCCATCTCCTCTTTGTCCAAATCTTGCAAAGCAAGCATCTTCACATGCCCTGCTTCAAACTCTTTATCACCTCGGTGCTAGCAAGCACCACCGCAATAGTACTAGTACTCAAAATCTCATAAGAAAGCGCAAACCGCCGTAGTATCCTACCATCCTTAGAATTCGACTCATCGCCCGGACTCGTAATCACCATTAACTGTATTTTCCCACTCGACACTACATCCCTTGAATCGAGCCTTCCCTCGAGCAACTCCAGAACCCTTTCAACTTCTATCACTTCGAGGTCGATGACGTAGGCTGTTCCTGAAGATCAAAAATCTAAGTTTAATCGTAGCCGATAAAAAAAATCTTCTGGAAGACATTAGATATGGAAGGGGAGAAAATCGGTTTAGGATTTTTTGTACTCGGTAAGGCAAGAGAAATTGGGCTCTCTTTTTTTATTTGGAAAGACGAATAGAAGAGAGATACAGAGGGTAATTCGGGAAGTTCAAAAGGACACTGTAGAATTTAGTTGATGGAGTTTCTTTTATTAGTAGCAAAGATTGTATTGTAAATTTCCGATCGAGCCGTGAAAAGGAAACGCTGCCGAAATTTTCCGTAAATTCTGGTGTTAGAAAAATTTTGAGACTTTAAATTTTATAACTTGTTTACAAATAAGCCGATATCAGAGTGGCGCAGTGGAAGCATGGTAGAGGTTTTGCAAAATAGATTTTATGTTTTGTGTATTGATTATTTTGAATAAAAATATATCAAATGTTAGATTCCTTACTTAATTCCTTCTCGAGGACAAAAAGTTTTGAGTGGGGGAGATTGTAACGACCCATACTTTTAAATATTTTAAATTATTAAATTTAATATAATTATTAAACAAAAATGGATAGAAATAAATATTTAATGATTTATTAATGTAATTTATTGGATATGAACTTAGATAAAATTTTGAATAACAAAATTCAATAAGATAAAAGATGATAACTTATATTAGAAAGTAAATTAAATGATATTGAAGTGTAAGTAATTGATAACAGAAATTGAAATAATCAATGTTAAGTTAATAAAGAATCGAATGGATGTTTATTCAAAGTAAAAGCATAAGTTTATTTATAGGAAATTGTATTTTGATATGTATAAATTTCAGAAATAAAAAAACATTTATTTCGTAAGAAATGAATAGCTTTTGTTGTATACAATAATTGCAAAGATGTTAAATTATTGTCAAATGAAAGTAGTTGTTTTATTATTTGAATTCGTTTTAAAAGAAAATTTTATAAGTAAATAACTTATATTTCAAATATAGTGATTTATTTGACAATTTAATTGTTATATTTAATATTGGGAATTATTTAAATAATTGAATCTTGAATTTAATATGAATGAAAATGATTTCAAAAGTTGATTTAAATTCTATTTAAATTTGAACGGAGTTAGTGAACTTTTAATTTGGATTTTATAAGTGATTAAATTGATTTTGGAGATTATTCGTTTTAATTAATGTGTAAAAATAGTCTTTTTGAGCACTGTCTTGGATTTCGACGAAACTAGTTTTATCAGATCTGTAATAGTGAATTGTTATAGGATTTCTAATTTCGTAGAGATCGGACTTATCGTTTGGTCGTGTGAGCTTGAAATGCATAGAATTTATTTTCAGAACTTTAATTAAAATAATTTGATTTTGAAAAGCTATCTTCCGAATATAATGGAATTGGCTCCCGATATATGTTCCATTGTGTTCGAAATAGGGGTATAACATATAGAACGCCAGGCGGCACGCTTCGTTTGGAGTTCGAAATTTTATCGGATGAATAGTGCTATGAATTTTTTTCCGTATAAAGTTATCCTTCCTTTCAATTGCTAACTAAAAATCCTAGGAAGAACATAGCCCGCCATTTTCATATGGCCAAATCCAACGGCCACCACAAATCGCGATCACCACAGGCTGATTTCGGCGACGACTCCAACTACAACGATGATCGGCTAGGGGAGATGAAGGTGTTGTACGGTTGGATCGAGTTGATTGGGGATGAGGAGACGGGTGGAAGCTTGCAATTGCGAGCAGCATTTTGGGGTTCGCTGTCGCGATTTGCACGTACGCGCGCGTGCTATAGCGGCGAGGCGGAGGTGGCGCTGGGGTGGCGCGAGCAAGATGGTGGTGTCGACGCGTTCGATCGAGCATTGCCCTAAAAAAAATAGTCAAGCTCGGCCTGGTTTCGTTCTTGAGTAGTAAGGAAGGAGGGAAGGTTATTATTTAAACGTTTAATTTAATTAAGTTAATTATAATTAATTATATCGTTACACTAATTACTGAATAACTTTTTCATACGAGGTCGCATTCGAACGAAACAAGTTGCATTGGATTCGTATCGAAGTCATTTACGACATGGAGTTGAATTGGAATTTGTTTGACTCTGGAAAATTTCCAGTTTCGAATAAAGGTGAGTGATTAAACCCGCTCACGAATACTAAAATATTTCTGATGTTCATTAAATTGAAATCATGAAGTGATTTAATTTTATTGATTGTTGTTTGGTCATTTAACTGACATGGAAGTCGACATAGAAATTGACATGTTAGAAATTTTGAATTAACAGTTAAATTGAAATTGGAATTAAACTGCTAGTTAAACTCTTGATATTGATAACTAGTTAATGTTAGTCCATGAGATGATGGTTTTGATGACAACAACCTTAGAATAGATTATAAAATATAAATACTAACATTACAAGTTTAGATATATATGTATTTGCAGGATCTAACCATGCAGGTATCAAGAATGAAGACTGTACAGTATAGAGATTCAAGATATAGAGATAGAAGACTCATGAGTATCAAGATTATCAAGAGTTCAAGAGTTCAAGGTTAAGTCTGTTTTATTAGGAATATTTGTTAAAACTCGTAGAAAAGCACTGGCATCTTAATATCCAATTTATTCGTGGAATGGAATCCACTTCGAGCCTGTTAAACGGATGGAACCCTAAGTAGGATGGAACCTACGAAAATCTAGTGGGACATTGTTTTGTATCCACTAATTTTAATTCAAATGATTTTACAAAATTATCTTGTTTTCAAAATGATTTCAAAACTTTCCTTTTAAAAGATTCAAAACTCTCTATCCTGATTTTAAATAATTTTAGCCTCAAAACATCTTTAATTTCAAAGTCAAATTACTCTTGATTTTAAATGTCTTTTCAAATAATATATTTAACTTTTAATATTTATACTTAGATTTAAATATAAAATTATAGTTAAATTATGTATATACTGTTCTTTATATTTACTTATGAATTTCAACTATATTCAAGTATATTTATAAAGTTTTAAATAGTTTTTATATAAGATAAATATTTTTTTTATAGATATTCAAAATATCAATTTTGGCTGAGGGATGTCGACATGCCCCTAGGTACTATGTCGACATAGTGACAGTTGAAGTTCAAATTCAAATTTCAAAAGAAATGTCTATTCGCCATAACTCTTCATGAATGGTCATGGCTGTTGATTTTCTATAAATAGGGTCAGTTTCAACGAATTTTTAATCACTTTTTTCTGATTTTCACTCCTCTTCTTCCACATTTCTTAATACAAAATCATACCATTACTCTGCCGAAATCAACATCGAATCATACTCGATTACTTCTAGTTTGATTCTACATCACTATCTCTACAAGGTTCTCAGTGCTATTCAGAGTTATAGACTTCTTTGTAATATATTAGCGAGAAAAGGTGTGATTGTAGCCTTGGAAATCAATCAAGCGAGAAAAGGTGTGATTGTAGCCTTGGAAATCAATTGGGTGAACTTGTTGCCCCGAAAATCAAGTATCTCTACCCAGAGGATTGTTATTCTGGAGGGTGTACCTCGTAGCCTTGAAATCGAGGGTTGTAATTGTTGAATTGTTGTTGAAAGGAAATCCGTACTTGTGTTGCGGGACTGGATGTAGGGTAATTCCGAACCAGTATAAAATCCGGTGTGTTCTTTCCTTTACTGCTTTTACTTTATATTTGCATTTGTGTTTGATTATGTGTTCATATCTGTGTCTGATTAGTGTATACATTGTTAACAAAGTAAGATAAACTCAAAAAGATTAACAAATTTCTTAAAACACTATTCACCCCCCCCCTCTAGTGTTAATTCTAGCCTTAAGATCCTTAATCCGCATTTCTCACAGTTAACTATTATGATTTATTGGATGATTTGGATGTTGATTGAGACTGAATGCTATTGGTTGATCTATTAGATGATCGGATGTTTATTTATTTTATATATATCCTGTTATCACCCTATATATTATTTGACAGCATATAAACTGTTATTTCAATTATATTCGAATAAATTAAGAAATAGGTTGAAATGATATAGACCTATAACACTTTGATTTGGATTGAAATGATATATATCCATTCCTTAAATTAAAATCGAAATAACTGATCAGTTGGCCATAGGATAGAAAATTATATACAGACATCGGATTGGTTAAATTAAATGGTTTTAAATTCTTGAATTTGAATCTATTTAAATAATTTCGTTTAAATAAAAAACAAATTTATAAAGATTGAATTATTTTTAAATTTGAGCTTGGAAATGTTGAAGGTGAAATTTGTAATTGTTTAAAGAATTTAATTTGGAATTTGAAGTTATAAATGATATATGACTTGAATTATGGGAATTGAATTGCTTTAAATGTTTGAACTTTATTCGAACTTTGGAAATTTATCTTGGTTAAAGTAACTTAGATTGATATTTCAAAAATTGGGCTTGGAATTGAAATATTCGAAATTGAAGTAATTTAAAGATTTGAACCTTAAATTGAACATTGAAGTTTAATTTGATTTAAGTGATTTAAATTAGTAAATTGAAATTGGACATGAAATTTATATAAATTGAAATGGTTTAAAATAAGAATTGAATTGAAATTTAAACCATTGAATCGAATTTGAAGCTAAAAATGAACGTTTTGAAATTGAATTTAATTCGAATTGAAATTGAAATCGAAATCGGAGTTGGTTTGAATTTAAATCGAAATTGAGTCAATTGAATTGAAAGATTTGAAATTGAATCAGTTTGATTAAAATTTGGATCTGAATCCAGATTTATTGGAAATGGAAAGAAACGGTTTTAAATATGAAACTAATTTCACTATAAACTATTTTACTATAAACTGTTTTTAAATTCATCTTTTTAAATTTTCAAACCATTTTAATATATAAACCATTTTCCAGACTCAAACTATTTTAGATATCAAACTATTTTAATCTCTAAAATATTTTAAAATATAAACTATTTTAACTATTTAAAACTATTCAAACTATTTTTCTAAAAATTCAAACTGGTCAAAGGGAGGAACTGTTTATATTTAAATCGTAGATTTAAACACGAATTTGGTTAAAATGAAGTTATAACCTAAGTTTAAATTCGAAACGATTTTGGAAGTGAAATTGAGATATTGGTGTGAAAATGATTTTCAAGTGAAATTGACATATTTTGAGTAAATATTATATTTTGAATGAAATGATATTTTGAAGTGAATGTGACATGTTGAAGTAAATATGATATTTTGAAGCGAATATGATATTTTGATATCAAGTAATGATTCACCTTTGAAATGTAAAAGAACTGACCGGTGTGTAAAACGACGTTTGGTTGTTAAGTAGACCGGGGCCGATTATTGGCATACTCTCTGTCAATGTTGGAACCACTTTAATAACTGTGTACGTAGAGGAGACTCCAGAATGAAGTGGTTGGAATTGATGCATGTTTGCTGGATTTGAAAAAAGAGAACGATGATGGATAGCTCGACACTTGTGTCAGTTTGAAATGACTAAAACATGATGGCTTGAACCAGGCCAAGTGGGCTAGCTACCCCTAGCGGACGCATGTTCTTCAATTTTTCTTGTGGACTCGGTCCATTCTATTACCTTTGTTGATTTCGATTGGTGCACCTCGATTTGGGATAACCTCCCTTTGACTCAATTGGGACGGGTGGACACGGTGGGCGGTCATTGCGGCGATGCGTTACTACTAGCTTGGCGACTCAAACTGGTAGCATACTACCTTAGGCATTTCTTCACATGCCTTGTCATACTTTTATCCTTATACGAGACCACTACGAGTTTGGTTTAGTGTTGTCGTATCACGGCTCATCCCTATCCCCGACGTTCTACTGGGGTGTTATATGCAAATTGTACGCCAATGCTTAAAAAGGCGTTAAGAGAGATTAATGTAAAGCCTTAACGCTAGGAAAAATATTTATTTTATTGATTAGACATTACATATATAGCTTATTCTACTATATATAGATATTTTGATGGATCCTTAAGAGATGGAAAATCTCGTAACATCTCTTGAGTTATGGCACACACTTTATACACGTGATAGGAGATGTAAAACCCCGTAAAAATCTCAGACGCTATTACACTTCTGTTATATGTGATATTGATTTGACTTACATAAGGATATTCTAATTTTGACCCGAGTGTATTGCTTTACTTTATGCTCGGGTCAGCCCTGAGTTTTCAGTGCATTGAAGATCATTATTCTGGAGGACGAAGACGAAGATTTGGTATATTATATTATTAGTATTATTCCCCTACATCATGTTGTTCCGCTTCATTGTTTTATTTTGTCTCTGTTGCATCTATAACTTAGATTGATGTTGTAAAAGTATAATCAAATGTATAGTGTAAACAACTTCATGAACTGTTTATTTGATTATTATATTTTATCATTCCACTGTGAGATTCTGTGTTTGTTTCCTTATTTTCTTATTTTTCTTAATTAACCCCATTGATTATCTGTGTTTCAGATTGTTTTGAGTTGGACATGTGCAATTTATTTTCAACTTAAACGTCCCGAAATGTGGGTCGTCATATTTTTACATACTGTCACTTCCACTGAATAGTAAGATTTATATTTGCTAACCCATCAACTTTTCCTATGCTAACGTGTGGCGTTTCAAAAATTAAAAACTTTCTCTTTTTCGTTCAAAATCATTTTCAATTAAAATTTCGAAATAGTTCAAAATTTTTGAAAATAAAAACTCATTTAGAAAAGTATTTATTTTAAAAATCAAAGAATTTTGAACAAAATTTTCAAAATTATTTATTTTTAACTTTTCAAACCAAATCAAACCACATCCAATGCAATCGGGATTCAGTCAATGGGTAGCGTCTATGATTGACCTTAGCCTATTACACGGTAAATTCTCAAATTTCAAAATTTATTTTGTTTATTTTAGAACAGTCGGCACACAACTACATTTATAAATTTTAGCCTCTAAGGCATAGGATAGTGATCCATGGTTTTTCAATAACATTTGTATGTCCTTTGCTTGCAAAATTTATCTCCCTAAAATTTTAATACATTTTGGGACCTTAACTTTGTTTACTTTTAGCAGCTAATTTAATAAATTTTCTAATTTATTTTATAAACTTCTAGTTTTCTTATTTATTAAGTTCCAAAAGTCAATGTTAGCAATTTAAAAAAGATCCTTTCCTTTAATCCTTTTCACGACAAAGATTTTACCTAAAAAGTAGGGTTTTTAACTCAAATCATTTATTAAGTTTCGCATTCCAAAAACTCAATTTTTATACCAAACCATTTTTCAAAAATTCACTTTATAGTGTCTTAAAAACATCTTTTATAATTTGAAGCAATAAAAACTGGAGTAGATAAAGACAACTTCCATTCTATTTTTTTTCACCCATCGCTCTTGCTATTTCCATGTTCAACCTTAGCGGAGATTCTGGTAACATACAACGGGGACATTTAAAAGGTATGCGCAATTACTGAACATATTTATGGAAACTATCCATTTTTTCTTTAACTTTCTATATTGTTTCTAATTACTAAACATTATTTTATATAAATTTCTAACATTATTTCTATTTATATTTCATAATGTTACTACTATTTAACTTTCATCTACCTAAACTATTCTTATTTAAATTGCTTCTCTATATATAGCGTTTTCTTCGTATTTTCCTTATAATGGTACACACTTTCTTTCTTCATATTCAGGCGTCTTTACCTTTCTATTCTCTTTACCCCATTTAAAATTAGTATCACTTTCTATTGTCCACCCTTTAAAAGAATTTTAAAACTTCGAATTTTTAAAGTCAGAAGAATCGCCGACCTATACATACGCTCTATTTTCTATTTATTTCAAAGGAAATGCCTCTTTATTAAAACCATTTTTAACTGAAATTTTTGATCTAAATAGTTTTAATCATCACTAGAAATTATATTAAACACAAAGGTATTTTTATATGACGAATTTTTTTAGTATCTACTCACTTTTCAAAAATAGTTTTTTTTTCTACTTTTAAATAAACACTTTGAAAACTTTTTCAAATAATTTAAGGAAATTCAAAAACTTTTTATTAAATTCTTTTATATCGGATCAGACACAAAATGAGTTTTATTTATCCCTTCTTTTGGACTTTTCTTCTTTTCCACTTACTTTCTAATTTATCTTCTTTCAGAATATATTAAAAATCTGGTTATCATCTTGAACTGATTACTACACACCTTCCTTTGGAAACTGGCCCAATTCTCACTTTCAGATATTTGCAACTTATAGATTCTTTATTTCCCATTCATCTGGATCTAACGTACATCAACAATCGATAGTCCTATGGGAATCCACAACCATAGGACAATCTAAGACCAATAAGGGAGTCAAGTACCATCCATCGTCAGGGACCCTTCTGTATATCACGCTCATGCTCTTCTTAAGTCAATGCCTTTCAATACGACCTACCCTCCTTGGGGTGATTGGGATGGGCATATATTTTTAACTCTATATATTATTCTAACTCATAGTTGCCTTATCCATTTATTTAGAATATGGTCACAACTACTTCTAAAGTTGAAATTTATAGAGTTAAGCATATAATTTATACATTTATAGGTAAAAATATAAATACGTTCACTCAACGTATTCTAATTCTTATGATTGATTAACCCAAGCTCTAATACCAAATGCAATAACCCACACCTTAGTGGGTCTGAATTTTTGCTAAATCAAGAACTCAAATCCACTAGAGTATGAATCCTTGATGTTGGTATCCTATAATAAACAAAAGTGTATCAGAGATTTATCGATAAGAACTCATAGTAGAACAATGATGTATAATGAAACATGTATGTATATACATACACACACTAACTATAACACCCATAAAAATTAATAAGAAATAAATAAAATAGATAAATTAATTAAATAAGATAAGCTAACTTTTTTCTAAAGTCGGAATTTGACCACTAAAGTTATGTCGCTGTGTTCATGGAGAAATTCTAATCAATTTCCATATATAATGTTCCGAAAACGGAGCTCAAACGAAAAAAGCTGGGACATTTAAAGTTTTTGGATCTAAAATAATTTAAATAGAATTCAAATTCAAATACTTAAATAATTCTCAAATTTGAAAAATTCAAAAGGTAACAATAGTTAGACTTGGGGGTTAAGTAATCGTTAAAACTAACATTAACATTAAAGGGGTAATAAAGGAATGAAATAAATAAATCAACGGGCATTAAAACATTCCCAAAATAGCTTCATCGGTCGACCGGTAAATGTTGTAGGTAGCAGGGGTGTCTACATTTGAACGTACCGGATTTTATTATTTTAAATCGACTTAAATCCGACAATTCTGGTGCATTCTAACCACTATAAATAAAAGCCTAGCCCCCTCACTTTTATTCAAAAATTATTTTAGAGAATAGTGAAGCTCTGTCAGTCTCCCTCTCTCTTCAAAGGTTCAGAAAAGTCCTTTAGGGTTTGAAGTAACAGATTCTAGATGTTTATTATTTTATTTTCTAATTCTATTCTCCTCCAATTTCTTAATTTCTGAATCTAATCTATACATATAAATCCCTTGTTTTATATATCTAAAAGGGGAGATTTAAAAGGGATTATTAAAGGTGTGACAAATTCAAAAAGAGGAAGAGCTACGGACCTATTATGAGTGGAAATCTTAGTCTTCCTATTTTAGTAATTGAATAGTGTAGTTTGAGATTTGATATATGCCTTGAGGAATTTGGTTTATGAAAACATCACATTAAAACCCCTAAAATTCCCTCCAAAGCGAAATATCAATTCTTAGGTTGGAATCTTAATTGTTTTAAATTGAAATAATGGAATTTGTGTAGATTTTACAATTTCAATGTTTTACCTTCTATTCCACTTCTTATCTTTTTCGTTTGATCTGATTAGGTTTTGATTAGAAAATGGTATGTAAGGTACGAATTCTTATTCATAGTTTGCACTGTCTATTTCCACAATTTGAATCGAAATTCCCTTTATCTAATTTCATGTCAAAAGAAGTTGAATAGAGCATAAAAGTATTTAAATTGTAAGTTTCTTATATTGATTTATTCAATTGTTTAGTATCAAATAAATTGGGTTTGGATTCTACTTTATACAAGTCCGTTGATTGAATTATGGATATTGGATTTATGGTATACTCATTAACATGGAAATGATAATTGTACTATTTTTCAAAATTTGACATTTAGATGCTAGTTTAGGGCGTAGTCTTTACACGTGTAGAAATTTTTTAGGTGCATATATACATATACATATACATATATATATTAGCGTAAATAATGTATAATTATAACGTATTAATTACGTAGTTAATAGGTTATTAATTATTATTGAATCCCTCTTAGGAAAGCAATTAATTGTAGAGGCAAAATAAGAAGTTTTCTTATAAGGCCTTAATAATGGATACCGTGAGATATATGATAATATGTTAAGAGAGTGTTATAAATTATAACTAAGTTATAGGGACATGAGGTCATTCAAAAGCACATAGAAGTGTGTGCCGCTAATTTAGCTACCAGTAGTGTGACTTTGGGCTAATGCGAGACATCGTATATAATAAGTTATTATGGATGATTCGAGGTTAGTCTCAAATGCTATTGGGTAAATTTGCCCAACTAATCTGACTACCAGTACCTATGAATGGTCGGACTAATGTGAGACGTCACTATGGGGCATGGGTCATAATATGAAGGACTAATTCAGGGATTGAAGGTATTAACCGGCTGTGTGAGGGCCCGCCTCTTCCTTACGTAGGATGTAGTAAATGGTCGGGTTAAGGTTAAATTTTAGAATGGTAGTGGATATCTTGAAAGGGCATGCTTCAATATGAAGTATTAAGTGACCGGAAAGATTCTATGCAATGTTAGCTAGATAAGTACCAGGGAGGAGTCCGCATTAGAATAAGTATTAATGACGAAGGACCTGTCTTAAATAAGGTATCAAATGGTCAAAGTCTGCCTGATTTCTATTAAACAGGTACTAAGTGGCTTGTGTGCTATCTTTTACATTGATAGGACATTACTGATTATAGATATGGGTTATTGGATTGTAAGAGTAACAATTATGGAATTGGAATTGGGAAAGCCTTAAGGCTTAAAGTTGGAAAGACTTAGAATAAAGTTAATATACGGAAGGCATATTCCTATTTAAATTATACAGCCCAAGTACTATTATAGTAAGGCTCGAGATTTTATTCACTAGACACATGTGTTAGTTTGCGGAAATAAGGATCTTAATGCTAATTTAACATTAGAGGGGGGTGAATAGTGTTTAATAATTTTATGAATCGTTTTGAATTCTTTTAAGATAATTGTTTGAACAATGCAAATTGACAATTATAGATTCAAACATAGATAGATATAAATGCAGTAAAAGTGAAAAGTAAAGAGTTGGAGAGATCACAGCGGGATTTTTATACTAGTTCAGGGTTACCCTACATCCAGTCCCGTAAAATTTCACGTGTAGATTTCTTTTCAAATATCAAAGTTTATATAATCTCGGTTTCAAGGCTATGAGACACAGCCTCCATATTTTCCAAGCTTTGGGTATACTCATTGGATTCCGACGGGACACCAACATGCCCATTTGGATTCAAACGGGACACCAAGCTTACCAACTTGATTCAAATGGGACACAAGCATATCCACTTGGATTTTAGGGACACCAAGCACAACCAAGAGTATTTAAGTATGATTTGATATGGTTTACAAAATCAATATCTTGATCTTGAATACAAATAATCCTATAGTCTCTAGAAATAGCACTTTGATCTTGATTTGAGTAAGAGAGATGAGAGAGTAAATAGTAGAGAGTCAAAATAATAGAGTTTGAATTTGATTTCGATTGAATTTAAGAAGATCTTAAGTAGAATTTCTTTTAGAAATCATGAGAGTGGAAGAGGAGAGAAATTATGAACAAAAGTAGTTCTATAAATTCGTTGAGAGAACCCCTATTTATGAGATACATCAGTCATGTCCATTCGTGAAGAGATACGATGAAAAAACACTTCCATTTCGAAATTTGAATTTTGAAAATTCAGACTATATGTCGACATATAGGGTCTATGTATGTCGACACCCTTTGTAATTTTGAAAAAAAAACTGTTTTGAAAATATTAAATTTTGTAAAATATTTTGATACTTCATAAAATCATTTAAGCATAGTTTATACACATTTTAACCAAAATAAAAATTATGAAAACTTTGTAAAATAATTTTAAAATATTTTAATATATAAAGGGTTTAAATATGAATATCATATACAAAAATAATATATATATATATATAAGTATATAAGTATAAGTAACTATATATTGAAATCAAGTATTGACGAATATCAAAATACATTTTATTTAGAAAACATAAAACTAAAAACCATATCTAAATATATTAAAAGTATATTATTATAAAATACTTTAATTACTTAAAATATAATAAAATTGTAAATAATTAAATAGATAAGAATCATTTGAAAAACTTTTTAAAAGGATGTTTTGAAAAATCATTTTGAAAACCGGGATATTTGAAAAATCATTTAAAAATCAGAGAATGGATTTTTTTTAAACCTTTTTGAAAATAGAAAGAGATGAAAGAAGTGCAACCGGGAACCTTAACAAAAGAATCTATGACTCTAAGCCTTATCTTGATATCTTGAATCTTCAAACTCATGAGTCTTCAATCTCTAACTCTTGAATCTTTATATCAACCTCTTGAGTTTGCTCTTAATATTGTACAGTCTTCTTAATCAACACATATCTAATATCCTGCACTATATAATATATATAACTTGATAAAACATTAGTATCTATATTTTATATGATCTCATATGGTTGTTGTCATCAAAACCAATACCTAAGGTACTAACAATCTCCCCCCTTTTGATGATGACAACCATGTATATAAAATATGATATAACTCCCCTTGAGTTACAAACCCCACCCCCCCACCCTCCCCCCCCCGAATCTATGCTGGATATTTTATATATTTATCCCCCTTTGTCATCAACAAAAATATAACCAAAATCCCCTCAATTAAAGTACTACATGATATATGTAACGACCCAGAATTTCTGATAATTAAAATTTGAATATTTAATTGATTTTAAATATTTATGAGTAGAATTAATAAGTCGAATAATTTATTTTTCGAATATTGGATTAAATTTGATAATTAAATCGATAATTTAATAGTTGAAATTGCAGAAATAATTGAAAATCGAGTTTAAAATGATTAAAATTTATTTGGGAAATTTTATTTAATCATACTGGAGTTATAGTGCTGTTATAGAACTTTTAAAATTGAATTTAGAATTAATTTATAAAAATTGAATATTTTAATATTTAAACGACTAGTGAAAATAGCCAATTTTCGAACAGTCTCAGAATTGAACGAAACCAGTTCCATTGGATCCGTAATAGTTTGTTATTATCAGATTTCAATTTTCGTAGCAATCGGAGTTGTCGTTTAACCGTGGCAGCTCGAAACGCATCGAAATTGTTTTAATATTAATTTGGCGAGTTAAAATAGTCATTTTTCAAAAAGTCTCGGATTTCGACGAAACTAGTTTCATCGGATCCGTAATGTGATATTATTGTAAGATTTCATATTTTAAGTCAATCGGATGTACCGTTTGTCCGGGGCAAGCAAAAACGCATCGAAATCGGTTTGAATCGGTTTAATTTAAAATCGATCGTTTTTCTCCGTAACTCGCACAGATGACCGAATTAGCTCCCGAAACATGTTTCATTGTGTTCGAAACGTGGGGTAAACCTTAAAAACGCCAGCCGGCACGCTTCGTTTGGAGTTCGGAAAATTTCGATGAATAGTAAATTGGGCAATTTTCTATATAAGCACCTCAATTCTTCAATTTGCAAACAAAGGAAACCAAACCCCTAATTTCTGAGCCAGCCGCCACCTTCTACTGTTAATGGCCAGAAATGCTCGATTTTCTTTCCTCTTTTCCTTCCAATCCATAAACATATAGCCAAAGTTGTCAACTGCAAACTTGAAGAGGATGAAGAGATCTTTAATCTCAACGGTGGAGATTGGAAATGAAGCAACGGATTGACGGCAATTGGAGCTGGAAGGCACTGCATTCATGCACGCATTTCATGGTCAGGTCAGGGCCGAGCTCTATGGGGTTGTGGCCGATGGTGGCTCTCGAGCGGGGCTTCGCAACGGTGGTCGCCGATCATCTCCAGGAGGCTCGTGGTGGTGGCGATGTCAAACCCTAGAAGGTGGCCTATGGGTTGCAATGTGATATTCATGTACGTGAATTAGAGGAAGGGGGAAGAAGGCGGGCACGCTTCAGATCTGAGGTAAAAAGAATGGACGACTGTGATGGAGCCAGGGTTTAAAAATAAAAAGAAAATGTATATTATTTATATTAAAAATCGTTCAAAACTTTAAACTATCATAACTTCTTCATACGAGGTCCGTTTTTGACGAAATTTTTTGCGTTGGAATCATATTGACGAGCACTACACTATGGAGCTGGTTTGGAATGAATTGGAGTCAGTGAAAATTTCGGGTAGAATTAAACGTCCGTTTAATTTTATTCGAAATAAACGCTGAAACTAAACCGAAATCAAGGTGAGAATTTCTCACTCAATCGAACATATTCGATTTATATTTTAAATAGTTAGATTTAAAATTGTTGATTGTAACGACCCAGAATTTTGACCAAATTAAATTGAGAATATTTAATTAATTTTAAATATTTGAACGATGATTTAATTTGAATCCCCAATTTAAATTTGAATTTGGCGATTAAATTTTAAAATTTAATCGGTTGAATGCTAAATAAAAATTTGAATCTTCAATTTAAAGTTGAAGAAAAATATTTCGAAAGCTTTTAAAATTTATATTGATAATACTGAAGATAACGGAAGCTTCAGAATCTGATTTCAAACTATTCTGTTCAGTTTTGAATTATATTGTTCGAACCGATATTTAAAAATAGTCATTTTTCAAATAGTCTCGGAATTCGACGAAACTAGTTCCATTGGGTTCGTAATATTGAATTATTGTCGGATTTCCAATTTCGTATCGTTCGGAGTTGTTGGGTGAGAATACGACACATAAAACGCGTTGAAATTGGTACCGGAACAAAATGAATTTAAAGTTAAATTTTAAAATTTGAGCAAAGGACAGCATCCCAAAAATCACGCCTGAAATCGTGGGAAAAGAAAATTCGTGCAGGCACGATACACTCCCTTGTTTCAGCCTGGAATCGCGCTTCCCACCTTAACTCACGCCGAAGAAAAATCACGCAACCCACACTTCGTTTAATTTTAAATTATCTCATTCCCCTTTCCCTCATTCCTCAATTCAAACGAATTCAAAGAAAAATGGCGACTGGCGTTCGAGCGAGATTTGGGGTTCGCACGCGAATAGGGTTGACAGACTCGTAGTTCGTCGCAATCTCGTCTGAGATTTGGGAAGAGGGTTTCGCGCCAGGAAGGGGGGATTCGCGACTGGCAAACGCGCGCACTCGCGTAGGGTCTCGCTTGGTTCTCGACGAGGGAGGCACTCGAGCTCGAGCTCGCGACCACGGCGACGAAATTGGCAAGTCAATCGAGGCGATGTCGAGGCCGAAGTCAAGTAGTAGAATGACGTCGACTGGGAATCTCGATTTGATCGGGGGTAGATCGCGTTCGCGATGGGGGTTTCAGGCGCGTGAGCAAGGCAGACGAATCGTGGTCGCGATTCAGAGGATGCTCGATTTCGAGCATCACGAAGTGGAAAGTGGCAGTCGCGAGTAGCTCGCGATGGTGATCCGGCGACACTGGCGATGGGGTTTCTCAGCAATATTGGTGGATTTCGCGAGATTTTCGAGGTCGCGAGAGTGTTCATTCGATCACGATTTTCGCCAGTAAGGTATATTTTCTTTATTACAATTTATTCTATTTTCAATATGCAGTTTACAATAAATAATTTGAAGACAGTGCATATATGAATATGTGTATATAAATATATATCTTCACAGTAAATATATATGTATATATATATGGATTTTTAATGAGGTTTGAAAGTTATATAAAATCAGATTTCTATTTAAATATATATATGTAATAAAAGAAAAAAATATACTCATGCCTATTTTAGTTAATTTAAGAAATTGGTTTAGATAAAATTATAAGTTAATTTAATTATCAAATGAAAAATATTATTTATAAAGGGAATTTGTTAGAAGTTCAATCTATTAGGTGAAATGATTATTAAAGGAAATTTTTGGTTTAAAATTAAATTTATAAATTCATTGGATAATTAAAATTACAAAACGGAAATTTGTTATTCGATTATTTCGAATTTTAATAAATTGTATAAATTATTATACAAGGTTAAAAATCAAGGAAACGAACTGGAATGGGAAATGGATGGCAAATTTAAAGGCTAAGGTGAGATTTTCTCACTCGAAGGAAATTTGAATTTACAGTTATTATTGATTGATGATTGTTATTGGATGTGCTATTAGATATAGTAGGATATATCTATATATATAGCAATATATACATATTGGCATATGTATATATTGGATTGATGATTTCCCGCCTCGTATAGCGGATGAGACCCTATTGCGCCGTTAGTAAGCGGATTTATAAAAACCTATATACCGCGATAATTCCGTACTGGAGCGGAATTGGTATTGTGCTAACATCTGTGGATGCAGGGAAACAGGTTGGAGGGATCCAACTGGATTCCTCACCAGTATTTATTTATTTACAGATATTGTGATATATTCTGTTATCATATTGATATATGATATTGACTGTTGTGATGGACTAATTGATGCTGTTGCATCATCGGATTCAGTTTTGAAATGTAAAATAACGACTGTTATTTTAAAAGGATTTTTAAAGTGATTTTTGAAAATATACGTTTTATGAAATTTTTGAATCAATTTATAAACGTAAAATTTTAAAGTTACAAAAGTTATAATTTTTAGTGAAACATAACCGAAGTGTCGTTTTTGAAATAAAAGTCGATTTATTTATAAAATGGTTTAAGTTGGGATTTTTGAACAACTATAAACGATTTGTATAAAAAGATTTGTAAAATTGATATTTTATAAATCGAAATATTGGACTTATAAAACGAATTTTTATAAGTGTTAGAAAGAAGTATAAATGGATTTCATAAGTGAATGAAATTAATAGATCTATAACGTGAAGTTATAAAGTAAATAGATATTGTAGAATAAAAGATTTATAAGAAATTTACTTATAAATTTGACTTTTGCACTTAGATGGGATATAAATAGAAATTTCAAAATGAAATGATCTTATAAGCTGAAATTGTTATAAAGTATAAATGCGATTTATAAACGTTGTTTATAAATCCGAAATCACTTATTTTGATAAGTGAATTATAGAAGTTAATAAAGGAAGATTTATTAATCAAAGTTGTTATAAAATAGGAATAGAATGTATAAACGTGTTTATAAATTCAAAATCAGTTGAATTTGAGAAATTAAATGTAGAAGATTTTTAAAGAAGATATATTCGCGATTTTGGATAGCGAATTTTTATTGAGATAAAAATGTGTAGAAATGATTGAAATTTGGTTAAGTAAATTTTATTCACGATTTTGGACAGTGAATATATTATTAAATAAAATGGATTTATTTTTGAAGAAGTGATATTAAAAATGAAGTTAAACATTTTAAAGATGTTTTAAAATGTATTATAAATCGAAAGCAGAGATTTCCGCAGTTCTTGTTGAAATAGACGTTTTCGAAAAATTTAAGGAAATGGTGGACTATAACACTGTTGTTATAGTAAATGATTTCCGAAAGGAAATGTTTTGATGTAGTATTGGGATTTATATATCTATCTAAATCCGAATCCCTATACTAGTGATTTCGAGTCGTCGTAACGATGTTTTACGCAACATTCGTTTTGACTCAAATAGATGTTGAAATTTATGATTTCCTTAAAGAATGAATATATACTTAATTTGATTTAAGTATATTGAATATTTTCAAATGTTGAAAATAAAAGATTTGTGAAATACTTATTATTAAATAAGTATGGAAACGCTTTTCCAATATGAAATGAACTGTTTTGAGATTTTATCTTCAAAGATAAAATGAAATGGGGAAATTGATTTGAAATTGTTTTCAAATGATTAAGTGTGGAAATTTTATATCTAGTAAAGATATTTTGGAAGATGAAATAATTTGGAAAATTATTTGGAATCTGATGATGTTGCGCATCTTTATTGATAGTTAAATAACCGACTATCAATAATTACCTTTAGATAGGTATTTGTTGTGAATTGGATGAATTTGAATGCCACACTTATTTTTGAATAATCGCTCACTATTCGGGTTAGTCGGGAAAGGACCATGGGGTCGTATAACCCATTCCGAATATGTGATACGTCGTTATGAATTGCATTCGAAGACCGGTGTTGAAGACCGGATATTTTTGAAAACGGAAGGATTACCGTCGAGTTACTCTACATCGACTGATCTTCGATTTAGAGGTTTTATCACCCTTAGTGACGGGAAGTCCGGACGTGATTAGAAATTTACCCGGATGTGCAAGGGCTTCGTGAGAAGTGCCTTCGGTTCTGTTCGATCCTGGAACAGACTTGTATGGATTGTGTGTCTGACGTTACAATTTGAGATATTGAGCTGATTTCTTTCAAATACATTTCTGTTGGTGGCGGAGAATTTATTCTCTTAGCTTAACACCCTTCTCTGAGACGTACGAGCTCAGAGGTTATGTAGTTGAAATTTATCAGCGATATATCCCAATTTGGTAACGTGGCATACTGAGTGTTGCTGTGAAATGATCAGTGTTTGATCATTTGTGATATGATCATTTGTTTGATCTTATATCTTTGTGATCATAGGTTGATCATTTTGTTTGACCCGAAGCAGGGCTTTTTGAGAAAGCGTAGCTTTGTGGACGAGACTTCGTCGAGCCTCACACCCCGGAAATGGTCGAAACAGGAAGGATGCAGCAAGGTTCTAGGGAGTAGCGCCCCTTAGTGTATGTCATTCCTTCTGGATAAAGGTGGTATCATGGTATGGAGCCCAGATACTTAACCTCTGTGGTTGCTGCAAAATCTATTTCTTTGTGGTTGTTGCGAATCGGGGATCCTCGGGAAGATCGGTGACGATCGGGGGATGGCATACGCGTGTCAGTAGTTACCTATTTTTGCAGAGGTAACCCGGCCTTGTGTTGGCAGAGATCTAACCGTAATGTTAGGTTATTTCTCGGGTCGTCTATTCCAGGGACGTACCCATCGTGGATAGGAAGTTCCTTAGCCTGACCATTTGTTGGAAATCCAAAGAAATAATACGAGCTTTTACGATTTCAATTGTATAACCTGTCTCCTCAGGAGGCAGCTATAGCAGGCATAATATAATGGTACCTATGCTGGCTAAGATTTATATTCTACTTTCGAAAAGTTTTCTACACTATGTACTAATAATAATATCAAAAAGAATTTGATTTTTGCGTAGTAAGCATCTTTGACTATCATAAGAAGAAATCTCCTCCAAGTCTGCGTTTGCATTGTGTGTGTGGTGGGAGGTCTTATGGTAGTTTCATTTTCCAAAAGCATTGCGAATTGACTTTAAAATTCTCTGCTATTTATTTTAAAGATAAATAACTGTTTTACGATCTCACACCAGTCACCATGACTGACTCGGAGTTTATTGTTCCCTTCTAAACTCTGGGTGCCCACCAATTTCCACACGGGCAGCCTAGAGTTATGTTATCAGGATATTCTGGAGCTTTGGAAGCAAGCTGAATGGCGAGACGTAGTATTTGTATCTGATAGTATTTATTCCGCTGTGTATTCTGTATGAGGACAAGTTATATAACTGTCCATTGTTGTATTGAGTTGTATATTGACTCTGATGATTGATGTAATGTAATAACAGATATAATTCTTTTGTTTTTAAATGATATTCATTTATCTATTATATATTGTTCCGCTGCGATATGTGAGATTCTGATATTGTTTTTCTGTTCTGTTGTTGTTCTGTTGTTGTCCTTCTTCTTTCTTCTTCTTCTACTTTTTCTTCTTTCTTAAACCCTCACTATTGGAGTTTCCGGCGTTCGATTTCTCGGCAGTCGATAAAGTGAGTATCGATGTCGAATTTTCGAAAGTCGAAAATTCCAGGATGTGACAAAGTGGTATCAGAGCATATGGTTAAGCGACAACCCTGCTCTGTTGGGTGTTACTCATTAGAGATAGAGTCAGTAGTACTCTAGAATGAGTTGAGTGTAATAATAGATATGAGCGCGTATTTGTTAGTGAATATAAAAAAATTGTTTTATATTGTGATGATTGATTTATTGAGTGGTATATGGATTCTGGTCAATACGAGTAATTAACGATCATTGATAGGGATCTCTAAACACTCGAATAGAACAATTCGGCACAGTATTGTTTTAAATGGGGTGAATGAAATAATTTTACCCAAAAATATTTTTGTATAAGAAAAGAAATGATTTTCTATGAATTATTATAGTATATGGTTGCATGGATGTTAGGAAGTAATAATAGTGAATTATTATCATTGAAATTAAATGAGAAATTGGAATTATAACTCCAAAGTTAAAATAAATTCTCATACTATGGAAATTTGAGAATATAAATTATAAATGTGAATTGTAATTTAAAACGGAATTCCAGAAAAGTTTTTGGAAATGTTTTGAGAAGAATTTGAAATTTTTGAGATTTGGAAAGTTTAAATTCTTTTTGGAGTTGAAAATGAATTTCAAAGGATTTTGAAAAAGTATTTTGGAAAGATAAAAGCTCTAAACTCTTTTCGGTCGCTGGAAAATAACTTCGGTAATGACTGCAGCATTATTGATGTTCATTTTCGGGTTTCCAAAAGAGAAATTGCTGCCAAATTGTTTTAAAAGGAAGTTGTTTGAAAAATTTGGGTTTTGTTTTAGAAAATTCAAAGGATAATCGGAATTGTTCTCAAAAAAATGGTTTTGAAAAGATTGAAAAGACTCTGGAATACTATGAAATATAATGAAGTTGATAACTTGTAAAGTTTAAAGTTTAAATAAAAATCTAACTTAAAGAAATAAAATCCATATACAAATAAAATTTGTGAATATAAATTGTAATGTGATTTATGAATGAAAATAGAATTCCAAGAAGATAATTGAAAATAAAATTCCTTAATGAAATGGAATTGTGAATGTGAATGTATAAATGATTGTATATATCAAAATGTAAATAAATTGATAACTTATAGAATATTTGAAATTTGATTGGAATGAGAGATTCAAATTTAAAATGAAAGAATTTGTGAACGAATAAATAAATTTGAATTTGATTTGTGAAAAATGAAGTGAAGGATTAAACTAAAAATTAGTAAGTGAAGCTAATTGAACGGAAGAATAAAACGTGAATAAGATTAGAACTGAATGTTGAAAACGAATGTGAATAAATGAATTAGAATTGAAATGAATTAGTAACTGAAACTAATCTAAAAATAATCAGTTATGAATGAAAGCTGATAAAATTCAATATTCAGGAGATAAACCGAATCCAAATTAGATTGGAATTTTGAATTGAACTCAAATGAAAATTGAAATGCAAAATTGAATGATAATGAATATATAACTTCAATGGTGAAGTAAAAATGATATAAGAAGTATATATTGAAAATTTGTAATCGAATTTGCAAAATGATTTGAATGCTGTAACTAGATATAATGGCTAGTAGGATATACAGGTGTATAAAGGGATTGGAAAATTTATTTCACAGATAAATTTGAATTGCTCGAAAAAGGTACGTATTTGAGTTTTAATATGAGTTTTTGATGATTTCTCTCTAGCCACTTGGCTTTTTCTTTTTCTTTTTGAAATCTGAGAGTCCGTAGGGACGTTTTGTAGTAGTACCGTATTAGCCGCGCAAAGGAGACGCTGGCGAAATTTTTTGAAAATTTCGAGTGTTAGAAAATTTTTGAGAAAATTTGGAAGTTAAAATTTGAATTTGAATTTAAATTTGAATTGTTAGTAAAACAATGATTGTTTGAAACTTAGAGTTGAAGTTGAAATGTTAGTTGAAATAATAACGAATCTCTAGTAGAGAGATTTGTTTTGAAAATTTGATAAAACTATTGAATGTTGAAAGATAGTAGACGAGTTAAGAACCATTTTTCCTAACTTGTAATTTCGAGGACGAAATTCTTTTAAGGGGGGAAGTTTGTAACGACCCAGAATTTTGACCAAATTAAATTGAGAATATTTAATTAATTTTAAATATTTGAACGATGATTTAATTTGAATCCCCAATTTAAATTTGAATTTGGCGATTAAATTTTAAAATTTAATCGGTTGAATGCTGAATAAAAATTTGAATCTTCAATTTAAAGTTGAAGAAAAATATTTCGAAAGCTTTTAAAATTTATATTGATAATACTGAAGATAACGGAAGCTTCAGAATCTGATTTCAAACTATTCTGTTCAGTTTTGAATTATATTGTTCGAACCGATATTTAAAAATAGTCATTTTTCAAACAGTCTTGGAATTCGACGAAACCAGTTCCATTGGGTTCGTAATATTGAATTATTGTCGGATTTCCAATTTCGTATCGTTCGGAGTTGTTGGGTGAGAATACGACACATAAAACGCGTTGAAATTGGTACCGGAACAAAATGAATTTAAAGTTAAATTTTAAAATTTGAGCAAAGGACAGCATCCCAAAAATCACGCCTGAAATCGTGGGAAAAGAAAATTCGTGCAGGCACGATACTCTCCCTTGTTTCAGCCTGGAATCGTGCTTCCCACCTTAACTCACGCCGAAGAAAAATCACGCAACCCACACTTCGTTTAATTTTAAATTATCTCATTCCCCTTTCCCTCATTCCTCAATTCAAACGAATTCAAAGAAAAATGGCGACTGGCGTTCGAGCGAGATTTGGGGTTCGCACGCGAATAGGGTTGACAGACTCGTAGTTCGTCGCAATCTCGTCTGAGATTTGGGAAGAGGGTTTCGCGCCAGGAAGGGGGGATTCGCGACTGGCAAACGCGCGCACTCGCGTAGGGTCTCGCTTGGTTCTCGACGAGGGAGGCACTCGAGCTCGAGCTCGCGACCACGGCGACGAAATTGGCAAGTCAATCGAGGCGATGTCGAGGCCGAAGTCAAGTAGTAGAATGACGTCGACTGGGAATCTCGATTTGATCGGGGGTAGATCGCGTTCGCGATGGGGGTTTCAGGTGCGTGAGCAAGGCAGACGAATCGTGGTCGCGATTCAGAGGATGCTCGATTTCGAGCATCACGAAGTGGAAAGTGGCAGTCGCGAGTAGCTCGCGATGGTGATCCGGCGACACTGGCGATGGGGTTTCTCAGCAATATTGGTGGATTTCGCGAGATTTTCGAGGTCGCGAGAGTGTTCATTCGATCATGATTTTCGCCAGTAAGGTATATTTTCTTTATTACAATTTATTCTATTTTCAATATGCAGTTTACAATAAATAATTTGAAGACAGTGCATATATGAATATGTGTATATAAATATATATCTTCACAGTAAATATATATGTATATATATATGGATTTTTAATGAGGTTTGAAAGTTATATAAAATCAGATTTCTATTTAAATATATATATGTAATAAAAGAAAAAAATATACTCATGCCTATTTTAGTTAATTTAAGAAATTGGTTTAGATAAAATTATAAGTTAATTTAATTATCAAATGAAAAATATTATTTATAAAGGGAATTTGTTAGAAGTTCAATCTATTAGGTGAAATGATTATTAAAGGAAATTTTTGGTTTAAAATTAAATTTATAAATTCATTGGATAATTAAAATTACAAAACGGAAATTTGTTATTCGATTATTTCGAATTTTAATAAATTGTATAAATTATTATACAAGGTTAAAAATCAAGGAAACGAACTGGAATGGGAAATGGATGGCAAATTTAAAGGCTAAGGTGAGATTTTCTCACTCGAAGGAAATTTGAATTTACAGTTATTATTGATTGATGATTGTTATTGGATGTGCTATTAGATATAGTAGGATATATCTATATATATAGCAATATATACATATTGGCATATGTATATATTGGATTGATGATTTCCCGCCTCGTATAGCGGATGAGACCCTATTGCGCCGTTAGTAAGCGGATTTATAAAAACCTATATACCGCGATAATTCCGTACTGGAGCGGAATTGGTATTGTGCTAACATCTGTGGATGCAGGGAAACAGGTTGGAGGGATCCAACTGGATTCCTCACCAGTATTTATTTATTTACAGATATTGTGATATATTCTGTTATCATATTGATATATGATATTGACTGTTGTGATGGACTAATTGATGCTGTTGCATCATCGGATTCAGTTTTGAAATGTAAAATAACGACTGTTATTTTAAAAGGATTTTTAAAGTGATTTTTGAAAATATACGTTTTATGAAATTTTTGAATCAATTTATAAACGTAAAATTTTAAAGTTACAAAAGTTATAATTTTTAGTGAAACATAACCGAAGTGTCGTTTTTGAAATAAAAGTCGATTTATTTATAAAATGGTTTAAGTTGGGATTTTTGAACAACTATAAACGATTTGTATAAAAAGATTTGTAAAATTGATATTTTATAAATCGAAATATTGGACTTATAAAACGAATTTTTATAAGTGTTAGAAAGAAGTATAAATGGATTTCATAAGTGAATGAAATTAATAGATCTATAACGTGAAGTTATAAAGTAAATAGATATTGTAGAATAAAAGATTTATAAGAAATTTACTTATAAATTTGACTTTTGCACTTAGATGGGATATAAATAGAAATTTCAAAACGAAATGATCTTATAAGCTGAAATTGTTATAAAGTATAAATGCGATTTATAAACGTTGTTTATAAATCCGAAATCACTTATTTTGATAAGTGAATTATAGAAGTTAATAAAGGAAGATTTATTAATCAAAGTTGTTATAAAATAGGAATAGAATGTATAAACGTGTTTATAAATTCAAAATCAGTTGAATTTGAGAAATTAAATGTAGAAGATTTTTAAAGAAGATATATTCGCGATTTTGGATAGCGAATTTTTATTGAGATAAAAATGTGTAGAAATGATTGAAATTTGGTTAAGTAAATTTTATTCACGATTTTGGACAGTGAATATATTATTAAATAAAATGGATTTATTTTTGAAGAAGTGATATTAAAAATGAAGTTAAACATTTTAAAGATGTTTTAAAATGTATTATAAATCGAAAGCAGAGATTTCCGCAGTTCTTGTTGAAATAGACGTTTTCGAAAAATTTAAGGAAATGGTGGACTATAACACTGTTGTTATAGTAAATGATTTCCGAAAGGAAATGTTTTGATGTAGTATTGGGATTTATATATCTATCTAAATCCGAATCCCTATACTAGTGATTTCGAGTCGTCGTAACGATGTTTTACGCAACATTCGTTTTGACTCAAATAGATGTTGAAATTTATGATTTCCTTAAAGAATGAATATATACTTAATTTGATTTAAGTATATTGAATATTTTCAAATGTTGAAAATAAAAGATTTGTGAAATACTTATTATTAAATAAGTATGGAAACGCTTTTCCAATATGAAATGAACTGTTTTGAGATTTTATCTTCAAAGATAAAATGAAATGGGGAAATTGATTTGAAATTGTTTTCAAATGATTAAGTGTGGAAATTTTATATCTAGTAAAGATATTTTGGAAGATGAAATAATTTGGAAAATTATTTGGAATCTGATGATGTTGCGCATCTTTATTGATAGTTAAATAACCGACTATCAATAATTACCTTTAGATAGGTATTTGTTGTGAATTGGATGAATTTGAATGCCACACTTATTTTTGAATAATCGCTCACTATTTGGGTTAGCCGGGAAAGGACCATGGGGTCGTATAACCCATTCCGAATATGTGATACGTCGTTATGAATTGCATTCGAAGACCGGTGTTGAAGACCGGATATTTTTGAAAACGGAAGGATTACCGTCGAGTTACTCTACATCGACTGATCTTCGATTTAGAGGTTTTATCACCCTTAGTGACGGGAAGTCCGGACGTGATTAGAAATTTACCCGGATGTGCAAGGGCTTCGTGAGAAGTGCCTTCGGTTCTGTTCGATCCTGGAACAGACTTGTATGGATTGTGTGTCTGACGTTACAATTTGAGATATTGAGCTGATTTCTTTCAAATACATTTCTGTTGGTGGCGGAGAATTTATTCTCTTAGCTTAACACCCTTCTCTGAGACGTACGAGCTCAGAGGTTATGTAGTTGAAATTTATCAGCGATATATCCCAATTTGGTAACGTGGCATACTGAGTGTTGCTGTGAAATGATCAGTGTTTGATCATTTGTGATATGATCATTTGTTTGATCTTATATCTTTGTGATCATAGGTTGATCATTTTGTTTGACCCGAAGCAGGGCTTTTTGAGAAAGCGTAGCTTTGTGGACGAGACTTCGTCGAGCCTCACACCCCGGAAATGGTCGAAACAGGAAGGATGCAGCAAGGTTCTAGGGAGTAGCGCCCCTTAGTGTATGTCATTCCTTCTGGATAAAGGTGGTATCATGGTATGGAGCCCAGATACTTAACCTCTGTGGTTGCTGCAAAATCTATTTCTTTGTGGTTGTTGCGAATCGGGGATCCTCGGGAAGATCGGTGACGATCGGGGGATGGCATACGCGTGTCAGTAGTTACCTATTTTTGCAGAGGTAACCCGGCCTTGTGTTGGCAGAGATCTAACCGTAATGTTAGGTTATTTCTCGGGTCGTCTATTCCAGGGACGTACCCATCGTGGATAGGAAGTTCCTTAGCCTGACCATTTGTTGGAAATCCAAAGAAACAATACGAGCTTTTACGATTTCAATTGTATAACCTGTCTCCTCAGGAGGCAGCTATAGCAGGCATAATATAATGGTACCTATGCTGGCTAAGATTTATATTCTACTTTCGAAAAGTTTTCTATACTATGTACTAATAATAATATCAAAAAGAATTTGATTTTTGCGTAGTAAGCATCTTTGACTATCATAAGAAGAAATCTCCTCCAAGTCTGCGTTTGCATTGTGTGTGTGGTGGGAGGTCTTATGGTAGTTTCATTTTCCAAAAGCATTGCGAATTGACTTTAAAATTCTCTGCTATTTATTTTAAAGATAAATAACTGTTTTACGATCTCACACCAGTCACCATGACTGACTCGGAGTTTATTGTTCCCTTCTAAACTCTGGGTGCCCACCAATTTCCACACGGGCAGCCTAGAGTTATGTTATCAGGATATTCTGGAGCTTTGGAAGCAAGCTGAATGGCGAGACGTAGTATTTGTATCTGATAGTATTTATTCCGCTGTGTATTCTGTATGAGGACAAGTTATATAACTGTCCATTGTTGTATTGAGTTGTATATTGACTCTGATGATTGATGTAATGTAATAACAGATATAATTCTTTTGTTTTTAAATGATATTCATTTATCTATTATATATTGTTCCGCTGCGATATGTGAGATTCTGATATTGTTTTTCTGTTCTGTTGTTGTTCTGTTGTTGTCCTTCTTCTTTCTTCTTCTTCTACTTTTTCTTCTTTCTTAAACCCTCACTATTGGAGTTTCCGGCGTTCGATTTCTCGGCAGTCGATAAAGTGAGTATCGATGTCGAATTTTCGAAAGTCGAAAATTCCAGGATGTGACAAAGTGGTATCAGAGCATATGGTTAAGCGACAACCCTGCTCTGTTGGGTGTTACTCATTAGAGATAGAGTCAGTAGTACTCTAGAATGAGTTGAGTGTAATAATAGATATGAGCGCGTATTTGTTAGTGAATATAAAAAAATTGTTTTATATTGTGATGATTGATTTATTGAGTGGTATATGGATTCTGGTCAATACGAGTAATTAACGATCATTGATAGGGATCTCTAAACACTCGAATAGAACAATTCGGCACAGTATTGTTTTAAATGGGGTGAATGAAATAATTTTACCCAAAAATATTTTTGTATAAGAAAAGAAATGATTTTCTATGAATTATTATAGTATATGGTTGCATGGATGTTAGGAAGTAATAATAGTGAATTATTATCATTGAAATTAAATGAGAAATTGGAATTATAACTCCAAAGTTAAAATAAATTCTCATACTATGGAAATTTGAGAATATAAATTATAAATGTGAATTGTAATTTAAAACGGAATTCCAGAAAAGTTTTTGGAAATGTTTTGAGAAGAATTTGAAATTTTTGAGATTTGGAAAGTTTAAATTCTTTTTGGAGTTGAAAATGAATTTCAAAGGATTTTGAAAAAGTATTTTGGAAAGATAAAAGCTCTAAACTCTTTTCGGTCGCTGGAAAATAACTTCGGTAATGACTGCAGCATTATTGATGTTCATTTTCGGGTTTCCAAAAGAGAAATTGCTGCCAAATTGTTTTAAAAGGAAGTTGTTTGAAAAATTTGGGTTTTGTTTTAGAAAATTCAAAGGATAATCGGAATTGTTCTCAAAAAAAATGGTTTTGAAAAGATTGAAAAGACTCTGGAATACTATGAAATATAATGAAGTTGATAACTTGTAAAGTTTAAAGTTTAAATAAAAATCTAACTTAAAGAAATAAAATCCATATACAAATAAAATTTGTGAATATAAATTGTAATGTGATTTATGAATGAAAATAGAATTCCAAGAAGATAATTGAAAATAAAATTCCTTAATGAAATGGAATTGTGAATGTGAATGTATAAATGATTGTATATATCAAAATGTAAATAAATTGATAACTTATAGAATATTTGAAATTTGATTGGAATGAGAGATTCAAATTTAAAATGAAAGAATTTGTGAACGAATAAATAAATTTGAATTTGATTTGTGAAAAATGAAGTGAAGGATTAAACTAAAAATTAGTAAGTGAAGCTAATTGAACGGAAGAATAAAACGTGAATAAGATTAGAACTGAATGTTGAAAACGAATGTGAATAAATGAATTAGAATTGAAATGAATTAGTAACTGAAACTAATCTAAAAATAATCAGTTATGAATGAAAGCTGATAAAATTCAATATTCAGGAGATAAACCGAATCCAAATTAGATTGGAATTTTGAATTGAACTCAAATGAAAATTGAAATGCAAAATTGAATGATAATGAATATGTAACTTCAATGGTGAAGTAAAAATGATATAAGAAGTATATATTGAAAATTTGTAATCGAATTTGCAAAATGATTTGAATGCTGTAACTAGATATAATGGCTAGTAGGATATACAGGTGTATAAAGGGATTGGAAAATTTATTTCACAGATAAATTTGAATTGCTCGAAAAAGGTACGTATTTGAGTTTTAATATGAGTTTTTGATGATTTCTCTCTAGCCACTTGGCTTTTTCTTTTTCTTTTTGAAATCTGAGAGTCCGTAGGGACGTTTTGTAGTAGTACCGTATTAGCCGCGCAAAGGAGACGCTGGCGAAATTTTTTGAAAATTTCGAGTGTTAGAAAATTTTTGAGAAAATTTGGAAGTTAAAATTTGAATTTGAATTTAAATTTGAATTGTTAGTAAAACAATGATTGTTTGAAACTTAGAGTTGAAGTTGAAATGTTAGTTGAAATAATAACGAATCTCTAGTAGAGAGATTTGTTTTGAAAATTTGATAAAACTATTGAATGTTGAAAGATAGTAGACGAGTTAAGAACCATTTTTCCTAACTTGTAATTTCGAGGACGAAATTCTTTTAAGGGGGGAAGTTTGTAACGACCCAGAATTTTGACCAAATTAAATTGAGAATATTTAATTAATTTTAAATATTTGAACGATGATTTAATTTGAATCCCCAATTTAAATTTGAATTTGGCGATTAAATTTTAAAATTTAATCGGTTGAATGCTGAATAAAAATTTGAATCTTCAATTTAAAGTTGAAGAAAAATATTTCGAAAGCTTTTAAAATTTATATTGATAATACTGAAGATAACGGAAGCTTCAGAATCTGATTTCAAACTATTCTGTTCAGTTTTGAATTATATTGTTCGAACCGATATTTAAAAATAGTCATTTTTCAAACAGTCTCGGAATTCGACGAAACCAGTTCCATTGGGTTCGTAATATTGAATTATTGTCGGATTTCCAATTTCGTATCGTTCGGAGTTGTTGGGTGAGAATACGACACATAAAACGCGTTGAAATTGGTACCGGAACAAAATGAATTTAAAGTTAAATTTTAAAATTTGAGCAAAGGACAGCATCCCAAAAATCACGCCTGAAATCGTGGGAAAAGAAAATTCATGCAGGCACGATACTCTCCCTTGTTTCAGCCTGGAATCGTGCTTCCCACCTTAACTCACGCCGAAGAAAAATCACGCAACCCACACTTCGTTTAATTTTAAATTATCTCATTCCCCTTTCCCTCATTCCTCAATTCAAACGAATTCAAAGAAAAATGGCGACTGGCGTTCGAGCGAGATTTGGGGTTCGCACGCGAATAGGGTTGACAGACTCGTAGTTCGTCGCAATCTCGTCTAAGATTTGGGAAGAGGGTTTCGCGCCAGGAAGGGGGGATTCGCGACTGGCAAACGCGCGCACTCGCGTAGGGTCTCGCTTGGTTCTCGACGAGGGAGGCACTCGAGCTCGAGCTCGCGACCACGGCGACGAAATTGGCAAGTCAATCGAGGCGATGTCGAGGCCGAAGTCAAGTAGTAGAATGACGTCGACTGGGAATCTCGATTTGATCGGGGGTAGATCGCGTTCGCGATGGGGGTTTCAGGCGCGTGAGCAAGGCAGACGAATCGTGGTCGCGATTCAGAGGATGCTCGATTTCGAGCATCACGAAGTGGAAAGTGGCAGTCGCGAGTAGCTCGCGATGGTGATCCGGCGACACTGGCGATGGGGTTTCTCAGCAATATTGGTGGATTTCGCGAGATTTTCGAGGTCGCGAGAGTGTTCATTCGATCACGATTTTCGCCGGTAAGGTATATTTTCTTTATTACAATTTATTCTATTTTCAATATGCAGTTTACAATAAATAATTTGAAGACAGTGCATATATGAATATGTGTATATAAATATATATCTTCACAGTAAATATATATGTATATATATATGGATTTTTAATGAGGTTTGAAAGTTATATAAAATCAGATTTCTATTTAAATATATATATGTAATAAAAGAAAAAAATATACTCATGCCTATTTTAGTTAATTTAAGAAATTGGTTTAGATAAAATTATAAGTTAATTTAATTATCAAATGAAAAATATTATTTATAAAGGGAATTTGTTAGAAGTTCAATCTATTAGGTGAAATGATTATTAAAGGAAATTTTTGGTTTAAAATTAAATTTATAAATTCATTGGATAATTAAAATTACAAAACGGAAATTTGTTATTCGATTATTTCGAATTTTAATAAATTGTATAAATTATTATACAAGGTTAAAAATCAAGGAAACGAACTGGAATGGGAAATGGATGGCAAATTTAAAGGCTAAGGTGAGATTTTCTCACTCGAAGGAAATTTGAATTTACAGTTATTATTGATTGATGATTGTTATTGGATGTGCTATTAGATATAGTAGGATATATCTATATATATATAGCAATATATACATATTGGCATATGTATATATTGGATTGATGATTTCCCGCCTCGTATAGCGGATGAGACCCTATTGCGCCGTTAGTAAGCGGATTTATAAAAACCTATATACCGCGATAATTCCGTACTGGAGTGGAATTGGTATTGTGCTAACATCTGTGGATGCAGGGAAACAGGTTGGAGGGATCCAACTGGATTCCTCACCAGTATTTATTTATTTACAGATATTGTGATATATTCTGTTATCATATTGATATATGATATTGACTGTTGTGATGGACTAATTGATGCTGTTGCATCATCGGATTCAGTTTTGAAATGTAAAATAACGACTGTTATTTTAAAAGGATTTTTAAAGTGATTTTTGAAAATATACGTTTTATGAAATTTTTGAATCAATTTATAAACGTAAAATTTTAAAGTTACAAAAGTTATAATTTTTAGTGAAACATAACCGAAGTGTCGTTTTTGAAATAAAAGTCGATTTATTTATAAAATGGTTTAAGTTGGGATTTTTGAACAACTATAAACGATTTGTATAAAAAGATTTGTAAAATTGATATTTTATAAATCGAAATATTGGACTTATAAAACGAATTTTTATAAGTGTTAGAAAGAAGTATAAATGGATTTCATAAGTGAATGAAATTAATAGATCTATAACGTGAAGTTATAAAGTAAATAGATATTGTAGAATAAAAGATTTATAAGAAATTTACTTATAAATTTGACTTTTGCACTTAGATGGGATATAAATAGAAATTTCAAAATGAAATGATCTTATAAGCTGAAATTGTTATAAAGTATAAATGCGATTTATAAACGTTGTTTATAAATCCGAAATCACTTATTTTGATAAGTGAATTATAGAAGTTAATAAAGGAAGATTTATTAATCAAAGTTGTTATAAAATAGGAATAGAATGTATAAACGTGTTTATAAATTCAAAATCAGTTGAATTTGAGAAATTAAATGTAGAAGATTTTTAAAGAAGATATATTCGCGATTTTGGATAGCGAATTTTTATTGAGATAAAAATGTGTAGAAATGATTGAAATTTGGTTAAGTAAATTTTATTCACGATTTTGGACAGTGAATATATTATTAAATAAAATGGATTTATTTTTGAAGAAGTGATATTAAAAATGAAGTTAAACATTTTAAAGATGTTTTAAAATGTATTATAAATCGAAAGCAGAGATTTCCGCAGTTCTTGTTGAAATAGACGTTTTCGAAAAATTTAAGGAAATGGTGGACTATAACACTGTTGTTATAGTAAATGATTTCCGAAAGGAAATGTTTTGATGTAGTATTGGGATTTATATATCTATCTAAATCCGAATCCCTATACTAGTGATTTCGAGTCGTCGTAACGATGTTTTACGCAACATTCGTTTTGACTCAAATAGATGTTGAAATTTATGATTTCCTTAAAGAATGAATATATACTTAATTTGATTTAAGTATATTGAATATTTTCAAATGTTGAAAATAAAAGATTTGTGAAATACTTATTATTAAATAAGTATGGAAACGCTTTTCCAATATGAAATGAACTGTTTTGAGATTTTATCTTCAAAGATAAAATGAAATGGGGAAATTGATTTGAAATTGTTTTCAAATGATTAAGTGTGGAAATTTTATATCTAGTAAAGATATTTTGGAAGATGAAATAATTTGGAAAATTATTTGGAATCTGATGATGTTGCGCATCTTTATTGATAGTTAAATAACCGACTATCAATAATTACCTTTAGATAGGTATTTGTTGTGAATTGGATGAATTTGAATGCCACACTTATTTTTGAATAATCGCTCACTATTTGGGTTAGCCGGGAAAGGACCATGGGGTCGTATAACCCATTCCGAATATGTGATACGTCGTTATGAATTGCATTCGAAGACCGGTGTTGAAGACCGGATATTTTTGAAAACGGAAGGATTACCGTCGAGTTACTCTACATCGACTGATCTTCGATTTAGAGGTTTTATCACCCTTAGTGACGGGAAGTCCGGACGTGATTAGAAATTTACCCGGATGTGCAAGGGCTTCGTGAGAAGTGCCTTCGGTTCTGTTCGATCCTGGAACAGACTTGTATGGATTGTGTGTCTGACGTTACAATTTGAGATATTGAGCTGATTTCTTTCAAATACATTTCTGTTGGTGGCGGAGAATTTATTCTCTTAGCTTAACACCCTTCTCTGAGACGTACGAGCTCAGAGGTTATGTAGTTGAAATTTATCAGCGATATATCCCAATTTGGTAACGTGGCATACTGAGTGTTGCTGTGAAATGATCAGTGTTTGATCATTTGTGATATGATCATTTGTTTGATCTTATATCTTTGTGATCATAGGTTGATCATTTTGTTTGACCCGAAGCAGGGCTTTTTGAGAAAGCGTAGCTTTGTGGACGAGACTTCGTCGAGCCTCACACCCCGGAAATGGTCGAAACAGGAAGGATGCAGCAAGGTTCTAGGGAGTAGCGCCCCTTAGTGTATGTCATTCCTTCTGGATAAAGGTGGTATCATGGTATGGAGCCCAGCTACTTAACCTCTGTGGTTGCTGCAAAATCTATTTCTTTGTGGTTGTTGCGAATCGGGGATCCTCGGGAAGATCGGTGACGATCGGGGGATGGCATACGCGTGTCAGTAGTTACCTATTTTTGCAGAGGTAACCCGGCCTTGTGTTGGCAGAGATCTAACCGTAATGTTAGGTTATTTCTCGGGTCGTCTATTCCAGGGACGTACCCATCGTGGATAGGAAGTTCCTTAGCCTGACCATTTGTTGGAAATCCAAAGAAACAATACGAGCTTTTACGATTTCAATTGTATAACCTGTCTCCTCAGGAGGCAGCTATAGCAGGCATAATATAATGGTACCTATGCTGGCTAAGATTTATATTCTACTTTCGAAAAGTTTTCTACACTATGCACTAATAATAATATCAAAAAGAATTTGATTTTTGCGTAGTAAGCATCTTTGACTATCATAAGAAGAAATCTCCTCCAAGTCTGCGTTTGCATTGTGTGTGTGGTGGGAGGTCTTATGGTAGTTTCATTTTCCAAAAGCATTGCGAATTGACTTTAAAATTCTCTGCTATTTATTTTAAAGATAAATAACTGTTTTACGATCTCACACCAGTCACCATGACTGACTCGGAGTTTATTGTTCCCTTCTAAACTCTGGGTGCCCACCAATTTCCACACGGGCAGCCTAGAGTTATGTTATCAGGATATTCTGGATATTCTGGAGCTTTGGAAGCAAGCTGAATGGCGAGACGTAGTATTTGTATCTGATAGTATTTATTCCGCTGTGTATTCTGTATGAGGACAAGTTATATAACTGTCCATTGTTGTATTGAGTTGTATATTGACTCTGATGATTGATGTAATGTAATAACAGATATAATTCTTTTGTTTTTAAATGATATTCATTTATCTATTATATATTGTTCCGCTGCGATATGTGAGATTCTGATATTGTTTTTCTGTTCTGTTGTTGTTCTGTTGTTGTCCTTCTTCTTTCTTCTTCTTCTGCTTTTTCTTCTTTCTTAAACCCTCACTATTGGAGTTTCCGGCGTTCGATTTCTCGGCAGTCGATAAAGTGAGTATCGATGTCGAATTTTCGAAAGTCGAAAATTCCAGGATGTGACATTGATTGTATGCCTGAATGAAGATTATTATCTGTTGTTGATTGAAATAGACATTATACGCCGTTATTAAGCGGATGTTAATTATTAAAAACATATACCACGAATATTTCACCTTTGTGTGGAATTGGTATTATATATGTATATAGCAATATATACATATTGGCATATGTATATATTGGAGTTGTTGATTTCCCGCATTGTATAGCGGATGAGACCCTATTGCGCCGCATAATAGCGAATAATATTTATTAAACCCATATACCGCGATATTCCGTACTGGAGCGAAATTGGTATTGTGCTAACATCTTTGGATGCAGGTGGACAGGTTGGAGGGATCCAACTGGATTCCTCAACTGTACTGATTTATTTACAGATATTGTGATATATTCTATTATCATATGATGATATATGATGTTTGATGCTGTGATTGACTATTTGATGTGTCGCATCATCGGATCCATTTTTGAAGTTTAAAAATAACGATTTTTGGATTTTAAAAGGGTTTTTAAAAGTGATTTGTAGAAATATACGTTTTATTGAATTTTTGAATTGGTTTATTTTAAATAAATAAATGTTATAATTTTAATGTTATTAAAAATTGTGATTTTTGTGAAATATAACCGAAATGTGAATTTTGAAACAAAAGTTGATTTATTTATTAAATAGTTTAAATAGAGGTTTTGAATTTATTATAAAAGCTCTATATATAAGATTTATAAAATTTGATTTTTATAAATCAAAGTGATGAGATTATAAAGGAGTTTTAAAGACGTTTTAAAACGATGTTATAAATGGATTTATAAAAGGATAGAATCTAGATTGTGAAGTTATAAAATGAATTAGTAAATAGAGAATTATAAGTAAATTTCTTATAATTTGGATTTTGGCGTGTAAATGTGATATGAATAGAATTTGTTAATAAAGTGCTTTTATAAGTTGAAGATGTGATAAAATATAAATGGAATTTATAAACGCTGTTTTATAAATCCGAAAATTGACTTATTTCGATAAGTAAATTATTATAGCTTGTTAAAGGAAGTATATATTCACGATTTTGGACAGTGGATAATCCTTTAAATTAAAAGTGTAGAAATGTTGAAATTGGATAACGAAGTATATTCACGATTTTGGACAGTGAATATATTATTTAATAAAATGGATATAAATTGGAGAAGTGATATTATGAAATGAAGTAATCGTTTTAAAGGATGTTTTAAAACGTGTTAAGTATCGAAAACATAGGTTCAACATTTATTGTTGAAATAGACGTTTTCGAGAAATTTAAGGAAATGGTGGACTATAACACTGTTGTTATAGTAAATGGTTTCCGAAAGGAAATATTTTGTGTAGTATTGGGATTTATATATCTATCTTAATTTCGAATCCCTATACTAGTGATTTTGAGTCGTCGTAACGATGTTTTACGTAACATTCGTTTTGACTCAAATAAAATTTGTAAAAGAGAATGATTTCCTTAAAGAATGAAATATATACTTAATTTTGATTTAAGTATATCGAATATTTTCCAAGTGTTGAAAATAAATGATTTATGAATTACTTATTTTTAAATAAGTATGGAAATGCTTTTCCAATATGAAATGAAAGGTTTGAAATTTTATCTTTTAAAGATAAAGTGAAAGTGAATATTTGAAATTTGTTTTCAAATGATTAAGTGTGGAAAATTATATATCTTGTAAAGATATTTTGGAGATTAAATAATTTGGAAAATTATTTGGAATCTGATGATGTTGCGCATCTTTATTGATAGTTAAATAACCGACTATCAATAATTACCTTGAATGGGTATTTGTTGTGAATTGGATGAATTTGAATGCCATACTTATTTTTGAATAAGCGCTCACTATTCGGGTTAGCCAGGAAAGGACCATGGGGTCGTATAACCCATTCTGAATATGTGATACGTCGTTATGAATTGCATTTGATGACCGGTGTTGAAGACCAGATATTTTTGAAAGCGGAAGGATTACCGTCGAGTTACTCTACATCGACTGATCTTCGATTTAGAGGTTTTATCACCCTTAGTGACGGGAAGTTCGGACGTGATTGGAAATTATCCGGATTTGCAAGGGCTTCGTGAGAAGTGCCTTCGGTTCTGTTCGATCCCGGAACAGACTTGTATGGATTGTGTGTCTGACGTTACAAATTGAGATATAAAGCTGATTTCTTTCAAATACATTTCTGTTGGTGGCGGAGAATTTATTCTCTTAGCTTAACACCCTTCTTTGAGACGTACGAGCTCAGAGGTTATGTAGTTGAAATTTATCAGCGATATATTCCCAATTTGGTAATGTGACATGCTGAGTGTTGCTGTGAAATGATCAGTGTTTGATCATTTGTGATATGATCATTTGTTTGATCATTTATCTTTGTGATCATAGGTTGATCATTTGTTGACCCAAGGCATGGCTTTGTGAACAAAGTGTAGCTTTGTGGACGAGACTTCGTCGGACCTCACACCCCGGAAATGGTCAAAACAGGAAGGATGCAGCAAGGTTCTAGGGAGTAGCGCCCCTTAGTGTATGTCATTCCTTCTGGATAAAGGTGGTATCATGGTATGGAGCCCAGATACTTAACCTATGTGGTTACTGCATTATTATTCTTATGTGGTTGTTGCGAATCGAGGATCCTCGGGAAGATCGGTGACGATCGGGGGATGGCATACGCGTGTCAGTAGTTACCTATTTTTGTAGAGGTAACCCGGCCTTGTGTTGGCAGAGATCCGGTTAGGTTCTCGGGACGTCATTCCAGAGGCGTTTCCATGTGGCAATGGAAAGTTCCTTGGCCTGACCATTTGTTGGAAATCCAAAGAAACAATACGATCTTGTACGGCTTTAGTTGTAGAACCTATCATTCACTTATGGTGGTCACCACTGTTTGGATGGTAGCTATAGTAGGCATAAGTGCGGAATGCCTATGTTGGCTAAGATTAATATTATACTTTTGAAATGTTTTCTACGCTATGCACTAATAAAAATATCAAAAATTATTTGATTTTGCGTATCAAGCATCTTTGACTATCATAAGGAGAAATCTCCTCCGATTCTGCGTTTGCATTGTGTGTGTGTGCGGGAGGCCTTATGGTAGTCTCATTTTCCAAAAGCATTGCAAAATTGACTTTAAAATTTTCTGCTATTTGTTTAAAGATAAACTGTTTTAAGTTCTCACACCAGTCACCATGACTGACCTGGAGTTTATTGTTTCCCTTCTAAACTCTGGGTGCCCACCAATTTCCACACGGGCAGTCTAGAGTTAGGTTATCAGGTTATTCTGTATTCAGGATGCTGTGGAGCTTAGTGGCGAGCTGGATGACGAGACGTACCACTTGTATATTATATTATTTATTCTGTTGTGTATTCTGTATGAGGACAAGTTTATATAACTGTCCATTGTTGTATTGTTGTTGTAAACTCTTATGATGATGTAATGTATAAAATGATATAGTTTTTTGATTTAAAGATTATTCATTATCTATTATATGTTGTTCCGCTGCGTATGTGAGATTCTGATATTGTTTCTGTTTTGATGTTGTTCTGTTGTTTTTCTTTCTTTTTTCTTCTATCTTTTTCCTCTTCTACCCTTTTCTTTTTTTTAAAAACCATAAAATTTTGGGTTTCCGGCATTCGATTGCTCGGCAGTCGATAAAGTGAGTATCGATGTCGAATTTTCGAAAGCCGAAAATTTTCGGGACGTTATATTTGGTATCAGAGCATATGGTTAAGCGACAACCCTGCCCTGTTGGGTGTTACTCATTAGAGATAGAGTCAGTAGTGCTCTAGAATGAGTTTGAGTGTAATAATAGATATGAGCGCGTATTTGTTATTTAATATAAAATTGTTTTATATTGTGATGATTGATTTGTTAAGTGGTATATGGATTCTGGTCGGTATTGTCCGTACAACTCTATCGATAGGGATCTCTAAACACTTGTATAGAACAATTCGGCACGATATTGTTTAAAAATTGGGTAAATGAAATAATTTTACCTCTATTATATTTTGTATATAAAGGAAATAATTTTTCAGAAATTATTAAAGTGTATATGAATTGATTGTTAAGTTGTTTGAATAAGTTAAATTAAAACAACAAATTGTAAAAGAATAAATTGTATAAGCAAATGAATAATTTATGAAGTTATAATTAAAGTGATTTGCAATTGTGAAATAATCTTGTATATAAATAGTGAAATTTTATAAGTAAAAGATTTGTAATGTGATTTATAAGTCAAGGAAATTTTTTGAAAGAATTTAAAGCACTGAATTCACTATTGTTGCTGGGAAATAGTACGGTGATGACTGCAGCATCATCGGTATCATTTTCGAGTTTCTGTGTGATGAATTTGCTATCGTAGTAAATTGCATTTGAATTTTTGTTGTGATAAACAGATTGTTAAAAATGGTTAAACAATTTTGTTAAGCAAAATGAGATATGAATTTGAATAAGTGATAAAATTTAACAATATTAAAAGTTAAATAGAATTTGAATCTGAATTGGATTTATAAGTGGAAACTTAAGTTAAGTTAAACAAATGATGTTTGAAATGGAATATAACTTAAGTAATGTTGAACGAAGTTGATTTTGATATCAAAGTAAATTAATAAAGTGAATTTATTGAAATGAATGTGAACTTGAGTTATATAAATGAAATTCAACCATATTTGCAAAATGAATTATCAATTGAATGTAAATAAATTTATATGGAAAAATGAATGTAAGTGTAAATTCATTAAAGCTAATTGAAAAGTGTTGAACCAAATTGAATGTAAAGTAAAGTAAATTAATAATTTGGTTGTGTTGAATGTACATTGGTTGTTACTTGATTGTTGGTTGATTGTATGTAATATAATTCATTAAGTGCTAATGAAATTGAATTGATTAAAATTGGAAGCTATGTAATTTGATTTAAATTGAAGTGAAGTAAATTTAAATAGAATTCAATTTGAATTTGTAGTGAACCAACTTGAATGTAAATTAGTGAATGTAAACTAATTAAATTGAAAATGAATGAATGTTGATAAAATTCCAACGTTATTGAATCAAATGTGATTAAATTGAAAACCAAATCAATGAATATTAATGAGAAATGAATTTATATTGATTTGGTTATGAAGTTATTGGATGTTTATTGGATGATGGTTGCATTTGTTTGTTGCATTTGCTATATTGACACATATGTAGTTATTATGTTGCTATATGTTGTATATCGATATTATTTTCTATATACATATTTTTATATGTTTGATTTAGTGTTTAGTAGGTGCGGATGGCGTTTGCTTCGCATTTGGAGCTCGCTTTCGCGCTATATTAGCCGTATACGCTCGCTAATAAATATATAAGGTACATATCTCGGATTAAATATCGTACTTTTACACTTTTTTCCTTACGGGATGCCTCATCACTTGATGAGAAGTATATTTGTGATATATATACACTGTCATTTTTTTTCGGATCGAGCCGCGCAAAGGAGACTATGGCGAAATTTTCCGAAAATTTAGGGCGTTAGAAAATTTTGAAAGTTTAAAATTTGAATTTGAATTTGAATTTTGAAGTAAACAATGTTGTTTGAAACTTATAATTGAAGTTGGGAATTTAGTGGAATTAATAACGAATCTTTAGTAGAAAGATTTGTTTTGATAAATTGATAAAACTATTTGGTTTGTGAAAAATAGTAGACAAGTTAGGGACCATTCTTCTTAACTTGTAATTTCGAGGACGAAATTCTTTTAAGGGGGAAAGTTTGTAACGACCCAGAATTTCTGATAATTAAAATTTGAATATTTAATTGATTTTAAATATTTATGAGTAGAATTAATAAGTCGAATAATTTATTTTTCGAATATTGGATTTAATTTGATAATTAAATCGATAATTTAATAGTTGAAATTGCAGAAATAATTGAAAATCGAGTTTAAAATGATTAAAATTTATTTGGGAAATTTTATTTAATCATACTGGAGTTATAGTGATGTTATAGAACTTTTAAAATTGAATTTAGAATTAATTTATAAAAATTGAATATTTTAATATTTAAACGACTAGTGAAAATAGCCAATTTTCGAACAGTCTCAGAATTGAACGAAACCAGTTCCATTGGATCCGTAATAGTTTGTTATTATCGGATTTCAATTTTTGTAGCAATCGGAGTTGTCGTTTGACCGTGGCAGCTCGAAACGCATCGAAATTGTTTTAATATTAATTTGGCGAGTTAAAATAGTCATTTTTCAAAAAGTCTCGGATTTCGACGAAACTAGTTTCATCGGATCCGTAATGTGATATTATTGTAAGATTTCAAATTTCAAGTCCATCGGATGTACCGTTTGTCCGGGGCAAGCCAAAACGCCTCGAAATCGGTTTGAATCGGTTTAATTTAAAATCGATCGTTTTTCTCCGTAACTCGCACAGATGACTGAATTAGCTCCCAAAACATGTTTCATTGTGTTCGAAACATGGGGTAAACCTTAAAAACGCCAGCCGGCACGCTTCGTTTGGAGTTCGGAAAATTTCGATGAATAGTAAATTGGGCAATTTTCTATATAAGCACCTCAATTCTTCAATTTGCAAACAAAGGAAACCAAAACCCTAATTTCTGAGCCAGCCGCCACCTTCTACTGTTAATGGCCAGAAATGCTCGATTTTCTTTCCTCTTTTCCTTCCAATCCATAAACATATAGCCAAAGTTGTCAACTTCAAACTTGAAGAGGACGAAGAGATCTTTAATCTCAACGGTGGAGATTGGAAATGAAGCAATAGATTGAAGGCAATTGGAGCTGGAAGGCGCTGCGTTCATGCACGCATTTCATGGTCAGGTCAGGGCCGAGCTCTATGGGGTTGTGGCCGATGGTGGCTCTCGAGCGGGGCTTCGCAACGATGGTCGCCGATCATCTCCAGGAGGCTCGTGGTGGTGGCAATGTCAAACCCTAGAAGGTGGCCTATGGGTTGCAATGTGATATTCATGTACGTGAATTAGAGGAAGGGGGAAGAAGGCGGGCACGCTTCAGATCTGAGGTAAAAAGAATGGACGGCTGTGATGGAGCCAGGGTTTAAAAATAAAAAGAAAATGTATATTATTTATATTAAAAATCGTTCAAAACTTTAAACTATCATAACTTTTTCATACGAGGTCCGTTTTTGACGACATTTTTTGCGTTGGAATCGTATTGACGAGCACTACACTATGGAACTGGTTTGGAATGAATTGGAGTCAGTGAAAATTTCAGGTAGAATTAAACGTCCGTTTAATTTTATTCGAAATAAACACTGAAACTAAACCGAAATCAAGGTGAGAATTTCTCACTCAATCGAACAGATTCGATTTATATTGGAAATAGTTAGATTTAAAATTGTTGATTGTATGCCTGAATGAAGATTATTATCTGTTGTTGATTGAAATAGACATTATACGCCGTTATTAAGCGGATGTTAATTATTAAAAACATATACCACGAATATTTCACCTTTCTGTGGAATTGGTATTATATACGTATATAGCAATATATACATATTGGCATATGTATATATTGGAGTTGTTGATTTCCCGCATTGTATAGCGGATGAGACCCTATTGCGCCGCATAATAGCGAATAATATTTATTAAACCCATATACCGCGATATTCCGTACTGGAGCGAAATTGGTATTGTGCTAACATCTTTGGATGCAGGTGGACAGGTTGGAGGGATCCAACTGGATTCCTCAACTGTACTGATTTATTTACAGATATTGTGATATATTCTGTTATCATATGATGATATATGATGTTTGATGCTGTGATTGACTATTTGATGTGTCGCATCATCGGATCCATTTTTGAAGTTTAAAAATAACGATTTTTGGATTTTAAAAGGGTTTTTAAAAGTGATTTGTAGAAATATACGTTTTATTGAATTTTTGAATTGGTTTATTTTAAATAAATAAATGTTATAATTTTAATGTTATTAAAAATTGTGATTTTTGTGAAATATAACCGAAATGTGAATTTTGAAACAAAAGTTGATTTATTTATTAAATAGTTTAAATAGAGGTTTTGAATTTATTATAAAAGCTCTATATATAAGATTTATAAAATTTGATTTTTATAAATCAAAGTGATGAGATTATAAAGGAGTTTTAAAGACGTTTTAAAACGATGTTATAAATGGATTTATAAAAGGATAGAATCTAGATTGTGAAGTTATAAAATGAATTAGTAAATAGAGAATTATAAGTAAATTTCTTATAATTTGGATTTTGGCGTGTAAATGTGATATGAATAGAATTTGTTAATAAAGTGCTTTTATAAGTTGAAGATGTGATAAAATATAAATGGAATTTATAAACGCTGTTTTATAAATCCGAAAATTGACTTATTTCGATAAGTAAATTATTATAGCTTGTTAAAGGAAGTATATTCACGATTTTGGACGGTGGATAATCCCTTAAATTAAAAGTGTAGAAATGTTGAAATTGGATAATGAAGTATATTCACGATTTTGGACAGTGAATATATTATTTAATAAAATGGATATAAATTGGAGAAGTGATATTATGAAATGAAGTAATCGTTTTAAAGGATGTTTTAAAACGTGTTAAGTATTGAAAACATAGGTTTCAACATTTATTGTTGAAATAGACGTTTTCGAGAAATTTAAGGAAATGGTGGACTATAACACAGTTGTTATAGTAAATGGTTTCCGAAAGGAAATATTTTGTGTAGTATTGGGATTTATATATCTATCTTAATTTCGAATCCCTATACTAGTGATTTTGAGTAGTCGTAACGATGTTTTACGTAACATTCGTTTTGACTCTAATAAAATTTGTAAAAGAGAACGATTTCCTTAAAGAATGAAATATATACTTAATTTTGATTTAAGTATATCGAATATTTTCCAAGTGTTGAAAATAAATGATTTATGAATTACTTATTTTTAAATAAGTATGGAAATGCTTTTCCAATATGAAATGAAAGGTTTGAAATTTTATCTTTTAAAGATAAAGTGAAAGTGAATATTTGAAATTTGTTTTCAAATGATTAAGTGTGGAAAATTATATATCTTGTAAAGATATTTTGGAGATTAAATAATTTGGAAAATTATTTTGAATCTGATGATGTTGCGCATCTTTATTGATAGTTAAATAACCGACTATCAATAATTACCTTGAATGGGTATTTGTTGTGAATTGGATGAATTTGAATGCCACACTTATTTTTGAATAAGCGCTCACTATTCGGGTTAGCCAGGAAAGGACCATGGGGTCATATAACCCATTCCGAATATGTGATACGTCGTTATGAATTGCATTTGATGACCGATGTTGAAGACCGAATATTTTTGAAAACGGAAGGATTATCGTCGAGTTACTCTACATCGACTGATCTTCGATTTAGAGGTTTTATCACCCTTAGTGACGGGAAGTTCGGACGTGATTGGAAATTATCCGGATTTGCAAGGGCTTCGTGAGAAGTGCCTTCGGTTCTGTTCGATCCCGGAACAGACTTGTATGGATTGTGTGTCTGACGTTACAAATTGAGATATAAAGCTGATTTCTTTCAAATACATTTCTGTTGGTGGCGGAGAATTTATTCTCTTAGCTTAACACCCTTCTCTGAGACGTACGAGCTCAGAGGTTATGTAGTTGAAATTTATCAGCGATATATTCCCAATTTGGTAATGTGACATGCTGAGTGTTGCTGTGAAATGATCAGTGTTTGATCATTTGTGATATGATCATTTGTTTGATCATTTATCTTTGTGATCATAGGTTGATCATTTGTTGACCCAAGGCATGGCTTTGTGAACAAAGCGTAGCTTTGTGGACGAGACTTCGTCAGACCTCACACCCCGGAAATGGTCAAAACAGGAAGGATGCAGCAAGGTTCTAGGGAGTAGCGCCCCTTAGTGTATGTCATTCCTTCTGGATAAAGATGGTATCATGGTATGGAGCCCAGATACTTAACCTATGTGGTTACTGCATTATTATTCTTATGTGGTTGTTGCGAATCGAGGATCCTCGGGAAGATCGGTGACGATCGGGGGATGGCATACGCGTGTCAGTAGTTACCTATTTTTGCAGAGGTAACCCGGCCTTGTGTTGGCAGAGATCCGGTTAGGTTCTCGGGACGTCATTCCAGAGGCGTTTCCATGTGGCAATGGAAAGTTCCTTGGCCTGACCATTTGTTGGAAATCCAAAGAAACAATACGATCTTGTACGGCTTTAGTTGTAGAACCTATCATTCACTTATGGTGGTCACCACTGTTTGGATGGTAGCTATAGTAGGCATAAGTGCGGAATGCCTATGTTGGCTAAGATTAATATTATACTTTTGAAATGTTTTCTACGCTATGCACTAATAAAAATATCAAAAATTATTTGATTTTGCGTATCAAGCATCTTTGACTATCATAAGGAGAAATCTCCTCCGATTCTGCGTTTGCATTGTGTGTGTGTGCGGGAGGCCTTATGGTAGTCTCATTTTCCAAAAGCATTGCGAAATTGACTTTAAAATTTTCTGCTATTTGTTTAAAGATAAACTGTTTTAAGTTCTCACACCAGTCACCATGACTGACCTGGAGTTTATTGTTTCCCTTCTAAACTCTGGGTGCCCACCAATTTCCACATGGGCAGTCTAGAGTTAGGTTATCAGGTTATTCTGGATTCAGGATGCTGTGGAGCTTAGTGGCGAGCTGGATGACGAGACGTACCACTTGTATATTATATTATTTATTCCGTTGTGTATTCTGTATGAGGACAAGTTTATATAACTGTCCATTGTTGTATTGTTGCTGTAAACTCTGATGATGATGTAATGTATAAAATGATATAGTTCTTTGATTTAAAGATTATTCATTTATCTATTATATGTTGTTCCGCTGCGTATGTGAGATTCTGATATTGTTTCTGTTTCTGATGTTGTTCTGCTGTTCTTCTTTCTTTTTTCTTCTATGTTTTTCCTCTTCTACCCTTTTCTTTTTTTTAAAAACCATAACATTTCGGGTTTCCGGCATTCGATTGCTTGGCAGTCGATAAAGTGAGTATCGATGTTGAATTTTCGAAAGTCGAAAATTTTCGGGACGTTACAATATATAAGAGTGATATGTTGACAAATAAGAAAAACCAATTTTATTAATCAATCCAATCTAAGACATACAAAATATTCAAACTAATCCAAGTCAATACAATTCAATTCAATCGTAAGTCAAACAAATCAATCCAAACCAATTCTAATTCTAAATAGGTTCATACGAACCAATTTATACTTCTTATTCTAGTGTAATCTTTTAATATACAAACTTAAATCATATCTTATATATATTTTAAAACTTAACCAATCAACTTAAACTTTCCTAGGTACTTCTACGCAGCCATCGAAACTGAAAATTGGATCTGCTTTGATGGCATCCCAATCTTCATTTTCTTTGTTTATGGTATTAACTGGATTGTTGGTTGGTTCATCTTTGATAAGGGAAGAAATCATCCATCGAATAGCGTCAAAATGCTTTTTTTATTCTTGTATCATCTGCATTTGACTCAATTCTAAGTGTTTTTGATTTATAAGGATAAAAGTAAGGATATTCTTGAACGATTGAAGGGCTTGTTCAAGATTCTCACACAATTTTTGGTGTGGAAAAGTCATATTTGAAAAGTTAAGTTTATAAGGGAAAAGGGAGAAGAAAGAGAGTGGAAATAATGTTTTTCTAGAGTGAATAAGTTTATATAGAGGTGAAAAGTCTTTGGAAGTTGAATAAATGGTAGTTATTTTATTTTGAAATTTAAAAAAAATTGGTTTATGCTCGCTATATGTCGACATATAGCGTACTCATATACTCATATGTCGACGTATATACCATATTTTGCAAAATCAACTTATTTGCTATATTTTGGTAATTAGCCTAAACTATTGTACTTTTATGACTTTCCAGAGACTAATAAGAATGCATAATAGCAAGGAACATGATTTTATTGATAATCATTGATGGGTACATGAAATTTTAAAGATAAACATAAAAGATACATGAATTAAAACTAGAATAATTCAAACTGAAAGCTAGAAAATCATAGGAAATACAACTAGGAAGAGGTAGATGAGGATTTTTCACTATCTTGCAAATAATCTTTCCAAAGTAGTTGTCTACTTTGTTGGAAAGAGAAGTAAATGATTTCTTTAGCTTCTTTTGGTTATTAAGAAGCTTTTCTTGATTCTTGAGAATTTCTTTGAGGGATGGATGAGATGACTTTTCGAAGCTCTTCAAAGAAGTGTTTTCCTCCTCTTCTTGTTCTTCCTCCTCCTCCACTTCCATTTCTCCTCCATCTCTTCCTCCTCTTCTCTAATTTCATGCTCCTCCTCCCAAGCCAATCTTGCTTCCTTCTTTGTAAGAGTTTCATAAAGCTCAAAGATGGGTAAAATGTGCATGAGAGAGATGTTGGCCTTGTCAAAGATTTTTAAAGGAATGGTTTCCTCTCCTCTTAGGTCAACACAAAAATATGTGAATATTCTAATGAGATACACACCATGAAAGAGTGTGTTCTCATGCCTAGAGATATTCTTAGGAAAGAATTCATCCAAAATGACTTGTGTCCAATTTATGTTGTAATGACCACAAATCGCAAAAGTGCTTTGAAAACCTTTTAAGTCGGGTTATTATAATTTCTCATCCTCAGAGTTATGCTTTATTGCAAAATGAGATTCATAATTCTTGCTTTAGGACGTAAATTTTTATTTTTAAACTCAAAATCATCATCACTTTCAAAAATCTCATGAATAACTTCATGATTTTGATTTTCATTTTTAAAAGATGAAAGGTCCATTCCACTAGATTGCATCCGAGAATGAGACCTAAAAGTTCACAATTCAAAGCAATTTGAGTGCCTTTGACACTACTTCATACTTCACCTTCGTTTTATTCATAAAACTTTCTTTTCAAATTAGCATAAAACATTTCCCCTAAGTTTGGAAAATACACAAAATAATTTTAGGAAGCATCAATTAAACCAAGAATTCCATTTTGATCACAAATATCATAAGAGTTAAAATCATCGAATTTGGCAAATCTTTCGAGAGAGACTTTTCCAAAAGAAATATATTCCATATAAACTTTAATAGCCTACTTTTCATGGAAAAGATAGCCTTTGGTTTTCTTAGAAAGCCTTACGGTTTTTGGAGTGTTACTTAAGGAAGCCATTGATGAATTGTTTGAAGAGATAAGAGAGATAATAGATTTTTGAATTTTGAAAATGGGAGTGAAATGAATGGGTGAAGATAGAATATTAAATAGAGAATCAATAGACATGTTCTCTGGTCAAGAGACATCTTTTCAAGACATTGGAGTTAGTGAAAAAGTGGAGGAAAATTCAAATTTCTGAATTCATGAGCATATGTCGACATATGGGTAGATAGTATGTCAACATATAAGCCGTGAATTTCAAAACGTGGAGTTGAATAAATTATTCCTATTTACTTATATATGTATATGCTTAATTATCCTATAATTATTACTAATTTGTATTCTTACTAATTATATATGTATATGTTTACTTATATATGGCTTCTGTTTTAGGCAATACTTATTCTTCTTATGCTCTAGGTAGTTTATCCACCAGTGAGTTATGTCAGTTAGCCAGGGATACTGCTTTTGTTTTTACTAATGATGAATCAGATACTGCCTACATTAGGAGTAGGGAAATAGAGAGGGTTAGATCATCTAGATTATGAGGGTTATTAGCTGGAATATTAGGGGTCTAAATGATTTAAATAAATATGATAAAATTAGAGCATTTTTAAGACTTCTTTATTGATATTTCCATTTTACATGAAACAAAAATAAATTGTCTTGATATTTGTTTTTATAGAATATTAGGTGGTTATCATTTTAGACATTGGGCATGTTTACCTTCAGTTGGAGCTTTTGGGGTTTACATATAGGGTGGCGTGATAACTCTTTTGAACTTCTTCAAACTATTACTAACCAACACCCTTTACATATTATTCTCATTAATTTTAGTGACAACTTTTTATTTAATATATCTAACGTGTATGGTCCAAACTCGAAAATTGGTCGTTGAGTTCTATGGAATGAATGTCTAGAAGTTAGACTATTCACTCCTGGATCTTGGATTACAGAATGTGATTTCAATGTTACGCGTTTTTTAGGGGAATGATTACCCCGGGAAGGTGATTTTTCTTCTATGGAAGAATTTGATTAATTTATTATTAATACTAATTTGGTTGAATTACCACTAACTAATAGAGAATTCACATAGAGTAATACTAGGGAATCCCCTTTAATGGCTCTTCTAGATAGATTTTTCATCAGTGATGAAATTGAAGATAAATTTCCTATCTGTAGAGTCACTGGTTTGCCGTATACATATTTTGACCATTGCCCTATCATTCTTACGTGTGATCATCATAGAATTATTAATAAAACTTTTAAATTTGAAAAAAATGTGGTTATTATAATCTAATTTCCTTAATCTAAATAAAAAATAAATGGATATCAATGAATTTTTATAATACCAAAAATACAGATAACTCAGTAAAAAAATTTGTTTTAAAACTTAGAGGTCTTAGGAATTTTCTTAAAAATTGGAATAAGAGTGTATTTGGCAGTATTAAAATTAAAAAAGATAATTTACTTTCTGAAATGCTTAAAATTAATAAGATAGAAGAAACTATACAACTAAATCTTGGAGAGCGTAATGTACTCGCTAATTTAAAAGAAGAACTTAATTCAATATTAGAAAAAGAAGAGATTATATGGAAACAGAGATCTAGAATTCAATGGATTAATGAAGGGGATAATAATACAATTTTTTTTCATAATATGGCTAACGGTAGAAAACGTAGCAACACAATAAATTCTATTTTTGTGAATACTGTTGAATTGGTTATTCAAAGGGATCTAAATAAGGCCTTTACTGATTACTATAGGGATATTTTTGGCAATAAGAACAATCATATAATAAATGTTAGATGGAATGAACTATATCCTATTGAGTCTAGAATTAACCTTGATGACTTCGATAATCCTTTTTCTGAAGAAGAGATTTTGAAGGATATTAACGATATGTCTAGTGATAAAGCCCCGGGTCCTGATGGTTTTCCTATTTTATTTTACAAGCTATTTTGGGATGTATTAAAATTTGATTTAATTAGCATATTTAATGAATTTTATAATGAGAAACTACAATTAGGAAGGTATAATTTTGCAAATGTCATTCTGTTACATAAAAAAATTGGTGCTAATAATTTGAATGATTTTAGACCAATTCCTTTAATTAATTGTTCTGTTAAAATATTTCAAAAGTTTTAGCCAATAGACTTAGTATAAGAATGAATGAATTAATCGATTGTTCATAAACCGTTTTCATTAAGGGTAGAAATATCACAGATGGAGTGGTTGCTGTTCAAGAGTACATTAATCACTAAGAATAACATTACATGTGCGATTCTAAAATTTGACTTTGTGAAAGCTTTTGACTCGGTAGATTGGGATTTTCTAATTGATATGTTACTGGCTAAAGGTTTTAGTCGTAAATGGATTGGTTATATTATGACTTTGCTTAAAACTGGTAATTCTAGTATAATGGTTAACGAGATTTTAGGGAATAAAATACAATCAAAATGTTGCTTGCGATAGGGTGATCCTTTGTCGCCTCTCTTGTTTAATTTAACTGCAAATGTTTTCGTTATGATAACTAAAAAGCTGTCGGAAATGGATCTTTAGGGTGTGTTGGTAGAAAATTTTCATGTAATAATCTCTCCGTCCTTCAATTTGCGAATGATACCTTATTATTTACTTCTCATTTTCCTAATCACATCATTACCCTTAAATTTATTTTATACAGCTTTGAACTTCTTTTAGGACTAAATTTTTTTAGTTTTAAATGACGTTGATAAGGTTGAAGGTTTAGTAGCTAATATGCTTAATTGTAAAACCATGAATTTCCCTATTAATTATCTTGGATTTTTTATTAGACCAACTAAACTTAAGCATGATGACTGGTTAATCATAATAGATAAAATTAAAAATAGAATTTCTAATTAGAATGAGAGGTTTTTATCGAGAGCGGGTAGATTGGTTCTTATCAATTTTGTTTTATCTGCACTTCTGATTTATTGGATGACTATGCATCTTTTTACAGAATGGGTGATCAATAAAATTGATAAAATAAGAAGGGTTTTCTTATGAAGCGACGATAATCCTAACAGCAGTCTAAAAATGTTTAGTAAATTGGGAAACCATTTGTAAATCAAAAAAAGGAGGGAGGACTAGGTGTTATTAATTTACGTAACATGAATTTGTCTTTATTAGGGAAGTGGTTGTGGAAATTTAAGGATATAAATGATAATTCTATTTGGAAAGAGATTATATCTAAACATTATTATAATGGTAATAATAATTTATACCAAATTACACCTTCGGTTAAAAATAAATTATCTAATTTTTGGAAATCAATTTTAAAATGCCATGATATTTATAACCTTGGTACTAATACGATTGTTCATTCTGGAAATAATATAACTTTTTGGCATGATCGTTGGATATCATCTTAGGGTTGAATTTAAAGAGCTTTCCGAAATTTGTAACTTTAAAAATGCTTTAATTAAAGATGTTTTCTCTCCAGATAATGATCCCATTGGAACTTCAGCTTTATAGAATCTTAGAAGGTACAACTCTCAGACAATTCTCTATATTATGTGCAAGATTGAATTTATATAATATTAATAACGAAAATGATATTATTAACTGGGAATGAGATAAAAGTAAGATATTCAGTTCTATTTCTTTGTATAAATTTCTTAATTTCTCGGGAGTTACTAATAACACTTTTAATCTTATTTTGAAAACAAATGGACCACCAAAAGCTAAGATTCATATGTGGTTAATAATGCATGAGAAGCTAAATACCATTGAACTTTTAAAAAGAAAGAATTTGCCAATTGACAATAAATGTATTTTTTGTAACTTGTATTTTGAAAATATTAATCATATATATTATGATTGTATGGATACTTGCTACATTCTTAATAATACTCTTACATTTTTTAACTTTATTCTTACAACAAAATTTACTGATTGTTATTTTTACTGGAATAACTTAAGATTTAAGTCTAAAAAGGAAAATAGATTTTTACTAGATACTCCGTTCACTATAATATGTTGGTATATTTGGTTTGAGAGAAACCAGAGACTATTTAATAATAACAACAGTTATATTAATAGATTGTAATTGCAGTAGCTTCATTTTGTTTCAATTGGATCTCAAATCCAAAATATAGATTGGTTAAAAATAATCATTTTAATGAATATCTTAATAAGGTTAGAAAAAACATGGAATTATTTAAACAAAAAACAATGTCTTCAACATTAATAACTACAGCATTAGCATTTATTCGAATTTGAATGAAGATTTTACTGATTATCATAAAGTTCTTTTGATCAAAGGAGCATAATGTTAATATTTTTTAGATTTTTTAAAATTTTATAAGTATATAATTACATATTTTGTTAATATCTATGCCTTTTGATTTTGTGTTCATTATCTCATAATTCACATATATATGTGCATATTATTAGTCTAATGCTTATTATTATTTCTTTGTTGTCTTATAGTTTTAACTCTAGTTTTATTACTTTTATTTCATTAATGCATATATATATGTATATAATTTTATTTATATACATATATATTTGTATTATATTTTTATTTAGTTCCATCTGTAGGTACAAGTTTAGGCTAAAAATGGTGCTAGAATGCTATTTGCAGGGTTTCAGGGTTGTTGTTGCCGGGATGCTGGATTGCTGTTCGTATGACCGTTGTTAGGAGAGATTTCATATTTTTGATCTGGATCATCCGCGCTAGCTGTGAGGCATTCCTTTTCTAATAGAGCTGCTTGTGGATCTCATTTGTTCTCTTGGATGCACTATGGTTTATACTGGGTACTTATAACACTTCATTATCAAGCGATGGCCTTGCCGAAGTTCGATACTGAGGTGTAACGGGCGGTGGCCTTGCTATAGCTCATTTAATAAGTTACATGATGTTGTTATCTTAGATTTTTTGCGTGTTATGATTTGTCACCTACCAGGCATGTTGGCAGCTCATTTTCTATCAGTGTTATATATATGTACATGTGTGTTCTCCTCTACTTTAAAGGATCACACATATCTCTCAAAAAATTAAAATTAATATATATATATATATATATTGTTTTATTCAATAATATATTCTTATTAAAATAATTTTATAAAAATTTCTTATATGCACACACATAGATATATATATATATATATGCATGCATGCATGCATGTATGTATACATATATATTTATATTATACTCATCCAATATTGTTATTAATCTAATCCTATCAAAAGCAACAAAAAATCCTATCAAAAATTTTAAAATTTAATCGCGTACCTATTTTTGCTCCATTTCTTCGAACTTTTCTTAACGTAATTGATCATTGCCATGAAGCACATATTGGTATCTTCCGTATCTAGTTCCTTATCACTTAAGGAAGTATCTGGACCATCTGATGTTGTAGTATAAGCCATTTTCCGTTTTCCGAAGAATCAATCTTTGGTGAGATTTTCAGTTTATCCGGTTATGGACAGTCTCTCTACATATAACCAAATTAATTGCAGTTAAAACATCTAACATCATTTCCAACTCCTGGATTTTTGTTATCATTTCTCCTAAGATTATTCATTTTTCTGTATTTTAGAAATTTTCTAAAATATCTGGTCATGGAAGCAATTTCTTCATCATCATTGTTGTCTGAATCCAAATTTTGTTGTTGCATTGAAAGCGATGGATTTCTTCTCTATTGTCTTGCTTTCTCTCCTGCCCTGCATTTGTACTTCATATGACATTAAATTGCTAATTAACACTTTAATTTTCAGAGTGCTAATGTCACTAGCCTCTTCAATTGCAAGAGTCTTTTGGTCTCATTCAGGAGTAAGTGAATTGAATATTTTCTAACTTGATCCTCTTATGAAATTTTTTTACCCAATGCAATTAGTGAATGTATTATACCTTGGAATCTACTGTACATATAAAAAATGGACTCATTTTAAATAATTGTAACTGATTAGTTAATAAAGAAAATTTGTTCTATTTGACTTTACTATTGCCCTCACATGTAACTTGCAGCATTCTCCATATTTCATATGCAGACTTAAAAATAGAAACTCTATTGAATTCATTCTTATCTAATGAACAAAACAAAATATTAATGGTTTTAGAGTTATTTTGTGCAAGTTCCTTTTGGTCAGCAGTCCATTGTGAAAAGTTAGTCGAGGACTCAGTGTACTCACTTTGTGTGACTCCAATTACCTTAACCATTTGACTATAAATAGATTTTCACTCTACATGACCAATAGGTGTAATTATTGCCATTAAAAAGTGAGGGTCTAGTAGTAGATTATCCTTTGATAAAGGTGGTACTAACAAGTGAACTAACAGTGTTTAGCCATTTAAACTTTTTAAAAATCAAAATTATGAATACTTTGAAAACCAATGCACTAATACCAAATATTAGTTTGTGGAAGTAAGGATCTTAATGCTAATTTAATACTAGAAGGGGGTGAATAGTGTTTAATAGTTTTTATGAATCTTTTTGAATTCTTTTAAGATGATAGTTTAAATAATGCAAATTGACAATCACAAATGCAAACATAGATAGATATAAATGTAGTAAAAGTAAAAAAGTAAAGATTTGGAGAGATCACTCCAGGACTTTTATACTGGTTCGGAGTAATCCTACATCCAGTCCTGTCCAATTTCTTGTACAGATTTGTTTTCAAATATCAAAGTTTATACTATCTCGAATTCAAGGCTGTGAGTCACACCCTCTAGATTTTTCGAGCTTTGGATACACTCACTGGATTCGGACGGGACACTAGCATATCCACTTGGATTCAAATGGGACACCAAGCACACTTACTTGATTCAAGCGGGACACAAGCACATCCACTTGGATTTCAAGGACACCAAGCACATCCAAGAGTATTTGAGTATGCTTTGATAGAGTTTACAAAATCAATTCTTGATTGAATACAAATAATCCTATAGCCTCTTGAATAGCACTTTGATCTTGATTTGAGTGAGAAAGATGAGAGAGATCAGTGAGTAAGCAGTAGAGAGTCAAATCAATAAAGTTTGAATTTGATTCTGATTGAATTTAAGTAGATCTTGAAGGGAATTTCTTTTAGAAATCAAGAGAGTAAAAGATGAGAGAAAATATGAGAAAAATAGTTCTGTGATTTCGTTGAGAGAACCCCATTTATAAAGAAACAACTTTATGTCCATTTGCGAAGAGATTTAACGAAAATACATTTCCATTCAAAATTTGAATTTGAAAATCGCGACTATATGTCGGCATATAGGGTCTATGTATGTTGACATACCCTTTGTAATTTAAAAAAAACTATTTTGAAAATATTAAGTTTTGTAAAATATTTTGATATTTTATAAAATCATTTAAGCATAGTTTATACACATTTTAACAATAATAAAACTTAAGAAAACTTTATAAAATTATTTTAAAATATTTTAATATATATAGGATTTAAATATAAATATCACATACAAAAATAATAAACACACACATAAGTATAAGTAAATATACATTGAAATCAAGTATTAATGAATATCAAAATACATTTTATTTATAAAACATAGAACTAAAAACCCTATCTAAATATATAAAAAGTATATTATTATAAAATACTTTAATTACTTAAAATGGAATAAAATTTTAAATAATTAAAAGGATATGAATCATTTGAAAAACTTTTTGAAAGGATGTTTTGAAAAATCATTTTGAAAAGGATATTTGAAAAATCATTTAAAAATTAGAGAATGGACTTTTTTAAACCTTTTTGAAAATAGAGAGAGATCAAAGAAGTGCTACCAGAGAGTTTAATAAAATAATCTATGGCTCTAAGACTTATTTTGATATCTTGCATCTTCAAACTCATGAGTATTCAATCTCTAACTCTTGAATCTCTATATCAGCCTCTTGAGTCAGCTCTTGATACGGTACAATATTCTTATGCAACATCTATCTAATATCCTACACTATATACTATATATAACTTGATAAAACATTAGTATCTATATTTTATACGATCTCATATGGTTGTTGTCATCAAAACCAATACCTAAGGTACTAATAACATGTTGTTCTGACTCCCTCCCTCATTACAACGCAGGTTATGAAAGGAGACGCTGAAGGCGAAGGCGAGGAGGAAACTTGTGAGAGTTTACCTATTTATCTACTTATGTTATTTTCTGGTTTACCTATTAAAAAAATAACGATGTTTTTAAAATATTGTACTACGAATATGTAATGATTGTATGAATTGAATTTTGGGTTTTATGTCATTTGGATTTCAAAATAAAATGGGTACTATTTCTGTTATTATATTTTATCCTTTCGTTGTGAGTTATGAAGGTGTAGATAAATAGCTCTTTATTGTTCTTTATTCCAATCAATAGCCAGCTTTAGAATGGGTCTAAGTTTTAATGAGCCTTTTCTGAATAGGAATTTAGGTCTGTTTCGGGGTAGGTTGTTACATTTGTATAAGAGCTTATGTTACCCGATCAATGGGGATATGTATACGTATGAGTGGGCTACTTGTTATTTTTGAAAATATTTTTTGAAAATCCCACTATATATATATTAATTTATATATATACACACAAACTTATTTTAAACATATGCAAAAACACTAGGCAAACCTTTACTTCATCATATAATACTATCAAATGTAGACGAAAAAGATTGTAACACCATAGTTAATGAGGCAATAAATATACAATAAATAGGAGTTATATGAATTGGAAAAAATATATAAATGAATTAATTATGGAAAGATAAAGAAGGCATAATAGATAAAATTTGAATGCATTAATAAATGTCTTTAAAAATTGTCCGTTAGAATAATAATGATTTATTACAAACAATTGACATTTATAGAAATAGTAAACAAACATGTTATGTAGTAATTAAATATTATAAGATAGTATAATTGTCATTAGGATAAATTATATATCCTTAATTATACAGATGAAGGTTAGTGGGCCTATCCCAATACATGAAAATAGATGGGAAGTAAGAACTTATGTGTTATAAACATCTGAAAGTAAGGAATGACATGAGTAAAGCAAGATGTAGTGGTGCAAGTTTCCACAAGACGGTGTACATTGATCACCATAAGAAGATAATCGGATTTTTATAAAGATTGAGCAGGGAAGAAGGGAAGTCAAATAGAAAGGAAAATTGAAGTCAATTTCTAAATCCAATCCTATGTGAAAGAATTTGACCAAAACGTTTTTTGGAAAATTCCTTGAAATGTTTTAAATATTTTTTTCAAAGGATTTATTGAGAAGTTGTTTTGAAAAGGTAAGGAAATTTGGAAACTTGTAATTTAAAATTTGGTTGAGTCAAAAGTTTTTAATTAAAAGGTTTTCTTGGTAAAAATGATTTTTCAGTTTTGAAATTTTAGTTTAAAATTGGTTGAGTTAAATTTTTTCGATTTTTGGAGAAAGGAATCCTTCGTTTTTAAAATAAATGTAAAATAGATCGTAGGTTGGACTTGTTGATTTTTCTTCTATTTCGTAAATTTGGAAGTTCCTTTTTTGATAAATTATTTCTAATGGAATATATTGAAATGAAACTTAATTAAATTAAGGAATAAAGAATATAAGGATAAAAATAACTAGGATAGGAGGAACATTTCCATATAAGAAAAATACATAGAATAACAACTGAAATAAGAGCCATTTAATTAGGAGAAATATAAATCAAGACAATATTAGGAGATTTGGTAGTCAATGAACTTTTCATAAGTATAGGCCATATTTTCATGGAGTCATAAATGTTAATTTCGAATTTAATGTAGTAAGTTTATTTGTATGAAAATAATTTATTAAAAATTATTTCATATGTTGTAGAAGGTTTTTAAGAAGGGAAATTAGTTTCCTCCTTTATGGGATTAAGAAACATTTTGAAATTTTTATTTAATAATAGTTTGGTTCAGTAATTGAGTTTTAAATGTTTTGAACTAAAACTCCAACTTTTAAAGAAATAAATCTCTATTGTAGAAAGTCCTTAAAAAGGAAAAGTTGGTTAGAAAATGAAAACAAATTCATGTCTTATTTTGGGAACTAAACAAATTTTGAAATTGACAAAAATGCTTTCTAAGTTTTTATTTTTTTTTAAAGATAAAGGTTTCAGATAATGTACTTTATAATTGTGAAATTTTAGTTTTACAGAATGGTGAGAACTAAACCACATTTTTATATAGAGTAGATAGGAATCGCTACCTAGGTAAGACATGGTAAATGTTTTAGGATATGAATAAAATAAGAATAGTATATACAACCTGATTTGGAAATTTAAAATCAGTCCCAAATATTTAATTATAAAATATTGGTAAAGTTACAAAGATATTCTAGCTTTATAATTGGGTTGTAAGTTAGGTTACCCTACTTATCTTAAGATGTGAATTTCCATGTTTTGATTTATTTGGAGTGGGTTCCATGTAAATTCCATAAATTATCCAACTCCAAATATGTATAAAAGCGTGTCGTATGAATTAACAAAGATATACCAAAAAGGGAAAGAGATGTGTAAGATATGGATAATCATTTTTATAGTTTACACTGTCTATTTCAATAAAAGAAAAATATATTCCTTATAATTTCAAATGAAGCAAAGATCTCATTATGATTAATTTATGAAAAATTATAATGGTAATCATTTTTAGAAGGATAACTCTAATAAATTAAAATATGGAAATAGGTGTTCTAGTTTAGAGATTAGTAGTTAGAAATATATGTATATGTATAACCGCCCCTAACGAATAAAAATAAAAATATATAAAATTGCATAATTTATGACTATATACGTATTTGTTAGTAATTAACGGATTAGGATTTATGGGCATTGATTACAAATTTAGTAGGTAATAAATTTTATAATTAATGAGAGTTAAAAGGAATTAAATAAGGACTGATTAGGGAATGTAATATTGCATTTAGAGAGAAATTGAATCGGCGTAATAGATGGATTTTAAAATTTGTAAAAGATTAAAGAGACTTATGTTTGCAATTGCAACCAAATAGGTCACAAACACCCAAGAACAGATTTATGTACAGAAGTAAGTGAAGAAAATAAAATTAAACCGAGGAAAAGATTAAGCCAACAACAAATAAAAGCAATAATCAGAAACACATAAATTTATAGTGGTTCGGCGTTGTATGCCTACGTCCACTTTGAAGTTATCTTTACTGATCAATTATAAATCTGATTACAATAAAGTCTAGAGTAACAAGCAGCGTAAAGATCCTCGGAATGACCCATTAGGCCAGTATTTATAGGTGAAGATGACTGTCAATCTCTCTGAAACTTCGGCTAAAGGACCTTCTAATCCATATGGGCCCACCAAATGAGCCCAATTCCCAATGAGGAGGGATCGGTACCGATCCCTTCATTGGTTGATTTTTGGACAACGATCCCTATGGTGGCTTCTGCATGCTTAAATATGTTAGCCCTTCAATTATCATGTCATTTGGACCACTGGTGCTCAAGTTATTGTTTAATCTTTGACATGATATGAGTTGTTCACTGCTAACAGTTGAACCCTCTATAGGGATACATGTCGATCCCTCGAAGTTTTGACATGTGATGTGCGATCCCTAGGGTAGGTTCCCTAAGGTCCACATACCCTGCCTTCCAAATTTCATGGGCTTTGGAGTTGTGGATCCTGAGATATGGAGTGTTGTGTCCATGAATGCTCTTGGAATTTGTTGGATGCCGATCCCTCCTTAATATAGCCCGTCGACCCCTCTCCATCCATTATGTCGATCCCTTCCAATTTGCCATGTTGTGCTGAACCCTTCCATTCGTTAAGCCACATTCCATGCTTCAAGCATCCTACATTGTACTTCCATCAAATCCATTCAATTCTGACTTCATATAATCATTTATACTCGACCTTCGGGCCCCACAATCATCATTCTGGAAACATCGACCGTAATGGCAATCAGATCTAAGTTGTGCAACCAGTTCAATAATAGCATGGCCAGAATGCCAGGTAACACTTGCCTTCCAAAGCACGTCTTGTGATTAACATGACGTGCTTTGAATCGTTGAGAATGAAATCCATCTAGCTTTCTGAATAATTGTTATTCTTTTATTGAATCGTTTTTCCAAGGCGTCAAATTCCTCATTGATCGCCCCGACACCTGGTTGATTTCTAGTAATATAAATCCAGTGCCTTGTCCCGTTAACTGATATATATAAATCTGGTTCTTCGAGACTAATAAGCTTTTGTTATCTAGTCTAGCCTTGAACTCGAAGGCTTCAAATTTGACTTCAATCTCCGTTAATTTCAAAAATTGAACTTTTAAGTCATACACGGGCGTGCTCATATATACGTTTTCGTTATTGGCTCCTGGACGTATTTGAACACTTACGGGTCATTGCCAATTTTCATAGTATTTTATATGTTCATGATCATAGCTAAACCCTTATAACTATTTTTTAAAGGGAAATCCATAGGGATCGGCATGCACTATGCCAACCCCTCCTCTCCAATTCTCACCGCTACAGAGGGATTGGCACACCCCTTGCCGATCCCTGTCTGTCTTCACATGCCAGTATTTGGGCCACCCATAATCCACATATATAAAGCAACCTTCCAACTTCTCTCTATCTTCACTTGTTTCATTTTCTTGCCACCTTCCTATTTTCCACAACCGAACTTTCTCCAAGAGTCGAACCCCTCCCCTTCACTTAACCATCACTCCAATTAACTAACCCATCTTCTTATTTAATCTTGGACCATCGTTCTTCCCTCCAACCAAATAGCAGCCTAATCTTTATCCTTCCATGGTTCGTCTTCGATTGAATTAGGTGAGCTTTCCACCTTCCTTTTGACTTTAAGGCGGGGCAATTGATGTTACTTTGTGGATGATGGTTTGATTTGTGACAAAGTGGATGATTGAGGAAATTGGTTGTTTGGGGAAGATGAGGTATGGGATGGAGCTGAGATTGGCAGAATGTTGAAGGAGGAAGAAAAGGAAGAAGTGGAGGAGGGTTCGGTGTTGGAGGTTCGGTTATAGGTCGGTCCCTCGTTTGATGGCAAGGGGTCGGCACAATGGCTTGACGAGAAGATGACAAGGCAGAGGGATCAACTAGCTTTGTTCTAGCAGAGGTGTTGGTGTAATTATGGGCCAGCAAAGTTATGCTCAGATGAAGGGATCAGTGGTTTTACGGAGAGAGGGCTCGGTTGTGAAGTTGTGGGAAATGGATCGGCCTATCCATAGGGATCGACCTATCCATAGGGATCGGCTTGACTTAGGGATCGACCTATCCATAGGGATCGACTGGTCTTAGTTGAAGAGAGGGGTTGGTATTGGTCTAGGGATCGACATGGGTAGGGATCGGCACAAGGAAACTTGTGAACTAGCAATCTGATCCAACCTTATTTACTTGGACAATCATCACTAACTCACCTTAGCAAACTTGGATATATAATGATGATGAACAATAAAACTCGCACACACATTATTAAACTCGAGATTGAACGACCAAAACCATGAAAGTTTTTGCATATACTAAAAACCTACAAATGGACTTGAATGACAAACTTCACACTTCGATATACCGACAGTTGATCCCAAAGCTTTTACAACCGATCAATCTCTCCGCCAGTCGTGACGGTTAGCAATGACGGTCACTCTGGTCTGAATTTTCAGTTTCATCGTCTGACTTCATTTTTTATGATTTTAAACTGTTTCTATCTGCCATACACTCCACTACACTGCACTAGCTTACACTTAACACGGGGGAGCAGGTAAACTTTTCTAACCTCGATTGTCTACTGAGTATAGCTAATATGGACTCCAGATGCTCAGAGCATTTAACTGGTATGTCTTCCGATCCAGCAATGCACTGCATGATTCTGAAGCAAAATCAAGTTCTGCGACTTTATCCGGCAGGCTTTCTCCCAGCCATCAAGTAGAACAAACGAAAGTTTCCGGCCCACCAATCGACCTTTTCTTAGATGTTCTGGTTCTCCTGGCGGAGGATGTAAGCCCTGCTCCCGATGTAGTAGAGGGTGCCATTCTTCTAAATAACCCGATATACTCACAAGCCTCCCGAATTGGTGAGGCTGCCTTTTGTCGGCTGTGTTCTTTCATGGAATTCCATTTATAGACATCTTGGTTCCTTCAATAAACGATAGGCCTCACTTGCCCCGGTGGGGGTACACGACGTGTAATAAATTTATGTGCTGGGTCGGATGCATACCGCCCTTTAATTTGTTTATTCGAGAGATGTTGAGATACCTTGGAATAGCTCCCACTCAACTCCACCTAAATAGTTACGCCATCCTACATGGAACCTTTTTGCTATTCATGAGCGTTCCATTTCGCCTGCCAACTCCAAAAGACATAAGATTCATTTACAGCTTCAAACGGCGGTCAGGAAGTCTTCTATGTTTTCTTGAACCCTCGCCGAACTGCCAAGTCTTAACAGGCGCTTGGAATAAACTTTCACTGTTTAAGCATGAGTGGTTATATGTATGATGTCCACCCGGCTTTGCGAGGCGATGGTTGGAAGGACGTAAGTGTTACTTTCATTTCATTCTTAAGTCCATTAATCCAAGTCATAACCTTTCCTTTGAATCTGCTAACATCTGGGATTCTTTCAGGTGTCTGCCCATGTCCTAAAGGTGCCAACTTTTCAAGGGTAGTCACTGCCATTCGCGCTACCCCTATTGAAGACAGGGACATCAAACTTCTTGTAACCGATGAATTACTATCTTTATTTGGGCTGTTGGAGAAAGGTCGTATCATCGAGCTCCCCGAAAGTGCAGCATTACCAAGGAATATCACAAAGCAAGGGAAGGATGCTATTAATATCGCCGTGCCTCCAGCCGAGGGGACTCGAGATGACACTGAAGAGGGTGAGATTAGGGATTCCCAGGCCAATAAACCTGGCAACATTAATGTGGGCCCAAGTAAGGCGCCTATGGTCGAACCACCACAAGGCGTGCAATCTCAAACACCCACTAAGAGAAAGAAAAGGCTAGCATACAAACTTTGTAGAAGAAAGACTACCGTGGATCCTGAGTTCATCATTACTTCTGTTGAAGAGGAATCGTCTTCCCAACACTTGGGAAGTTCACCGAAGGTATTTTAAATTATCCACATTCCAGATGATATTATGACCTACAACTTTTCAAATATCAACATCGAAGGGTTAAATTCTCTTACTAGGAGCGGTGAAGGCATTCATCCTTCTGATAAAGGAGACAGAACACCTATGAGCAAGGCTACAACCACTGATCTGTCAAGGGGAACACTAGGACACTCATGACCGCGTGCACTTCACTACACGCTCTTCATTAATCTTTCACACAATAATTACTCACATGTTCTCGTTTGGTCTTTGTATGTGCAATGACTTAGTCCTTGACCTTTGATCGCTTAAGAGGTTCTTCAACATATCATCGATCTAGCCATGACTCGGAGTCTGGCCGGCGCAAGGAGAAAGACGATGGACGGGATAAAAGCTATCATTCAAGGGAATCCTCCTCTTCTAAGTGCAAGTCCCAGTCCCATACATCATGCCAAGGAGAACAGCCTAATTTCCCTACTTACAGCGGAGACCAGCCTCCTTGTCGCGGCCCTCATGCCACATCACATGAGCATCATTCTGGCTCTTCAAGGTCTAAGCAGTCTCGCGAACGTAGGTCAAGCAAACATTCAATTGCCGCTTTTGATCCGTCCGTGCCGGTCGCTGCTCCCGACATTTCTACAGCAGAGAAATTGGTCGAGCTTAAGGCCACTTTCCCGAAAATTTTCTTTGATGGGCTTAAATTCCTTTCTACAATACAAACGATTCTGGGGAATGCTAAAGCGAGTTCTCTTGCATGTGTCAATGATGTGTTCGTGCATCATGAATTGTTTCAACATTTGGCAAAGAAAATCTCCGAAGTGTTCATTGAGCGACAATATGAAATAGATCGCCTCAAGTTATAAGCGATACATAATAAAGGCATAATCAAACATCAAGATGCTGAACTATTGGAATTGACTACAAAACTTGCTGAAGTGAAGAAAAGTGCCAAGGAAACGGCAGAGGCGGTGAGCCGTTTAGAAACTTCTCATAAAAAAGAACTCGATGTTGCCCTCAATCGCAGCGGGGCACTTGCTCTGGAAAAATATTCCTTGTAAAAGGAAAAGGATGTTTTGGCCCGCCGCATTGAGGAACTTGAAGATCTTCTCAAAAAAGAAAGGGAGGAGAAAATTGAGGCCCAGGAAGAATCCCAGAAGTACTACGAAGAGGCCGTCAAGGTCAGGAGCCTGAAAATTAAATTTAATGAGTAGTTTGCTAAAATTGAAGCTCTTAAAGAGGAGGCTTGAGAGGAAGGCCGCAAAGAAATGATTGAACAAATTGAATCCCAAGTGGAAGACGCTAAAGAGTCTTGTAGGAATGAAATCAAGGACTTGTTCGATCCATTGATCATCGAGTACAATGCCAAAGTCCTCATCCACCGTGACTTAAGTTTTCTTGGCAAAGGTTATCTCGAATCACTTGCTGAAGCTTGGGAGCATAACATCAAGATGAAGAAGAGAGAATTGGACGGAGCTGTGTTCAATGAAGAAGAATTAGTGCGAGAGATCCTTCGTGGAAACGAACCCTTAGATTTGGCTGCCATGATACTCTGATACTTTAATGTTTCTACGCCTACTGAAAAAGGGGAAAATATTGCCAGATCTTCATGGGCCAATCCTAAGGGTCCCTCTTCTTCCCAAGCAGCGGAGCATCGGTCTCCTTCGGCATGGAGCAGGACTTGGGCTATGATCCAGATATGCCCGGCTATCAATCCAAGGTGTTGTCCCCTATTTTGGAAGGAGGTACCAAAGCAACCACCGAGAACCAACTGGATACGATTATTGCACTTTACTCTTTAGCTTATGAAAAGTTTTGTTCTTCGCGCTCAATGGTTTTAAGCTTATCTCCCTATTTTAACAAATTTTGTAGGTCTTCTGGGTCCCGGTCAAACTCCTAAGAGCGATGTTGTTGTAGAGCAACAAGAGAAACTAGCAGAGATTCTGGTAGCTTCTGATGAACAGAGCCCCGATGCTCAAGTCATCGGAGCTCTTGATGATGATAAGGTCGAAGATCCTCTCCCAGCGGACGAATCTAACGATATTGTGATTACCGACACCTCCAAACGCACTGATAAGACTAGCTTGAAAAAGTGGATTGAAAAGGAGGAGTTGCTAAAAAGAAAGGCTAAAGCTAAGCCCGTCGAGGTGGACATCGATGATCCACACCTTGTGCCACTGCAAGTTATTCCAACTGGTGGGTCGATTCCCAGTGAACTCCCTCCTACCTCTGCGAGCTCTCCTGCTAAAGGTGGCAAGGGATCCAGAAAAAGAAGCATTGGGTGTTCAAGTGGCCCTACTTTCAAAAAAGCCGAAAAAGAGAGGAAGTCAAAGAAATAGCTGTCACTTTGGCTAAGTGTGTATATAGTTTTCACAATCGTTTCTTTCATTGGCTGTGGTTGTATGGATATGAGTCCCAGTTTTGAAATAACTTGTACTACAATCTTGAAACCTGTCATGTGAATAAAAGTTTTTGTTTTCCATTGAGCTTTCGTATGAATTGCTATTTAAGTAGTTGAACAATTACTTTCCATTCAATGTACTTGTAATTCGTTGTTCATTAATTCTGGTAACAATCCACCAGCTCTATCCCAAGGCCTGCAAGTGGTCGTGGCCTCGAGTCGTATCAAACACTAGGCTTGAGCCTTAGCATTACATCATCGAATTCAACGATTTTTGAGTAACTATATTCCTTCCCCCGGTCTTAAATTAATGGGGTTAGATGTTGGATGGTCGAACTCCATCCTTAGTGAGTTATACTCCTCTTGTCGGTTTTAGGCCGGAGTTCATGGAATAGTGAATGGTCAAACTCCACTCGCCTCTTCGTTTATGCTCATATCCGCACTCTGTAGATAAGAGTTAGTTGATGGGTGGTCGAATCGCACCCAACTCGTGTTTATACTCTAGTCCACACTCTAGGGACTTAGAGTTTTTTCGTGGGCGGTCGATTCACTTCTGATTTATGTTTATACTCCAGTCTACACTCTAAGGACTTGAGTTATTTCATGGGTGGTCGATTCACACCCGAATTATGTTTATACTCCAGTCTGCACTCTAGGGACTTAAAGTTATTTCATGGGTGGTTGATTCACACCCGATTTATGTTTATACTCCAGTCCATACTCTAGGGACTTAGAGTTATTTCGAAGAGTAGTCGGATCGCACTCCCCTTGATTGACTGATTTGCCCCTAGGGTTTGGGGTTTGATCCAGCGAATGATTGGTCATGTAACAGTCACTCTCATTTTATCTCAGTCCCAAAGTTTGGCAAGACTTATTTGATCATCAGATGGCCGACCACATTTATTCCTCGTTATGCATCTTATCCACTGGATTATGAATGAGAGTTGTCAAATGAACAAGTGGACCAAGCTCATCTAGTTTAGTCCTACTGGGAATTAGCGTAATTGATTAATTTCAAACTCTGGGAGCCTGTTCATATATATCGACATCAATCAGTTTCGCTATGTAATTAATATATAATGCCACAACAAACATAAATATAAAGGAAGCTTGAAACTTTATTCATTAAACGGAAGGAAAAACACAAAGTATCTTATTACACATCTGAAAAATCAAATGCTATAGAAAATTCTGAAAGCAAATACAACTAAAATGAAAAAGAAATAAACTAAGTAAAATAGCGTCGTAGATGTTCGCTATTCCATGCCCTTAGAAGTGTGATGCCTGCCATCGACAGTCGCTAGCTTGAAAGTTCCTTCTCCAAGCCTCTATTCAATGACATATGGTCCTTCCCAGATTGGATTCATGTGTGATAGGGTAGGAAAACCCCGTTTTAGGATGAGATCACCAATTTCAAAGCTTCTAGGTCGAACTTTAAAGTTGTAATACCGGATGACTCAGTGTCGGTGTGCAGCTGCCCACAAATCGGCTTCCTCGTGATTCTCATCTATAAATTCAAGATATTCCAAGAGGATATCTTTATTCATTTTGTGATTGTAGCAAGTCACTCGATGAGAAGGAACTTCGAGCTCAACAGGAATAACGGCTTTGGAACCGTAAGCAAAGGTGAATGGAGTATGGCCAATCGTAGGCTTGTGGGTGGTCCTGTAAGCCCATAGTGGTGTGGGGAGTTCATCCACCCATCTGCCTCTAGCCCTCTCCAAATGCTTTTTTAGAATGGACTTTATGATTTTATTTACAGCTTCCACTTATCAATTTTCCTGAGGGTGAGCGACCGCTACAAATCTCTTCTCAATACGATATCTTCGACAAAAGTCTTTGAATTAAACACTATTGAATTGAGTCCCATTGTCTGTTACAATAGTTCGTGGAAGACCGAAGCGGCATATGATGTTCTGGACAATAAAGTTGATTGCTTTCTTGGTTGTGGTCGTGGCTAAAGGTTTTGCTTTGGGCCAATTGGTGAAGTAATCAACTGCAACGATAGCGTACTTAGCGCCACCTTTAGAGATCGATAAGGAACTGATAATGTCTATACCCCACATGGTGAATGGCCATGGGCTGGTTGTTTGCGTTATTTCCGTCGACGGAGCTCTTGGGACTTTTGCATATATCTGGCATTTATAACATTGTCTTACATAATCAGCGGCATCACGATTTACGGTTGGCTAATAATACCCGTAACGGAGTATTTTCTTTGCCAGAGTTTGCCCCCCAGTGTGATCGCTGCATTCCCCTTCATGAACTTCTCTTAGAACACGTTTTATCTCATCATGAGCGACACACCAGAGTAGGGGAACTGAGAACCCTTTCCTATACATAATTCCTTCTTGCATAATATACCGTGAAGCTTTGCAAAGGACTTGTCGCTTTTCATTTCTTTTATCTGATAGGACTCCATGTAGTAAATAGTCTTTGATTGGAATCATCCACGATTCCCTTTTAGGCTTTGCTTCCAGTGTCTCGTTGATTTCTATCATGTTTATACTTGGGGTATTTAATGCTTCGACCAGAACCAAGCCCATCTGCTGTGCATCGCCGGTACTAGCAAACTTTGCCAATGAATCACCCTCTCTATTTCGATCTCGTGGAATATGCGAAATATCATAGTACTTAAATTCTATCAACAACTCTTGGACATGGGTAAGGTATGGGGCAAGTCATTGTCCCTTAGCCTGATAATCTCCCCTAACTTGATACACTACCAACTGCGAATCAGAAAAGATTTTGAGAGATTTTATTCCAAGTTCTCTAGCGAGTTTAAGTCCAGCAATCAGATCTTCATACTTAGCTTCGTTGTTTGTTGCTGGAAAATCAAGCTTTAATGCATAATAGGTTGACCGATTTTCAAAAGTTACAAGGACTATTCCAGCTCCAGAACAATGATCATTAGATGCTCCATCAATATACAACTTCTACCGTACGGTAGGGATTTCGCTTCCTTTCGAAGGATCATCTTGCGTAGTGAACTCTGCTATAAAATATGCCAGTACTTTACCCTAGATAGCCCTCCGAGGGAAATAAGTAATATCAAATTGGCTGAGCTCTATATTCCACTTGAGCAACCTTCCAGACGTCTCAGGTCGCTGTAGGATTTGTTGTAACAACTAGTCGGTGTAAACATTAATCAGATGTGCTTGGAAGTACGGATGAAGTTTTCGTGATGCAATTAGTAAGTAGTATGCCAATTTCTCTATTTTTGGATAGTTTCTTTCAGCTTCTGTTAATCGTTTGCTGACGTAATACACCGGCCTCTGGATCCAATTCTCCTCATGAAGCAATGCGGCACTTATAATGTATGCTGATACAGCCAAATAACTATACAACTCCTCATGATCTATTGACTTTGACAAGATAGGGGGTCTCTCCAAATGATTCACCAAAGCTTGAAACACGTCTTTACAATCCTGCATTCATTTGAAGTTTCTTTTCCCTTTCCTAATCAAATCGAAGAAAGGAATGCATTTGTTGGTAGCTTTGGAGATGAATCGGCTCAGGGCAGCAACTTTCCCATTCAGACTCTGCACTTGTTTAATAGTTCTTGGCACTTGGATATCATGGATAGCCTAAATCTTCTTGGGATTAGCTTCTATTCAACGGGTATTAACAATAAAGCCCAAGAATTTCCCTGATGCAATACCAAAAGAACACTTCAAAGGGTTAATTTTCATCTTGTAATGCCGGAGGAGGTCAAACATTTCCGTCGAGTCTCCAATGTGGTTGCTTGATCGTCGTGACTTCACGAGTATATCATCCACATGCACTTCCATTGTTTTCTTGATATGATCTTTAAACATTTTGTTGACCAAGCGCTGATAAGTAGCTCCTGCATTCTTTAATCCAAACAACATTACTATATAGCAGTACAATCCAACATCGGTAATAAAACTGGTGTGCTCCTGATCGGGGATATGCATCGAGATTTGGTTATATCGCAAGTATGCATCCATGAAAGATAGCAATTCATGTCTTGCGGTTGAATACCCCAACTGGTCAATCCTCGAAAGGGGAAAACTGTCATTTGGACACGCCTTGTTCAAATCTGAATAACCAATGCACGTTCTCCATTTCCCATTTGCTTTCTTCACAAGTACAGGATTAGATACCCAATTAGGGTAGAGGGCATCGCAGATAAACCCATTGTCTTTTAGTTTATCCACCTCCTCTTTGAGAGCGGCGGATCTCTTTGAAATCCATGTCGTGTCTTTTTTGCTTCACCGGGACATGCCTTGGGTCGATATTCAATGCATGGCTCGCAATGGCAGGTGAGATTCCACACATGTTAGAATGAGTCCAAGCGAACACGTCTAGATTCACTCGAAGAAAACAAGTAAGTTGCTTCATCATCGGGGGGCTAAGCTGTGACCCAATCTTTAGGACTCATGATGGCTCATCGTGGCTGACCTTGATATCAATCGTCAGCTCAGCCTAATTGGGTCACAGCTGTGGTCTACACCCATGTCCATACCCTTACCCTTTTCTTTGTGCTGAGCCTCCCTTAACTCAACTACATAACAGGCACGTCCAGTCGCCTGACCGCCATGAACAACTCCTACACTATTGTCTATCAGAAACTTCAAAGTCAAACACCATGGGGCAAGAGTCGCCTGGAATTCGGCTAGGGCCGGTTGACCCAGAGAAAATTGTATGGAGAGTCAACATCCAAGACAACAAACGGCAAGATCTGCACTCTCCTTCGTTCACCTTCTCCCAATTCTATAGGTAATTCCACATAACCAACAGCTTCAGTTGCAATGCCATTAAAACCAGTATACGAGCTTTAGATGGTTTCAAATCTTTGGCTTCCATCCTCATCTGATCATGTTCCTTTTAAATATTATATTTATTGAACTTCCATAGTCAATCAATGTCCTTCTCACCAAGGCGGGGCCAATCATGGCCGAAATGACCATTGGGTCGATTATTGGAGCCTCTATCTTACCTTCATCTCTGTTCCTAAACACAATATCATCCGCCATCGTATATTGATGTTTCGCTGGATCTCCATCATCTGTATTCGAATAGCATTCAAAATCCACATGCCTAATTGTGCTAGCATAGCTCTCCATCTCTTGCCAACTCTTATCCACTGGGTGCGGTCCTCCGACTATCGTACTTCTCACCAGTCTTCCACCAGTCCACGTAGGCTCCTCAGCCTACACGGAGCTTGTCCTTGATTGGGGTTAGATGTCCCCTGCCCACCATCCTGCAAGGTTTTCACAAACTTTTGCAATTTTCTTTCTCGAATCATCTTTTCTATAACTTCCTGGAGATGCTTTCATTCATTTGTATTGTGTCCATAACACTTGTGAAACCAGCAATATTTCCCAGTCTATTTCTGCTTCTCTGTTGATTCTTTTGGAGGCGGCTTTCTATACTTCATGGTATTGTAAGTAGACAGATAGATATTCTCCAAGGACGTATTCAACAGTGTGTAATTATTATACATTGGAATTCTAGGCTTCAATCTTCCAGAATCTCTCTTTCGCTCTCAGTTCCTATCTCTGCCCCTCTTTTGCTGATTTGGTTTATTCTGAACATTCACCCGGACTTTCCCGGAACTGTCATCGGACTTTTTCATTGCAATGTTACTCTGTACTCCTTCTCCACTTGGTCCTGCAGCGTTCTTTTTTCTAGAGGACCTGGCTTCCTCCTTTCTCAGATATTGTGTCGCCTTTGCATAAAAGTCCTCTAATGTTGCTGTTTGCGCCAAAAATGGTCACAAACCCCAAGTGTTGTGAAAGCACCAGTGTATGAATACAAATCAGCAATATTCAAACACAAATATCATATCTAAGCAAATAACAAGCAGCAACTCGGAAATAATGAACAAAAACACACGATTTATAGTGGTTCGGCTATCTCCGGCCTACGTCCACTTCAAGGTTTTTACGATTTTATTGCTCGATACTTGAAGATTACAAGTTCTTATTGCGTAGTACAACTGACTTTATGATTCTAATCTGAATTCTAAAGCAGCAATGGTGATCTGGAGTAAATCTGGCAGAGTCTGGGCGCTCCTTAGCTCTTAGAATTGTCCGACCCCTTTTCTGAATGACCAAGGGCTCTATTTATAGGTGTAGGAGGCTGATATTTCGCCTAAATTGAAGGGAGACCAGTTCTGGCACGTGAGGGGGCCCACATTCCCGCTTTCTGGAAATCTGGGCCCACTTTGGGATCGATTCGAAGCTACGTTCGAATCGATCAAGAAATTGTCCAGTCGAGCTGAAATTTGGTGTGAACATTCTTCAACATGTGCTCGAGCTACTGTGAAAATTTCATCGCATTTGGATCGGTGGATCTTGGGTTATGATCGATTCGAATCTGAGTATTTCATTGGTTGTCGTCTTCGAATCCATCTGTTCGAATCCATTGCTTCGTATCCATCTCCTTCGACTCGATCGAGATATGTGCGCGCTTGGTGACGTGGCCTTATCTTCAGGGCTTGATCCGCCTTTCACTCCGGTTTAACCGAGTCGCTCCTTGAATCTTGCTGTTTTTACTTGATGGATTCGAAGTCATCGTTCATTCCTGGATTTGAGCAAAGCTTCATCCATATCCATTCTTCGTGTCTAGTTCGAATCCATCCATTCGTGCCGTTTATTTCCTTCGTATCGATGGATTCGAAGACAACCGATACGAGCATTGTCCTTGAGTCCTTCGTGTTCATACGTATCCATCCATCTGTTAATGCCTTTGATCTTCCTCGAATCGACCTGTATGTGAGTCCTTCGTATCGATTCTAACAATGATCGATACGAACTATATCGATACGAAGCCTGTAACCTGAGTCCATCCGGATCGATACGAAATGCATCGAATCGAACAAACCATAACTATGCTCTGCCTTTGATCGATTCGGACACTACTGAGTCGAGTTTACACCATCGATGCGAACGACATGGATTCGAAGTGTGCTGCCATGACCTTATTCGATCGACATGAACAGTATCGATACGAATACCTTTTCTAATTGATGCGAACTTCATCGAGGTGAACCATTCCCTGCACACAGTAATCTATCCATATCTCCTTCATACGAACTCCGATTGACCTGAAACTTGAAACGTAGCCTTTCCTAGTCCTCATCATCATCTCCAATCGATTCCGTCCTGATCGGAGCTCGGCCAAATTTTGACGATATCCATTGCAGCCTTGTTTCCAAGTGAACTCCAATCCTGATATCCATCCTTCCTTGCCAACTTCATTGATATTCCAGCTTTGACCAAAAGGTGGGATAACATTTGCCCCCCAAAACATGCATTATGATAATAAGGCATGTTTTGTATAATTCCGAATCCGATATCCGAAGTCCATAGCCAATTCCATGTCCATCCGAACTCGAAGACTGAGTTATTAGTCCATCCTTATCAACAACCGAATCTAAGACCTCTCCGGGTCAATATCCAAATCCATAACCTTTCTGGGCTCTTGCCAAGCGCAATTCACACCTAACGACCGTGGTCCAGTGTCCCTGGACGTTGAGCTAACCTCTCCGGGTTCTTGCCAAGCGCAATCCACACCTGACGACCGTGGTCCAGTGTCCCTGGACGTTAGTAATGCCGTGGCTTAAGTCCTAAGCCGAATCCTGGTCGCTCCAGACCCTTGTTGAGCATAGTCCATACTCAACGACCTGAAACAATAATCGATAATAGGGGGCTTAAGTCCTAGGCCGAATCCTGGTCACTCCGGACCCTTGCCGAGCATAGTCCATACTCGACGACCTGAAATGATAACCGATAATATAGGGCCTAAATCCTAGGCCGAACCCTGGTCTCTCCGGACCCTTTCCAAGCATAGTCCATACTCGACGACCGTTTATCAAAAACTAAAAAGAATCCAATCAAAATCCAATCCAAAATCCAAATCAAATCCGAAAATCAGAAATCCAAACCAACATCCAAAACAGAAAACCCAAAACAAAAACCAGTCATCCGAACGAAAATCCAAAACAGAAAGCAAACAAAAACCAGGAGTTCAATCCAAACTCCAAAACCAAACCAGAAAACCAAGTGTCCAATCAAAAACAAAAGACAGATTTCGCAAACCATGGCTTTGCGGTTTATCATCATTCAGAGCATGCCTAGGGGCTATCTCCGTCCCCATACATGTGTAAATGACTTGGTTGCTCGCCAATGGTTTGTTACTTATTTCATAATATCCTGGTCAATGGATAACCAATCGACAATCATTCCTGGGCCTCATGCCATCATGGCTTGAGGTGGGCGGTGGTTGCTCCTGCTCCACCGCTGCATTCCGAGCCCCAACATACTGCATCAATTGTCCATTCCTCACATGCTCCTCAATTATGTCCTTTAGGTGCCTGCAGCTGTTGGTATCGTGTCTATCCAAATCATGGAAGAGACAGTGCTTTCCTGATGCCCTTTCTCGTTCAGAAGGTTCTCTCCTAGCTGGCCTTCGGTAAGGAAGGCGATTCTGGGTTTCCATGTATATCCGCTCCTGCGTCTCATTTAATCCTGTGTATGTGGAAAACTTTGGATCCTTCCATCGCTTCCCGGCTTTTCCTGAATCGTCGTCTAGCTTCCTTTTTCCTTTGTCTTTATCCGAGCTTCCGTTGGATGGTCCTCCACCCCCAGTCACATTCACCTCCTTTAACTTTAAATCAGTACATGCGTCTTCTTGCCGAAGGAACCTTTCAGCTTCATGGAAGAATTCCCCAAGTTCCAGTGGCGGGTCTTGTACTAAAGATACCTTAAAATCTGAATCCTCTCTGACTCCCGATACTGCCGCCATCAAAACCATCGATGGATCCGGCCGATCCACCGAAGCAACCGCCGCATTAAATCGAGTTAAAAATGCTCTAAGCGATTCATCCGTTCTTTGCTTTACCGATGTTAACGTCATCACGTTCTTAGGTCTTTTGATATGAACCTGAAACTGTCCCAAAAACCTATCCACCAGTTCCCTCCAAGTCCTGATAGATCCTTCTTCCAGCTGCCTAAACCACATTGCTGCTAGGTCTGTCAAGTATAAAGGGAAACACCTGGCCATCACTTCCTCCGATGCCCCCAGCACTTCCATGTGTCTAGTGTATCTCATCAAGTGATCAGTCGGGTCAGCCTTTCCATTATATACTTCCACGCTAGGTAACTTGAACTTAGGTGGATTCTGAGCTATCCTGATTTCCCGAGCGAACGGACTCCTGTTCACCCCTTCCAAGTCTCTATTGGTCGAACCTCCACGCATAGTCTTCCTAATGATTTCCATTAATCCAGCATTGCCTGTTAGGTGTTGCCCCCCATGCTCCCGAGGGAACTCCGGCACATATTCTTCATGTGGCTCATTAGCCGCAACGTTGGCTCTAGCTTGCTGAACTCCTTCCAAAGGTCCTTCTGCGTTGGATCCTGTGGGCCTGCCCCCAAGCCCTTGTTGATTGCCTTCCGGTTCTGTATTCTGTCCTCCATTGGGTTCTGCAACCCTAGTTCCTTGTTCCACATTTGCAGTCGCTATAGTTGGTCCAAGGTTCTGTGTTCCTGCGGTTCTCATCTGCTCGAAGAAAGTCTGCATCATATCCTGTTGACTCTTCAGCAACCTCTTATGCAATGAATTTGCCATAGCTTCCATTTCGTCTCTGGTAATGTAAATCGGAGCTTGTCCTTCTCCAGCTCCGGAGGATGCCTCTTGACTTCCTCCCTGTTGGCTTCTCTCAGCTCTTTGTCTTGTTTGTCGAGTCATTGCCGAGTCAATCTGAATCCTTCAAACTTTCGAATCTAAACTTTGAATCTGGTGTAGCGGGTGCTAGTTGTTCTCAGTGAAAGCACCAAAGTGTTTGCGCCAAAAATGGTCACAATCCCCAAGTGTTGTGAAAGCACCAGTGTATGAATACAAATCAGCAATATTCAAACACAAATATCAGATCTAAGCAAATAACAAGCAGCAACCCGGAAATAATGAACAAAAACACACGATTTATAGTGGTTCGGCTATCTCCGGCCTACGTCCACTTCAAGGTTTTTACGATTTTATTGCTCGATACTTGAAGAATACAAGTTCTTATTGCGTAGTACAACTGACTTTATGATTCTAATCTGAATTCTAAAGCAGCAATGGTGATCTGGAGTAAATCTGGCAGAGTCTGGGCGCTCCTTAGCTCTTAGAATTGTCCGACCCCTTTTCTGAATGACCAGGGGCTATATTTATAGGTGTAGGAGGCTGATATTTCGCCTAAATTGAAGGGAGACCAGTTCTGGCACGTGAGGGGGCCCACATGCCCGCTTTCTAGAAATCCGGGCCCACTTTAGGATCGATTCAAAGCTACGTTCGAATCGATCAAGAAATTTTCCAGTCGAGCTGAAATTTGGTGTGAACATTCTTCAACATGTGCTCGAGCTACTGTGAAAATTTCATCGCATTTGGATCGGTGGATCTTGGGTTATGATCGATTCGAATCTGAGTATTTCATTGGCTGTCGTCTTCGAATCCATCTGTTCGAATCCATTGCTTCGTATCCATCTCCTTCGACTCGATCGAGATATGTGCGCGCTTGGTGACGTGGCCTTATCTTCAGTGCTTGATCCGCCTTTCACTCCGGTTTGACCGAGTCGCTCCTTGAATCTTGCTGTTTTTACTTGATGGATTCAAAGTCATCGTTCATTCCTGGATTTGAGCAAAGCTTCATTCGTATACATTCTTCGTGTCTAGTTCGAATCCATCCATTCGTGCCGCTTATTTCCTTCGTATCGATGGATTCGAAGACAACCGATACGAGCATTGTCCCTGAGTCCTTCGTGTTCATACGTATCCATCCATCTGTTAATGCCTTCGATCTTCCTCGAATCGACCTGTATGTGAGTCCTTCGTATCGATTCTAACAATGATCGATACGAACTATATCGATACGAAGCCTGTAACCTGAGTCCATCCGGATCGATACGAAACGCATCGAATCGAACAAACCATAACTATGCTCTGCCTTTGATCGATTCGGACACTACTGAGTCGAGTTTACTCCATCGATGCGAATGACATGGATTCGAAGTGTGCTGCCATGACCATATTCGATCGACACGAACAGTATCGATATGAATACCTTTTCTAACTGATGCGAACTTCATCGAGGTGAACCATTCCCTGCACACAGTAATCCATCCATATCTCCTTCATACGAACTCCGATTGACCTGAAACTTGAAACGTAGCCTCTCCTAGTCCTCATCATCATCTCCAATCGATTCCGTCCTGATCGGAGCTCGGCCAAATTTTGACGACATCCATTGCAGCCTTGTTTCCAAGTGAACTCCAATCCTGATATCCATCCTTCCTTGCCAACTTCGTTGATATTCCAGCTTTGACCAAAAGGTGGGATAACAGTTGCGGGCGGCTTACCGGCCAACCAATCACCAAATTCAGATCTGGATCAATCCCCCTTATCACGGCCATGAGTATCGCATGATCATTTGGATTACTGATCCCCATGACAGTTGTATGAAATCTCTCCAAATAATCTTTCAACGACTCTCCTGTGGCCTGAATCACGTTGGAAAGTGATATCACATCTTTAGGATGAGTCGTGTGCATCTGGAATTGCTCTACAAACTTGGTTGCCAAATCATCGAATCTAAAATTGATCGTGGGGGTAGTCTCATGAACCACATCGTCGCTATTTCAGAAAGAGTTATAGGAAAACATCTGCACCTGGTTGTATCATCGGCTCGTGCAGATCCATCAGCCATTTGTATCGCCTAGAGTTGGTTTTTCCCTCATAGGCTGGCATTGATGGCATATTGAACCTTCTCTGATATTTTGCATGTAGAACATTATCAGTAAACGGGGTATGGCTTCTCGAGATTCCCCAGTCATCGTTAGTCAAGCCCTGGCTCTCTCTCACTAATGTATGACCATTGTTGATAAGTCTGGCGTTTGGATGGTTGGTGCCAAGCGGTGGTCGTGCTCCACCTCACGTGAACGATTTGGTCGATGTCTACGGGCGTTTCATGCCTTCTTGGTTCACCACCTTCCCGGTACGCATCTTATACATTCATCTTGTCATCATTCCTTGGAGGTACCTGGTTAGCATTCAATCGAACTCCATCATCCATACCTGCAGAAATAGGTTTAGTGCGATTCCCTAAGTGTATGTGAGGAATCCCTCCTCTAAAGGAGGGACTAGTACCGATCCCTATGGAGAGATTGGCACTGATCGGTCCTGGCAGACCGCGATTGTCTACCAGGTGATGTTCCGATGTCTCTGCACGATACACTTCTGCCCTGCAACGCATATGCCTATGATATTCATCCGATGAGCTAGAACTTTCTGATGCCGAGTAAGGAGTGGGATCCCTCTTAGCTTTCCCACGCTGCTGCTGAGTAATCTGGTTCATCAAGTTGACGTTGGACTGAATTTGCTGATTTAGTTGTCGACGGCTCTCCCTTAGCTCCTTCATTAAATTATGAAATTCAGCTCTTGTGATGGAACCAGTGGGATTCTGAACTTCGACCGGATCAACATTCACATTTATTAGTTGATTGCTTGGGTCTCCTTGCTGAATGTTAGTAGTCTCATTTCCTTTCACGTTCTGAGAAGTAGATCTAGTATGTCTCACCATTATCAATCTTCTTGCTTAGATTTCTGCAAATCTGAGTAGTACATGCAACTTTACAAAGATAACTACGGATCTCCTTCGGGGGATTTATCCAATCCAGTAGAAACAAAGGATCCCAGTAAGCTGAAAATCAAGGTTCTCAGTGAAAGCACCAAAATGTTTGCAATCAAATTGGTCACAAATATCCAAGAATAGATTTATGTAGAGAAGTAAATGAAGAAAATAAAATTAAACTGAGGAAAAGATTAAGTTAAAAAAATAAAAGCAATAATAAAAAACAAAGAGATTTATAGTGGTTCGGCGTTGTATGCCTACGTTCACTTGTAAGATTATCTTTATTGATCAATTATAAATCTGATTACAGCAGTAGAGAATAAAGAATACTTGATTACAATAAATCTAGAGTAACAAGCAGCGTAAAGATCCTCAGAATGACTCATTACGCCAGTATTTATAGGTGAAGATGACCGCCAATCTGTCTGAAACTTCGGCTAAAGGACCTTATAATCCACATAGGCCCATCAGAGGGGTTGCTAGGCCTAATTCCTAATGAGGTGGGATCGGTATCGATCCCTTCATTGGTTGATTTTTGGGCAACGATCTCTATGGTGGCTTCTGCATTCTTAAATATGTTAGCCATTCAATTCTCATGTCATTTGGACCATTGGAGCTCAAGTTATTGTTTAATCTTTGACCTAATATGATTTGTTCACTACTGACAGCCGAACCCTCTATAAGGTTACATGCTGGTCCCTCGATGTTTTGCCCGTATGATGTTCGATCCCTAAGGTAGGTTCCCTAGGGTCCACATACCCTGCCTTCTAAATTTCATAGGTTTTGGAGTTGTAGATCCTGAGATATGGAGTGTTGTGTGCATGAATGCTCTTGGAATTTGTTGGATGCCGATCCTTCCTTAATATAGCCAGCCGACCCCTCTCCATCCATCATGCTAATCCCTTCCAAGTTGCCATGTTATGCCGAACCCTTCCATTCGTTGAGCCATATTCCATGCTTCGAGCATCCTACATTGTACATCCATCAAATCCATTCAATTATGACTTCATATAATCATCTGTACTCAACCTCCGGGCCCCACAATAATCATTCTGGAACCATCGACCTTGATGGAAATTGGATCTAAGTCTTGCATCCAGTTCAATATAGTCGAGCTAGAATACCGGGTAACAACTTAGACGAGGGTTGATTAGAAATGATCCAATTTTGATAATAATGATCAAACTTTTACATGTATATTAACCGATGTAGTGAATGGGTCACATTTATTAGAAACCTAGAAGGAAAATTTAGGAAGGTGGGTGATAGTGGAATGATATATTAGAAATATCCATCTTAATTTAGAAAGAAGTGTTAGGACCATAACATAATTTACACCGGTTGATGAAAGATGCCAGCTTCTAGCAAAATTTTCTTTTAGAATTTTTGGGATTGTCATCGCTAGTTGTCTCCCTTAGGATATTGAAAAAGCATATAACATGGTATAAGATATGTTCCAGTTATATCTTGGGTTGATTTTATGGATGGGATTAGACTGCACTATATATATAGGAACAACGTAACTAAGGAAATTTCATAAGGACACTTAACTAGAGATAAACTATAAGTAAGACTGTAAGTTAATGAGGAAATTAGATTAGCAACCAGAAATAAATAAATATGTCAATCCAAATTTTTTTAGAATTTTGGGAAAAACTATATTTTAGCTGGCTAAATGAAACCATTCAAGGATGACCCTTTACCCTGAGGAGATAAGATAAATAAGGATATGAAGATAATTTTCTAATAGACAGGGATGGAGAAGATATAATCGATTAGGCAGCGAATGAAGGCCGCACAAGATCACTAGAAATCCTATGCGGACAATCTAATAAAGAGTTAGAGTTCAAAGTAGGGGATATGGTGTTTATTAGAGTTTTCCCTCTTAGGAAGGTCGTAAGATTTGAAAAGTTGGAAAAGTTGGCACCAAAGATTTGTTGGGCTTTTCCCATGTTTAGGAAAAATAAGAAGACTTGCTATCATGTGGAGTTACTTGATAAATTAGCAGGACATCATGATGTTTTTTACGTTTCACATTTGAGGAAATGCCTTCATAGTATAGTCACTGTGGTAGAGCCTGATCAATTAGGAGACATTAAGATGGAGCCAATAGCATTTCATGCCAACCGCACGCATTGTGGAGCATGGACCTAGGAAGCTCCACAATGATGAAACTAGGCTAGTTCGAGTACAACGGTGAGAAAATCCGGCGGAAAGCATGAGGACTTCTCATGCTAAACTTTTCCCTGGCAAACACTTTGCTCTCCAAAATTAGAATTTGGTCGCATCATGGTTGCTACACTTTTACTATCACTTTTGCATACATATAGACTTTTTGCATGTTTAGGTTGTTTGCATACATGCCTATATGTCGCGACACTTGCATTTACACTCAGATTGAGCTCACTTATAGTATGTCTGCACACATAATCACGTTACACTTTTGGTTGAGTAGATGGTTGTGTAGATAACTTGGTTGTATAACATGGATTTTTATTGCATGTTACGTTTTCCACCTCTTGGAAAGGTTTTGGGGATCACCCCATAAAAAATTAATAAGAAATAAATAAAATAGATAAATTAATTGAATAAAATAAGGCTAAAATGGAAATTTTGCAAAAGTCAGAATTTTACCATGGAAGTTATGATGTTGCGTTCGTGGTGGAATTCTGATCAATTTCTATATATAATGGTTTGAAAATGGTGCTTAGAAAAAAAAGTTATAGACCTTTGAAGTTTTCAAATCTAAAATAATTTAAATAAAATTCAAATTCAAATAATTAAATAATTCTCAAATTTGAAATTCAAAAAGTAACAGTAATTAAACTTAGATGTTAAGTAATAGTTAAAATTAACATTAAAAGAGTAATAAAGGAATGAAATAAATAAATCAACAACAATTAAAACGTTCCCAAAATAGTTTCATTGGTCAACTGCCTACCTTGGGCCGGTCGATCGCTAGCAGTTGACCGGTAGGGTAGGAGCGGTCGATCGGTAAATGCTGTTGGTGGCTAAGGTTTCTGCATTTGAACGTATTGGAATTTATTATTTTAAATCGACTTAAATCTCACGGTTCCAGTGTCTTCTAACCACTATAAATAAAAGTATAGCTCCCTCACTTTTAATCACAAATTATTTTGGGGAAACATAGCGAAGCTTTGTCAGTCTCTCTCTTCAAAGGTTCAGAAAAGTTCTTTAGGATTTCAAGTAATAGATTCTAGATGTTTATTATTTTATTTCTAATTTTATTCTCCTCCAATCTCTCGATTTCTAAATCTGATCTATATATGCAAATCGTTTTTTGTATATATCTAAAAGGGGAGATCTAAAAGGGATTATTGAAAGTGTGAGAAATCCAAAAAAGGAAGAGCTAAGGACCTGTTGTGAGTGGAAATCTTACTCTTGCTATTTTAGTAATTGAGTAGTGTATTTTGAATTTCATATATCCCTTGGGAATTTTAGTTTACAAAAACATCACATTAAAACCTCTAAAATTTCCCCAAAGCGAAATGTCAATTCTTAGGTTGGAATCTCAATTATTTTATGTTAAAATAAAGGAATTTGTGTAGATTTTATAATTTCAATGTTTTACCTTCTATTCCACTTCTTATCTTTTTCTTTGGGTCCGATTAAGGGTTTTGATTAGGAAATGATGTATAAGGTACGAATTCTTATCCGTAGTTTACACCGCCTATTTCCACAATTTGAATAGAAATTCTATTTGTTTAATTTTATGTAAAAAGAAGTTGAATAGGATGTAAAAGTATTTAAATTATAAGTTTCTAATATTGATTTATTATGTTATTTTAGTATATAAAATAAATTGGGTTTGGATTCTATTTTATACAAGTTTATTGATTAAATTTTGGATATTAGATTTATGGTATATTTGTTAATGTGGAAACGAAACTTGTATAATTTTTGAAGATTTGACATTTAAACGCTAGTTTAAGACGTAATCTCCGCACACATAGAAATTTATTAGGCGCGTGTATGTGTAAATTAGCATAAATAACTTATAATTATAACGTATTAATTACCTAGTTAATAGGTTATTAATTATTACTGAATCCCCTTACAAGTAACTAATTGTAGAGATGAAATAAGAAGTTTTCTTTTAAGGCCTTAATAATGTATATGGTGAGATTTGTGATAATATGTTAAGAGAGTGATATAAATTATGACTAAGTTATAGGGATACGAGGTCAGTCAAAAGCACACAGAATTCTGCCTAGCTAATCTTGCTACGAGCAGTGTGACTTTGGGGCTGATATGAGACATCGTCTACAATAAGTTACTACAGATGACATGAGGTTAGTCCTAAATTCTATAGGGTAAATCTGCCCACCTAATCTGGCTACCAGTACCTATGAATGGTCGGACTAATGTGAGAGTTCACTATGGGGCATGGGTCATAATCCAAAGGACTACTTCAGGGATTGATGGTATTAAGTGGGTGTGTAAGGGCCCGCCTCTTCCCTATGTAAGAAGTAGTAAATGGTCGGGGTTAAGGGTTAGGCATGGTAATGGATATCTCGAAAATGGTCCGCTTTAATATGAAGTATTAAGTGACCGAAAAGATTTCATGAAATGCCAGTTAGATAAGTACCAGTGAGGAGTCCGCCTTGGGATAGGTATTAAATGACAGGGACCTGCCTTAAATAAGGTATTAAATGGTCAAAGTCTGCCTAATTCCTATTAAAAAAATACTAAATGGCTTGGGTACTATCTCTTACATTGATAGGACATTACTGATGATAGATATGGATTACTGGGTTGTAAGAGTAACAGTTATGGAATTGGAATTGGGAAAGCCTTTGGGCTTAAAGTTGGAAAGGCTTGGAATAAATCCAATATATGAAAGGCATATTCCTATTTAAATTATACTTCCCAAGTACTATTATAGAAAGGCTCGAGATTTTTATTCACCGGACACATGTTGTTCTGACACCCTCCTCGTTACAACACAGGTTAGGAAAAGAGATGCTGAAGGCGAAGACGAGGAGGAAACTTGTGGAGTTTACTGTTTATCCAGTTATGTTATTTTTTGATGTACCCGTTAAAGAATAATGATGTATTTTGAAAATATTGTACTACAGATATGTGACGGTTGTTATTGGTATTGTGTTATGGATTTTATGATATTTGGATTTTTAAATGAAATGGGTACTGTTTCTGTTATTGTATTTTATCCTTTAGCTATGAGTTCTGAATGTGTAGACAAATAACTTTGTATCGTTCTTTATACCAACCAACAGCCTGCTTTGGAATAGGTCTAAGTTTCGATGGGTATTTTTTGGATTGGAATTTAGGTCTATTTCGGGGTTGGTTGTTACACTGACTGTTATCCAGTCTTTTGACCAGGCAATATTTGGATGAACTTGGCGAACCAAACTTCATAGTTATCAAAGCAGGAGGTTCAGGGAGAACTAGTGAAAATCCCCCCGGATGATCTATCTCCAAATAGAGGCGATGTGGGTCTCCTGGCCTTCGCATTCCTAATCCGGTAGGGGGCTTTGTTTAACGGGTCACACTTTGGCCAAGTATCCTACAAAGAGACTCCCGAGAGCCAGAAGTATTGAAGCAACTTATTGAATTGTTTCCTCCTTACTTGAAGTGTGGAATTCACGTCAGTACTTATCACTACATCTGGCAGTGAGGGCTCGCAAAGCCCTAAACTCAAATACAATCGAGACAACAAAGTGGAGGCAAACTGTCCAAAAAAATTCCAAGGTAAAAAAATCACTAAGTGATGGGTCATCGCCGACCCATCATGGATCATCGCCGACCCATCAGGTTTTGCCCAATTTGCTTCCAACTTTCTAAGCTCATCAATCATGGTGCCAACAACCTTCTTCAAGCTTCAGACCATCGATCTCATGCAACTTGCTATCGATCTGCTCAACACCTAAAACCAGCAACTTCATTCCACCACTGATCAATCACTTTGCTTAAGAAACAAGCTACGACCAGTCCAAATAAGATGAGAAACATGAAGCAAACAAGAAGTCACTTCATCATAAAGAGTTCAAACCCATCCATAAAACAATCTTATGGATATGCACCAAACGGTCATGGATAGGTACCGAACGGTCATGGGTCGGTACCGAACAATCATGGTTGGGTACCGATCGGTCATGGAGTGATGATGTTGCCATGTTTGTTAGCGAGGAGTTGCTGCAGGAATGTGGGAGAAGTGATGGAGATCGTGGAACAGCTCATCTCGGTGGTCTATAACTATAACTAAAGGGGTAGATGCTCATTTTCTAGGATCTTTTTGCTCTTCCACCATTATTACACTTTTCTTATAATTAGCAACTATTCTTTAACGAACTATGAGAACTATACTCTTACTTTCAGCCATAAAGTTTTTCAAGTGGATGTAGGATAGAATATGGCGAACCACTAAAAATCTTGTTTGCTCTGTGTTTATTCATTTTTAGTTGTTTTCTCCACTTAATCCTTTACGCAATCTATTGGGTGTTCGTGCCCTTTTTGACGCAAACATTTTGGTGTTTTCACTAAGAAACACATGAAATCGCTAATTCGAGATTTGAAAAGGTTTAAAATGACAAGACAATTTGCTAGGAAGACCGTTTGTTGGAGGAAATCAGCAAGGAGGCAGCCAAGAGATGTCCTCAGAAGCTAACCCCCATCTATCTACATAACCAAAGATGAGATGTAGACCATGATGATGGAGATGCAAAACTGAATGATAGCTCACCGGGAAGAGATGATGGAAGGATTTTTCAGGAGAATGGGACAGATAGGATCAGCCAGAGCTGTGGATCAAAACCGGAGACCCAAAGCTGGAGCACACATATTTGGAAGCAGAGAAGAACAACGTGGGACAACCTTCGAAGGAATTGTACGGATCGTTACCAATCCACAAGGACCGTTCAGTACTGATCCCTAAGAACTCGGGGCATGCCTCGGGTTGGCTTAGGAAGAAATGGTCCATATCTAGGGAAAGCAGCTGAGCGTTTGAACGTGAATCAGAACATGGATGCACGACCGGAGGAGTACGTGCTAGAGTTCCCTCGCTGAAATAGGGGGCGAGAATGCTAATTTTTAGAATTCCTTTGAATGACGATGACAGACTTGCTGAGATTATGAGACGAACAATGAGAGGTGGATTGCCCAACCGAAGCTTGGAGGATATTAACAGGAATCCATTCACTCCAAACATTCGGTACGCTAGGAATCCACTTGATTTCAAGCTGCCAACATTGTAAATGTATGATGGAAAGATGGATCCAACACTTCATTTGATGAGGTACATCCGGCACATGGAGGTGTTGGGTGCATCTGAAGAAGTGATGGGATGGTGCTTCCCATTGTATTTGACGGATTTGGCAGTGTTATGGTTTAGACCGCTGGAGAACGATTCCATTAGAACATGGGCCGAGTTAGTGAGTTTATTCATGAAGCAGTTTTAGGCCCATATTTCACAATCTAATAATGTTATGACATTATCGAGTGTGAAGCAGAGGGCAAGAGAGTCCCTCGGAAGTTTGTTTATAAGATTTAATGCAGTGGCCACCGCGATAGATAGGCCGAATCCATTAATGGTTCTGATGGTGGAGGTTTTTGACGTGGTTAGTAAGACAGGTTTTAAGGTTGCTTCGAAGCGAGATCCACCGATGGACCTCATAGAATTTTATCATGAAGCCAAAAGGTATCTATGTCAGGAGAACTCTGAAGTTGAAGGGGAAGAAGTTAACCCTATGGATGGCGGATGACCACCAGGAGAAGGATCCAACATAGACAAAGGAAAACGAAAGATGAATGATGGTTTTAAAGGATCTAAATAGCAAATAAGGGAACCAAAATTCTCTACTTGCACAGATTTGAACGAAACTTCGAAGCGGACTCACTTGGATACCAAGGGACAGGCCCCCTACCGAAAGCCAGCAAGGAGAGAGCCCATGGACCATGAAAGGACATCCATAAAATATTGCCTATTCCATAAGCTAGATAGGCATAACACAAATGACTGCATACACTTGAGCGATCTGATCGAGGAACATGTCAGAAACAACTAAGTACAATAGTATGTGAAAAGCTGAGCTGTGGTGGTGGAACAAGAGCAGCCATCGTCCGCAGCAAATGAAACGGCCTTGGATCGAGGTCGAGGATAGTCATCTCTTGATTAGGATGGTAGGGACTTAGGTTCATTTCCCATATTTTGCTTCTCTATTCTCAATAAACGATGTAGTATTGTAATTGAGCCGCTTACTCATGTATGGGATATCGATCGATCCCTAGGCACGTTCTAAGTTGGATGTAAGGCGGCAATACTTGGATGGATGTTGTGATGTGTGTTTAGTGTTTATATTTGGATATTGTAAATGAATGCTTGATCTTTTATCCACTTGAACTTGATGGCTGAAATTGATCGCTTTAAGCCCCATCCAGAGAGATAGGACCAGAGTCCAAGAAGTAAGTCCCTTCACCAGAGAGTGAGTGGATGTGCTTGCATTTCATTGATTCCCCTCGCCAAAGAGTGAGCGGATTAGGCTCAGCAAGGATCTGGAGAGACCATTGATTTGATTATTGGTCTTGAACGACCATGGATTTGATTAACGGTCCGGAGAGACCATCGATTTGATTATCGGCCCCGAAGGGCCATGGATTTGATTAACGGTTCGAAGGAACCATAGATTTGATTATTAACCCCAAACGACATGGATTTTATTAACGGTCCGGAGAGACCATCAATTTGATTATCGGTCCGAAATGGCCATGATTTTGATTAGTGATCCGAAGAGATCGAAACTTCAACTAATAATCTAAAGAGATCGCGGATTTAACTATCAGCCGTGAAAGGCCACAGATTTGATTAATGGTTTGGAGAGATCGTGGGTTTGATTGTTTGTCCAAAGAGGCCAAGGATTCCCTTCATGCTAAAGAGAGATCGAGATTCCAACATATGACTGCTAACAGTCGGATGAATACGGGATGATTCTAAGTTATAGTGAAACAAAGGAAATGGCAATTCCGAAAGAACATGGAATTGTTGTCTAGGACTGGCACTCAAGCAAGGACTCGAGACCTTAGCTATCTGGTTCTAGAATGATTTTTGACTTACAAGTGAACCCTAAGGAATAGGATGATTTGCGACAGCTTGATCGGCTGATAACCAGGAAATTCAACTACTAATGTTCCATCAACTTCGATACTTGTTCTTGTACAAAGCATACCTTCTATTCGTAAGGCATGCTTTGGGGGATAAGTGTTATCTACCCTTTTGACCAGGCAACATTTGGGTGAACTTGACGAATCAAACGTCAAATTTACCAAGGCAAGAGGTCCGGAGAGAACTGCAAAGCCCAAAATTCAAGTACAATCGAGACCACAAAGTGGAGGCAAACTCTTCAAAAAGTTTCCAAGGTCAAAAAATCACTAAGTGATGGGTCATCGCTGATCCATCAGCTTTTGCCCAATTTGCCTCTAACTTTCTAAGCTCATCCATCATGATGCCAACAACCATTTTCAAGCTTTAGACCATTGATCTCATGCAACTTATTATCGATCTCCTCGACATCTAAAACAAGCAACTTCATTCCACCACCGATCCATGACTAAGAAACAAGCTTCGAACAATCCAAACAAGATGACAAACACAAAGCAAACAACAAGTCACTTCATCACAAAGAGTTCAAACCCATCCATAAAATAGTCTTATGGATAGGTACCGAACGGTCATGGGTCAATACCGAACGGTCATGGTTAGGTAACAAATGGTCATGGAGTGATGATGTAGCCACGTTTGTTAGTGGGAAGTTGCTGCTAGAACGTGGGAGAAGTGATGGAAACCATGGAATAGCTCATCTCGGTGGTCTACAACTATAAATAGAGGGGTATGGGCTCATTTTTAAGGATATTTTTGTTCTTCAACCATTATTACACTTTTATTGTAATTGCCTATGGTTCGTCGACAAACCATGAGAACTGTGCACTTCCTTTCAGCAATAAAAAGAGAAAAACCTTCAAGTGGACGTAGGCCAGAGTATGCCGAACCATTGTAAATCTTGTTTGCTCTATGTTTACTCGTTTTTAGTTGTTTTCTTCACTTTTATCCTCTACACAATCTATTGGGTATTTGTGTCATTTTTGACGCAAACACGGACCGAGGCTAATACTTCAGGTATCTAGTGCCCTTGTTAGTGCAGAGCATGCATAAGGAGATCTGTCCTTTCACCGTTCCCGCCTTGTACTAGTACCTATCCCTCTAAACATATCATATGAGTTGTAATGAGGAGGGGGTCAGAATAGAGTTCCAGTGACTGGTAAATTACATAGTTTATCCGTAACATTAGTTTATACCGATTGTTTTCCATTACATGTTATTTCTATTATTTAAAGCTAAATCCTTTTGATTTCATTCACACGTACGATACACCAAGACTACTCAAGGTATACAATAGCTATACATGTATATATACTGTATACATATAAGTATCATAGTCCACCTATGGACCAGGATACATTCTCCAAACTACAATTGTGACTTATCGTATTCAACACATTAAGAGGAGCCCATAATGCGGACCCGCTCCGAAGATGTCATAAGGTCACTACATCCATGTCCAAGCTCAATAGTAATATCACGCCACTTATTGCACTGCATCAGACATCTACTAACAATGTCTAGATCGAATTGCACGTGTACACCAAGGAACCTTTGTTGGTGCCTAATAACAGCATTACAACTATTTAGCCATGTTCTATTTCGTCTTAAAGACTCATCTAGGGGCTAACTAGCCAGCCTCCTAACGATAAACAACTAACAAACAAACTTTGAGGCAATTGCATATCTCGTACAGAACCTATAATAGTAAAAGGTGTAATCCGTCTCTAGGCATAATCCAAGTCCTAACCGCTTCAGAATCGATGTCGCTCTCGACCTATGAGTATAGCCCTACTCCTCAAATAATGGTACCAACCTTGCCGACATTGTGCCGAGCTTTCGCCCACCGTCCCATTTATATTACCTAACACAAATCATGGAAATGCCCACCTGGTTTCTTTATAGCCCCTGTTGGAAATAAAGTAGACCCTAATCGTCCATTTAAGACTTCAAATTCAAGGCAAACCCACATTAGTATATTCCCTACACTTGTACACAAACACATATTTCCATAGGTTCTACAGTTGGAGATGTCTCACATCGGTATAGTGTATACACAACTGCTGGTAGCCCCTTGCGGAGGGCAGACTTCCATTGTGCAACATTACTAACCTCGCATTCCAACCCTTACTAATGACCGCGTCACTATAGTTAATTTAAACATTTGACTAGATCTAATAATTCATTTCCATCAAAAACGTATTCTTGAGGTTATATAATTTTAGCTAGAGGATTATTACTAAGCTCAATTATTAGTACCCATTTACATGAACTTACCTTTTAATTTTTTAATGCCATTAAAGTTCATTTACCGTTTCTTTCTAATTTAATAGATTAAATACCTTTTACCGTTTGACTTCCAATTAATACAATTAGATATAATTTACTGCTCCTTTTTAAATATTACAATTATGTATAATACACTGATTCGTTTAAGTTAATAGTCACTTTTCATGATTACTATAATTTTCCTAAGTTACCTAAATCACGCATATTAAATTGGCAATGGAATTTTTGTTATTTCTATTTACAATACTTTAGTTTTACATTTAGAGATTCCTATATTTTAATGCATTGAAACTGTATCCTCCCAAAAGGAAATGTTAACACTGTAATTTTGTAACGACCCTAGATTTTAATTTAATTTAAATTAATAATTAAATGAATTTTTGAATTAAATTGAGCAATTAAATAAATTTTGGAATAAAAATGGTAAAATAAATTGATGATGTGAAGCGAGTTTCCCGATTCAAATAGAAAATATAAGTATATATTTGTTTTGAAAACTAATTGTAAATAAATATACTACAAAAATAATATGAAACAAAGTGTAAATAAATGGTTTAAAAATGTAAACATAACCCGATAGCTAAATTCCTAACAACAAACTAAAATAGAAATTATTTATATTACAAGTGATAAAATAAAACAAAAGAAAATACACATTCAAATAATAAAGGGAAAAGGTAAAACAAATATAACTGCCTATATGCAAACAAATACAATATTAAGTAAAACAAACAAAGTAACAAAAACAAAAGAAATACCAACAAATAAAAATATACACATTCTCAGTCTATAAACAAAGAAGCATCAACCTGGAAAAGCAAACAAGTATGAACAAGCTAACAAAGTACAAGTATAAAAGCAAGTTACAACCTGGAACATAGCAAAGCAATAAATGTTAGCACATTTACATCATTTCAGCCACCTAGTAGGATAAACAAGTATATTTATACATAAAGTAAAAGCAAGTATATATATATATATATATTTAAGTATAGAGACATCAAGTACATACATCACCTTCAGCCGAAATAAGTGTGAAACAAAAAAAATAAAATAAAACAGCCTATGCTTTAAGTATCAAACAGCATGGTCATTACATGCTTGCATTTAATGCTTTTAAACTTCAGCCATACCTATGTGTATTAACAAATAAGGGCATCTCCAGTGGTCTTGTTCAATCCTGAATCCGTGAAAAAAAAGCCCCCAGTCGCCCAATTCAGTTGTAATATTAAGGGTAATGTTCAGGATCCAGTTCAGGATCCTGAACTGGGCTTGGGCGCCCATTTTATGGGCGCCCAAGCCCAACCCCAAATGCGCTTCCGCCTCCCCTGCCAAAATCCTCCAACGGCTACAAAAAATCGTATTCTCTAAACTCCAACGGCTATAAACGGTCAGATTTTGTCCCCAACGGCTATAAACGGTCATATTTTGTCTCCAACGGCTACAAACGGTCATATTTAAAATTACAACGGCTATAAACGGTCATATTTGTGATTTCATTATATATAGGACTATTTTTCAGATTGTAATACACACATCTCTTCTTCTATTACAATTATATTCTCAATTCCATAATATTGAAAGTATGTCTCATCCTTTTCAATCATATACCGAAGCGATGAATATGGATAGCTGGAATTTTGATTCTCAACCATTTCAAAATGTTCATCCCCAAACCGCTCCCCCTCTGTCCTTCCATTCTTCTGCTACATGGTCTGGCGATGAAGATAAGGATTTGTGTTATATTTACTGTCATTTTTCTAACGACTCGGTAAAGGGGAATGACCAAAGTGGAGAGGCGTTTTGGGCAAAAGTCATGACTGCGTACAATAAAAAGCATGTCGAAAAGACGAGGTCAATGTCTGCAATCACCGGTCGTTTCGGAAAGATTAATCGACAAACACAATTCTACGAGTCGCAGATCCACAAAATAAGAACAGCAAATCCAAGTGGAATGGGTGGCGAAGCTGAATTGGTAGCATTTTGAAAAATATTATTTTTAATTTATATTCATTCTGATCACTTTGTTAATATATCAATTTGTGTTTCTGTTTTTTTAGAAGAGAATGGCGAACGATCAATTCTTGAAATTATTTCCAAGAGAAAATGGTACTAAGAAACCCCACTACTATCAGTTTGCAAACTGCTACGACTTGCTTGTTAGTCAACAAAAATGGAGCTCAAACACTGCAAAAAGTTTAAGAGATGTTCAGACGAACTCGAAGGGCAAGAAAAAAACAAGACGAACTAATTATAATTCTAGCCCAAGCAATTCTTCTCAGATGGACTCTAATGTATGCCCAGATAACGAAGACGAAGAAGCAGAACCCGCATTTGATGAAGATGCTAGACCGATGGGGCAACGAGCAGCTAAGAAGAAAATTGCTGTTCAATCTCAAATCGATTCTCGTTTAGCCCTAATGCATGAAAAACATGCGAGAGAAAATGCAGAACGTCAAAGGGGGAGTGCAGAAAAGCTTGCCATGTTAAAAGAACTGGCCGAGATTGAGAAGGGCCGGTTTGAGCTAGAACGGCAACGCCAAGAGACCTTAGTAATGGAAAAGGATGTCACCGGAATGGACCCAATTACAATGCAATATTGGATGGAGTACAAACAACGCATTGTTGAGAGTAGATCGGGAACAAAACATATGTAGTTGAAATATTCATGTGATATTTTAAGTTATTGCAGTTAAATATCCATGTACCGTCAGTTTATATTTTCAATCATGTGTTATTTTTAGTTTTAAAATATTCAATGGGATGTCATTTATTTCGATGCATTATGTAGACATCAATAAAGATTTATTTCAAAAAACATAAATGATATTACAAAGATAAAAATTATAGCATTCTACACTTCGTTACAGAAATAAAAAGGCAAACAGATGTAATTAAACAAAGATCCACCATCCCGAACTATTGATTTCCATGAGAATTCCAAATATGCTCAATTAAATCCCTTTGCAGTCTATTATGAATAGCAGCATTACGATATACTTCATGATTATCGACATGAATTGCGTACTGTCCTTCATTTCGTAACGTGGCTATGCGAAACAATTCGGGGGGTTGTCTTGCCCCATCATACTCGAAATCGGGATAGTCCATAGCGCGTTCATCTTCAATGATCATGTTATGCAAAATTATACAGCAGAACATAATTGCAGCCATTTTTGATCTCTTCCATAATCTACATGGATTGCTGACCATTGCAAACCTTGCTTGAAGGACCCCAAACGCCCTTTCTACGTCCTTCCTTTGTCCTTCCTGCATTGCAACAAATTGTTTCTGTTTTGCCGTCATTGGGTTTGCAAATGTCTTTACAATCGTACTCCATTTGGGATAAATTCCATCTCCAAGATAGTATCCATGCTCATATGTATTATGACCAAGAGTAAATGATAAGGGAGTTGACTTACCTTGCGCTAAATCATTAAACAAATGAGATCGTTCGACAACGTTTATGTCGTTAAGAGAACCTGGCATTCCAAAGAAGGCATGCCAAATCCACAAATCATTAGAGGCAACCGCTTCTAAGATGATAGTAGGTTTTTTTTCTTTACCGTTATATGCTCCATGAAAAGCTTTTGGACAGTTCTTCCACTCCCAATGCATACAATCTAGACTTCCAAGCATTCCAGGCCAGCCTTTGCTTTCATGCATTTCACGCAAGCGCGCTACATCTGCCTCGTTTGGAGAACGAAGATATTCAGTCCCATAAATGTCCACAACTGACTGACAGAAGTGATCTAGGTTTTCCAATGCCGTACTCTCTGCAATACGATATGCGTCGTCAAGGGCATCGGCGGGTGTACCGTACGCTAACATCCTCAACGCTGCGGTCATCTTTTGATGCCCACTTAAACCTTGTTTTTTTGCGGCGTCTTGCTTGTAAACAAAATAATTATTATTCTGCTGAATACTTTCGAGAATTCTTAAAAATAATGGACGACTCATTCTGAATCGTAGTCTAAACATCTCTGGACCGTAAGTTGGATCACGGGCAAAGTAATCTTGCATAAGTGTTTTATGAAATGCTTGCTGGTTACGGTTGATATATTTCCGACCCATAACTGAACCGCCTTGTTTTCCAGAAGTTGAACCGTATGCTTCACGGTATATCTCCATCAGTTCCTCCTCCTCTTGTTGATGCGCTAACGCATACGCTTCTTCTTCAGAGTCACTGTCGCATAGCAATATAGCTTTTAGTAAATTTCCAGACATTGTTTGATATTTGAGGATGGTTGTTTGATATGTGAATGTTTTGTTAGACTTAATTGAGGTGAACAAGTATGAGATCCAAATGGTTATATGTATAGACAAATTCTTGAGTGGAGAGAAGGTGACTCAGTGTGCAGTCAAATCAAATACTGTAGCCTCGTTCATCTGCCGGTCAAGATTCCCTTCTTTCTTGAGTGGAGAGAAGGTGACTCAGTGCGCAATCAAATCAAATACTGTAGCCACGTTCATCTGCCGGTGAAGATTCTCTGCTTTCTTGAGTGGAGAGAAGGTGACTCAGTGCGCAATCAAATCAAATACTGTAGCCACGTTCATCTGCCGGTGAAGATTCTCTGCTTTCTTGAGTGGAGAGAAGGTGGCTCAGTGCACAATCAAATCAAATACTGTAGCCACGTTCATCTGCCGGTGAAGATTCTCTGCTTTCTTGAGTGGAGAGAAGGTGGCTCAGTGTGCAGTCAAATCAAATACTGTAGCCACGTTCATCTGCCGGTCAAGATTCTTGAGTGGAGAGAATCAACATCCATTCTATAAATTAACAAATCGTTATCTGTTGAAATCATTTAAAAACTTAACATTATTCAAACTACATTGTCCAACATGACATTTAAGTCTCATGAATTGAAGTTACTTATGCAGTACTACATACAAACCGATGAGATGTGCGACAATCAGGAGGTAATGGTAATTCATTTTTGGGAGACTCTGGCTGAACTGTACAACAACGACGTGGGTTGTCAAGTTAGACGTACGGCTCAAGAGGTCAGGACAGCATACGGAAACTTTACTAGGGCATGCACGCGTTACACAAAGATTATTAATGAGGTAATATCGGAAAATGTGTTTGAGAATACACGTTCGACATATGACGGTCGATACAATTTAAAATACCGCACTCCGTTCATTGGCCATGATGCATACTTCATACGCCAAAATTGGCTAGAAAGATTTGGATGGCCTTAAGATAACAATATTGGTAGTTGGTTATGTAACGGTCGTTAATGTGTGGAGAGCTTTCTGACTTGTCTTTTCAAATAATGTCTGTTGTTTTTATCATTCCCCTACTACCTGTTTGTTTATATATACGCTTTCTTATTTACTTATTCATCATTCATAATCATCTTCTTCCTCAATCACAACAATAAATTCATCATCCAATGCCTTCTTGGCCTTCTTCTATCGATTCAGATGCAGGTTACGTGCGTACGGAAAGTCCACATACTGATGAGGATTGGCTTATCAATTATCAAGAACAACACTATGAAGATGTCCGCGGTCAATTTCCAGATCTTGAGCAGCTGAGACTTCAGGAAGTGGTTGAACCACCATACGAACAACATGTTGTTCGTCATGCATATGAACAACCTGAGAACCAGGTTCAAGTAGTTCAACCTCCCACTGAGCAAGAAGTTGAATCGTACCCAGTTTGTTGTCAGTGTGGGTATGGAGTTGAAGTTGTAGTACGTGCGGATGGAGAAAATATTGGTCGTCGAATCCAAATATGTCAATTCTGGCCGAATGGTTGCAATTACGCGGAATGGTTGGATGATCCTTTATGTCCAAGGGGAATAACCTATGCAAACGAACTAGAACAGGAGATAAGACGTCTTCGAATTTCTTTACAGGAGTTGCAATTTAATCGTCACGTCTAGTATATTCATATTTATGTTCTATTATTACTGTGTCGTTTTTTATCAATGTTCGTATGTCTTCAATTCTAATGTCACTAGTATACACAAACATATATAATTCACAGTATACACAAACATATATAATTCACAGCATACACAAACATATATAATTCATAGCATACTCGAACATTATCAGCCAAAATCCAAGAAAGTGAAATTATATAAACAAACACTCAGACACTGACATAAGTACATAAGATATATGAACTGCAACATATAATAAAACGTTCGCTATGCATATACTAAAAGGTATACAACTAAAGGGATGCAACGTCGTCGTCGTCATCATCATCACCATCATCCCCATCACCATCATCTCCGTCATCGTCATCATCATCCCCATCTCCGTCATCATCATCTCCGTCATCATCATCGTCATCCCCATCACCATCCTCACCATCCTCCCCCTCGTCCTCATCATCTTCCTCACCCCCATCATCCTCACCTAAACCACCAGCATCATACCCACTGGGACCAGCTTCACCTCCGCCCTGTGATCCGAAAGGCTCATATATAGCAAGTCTAGCTGACAGCTGATCAATCTGCGCCTCTAGCATATGTGTATGCTGCATGTACATATCATGCATGGTGTGTGTATGTGCAAGAGTCATATCGCGAAACACACCAAGTGAAACTCTGGTCTGGTCCAATCTAGCAGCATACTACATAAAGATGATATTTGACATAGTAAGAAACTAAGCATAAAATAAAGGAAAAAGGGCAATAAACAACAAACGTACCTCATACGGAGGATATAACCCAACTGAAGGCACACCAGGAAACTCAGGGTGGTCTGGAAAGACTAAAGGATGCTCAATCACAGTACCTGTCACGTCATATGCTCTAAAAGTAGTATCAGGCTCTAATTGCATGGGAGTCTGCGAGAACTGTGACGGAATCGGGTCAAATGAAACCTGCGGTACCTGAACTCTACTGGCTGCCATGTGAGGTCCTATATGATCAGAGTTGACCCCACGAACATAATCTGGTACGATGAATCTACGGGGTGCTACTCTGGCCCAATAAGAATCGTAGTCTCCATCGATGAAGAAAGTACTGCTATCCACCCACCCAGCCTGTCGTAGAGCATCTAAGTAATGATCGCCAATCACCCTATGTCTACCAAACATGTCCTCACAAGATAAAGGATCATATGGTATACGACGATCACCGGTAATCTGATAAGCACACCTCTCTCCCAAATACCACATAGGCATAAATGCAGGTGTATGCAAAGCAACCCTACGTCTAGATAGAGAATACGCAACCATCATGGGATGGTCGTCCACCATAAGACCTGCATCTGCTAGATGAGTCCAATGTGAGGCCCAAGGAGTACGAATGATGTTACCTCGACTACGCATATCAAGCTGTGACCTAGCCTCCATCAAGTCATGCCGTACACCTAAGGGAACATGATGTACGTATTGCATAGTCTCCCACCTTCTCATCCTAGGGAAGTACTGCTCAGGAGCCTGACTAGCCATGTCCTGGATGCGGGGATGCATATTTGCCGTGTACTCGTAGTACCATAACGGCAAAATATACCAAAAAGCGTACATCTGCTTGACATCGCCAAGCGCAAATGAATCTAGAGCGGTATAAAGGGTGCCTAATATCGCCGTGCCCCAATCAATAGTATGTAGCTGGTCTAATCTAGCAAGAGATGCTAAATAACCTAGTCGAACCGTACCTTTTTGGTTCGAAAAAAAGGTCGAACCAAACAAGTACAGCAGAAATGCTCTAGTGACTGCATCCATCATATCGGCTCTAGCTATATAAGTGGTGATGTACTGCTGCAGGTAAGTCAACTTAACAGAACCACTACTGATGCAGGTAACATCTATCAATGGTAGAAAAACAGTAAACAGATTGGGGGACTCGTACAAATCATCAAATGGAAAAGGTCGAAGACCATGTCGTCCAATCTCAATGCCAGTGAACACGTAGAAATCAACTGGGGTGATACCAAGCTCAAAATCTGAAAAATGAAACGTATGCGTGGTGGGCCACCACCTCTCAGCTAATGCCTGAATGAGAGGTCGATCAAAGGACTGAACAGGCCTAATCGACAAAAAAAGACCAAAAGGGCTAGCCTGTAGCCTCTCAGCAATAGGACCGGGAAGAGAATCATAAAACTGGGTAATACACTTAGCCCAACTACCCCGACAATGAATGTAATGGTCCTAAAGATAATTTATGAATTAATAATTTTTGACAGAATAACAGTTATTTAATATGATTATGTGATGTACATATAAAAATAATCAAATATACTAATGTGCAATTTATACCTGTACGGTCGTCAAAGCGGATTCGGCTCTATGCCGATAACCATCTGGAAGCTCGTGTAGTACACGTAGATCGTCTGATGAAACTCCAGGTGGCGGCGGAACATGTAACGGTCCAGCTTGCTCCGCTGGATGTCTGTGAACCGTTCTTCGAGCGATTTTGGTTGGACGCGGCGGCATTTCGTTTAGATTTGCTAATTTAAAAAAAAATTAAAATGAAAGGTAGAGAAAAAATGGGGAGGAAAGGGAGGGGATGGGTAGCAGTAGGGGGGAGGGGGCAGGCGCTCATTTTATGAGCGCCTGCATTTCAGGCGCCCATTTTATGGGCGCCTATGGTCTGGCGCCCATAAAATGGGCGCCTGACCGGTGCGTTCTCGTGTGAGATTACGCACGTAATATTCAGGGTCCTGAATATTACATGCGTAACCCACTGGAGATGCCCTAACATACTGTAAACTCCACATTCTATATATCAGCCTTCATTATTTTCATTTTGTTCATTTAAAATCTGAAGTAATCACCACCTTGAAAACTTAAAAAAAAAAACTTCAAGTTAAACACAAAACAACTACAAACCAGGGAATCAAAAAGTATTTTCAGTGTTTTAAAACAAGAGTAGCAACTAAAAGCATTTCAGTTTAAAGGAATCAAAGCATTCAAGGCTTTCAGCTTCAATTCCCTTCGAGTTTCCAGTTTTAAAGCTTTCCAGAATTTCAAATTTTGGCTTGCTCTCTGTTCTTCTCTGAAAATAAAGTGAGCAAAACTCTAACCTTTATTTTGCTTGATATCTGATTTTTTTTTGGTGATAATCAATTAAGTCAGGATGTTGCATGAATGTCTTTAAATTGGAAAATGGTTATGTGCATGTCTGTTAGGCATTTTTTTTACTGCTTTGTCAAACAAATGTGAGTAAACCCCTTCTTTTAAGATCTTACACTTGCATATCTTAAATTGTCTGGGCTTGGAACTTGAAATATGCTATGATTTTTGTTTGATTAGTTGTTAAGTATGTAGGTATATATGAACCTGGGAATGACTGGACATGTTTTTGTTGTTCCTCTGTTTTAGTAACAAGCTTGATCACTTGATACAAATCCACATCTCCTTTTATAATCAGAATTACGCCATGATATTTGAATGAAGAATGATTGTTATAGCGTTGTATTAATTATGAAAATGGTTTCGAGTTTTTATATTAAGCAATTATTTCAAACATTTACATTTTACAATAAAAATAATTTTTAGGAAAAATTCAAATATAGCAAAATATTAATTCGATTATATAGCTTGAATCAACATTCGAAAACTAGATTTTTAACCAAAAAAATGGTAATCTTTAATTAAGTATTTTAAGAGCAGTTCTTAGTTTAACTGAAAATGCTTTTTTACTAAATTCCGGCGATCAAACAAATACTGGATATTGAAACTTTGTGTAAAGCTAGTTCGGCAATCGATGATTTCAGGAAAATTGCTAAATAATTTTTTATATTACAAGAGATGGTGAAACGAGGAAGATTTAGGGTTTACACATGGTTTTTGGACTAGGTCAGAAACTAGGCGACCGAGCCTCCTCGGAGTGATCGAGTTGCTCGAAAGTGAGGGGGGGAGTAGAACAGGGGATGGACGAGGTGAGGCCGGAGTCACGGTGCCTCAGATGGTCGGAGGTCGGAGAAAGGCGCGTTGATAGGTTTGGGGATGTTGAGGCTAGTGTGTTTCCAGTTTTGAAATTTAACTCGAATTTTGATAGCATGATGGTTCGAGAGTTCTGGGGGTTGGCCTGGAACGAGTTCGTCGAAGGTGACTAGCTGGAGGGATCGATGGCGGTCGGAGGGCGCCTGAGCTCGTGTGCACGTGCACGTTAATGTCCAGTGGAAAGGGGATTGGGGAAGAAGGCTCGGGTTCAAGCACGAGCGAGCAGGAGTTCGACTCGAAGTCGAACTCGAGTAGAACGATGGGTTAGCCGGGTAAAAATAACTTAAAATTTAAAACAAAATTTAAAGTGTCTCGGGTTGGTTTTGGAGGAAACTCGAAGCAGTTTCGAGTAAAAGCTCGGGTAGGACCCGAAGTAGGATACTAGTTACAGGTTTTCAAATTTAAAAAGATTGAATGTAAATTTATAGATCAAGGTTTGAATTGGATTTAAACTTTATTTAAGATAAATCGGTACTTCATTTTAAAAATCTAAAAAAAAGTTAAAATGAAATTTAGAAGTAAATTTGGAAAATGTATGACGATTAAACCATTAATAAGAATGAGTTCTACCTTAAGTAATAATGATGGTAATCCATTGATTTTTACGTAAATTAAAATGGATAAATTATTTATTTAATTAATTAATGATTTGGAGTTTAATTAAATACGTAATCAAAGGGTGAATTAATGGGTTTATAGGTTGATTTCAGTAATATGATTAATTAAGGATAATTGAATTAATTAAAGGGTTTGATAAATTTATTTATATCAAATGATTTGTAATTAATAAATCGGGATTGGATAATTAATTCATAAGTAATTAATTTACTTGGAAAATAAATTGAATTGATGAGGATTAAACGATTAATTTATCCTGCTTATAAATGATTATTAAATGCTTGACCTTACTCGTGAATGATTTCATTGTACGAGATGCCCTGAATTGTTTGTCCTATCTGATCTATGATATTTTGTTCTGTGTGATTGTGCTGTGTATAATGTATTCATTTATTTACATTCGTATATTATCTTGTGATATATATCTGCGATCTGTACGATAAGCGTTATGGTTTATATCGCTTATAACTATATTTCTGTATTCTGATCTGTGATGATTGATTGATATTGCACTATTGTGTGTAAAATCCCTGGACTACACTTTTACACACACAAATATGGATTTCACGTGGAAATCGGTTAAGTCACAAATAATTTAAATTTGATATTTTTGAAATCGAAATTTTAATTTCAATTGATTTTGAAATTGGAAATTTGGGTTCAAAGTGAAAAGCTTTTGAAAGGGAATTTCAAATATAAAAGTTATTTTGAATAACTTAATCGAGTTTTGAAATTTAAATAATTTGATTTAAATTTGAATTCAAGTTTGAAATTGAATCCTATGATTTGAAATTACGGTTAAAAATGTTATAAATGTGTTTATATGAATTTAAACCATTTTAAAAGTATTGTTTGAAAATTTGGATTTAACTCAAGAACTTTAACTCGTATAGATGAATCAAATTTCCAAATAAAAACTGTTTGTTTTAAAGGAATAAAAGCTTTCAGATAAGACGTGAAATTCCAATTTAGGTAAAGGAATTTCAAGATTAAATTGAAAAAAAATGATTTTTCAAGTTATGAATGAATTCTTTTCGAAAGCTATGAATTAAATCTGTTTATTTTTAACAGATTTAAATTGATGTTTTGTTTAACCCATTCGAAATGAAATTGTTTTGAAAGCTATGAGTTAAATCTTTGATTTAAAGATTTAACGAATTAATCAAATTGAAAGGGAAATTGATTTGGAAAATCTGTGAATGAATCTTTGTGAAATTAAGTGAACTTTGTGAATTGAATCTTTTTGTTTAAAAAGATTAAAATGGTAATTTGTTAAACCATTTGAAAAGAGAAGTTTGGGTTTAAAATTGTGACTTAATTGAAATCTCATTATCCATTTGTTTTTGAATATTGCGCTCACTATTCGGGTTAGCCGGGAAAAGACAATTGTGTCATATAACCCATTCCGAATAGTGATACGTCGTATATGGATAGCATTTGAAGACCGGTGTTGAAGACCGGATATTTTTCGAAAATGAAAGGACAACCTGTCGAATGTCTCTGCACTGAGTCGCGCCGGTATAGAGATTTATATCACTCTTTTTGTGATGGGAAGTTCGGACGTGATTGAAAATTATCCGGATTTGCAAGGGCTTCGTGAGAAGTGCCTTCGGTTCTGTTCGAACCCGGAACAGACTTGTATGGTTACATGTCTGACATTACAAATTGAGATATAAAGCTGATTTCTTTCAAATACATTTCTGTTTGGTGGTGGAGAATTTATTCTCTTAGCTTAACACCCTTCTCTGAGACATACGAGCTCAGAGGTTATGTAGTTGAAGTTATCAGCGATATATCCCAATTTGGTAATGTGGCATGCTGAGTGTTGCTGTGTGATGATCAGTGTTTGATCATTTGTGATATGATCATTTGTTTGATCTTATATCTTTGTGATCATAGGTTGATCATTTGTTTGACCCGAAGCATGGCTTTGTGACAAAGCGTAGCTTTGTGGACGAGACTTCGTCGGACCTCACACCCCGGAAATGGTCAAAACAGGAAGGATGCAACAAGATTCTAGGGAGTAGCGCCCCTTAGTGTATGTCATTCCTTCTGGATAAAGGTGGTATCATGGTATGGAGCCCAGATACTTAACCTCTGTTGATACTGCTTATTATGTGGTTGTTGGAAATCGAGGATCCTCGGGAAGATCGATGACGATCGGGGGATGGCATACGCGTGTCAGTAGTTACTTATTTTTGCAGAGGTAACCCGGCCTTGTGTTGGCAGAGATCCGGTTAGGTTCTCGGGACGTCATTCCAGAGGCGTTCCTTCGTGGCATAGGAAGTTCCTTAGCCTGACCATTTGTTGGAAATCCATCTTCCAATACGAACTTTGTACAGTATTAGTTGAAGAACCTGCCATCTAATATGGTAGCTATAGTAGGCATAATATAATGGTACCTATGCTGGCTAAGATTTATATTCTACTTTCGAAAGGTTTTCTACATTATGCACTAATAATAATATCAAAAATGATTTGATTTTACGTAGTAAGCATCTTTGACTATCATAAGAAGAAATCTCCTCCAATTCTGCGTTTGCATTGTGTGTGTGGCGGGAGGTCTTATGGTAGTTTCATTTTCTAAAAGCATTGCGAATTGACTTTAAAATTCTCTGCTATTTGTTTTAAAGATAAACTGTTTTTGTTGCTCACACCAGTCTCATGACTGATCCGAAGTTTATTGTTTCTTTCCTAAACTCTGGATGCTCAAAATTTTTCTACACGAGCAGTCTAGAGTTTGGTTTTTCAGATATTCGGATTTAGTAGATTATCTGGAGCTAGTTCAGTCTTTGGATCGGAATGCACTTGCTTATCTTTGTGCCTCGTTATTGGGAGTTCGAGCTATTTCTGGATCGGTGCTTTGAAGATGAAGATTATCCGCTGCTGATGTTATCGTTTTCTTTTCCGCTGCTATTTGTTGTATCATATCTCTGATGTATATTGATATTCATTATATCACTCTGTTGTATCAGATATTGTATCAGATATTGTATATCAATGTATTATTCTTTTTATTCCGCTGTGTTATTTACTTAACTGTTGTTATAAGCTCCGGCGACTCGGATTTGAACGGTCGAATCTATGGCATTCGAGTACGATGTAAAGTATGGATGTCGATTTTCGAGCGGGCAAAATCCTTGATCGTTACAAATTTCCCATAAATTATCTAAAAGAGGATTTGTGTTGTGTTTGAAATTACAAGGATTTATCTTTCTATTATTATTGAAGTAGACGGTATAAAATACGGTAAAAATCCATATTTTGTACATCTCTTTCTTTTAAGCATATTTTTGTTATTTCAAACAATACACCTTACATAATTGTAAAGTTAGAAATTTTTTAGAAATTTACCTAGAAACACACTTCATTCAAATGAATTAAAATACTACTTAAATCCAAATCAAATCTACGAAAATTTCAATTCATGTTTAATAACGTATAATATTCAAGTAACAAATCTAAAATTTACATAAAATCTTATTAATGAATTATCTTGTAGCTTTTAGGGACTATTTTCATCTTTACATTCCGAATTTTGGTATGTACAATGTTCAATCAAGGTTAACCATTCACAGAATATGTATGCAAGGTTCATAAGTTCATTGCATGTATATATTTAAGCCTACAATTCCAAAATTACATTTAGGCATAAAAAGAATAGATTCACAATGATATATATTCAATATTATATAAAATATACATAACTCCCCACTCACCTCTAAGCTTCCAAATCTCCAGACCTAAATCCGTCGTTCCCTATTGACTACATTTCTTTCTACCAAAACATGTATCAAAAGAATACACATATTTATTAAAATTATAGATCTGAGAAGAGATTTGATTAAACGTAAATTTAGATTCAGATTCAGATTTATAATTTACCTTTTGTTTTGGGGAATTGATTTGACCCAATTCTTCTTCTATTTTGATTTTAACTATTCTCCACCTATACACACACACACACACCCACGAACGCACATAAAATAATTTGAAATTAGGTCAAATTACTTGATTTTGGTAGTATTGTTGTTTGGAATGATGGATTTCTTAGATATTGATGAAAATTGGGGAAGAAGGATCTCACATTAGGGCGGAAAAGGTCGTCCTTAAATCCAAACTTGACCCCAAGCGGGATCTTCACCTGTAATTGTCAATAAATACTTTTGAATGCAGATAATGTCATATCTGTATCTGTATCGAAAATCATATTCGGATATCGACCAACATCCACGGATAATGAAAGGATGTCGAATTTTATCTTATTTGTCATCAACCAATAAGTCAAAAAAATAAAATAAAAAATTAGTTTGACAAAAAACATATGGATAATTTTTGGATGTTGATAACTTCATAACTGCATCGATATCCATTTTCTAATTTTTTTGGATACAAATAAGGATGCACATCTCAATTGCTGATTTAAGGGCTACACATTTTGATTACCTGCCTAGCTCCGATCCACCTTCATATGCACGTCTCAATTGCTGCTTTCACTGCTTCAATGCTTATTCACATGCGGCCCAGTCTCGATTCTGCATGCACAACTCAATTTTGCATTGTCTATTCCTCACTATTCTGCAGCCTCAATTTTATATTAGCACAGTAGCTGACTTTTATAATATATATATGCGTGTATAATTTATTTAGCACTTTTACTTTTCATTTCAACAACATAAAACAAAGTGGTGTAGTGATGATCAAATATTAGCTGATCATTTAAACCAATTTTTTATATACGCACAACATTTTTGCATTCCACATGGTAGGCTTGTTGGTAGCATTTTATTTAATTCATTATAACTTGTGTGTTGCATAAAATATGTTTTAGAAAAATATTTTTATAAATATTTTTAAATTATTAAATTCATTGTGTAATATATAATAAATTTGTTAAAATAATTGAGCTATGTATTGTACTTATTATTTTTAAGCATGGAATTTTTGTTAAGTGATTTATATCTGTTTATATTCGTATAAAAAAAATTAAATTGTGATTTTTATAGATAAATAATGAGTTAGATGCCAATTTACTACTTTTTAGCATTAGCTATTTATTAAATAAAATAAATAAAAGTCGGTATTCTAAACTAATTTTAAAATTAATATTTTTAAAAATTTCAATTGATAAATATCTATGTACATAGATTTTGAGTTTAATATTTAGCTGTTAGTACATTTGTTTACAAGATAAATGATATATAAATCGATTTCAATTATCATCGGAGAGAATGCCCAAATACCTAAAAGTGAAAGTGCAACAATAATGAATTAGTATATATTTATGCATTTAAAACTTTTGCAGTTGATTTCAACATTTAAAATAGGTACATTATTGATTATACTATCAAAGTGATAAACCAAATATTTATTTCACGACTGAAAGAAATGTTACAAATTATATTGTTACTTAATTATGTAAAATTTATATCTTGGCTTTTAAACCATTATCTCATACCTCAGTGGTTTTAATTTATAATTAAAATTTTCAAAAATAATTAATATCTACCTCAAGAAGACAAGAAAATACAAAGGAAAAATATTTCGAATCAAAATAGCTTATAATTTTATCAGTTAATCAACGTAAAACTACAAATATACATAATTAAAACTTAACGTTTTCACAAAATGTATTAACTGAAAATATACCTTATTTATTAAATTACAAACTACAATATTCATCACATATCATTGATTTAATATCATTACTAACAAAATAATTTTTTTAAAGATAAAGAATTCACTTGGTGTACCGATTGCAATAAGAAAAAACATCGTATATGCTTGTAATAATATACCTATTTTGGAACAAAAAACTTGTGTATGTGTTTGTAATGAAATACCAAATTTAGAAAGAGAATTTATGTATATTTTTCTTTGTAATAAAATTCTAATTTTAGAATGAAATAACATGTAAACTTTAATGTAGGATAATGAAAGAGAATTAAATATAATTTTATATTTAAATATGGAATTTTAAGTTATACAGACTTGAATGAAATATTAGTTTTACAATTTTTAAACATGTTTGATGTACAATATATTTAATTGTCAATTTTAGGACTTATTATATCAAGTAATAAATATTAGTTAACTAAATTTATTTTAAAAGTTTAAATGTTAGATCACACAATTAATTTAAATATATGGACCAAATGCATAAAATAATATGATAAAACTTAGGAGAATTTTGTAAATAGTTATAGAAATTATTATGGACGTTTTTTTTAAACACCCTTCAAAAGTTTCAAAATTCATTTTCGCCCCCGAGAAAAACAGCTTTCATGAAAAACATATGTTAATATTTTTAGTGAAAATTTGCATTTTAAACTATACATATTTACAACTAAAACTGCAAATATTTGCAGCTCTAGCTGTACATTTTTATAAAATAAAAATTTACATTCTACACTGCAAGAATGCGCATTCTACATTTTAAAACATTTGCAAAACACACAACAAACGTGTGCATTTTAAACTGTAGGTGCAAATATGTAAGTTTAAAATGCACATTCCAATGAAAACTTGATAATAATATTTTGTGAATTTGGTTTTAAGAAAGATTTTTAGGGTATTAAGTTTGAAAGTAAAGGACAGATCTTAATTTCCATAAATTATCAAATGTCGATGTTCAAATGTAACTTTGCAATAATTGCAACAATAATAGTGTGCTACTATTGGCATTCGGAAAATTACTTCGGACTCTTAGAACTAAATGCCATCATGATCATACAAAGTTTGGTTGTTTGCTTCTTAACACCAACATATTTTTTCTTAGATAGAAATCAAAATATTTCAAAACATAACAGTTATCCCTTCTATTTACTAAACCAAATTCAACTTTTTTCAAGGCACAATATAAATCACATAACATACATAAAAAATCGAAAATAAAATAATAAAATTTATTTTTCTAACCGTACTTAGGATGCTGAATAAATAAATACCTCTTGATCGATTAAAAGATGGTTTGTCAAATCACTTGCATGCCTTTGAAACATTTGATCAATCATCTTCTTCTGTATTTTCATTGAGTCACTTAAAATCCAAAAGACGTAAATCCGTTTAAATGTTGAAGAAGTACCCGCTTAGGCAAACGGCCGTTTAGGGGAAAACAGTAGACTCTAGGATGACAAGGTGAGGTAATATGAGTGAAAACTAGTTATGAAAGTAAACTTGAATTGTCCTGATGATGGTATGTTTTGGGATAAGAAACTAGTTAGTAAATTAAGAAACCTTAAATTTCTGTTTAACTATAGCTTAAAAGTAAATATAATTTTTTGCAGAAATGTCTTTTAGTTCTAATAACTCCTCTAAGTCTTTGATCAGGCTTTTTATAAAGAAGAACAAGTTTTATATATCCACTTATATACAAAAGAGAATCAAAATCTCCAATCTTATTTCACAAAATAAGTTATAAAAAGAACTTATGGAAAACCTACAACAATACCTAGAAAACCAATTTATGACTAATATAATTAAGATTACAAAAAACAATGACCAACTTATAGAAGACCAAAAGTACCAAATAACAAAAATCTTCAAACAAAAATATACCATGGAACTAATAAATATATTTGATTGTGAGACTAATCTCATTCAAATTTTTAACAACTTTAATATATGGAGAGAACTTGGAAATGTTGTAATAACAGAAAGATTTATGAAAGACATCCATACAGAATGGAATAAGTTCTTATTAAACAAAAATAAACCAGACTATAAGATTAATGAAATAAACCATTGGATCCAATAAGAATGGAAAAGACAAACCCAAAAACTATTGAATCTTTACAAAAATATTTAGAACAAAAATTTATGACAAAAATATTAGTGGTCTTAAAAATTACAAATCTGAACAAAAACCAGCAATATAATATTGCAAAGATATTCAAACATAACTATACAGAAAAACTCATCAACCTTGATGATGAACCAATGATAAACAAAAAGAAAGTAATAAAAAATCTTAGAAATAATTACTTTATCTTTGATGCCCAAAATCCAAAGATAAAAATTACTAACAGAATGTTAGATCTTTTTGTTAAAGAACATTATGAACTAATTAGACAAGAAATACTTAAAGATAATAGAAAATGGTTAAATAAACCCCTAGACTTGGCATTGACAAACAATTTAGGCCTAAATCACATAGATACAGATTATTGGTATGAGGACTATTCATACAACGAATTTTACTAAGAAGGATAGTTACAAGATGGTGAAACAAAAATTAGAAGACTTTGAACAAAACAAAATGGAATGGGTTCCTAATTCTTGTTTCACTACTCTACTTACTGCACCCTTGGGTTTTAAGCCTTCAAGTTGCCGGTAAGGTAACAAAGAAGAATATACAAATTATTCTGCATAGTATAATAGAGATTTTAACATACACAATAAAGTTCATCTCTGGATTTGCTTTCAGCATCTATATTCAGGATATTGTACAAAACATTTTAATTATACTAACTTTATTGTCCTAAATAATTAAAATACAAAAGCAACTAAAATTTTTCAACACCCCCTCTTTTTTCTGGTATCAGAGCCTAAAAGATTTCTAGGCCCAATGAATTTGAACTACAAAAAATTCAATTACTTAAATTTAGAAATAATTAATCCCATAAAAAGAATTATTACTTTAGACAAACAAAAGCACATATGTTATATCAGAGAAACTGATTATAAACATAAATTACATTTAGAAATAGAACATATGAATTCGCTCACAGACTTAATCATAGAATTGAGTGAAAACCTAAACCTCTATAATGAAAAGCATTATAACCTGATGCAACTAGTATTAGAAGGTATAATAGAGAAAAACAAATTACTAAAACAAATCTCAAACAACCAAGATTATTTGAAATTAAACTTATACAAAATAGATAACATGGAAATAACTTTGAAAAAACTAACTGATAAATTCAAAGCCATAAAATTAAAAGAATTTCCAAATAAGAATGATATAATAAACTTAAAAAATTTAATAGAAGAAAATAAACCCAAAGATATAGAAGTACACTCCAGAAAATTAATAATGGAATTAAAAGAACAAACAAAAAAAGATAAAAGGCAATTTGAAAAACAAATACAACAAATTGAGAAAATGTTAGACGAAATTAAAAATTTAATACTAAGCTAATGAGTTTTGAAAACAAATACTACCAAGAAGCAACTAAATACGTAGAATCCAACTACAGATTCAGTGATCCTAACATAAATGTTGGATATAACAAAGATGAATTTTTGGGAAAAAGTGATAGAATACAAATATTACAGAATAATATGATAATAGCAATGCTAACCCAAATACAAAATAAGATAGATAGCATCCAGAAACAAAAGTTTGATATAGACAAAAATGGTAAAGAACAGGAATTTGAAATAAACAAACTCACAGAAAGCTTACAAAAAATGAATTTAGGACCTAATGATCCTACTACACATATAATGAGTAAAAAGACTAAAATCAATTTTCTAATGTATAAGAAACTTGATCAAATATGAATAATAGAAGATTGTCTTTTACAGGCCCATCTAGGACCTTAACAGATAGACCTACAGAATCAAATAGCTTATCATCCATGGGATGGATTGATAATATATTGAGAAGACCTAATAATACACAAAACCAGTTAGAAGAAATAATAAACTTAGAAAGAGATATAGAAAATTTTCAAATAACCAACTGGATTCTCTAAATCCTAGAGAAATATATAGAACAGGACTGTTTACAACAGTAACATGATTATATAGGCACCATAGGGAAGAAATACTTTCTATCCCAGATGGAAGTCAACAGGTAATAAATTTAATGTCACAAGAAGCTATAAAACAATTAAAAATCCAGAAATACAAACTAATGCATCTAGGACTTATAGTCATAGGCATAAGAGGATTAGTTAGACAGAAAATTGGAACTAAATTATTGTTACTACTTATAGACGATAGACACCAAGATATGGATAAAGCCATATTTGGAATGATGGAAGTAGATATGAACAATAACATAGGTATTGTTTATATAGCTCCAAATTTCACAATGACATTAAATGATTTTTACAAACACATAAAAATTATAATACAAACAAAGGGATTTGAAAACTTTATAGGAAAAAATATTCTACTAGACATTACATTCTTAGGAAAATGTATGTCCAAATATACTCCTAAAATAAAAATAAAACTAGACAAAGTCATAGAAGCCTTAAATTCAACAGGCATAAGTTTCATAAAACCAATGGAAATAGATTCTTCTATTCTTGCTGGCCATGAATGGAACATAGAAAATCCGAATAATACAACAGCAACATTAAAACCAAACAATGCTGTAACATACAATAACCTAAACAAATCTATGTCCATAAGGTTTAGAGATTACGGACCGTCGAACCAACAAGAAATAGAAACAGATGAAGAAGCTGAAGAATTAAACAAAAGAATTAATGGATAAAATTATATATCCAAAAGAACTTGGAATGGTTCTTGAACCATCTGAAATATATGAACAAGAACAACATTTAAGAGCCACAAATCAAATAAGCGAAGATACATTTATTTACATAAATGATACAAATAATATAAGAATAAGAGAAATCTATCACCTTGATAATTTCTTAGAAGAAACAAGCCAAATAACAGAATTAGCTGATATAATCTCATAATTTACTGAACAAATGGATTTAGCTGACCATGAAGAAAGTGGAAGCTCAGGAGTTTCTTATCCAAATAGAAACCAAGAAACAATGCCATACACTTTGGGACAACCTCCTAGACAAGCGGTTGAACCATATACAAATGAAAATAAAAACTTGAGAACAATAGGTAAGAGATTACCTAATGAAACAACTTTCTTTAAAAACGATTCAATCATATTAAATGTTACGGAATGCCACCCACAATTGCTAGATATATATCTGGAACAGTGGACTGCTGCTATAGCAAGAGATTATGCTGCAAGACACACAAATATAAATTTTGGTGAAGAAATGATCAGAATTGCAGAAAACTATTTAGGTGATATAGCTAAAGCTATATGGGAAGCTTATAAAACAAATTTTCCAGAAGAAATAAACAACTTAACCATACAATGGAGCAATATATACAACTTTGCTTACACCATGCATAGAATAATAACAGGAAGAGACGTAAATACAGGAGTAACAATTAGACAACAAGAAGCCATGAGAGATTTAGAACAAATCCAATTATTAGATTGGAAATACATAATAAAATTATTAAAAGAATTCCTACATTATGCAACTATTTCAGGAAATTATTACAGTGCTGAAATAGGAAATAGACTTTTTCCAAATTATCAGGTGATTTAGGAAAAGAAATACATAAATCTTGGATAGAACATTACCAAAATAATACTACAAATATTCCTAAAGGATATGATAATATTGGTATAAGGATAACACATATAATCTTTGAGTTAAAAAACAAATGTACTTATATCCAAATCCAAAGAGAACTAAAACAGAAAAATTATGGTTTTTGCGGACAAATATACACTCCACAACAATATGGATCAAGAAATTATAAAATAGATAATAAACAATACAAGAAAAAATATACAAAAAAATATTATCTAAGAAGATCTACTGCTAGAAAACCTTACTTAAACAAAGAAAAACATGTTAGAAAATACAATCCAAAGAAAACATATAATAACACTATTACTTGTTTTGCCTGTAATGAAAAAGGACACCTATCATCCTCATGTCCAAGAAAACAAAATTTATATACAAGAGAATCAAACCTTGTTGATTCTGTCAAGGAAGATCTTTTAGAAATATCTTCAGATGTCTCTGAAACATCTACAATATATTCTATAATATCCCTAGAAGGATTAGAAGAACAAAGACAAATAGATACATCCGATTATGGTTTAATCAATGAATTAACAAACTTTGAACAAGATTTAACAAATGATTCATTCTTAAATTTAATGGACAAAGAATTATGCAAACATAATTTCAAACATAAAATGGGAACTGATACAAAGAAATACACATTTTGTCCTTGGTATCCTGCCTTTGACAAAAGGTTTAAATGCATAGATTGTACAATTGAAATCTGCCAAATCTGTGCTACTAACAAATTTAACATAGAAATCCCAAAAGAAGATAAACTCGTTTATACAGATAAAAATAAGATAATTAATGAAAGAATAAAAATTCTTGAAGAAAGAACAAATAACACTGAAATAGAAATCAAAGAAATAAAAGAAAAAATACATACTCTTGATAAAGGAAAAACTCCTATCATATACAATGGAGCGGAAAATGACCAGGAACAGCATAACCATATAAGTCTAAACAGTATTAACAGACCAATACAGATTCCATTAATTTGCAACACTGGAAACTTAAAAGAATTAAGAATTCCAACAAAAATAAATATTAAGGGAATAGAAATACAGGTTTTGACCTTCATAGATACTGGTGCAACTAGTTCAACCATTTGCACAAGTTTAGTACCATATAAGTATGTTACTAAAGCTGATAAACCAAAACAAAGCATTCAATTTGATGGATCAACAACCATAATTACAAATATTGTAAAAAACATCAATATATGTTTTACAAATACATGTGGAGAATGGTCTCTTTATTACAACATAAAACAGCTATAGGTATTAGAATTAAACCTACAAGACATAAAACTAATCCTTGGCTTAGACTTTGTATTAAATGATAACGGAAGTTTTTCATTCAATAAAGACTATATACAAATTTCAAAGATGACTACATTAACTCCCATACTATCAGAGTTTGCGCTTGAGAAGCGTGGTGGGAATAAATCCACAACTCCACCAGAAAATCCATAACCAAAAGAAAATTGTACTTGCCCAATTCCTGGACAATGTAAATCTTTAAACCATATAATAACTGACAAGACATAACCTCTCTCATCACAAAAGAATATGGTTATAAGAGGATGGAACTAAGAAATGATTTACAGTTAGTAAATCCACAAGACATAAGTAGAATTTTAATAACAAAAGATGATATAGACCAAATGATTTCTAAATTAGAAAAACTTGAAATCATAGGAGAAAAACCCCTGAAATTTTGGGAAAAAGATAAAGTACAATGTAAATTGCAAATAATAAACCCAGACTTAACTATAAAAACTGGTTCGCCCAAATATGATAACTGGATAATGGACGAATTCAAAATGCACATCAAAATACTAACAGATTTGAATGTAATAAGAAAAACAGATTCTAGACATAGAACTGCAGCGTTCATAGTACAAAAGGAATCAGAAAGAAAACGTGGCCAATCTAGAATGGTCATGAACTATACAAGACTAAATGACAATACCCATGAAGATGGATATTGTATACCAAACAAAGATGTACTGATAAACAAAATACAAGGTTCAAACTGGTTTTCCAAGTTTGATTTAAAATCAGGTTTCTGGCAAGTCAAAATGCACCCAGAATCTATACCTTGGACTGCTTTCACTTGTAGTGAAGGGCACTATGAGTGGCTAGTTATGCCATTTGGACTGAAAAATGCCCCACAAATATTTCAAAGAAAAATGGATAGTGTTTTCCAACATTGCAACAACTATACATGCGTATACAGAGATGACATACTTGTTTTCTCTAAAACAAAACAAGAACATATATCACATCTGTACATAGTTCTAAAACTAATTGAAGCCCATGGTTTAATAATATCCAAAAAGAAAATAGGACTAATAAAAAACACTATAGAATTCCTTGGAGCCAAAATTGGCAAAGTAACCATAGAATTACAACCACATATAACAAGGAAAATATTAGAATTTCCTGATAAAATTGAAAACCTTAAACAATTACAAGCCTTTCTCGGACTTGTAAATTATGCAAGGCCGTACATTAAAGATCTTTCAAAATACACTAGGCCTTTATATAATAAAGCTAGCCCAAAGGGAAACAGAGATTTCAATATTGAAGATATAAAACAAATACAAAAAATAAAAGAAATTGCAAATAATTTAAAACCTTTAAGTTTACCATTGCAAACAGATTACTTAATAATTAAAACAAACGGATCATCCCTTTGTTGGGGTGGAATATTATTAAGCAAAAATAACAAATATGAAAATAAAAATGCAGAAAAAATATATAGGTACACTTCTGGTGTATACAAAGAAAAAGGATATATGACATCCTTAGACTATGAGATCCTAGCCATAATTTATGTGTTAGAATCATTCAAACTTTTCATAATCTCACAAAAAGAAATTACATTAAGAACTGACTATGAATCTATAGTTAAATACATAGAAAATAAAAAAGATAAGGGAATTTTAAATAATAGATGGCTAAAATTTAAACATTCCATAGCAAATTGTGGAACAAACATATGTTGGGAACATATAAAAGGAAAGGATAACTTTTTACCTGATAAACTATCTAGATTATTAAGATAAGAATTTTATTTTGAGATTCTACTAACATAGTTTTTGCAGATATTTGACAAATATGGAAGAACAACAAAATCCTTCAATGTATTTGAATACATACTCAAAACAAAACAAATTTGTCACCAAGGCAAAAATTTCTGAAGAAGATCGACAGATTTTAGACAACATATGGAACACGAAAACACCTCATGAATCCAACAAACAGAAATTAAGTGTCCTATATACCTTGGTACAAAGGTTTACAAATTATAAAAGAAAATTCCTTTATTATGGTATGTTTACAGGACCCGATGCTGGAATTTACTCCACATGGGAACAGATGATCACAAAGGTCAAATACATACAAGAAAATCCCAGATTGGGAACACCACTTTACAAAGGCTTTGCTAGTTTTGAAGAAGCCAAAACAGAATTACAGAAAAAGTTTGGAAATGACTATGTTATTTCTGAAGATATACAAAGTTTACAAAACATATCTCTTGGGAAAATGATAAAAAACAGAAATCCCTGAAGCATCTACAAATCTCAGACCACATACCTCCTTTGCTACAGTTATCAAGACTGAGAAAAGCAATTTTACAAATCTGGGGAAACCCGTACAAAAAACCATGTCTTCCGAAAAATCTGTTTTACAAAATAAAACTACCTTGCCAAACTTTCCAGAAAATCTCATTAGAGAACTATTTTTCATAAATCATCCTTATGAACTCTCCCCACAAATTTTCAATAAAGCCATCAAACTCATGACAAAAATTTCAAATTCAAATGTTAAAGGGCTACAAATTTCTTAGGATATTTTGAGGAATCTTAATGTTCCACGTACAAAAAAATATTATTCATGCCTCTCTACCTCCACAAACTGTTCCTGCACTACAATATGTGCAATACCTCAACTTACCATTAATCTCATAAATTATAAGTACTTAGTTTATGATGATACTAATTTTGATCCTTCCCTCCTCATAATCCTTGGAATAGTCAAAAGAATTTACTTTGATGAATGGCACACTGATGAACTTCCTGAACCAATAGGAAGTATTGTTGACCATTTTACAAACGTCCTAGCTACAGACATATATATGGATCTTAAATCAACACCTCCCCATTTCGGGAAGTCCATATATGAACCAACAAAACATATAATTACAATCAAAGCCAAATTCATTGATCCAACATACGAAGAATGGAATAACAATCATTCCTCGACTCATGCTGATGACATCCCTAAAGTCCAACAAACATATGAAAGATACAGAGCATACAAAATAGCTCAAGATGAAGATTGGGACAACAACAAACTTTATCTCTATGCTGAAACACCAGTGATGAAGATTTACTTAACAAAGTTCCTCAAGGACCAGAGATTAAACTACAGAGGTTTTGACATTTTTCATCCTAAACCATCTCTTGTCAAGAGTTACAAAAAGGAAAGGGACAGAAAAACAACAATGAAGATGACAAAGATGACGTGTTATCCACTAGCATGTCCACTGACGGATAAAAACAAAGCAGAAATGACATAAAGACTTGAAATGACATAAAGACATCTACCTTTTATAATGGATTCTCCATTATAAATAAAAATGTAAAGTATTCTTAGTGCTTTCTAGTGGAGAATATATTATCACCAGATGTAAGTTTATTTTGGACAACTGTCTGTGTTCCTTTATGTATCACTCCATCTATATAAGGAGTTGTTATGTAGTATGAAGAGACACCGAAAATCATAACAAGCTCTCTTCATTTGTAAAATTCTAAGTGTGTAATAAAAGCTTCCTTTTTAATTTTCTTCTTTCATTAATGGTGATGATGAAACAAATGTTCTGGAACTAAACAACTTCTGATCAAAGACAAAGGGGAAGAACGCAGAAGACCAATATGTAAGAAATTCTTTTTTCTTTATGGTCTATAATTAGAAGTTATTTAACTTTCTTATGATACTAATATGTTCCTTACTCAAAATAATCATTTGAACGGTGAACACAATTAGTTTAATTCATAACTTAAGTCACTTAAAATCCAAAAGACGTAAATCCGTTTAAAGGTTGAAGAAGTACCCGCTTAGGCAAACGGCCGTTTAAGGGAAAACAGCAGACTCTAGGATGACAAGGTGAGGTAATATGAGTGAAAACTAGTTATGAAAGTAAACTTGAATTGTCTTGATGATGGTATGTTTTGGGATAAGAAACTTGTTAGTAAATTAAGAAACCTTAAATTTCTGTTTAATTATAGCTTAAAAGTTAATATAATTTTTTGCAGAAATGTCTTTTAGTTCTAATAACTCCTCTAAGTCTTTGATCAGGCTTTTTATAAAGAAGAACAAGTTTTATATATCCACTTATATACAAAAGGGAATCAAAATCTCCAATCTTACTTCACAAAATAAGTTATAAAAAGAACTTATGGAAAACCTACAACAATACCTAGAAAACCAATTTATGACTAATATAATTAGGATTACAAAAATCAATGACCAACTTACAGAAGACCAAAAGTACCAAATAACAAAAATCTTCAAACAAAAATATACCATGGAACTAATAAATATATTTGATTGCGAGACTAATCTCATTCAAATTTTTAACAACTTTAATATATTGAGAGAACCTGGAAATGTTGTAATAACAGAAAGATTTATGAAAGGCTTCCATACAAAATGGAATAAGTTCTTATTAAACAAAAATAAACCAGACTATAAGATTAATGAAATAAACCATTGGATCCAATAAGAATGGAAAAGACAAACCCAAAAACTATTGAATCTTTACAAAAATATTTAGAACAAAAATTTATGACAAAAATATTAGTGGTCTTAAAAAATACAAATCTGAACAAAACCAGCAATATAATATTACAAAGATATTCAAACATAACTATACAGAAAAACTCATCAACCTTGATGATGAACCAAAGATAAACAAAAAGAAAGTAATAAAAAATCTTAGAAATAATTACTTTATCTTTGATGCCCAAAATCCAAAGATAAAAATTACTAACAGAATGTTAGATCTTTTTGTTAAAGAACATTATGAACTAATTAGACAAGTAATACTTAAAGAGAATAGAAAATGGTTAAATAAACCCCTAGACTTGGCATTGACAAACAATTCAGGCCTAAATCACATAGATACAGATTATTGGTATGAGGACTATTCATACAACGAATTTTACTAAGAAGGATAGTTACAAGATGGTGAAACAAAAATTAGAAGACTCTGAACATGTGACGCCCCACCTCTATACCCATGCTAACCAAGAACACTACGATGTAGTGCTGTCAATTAGCACGGAGAATAAGGCTGTGGAGGAGCAACCATCCATGTAACTTCTTTGTGCGAGCACCGATATGTCAGATAGAATAGAATGCATATCATTTAAGGAGGAAATCCGACATACCGATACAAACTCAAAGCTATCACACAGTGGCTATATATATAATCTTCGGAAACAAACATAGAAATAAACATAACATAAACCAGTTACAGACATCCATATCACAAAGGCGGAAGAAGATATGAATATATATATAACACATGAAAGTGTACATCAGAGTAGTGGTCAGAAAGATCCACGATAATACAAAAGAATAGCAACACGTGCTATACAAAAGAATAAATACACAACATAGAGTCTATATCTCAAATGTGTACAACCAAAAACTACCAATCTAAGTAGTTAACCAAAAGTCAGAATAATCCAGAAGAGAAGTCAAGCAGAAGCACCTGTAACACCTCGGTCTGACCCGAGTATTATTTATAAGAAAATAATAAACGGATCAGTCTAACTATAAATATCAGATGACATGATATAGAATAAGGGGTATGGCATAAACATATAATAACCATAATGGCATACTACTATAAGTATGTAAATGATAATCAACAAGAGATTAATCAATATCACAAGAATCTTCTCTGAGATCCAAACCCATAAAAAGGTAATGACACACGAATTCACCAATACACAAAAATTGATAAAGCATATCAATGAAAACCACGAAAATTGGTGAAGCGCTAAATCCAGAAATCAACACACGAAATCCAGAACAAATCCCAGAAATCAACACACGAAATCCAGAAATCACAAATAGGGGGAAATCCGAGCACACGGACGAGAAGCTATCTCATGGAAGTTATCCATTTAATTTTTCTGAACACACGAATGACCCGAAGGCCTTTGACACACGAATGGCCCGAAGACCATGGGGTGCTACATCATATATGTGATGGTGAAACATCACAAAAGCGGGGTATAGTCTCCCTCGCAGACAAAGAGACATCGCTCAATCGCTAGTCTAAATCACAAAAATGATCGTCATGATCATAAGGAAGTGTCGATCACACCAAGCTAGTAAATATATGAGTTTAGCTTCATGTCCCATAACCACTTGCTTAACTTAAATATTTACAAACAAACTGTAGATCTTCACTAGAAAATTGTCACAAAAAGGTTCAATCGAACAAGTCCAAGAATTAACCGACGAAGTGAACGCAAGCGTTTCATACCACTCGTTTTACTAAGCCGTTTAATTAGATTTCTCATCCGAGTGAAGTAAAGGCTTGTATATACTAGTAGATTGGAAAATGGTTTGATAAACGAGTTTGATATTAAAAATAGAGTTGAAAATGTTTTGATAAAAGAGTTTTGATATTTACTATTAGTATTGAAACCTTCATATTTTTAAAGTGACAAAACACAAAAATGATTATAGAACAATCAATCACAGAAATTCACCTACGAAGACGTGAATAAAATCCAAGGAAATCAGCTCAAAATACATCAAAGTGGAAGTTCTGTTGAATGTTTTTCAGATAAGATCCCCTACGGAGGGGGTCCAGGGGGGTGGCAACCCCCTAGGTGGGGGTGCGGGGGCAACACCCCCGCTACGGGGTTCGACCTGCCTGGTCAGGTCGTAGGGGTCCAAGGGGCAGCGCCCCGTCCAAAACGGTACGACCTAGTGAAGACAAGCGACCTAGTGAAGCCAAGCGGCCTACGACCTAAAGGTAAAGCGGGCGAGCAACCTAATGGATAGGTGGTCGAGCGATCTAGTGGAATAGGTGGTTGAGCGACCTAACATTTTAAGGCCGAGCGACCTAACATAAGTGGCCGAGCGACTTAACTGGAGCGACCTAGTGGTCATGCGACCTAAAGGAGATAAGGTCATGCGACCTAAAAATTCGCGACCTAACATGATACGGCAAAGAGGCGCGCGACCTAAAGGGGTACGCGACCTAAAAGGTTTCACGACCTAACTGGGTACGCGACCTAAAAGGGGTACGCGACCTAAAGGGTTTCGCGACCTAAAGGCCAGCGACCTAAAGTGGCAATAGGTCAAACGACCTAACGGAAGCAGGCCAAGCGACCTAAATTCAAACGACCTAAGTCCTAGCGACCTAGGATTTTCACACGACCTACCGTAAAACATGTCAAACGACCTAGTGCCAAGCGACCTACGGTCTACGACCTAATCTCCGAACGACCTATGGAGAAATAGGGGCGAGCGACCTAAGGTCTGGAACAAATTAAGGCCGGAAACGACCTATGCTCTGTGTGACTTTTCAAAGGCAAACGACCTAGTGCCAGAAAATGCTAAAATATACGAAAATTGGAGTTTTTCACCAATTCAATCCAAACCAAATGCAAATGCATATGCACAAGTGATAGAGAATCATTCCCAACAGTCCAATGACAGTTATAGGCAAGATGTGAGATTAAAAATCTCACTTTTTCACTAAAATGGATGAAGATGAAGCTTGAAAGTAAGGAGAAGCAATCCAAAGCTTGAATCCAATATCTTCTACTTGAATTTGGAGTTGAATGTTGGATTTGTAATTGAATTTGGAGTTGAATGTTGGATTCACCATTTTTGATAAAGCTTCAAAGTTTAAGAAATTAGAAATGAAGTATGAATAGAAGGAAGGGGTTGGGCTGAGTTAACAAGTGGTTCAGCCCAAATTAAAGATCCAAAGCAAAAAGTGACGAAATTTCCACTTTCTCCAAACATATCGAAGCTTACACTCAAAAAGATCGCAAACGTCATTTTGAACTCAATGGGAGTGGTCTCGAGTCCTAATTTGACCGTATGCAAAAAGTAGCTTTTCGGACCAAAATCCGATTAACGATAAAATATTTAAATAAAATATTTAAATATGAAATCGATAAATATGCAGGTTGTTACAGAACAAAACAAAATGGAATGGGTTCCTAATTCCTGTTTCACTACTCTACTTACTGCACCCTTGGGTTTTAAGCCTTCAAGTTGCCAGTAAGGTAACAAAGATGAATATACAAATTATTCTGCATAGTATAATAGAGATTTTAACATACACAATAAAGTTCATCTCTGGATTTGCTTTCAGCATCTATATTTAGGATATTGTACAAAACATTTTAATTATACTAACTTTATTGTCCTAAATAATTAAAATACAAAAGCAACTAAATTTTTTCAACACCCCCTCTTTTTTCTGGTATCCTCCATCTAACAACAAAAATGAGAGGAAAAATGATATAAATGTTGTATTATAAAACATTACAATTAATAACTTTTATGTAGGTTTTCAATTACAGTATCATCAAACTTTAAATCCACCAAATTTGTGTTAGTCACGGGATCGTTAAACTCATCCTAAAATAACAATAGAAACTCCTAAACAGTAAATTTAAGATTGATACGAAGAAGAAAAAAACTTTAAGAAAAATAAACTAACATCTTTGTGTTAATCAAAATTAGGATCATTCGCTAAATCTTCACTTGAGTTTATTTATTAGACAAAAAGAGGGAGAGAGATATCTTAGAGATAGAGTACATGAGTTTTTCTACGGAAGATAAAAGAGACTACGATTGTTTAGGACATAATGAGAAAATAAATTTGATGGCCATAAGCATAAAAAAAAGCAAATTCTTCTTATACACCAAAAATTACTTAACATACACCATTATTTTGCTAAAAAAATCTATTACTAAATTGTCCTTCATTTTAATTGTATTTTTAGTTCTTTTTTTTATAACCCACCAAACTAGAATATAAAATTAATGTATACTGGTTTATTATATTTTATGGTGTATGTTAAGAGATTATTGACGTATAACCATTAAAATTATAACCAGAAGCAATTTCCGAAATGCCTATGCTAGCTAAGGCTCTGGTTGTTTAAAATGCTTAATTTTGAATTTGATTGTTAAACTCTGACGTCTGAATGCTGATTACTCAATGTTTAATTCTAAATAATCATTTAGTTGTTTGTTTGCATTTAGTATCCTGGACAAAAAAACAAGGTACAATGTTCAGAACACAAAAATTTCAAATTAGAATTTGGATCCCGAAGTTACGCAGCCTAACTAATGGTAAATAACACTGATTTGAAAATAAAATTCCTCCGATAACTAAGAATGATTTTTTCTACTAAAAAAAACAGAGTGTTTTTTGGATTTTTAAGTGATACATTGACGGGTTTAATTTGACCTACGCGTCTATCTTGAATACATATTCCTCGCGGGGTTTTGGGATGGCGACCCCGTGCAAGGATGGCGATGACGAATTTTTTTACGAGGGATTTCATTACCTTCGTTTTCTCTCCTTCATGCATTTTCCAGAAGAAGATACCACATTTTTATTGTATGAAGATTTCGGAAGAGGAGATACAAGAGGATTTGAATGCTGCGGGGGAAAGAATAATGATTTGAAATGGAAAAAAGCGGCTTGGGAATGAAATTATGAATGATAAAGTAGCAGAACACGTGGAGCGTGGAAGAAGAATAGTGGGACGCAAATAGACTAAATCCTGGAATCTCAATCTTAGTGAAGATAATAATGCAAATCTCATTGCCACTTGCATTTCGGGTAGCGGTATGTAATCAAAACCCATTGATATCAATACTGCACGTAACATATTTGGCCAAATGTCCAACAAGTATTTGATCACGTGAACTGCTCTGAATCTCAAAGCCTGAAGCAGTACGAAGCTGCAGAAGGTTTTCTTTGATGCATAATGTGGATAGCAGACTAACCCAATTCGTGTTTTCTAGGCATATGTATACACTTGCATGCTTAAGGAAGTTTAGAAAAGGGAGGCTGTTTGCGTTGCTTCAATTTGAAGTTAGGTTTTCATATTGAGTTGCTTTTTGGGTAGTAATCCTGCTAATATGTATTTGGAATTAGGGACTTCATCATTTTTAGTAATTGTAGATACAGCTAGTATTTGAAAATCTCCTGCAAGGCTGGCTGGTAATCGTAGTCACATTTAAGAGTGGCAATCTGTACCCCAACTTCCTCATCACTTTTCCTGGTATCATAGTTGCTTGAATAGAGCATATGCTGCTTTGTGCTTGTTGCAGATTCTAGTAGGCCACTGCTTTTTAGGTATTTCTCTCATTCGTTTTCATGACTATCTATTTTAGTTATGCTTACTCGAATTTCCTGTTTCATTGTAGGCTGGGAATTATGCATGCGCATATGCCGAATGTCTTTATTCAGTTCAGGGCTAACAAGCCTTATCCCTGTATGTGTATATAAACAATATCTGTCCATATTTTCCTCTCATTATGAACTACAATCGAGTAACTTGTTTAACGAGGGCATTTGAGCTTGGGGTCTCCTTTCATGTGGAGATTGCACTTTCCAGTTGAGCTAATGCCTTGGCCCAATATCATCATTATTGTCGGGTAGTTTGACTCTTGCTTAGCAAATTTTATGGATATGCGTAGCAAATTTTGTAGTCATTTCTTTTATTTTCAAACCATGTTTAACATAATGGTATTTATAACAACCAAAGACAGTAATTTCATTAAGAAATGCATCTACCTATATCTCATATAACCTAGAAGTTCCATAACTTATGATTCTAACTCTCTAGCTGAAGGTAAACCAGCAAATTTTCAGTTTTAATATTTGTTGATATCTTGGGTTGGTTGATTTGATGCAAACAAGGGACGATTCATGTATATTTTACCTTGGGATATATGCCAGGCGAAAATTTTGTAACTCTAGCATACATTATGCACAATCTTGATATTTTTTCAACAAGTATGGTATGATTGTTTATGGGGTTAGTTTGGATAGACCAGGACATTTGCAATTCTTGGTTTCTTAAATGAAAGCAAAGCAAAGAAGCTTGATCCTTATCATTTTATACTTTCCATTGATGTTATCATTATGTTAAATTATAAAAAATAATGTATCCCCGTTTCACATGCTTTCAAACTTATGTTAAATTATAAAAAAATATATGAAGTTGGGCGATAGGACATGTCTATCATATCTCCATCCACATATGTGTACTAGTTAGGATCCATAAATGGGAGAACACTGATTAGTCACAATTGCAATGAATAATGAGTCATGTGTGGTGTATTATGATCATAATAAAGCCAAAAAACCGTGTGGAAATTAGTGCAATTATCATAGGTTAGGGATGCTGTTCATTTAGAGCGACTTGTCGGGACATTTTCTTCCCTTTGTTTATTATCATCTTGGATGCTTGCATGCATGCATTGTTGTTACTGAATGTACAAGTCCCACATATTTTTGCTTCTCTTCATCTGATTCAGCGAGCATTTTCTGTAGGAAGCTATGAACTTATTTTGTCGGTTCTTACTTACAATGGCTAGTAGAGTAAGACGTACACTTTTCCAACCCCAAAAGACCCCACTACAGATTTAAATAATCTCTTTCACATGCAGCTTATAACGAAATATAAACCTTGGCTTTCTTCTATTTAGGAGATGGCACCCACAAACTGATCATTTTTGCTCATCTCCAACTATTTATGAGGCCGAACTTCAAAGGTATTAGAGTTAGATAATAGTAGTTAGGCGTTAGCCTAAGAACTGTATGATTGGTTCGATAGTTGCTCTGCTTAGATCTAACACATCAAACTTTACCCAAAACATTTATGCACGCACAACTTATGATCTCTTATATCTAACCTCTGTGTGTGTGTGTGTGTTGCTAGAGGCTAAATGGAACATATACGAGCAAACCACATATTCTTGTCAATAGTGAAGTATCAAAGTTATTGCTGTTTACAAGTGTAAAATAAGAAGAAATTTCATACTCCAACTATCATGTCTTGGGTCTCAAACTACTTATATGTCTAAAATGATGAAAGCTTATAAAAAGGAAGACTTATATGATATTACGGTTATGACTTATTTAAACACTCTATTTTCATTTACTTTTACCCCAAAAACTACTCTGGGCAACTAATTTAAGGGAAAACAAAACAAATTCTAGTATAAGATAAAAAATAGACTTATTATTAAGTCGTCAAATTTGCATAATTCTGTTTAATCCGCACGCTTCTTCAAATAATTTTATTGTAACCTACAGGCTTGAACTCCTTAAGTTGACAACACTAATCAATGACAATTATTATACAAAAGTATGTGAGATACTTATTAAGTTTTGCCATTCTGAAGCCCCATAAAATCATATACATAATCCTACAACGTCAATCATATTATTCATATAGAGACTAACAAGCAAATCAGGGTCATAAACAGGAATTACAACTGTCTCGGCCTTTTTGGGCTACTAGCTAGAATTATTTGTTAGTAACCACCATTTATGTAAACCTTAATGTATATGTTCGCTAATCATATAGCTTTTTACAGAGAAATATGAACTTCTATTGATTGTTGTCATGATTAAGTTATTGCTAGCTTTTCATTAACTAATAAAAGGTCAGGTCAATATGATAAACCACCTAATTTAAGGCCTAAATCATAAAGGGTCAATTATTTAAAACCAATGATTGATTTTGGAAAGAATATGAAATGAGCGAAGGCGTTTAATTAGACTTATAAAAGTAGCTATCATTTTAATTGATACAAAGACCCTCAATTTTAAATATGGATAAACTGATTAGATGCTCCAATAATATAATCAAAATTAAGCATAACTTGATTAGTGGTTAGAAATCTTCAGTAGGTAAATTACTAACCCTTAATACAAACAACTACACAGTCAACATATGTACTAATGTACAACATTTATTAGTATGCAGGAAGAGTACCACAGGTATCAGAAGTAACTCATTATACAAATAATAACTTAACAAATGAAATGGAAATTGAGTTCAAAGAACAACATATAAATAACTCTGGTCGAATGCATCACTAGTTTCATCTTTCTTTAGTAAGTATATGAAATATGGTAGGCTTCATAGTGTATGAGGCATATAAATTTGTTTCTTCCATTTGAGCTTGTGAGGAAAGCTTTGTGCACTAAGTTATACTAATTTCAAAAGAAATGCAAAAGATGAATGTATCCTAATCTCAATTTGTGATTAAGTTAATTAAGTTAATTGTATAAAGGAATCCAAGTGTGGGATGGTTTTAGGTATTTGACAAGGATTAGATGTGGACCTTTTAACAAAGGGATAACACAAAACCAATTCTTTTCTCGGGGGGGTATTAAAAATACTAAATTAAAGGCTCCTATCAGTTGTTAGAAATAACTTAATGGATTAGTATAGTAAATTAGTGCCTTAGTTGAGACAAGAGAACTGGAGGAACAAATATGCAAATATATGATTATATATGTAATTAACAAAGGGGTTGAGATCCTGACTTATCTAACTAATGTCACACATCATACCTTTTTTTTAAAAAAAAAAAATTGGAATTTGTATGTCTTTGTTTGAATGGTGGTATACATATAATATGAATTTTATCAAACAATAATTTATAGCATGCTTGAATTGGGTGTTTATTAAAATAATATACTTTTATCTTTTACAGAAACTTTTGTTGGATTTTTAAGATAACACCAATTATATCCATTCACCTTTGTATACAAAGTTCAAACTTGCTCGTTGTGGTTTTCGTATTTTTTCTTCTTTTTTTCAAGTTTTGGTTTTGTATCAACTAACAAAGAACAGGGTACAGCTACACAATCTTCGATTTTCAATAGTATATTATTCTTAAATAACAACCTTTCTGAATATAATTATTGTCCATTTCAAATCTTTTATCCAATAGAAGCAAGTAATAAAAACATGTACCTCCAAGATTGAGAAGTAGAAACATGTATTATATGTAGACTAAATACATCATACATGATTGATACCATCTGAGTAGATTATAGGCGACATGGATGTATATAGTTGGCACGATTTTACTATACCTTAATAACTTAAGTTTCATACATGAAAAGAAAATTAGGTAGTTGAAAAATAATAAAGCTAGGCAACCTATCGAGTATCATATGCTGGATGAACAAAAATGTTAGTCCACGAGTTGGGTCCAAACAAAAATAGTTCTTTTCTCGAAACGGGATTAAACGGGAAGAGATAATTTTGTTTGTGATCGAATAACATTTCATCTCTTGTCGTATATCCACTTTTCGGGATTTGCATCTATAACATAAATGATAAATGTCGGGTAGATTTCCTTGTTGTATAACAATGAAATACTTCACATATCCTTAGATACTTGTATTCCCGTGTATCCATTTGATTTCAGCCATGGAATTAAATTTAAAGTTACTAATTTTATTATTTAATTTATTAATAGATGAATGAATGAGATAGAGTGAGAACATGTAGCCGACAAAAATTAGAGACATTGAATCTCAATTTGATGAACTGGAATGATAATTTCAATTCTCAAAATTTGATATACAATTAATAAGGTAATCAACAATGCTAATTTATAAGAAGGCAATTCCTATTTGAACACCGAAAACTTCTTTAACCTACAACGATATTTTTAGAATTAATTTTAGGTTATATTTATCTTTCTTCTTCATTGCAGGAGTGAAAGTGTTCATTAGATAAGACTATAACTTAACTAAAACTAAAATAAACATTAACGATGTTAATTCACAAAAATCGCTGTAAGCTTGAAATAGAATAGAATAAAAAGGGATAATAATAATATTATTAATTTTCTTTTCCTTTTTGATTTTTTTTCTTTTCAAATCAATGAAGTTGAGCTCATCATTTTTGAAATAGATGTTAATAAATCTATTAAAGCATGGATTGACATGAAGTAGGAAATAAAGTTGAATTTGTTGTGGATTATAATTTGAGAATTTAGTTTGAAACGTTGAAGAATGAGGCAAGTCTTTAATTTTATTTAAAGGTATGCATAGTATTGTAATTTTTTTAGCGTGGGTACAGTACAAAAATGATGAATGTTGATTTGTTAAGATTTTGGGGCCAGTACAATATTTTTTGATGTTTGAATATAATTTACCTTATAAGAAAAGTTAAATCTTGCATATAAGAGATAGTCAAATGAGATTCCACAACATTAGTTAAATGAGATTCCACAACATGTGTTTTTCCCTTGTATGTAATGGTTTAAAAAAAATTGATTTATCGTTTAAAAATGCATAACAAGTTACCTTTTTTTTATATGATGTTTGTATCGGTGAAATAGTCTTAACGGCTGCATAAGTATAAGATAAGCCGACATCCGAGTCCACATGATAAATGAGGTTTACCTACTAACTTATCCGTTCCTTAGTAACATATTTCACGGGGATATGAAACTTTTTTTTTTCTTTAAGTTTTTATTGTAACCCTATTTCACGGGGATATGAAACTTTCTTTTTTTCCTTCAAGTTTTGACACGGTGACACTGAATTGTAAAATTAATAATATTAGTTTGTTTATCTCAAGTAAGCAATAAATAGTTTAATAGTAATAGCATATATAATAATATATTGAAAAGTCCAAAATAACAACCAATAAGAGTATACAGTCGGTTACAAAGTTTGGAGTAGGAGTCAGTGATTCAAGTAACTTACTGCCAAAAACCATTAACTCTTTTATTAATTTCATTTCTTATCATCTCTCCTTCTCTCTCTCTCTCAACTTTCTTTACTACAAAATCAGTTTGCAAGACCAAGAGATCTTCTATGTACCTCGTATAAGTTCTTGGGGTTTGCAATTATTACAAAACAGAGTGTCATAATAACTCAAACTACCATTTTTTTTTTTGGAAGTACAAGAAATAAAAGGTGTATATAGTATTCAAGTGTATAAACTTTAGCTCGTTCAGTGACTCAACCTCGAGATGGTAATTTTATTTTGTTTCTTCATTTAGTAAAATATACACCGGTTTGATCCTATATTTGTTTTGATCTTGTAGTAAAGCAGAATCTCCATAAACATTTTGAAGAGAGTTTTATTGGTTGCATGCATTTTTTAAGTCCGAGAAATGCCTAAAGGAGAAAATTCTTGGATGGCAAATAGTCATGATCATGTTGGCGAAAATGAAATTTCAGATTCTAACCATTTGAAACAAGCTACTCTTCCTCCTGCCACCAATTTCTTGTATGTGTACTGGTGTTTTTTTTTCCATTCTAAATTTTTGTTCATGAAATTTTCTTTCTATTGTTTCAGAATTTCTGTGTAGATATAATTTTTTGCACGTATATATGCAATATGTTTGAATTTTAAACCATTTGAAAAGGTTCTAATTTGTTTCACTTTTCTCTATCCTATCATCTTTCATCACTTTTCTTTTTACTATTTTTTATATCGATGCAAACCAATATTGTAAAAGCAATAGCCTTTAAATGGATTACACATCTTCCCCACCAATTTTCTGAATTTTGAGCCTTATCCATTCTTGTGTATAATTCTTATATTAATTCACGCTCACTATTTTTGTTTTATCTTTTCAACCAAAATTTAGCTGTTCCTGCTAAATATTTTATTATATATCCCGTAATAATGGCCCATGTATTATATTTTACTAGTGATCAAGAAGGGGCAAGTTATTTTGGTGAACTCGAAGAAGCTCTCATGCAAGGAGTTGTTGGCATTAGAAACGATGAAGAAGAAAAGCGTATGTTTACTTTTTTCTCATTAATTTTCACTAGTTCATATTTTAGTATACATTTGTTGAGCAATGTTAACTGTTTTTATTTTTATTTTTATTTTTTTGAAAATAAATGAATTATTCTACTCTCTTCTTCTCTAGGTCTCCACTAGTTTCCAATAGTTGGACCAAATTACCCTTACCATTCCATTTGAATTCCTGTTTCATCCATGATCAATTTTTGTTCAGACTTAGACCAAGTGTAGAGAAGCCTAGGGAAAAGTGGTGCGGACTCGTATTCTTCATGTATGATCATCAAAGTACTCGGGAAAAAGCATAACTTTAAATCTGAAATAGTCATCACACCATCAGTTGAACAAGGGTAGATTTCAATTGCTTTAAAAGCACACAACAACTCACACTGTAAAAATCTTCTTATTTTTAGAGAGAGAAAGAGAGGTAATAATAGGATAGAATATAACCTCTTTTTAGAACACTGACAATATAGTCCTCATATTTCTACTCTATAGTACACAGATATAAAGTTGGCAGTCTTAATTTGGTCTTCTGAAATTTTGATTCCCTTCTTATTTCGCAGCTTTTTTTAGTACAAGACCCCCTCCTAGTACTCTTGAGATTTTTCCTTCCTGGCCAATGAGGTTTCAACAAAGCAACAAGGTACTTTCTTCAATCTTCCTTCTTAAAATATAAAGAAGAGCGGCATTCAGTTTTACCTTTTTAGCATAATCATATAAAATGATTTAATGACATTTCCCCATGGTAATAAGGATCATTATGTCCAAGTGATGATAATTTAAAATATGTTATGGCTTTAAATAGGAGAATTCACTATCAGCAGAAAGTGCAGATTCAGGATCGGCTCAACACACAATTTCTCAATTAGAAATGGACTCTCCTGTCAGTGTTAAAGGTTCATCTGATCAATCATATTCTAACCCAAACCAGAACCAAGACATGGTTGCTAATGATTCTCAATCAAAACCCCAAGATAAGGTGTGGCTTACTTAATATCTTATTATATCAAAATAAATAATCATATATCCATATACCATACCTTTGTATTTAAATATTCTTTTTTTTTTTTTGAAAAAAAATGTTGTTATTTGTCTTGTTTTTTGGAAACTACCGCTTATCTATATTTAAATTACTCAATTCCAAATAATATTTAGTATTGATTATGTTATAATGTCTGCTTTTATTTTTATGATTTCTTTCTCAATCACATGTTAATGTTGATATAATTCATTTGTATTTTATTAATTCAGAGGAAAGCGGCAACTGCTGAGAGAGATGGGAAAAAACTAGATGCCAAGGTTATGATACGATTAAAGCTTTCTATGCATGATACAAAATGAACTTGCTTCCAAATATTTTGCTTTTAGACACAGACGTATATACCTATACATGTAGGCAGCATTTAGTCAAATTTAATGACTAATGCATGTAGATATTGTTTAATTAGTTGAATTTGAACAACTGTCAAACACTTGTGCATGATAAATTGTAAAATCATGCTTCACACTAATATTCTTTATCACTATAAGGTTTCTCATTGGCAATTATCTTCTCTTTTGGTAGCATCAAATTAAAATATCTTAAGGGACTTTGAAATTGCACTGTATAAAAAAAAATAAAAAATACTTAGTGGTGTTTAGCTTTATTTTTGTCAACTTATTTGACTTTTAAACAACAGTAACTTTTTTCCAGTAAGATCATTCTAAAAAAAACATGGTTAATTGATTCGAAAAACTTCACTTCAAGGACTAAATGCTATTTTTGTGACAGACGTTAAGACGCTTAGCTCAGAATCGAGAGGCAGCAAAAAAGAGCAGACTTAGAAAGAAGGCAAGTGCCATTATTAGCAGTTCTTGTATCGTTAAAGCTATTTATATTTCTACATGTATCTCTAATATAGAGAAAGATATTTTGACAGGCTTATGTGCAGCAACTTGAATCTAGTCGAATCAAACTTGCTCAACTGGAACACGATCTTCATAGAGCTAGATCACAGGTTAATACATATGCTCCGTTAATGATATGTATGAATATTGTGTTACTGAAACCAATAAAAAGGTTAACAAATATATTATAGGGTCTCTTTCTAGGTGGGGGCAATGCAAATGGAAGTATCAGCTCAGGTAATTAAATTTTCCATGATACATACATTGTAATTATTCTCATTACGCTAATGGTTAAAACTTTGAAAATAGCTGCAGCAATGTTTGACATGGAATATGCTCGTTGGTTGGACGAGAACTACAAACACATGAATGAGTTGAGAGGAGGATTGCAAGCTCATTTACCTGATAGCGATCTAAGAGTCATAGTAGATGAATGCCTCTCAAGTTATGATGAGATTTTTCGATTAAAGGGTATAGCTGCAAAAACCGATGTGTTGCATATAATCACAGGAATGTGGACATCTCCTGCTGAAAGATGTTTCATATGGATGGGTGGATTCAGACCGTCTGATTTGATCAAGGTTTGTAATCTTTTCTTTCACGCTTTTGAAATATTTACAATGGTGCATTTTGTGCACGCATTTCAAATTGAAGCTGAAATTGTCAGATATATTATTAAAGCAAAATGAAACTTGATGTAGCATTCAGCCGAGCCACATTCTCGCAAGCTAGACATAAAAATATGGGATTTTTGCACTTGTTCGAGTACACGTACATATTTTTCTGAGTGTTTGCATTGCTACCAATGACTTTAAGACTTCATTTTAATCCTTTGTACTTGTATAATGGATCAACCTGTTAATGTAGCTATTTATGAGGATATACTCAATGTGAAGCCCACCATTAAGAATAGGCTGGATAGTACAAATTTTATTTATAGACCGGAGAAAAAAAACTTATTTCAACTTTAAGCCTAATTCAAAACTTATTACAAAAATAGATCTCTTTTTCACCGTATTAGCATTTTGTATTTGTACAAGCACAAAATTTTTTTAAAAAAAATTTGTACTAGCACAAGTACAAACTATAAATTTGTGCTTGCGTACTTTAAAATTGCGCAAATACAAATCCTGGTCTGGTTAAAACTAGGTCTATTTTTGTAATAAGTTTTGAACGAGGCCTAGAGTTGAAATAAGTTTTTTTCTCGGACCAATAAATAAAATTTATCCAGCTGGATATTGTTTAGACAAATTTTGACCATGATTTATGTATGGAAATCATGTGAAAATAAAGCTTTAATACAAAATAGAGATTGATCTGCTATTTCTTCGTTATAATTCAAGTTAGTAACTATATGATTAAGAAACTTGATGTTTCTGAATTTCAGTGTACCAGTACCAGGCTCAAATATGTGGATATATAGAGAAAGGAGATTAATTACCTATTAGCCATGCATAATTTAACCATATATTACAAAAAGTCTACATATACAGATGGTCATGCCACAGCTTGACCCACTAACGGAGCAACAACTAATGGGAATATGCAGCCTTCAACAATCATCACAACAGATGGAAGATGCACTCTCACAAGGCTTCGAGCAGCTGCAGCATTCATTATCTGACACGATTTCAAGTGGGTCCCTCAATGAAAGTGCAAATGTAGGTAATTTTATGGGACATATGGCCATGGCACTTGGAAAACTAGCCAATCTTGAAGGATTCGTACACCAGGTATTCTTTTTATTCATTTATTTTACTGTTTTTAGACATCTTTATTTGTTATATATGCTTGGTTAAGGATTGGTCTTATCATGTATTTGCATAGTACTTGATAAGAATATTTGGACAGGCCCCTTTGCCTTTGATTTGCCTTCATTGATGCAAATAGTACTAGACATTGATGTTGGGTCACACAATGTATAAAAAATTATTTAGTGGTTTGGTTATGTTCTTTGTGTTCTCTATCTTTTAACCAATAAGAAATATCTGATTATGATTGTCAGCATGATTTTATGACTGTGAACATAACTATACTTTTAGTTGATGGATAATCCATTACAAAATCGATCCAGGTGCAGCTATAGATTAGTGATTACTAATTAGCTACCAGTAAGAAGTGTCATATGATGCTCATCAAATAAAGAGTGTTGATATAATTATAACTTTCTTCTAATTTGTAAATCTTTCTGTTTATCTGCCTTTAATTTTGGAGATGGAACAACTAAAAAAATTGATAAAATTTGGCAGCTTGATTTGTTTAAACTCTCAACTTGTAAATTAAATTCCATATTTTAACATGTTGCTATCACTGTATAGTAGCAAGAAAAGGATGCAACAACTTAACCATTGTATATCGATAAAGTGCCAACTATGTCTAATTACTTTAATTGGTGTATGCTTGTCTTAATTTCTCATATCCATCAATATAATACTATTGAGTTATTATTTCTCCCAGTTGTGGTTGACTGGGTGGGTAAAGATGGTTATTCTATTTTTATTGATAAATTTATATATTCTCAGACTTTTAGTGCTGGAACCCAAATAAAATGAACTAGGCAAATCCTTCAGTTTTACAATTCCACTCTGTCGTTTCGACGTTTTCTTCTTTTCAACTGATAAGGACTATCATTATTTTGAATGGTTGAAGATTTCTACTTATATGTTTAATCTATTAATTTTTTAATGATTATTATATGCCTTAAAGTTTTGAACCAAACTCTGTGACTACACAGTCAAAAATATTTTACCACAATTTTCAGCGGTTACAAGTGTGTGACCCGTGTTGTGCACACGATAATGATGTAAAATTGCATTGTTTATGTTTTAAATATATCATTACAAAAGACAATAATTTGTGTAATGTGTGGTGAACATGTTGAGATGAATGAGTTCTAAATTAAATTCATTATTTATTATTTAAGAGTATAAATTTTGTTGTATAACTTACACATTTTTATATTTGAATAAAAATACATTTGGTTTTAAGAAAAAACAAACAAACGTGGTATAAATACTGAAATTGTTATTTTCAAGGGTTTAATATTTGTTTGTCAAATTAATGAAAATATTTTGTCAATATAAAATTTAGGATATATTACTTTCCTTTATAAAAATATTTATTTAGGATAAACATTGAACTTGATATTAGGAATTCAATTCATTTGATCAGATAAACAATGTTTACTACATCTGATCAAATAAAGGTACATGTGTGTTTGTAATAAAAATACCATTTTTTCAGAAAAAATGGAGTTGAATGTAAAACTGTAAGGGAGAACGAAGAAATAGCTAGTAAATAATCGTAGAAACTATAAATTGTAGGAACTTGGTTATAAAATGGTGGAAGAAAATTAAGAAGAATTAAATTGTTGGTCGTAATAATTATAAATTATTAGGATTTGAAGGTAAATTATTGAGGGAGAACCAAGGAGAGGCTGGGAAAATCTTAGGTAGTGTTTGGTTTAAAAATGAATTTTGTGTTTTCGGTTTTCAATATATATATCAAATATCAAAAGAATGGACGAACGACGGAAGGGATGAAAGAAAGACGGATGGGGAGGGGATGAAAGGAAGCCGGATGAGAGGACGAAGGGGATAGAGGGACGATAGAAGAATAAATTGTTTTACCTGCTTGTGTTATTTCCCAAAACATGGAAAAAAAATGTTTTCTATTTTGTATGTTAACTTCGTTTTCTAAATTGGTCGTTTTCGGCAAGATACATGCGTCATGTGCATTTTTGTATGGACGAAAATTCAAAAATAAAAACAACAAACCAAACACTACCTTAGAGTCAAGGATATGATTTGAAATTTGTTTATTTTACCATGAACCATGCTATAATACCCGAAATGGTTCGGATATTATTGCCGAATTAGAGAGAAGATAATGGGGCCCAGCTTCGGATTTTAAGGCGGATTCAGGGGTCCCATTATTTCCTCTCACATACGGGTATTATCGCCGAATCTATTTCGAGTAATATAGCAAATTGGTTTTACTATTAGTAAATTGATAGATAGATTGGCAAAAGTCAATGAGTTTTCTACATCTATGAAATAGTATATTTATTAATATGATTTTGGTTTGTTGCAGGCTGACAATTTAAGACAGCAAACATTACACCAGCTTTGCCGCATATTGACAACTCGACAATCAGCAAAGTGTTTCCTGGCAATCGGAGAGTACTACAATCGCCTTCGTGCCCTCAGCTCTATTTGGGCCTCTCGTCCCAGAGAGTATGCTTCCCTTTTTTTTTCCTTCATTATTTGATTGTTACAGTAAAAAGCTTTGAATTCTTATGTTCTGTGGCCAAATGAACTTGATACTCACATGCTTAACGTAGTTAGATATAGAACCGGTTTGGATATCTCTCAAAAAGATTTTTTTTCAATGCTTTTTTAAAAACAAAAATCAAAGAATTAATCTTAACATGGAAAATAAACGACTATTAATTGTTACTTTCTAATTTTATTTCATAGAAAATATTTTAAATAAACTAATGGATTGTTTAACAAATTCATATTTAGACTTAATAGTCTGATATGAAAATACTTCATCAATAACAGGAAAAGCAATTTTGATTTTATTTGACAAATATACTTTTAAGTAAAAATGAACACGACAGTGGCTTTAATGAAGTATTAAATGATGTATCTGATTCTACACTAGCCAGTGTTAAACAAGATGCATTGTAGGAATTTTTCCCTGCCTCGTCAGAGATCTTTCAAAGTCATTTTTCCACTTGCATTAAACCCCTACAGTTTCATAGAATTTTTCATCCCCCACTTATGTGCTCCAAGACAAAGGATTTTTGTTCCGAAATGTGATGTGAGCCATGTTTCAATTTGTCTGCATTTAATTAGATTCTTTATTCATGCACTGTCTGCTCAAACCTTTCTTTTCTTTACCTTTCACTACACTCTAACTAGACCTTCATATAGGTTACTATTTTAAGCAATTTGGATAATCTATCTTAAATAATCATCATATTTGAGCAAGCTTTCTTTTTTTTTTTCTTAATAAAATAAAATAAATAAATAAATAAACTACTCCGGACAGTAGAGCTAGGGGATTCAAATGGCCTGCTACAACCGACCTCCATTTTTAGCTAGCCCAACACAGAGCATCAATTCCTCAAGTATTCTCGCTTTTTCGAGGGATAACCGCACCATATTAGAGCTACTGAGTTACGCACGCGGACATTTGAACAAGCATATTAGAGCTACTCCAACAAAGTAATAGCTTAATATTCAATGTCTGAATATTAAGCCTTGAATTTTAATGTAAATTTCGAACAATCAGACATTTATTAATAGAAGTATGACCATAGATGCCTATATAATGTGCGTATGAGAATTAATCTCTTATTTAATAAAAGATTTCAAGCGCCTTTTAAATAGACGTTTGAGTTTTAGAGGCTAGGCGTCTATAAGCTTTTAGTACTTATTGGATAGGTGTCTAACTTCATGCGTCTATTAGATAGAATTGGTCCATGAATATTACGTTGAATTGTTGTTGTTGGGTTCTTGCTGCTGAATGTAAAGGCTGAATAAAAGGCTGTTGGAGATGCTCTTAATCCTAAAAGTTACTAGTTCTCAACTAAGTAAACTTTTATTTTTTGCAGGAATATAGTCACAGAGGAGAGCACCTGCACCACAACCACAGATTTGCATGTAATACACCAACCATCTATGCATGGTCATTTTTCGGCATTTTAACTGTATGTGAAACTGCAATATGCTCTCCTTACATTTTAGTAAGGGAAATTTACAATATGAGCTTGATATCGTAACATGAACATTGTTCTGATGTTATTGAACAAATTTTACTTGGCTAAAAATTAGAGAAAAATGAGCATTAGTTGGAACATATAATTTGACGGTAAACATGGGTAATTAAGTAGGCAAATTTTAGCAGTCTAAGTAGCTTAAGTGTTTGATACAAGATCAGCTCATGTGCCCATCTCTACGACTTTGAAACTGTTGCATCTGTATTTTTATGTAAATTATACTGTAATTGGTAAGCTTACCTATAATGAATATGAGTTTTATGGTAATAACTTTCAGTGGTAGTATTAAATTTTGTTTCTCCTTAGATAAGATTTATAGATGTTCAATTTCGGAACATGCACGGAAGAACGAAGGTTGTAGTTTATGTTGTTTTGGAGTTAGTTTTAATTACTTAACATATGATTTTAAACATTTTATAAACTAACATAGAGAGGGGATGAATTGAAATATAATCATGCTTATATAATACATGGATCGACTTCAATTTTTAATTATTGGCCCATGGCCTGCTGCCTGGGCAACAATTCCCACCACATTGCACGATAAATTACTCTACTTTTTACCGTGCATTTCTTTTTGCCCACTTTGAAGACTACTTAATTAAATGTAAAAGCACGCTGTTATCTGGACTCCTAAACGATAAGCAATCAATTTTGATCAACAGTGCAACATAAATCCCGTTGAAGAATTTTTGGAAATAGAATGCAGACCAAACTCCAATAGAAATGTTTATTTAAACTTTCTAGAGAAAATCAATATGTTAAAATTCACTAATACATAGATGACTTGACTGCTTTTGTTATTAACAAAAAGTTTTAAATCAAAATCGATACACTTCCATTAATTCAATAAACGTGGTCACTTTCAATTTAATGATAATTTTTGAAGAGATACAATAGGACTATAAGACATTTTAAAATTATAAGACAACCGACTCCAGTGTGGAACACGCTCGTCTATAATTTCAACATCTTTTCAATTTTTAGAAGAAAAACCCAAATCAGTGCAATCTCCAATATTATTGATCTCCAAACCACATGAAGGTTCCAATCTTAGATTACCTTGAATTATAAAGAATAATAGGTATATATGCAGCTCAAAATCAATATGGATTGTCGGACGGGTGATAAGCGATCTGAAGTGTCAAAATAGCTCCAAAATGAAGCTCAACCTGCAAAGACTACGACGACTAATCACAATAAATTCTGACACAACAATCAGCCATGCTTCTATGATTTCAATTTAAATAAGGATCGGTCGACACTTAATTTTGACATTACATCATATCCACTGATATCTCTCTTCTTGTAGAAGGGATATATTTATTTATTATATCATTATGAAATCAAAGTTAAATTAATTCTCATTAATCATTCATATGGTTTATTTCCTTTATCAGAAAATGACCATTTACAATACACAATTACAACATTTGGTAACAGTGTTGGGAAAATTGGTAAAGTTCCATTTGGTTTGTCATTTTTAATTTTATATTTTCGTCTGCATATGATGCAAGTATTTTTGAAAAACAAAGAATTTGGGAAATGAGGCTAATATATAAAATGGAAAACAAATTTATTTTGTTTTTCGTGTTTTGAGAAATAACAGAAGAATGAAAAACAATTCACCTCCTCCATCGTCCTTCCATCTTCACTGTCATCTCTCCATCGTCGTCATAATTGTTTAAAATTTTAAATTTCTCTTCCATTATTCTCATATTATGTTATGAATGTTGACAACGTAAAACATAAAACTCAAAATGAAAACAAACAAACCTAAAGTTTTACGATATCTATTTTGAAAACTGCTGTAAGGATATTAGTGCTAATATTTCTTCTACTGATATTAAAACATTTTAGTTTCTACAATTTTACACAAAATAGTTGTAAGAAGACATCTTTAACAACATGTCTAGAACATCATAACAAATACGTTTTCCGTAGCGTATAATGGTTGTTATTAATATATTAAACTCGATAATGTTTTGCAAACATTATAAATTTATTACTAACTTGTGTTAAATGTTGCAAATGTATTTACAATAACATATGTGAATATTGCTTATTACACATTGTTTCATAGCAGATATAGAACGTTGCAAATGCTTTTGTTATGGAATTACTTTATAAATAATGAAAGTGATACTAGCTAAAAGCAAAAATGTAGTATTTAGAAAAGAATGTCATATAGTTTCAAAATATTTAATTTTTTTGGAAGTACTTTTTGTAAAAGACCAAAATTTTCCTACAACATTTATTTATATAGAAATTCAACAAATTTTTGGTAATGTTTAACTTGAATTTTTAAATATTATTAGTAAACAATAACTAGTAATTGGACTAGTATTCCATGTGATTGAAATCTCAACCACTGGATCTGGTTAGCAACCCTTATAATTTTTTAACCAAAAGTTTCAATTACCTTCCAAGGCTCACGTTCCTTACCTTCCAAAATTCAAGTCCAAATTTGAGGTTTCAAACTCTTTTTCTATATTTGTTATTTGTGGACTGGTATATCCGTTCTTTTTATGTTATTTATAATTCGCCCAATCTACCATCAATTCATTTATGTCTCCTCACCATTCTTCGGTTTTCATAAAATCAATAGTACTCAATCTCTGCACCAATCAACAAATCAGTAGCCGCCAAGTTTCTACCAGGTAATTTACGACTTAAACTCATGAGATAAAGCAATTTGTAAGCACAATTAGTAGAAAAACAATATTTTGCATTTCGATTTATGAAATGGAATTAAAAATCGAGAAGCACTTTTAGATATGCTCACATGTGTCATAGGTGTAAATAATGAATTGAATATTTATGTAGTTTGAATAAAAAATATGAGGTATTGTTGGAAATTTACTAAGAATTAAAGTCTCACGTCGTTAAATATTTAGGTTATATATATATATATATATATATATATTAATGCATGATATACTAAGTAAATTGATATAAGAGAAAAGGCATGATGCATGAAAACACTTGAAATAATATATTAAAGTGTCAAAGATAAGGCCTCAGGCCTTCGACCACTAGGGTCTCATGATTAAATGGGTTGTTGGGTTCAGATGGGCCTAGTCCGCATAAAAACACTTTCTTTTTTGAAAAAAAATATGTTTTGACAGGACGTGCCTGAAGCAACCCTCTCTAATTCGCCATGGTATTTGAATGGCGCAATTTAGCTTATGCTAAATTTAGGGTTACTTACTTTCAAGACCAACCTGTCTTATAAAATTTTCTTTCTTTTATTAATTTTTTCTTCTTTTGATTCTTCCCAAGATCCAATCTGATCAATATAGGAATATTGATATACTTCTTGTAAAGCTATTTGTATATATATATATGTGGACATACAAATCATTTTAGCTCTAATATCAGAGTTTTCAGGTAAAGAATATTTCAATTTATTTTTAAATTAAAAATCAGACTAATGGTTTAGTCACAGTACAAAAAAAAATGTTGGGAAAACCTCCTATCTGAATCTTTGTACAGATTTACTAATAAATTCTTGTTTGCTTAGGCTTGTGTGTCCAACAGTTGTATATTTAATAAAACCTGAAAGTTGACCCATGTCATTTTAAACATTGGCAATATTACTTCACAAATTAATGAGGCCGGGGGGGGGGGGGGGTTGTGCATGCTGCCATGCATCCTTATACACATAAGCATGTACAACTACTATTCAATCTTTCTGGGTTTGTAGACCGGCCAGCCTAGTCAAGTTGGACCCCTATATTGTCTTGCTACAATTTCCTACTTTACTCATTCATTTAAGCATCAAAACTTATGTAATCTGAGTTCATTCTTTCCTATATTTCCAAATGTCCTGCCCCTGTGTTCATTCTCACTTCAGTGTATTTAAAGTCAAATGCAAACAAGTCCGAGTCTCTAAAACAATCTGTTATGTATGCATATACTACTTGTTACACATATGTCTTAGTTATACTACCAGTTTCATTACTCAGTTCTTGAAATTACATGCTTACAGGTTATAACATGAAGCTAAATTCTTTTATCTTTTACCACTGAGAATAGTTCTATCACATAGTAACTTTAAAGCATTCATTACATCACAGTCTGAGTTCCAGCATAATTCAAATATTACTTACATAGAAGTTCGTTAGCTAAAATAAACATAAAGAGACATTCTTCTACAAAATCATAATTTAGTTAATTAGCAGATTCTTCCTAGCATCACACATCTGCTTTCTTATCACTAGCTTCCTCTTTCCCTGCAAACATCTCATGACCTACTCCATAATACATATGAAGCACCCATTTGATGCAAGCAACAAACAGGTCAGACTTAAGTCTGGTGTAAGTAAAATCACTTGTTAATGCATAAAGACTAATGAAATATGTTCCATTATTACCTTTTCTATTCTCAGAGGTTAAGTGTTATACTCAAGGTAATTAAATCACCTTCTCATGTTCAAATTACAAAGTGTTATTCCAGTTGTGTGTGTGCTGTTAAATAACATGTGTGTATTCTTAGACTAACTTATCATCAGAAACCTTAGTCCAGAAAATCATAACAACCATCATACACACACACACAGGTTGGTGCTAACACCCAAACATGCATAAACATGCACAAACAATATTCATGGTATTGAGCTAAAGTATCAATCCTGAGTCTACATGTTAGGACTCCCACATACTTCTAGCCTATTTACCCTTGCATGTATAATCATTTCATGTTATTCTATGGTCCAGTATTACATTCATGGTTGCACTGGTGCACACTGCCTGGAACTACTACCTGGTTTCTAGTGCACTACAAGCTTCTTGGGCATAAACATGTCATGTGCAAACTCACACTCCAACCTTGATGCAAGCCAACCACTGTGTCATACCCACTTCCGTCATACCCAATCCTGATAGAGTTGACCCACATCCTTAGTTTAATTACTAAGTTTTTCATATGACTCAACATTGTCTATGCAGTGACAGTCCCAAAACTATTGTACACATAACTAATGTATGCTATCAGTTCTCATACAACAATCAATCATTCATCCATTCATGTATTCGACAACTAGTCAGTTAACTTGTATACCACTTCAAGTTAGTTTCACACAGAGACATATCCTTGGCTAAAGCATAGATTAAAGCATTTTCAGAGAGTGAAATGCTAATGTGGTTTTCCAGCAATATGGTTCTCATAGTCAATCCACACATTAAAGTGGGTTTGCTTGTTACTCAACCCTATTTCCAGAGGACACTTAATGATGGATTAAGGCTCAGCACATGGAAATCCCATTGCACCCTAACTATCTCTTTCAGTTGCAAGACATAAGCTAGAGAATCTCTTTCTCTTACTGCCTTACACCCTACTTTTCTTATTAATCCTTGCTTTAACTAACAATATTTCTCAAGTTCATAAACACCCAAGAATCAGTCATTATTCCATCACTAATTATCATGTATAGACAAGCATAGGTTTAGTGACAGCAAAGCAATGCAAATCACATAGTTTCAGGAACAACAGAAACTTATTAAACTGAGAATGCATACAAAGTATCAAACAGAAATCAAAATAAACTAAAGGGTACATGGCTGTCTTTCATCGGTCTTAATGCCTTTCCAAGTGAGGGTTTACTCACCAAAGTTCTCCTTCCCAAGTCTTGGTTCAGATCTGCCATGGCTTCTCTAAAACTGCTACCTGTTTCTATATTTTGTTTTCTGGTTTCTAACCCACAAACATAGGAGGTGGTGATCTTTATGTAGGGGAGCTGCTAGGGTTTTAAGGTCAATTAAGTAATTTATTTTCACCAGAAATCCCATCACCCAGTTCGGGCTTCACCCAACAATCCACCCTCTCCACTTTCCCTTTCCCACCATTTCACCTTTTTCCTTGTCTTGGCCATTTTTGGCAAATTCCTTCACACACACCATATGCATGACTTTGGCCTGGACATGGTTTTTGTCTTTTCTGGACTTACCATGCATATAGGCTTATGTGTCTAACCAGATACGTGTGTGTCAACCAAATATCGTGCATGTCTTGTATTCATGTATTTTTTTTAACCCACACATGCAACTATGCTCATACTTAATCTATAGGGGTTAGGACTAAAACTGCCTAAGCCACATATACACTGCAATTAGGCTAATGTGTACATACTTAACAGGTCATGTATCCATCTACTTTGTATTTTCAACTAAATGTCTTTTATTTATAAAATAATTAAATTTTTATACGCTTGCTTAAAATATGGGCTGTCACATACACCCCTCCTTTAAGAAATTGTATCCCACAATTTAACACTTCTTCCTGTGTTAGTCATGTGTCAAAACCAAACATGCACACACATTCTTAATTCAACCAAAACATTCAAACAAACACATTCAGCACTGAACCCTGTATTCAACTAAATGAATACAAGCATAAATAATAAATTACCTCTACTCTAATTGCCAGTTGCAAATAGTTGAGGGTACTGGACTTTTATCTTGTCTTCAATCTCCCATGTGCAATCATTAGAATCTAGGCTCCACTGCACCTTTACCAATTTGATAGTTTTGTTCCTCAATTTCTTATCTTCTTTAGCTACAATGCCCACTGGTTTCTTCTCATACAACAAGTCTTGTCTGACTTCTACCTGGTTTGATGACTGAATCACTAAAGCTTCATCATGTATACATTTTCTCAATTGTGATACATGAAATACATTGTGTATCCCACTCATTTCTTCTGGCAACTTCAACTTGTAAGCCATCTTCCCTACTCTTGCAATGATTTCATATGGCCCTACGTATCTTGGTGTTAGCTTCCCTGCCTTGCCAAATCTCAACACCTTCCTCATAGGTGAAACTTTCAAGTATACATGACCTCCTATTTCAAATTCAAGTGGCTTCCTTCTCCTATCTGCATATGATTTCATTCTGTCTTGTGCTGCCTTCATTCTTTGTCTAATCAGTGTGACCTTAGCACTTGTCTCTTTTACATGGTCTGGTCCTAATATCACTTTATCACCTACCTCTAGCCAACAAGCAGGTGACAAACAAGGCCTCCCATATAGAGCTTCATAGGGTGCCATCCCTATACTACTATGGTAGCTATTGTTGTAAGAAAATTCTGCTAGATGAAGGTAGTCTTCCCAATTACCACCATGGTCAAGTACACAGGCTCTAAGTAAATCTTCCAAGAACTTATTAACCACTTCTGTTTGGCCATCAGTTTGGGGATGGTCGGCTGTGCTCAAGCACAACTCAACCCCCATTGCCTGTTGAAAGCTACTCCAGAATTTTGATGTGAATATGGTGTCTCTGTCACTAATGATTGTGGTAGGAACTCCATGTAGTTTCACTATCTCCTTCATGAAAACTTGTGCCAGTTTTGGTGCATTCCTATCACTCCTCACTGGTATGAAATGTGATGATTTAGTCAATCTATCTACCACCACCCAAATACTGTCATTACCTCTCTTTGATCTTGGCAAGCCATTAATGAAATCCATCGATATGCTTTCCCATTTCCATCTTGGAACTTCCAGTGGTTGCAACAATCCACTGGGTCTTTGGTACTCAGCCTTGACTTGTTGGCAAGTCATACAGTTTGCCACATATTCACCCACACCCCTCTTCATTCCTCTCCACCAATATCTCCTCTTTAGATCAAGATACATCTTAGTACCACTTGGATGTATGGTGTATTTAGACTTGTGATGAACATCCATGACCTTTCTTTGCAATGCTTCTGTGTTAGGCACACACAGTCTTCCCTTGTACCTTAAAAATCCCTTCCCATCCAATTCAAATTTGTCAAGTTTTGAACCATTTCTTAACAATTCCTTCTTCTCTCTCAGGAATTCATCCATGTCTTGTGACTGGTTCACTTCTTCCACCAAGTTTGATTTTATTGTGATGAGGCTGAGCTTGCCATATTGCTCCATGTCCTCACCTAACTTCATAGTTTGCTCTCCCATGTTTTCCACTTCTACATCAGTCAGCATTGATAACATTTCAAACTCCTATATCATCAGTGTAGCCAGCTTGGCATGTTTCCTCCTCAATGCATCTGCCACTCTATTTGCCTTCCCTGGTGTGTACATGATGTCCAAGTCATAGGCAGCAAGGAACTCCACCCACCTATGTTGTCTCATGTTCAAGTCTTTTTGCGAGAATAGATATTTCAAAGCTTTGTGGTCAGTATAAAGTTCAAACTTTGCTCCTAATAGGTAGTGTCTCCAAAGCTTCAATGCATACACCACAGCTGCCAATTCCAAGTCATGTGTTGCATACTTGGTCTCACTTGGCTTCAGCTGCCTTGATGCATAGGCTATCACCCTACCATCTTGCATAAGAACAGCTCCTATACCTGACCCACATGCATCAGTGTACACTACCAGATTGTCATTGCCTTCTGGAATTTTCAGCACTGGTGCTTCCACCAATTTCTTCTTCAAATGGTTGTATGCCTCTTCACACTTCCTAGTCCATAGGAAAGGCTGGTCTTTCCTTGTTAGCTTGGTTAATGGGGTTGCTATTTTAGCAAAGTCCTTTATAAATCTTTTGTAGTATCCAGCCATGCCCATGAATGACCTTATTTCTATAACACTGCTTGGTCTTTTCCATGCTTGCACTGCCATGACCTTGCTAGGATCCACTGAAATTCCTTCTTGAGAAATTATATGGCCCAAGAATTTTATTTCATTCTTCCAGAAAGCACACTTTGCAAACTTGGCTTTAAGGTCTTGTTGCCTTAGTCTATTCAGTACCATATGAAAAATGCTTCTCATGTTCATTAGCTGACTTAGAATATATTAATATATCATCAATGAAGATTAGTACAAATTTATCTAAGTAATCCCTGAAAATCCTATTCATCAAATCCACAAAATAGGATGGTGCATTAGTCAATCCAAATGGCATTACTAAATATTCATACAAGCCATACCTGGTATTGAAAGCTGTATACTTGATACTTTCTTCTTCCACTTTCATTTGATGGAAACCAGATGCTAGGTCAAGCCTAGAAAATACCTTAGCACCATTCAATTGATCAAACAGATCATCAATTCTAGGTAAAGGGTATTTTTTTGATGGTGACTGAGTTTAACTCCCTGTAATCTATGCACATTCTGAAGGAACCATCATGCTTCTTAACAAATACTACTGGTGATCCCCAATTTGAACTGCTAGGCCTAATGAAGCCTCTACGTTCTAATTCCTCTAATTGTTTCTTCAATTCAATCGGTTCCTTAGGACCCATTCTATTTGGTTTCTTAATGACAGGACTTACCCCTGGTTTAAGATTTATTCAAAATTCTACTGGTATGTTATGAGGAATGCCATTCACTTCACCAAACACATCAGTGTATTGGTTAACTATGGGTATCTCATCTAGGCTTGATTCAACCTCACCACTATTCAAGTTGAACATTCTGCCCATACCCCTATCCTTGGCTGCCTCATACATAACCAAAACTCTTTTGCCATCAGAAAGTTGTAGTGAGATTGTGGAATTTTCTAAGTTGATGATAGCACAAAATTTCTTTAACCAATCCATTCCCAGTATAATATCTAACTTGGGGTAATTCAACACATATAATGCTGAAATAAAGGTGTGACCACCCAGGCATAGTTCTACTTGCATGCATTTCATATTTATAATGCAGGAACTACCTATGGGACTATTAACATGTAATGGCTTATCAACAAGAATACATGTTAGTCCTAGTTTCTGAACTATGTCACATGAAATAAAAGAGTGTGTGGCTCCTGTGTCATAGACAACTGATATGGGTATGCCTTTAATAAATAGTGTACCTTCCACTTGGCTAGGTGCTTCCATTGCCTTGCCTTTTCCTTCAAGTACAGCCACCCTTGCCGTTTCTGGACACTGCCTCTTCATGTGCCCCTCTTTTTCACAGTTGTAGCACCTAAGAACAGATGACTTGGGTGCTTGGCACTTTTTCTTTAGGTGGCCTTCCTTCCCACAGTTGTAATAGATCACTTTGGGCTTCTTGCTATCAAAGTTTGCCACCTTACCTCCTTCTTTGATCATTGCTTCTCCCTTCTTCTTCTCATATGAGTGTGCTCTATTCTTCCTTTTCTTGTTATTCTTAAAATTCTTGAACTTCTCTCTGGCGTTGTCATGCTGCTCAAAGGACAATGTCAAGTCCATAACTTGATCAAAGGGTTTGTCTCTGTATGGTAACATGGCTCTACTCAATCCAGCATTTAATCCCTGAATGTATCTAGCATTCCTTGAAACTTCATTTGGAATCAGTACTGCCCCATACTTGGACAACCCTTCAAATTTCTGAGTGTATTCAGTGACACTCATGGATCCTTGCCTCAACTTGATGATCTCCTCAAGCAATGAAGCTTTTGCTGAGGCTGGGACAAATCTGGCTTCTAACATTTCTTTGAACTGGTTCCATGTGATCTCTTGCTCTTGCCTGCCTGCAACGATCACTTCCCACCAATCCAAAGCAATGCCTTTCAGTTGTCTTGAAGCTATTTGCCTCCTTCTCTAGTCATTGACTTGCATATCTGCAAAGATCCTCTCCACTGTTCTCAACCATGTCTGAACACCCATGACACTTTCTGTGCCATCAAAGCTATTGCCTCCTAGGTGTGTATATGTTTTAAGCAATTTGGACAGCTCCTCATGTAGATTATCTACCCTAGGTGCCATTCCATCCCTCGGTACTCTAACAAAATCTTGCATGTTAATCACTGGAGGACCAGTGGCCATTCCAGTTGCTTGTTTAGTACTATCAGAGGATTGATCATTCTCCCTTTCTTCAGCAGCCTGGGGGTTGATCCTAACTGCTCTGGACCTCTATTGAACATTTCCAGTGTGGTTAGTTCTAATTCCTATTTACTACTTCACTTTTAAAACTAGTAGGGAACTCATTCATTCATAATAAGTAAAACAACCAATGCAAACAAGCAAACAATGCACACAGATTCAATCAAGTATTTGTATTGGCTATGTATTTAATAACATAGCTCTGATACCAACTGAAGCAACCCTCCCTAATTCGCCATGGTATTTGAATGGCGCAATTTAGCTTATGCTAAATTCAGGGTTACTTACTTTCAAGACCAACCTGTCTTATAAAAATTTCTTTCTTTTATTAATTTTTTTTCTTTTGATTCTTCCCAAGATCCAATCTGATCAATATAGGAATATTGATATAGTTCTTGTAAAGCTATTTGTATATATATATATATATCTGTGTGTGTGTGTGTGGACATACAAATCATTTTAGCTCTAATATCAGAGTTTTCAGGTAAAGAATATTTCAATTTATTTTTAAATTAAAAATCAGACTAATGGTTTAGTCACAGTACAAAAAAATGTTGGGAAAACCTCCTATCTAAATCTTTGTACAGATTTACTAATAAATTCTTGTTTGCTTAGGCTTGTGTGTACAACAGTTGTATATTTAATAAAACCTGAAAGTTGACCCATGTCATTTTAAACATTGGCAATATTACTTCACAAATTAATGAGGCAGGGGGGTTGTGCATGCTGCCGTGCATCCTTATACACATAAGCATGTACAACTACTATTCAATCTTTCTGGGTTTGTGGACCAGCCAGCCTAGTCAAGTTGGACCCCTATACTGTCTTGCTACAATTTCCTACTTTACTCATTCATTTAAGCATCAAAACTTGTGTAATCTGAGTTCATTCTTTCCTATATTTCCAAATGTCCTGCCCCTGTGTTCATTCTCACTTCAGTGTATTTAAAGTCAAATGCAAACAAGTCCGAGTCTCTAAAACATTCTGTTATATATGCATATACTACTTGTTACACATATGTCTTAGTTATACTACCAGTTTCATTACTCAGTTCTTGAAATTACATGCTTACAGGTTATAACATGAAGCTAAATTCTTTTATCTTTTACCACTAAGAATAGTTCTATCACATAGTAACTTTAAAGCATTCATTACATCATAGTCTGAGTTCCAGCATAATTCAAATATTACTTACATAGAAGTTCCTTAGTTAAAATAAACATAAAGAGACATTCTTCTACAAAATCATAATTTAGTTAATTAGCAGATTCTTCCTAGCATCACACATCTGCTTTCTTATCACTAGCTTCCTCTTTCCCTGCAAACATCTCATGACCTACTCCATAATACATATGAAGCACCCATTTGATGCAAGCAACAAACAGGTCAGACTTAAGTCTGGTGTAAGTAAAATCACTTGTTAATGCATAAAGACTAATGAAATATGTTCCATTATTACCTTTTCTGTTCTCAGAGGTCAAGTGTTTTACTCAAGGTAATTAAATCACCTTCTCATGTTCAAATTACAAAGTGTTATTCCAGTGGTGTGTGTGTGTTGTTAAATAACATGTGTGTATTCTTAGACTAACTTGTCATCAGAAACCTTAGTCCAGAAAATCATAACAACAATCATACACACACACAGGTTGGTGCTAACACCCAAACATGCACAAACATGCACAAACAATATTCATGGTATTGAGCTAAAGTATCAATCCTGAGTCTACATGTTAGGACTCCCACATACTTCTAGCCTATTTACCCTTGCATGTATAATCATTTCATGTTATTCTAAGGTCCAGTATTACATTCATGGTTGCACTGGTGCACACTGCCTGGAACTACTACCTGGTTTCCAGTGCACTACAAGCTTCTTGGGCATAAACATGCCATGTGCAAACTGACACCCCAACCTTGATGCAAACCAACCACAGTGTCATACCCACCTCCCTCATACTCAATCCTGATAGAGGTGACCCACATCCTTAGTTTAATTACTAAGTTTTTCATATGACTCAACATTGTCTATGCAGTGTCAGTCCCAAAACTATTGTACACATAACTAATGTATGCTATCAGGTCTCATACAACAATCAATCATTCATCCATTCATGTATTCGACAACTAGTCAGTTATACTTGTATACCACTTCAAGTCAGTTTCACATAGAGACATATCCTTGGCTAAAACATAGATTAAAGCATTTTCAGAGAGTGAAATGCTAATGTGGCTTTCCAGCAATATGGTTCTCATAGTCAATCCACACATTAAAGTTGGTTTGCTTGTTACTCAACCCTATTTCCAGAGGACACTTAATGATGGATTAAGGCTCATCACATGGAAATCCCATTGCACCCTAACCATCTCTTTCAGTTGCAAGACATAAGCTAGAGAATCTCTTTCTCTTACTGCCTTACACCCTACTTTTCTTATTAATCCTTGCTTTAACTAACAATATTTCTCAAGTTCATAAACACCCAAGAATCAGTCATTATTCCATCACTAATTATCATGTATAGACAAGCATAGGTTTAGTGACAGCAAAGCAATGCAAATCACATAGTTTCAGGAACAACAGAAACTTATTAAACTGAGAATGCATACAAAGTATCAAACAGAAATCAAAATAAACTAAAGGGTACATGGCTGCCTTTCATAGGTCTTAATGCCTTTCCAAGTGAGGGTTTACTCACCAAAGTTCTCCTTCCTAAGTCTTGGTTCAGATCTGCCATGGCTTCTCTAAAACTGCTGCCTGTTTCTATATTTTGTTTTCTGGTTTCTAACCCACAAACATAGGAGGTGGTGATCTTTATGTAGGGGAGCTGCTAGGGTTTTAAGGTCAATTAAGTAATTTATTTTCACCAGAAATCCCATCACCCAGTCCGGGCTTCACCCAACAATCCACCCTCTCCACTTTCCCTTTCCCACCATTTCACCTTTTTCCTTGTCTTGGCCATTTTTGGCAAATTCCTTCACACACACCATATGCATGACTTTGTCCTGGACATGGTTTTTGTCTTTTCTGGACTTACCATGCATATAGGCTTATGTGTCTAACCAGATATGTGTTTGTCAACCAAATATCGTGCATGTCTTGTATTCATGTATATATTTTTTAACCCACACATGCAACTATGCTCATACTTAATCTATAGGGGTTAGGACTAAAACTGCCTAAGCCACTTATACACTGCAATTAGGCTAATGTGTACATACTTAACAGGTCATGCATCCATCTACTTTGTATTTTCAACTAAATGTCTTTATTTTATAAAATAATTAAATTTTTATACGCTTGCTTAAAATATGGGCTGTCATAGTGCCTTTTCGAACAGACATAACCATTCTCCAACGGTCATTTCCTTTTCCGCCAATATCAATAGTCATGCCTCTTGAATGCCTCTATACATATGTATAGGCCGAAAATTTCAAACAAAAACAAATTTTACTCTACTCCAAATACTCCTTATCTCTGTACTCTTCTTCACGCAATCACAAGAGAATCTCATATTGAAGTTCGCTATAATCCAAGACATCTCTGCATGCTTCAGGGCTTGGACCGCTGGTAGATGGGTTGTCGGGTTCAGGTGGGCCTAGTCCGCATAAAAACGGTTTATTTTTGGAAAAAATATGTTTTGGCAGGAGTTGTCTTTTCGAACATAACCATTCTCTAACGGTCATATCCTTTTCCGTCAATAACAACAGTTGTGCCTCTTGAATGCCTATATATACAGGCTGAAAATTCCAAACAAAAATAATTTCACCCCACTCCAAATACTACTTCTTTCCTTACTCTTCTTCATGCAATCAAGAGGGAATAACAGATTGAATTTTGCCATAATCCAAGGCATCTCTGCATGTCTTAGGTTGAGAGTTGTATCTTACAAGGTAGAAGTCTACAGTGCAAAAACTATAGAAAAATGTAAGACGAAATTCTGTCTTAGGCATTGTAACTGCAACCCTCTCTCGAATCAAGTCAGTAATTTTCGATTTACTTTCATATTTGATATACTATTTGTTTTGAGTAGATTGTACATTATGTAGTTAATTGTTTGCAAAAGTTATGTTTTATAATATTGCAAGATTAATCTCATTATAATAACAGATTACTAACAATCTAGCGTACAAGTTTCCTTTCTCTGAAAGTTACTATTCTATTTCAAAATGAATCAATCTGTGACTATTGGCAAAAAGTATTCGATTACTGAGAAACCATAAAAGTTCGAAGGAATCGATTTCAAAAGATGGCAACAGAAAATGTTGTTTTAAATCACAACTTTGAACTTGTTCATGTTCTCAGCCAAGAGAAACCAGTGCCAATTGAATCTTTAGTTACTATAGAGACTTAGAAAGAGATCGATGCTTGGACATATAGTGAATTCCTTTACAGAAATTATATCCTTAACTGAATGGATGACACTCTTTATGATGTCTATGTAACGTGTAAAATTGCAAAGGAATTATGGAAGTCTTTGGAAAAGAAATATCTGACACAACAGCAAGTGTAGGGAAATTCATCATTGGCAAGTTTATGAATTACATGATGGTGGACAACAAGTCTTTTCTCAATCAAGTTGGGGAATTACTGATTATCATCCATGAATTGCACTCTAAAGGCATGAGTCTTGATAAGAAATTCCAAATGGGTCCTATAGTTGAGAATTGCCTCCATCCTGGAAGAATTTCAAACGTGAATTGAAATGATTGACTAAGCAAGTATCAATGGAAAATCTGGTTCTAAAAGTTCTAGTTGAAGAAGGGAATAGAGTAAATGAGAAGAGTGATGCCTCGGCATATGAAGCCAAAGAGGACATTTTGAAAGGACACTAATCTAAGTCAAAGCCTAACTTTTAGAAGAAAAAGGTTCTTTGCTTGCACCAAAAGGGATATTGTCCACCAAACTACATTATAAATCTAAGAACTCGATCGCTGAAATGTCAGTTTGATTAGTTTACGCAAAGTGCAAAATATTTAATGTCCTTAGATGTTAAGAATGATCAAGTGCATTTTTGCAAAGAGTTCGTTATGATATTGTAATAAGAGTGTTTTTTTGAATAGTTTGACCATTTAGAAAGAAGAATGAGTGTACAAGAGTAGATGTAATTTTAGGTACAATTGGGATGAAAAGAGTGAACGATCAATTCTTGTAATGACCCACCTTTTTGGACGGTTTAAATCGACAATAAATCTCACATGTCAACTCAAACCATTCAAAAGGGAGGATTGTTAATGGGGTAAATAAGAAAAGAAGAGAAAAGAAGAAAAAATAAAACACAAAATCTCACAGCGGAATGACAAAATATAATAATCAAATAACAATTCATGAAGCTGTTTTACAAATAACATTTAATTACACTTTTATAATACAATCAGAGTTATACATACAGCAGGTATAATAAGATAATGCAACGGAACAACATGATGCAGTGAAATAAATATAATAAATAGTAGACTAATCTCCGTCTTCATCCTCCAAATAAAATGGTTTTCAATACACTGAAAAGCTCAGACTGACCCGAGCGTAATGAAAAAACAAAACACTCTAGTCAGAACTAAAAGATCTTATGTAAGTTAAATCACAACAAATAAATATGAGTGTAACGGCTTCAGAGATGTTTATGGGATTTCACATCTCCTATCCAGTGTATAACGTGCGTGCAATAACTTAAGAGATGTTCGGGATTTCCATCTCCTAAGGATCCGTTAAACTATTTATATATAGTAATATACACTATATATACAGTGTTTATTAGTAAAGTAAAGTATTAAAATAGCGTTAAGGCTTTACCCATATCCCCCTTAACACATTTTATAAATGTCGTAGTCGATACAGTACTGTAACTCCACCAAACTGGTGGGCTATCAGGGAGCACTCCATAGGTACGACACAAACCAAAATCATAGTGGGCTCGATAAGGCATATGACAAGGCACGCGAGGCAATGCTCAGGGTAGGATTCTACCGTTTTGCACGTCCGGACTAGTGGTAACGCATAACAGCTACTACCACCCACCTCAAAACACACTCCTATAATCAATCGAAGGTGGCCACCAAATCAATCACAAAGTAACAGATATGGCATCGAAGAAGCATGTTCAATAGGAGGAGCGACCTCACTTGGCCTGGGATAGCTCCTGTTTTAGTCATATCAAGCTGACCCATGGGGGTCAGGGCTGCGTTCATACCTCATACAACAGCGTTCGCCAAACCATCATACTCCGTTCTGGATTCTCCACCACGTGCACAGTTGTTAAAGTGATTTCAGAATTAGCAGAGAGTATAACAATATCTGACCCTGGTTTCTTTAACAAACAAACACTTACATTTTTCACACCGTGGTTATTTTTACAAAACATTTTTAATAATAAATCCAAAAAATAGTTTATACCTTCATATCAAAATATCCATATACTTATTCCAAAAGTATAAATATATTCATAAATACCGAAGAAGATTTCTTTCAATCAATTTCGAAAATAATTTATAAATCTCTCTTAAACCATTTATAAACTATTTATATGCTCTAAAGTCATTTATTAAGTTATTTATAAATTTCCAAAACAATTTACAACTCTTTCCTTTATCATAAACCTTTACGCAAATTCCTTTATACGCTTCCAAATCCCTTTATATAAGTTCTTTTATAAAAACCCTTTATAAACTCCTTTAAAACCTTTATAAAACAATTATAAAATCCTTTATAAAAATCCTTTTTAAGAATCCTTTTATAAAATCCATTATAAAATCTCTTACAAAACTTTTATAAATTCCTTACAAACCTCTTTCATTTTTATTTATTAAAACTATTATAAAATCTATATTTATTATATTAAATCAAAACTATATTTATTATATTAAATTAAATTTAAATTATATTAAATATTTTATTATATTAAATTTTAAACTATTTTTTTTAAAACTAAATAAAATCATAAGTTAAAATTTTAACTTTACATTTAAAACCATATATTAACTTATAATTTGAAACTTTAAAACATATAAAATAAATTATTTTCCAAATATAAATTTTAAATGAAATCATTAAATAAAATTTTAAAAATAAAATTTATAAATCAAATATACTTTACTATTTAGAAAATAATTTAAAACCGACCAACGATGTCCGTATATAGTTTTCTACCCTATGGTCAAGTGATAGGGTATGTATCATTTCAACCCCAAAATATGTAGTTAAATTTTCCGGGTATATATCATTTCAACCCGTATCCTGAATCAATAATTTCCAAATCAATAAAATCGCCCGGGTCTATCATTTCAACCCATAACGATTTTCCCTAATCTATAAGATCATTCGGGTATGTATCCTTTCAACCTATAGTGATAAGAGAGATATAAACATCCAATCATCCAAAATGTCAACAAATAAACATCAATCACAATCATTATCCAAATCAGCCAATAAATCACAACAATTAACTGGTTATCATTATCAGGTATTTAACTAACAATTTAAATTCGATATTAATTTAAATGACAATTTAATTCAATATAAATTAAAATTAAATCTAAATGAAAATTTAAATTACTGAACAACAATCAATAAATTTCTTATCACATCATAAACTTAATTCAACTAACATAAGAAGGTTTAGCATTTATGAGTGGGACGTTAAATCACTCACCTTTGATTTATCGTCGATTTAAAATCCAAATAAAGCCCAAAAATAAAAAGTCTTCAATTCCAACCAAACCAATTTCAAGTTGTCAGAAATTTCGATACGATCGCAATGGAAGAAACCACGTCCAAATAGGAGTCCGTATGCAAAAGTTATTAAGATTAGAAGTTTCAGGGTCAAATTTGCAAGTATAAAAATTAGAGGGACATTTTTGCAAAATTACCCTCTAGTTAGATCTGGTCAACGCCAAGACCACCTCCGCCCAGTCAATTTTGACCGCGATTTCCCATTACTTCAGAGCTCTGTTTGCCACGAGACCACTTGCATCTGAAAGCTATCGACCTCCTCTACGCAACTGAACTGCCGACATCTCATATAGACTCTCCAATCGCCGTCAATCGACGGTCAAAGTTGCAGTGATGATCAACTTCCAAATCAGATCCCGGCCACACCGTTGCTCCATTCTTAAAATCGAAACTAGATCTGGAATCTACTCATCCAGCTCTACAATACCCAGAAGTCGATTTCGCCAATTGATGCTCCGATCAAAAACCCCCAAATTGCCCCCCTTGACTTCGCCGCCAACACCTTTGACCGCGATTTTCGGTTGATAGGAGCGCTCTTTCCAAAAGCGAACACCACAAGCTTATTCCATTCGTCGAGAGCTTCGAAACGGTATATTATATGATAGGGTTTGATGAATTTGAATTTTGGATTTGATTTTTGAATGGAGGATTAGGGTTTTTGGGTGATAGCCATTGGAAGAAGAAAGGAGAAGATGAGAAGTACGTACAGAAATGAAATCAGAAAGCTATTAGGGTTTCAGAAACAAAAAACTATTTATATAGGCAGATGGATAAGAACGAATGGACATATCGAATTGGATCGAAACGATAACAACGACCCGAAAAGTCCGTTTCGTTTTCGAAACGAAAGTAGGTCATCCCATATATCAAGATATAGGTTTCTGGTATTTTTAAACTCAATGGAACTGGTTTCAAACCCTAATTCCATTATATACAGAAGTTAGCTTTCAAAATCAAATAATATTTATTTAAATTCTTTTAATTGATTTCTACGCGTTTCAAGCTTGTACGGTCAAACGGCAAGTTCGATCGCTACAAAACTTGAAATGCTATAATAATTCACTATTACGGATCTAATAAAACTGATTTCGTCGAAATTCGAGACGGTGGCCAAAATGGCTATTTTACACGTTAATTGAATAAATTATTATTAAATTGATTTAATCACCTTTAAATTCAAATTTAAAAGTTAACAATTTTCATCATTCTTGATTACATAGAAATTAATAGTCTATTAAAATAATCTTTCCATGTTAAATCCACTATTTAAATATTGCACTAATTATCAGCGTTCAATTTCAACTGTAATAAAATCCCAGATAATTATATTTTAAATTCCAACAATTTCTTTTATTTCGATTTACACTCTTATTATTGAATCAACTATTACCTTATGAATATAATGAACATTAGTTTACATTTTATTACATTCATATTCTACAGTTATCATCTTTTACCATATCAATTGCAATATTTAATTACATTTATTCCAACAATTATTTTATTCCTTATTTACAATTATAACCAAATTAACTTTACGATTATTTCAATTGATTGAAGTTACATTAAAATAGTTGTCAATTACATTAAATCAACATTATTAAATTACATACAATAATCCTTTCCACTTATAAATCATAAATTTTGATTTCTCTCAATATTAAATTCTAAAACCTTATTAAATTTAATAGTTTTAATTATCAAAAATACAGGTCGTTACAATTCCTGTTCATAAAGAAACATCAGAAACGAGAATTGTAATAATAATAATTGATAATTAACATTGGAATGAGAAATACGATGTCTATTCCAAAATATATTTTCATATAGAAAATCGTTTTCTATGAGACTTATTTCTTTAAGTTCAGGATATTTGATCAAAAAACTCACCGTTGTAAACTAGTTCCAGTATATGAAATAAATAATTTATATTAAGTGAACAATAGACCTCCGAATTCAGTATGCTATTATATTTATTGCGAAAATAATGGGAGCATGCCACATAGCACTTATTGATTGCATCAAGTTACAAAAATTATTTTCGTAAAACATACCGAACATTATTTATGAAATAATGACTATTTTTAGTGTCGACTGAAAAATAGACATAGTTATATTTTAGTGTAAATATTATGAATATTCATTATGAAATAAAACTATAATGTGGTTTTTTTTTCACAACAAAAGCGACGCAATTGAAAATATTGAAGTATCTAAAATTATTTACAATTATTTTGAAATTATAGACTAAGCCATAGTTTTGAAAAATAATTTTTATTATATGATTATGAATCATATGATACTAGTTAATTATATCTCGAATAATTAAGGGCTATGTGCCCATTTAGTGGAAGCATCATAAGAGTTGATAAACTCTTTGGATTGATATAGGTAGATGTATGCAATCGTAAGTCTATTAATACCAAAATGGTTCCACATAGTTCATCATATTCACCAGTGAGTTATCACAAACATGGACATGTGTATTTGATACGCATGTATAAGTTTATTGTAAGCCCATAGAATATACAATGAAAGTAAATAATGTAACATGTGATAGAAATGATTCGATTTGATCGAATATGTAAGTATATTTAAAAGAGTTCCGAACGTACCTAAAAATAAATAAAGATTCAATCTCAAAAGTCACTCTACTCCGTGATACATAACGAAGTATTGATAAGGAGTAATTGAACTTTGTTGGACAAAGTATGATTAATTATGAGTGAAATTAAGTTAATTTATTTCTATAAGGTCATGTACTTAAGAGTCGTATACAAGATTAATATTATTTCATCTAAATCATTACTTACAAAATCATATAAGATAAGGGTTTATAAGAAACCCTAACATATCCTAAGCCAAGGATTTGGCAAGTTGTGCAAGTCGAAAGTCTGCACGTAATAATTGTTTGTGAGGGGTCTTGTATGAATCTCCCCAAAAGAAGTTTGGAAAGGACTGTCATTGGATGACATATTTATGTTTTGAACATAAAGTTTTGTAGACTAAAACAAAATCAATTTTATATCTAAGGAAATTCATAAAATGTTTATCAATACCTATTCCATTGCATTGAGAAACAATTAATGTTTCAAGAAATACCAACTTTACGGTGAAGGAATTTCTTTAAGAAATCATTGGTAGTAAAATGGAATTGGATACGATTCAAACATAAAACTGATTACATGAGATGAAATGAACTAACCTAAATGAGACACATTATAGTGTCTAATAAGTACTCTCGCACATTGAAGAGAAACTATGAGTTTCTTATCAATTTTGAAAACATATAATCCTCGGTTGTTTAATTAAACCATTAAGAGTGTTCACTCTATGATCTGAATATGATACGATGCGCAAATCCGAAATAGATTCCAAGTACATTATCAACATATGATTTTGATAGCTGTATCTGAAAGGATATGATCCTTTTAGCCCCAGTGTCTTTAAGATAAAGACAAATGCAGTTGGAATATAGTGAGCCACATTGATAAAATAACACCATAAATTTCAATTGTTGAAATTATCATAATAGATTCACCATTTGATGTGCTTAAGTAGGTTCCGATTTTACTCATAAAATTATCGCTTAGTATGACTTTATGTTTTGGTATGTATGTGTTGAAACAGAAAATTCTAAATAATGACTTAGAATAAAATGTTTACGTATAATAACAAAAGTGTCTCGAAATCAGTAAGAGGGATATTGAGTTAGTGAGTTTTTGGATATGATCCAAGAACATATACAAAAGTTTCATTCGACGAGCATCAAAATTGAACAAATGTTTTGATAAGAATATCGAACAGTTTATTGTCAATTAAAATGCAGAGGAAGCATGTGCCTAAAAAAAAGAAAGTTAAAAAGGTGCATAGATATTTATAAATCATAAGTAAACAACACACCGCTGATTTTTGTACTTGTGTTAAAATCAGCCTTAGTTGTTTTAATACTCGATGTTGGATTTGTGAATGATGTCTTTTATAGTAAGTATAAAAGATATTTGGAATGTCCTAAATTGATAAGCAAGAACATCTTATTAAATTGTTAATACAGAACATGTAAGAAGTATTTCTTATGCATTGGCAATAAAAGTTATCATACATCTTATGTTGTCTATGATATCATGATTCGTTTATGTATTTAATACATGAAGCAAATATCAGATCCTAACTAATATCACTAAATTGTTATTTGAAGTGAATAATTCTCATGTATTTATCAAACACTAGAGAATTGTTTGCATAAACGATGAACTCCTTATGAAGGAGTGTTCAAATTCAAACTTTCGTAAGTGATATTGAGTATAATTTGTCAATAAAAAATTCAAGTTAATAATCTTTAAGTTGGAAATGTTCCAAATGAAATACCATGGTTAATTCAATGAAAATGCTAAATACACCGTCTTGAATACCGCCGCAATAAGAGCAATTTACATAAATATAAATGCACAAATTTATAACTGAGCCGAGGGTGATTCCAAATATTGAGAATCCCATGACATTATTATATGATAACAATATCACAGTATAGTTCATAATAGAACTTAGAGCTCACTGGAAGTCGAGAGACATACTCTAAATTGTTCCACATGATAAAGATAGTTTATCAGAATCGGAGAGAGTTGATTGATATAATAGATAATTGAAACGTAATAGCATACCGATTCACTGAGGGACTGGCTCGATTAGTTTTGAGAAATTGATTGAAGAAGTTGGAATAAGATTCCATAATTGATCCCAAGTGCAGGTGGGAGATTGATAGATTTAAGGGTATGTCCTAGAGGCAATTATGTAATTTGTTTTATATATTTAACTCGATAACCAATCATGTTCGAAATAAGAGGTATTTTCTTTCTATTATATGCTTGGTATAATGTGTTATATTAATTAAAATTATATTTAATAGAAAATCCATAAATGGTATGTTTTGTGATAGTAGTTACAAAGTGTTGTAAATGTGAGTTATTTAACAATGAAAACAAATATACCATTTTCAACATTCCTAGTCAAGATGCATCGAGATTGGATATCGATATATCTGTTGAGATTAGAGTACGTAAGGCTCTCCAAATGTTCGACAGTGTATTACTCATGACTGCTATGGGCACTTAAGGGTTACGTACTGATAGTTATTGGATAACCATGGAACGACTCACTTGATAGTTTTCTACTGGTTAATATAACTAAGTCAAATAGAAAGTATCAATGTGATTGATTTACACTATTCTCTCGACTTGAGAATACCGTCGATCTTCAACATGAAAGCTCCGCTTTGATTATGGTCTAATTATGGCATGGACTCCATCAAGTGACTATAGTTAGGTCGAGTGGAAGTATTGGAAGTGAAGCACTATTCAAGAGAGGATTCGTCTCCTCAGTTATATGGGGTTAGTATCACGATCAACTCAAGTCAACTTAAAGTCAAAGTATCTGGACAAAGCATTTTTGTTAATAATAATTGTTATTATTGAACCATGAACTTTGTGTTTGGGCTATAAAGTTGAATATGAACGATATTGAAATTTTGACCTTTACCAAATTCCATAAGTTCAAAGTGATATAGTTTTGACAAAGAGAATTGGTGTAAATAAAAGTCACAATAGGGTAATGCTTAATAAAGTGAAATTGGATTTTACTGAAACAAAGTAAGTGATAAATTTGGCCAAATTATCATACAACCTGCTAAGTAATGTGTAAACATCAATATTCAAATAGTTTGATGTTAATCACTGACCAAATTTACACTTGACGAGTCATACAACCGAAATGATGAATTCTCATTTGACCAAATAGTTTAATTAGATTATAATTATTATAAATTAATTAATATTTATGAAATATTAATTATAAAATTTTGATTATGATTTGAGGAATAAATATTATTAAATATATTTATAATAGTTATACATATATAAATCGATATACGATATCGATAAGCGATTAAATTTAATTTAATTAAATGATATTTTCTACGGGCTTAAATGGGATCTTGGTCTATGAAGATGGGTGAGTATTTTTGGCTGAAATAAGGACTAAAAGTGTGATGACCCGGAATTTTAGCAATATTATTTTAATATGTATTTAACCCATTTAAATAAAATACAAGCTTTCATTTTATAAATAAATAAGATTTTTGGGCATTTACCAGTTATATGTGTATTGTAAAGGAAATTTTGATTTGAAATTTAAAATAAAATCTTTCAAAAATATTTGAAATGGAATCTGTCTTATTCAACAAAATCAAAGGTTCTATATTATTAATATTTAATATAATACATATAAAATGTAATCTAAATAATAATGTTTAAAATAAGCAATCTTATCAATATTAAACATAAATATAAAAAACATAAGTAGAAAACATAATTATAAAAATATAAGATAAATAGAAATATAAAATATATAAATGAAAACATATGTAAGCTCCACTAATTTAAATTAAGATAAAAACACCCATATATATAACATATAGAAGTATAGAATGCAAATATATAAAAGGATGGCAACAACATATATAAATAGACATATACTTGATGATTAAAATACTGATGTGTGTAAATATTTGTATGTAGGTTACTGGAACAATGCTTATGGAAGTAATAGATATCTATACATATTTGTTTAAACATGTGTATATCTATATATATGAGGTAAAAAGGTAAACATAGCAAAGTAAAATAAGATAAAAAAAAGAAATTATATGCATAATTATATATATATACATAAGTATATGTATAAGTATATCTATAATAGTGTACATGAAGGATATAATATACATGTGTGAATAAATATAAAAATGAGAAAGACATACATGAACTTGTACATTATCAGAGAAGGAAAATATGGATATGTATGTAAACTTAAGAGGAGACAAGCATTTAAAGCTTAGTACAAAAACTTTAATTAAAGTCAGGTCAACACATTTTCAAAGCAAACTGGAAAAAAATATATGTTGCAATGCAAGAAAGAAAAATCACATATGTACATACCGTATATAAGTGGATAAGTATGACAATACAAAACAAGACAACCTCATTAAATACTATCATTTCAGCCTCCAAAGAGAGGAAAATCTCTGACCAAACAAGAGGAAAATCTTGTACCAGTAAATAGTCACTCTGTATACTTGTTCTACATATACCAATCCTATTATTCTATTTTCGTGAATCCAAACTGAGCATACCAGAGAATAAGTATGCATTAATATCTTACAAACTTAAAGTAACATCTCAACAAAACAAACAAGAGAAGAAAGGAAAAGGGAAAACATGCTTCAGATCAAACTCTGGGAATCAAGTTCCAGACCCAAAACTGTTCTCTGCTTTTACAAAACAGGTGAGTAAACTTTATTTTAAAAACAGTAAATCTGATAATTATAATTGAATATCAGTAATGGATGTTGCTGTAACATAAATTAAAGTAAAGTTCATATGGATCTGATGTGAATGCTTGTATATGTATGGTTGAGTATGTGATGATACCTGTATACATTTGCCTCTGTTCTTGTTTCAGGCTCTGGCTTGACTTTAAAATTCAAAACCTCCCAATCCAATCAAAAGTTGACTTTGATATTTGAATAAAGGTTGTTTGCTGAAGTATGTTAAAATTTTTAAAAATAGTTTCTGGTTTAAATTATATGAATGTAATCGTGATGGCTCAAAATTCTATAGGAAACTTATCAAGATGAAAATTTTGAACATGCTGAATTGTCATTTCAAATATATCACATGAATCCTTATTCAAAAATAGGATTTTTAAAACTATATTGATGATTTTTAGTGTTGGGGTTAGGATGTAGTTTTTAGTTGAACAAAATTTGTTCTTTTGTCAATTTCCAGAAATCAAACAACTTTCGAATAATGGAACTTTGCACGAGGTAAGTCTGGGAATCGATGATTACAGGAAAATTGACGAAGAATTTTTCTATTGCGTAAATTTTGAAGTCGAGTTCGAATTAGGGTTCGATTAGTTGTTTTCGTCGACTAAGTTTGAGGAGCTACTGCATCGTCGTGGGGCGATCGGGGTAGACCAGACTAGGGGGAATGCAGTAGGGGGTAGTGGCGAACCTTAGGACGGAAGACTGGGATTTCTGGAGGCCGGAATCAACCTGACAAGGTGATGCTTGGTTGTTGAGTTTTGGTCCAGGGAGCTCTGACGAGTTCGATTTTGTTCCTGTGCTCGATTGAGGATGGTGGATGGTCTGATGGCCAGAACACATCGTCATTGACTTGTTGAGGGTGGTCATGGGTGCCGAAGTGTCGCCGGCGATGGGTGCATGTGCACCAGTTATCTGTGCATAGTGTTATTGTGGGAACGATGATATTTCTACAGGTTGGTCTCGGGGAAAAGGGTATGTGGACTCGGGTTTGTCTCGTGTTAGAGAGTGTGTTAACTTTAATAGTGTAAAATTTAAAACAGTAAAAAGAAAGGGGGTTTTAAACTCGGGAAAAAGGTTGGAGAAACTCGGGAATTTGTTGGAGTAAAACCTGGGTTTGCCTCGGGTTATAAATAAATTGTTAACAAGTTTTAAGATTAACAAAGTTAAGTTTAAAATTAATTATCTTTAAACTATTTTAAATAATAATTGATTATTAAATGTTTGATAATTAAAGTTGAAAGTATTTTAAGTTATTAAGTTAATTAAACTTAAAGCATTTAAGTTAATAGGATTCAAAGGTTAATGATTTGAGATTAATAAATTAAGTAATTGAAGATTAATTATTGGTTATTAATTAATAATTGAAGAGTAATTAACCTATGAGATAATAAAAGATGTAATTAAAGAATAATTAATCAAGGAGGATTAATTAAGATGGATGATTAAAGAATGATTGGTTAATTGGATTCTAATTAATTAATGTTAAGTGAGTAGGTTTAAGATAATCCAAGTAATTAAAGATTCCGATTAATTTAATTGGAGATTAATAAAATTAATTAGGAATTTTATATAATAAATCTTGCTTATGGATGACTTAATGATATTGGATGACTTGGAATGTGAATATCTCTAATATTGAGTCATGATGTACGGTGATATGATATGATGGATTGAACAATAATAATGTGGAGTATCAGTTGATAATTAATTTTTCCATGTGACTATGATACCTTGTTGATTTGTATCCACTTAAACTGAAATTAGAAATGACATTGAAATCGAAGAGACCGGGGTCGGGTAATTAGTAAATACCCGAAACCACTTCGACTGGTAATCAAATTCCTATAAATTTGATATGTAAAGTTAAACAGGCTGGAATGGAATAAAGTAACATGGACATTTAACCTAAGAACTGATGTGAGTGATAAATGATTGACTATAATAAAGTAAGAACTCGTAAAAGGTACGAGTTACCCTGGTATTCACATATGTTATAGCTTGGTATTTCAAATTATATGGGTTTACTCACGCTGGTTTCCAGCCTGACCCGGGTGTTACTTTATTGTAATGCACGGGTCAGACCGAGTATTACAGATTTTCAGGTAAGGATGTTTGGGGGGCTCAGGAGACGAGCTGGATGGCAGGATCGTATGGAGTGTTTCCGCTGTGGTATATTGTAGTTTATTTGGGACAAGTTAGTTTTTAACTGTCCAGTGTTTGTGAATATGTTGTAACTCTGATGTATTAAAGTGTAATTAAACTGATACAGTTTCTTTGTATAAATGATATTATATGATATTATATTTTGATCCGCTGCGAATGTGAGATTCTGTGTTTTATTTTCTATTTCTTCTTCTATCTTTTTCTTCTTTCCCTAACTATCTGGAATTTTCGGGATCGAAAATTTTGGGTCGTTACAGTTGGTATCAGAGCTGAAGGTTAAGCGAAAACCTTGGCTCTGGTGGGGTACTCATAAGGATAGGGTCAATAGTACCCTAGAATGAGTTAAGTGTATATGTATATATATGAGAGCGTACTTGTTATTTTCATATATAAAGATTTTAAATGATTTTATAGAAGAATATATTTTGATATATATAAAGCAATATTTCTTACTAATAAATGTTAAAGTAATTGGTTGTTAAAAATTATTGGAATAAAATAAAATAATGAGAATTAAGTGGTAATAGTAATACAACCAAATTGAAATTGAATGAAGATAAATTTGAAATGAATCTAAACTGAAATTAAAATCCTGAATTTATAGAAATGTTTTCAGAATAAAGATAATAATAAATTGGTTTCCAGATATGATAATCTTGGTTATTATCATAAATGGTTGTTGTGTTTAATAATGAAATGTTGTTAATGAGTAAGCAAGATGAAATGTTTTAGGGAAGTAAAACATTTAGGCAAGTATGACTTATAAATTGGAACTGAAGATGATATAAATTATGAAGTTTTAAATCTGAACCCAGAATTTGAGAATTGTTTCAAAGTGATAAAGAAATAATAAATAATATTATTTGAATGAAAGGGCTTGATTCAAACAAGAGTTGTTTGAAAATTTAAAGGAATTTGTTTGAATTAAAAACCCAAGGTGGTTTAAATTTTAAGGATAATTTAGTGGGTAAAAGAAATAATATGTATATATGGGGAATATACATAATATCAAAAATAGTTTGAAACAAACTTTAAATGTTGAGTTTAAAAATTTGGAATGAGATGTGATACCCAAGGTGATAAGTTTTTGAACTTATAAGATTATTAATGTGAGGTTTAAAATTTGAAGTGGGAATTCAAATTTGAGTAAGTTTGACGGGATTAAATTGAATTTAACCCGGAAGAAGTTAAATCAGCTTGAATGAACCACCTGATTTGGAAATTCCAAAATGAAATTGAGGTTTAACTTGGGAAGTTAAATGGTTAATTTGAATTGGGAGTTTGTGTGATCTCAAAATGGGTTTGAGATCTGGAAATTTAGAATTGATGGATGATTTAAAATAAATTGGATGATGTCATCCTATTGTTATTAATAATCTTTAAAGTGTGAATTGGATTTGTTTAAATGAATGAGGAATGAAGTGTGGTAATATATCCATTATTGAGATAAATAGGGAAATTAAACTTTAAATTAGAATTAAGGATATGGAATTACATTGAACTGAAGATTTGAATAATTAAAATTTGTTTAAGAACTGGTTTCAAAACTGAAAATAAAATTTGGTAATAAATTGAATTTTTAAGATAAAATTTGTTTTGAACTCTTATTTGAACTTTGAAATAAGTTAAGTAAAGATAAATTAAAATGGAATACTGAGAATTGGACTCATAATTAAATTATTTAAAGATTTGGATTATTGATAAAGGTAAATTTGATTTAAGGGGTTAAATCAACATTTGGAAATTTAACTCGAATTTATATAATTCGAGATGGTTTAAAATTGAGATTTAAATTGAATTAGTTCAAACTGAATTTGATTTGAATTAATGGGAATTATGATTTAAGATGGATAAGTTTAAAATTCAAGTGGAAAATTTGAATTGGATTAATTTGAAATAAAATTGAAGATTGAATGAGTTCAAATTCAAAATGGGAATTGGGATTAATTCATATAGAAATTGAAATGATTTGAAATTGAGGTGGATTTAATTTGAAATTAGTCTAAATTAATTTGAATAAATTGGAATTGTAATTAAAGTGAATATGTTTAAAATCAAATGGAATTTGATTTGAATTTAGGGAAGAAATTGTGGATAATTCAACTTGAATTGGGACTAGATCAATTTAATGGGAAATTGATGGAAATGGAGATTGGGAAGTTGTACAGTTTGACTCTGGACTATTTTTAAAATAAATGGTTTTAATATAAATCTATTTCTCCAAACTATTTACCATACAATTTTTCTTTTTAAAACCTAAAACTATCTTAAGTTTGTTTTACAATTACTTTTGGAACTATTTAACAATTTTACAACTGATTTATAAACTGATTACTGTTTTTCAACTGTTTTATAATAATTACTATTTTTCAACTATCTTACAATTACTTAACTGTTTACAGCTATTTTTCAAACTAATAATTAGTTTTCAACTACTTATCTATTTTTTAAAAAATTTCAAGCTATTTTCTAAATATAAACTGGTCGAAGTTCAAACTGTTATTGATTAAATACCCAATTTAGATAAAAATTGAAGTGATAGTCCAAATGGAGATTAAGGAAAATGTGAATAAGTGAATAAAATCAAAGTGAATGTGAATAGAAAGGAGAAATTGATTTAGCTAATAATCAATGAAGAAAAATACGTAGGATGTACGTATATTATTTTATTCACATAAGTGGGTTGATCCAGATTCGAGCATAGAATTTCGAGATAGTATTATCGATTCGAGTGGATTTTTCGCTCGATTTTCGACGGCGAACCTGCATATGGATTTTTGATTGATTCTGGATATTCTCTATCATAGTTGTGACTATGCAAGGAGAATGACGGTTTCTGATCAAGAAACCAGATCTGAGTCTGCACTAAGAAGTCGGGTGGACAATACTAGTTCGGAAGAGAAATTGTGTGATCGAGTAAGCGATCAGATTGATATTGCGTACAGATGATATGTGGACATCGTACGAGTTTGAATGAAATTGTTATTGAATTGGAGATAAGGACTGTAATATGGTTTTTGAAATGGAAGTAAATTTTGAGAAATATACAGTAAATAAAGTGAAAATGGAATATCTTTATGATTAAAATTTACTTTATCAAAGTAAATAATTTGGCAAATGACTTTATAATTAATCTAATTTGAATATTTGATTTGGAATAAACAAAGTTATATATCATTGTTATATATGGAAAACTTCCCTAATTGAATCTATTGCCAGAAGGAAATGATTTTTGAAAGTGTTTGAAAAAAAAGAATTTTTACAAGTATGAATTGAACCAAAGATTTCCCAAGGAAATTATATATATGTATATATATAAAAAAGATTTTATGGAAATGGTTTTGAGAAAAGGTTTTTGGAACCTATGGACTTTGTAAAGGCTTTTGATTTTTGGATAAAATCAATATTGGGATTTGGAAAAGCCTAATATGAGAATTATCGATTTTGAGAATCGATTTTGTGTAAAGGCATTTATATGAGATTCATACTAGGTGTATGATTTGGAAAATACTATATGTGTATAGTATAAAGTGTTTTGAAAGTGGCTCTGGGGAAAAAGGCGCTCCCTTGAATGAACTTCTCAGGAGTGCCACTGAGTGGTACTGCCTTGAGCCTCTAAAGGGGAGGTTCTGAAGTTGATCATGTGAGGAGTCCGGACAAACTAGTTCCTGAGGATTATTTGGTAGCGAAAGTCGATGGCGCTGATGCCTACAGGGGCATTTGGGTTATGCTGTGACGATAGTGTAATTCGATGTCGCTGCAATCTACTGTGTGGACCATAGCAAAAATCGTGTGGAGGATGAGTGCCAACAGTCTACACTTGATTTTGCCGGGATGGCAGCGCAACATCGGTAGACTGCGGTCTATGGTCAAGTGGAGGAGTTTCATTCTTTTGGCAGCGAAATTCGGTGGCGCTGATGCCTACAGTTATATGGGTTTGTGCTGTGATAGCAACGTAAGGCCCAGGTATAACTGCGATCTGTAGCGGGTTCCATGGCGTAATCGAGGAGCGCGGAGACCTACAGTTATCTGTGGATTTTGCCGGGACGGCAACATAACCATCGGGTTAACTGCGACCATGGATGGGGGTGATGATTTCCAGAGCATTTTTACCAAAGATATTTCCTCTATTTTCGAAATTGTTTTCTATATTTTCAATAAAATTATTTTTCAAAGTATTTTCACTGGATGTTGTAACGGGTCTGCCAAGCGCTTATAGATTTTCAGTCGTACGCCTGATCAACGTATGACCGAATCTCTGTGAGGACAAGGATGGACTTGTCGAAACATCGAGTTATAAAAGTATTTTATAAAAAACTATTTTAGAAATATTATATAGATTTTTAAAGTAGTTTAAAGAAATGATCAAAGAAAATTTATCTGATTTTAAGCATTTTCAATAAATCTGGCTTCGTTCCTTTTCGAGGACGAAAAGATTCAAAGGGGGAAGGAATGTGATGACCCAGAATTTTAGCAATATTATTTTAATAAGTATTTAACCCATTTAAATAAAATACAAGCTTTCATTTTATAAATAAATAAGATTTTTGGGCATTTACCAGTTATATGTGTATTGTAAAGGAAATTTTGATTTGAAATTTAAAATAAAATCTTTCAAAAATATTTGAAATGGAATCTGTCTTATTCAACAAAATCAAAGGTTCTATATTATTAATATTTAATATAATACATATAAAATGTAATCTAAATAATAATGTTTAAAATAAGCAATCTTATCATTATTAAACATAAATATAGAAAACATAAGTAGAAAACATAATTATAAAAATATAAGATAAATAGAAATATAAAATATATAAATGAAAACATATGTAAGCTCCACTAATTTAAATTAAGATAAAAACACCCATATATATATATATATAACATATAGAAGTATAGAATGCAAATATATAAAAGGATGGCAACAACATATATAAGTAGACATATATCTGATGATTAAAATACCGATGTGTGTAAATATTTGTATGTAGGTTACTGGAACAATGCATATGGAAGTAATAGATATCTATACATATTTGTTTAAACATGTGTATATCTATATATATGAGGTAAAAAGGTAAACATAGCAAAGTAAAATAAGACAAAAAAAAGAAATTCTTATGCATAATTATATATATACATAAGTATATGTATAAGTATATCTATAATAGTGTATGAAGGATATAATATACATGTGTGAATAAATATAAATATGAGAAAGACATACATGAACTTGTACATTATCAGAGAAGGAAAATATGGATATGTATGTAAACTTAAGAGGAGACAAGCATTTAAAGCTTAGTACAAAAACTTTAATTAAAGTCAGGTCAACACATTTTCAAAGCAAACTAGAAAAAAAAATATGTTGCAATGCAAGAAAGAAAAATCACATATGTACATACCGTATATAAGTGGATAAGTATGACAATACAAAACAAGACAACCTCATTAAATACTATCATTTCAGCCTCCAAAGAGAGGAAAATCTCTGACCAAACAAGAGGAAAATCTTGTACCAGTAAATAGTCACTCTGTATACTTGTTCTACATATACCAATCCTATTATTCTATTTTCGTGAATCCAAACTGAGCATACCAGAGAATAAGTATGCATTAATATCTTACAAACTTAAAGTAACATCTCAACCAAACAAACAAGAGAAGAAAGGAAAAGGGAAAATCAGGCTTCAGATCAAACTCTGGGAATCAAGTTCCAGACCCAAAACTGTTCTCTGCTTTTACAAAATAGGTGAGTAAACTTTATTTTAAAAAACAGTAAATCTGATAATTATAATTGAATATCAGTAGTGGATGTTGCTGTAACATAAATTAAAGTAAAGTTCATATGGATCTAATGTGAATGCTTGTATATGTATGGTTGAGTATGTGATGATACCTGTATACATTTGCCTCTGTTCTTGTTTCAGGCTCTGGCTTGACTTTAAAATTCAAAACCTCCCAATCCAATCAAAAGTTGACTTTGATATTTGAATAAAGGTTGTTTGCTGAAGTATGTTAAAATTTTTAAAAATAGTTTCTGGTTTAAATTATATGAATGTAATCATGATGGCTCAAAATTCTACAGGAAACTTATCAAGATGAAAATTTCGAACATGCTGAATTGTCATTTCAAATATATCACATGAATCCTTATTCGAAAATAGGATTTTTAAAACTATATTGATGATTTTTAGTGTTGGGGTTAGGATGTAGTTTTTAGTTGAACAAAATTTGTTCTTTTGTCAATTTCCAGAAATCAAACAACTTTCGAATAATGGAACTTTGCACGAGGTAAGTCTGGGAATCGATGATTACAGGAAAATTGACGAAGAATTTTTTTATTGCGTAAATTTTGAAGTCGAGTTCGAATTAGGGTTCGATTAGTTGTTTTCGTCGACTAAGTTTAAGGAGCTACTGCATCGTCGTGGGGCGATCGGGGTAGACCGGACTAGGGGGAATGCAGTAGGGGGTAGTGGCGAACCTTAGGATGGAAGACTGGGATTTCTGGAGGCCGGAATCAGCCTGACAAGGTGATGCTTGGTTGTCGAGTTTTGGTCCAGGGAGCTCTGACGAGTTCGATTTTGTTCCTGTGCTCGATTGAGGATGGTGGATGGTCTGATGGCCAGAACACATCGTCGTCGACTTGTTGAGGGTGGTCATGGGTGCCGAAGTGTCGTCGGCGATGGGTGCATGTGCACCAGTTATCTGTGCACAGTGTTATTGTGGGAACGATGATATTTCTACAGGTTGGTCTTGGGGAAAAGGGTATGTGGACTCGGGTTTGTCTCGTGTTAGAGAGTGTGTTAACTTTAACAGTGTAAAATTTAAAACAGTAAAAAGAAAGGGGGTTTTAAACTCGGGAAAAAGGTTGGAGAAACTCGGGAATTTGTTGGAGTAAAACCTGGGTTTGCCTCGGGTTATAAATAAATTGTTAACAAGTTTTAAGATTAACAAAGTTAAGTTTAAAATTAATTATCTTTAAACTATTTTAAATAATAATTGATCATTAAATGTTTGATAATTAAAGTTGAAAGTATTTTAAGTTATTAAGTTAATTAAACTTAAAGCATTTAAGTTAATAGGATTCAAAGGTTAATGATTTGAGATTAATAAATTAAGTAATTGAAGATTAATTATTGGTTATTAATTAATAATTGAAGAGTAATTAACCTATGAGATAATAAAAAATGTAATTAAAGAATAATTAATCAAGGGGGATTAATTAAGATGGATGATTAAAGAATGATTGGTTAATTGGATTCTAATTAATTAATGTTAAGTGAGTAGGTTTAAGGTAATCCAAGTAATTAAAGATGCCGATTAATTTAATTGGAGATTAATTAAATTAATTAGGAATTTTATATAATAAATCTTGCTTATGGATGACTTAATGATATTGGATGACTTGGAATGTGAATATCTCTAATATTGAGTCATGATGTACGGTGATATGATATGATGGATTGAACAGTAATAATGTGGAGTATCAATTGATAATTAATTTTTCCGTGTGACTATAATACCTTGTTGATTTGTATCCACTTAAACTGAAATTAGAAATGACATTGAAATCGAAGAGACCGGGGTCGGGTAATTAGTAAATACCCGAAACCACTTCGACTGGTAATCAAATTCCTATAAATTTGATATGTAAAGTTAAACAGGCTGGAATGGAATAAAGTAACATGGACATTTAACCTAAGAACCGATGTGAGTGATAAATGATTGACTATAATAAAGTAAGAACTCGTAAGAGGTACGAGTTACCCTGGTATTCACATATGTTATAGCTTGGTATTTCAAATTATATGAGTTTACTCACGCTGGTTTCCAGCCTGACCCGGGTGTTACTTTATTGTAATGCTCGGGTCAGATCGAGTATTACAGATTTTCAGGTAAGGACGTTTGGGGAGCTCAGGATACGAGCTGGATGGTAGGATCGTATGGAGTGTTTCCGCTGTGGTATATTGTAGTTTATTTGGGACAAGTTAGTTTTTAACTGTCCAGTGTTTGTGAATATGTTGTAACTTTGATGTATTAAAGTGTAATTTAACTGATACAGTTTCTTTGTATAAATGATATTATATGATATTATATTTTGATCCGCTGCGAATGTGAGATTCTGTGTTTTATTTTCTGTTTCTTCTTCTATCATTTTCTTCTTTCCCTAACTATCTAGAATTTTTGGGATCGAAAATTTCGGGTCGTTACAAAAAGGGGTGGCTAAAATAGGTTAGGATTGTGGGGTTTCGGATGGCTCAAATTTAGAGAGAACCGGTATGAGATGAGATCCACTATTCCCTCTCTTCCATCCACTATTTAAACACCTCTAACCCTAATTGAAAATGAATGTTTTTGCTACCATTCCTACCTTCTATTACTGGCCGACTTTAATTCCTAGGAGCCCCATTATATCAAGCTCAAATCAATTCAAGATCAATTACTATCCGATAGTCAAATGTCAACGCTTCAAGGATTAGCAGTCTGCCGAATCGAAAAGCTTATAAAAGAAGAGAGTTTATCATTACAAGGTGTGCTACAAGGCATTATTTCTCAGGTATATTATTCATTATATTATAACATATAATTCCTTATTAATATTTTATTATATATATATATATCATATTGTTCGTTAGGTAAGATTCTTATATGGATTGTTGCTGTTACAATCTAGATTGGTTATATGTATGTATTCACTTAAAAAAACAATTTTTTTATACATACGTTACATATGTACAACTAAATTTTTAAATATAATAATAATATTATTATATTATAATATATATATATCTTTTGATTATATATATATATAGTTCATATTTGATTGTAATATCAATCCATGGTAATAATTAACCCTATAATTTTAAACATGTATATCTACAGCAATAACAATTTTCGAGAGCTACAAATTTTTTTATAAGTATTTTTATTATTTAATATTATTTAAATCAATGTACTATCTAAATAAATCATATAAAATAAAATATGTTTCAAAAATTACTTTTTAAGTTTTATAAAATTATTATCATAAGAAAAGCTCTTGGGTGGAAAATGGAAATAAAAAAAATCCAATTTTGCTATTTTTAAAAATTACTACAATTAACAACCAAAAAACAATTAATTAATAAATATAGATTTTGACCAAAAAAATTTATGGAAATCTTTTCAAACTTCAAAATACAATATAAGATTTTCTGGAAATTTAAAATTTGAATAAAATGTTTCAAAGTATTTTTTTATTAATATTCTATCTATTTTCATGTAAAAAATCAATTAATAAATATATTTTAAATAGTAAAATTTTATAGTGCTGCACTTATGATATGAAATTATAAAAAAATTAATTTTTATTAATATATATATATATATTTAGATACTATGAATATATTTATGTATATATATTTCTTATAAAAAAATATTATAATGTCATTATAAATATACGTATATATATATATTTGGTTCATAATTATAAAAAAATTATTAAAAATAAAAAAATAAAAAATATTATGTGTGTGTGTATTATTTTAATACATACTATAGTAATATGCATATATATATATATATATTATATTCATATATATATATATATATATATTAAATATTTTCATATTCATAAAATTATTTAAGCATAATTTAAATATACTTATATACACACACACACACAAAATTTATGTAAGTAATGAGTTTAAATATGTACATATATTTGGATAACATACAATACATGTCACATAAGCTAACTTGTCTGTTGCGATGTAAATCCCAATATCTTTATACGGGCATGTTATACGTTGCACGGGTTACATATTACACATGCACACACATACATATATGCATATAATACATATGTATATATTTATATGTATTAAAATATAAATCAAATAAAACCATATATTCATGAATTTAAATAAAATAAGAGATTTTATTTAAATAAAATTTAGAAATGTTCTAAATAAATTAGACTTCATAGGCCTAATATAGATACAATATGGGAATTTTTTTGAAAATTCACCTATAATTTCCGCTGTGGGCTAGCCTCTTTCCAACAGAAAGCACAACTATGTTTCCAAAGGAAGGATCAAAATGCCAATGGAAATCATAGCAACAAAAATCAAGCACTTATGGAAAATAACATCGATTTTGCTGCTATTGTTTCATAGACTAACATTGTTTGTGATACCAAAGATTAGTAGGTTGATACCGGTGCTACAAGGCACATATGTTTTAACAAGTCTCGATTTTCAACCTATCCTCTAATTGAAGGAGAGAATCTGTACATGGGCAATGCATCATCATCCGTTATACAAGGAAAAGGCAACGAGATCCTTACACTTACTTCTAGAAAAAGACTAACTCTCATGGATGTACTACATGCACCAAAGATCAGTAAGAACTTGGTGTCTAGTCCTATTCTAAGTAATAAGGGTTTTAAACTTGTATTTGAGTTTGATAAATTTATACTCACCAAAGGTGGAGACTTTGTAGGAAAGATCTATCACACAAATGGTCTTTTCAAACTTAATGTATGCACTAATAAAGGCTTCTTCTTACCTAATCGAGTCTATCGATTTATGGCATGAATGGTTAGGTCATATGAATTATTATTTTATAAAAATAACGACAAATTCAGGACTAATACCAAAATGTTTCCCTAATTCTAGTAATATACATAAATGTGAAGTATGCACCGAATCCAAGTTTGTGAAACAACCTATGAAGTCTACAAAAAGATCGAATGAAGTACAAGAATCAATTCATTTTGATCTTTTGACTTCAAGGCAACACCAACTCGTAGAGGAAAAAAATATTATATCACATTTATAGATGATTATAACAAATATTTTTATGTTTACTTAATACATAGTAAAGTTGAAGCCTTGGACATGTTCAAAGCATATAAGGTAGAAGTAGAGAATCAACTCGATAAGAAAATTAAGTTAATAAGATCCAACAAAGGAGGAGAATATGAATCACATGCATTTTCATGATTCTATACCTCTCATGGAATTGTTCATCAAACCACTGCGCCTTATACTCCTTAACAGAATGGAGTTGCAGAACTCAAACATAGAACACTCAAGTATGTTATTAATTCCATGCTTAGTAGTTCTGGAGTTCCATATAATCTATGAGCGATGCTTTATTTGCTGCAAATACCATCTTAAATCAAATCCCTTGTAAAAAGACAAACAAGACTCCTTATGAGTTATGGAAAGGAAAAATTCCTTTTTGTAAGAAATGGAATGTGTCGAGGTTGTTTGGCTAAGGTCAGAGTTCCTTTACCTAAGTGAATAAAATTTGAACCAAAAACTATAGACTGTTTATTTATTGGATATGCAAGTAATAACATAGGATACAGATTTTCGATTTTTAAATCAAAAATACCTGGCATTCATGTAAACACTAAACTAGAAAGTGAAGATGCTGAGTTCTTTGAAAATATTTTTCATATAAAGGGGAAAGAACTAGCATCATAAACAAAATAATATAAGATATAGAACAAGCATCTTTATCTAGGGTTCAAGAAATCGAAGAAACTAAAACTAGAAGAGCAAGTAAAAGAATGAGAATCTCTAAGGATTTTGAAACTGATTTTTTGACCTTTATTACTGAGGAAGAACATCAAACCTATAAAGATGCCATGTAAGGATATGAACCACCTTATCGGATGGAGGCTATTCAAAGTGAAATGGAACCCGTTATGCAAAATGATACATGGGAATTGGTTGCCTTACCCCTAAGGAATAAACCAATTAGACTTAGATGGATTTTTAAGAAGAAAATGAGGCCAGATGGTACCATAGAAAAATATAAGGCTCAATTAGTAACCAAAGGTTACCGTTAAAAGGAAGGACTTGATTACTTTGATACTTATTCACCAATAATCAGAATTACATCTATGAGGATTTTGATTGTAATTGCAACAGCCTATAATTTGGAAATACACCAAATGGAAGTAAAAACAACATTTTTAAATGGTGAATTAGAAGAAACTTTATATAGATCAACCCGAAGGTTTCATAGTAAAAGTTTAAGAAAAGAAGGTTTGTAAATTAGTTAAATCCTTGTATGGACTTAAACAAGCACCAAAACAATGACATAAGAAATTAGATTATACTATGTTATCACATGGATTTCAAATTAATGAATGTGGCAAGTGTGTGTATATTAAACAACTTCAACATGGATTTTTCATTGTTTGCTTGTATGTCGACGCCATGCTTATAATGGGAACAAATAGAGATTAAATCAACTCTGTAAACCAATGCTAAAATCCTTTTTTGATATGAAAGATATGGGACAAGCAAATATAATACTGGGAGTTCATATACAAAGAAACCCTGAAGTATATATTCTCACTTAAACCCATTATATAGAGAAAGTAGTAAGAAAAATTGGACATTATGACTGCAAACCTGTATGACCCCATTTTGATCCAAATTTTCATCTTATGAAAAATAAAGGTGATAACATTTCACGGTTGAAATACACATAAATTTTAGGAAGTTTGATGTACATAATGAATTATGCAAGACCCTATTTAGCCTATTCCATTAGTAGATTAAGCCGGTATTCATCTAAACGTTGAAAAGATCATTGGAATGTTTTGGTTAGAATACTTAAATATTTAAAATATACAATGAATTATGTGTTACATTACTCAAAATATCCTGTTGTTTTAGAAGGATATTGTGATGCAAATTGGATATCTAGAAACACAAAAAATAAATCCATTAGTGGATATGTATTTACCCTTGGTAGAGCATCAGTGTCTTGAAAGTCATAAATAAATCGTCGTTAGAAATGAAGCACACCTCATTTCCCTATTAGGTAACGTCATAGGTTATTTAAGACTTCTTATATAGGGAGGAGGCAGACCCAACGTCTATATACTACCTTCCACCCTGAAGTAAACCCATTGCCTAAAGGTATTCAACCAATTAATACTTTAAATCTGAGACGAACCCTTATTATATTTTCCTACACCTCTACGCGAATGTATATCCCTTCTCCATGGGCCCCATGGTTGGAGATGTCCCGTATCAGTAGTACGTATACACAACTGCTGGTAGCCTCTAGGTGAAGGGCATACTTCTGTTGTAACTCTACTGACTTCGTATCCCAACCCATTCTAACCAAACCAATAATCTCAGGCCTAAATATTGGATAGGCCCACTGTTGCACGCTCATCCTAAACGTATCATTAATGCTATATAATTTTCTACTATGAAAATTATACTTCCTCCTAAGTTTATTTACTAGTATTTAATTCACTTATTCGCTGTAAACCTATTCCTATTTTATATGCTTATTTCTTATGTCGATCACTTCCTTCTGTGTCTCATAAATGTCAATTGTCTGTAATAAATGATCATTGTTGTTTAAATTGGACAATCACTAATGATATTTATTTATTTCTTCAAATTCAACTTATTATGCCTATTTCATTTTTCAAGAAATGCCATGTTAAATTCTTTAATCAGTCTCATTAAATGCGTTTATGTCTCCATTTAATTCCTACAACTCCTTATTAACTACACATTTATCGCCCTACTAATTTTGCAATCATTATTCATAATTTTTGGAGTTACTACTTTTTTCCCATCACAACCACTTAATCCTGTGGTTTACTACACTATTAACAACTAGTCATCCTAATTAACTAATAAGAATACCGACATATATTACGTTTTATTTGTTACCCTATGTATATTTATATTTTTAAGCTGTAACATCTCGTGTTTTTACATTAATTAATTAGAATAGAAATTAATTCATAAATAATAAACAGTGAAAAATGGAATTTTTGTAAATGTTGGAATTTGGTTATGAAACTTATACCATTGGATTCGCGGTGATTTTCCGATCAATTTTCATACATAAACTTTTCAAATCGGGGCGTTTGAATTTTGGTAGTTGAAAATAATTATATATGTAATTAAGAAAATAATTTGAAATTAATCAATGATTGATTAACACCGTTAAAGTTAATGGTATCTTCACATTTAAGAAAATTAATTAAGGCATAAGATAACGTTGGTTAACGTTAATTGGAGAACAAATGGTGACAAATCACGCTGGTTAACGTTAATTGGAGAACAAATGGTGACAAATCACGCTGGTTAACGTTAATTGGAGAACAAATGGTGATAAATCAAGTAAATCAATCAACGCTCAAAAATACACTATTTTGGCTTAGTCAAGTCGACCATGACCTAGGCATGGTCGACCATGAGCGGTTGACCTGGGTCATGGAGCGGTCAACCCACCTTGTTTTGGCGGCTGCTGTAACTTAAGGTCGTGTGGCCCAGATCTAATCTATTTCCATCCAACGGTTAGCGCTAATTTGAATCTCTATAAATTAGGACCCGAGGCTTCACTTCCAACTCATTATTTTTCTAATAAGCATGAAAGCTCTTCCATTTTCCTTTCTCCTCCAAAATTTCTAAATACATAGAAATAGATCTAAATTGCACGGATACACTTTAGAGAAGAATTGAAAAGAACGTAGGATAGGAAATAGGTTCAAATCAAGTTGTTATATCAAAGGTAAACTTTTAGATCTAGTTCTAATTAATAAATCTAAATCTCTTTTCCCTAATCCAATTTCTAATGAAATATGTATAAATATTGTCTGTGGATCCGAATAGCGAGTCAAAAATGAAGAATATAGATAACAAGGTTAGAACTGGATTATGTATAGAGATTTGGAAGCGCTAATTAAAGGTGAGTGAGAATATTATATATTTTTATATAGTACTAAATTATATCATTGCAAATCTATTCCTATATGTATGAGAATTGAATTCAAATTACAATAAATTCACATGTATGAAATGTTGAAGACTGTAAACTTGCCTATAAGTTTGTATTGATAATTACAGAAGCGTAATGATTAGATTTAATTCTGTAATTGCAAATGATTTTAGTTATCAATTTTATGTCGGATTAGTTAACTGAAACATAATGAATTAGGATTTCACTTTATTTGATATTGATGGTTGAGACTGGAAAATAAAGTCAAATGGACTTTTAGGATTTTAGTGATATTTTAATTCATTGGAATGTATATTATTGTAAGTGGATTACCATATATTGTCAAGTTTAAATTTAGCAAAAGTGTAATGTTTGAAATGACAAAGAACAATATATGTCTATAAAAGTAAGAGATGTACAAAATAAAGGTTGTTACTATATTTTTTACGGTCTATTTCAATAAATAAAATGAGAACTCGTCATAATTACAAACATCGTGCTAACTACCTCTTCGTGACAAAATATGAAAATTTATTATGTAACAGTTAATTGTTAAAGTTTAGATTCCAATTTATTAAAATGTAGTAAATCCCAAAGGTGTAATATTATAATAAGAATGAAACTGAAAAGTTAATAAAGTGAAAACCAATAAAAAAGGATGTTTGGGTGATAGGCAAGAAAAAGAAGTTGAGAAATGGAATTGGTGTCTGGATTAAGTCTGAAAATCGAATGAAATGGATTAGTTTGCTTAAAACAAGTAAATTGAAAGATGTCTGGATTAAATATAATAATTAAATGAAATGGAATAGAAATCGAAGTTGAACTACTGAATGTAGTAGCAACGATACCGATGATAGAAAATGAGAAGCGGTAAATGAATTTGATATGTGAAAAGCTAAACACAGAGTAAAATGAAGACCTAGGATCAAACATAAAAGATGTAGAGGCGGTAAAGAGAATGTAACAAGAATAAACTTGAATATGAAATATGTATATTTGTAACCTCAGATATGCATTTATGACGGGTGTGAATAATTATAAATTGTCTGATACAAAAATAGAGAATAGATGACTTAAGGTCATTAGACTGGGTTGGGATGGTTGAAACATATCCAACCAATAGGACTCATGGAGAGTATACGCTAGCGTATAGATACCTTTAAGTCTGTGGGTGCTTGGAAAGGAACCTCTGTAATTGCAAGCAATGGGCGGACCTTTTACGGATGGCGAGACTATACTAGCACTGATAGTCTACTTCAAATTTGTTAGAGGATGGTATTGTCTTGATTGCACTAGGCAATCTAAATGGACGATGGGTGGGAACGGACTTATGCAACATGGCACGCAAAGGCTGGTGTGCGTACATACCAAAACAAGGGGTAGGAGTTCCATATTTAGCGAGCTTGACATCGGTCCCTTGCGGTCAACGAGAAGGACAGGGTCACACCTAACTGATCTCTTTCGCCTACCAGAGTTGATTTAGTTGAGTTATGCACTGCCATGGTTGGTTGTTAGTCTGTTTGATAGGACAAGGCTAGTTAACCCATATTACAGATTCCTTAAAAAATACAGATGGGGTGGAGGTGCGTGGGGCCGGAAATCCATGATATATGAAGCAGACAAAGGTGAAAATCCCCAAATAATACAGGACCTTATGGACTGGAGGTCGTCGGTGCGCACTATAGGATTTCCTCGAGTTATATGACGATCATGATGCAGCGAGGTGATAAATCCTTACGCGGTGCTGAGCGATAGATACTAGTGGTGATAGTATCTAGGTCCATTAGTGGACGATGGGATATATATATATATATATATATATACATGGTGCATAGGGGAACGGTTCGTACACAACGATGGAGTTGTAAGACTAATGATAAAACTAATATAACAAGAAATGGTGAACAATTGGCTTAAGCTAGTGTTATGTATCAGATGTATAATTTACCAGTCACCAGAACGTTGTTCTGACCCCCTCCTCATTACAACCCATAGGATTTAGAAGGGTAGGTACTGGTATTGTTTGGAGTGGTGGTCAGGCCAAGGCACTTGACATTTGAGGTGTCAATTCTGGGTTAGTGATTATTATGATCAAGGTTTTAAATATCGGATTTCGGTCACGTTTCGTCTCGGAATTTTTACACAAGTTATCTCGTATCGGGGAGATCTCGGACGAGATGAATACATATCGGGTGTACATCTCGGATTGACATCTCGGGTCTTATAATGCATTTCGGGAATATCTCGGATGTACTTATGTGTCTAAAATTGATGTGTCAAAAATTTATTTAACGGTTATAACTTTCTTAGTAAAAATAAAAATGGTAACATACTTGATTTACATGGAAAAAATAATAATTTTAGAAGAGTAGTAGCTTGATTAGCTTAATTGATTTGGTAATGATTGAATAATATTCTTTTATTTGAACATAATAAAGAAGTGAAACATTTCGCTATGACTCATTAAGATAAAAAGTAAAGAATATGTTCAAGAAGTTGGTAAATTATAATTGAATTGAGTAGTTTCTTTTGAATCAATATGAAAATAAAAAATATTATGGAAAAAAAAATCGGGTGAGATCTCGGATTGAGATTTTGATCCATATATCGGGTGAGATTTAAATATCTCGGACGAGATGAGTGTCGAGGGAGATATGAAGGAGATTTGATGTCTCGTCTCGTTTAAGTGTGAAAAGGGGATCTCGGAGGAGATCTCGGGCGATATATAGGAGATTTAAAACCATGATTATGATCTATTATATTTTCTTATTTCCGCTGTGAGTTATTAACATTAGTGCTTTGACATAGCTTCTCTTTTGTAGGATGCCAGACCAACGATCTGTATTTTAGTGGACTTGGATTTTTAGATTGGCCAAAATTTGTGCCCACTGGAATGCTGGTTGTTACATGACCAGTAGGCGCAGTTGTACGCGTGCGTACATATATTCCTATTTCTAACTCATTAATTCATACACTTAGGAATTCCAGAATATACACTTAAATATACATTCTGTAAAGAATATTCATTGCCAAATTTTAATATATTAGAACTATCATTTCCAAAAAAGGTTACTGTTATAACTTTCCATAAGTTACCTAAAAGTGATACATTTTGTTCCTTTTTAAATTACAAGGAATTATCTTTTTTTATTGAAATAAACAATGCAAACTACAAAGAAGAAAATCCGTACTTTACACATCTCTTTGATTTTGGTATATCCCTTATTATTCCAAATGATGCACTTTTTTACATAGTTATGGAATTAGATATGGAAATTTACATGGAGATAGATACAACTAAATTATACCCACCACGCTCCCAATAAATTAAAACATAAAAATTCACGTTCCAAGTCAAATTAGGGAAATCTAAATTAATACTAATATTTTACAACCCAGTTATCATAAACCTGGAATAAAGCCTATAATCCTTTCAACATTCTGCTTAACAAATTTAGGAACCGATTTTCAAATTTTCAGATTATGATGGAAATATCATTCCATTCTAATTATCCGTATTATAGAATATATATGCGTGATTTTAACTGAATATGTTTTTTCTATGCCTACAACTCAACAGATCTTGCACGTGCATAATAATTAAATAAAATTAAATAATATAACTTTGAATATTATATATAAATCGTATAATTTTCCACTCACCTTTCAAGTTTTTCAAATCTCTCAAATCTGAATTCAGCCCTTTAATTGACTCCTTTTCCTTTCTAATCCAAAAATATATATAACAAGGTATATAGAAACACATTAGAATTACAGATCTAAGAGGAGATTTTAATTAAGTGGAATATAAATTTATAGTTATAAATTTACCTTTTTCCACGGTATCGATTTGCTCCTTCTCTTCTTCTCTTTCATTTTCTACCCCTCTCCGACTATATATGTATAATATAATATTTTATAATTAATAGAAATAGTGGAGGAGGGAAAATGGACGAGTTTCGCTGCTTTGATCAGAAAATATAAAAAGAAAAGTGTGGGGCTGGGCCTGTATTTATAGGCACTCGAATCAGTATCCGTTAGATTTAAATTAATTAAATCCGGGCCGTTCGGCCAAGATTCAATTCTAGCCGCCGCTATCTCAACCAGTCGATCGCTTCATCTAAGAGGGTCGATCGCTAGCAGTCAATTGGCACAAGAAGGGGGTCGACCGGTGGGTCCATGTGATTTTATTATTTATTTTCCTTTAAATTCCTATTTATTATTTTCATTCTGAAAACTTCAAATGCTAATAACTTCTTCGTTTGAAGTCCGATCACAAAACTCCATATATGAAAGTTTCTCAGAAAATCACCATGGGTACAATAATGAAGTTTTGTGGTCAAATTCTGATGTTTGATCAAATTCTTTTTTTGAGCCTTAATAATTATTTATTAATTACCATTTATTCAACAGGGTATTATATTCTCCCCTCCTTAAAAGAATTTCATCCCTGAAATTCCTCATGGGTTGAATTGTGTATCATAAAGTGCAACCATTCTAAACTATCTAACGAATTAGTGTGTAACTAATTTATCAACGAAATGTATACAATTGCACAGTGTATCATAACCTATATGATATGCATACTGAATAATTCTAAATCGACGCCTTCTATATGAATGCATTCTTTCAAACAATTTCGAAAATATAATGCAAACAACTTATATATACTGGCAGTTCTATATGCATGCAAATTTTCAAAAATCCAAATCCTTTTTCAGACAACAAATTCCACATTCCTACGAATAGGAGTACGGTTCAATCAATTTTGCATCCAATCCCTACTATCCAATATCTAACACATAATTTCTAACATCCAAAATTTGGGAATCTAATTTTCCTAAATCTATACTTCTATACCAGAAAAGGAATTTAGATAGAAAATTTCACATTTCCACCCTTCTTTTAGATACATATTTCATTGTACCTTGGAATCTTCTCTTTTGCCTCCAAATCTTTTTTAACTTTTCCAAGTACAATTTGCATAAGGTGGTTTATTTTGGATTTTCGAAATGAAATTATTTTAAAAGTGAGTTTTCTTTACTATCGACATATGGAAATATAAATTCCAAAGCTAAAACAGTTTTTCCCCTTGTTATTCTCAATGTTTTGTATATTGTTTCCCTTGCTGAACAGTAAAACTCATATTCACTAACACATTGACCCTCCGTATGCTAAGCATATGGCATTTAAAAATCAAAAAAATCAAACTTGCAAAATATTTTGAAAATTATATCTTTCGAAAGTATTTAAACACGATTTTTCAAAAGCCTTTGAACACAATTTTTCAAAAGCATTCAAACACAATTTTTCAAAATTACTTGAACACAACCTTTCAAAAGCATTTCTATGTAATTTTATAAAACATTTTCCTCTCCATCCTTAAAAAAATCAAGCCACAATCTTGACGTATTCGAGACTCATCAATAAGTTAATGCATATAATTATCCCTAACATTATTCAGTTAATATTAGATTTTGAAAACCTTTCCTTTTACTTCAAAACAACAAACAACACATAAACATATTTATAAATTTTTGTTTTTAAGGCATATGGATAGTGATCCGTGATTTCAAAGCAATATTTCCTTGTCTTTCGCTTGCTAAATTTATTTTTTCCAAAATTCTAAAGCTTTTGGGATTAAAACATTCTTTTTTTAGTTGCTAATTTACTTTTCTAATTTATTTTTTAAACTTACAGTTTTAATTATGTTCATCGCTAATTAAATGTCCTTATGAGGTTTATTTATTTACACTATTTCCCAATAAATATGACGGTCAAAGCTCATCCAGAAAATCAACATAGTAATAAAAATAGGAACATATCTCATATCATATCGTATGCTTTTCAATACCCAAAGGGAGACATCCAGCGATTGCAATCTAAATAAGCTAAAAGAAATAATTGCTGAAAGCTTCCCTTCAACATTAATTTGTATTAATGATGTTGTGACCCTAACGCTCCTTACCCAATTAAAATAGAGATTTTTAGTATGTCATTCTACTATAACCCACATGCCTTAACTCACCTTCTTGGCTGCTAATAAATGCGGTCCATCCATTACTTCAATTATTACACCCGATTATGAGATAATTGTGCATTTCCACACTGCAGTGGATAAGAAATATAAACTACGCACATTTAAATTAATTAGTGGAAATTAGCCACAAGGGCCTCTTTAGCAAGTGGAATTAGTTTCTAGGACACACAACTGAAATAATTATTTTCAAGGACAAAACGTAAAATAAATAGTTTCTAGGGCCTAAAAACCTATGAAACTATGTCCTTGAAAGTAATTGGACTTCTGACTTTGTCCTTGAAAGTAATTATTCTGCTGATTTTGGCCTTGAAAGTAATTTCTTTGAATGTGTGTCCTAGAAACTAATTGGACTACAAAGTTTGTCCTTCTGGTGAAATGCCCCTTTAAATTAACTCATCGGAAAATTGGCTTGGTGGAATAACTTTCCTACCACCTATCTAGATTTATTTGACCTTGAGTCAACCAACTTCATTTATGTGTGTTTACCATCCCCCATTCTATATTATATTACTATCTTCTTTTAATCCAAATTCTGTTGATAGTATTCTCAAACTTTTTTATTTACTTCCTTTATTCTTAATCTTTCATGTGAGTATATCCTAGGACTCGCAAAATTGTACTTTTATACTATTCCTCATTCCTTTGGGGGTTCTTCTTATTCCTTATATTCAACGAGGATTCCTTGTCGCTACCCTACGAGCGTTCATAGCTATTTAATTCATAGCTTTGACCTTTACCCTATCTTACCAAGCCAGTCATCCCTATCTACTCCATATCAACAATTTATTTGGTTTTCTCTACCCTTTAAAAAAAATTAAAACATCATAGTCAGAAGTACTTAATCCAAAACTTTTGAAAATACAAACTTAGGAACTTATTCAAAAATTGCTTGGTTTAAAAAAAGAGCCATGAAAAATTTCCTATTCTAACAACTTTCCCTTTTTAAGGACTTCCTACAATAGAGATTTACTTCTTTAAAAGTATGATTTTTAACTCAAAACATGTTTTTGCGTTAGAAAACTCAATCGTTCTTACCAAACCATATTCAAAACATCTTCTATAACTTCAAACAATGAAAACCGGAGTAGACAAGGATAATTTCTATTTTATTATTTTCCTACTACTCATGCTATTTTCGCTTCTACCCTTAACGAAGATTCCAATATCATATGAGGAAACTCCTAAAAGTTATGCGTAATTATTGCACATATTTATGGAAATTATCCCTTCTTCCTATGCTTCACCTCTAATTTCCTACATCGTTCCTAACTAGATTACTAATATTATTTTAATATAAATTCCTAATGGTATTCCTATTTAAATTTTCTAATACTGCTACTATTAAAAGTTCTCCTACCTAAATTGTCCTTAAATAGCTTCTCCTCACATAGTCTTTTTCTCTTTTATTGTTTTCTTTATTGACTCATTGCAGTGCATTCGCCTACTGCTTTAGTCATTGAGCTTTTCTTCATTGAGATAAAAAGAGATATGTATAAATTTATTTCAGTTGTTATTCTCCGTATGTTTCTTATATAGAAATATTCCACCTATCTTCATTGTTGGGCATTCTTGCCCTTCTATTCTTTTTACCCCATTTCAATCAAGTACGATTTTCATTTATCCACCTCTTAGAAAGAATTTTTAAATATGAACTTCTAAATTTAAAAAAATATAAAAAATCATCAAGCCAAACATACGCTCTCTTTTCCCTTCATTTCAAAAACGAAAAACCTCTTTACCATCATTTAAATCAAAAAATTTTGCCCCAACCAATTTTAAACTTCACTAGGAATATCTTAATAGCTCCTTAATTCAAAATTTTCAAATTTTCTTCCTTTTTTAGAACAAGAACTTTTTAATGGTATGTCCTTTTATTAAAATAAATCCTTTGAAAAACCATTCAAATCGTTTCAAGGAATTTTCAAAAAAAATTCGTCAAACTCTTTCATATGGGGTAGGACTCGTATATGGACTTTAATTGTTATTTATTTCGGACTTTCCTTTCACTCATTCTTAACTCATCTTCATTAAAAACGTATTAAAAATCTGGCTATTATCTTATGGTGATTAATGCAAACCTTCTAGCGGGAACTTGCTCATTCCTTTTTTACATCTTACTTCCGGACGCTTATGACATATAGATTCTTACTTTCCATTTGGATGAAATGTTCGTTTTCAATCCGAAATCCATCGAAATCAACAGTCATAAGGCAACCAATGTCTAGTAAAGGAGTCATGTACTATCTAGCTATAGGGATCCTTCTATATGTCGCATTTATGCTCTTCTTGGTCAACGTCGTTCGGCACGGCCTACACTCCATGGGGTAATAGGGGTACGTGTATAAATTTAACTCTATTTTTTATTTCAACTCATAGTTGCCTAATCCATCTTTTTAGAATATGGTCGCCGCTACTTCTATAGTCGGAATTCGTAGAGTTTGACGAGTAATATACGTATAATTATAGGTAAAAATACAAATACGTTAACTCGACGTATCTTAATTCCTACGATCGACTAACCTAAGCTTTGATATCAAATGTAACAACCTGTACCTTAATGGGTCCGAATTTTGACTAAATCAAAACCCAAGTCCATTAAGGAATGGATTGTTGGTGTTGGTAACCTATAATAAACATAAGTATATCAAAGAGCTATCTACATAAACTCACATCGAAATGAAAAAATATAATAGAACATATATACCTATTAGGGCTACTACCATGGAATTAATACTATTCCTTGGATATCTAGTCGCCTTGTCAGTGCCAAGCATGAATGAGAAGACTTCTTCATCTATCTTTCCCTTATTGCACTAGTAGCTTGTCCCTCTAAATCTATCATGTGGGTTGTAATGAGGAGAAGGTCAGAATAACGTTTTCGCAGCTTATTCATGTAACTCCATCTATGCGTACGATATATCTAACCTTCTTCGAGGTATAACTATATATATGCTCGAGGTATAACTACATGTATGTATATGACTATATATTTAACCAAGCATTGTACTACCCAAAAGAAAACCCTGGCTACTTAATACTTATTGAATAGGGAGGAGGCAGATCTAACGACCATTTAATACCTCAACCCCAAAGCGGATCCTCCATAACGTAAGCGTTAGTCAATGACCCTTTGCTACAAAGGCCGATGGATCCTATATACAGCTTTATAATCTAATTTTCCAAATTACTAAAGCATCTCAAAGACTTATCTAAGGGTTAACTAGCCAACTTCACCAAATAAACAACTAATTAAACAATGAATTCTTTGCGTATCTCATACAAATTCTACACTAGTAGGAAGCGAAATCCGCCACCATAACCCAAGTCTTTGCTAACAACCGCTTGGGAATGCAGTGGTCTATGCTTATATACTAGCCCTACTACTAAATATCGATCTGATAACAACACCGACATAGTTTCGACCTCCCGTGGTCGTAACCTCGTCTAGACTAACCTAATGTATGTCAAGGAAAAATACTCAGCCTAGTTACTTAATTCCTCTTGTTAGAAATGAATGCTCTATTTACCTATTAGGTAACATCGTAGGTTATCTAAGACTTCTTACATAGGGAGGAGGCATACCCAATTTCCCACAGGCTATATGGTTGGAGATGTCCCACAGCAGTAGTACATATACACAAATGTTGGTAGTCTCTAGTGGAAGGGCATACTTTTGTTGTGTAACTCCACTAACCTCGCATCCCAACCCATTCTAAACCAAACCAATTATCCTAGGCCTAAATATTAGGCTAGATCCACTAATTCACACTAGTCCTAAATGTATTATTGAGGCTATATAATTTCCTACTATGAAAATTATACTGCCTCCTAAGTTTATTTACTAGTATTTAATCCACTTATTCATTGCGAATGTATTCCTATTTTATACACTTATTTCCTATATGTCTCACTTCCTTCCATGTCTCATGAATGTCAATTATCCATAATAAATGGTCATTATTATTCAAATTGGACAAGCACTAATAACAATTATTTATCCGTTCAAAGTCAACTTATTATGTCTATTTCATTTATCCATAAATGCCATATTAAATTATTTAATCAGTCTCATTAAACGCACTTATGTCCCAATTTAATTCCTATAACTCTCTATTAACTGCACATTTATTGCTCTACTAGTTTTGCAATCATTATTCATAATTTTTGGAGTTACCACTTTTTCCCATCACAACCTCCTAATCCTATGGTTTACTATACTATTAATAACTAGTTGTCATAATTATAATTAATATGAATATCAACGTATATTACGCTTTATTTGTTACCATATGTATATTTATATTTTTTATCAGTAGGTGTAGTTGTACGTCTGTGTGCATATGTATCTATTCCTATTTCTGACTCATTAATTCCTATGCTTAGGAATATCAGAATATACACTTAAATTTACATTCTGTGAATAACATTCATTTCCACATTTTAATATATTAGAGCTATCATTCCTAAAAAGGATTACCGCTATAGCTTTCCATAAATTACCTAAAAGCGAGACTTTTTAAACCATTTGAAATTACAAGGAAATATCAATCTCTCTTTTCTTTATTGAGATATACAGTGTAAACTATAGAGAAGAACATTCGTACTTTGAAAATCTTTCATTTTGGTATATACATCATTATTCCAAATGACACACTTTTTATACATTGCTGTGGAATTAGATTATTTATGGAAATTCATATGGAAATAGATACAACTAAATTGTACTCACTACGCTTCCAATAAATTGAAACATAGAGATTCACATTCCAAGTCAAATTAGGGCAATCAAAATTAATATTAACAATTCACAACCCAATTATCATAAATCTGGAATAAAGCCTACAATCGTATCAACATTCAACTTAACGAATTTAGGGACCGATTTCCAAATTTCTAGATTATGGTGTAAATATAATTCCATTCCAATTACCTAACTTATAGAACATGTAGACGAGATTTTAATTGAATACATTCTTTCTAAACCTACAACTTAACAAATCTTGCATAGGCATAATAATTAAATAAAATTCAACGGTATAAATTTCAATGTTATATATAAATCATATAATTTCTCACTCATCTTTCAAGCTTTTCAAATGTCCAAAGTCTGAATTCATCATTTTAATTGACTCCTTTTCCTTTACAGTCCAAAAATATGTATAACAAGATATGCACATACCCATTTGAATTACAGATCCGAGAAGAGATTTAAATTAAGTGGAATACAGATTTATACTTATAAAATTTACATTTTTCCATAGTATCAATTCACTCCTTCTCTTCTTCTCATTTATTTTCCGCCCTTCTCTGATTATATATGTATATATATTTTTTGAAAATGGGTTAATGTATTATATTGTGTTGGGCTTTGTGGCCCAGAGCAACAAATACAGTCTCGATATAGATATTACAAAGACAGCCATAGGACATACAGACACCATACAAACGCCACCTATCTCAAACTAAAAACTTCCATCTTTAGGGTTCAGCAGCTATGGCGGCTCCTAATTCCCTAATTGAACTCGTTCGTTCAACACCTTCATCTTCAACGTCTCCATTAGTTGTACTTCTCATGCCGTTGCAATGGTAAGCGTTTTCTTCGGTATCCTCTCAACTATTAAGCTAATATCTCTGTTGATCTGTTTCGTGAGAGCTAATACATTTTGTTGGCTGTTGTTGAAAGCCCGACTGTTCCTCTCTTTCCAGATGTACCACAGGGAGGTTGTGAGGCTAATTTTGCCAGTCTCCTGCATCAACTTTGTGAGGTTGCTCCCTTCGTTCAGGTATTCAACTTCTTCTACTAAGTTCCGAACATTGTTAGTCTGTAGACACCTCAACTTTTGTATGCCCCATATTCTTTTGCTGTATTCACATTCAAAGAATAGGTGCTCATGAGTTTCCTCTACAGTATGGCAAAAGTAGTAAGTAGTGTCATCCAAAACTCCCCATTTATGTAGTCTATCTTTAGTTGGTAATTTTTTGAGCATAGCTTTGTATAGGGTATGCGCCATTTTAGGACTATTAGATTTGCTCCAGACTACTTTAAACCAGTCAGCCAAAGGGTATTTGATTCTTGATTCCTCCCATACTTCTCGAAACCTGAACTGACTGTTAGAGTACCTCTTCCATAACCAGGTGTCCTCCATTTTTCCTGACTGAATGTTTATGCATTGAATCTCTTCTTTGTATTTTAGGCTTAACAAGTTATTGTCACAGTGCCATTCCCCATTTTCAATAATATCAGCTACCTTACAATTTGGAGTTCCATATGCTAAAAAGGTTTCCCAACCTAACCTGTCAATAAAACTTTTTGAATTCAACTAGGGATCTCTCCATAAGTCAGTGTTACTGCCATTAGCAATCTCTCTCTCTAAATAACAATAATTTGTAATTAATAGAATGTGTGAAGAAGGAAAAATGGCAGAGTCCATTGATTTGATAAGAAAAGATGAGAAGAAAAGTGAGGTGTAGGCCTGTATTGGTAGGATCTCGAATCAATCATATCCGTTGGATTTAAATTAATTAAATCAGGGTCGTTCAACTAAGATTCAACCCTAGCCGCCACCGTTCCAACAGGTCTACCGCTCCCCTATAGGTGATCCACCTTTAGCGGTCGACCGGCCCAAGGAGGGGGTCGACCGGTGGGGTCCATGCGGTTTTATTATTTATTTCCTAATAAATTCCTATTTAATTATTTTCGTTTCGAAAACTTCAAGCGCTAATAACTTCTTTATTTGAACTCCGATTGTAAAACTCCATATATGATGATTGCTTAGAAAATCGCCACGAATACAATGGTGTAAGTTTTGTGGCCAAATTATGATGTTTTCTCAAATTCCATTTTTGAGTCTTAATAATTATTTGCTAACTACTTTTTATTCTATAGGGTCTTACATTCTTCCTCTTTAAAATAATTTCTTCCCCTAAATTCCACAAGGGTTGAATCATGTAACATAATGCGAAACATTCTAAACTATCAACCAATTAGTATGCGACCAATTTTGCAGCCAAACGTGCACAAGTGCTTGATGTATTACAACATATATAATATGCATGCAGAATAATTCTAAATCGACATCTCCTATATGAATGCATTCTTTTAAAACAATTTTGAGAATACGATGCAAACAACCTATATACTAGCAGTTCTGCACGTATGCAAATTTTCAAAAATCAAAAATCCTTTTTCACACAATAAATTCCAAACTTCTATGAATAGAAGTATGGTTTAACCAATTTTGCATCCAATCCCTACCATCTAATACCTAACACACAATTTTTAACATCAAAATTTTTGAAAATCCAATTTTTCTAAATCTATGCTCCTATGGCGAAAAAGGAATTTAGATGGAAAATTTCACATTTCCACCCTTCTTTTGGATACTTAATACGTTTTACCTTAGAACCTTCTCAAACCTTTTCCAACTTTTCTAAGTACAATTTGCATAAGGAGTTTTATTTTGGATTTTCAAAATAGAATTATTTTAAAAGCGAGTTTTCCTTACTATCAATAAGGTATGGAAATAGAAATTCCAAAGCAAAAACGGCCTTTTCCCTGGTTTTTCTCTATGTTTTGTATACTGTAACCCTTGCTAAACAGTGAAACTCATATTCGCTAACACATTGACCTTTCCTGCGCTAAGAATGTAGCATTTGAAAATTAGAAAATAAAACTTTCAAAATAAATTTAAAATTAAATCTTTCAAAATCATTCAAACACGATTTTCCCAAAGCATTTAACCACAATTTTACTAAAGCATTTGAACGTAATGTTTTAAAAGTATTTGAACACAACCTTTCAAAAGTATTTTAATGCAATTTTTCAAAACATTTTCTTCTCCATCCTTAAAACAAATCAAGCCACATCTTGACATAATCGGGACTCAATCAATGAGCTAATGCATATGAATGTCCCTAACATTGTGCAGTTAATCTTAGATTAGGAAAACCTTTCCTTTTTCTTCAAAACAACAAACAACACATAAACATATTTATAAATTTTAGCTTTTAGGGCATAGGGACGATGACTCATGATTTTGCAACAATCTTTCCCTATCCTTTGCTTAGAAAATTTATTTTTCCAAAAATTCTAAAGTTTTTGTAATTAAAGCATTCTTTATTTCAAGTTGCTAATTTTCTTTCCTAATTTATTTTTTAAACTTCCAACTTTAATTACGTTCATCTTTAGTTAAGTGTCCTTATGGGATTTCCTTATATACCCTACTTCCTAATATATATGGCGGTCAAAGCTCATCCAAAAAATCAACATAGTAATATAAATAGAAACATATCTCATATATATTATTCACAGCTTATCTATGTAATTCTATCTACGTGTACGCTATATCTAACCTTCTCTGAGGTATAATTATATACATATGCTTATATATATAAGCATTGTACTACCCAAAAGAAAACCCCGACCACTTAATACTTCTTGAATAGGGAGGAGGCAGACCTAACGGCCATTTAATACCTCAACCCCGAAGTGGCTCTCCATAATGTAATCACTAGTCAATTGGCCCTTAGCTAAAAAGGCCTATGACTCCTAGATATGGCCTTATAATCAAATTTTCCATATTACTAACACACCACAAAGACTTATCTAAGGGTTAACTAGCTCACATCCACCAAACAAACAACCAATTAAACAATGAGGCCTTTGCGTATCCCATATGGATTCTACACTAGTAGGAAGCGAAACTTGTTAGGGTATAACCAAAGTATTTATTAATGACTGCTCAGAACAGATAGTGGTCAAAACATATATGCCAACCCTACTTCAAAATACCGGTCCAATAACAACATTAATATAACACGCCGACCTCCTATAGCCAAAATCTCGTGTAGACTAAACTAATATAAGTCAAGGAAAAATACCCATCATAGTTACTTAATACATCTTGTTAGAAATGAAGCAGATCACATTTCCTTATTAGGTACCATCGTAGGTTATTTAAGTATTTTTCTTATATAGGGAGGAGGCTGACTCAACGGTCCTTTAATACCTTTCATCCTGAAGTAAACCCCTTGACATCCCTAACGGTACTGAGTCATTTAATACTTTAAATCCGAGGTGAACCCTTGGTATATTTTTCCACACCTATACACAAATGTATATCCCTTCCCCACGGCTCCTATAGGTAGAGATGTCCCACATCAGTAGTACGTATATACTACTGCTGGTAGCCTCTAAGTGAGGGGCATACTTTTGTTGTGTAACTCTAATGACCTCGCATCCCAACCTATTCTAAACCAAACCAATTATACAAGGCCGAAATATTAGGCTAGGCCCACTAAATCTCGCTCATCCTAAACGTATTAGTGGGGCTATATAATTTCCTACTTTGAAAATTATACTGCCTCCTAAGTTTATTTATTAGTATTTAACTCAGTTATTCGCTACCAACCTATTCCTATTTTATACGCTTATTTCCTATATTCCTCACTTCCTTCTACATCCCATAAACGTCAATTGTCCGTAATAAAGATCATTATTATTCAAATTGGAAAATCACCAGTGACATTTTATTTATTCGTTCAAATTCAACTTATTATGCCTATTTCGTTTTCCTTTGAATGTCATATTAAGTTCTTTAATCAGTCACATTAAATGCATTTATGTTCCCGTTTAATTCTGGTAACTCCTTATTAACTGTACATTTATTGCTCTACTAATTTTGCAATCATTATTCATAATTTTTTGAGTTAGTACATTTTTTCCATCTCAAACCTCTTGATCCTATGGTTTACTATGCTATTAATAACTAGTTGTCCTAATATAACTAATATGAATACCGACGTATATTACGCTTTATTTGTTACCTTATGTATATTTATATTTTTAATCGGTAGGCGCAGTTGTTTGTGTGTGTGTGTGTATTTATAACCAATTAATTCTTACGCTTAGAAATTTTAGAATATACACATAAATATAAATTTTGTGAAGAACATTCATTTCCATATTTTAATATATTATAGCCATCCTTAACAAAAAAGATTATCGTTATAACTTTCCATAAATTACCTAAAAGAGAGACTTTGCTCTGTTTGAAATTAGAAGGAATTATATTTTTTTCTTTTATTGAAATATACAGTGCAAACTACGGAGAAGAACATCCGTACTTTACACATTTCTTTCATTTTTGGTAAATTCCTTATTATTCCAAACGACACACTTTTTATACATAGTTGTGGAATTAGATTATTTACGGAATTTTACACAAAAATAGATACAAAATAATTGTACCCATAATGCTTTAATAAATTAAAATACAAAAGCTTACATTCCAAGTCAAACTAGGGCAAACTAAATTAATACTATAATTTACAACCCAATTATCATAAATCTGGAATAAAATCTACAATCCTATCAACATTCTACTTAACAAATTTAGGGACTGATTTCAAAATTTCTAGATTATGGTGTAAATACCATTCCATTCAAATTACCTAACTTACAGAATATGTATGCGAGATTTTAATTGAATATGTAGCCTACAACTCAACCAATCTTGCATAGACATGATAATTAAATAAATTTCAAAGATATAAATTTCAATTTTATAAATATGTCATATATTTCCCACTAACCTTTCAAGCTTTTCAAATCTCCTAAATTTTAATTCATCCATTTAATTGACTCCTTTCCTTTCTAATACAAAAATATGTATACCAAGTTATATATATACATACATACACACACATCCTGTAGAATTACAGATATGAGAAGAGATTTGAATTAACTGGAATATTGATTTATAATTATAAAACTTACTTTTTCTGTAGTATCGATCTGCTCCTTCTCTTCTTCTCTTTTATTTTCTACTCCTCTATTATACATATATAATATAATATTTTTAAAATTACTAAAAATAGTGAAGCAGGAAAAAATGTCATAGCTCCGCTGTTTTGATCAAAAAGTACAAGAAGAAAAGTAAAGAACTAGGCCTATATTTATAGGCTCTCGAATCAATAGTATCCATTAGATTTAAATTAATTAAATTCAAACCGTTCGGCCAAGGTTTAATCCTAGTCGCCACTGTCTCAACTGGTCGATTGCTCTGTTTTAGGGGGTCGATCGCTAGTGGTCGACTGGCCCAAGGAGGGGGTCACCTAGTAGGGTACATGTGATCTTATTATTTATTTCTTTTAAATTCGTATTTAATTTTTTTCGTTTTGAAAATTTCAAACGCTAATGACTTCTTCGTTTGGACTCCGATCGCAAAACTCCATATATGAAAGTCGCTTAGAAAATTGCCACGAACACAATGATATAAGTTTCATTGCCAAATTATGACATGTGCTCAAATTTCATTTTTGAGCCTTAATAATTATTTATTATACCATTTATTCTACGTGGTGTTACATTACTTGGCGGAAACCTAACCTAGCTAACTGGAGACCTCATGGTCTAGGTTTAATAGGAAAACTAATTAGGGAGTCTCAAGTGGCGAAAAACACACAAACATGCTCATTCCCATTGTTTGCAACTAAATTGGTCACAAACACTCAAGAATAGATTTTTTTAGAGAAGTAAATGAAGAAAAATTAAATTAAACCAAGGAAATGATTAAGCTAATAACATATAAAAAGCAATAATCAGAGACATAGAGATTTATAGTGGTTCGGCATTGTATGCCTAAGACAACTTTGAAGATTATCTTTTATTAATCACTTATAAATCTGATTACAGCAGTAGGAAATAGAAAACACTTGACTACAATAGAGTCTAGAGTAATAAGTAGCGTAAAGATCCCCAGAATGACGCATCATGCCAGTATTTATAGGTGAAGTTGACCACCAATCTCTCTGAAACTTCGGCTGAAGGACCTTCTAATCCATATGGGCCCACTAGAGGGATCGCTAGACCCAACTCTCTATAAGGAGGGATTGGTACCGATCCTTTCCTTGGTCAATTTTTGGGCAGCGATCCCTATGGTGGCTTCTCCATGCTAAAATATGTTTAGCCTCCAATTTTCTTGTCATTTGGACCATTGGAACTCGAGTTATTGCTCAATCTTTGATTAGATATGATTTGTGTACTACTTGCTGCCGAACCCTCTACATGGGTGTATGCCGACCCCTCCCATTCTGTCATTTTGATATGCGATCCCTAGGGTAAGTTTCTTAGGGTCCATATACATTGCTCTCCAAATTTCATAGAGATTTGACTTGTAGATCTCGTGATATTGATCATTGTATGCAAGAATGCACTTGAACCTTAATGGATGTCGACCCCTCTTAAGTGAAGCCTGCTGATCCCTCTCAATTAAGTGTGTCGATCCCCCCTAATGAGCCAATATATGCGAGATCCTTCCATTTGTTGAGCCATATTCCATGCTTTGAGCATCCTACATTGTACATCCATCAAATCCATCAATTCTAACTTAATATGATCATTTGTACTTGACTTCTGGGTCCTACAATCATCACTCTGGAGTTGTCAGCCTTGATGGCAATCGAACCTAACTCGTGCAATCAGCTTGATGTAACCGGGCTAGAATGCCGGGTAACACTTGCCCCCCAAAGTATGCCTTGTGATCAACATGACGTGTTTTGAATAGTTGAGAATGAGATCCATCTAGCTTTCTGAACAGTTGCTATTCCTTTATCGAATCGTTTTTCCAAGGTATCAATTTCCTCATTGATTGCCATGAAACTTGGTCGATTTCCAATAACATAAATCCAGCACTATATCCCATCGACATATTAATCCGGTTCTGTGAGACTAATAAGCTTCTTTTATCTGGTCCAGCCTCGAACTAGAAGGCTTCAGGTTTTAACTTCAATTTCTATCGATGTCAAAGGTTGAACTCTTGGGTCATATATGTGCATGCTCATACACATGTTTTTGTTGTTGGCTCCTGGACGTGTTCGAACATTCACGGGTCGTTGCCAATTTTCATAGCATTTTATACGTACATGCTTCCAATAAGTTCTATCCCTATATTTATTCGCATACATACCTATAACCGATCCCCATCATTCATTCTTTCAATTTCTTCCCTTTTTTTCTTCTTTTTTTTGATTTTTTATTAAAGCTTTTGTAGGGATCGACATATATGTACGTCGACCCCTATTTTGGGTTTGGCAACATCTGCTGTGAAAGAGGGATCTATGGAATATGTGGAAGTAAAGGGATCAGTGGGATTTGGTCGAAGAGAGAGATTGGTAGTGAGGCTTTGGGAAAAGGGATCAGTATATACATAGGGATCGGTATGAAATTAAGGGTCGGCATGAACATAGGGATCGACATAAAAAACTTTTTTAAACTTACAATCTAGTCCAACCTTTCTTGCTCAGACAATCATCAATAATTCACCTTAGGGAACTTGGATATACGATGGTGATGAACAATAAAACTTGCATACTCACTATTAAACTTGAAATTGAACAATCAACTCCATGGAACTTTCAACATATACTAAAAACTTGCATATGGACTTGAACGACAAACTTCACACTTTGACATGTCGATAGTCGATCCTAAAGTTTTCACAACCGATCAATCTTCTCGCCAGTTGTGATGGTCAGCGGTGACGGCCATTATGGTCGAAATCCAAAGTTTCATCATTCAACTTTATTTTCTGATTTTAAGCCGTTTATTTCTGCTATACACTTCACTGCACTAGCTTACACTTAACAAGGGGGAATATGTAAACTTTTCTAACCTCGATTATCTATTGAGTATAGCTAATATGGACTCCAGATGCTCAAAACATTTAGTTGCTATGTCTTCCGAACTGGCCATGCAACATATCAATCTTGAAGCAAAATCGAGCTCTGCGACTATATTCGGCAGGCTCTCTCCTAGTCGTCAAGCAGAATAGGTGGATGTTTCTGGCTCGACGGTCAACCTTTTCTCAGATGTTTCGGTCCTCTCGATGGAGGATATAAGTCATGCTCCCAATGTAGTAGAGGGTGCCATTCTTCTAGATAACGCGATAGATTCTCAAGCCTCCCGAATCTGTGCGGCTACTCTTCGTAGGCTGTGTTCCATACATGGAATTCCATTTGTAGACGTCCTGGTTCCTTCAATAAACAACAGGCCTCATTTGCCCCCGAAGGGGTACACATCATGTAATAAATTTATGTGGTGGGACAAATATGTATCGCTCTTCAATTCGTTTATTCGAGAGATGTTGAGATGTCCTAGAATAGCTCCCACTCAACTCCATCCAAACAGTTACACCTTCCTACATAGAACCTTTCTACTATTCATAAGCGTTCTATTTCGTTCGCCAACTCCCAAGGACATAAAATTCATTTACAACTTTAAACGACGGTAAGGAAGTCCTTCTTACATTTTTCTTGAACCCTCGCCTAACTGCCAAGTCTTAATAGGCGCTTGGAATAAACTCTCTCTGTTCAAGCATGAATGGTTCTATATTCGATGTCCACCTGGCTTCGCAAGGCGATGGCTGGAAGGACGTTAGTGTTACTTCCATTTTATTCTTAAGTCTGTTAACCCAAGTCATATTTCTGAATCTATTAACATCCGAGATTCCTACAGATGTCCGCCCACGCCCTGAAGGCATTAGTTTTTCAAGAGCGATCGCCACTATTCGCGCTACTCCTATCGAAGACAACGACATCAAACTTCATGTAACCGATGAGTTACTATCCTTATTCGGGCTGTTGGAAGAGGGTCGTAGCATTGGTCTCCCCGAAAGTGTAGCATTTCCGAGAAACGTCATAGAGCAGGAAAAGGATGCCATCGACCCTATCGTGCCCCCGGCCGAACAGACTCGGGATGATATTGAAGAGGTGAGATTAGGGATTCCCAGGCCAATAAACCCAGTGACACTAATGCGGGCCCAAGCTAGGCGCCTATGGTTGAACCGCCATAATGCGTGCAATCCCAAACACCAACCAAGAGAAAGAATACACTGGCATATAAACTTCGTAGAAGAAAAACTGCCGCAAATCCAGAATTCTTCATCACTTCTATTGAAGAAGAATCATCTTCCCAACACTTGGAAAGTTCACTGAAGAGATTTTCAAATCTTCAAATTCCCGATGATATTATGACCTATGATTTTCCAAATATCAATATCGAAGGGCTCAATTCTCCTACTAGGAGCGGTGAAGGCATTCATCCTACTAATAAAGGAGAGAGAACATCCATGAGCAAGGCTACATCCACCGGTCTATTAAGGGGGACACTAGGACACTCACGACCACATGCACTTCACTACACGCTCTTCATTAATCCTTTGCACAATAGTTACTCACATGTTCTCATTCGGCCTTTGTAGGTGCATTGACTCAGTCCTAGGCCTTCGACCGCTTAAGAGGTTCTTCGACATATCATCGATGTAGCCACGCCTCAGAGTCTGGTAGGCGTAGGGAAAAAGATGATGAATGGAAAAAAAGCTATCATTCAAGGGAATCCTTCTCTTCCAAGTGCAAGTCCCAATCTCGGACATCTCGCCAGGGAGATCGACCTAATTTTCCTGTTTATAGCGGAGACCAGCCTCCCTTCCGCGGCCCTCAAATTACCGCATCACATGACCAACACTCTGGTTCTTCAAGCTCTAATAAATCTCGCAACCATAGATTGAGCAAGCATTCAATTGCCGCTTCCGATCCATCCTCGTCGGCCATTGCTTCTGACAATTCTACAACGGAGAAATTGACTGAGCTTAAGGCTACTTTTATGAAAATCTGTTTTGATGGGCTTAAATTCCTTCCCATGGTACATATGATCACATGGCATGCCAAAGCAAGTTCTCCCGCGTGTGTTAATGACATGTTCGTGCAACATGAATCATTTCAACACTTGGCGGAAAAAATCTCTAAAGTGTCAATCGAGCGACAATATGAAATAGATCATCTCAAGCTAGAGGCGATACATGATAAAGACATAATCAAACACCAAGATGTCAAACTGTCGGAATTGACAACAAAACTTTTCGAGGTGGAGAAAAGTGCGAAGGAAACATCGGAGGTGATGAGCCATTTAGAAGCTTTCCATAAGAAAGAACTCGATGCTGCCCTTAATCGCAGTAGGACACTCGTAAAAGGAAAAGGATTCCTTACAAAAGGAAAAGGATTTCTTGGCCCGCTGCATCGATAAACTTGAGAAGCTTCTCAAGAAAGAAAGGGAAGAGAAGATTGAGGCTCAGGAAAAATCGCAAAGGTACTGCGAAGAGGCTGTTGAAGCTAGGAGCCTGAAAATTAAACTTGATGAGCAGTTTTCCAAGATAGAAGCTCTTAAAGAGGAGGCACGAGAGGAAGGACGCAAGGAGATGGTGGCAGAAATTGAAGCCCGAGTAGAAGATGCTAAGGAGTCCGGTCGGAATGAAATAAAGGACTTGTTTGATCCATTGATAGTCGAATACAACGCCAAAGTCCTCCTCCACCGCGACTTGAGTTTTCTTGGTGAGGGTTACCTCGAATCACTTTTCGGAGCCTGGGAGCATATCATTGAGAAAAAAAGAGGGAGTTGGGCGGAGCTGAGTTTGATGAAGAAAAATTAGTGCAGGAGATCCTCCGCGAAAACGAACCCTTAGATCTTGCCACTGCGAGACTCTGGTATTTTGATGTTTCAACACCTTGTAATAAAGGAAAACATATTGTCGGATCCTCGAGGGCCGATCCTAAGAGCCCTTCTTCTTTCCAAGCGGCTGGAGCATCGGTTTCCTTTGGCCCGGAACATGAATTGAGATATGATCCAGATAAGCCCGACAATCAATCCAAAGTGTTGTCACCTATTTTGGAAGGAGGTACTCCAGCAACCACCGAGTGCCAGCCGGATATGGGTATTGCATTTTACTCTCTAATTTATAAGAGGTTTTGTTCTTCGTGCCTAATGGTATTAGGCCTATCTCCCTGTTTTAACAAATTTGCGGGTCTGCCGGGTCCTTGTAACATCCCCCTATTTGGAGGCCCAAAACTAAATGCTATAGATGCTGTAGTCATCTATAGTTATTAAACCTCGGCGACTAAATATGGTGACATTAGATACATTGATACATAGAAACACAAGAATATGGAAACATTTTATACAACAAAAAATTCCATATTTCATTTCAAAATATTCCAAATTGATTACATAATCCCAATTCGCAGACCACATTCAGATAACATATAATTATTACAAAATATGCCAATAGTGACATATGAAGATGCCCCCTTGGTAGATCAGAGTATATAGACATGCAAGAAAACAATTTGCCTTTACAAACAAAAAACACAGCGGAAATAAAAGGACTCTAATAACAAACTTTCCTACTGCATGTCCTCAAAAGCTTTATTCGTCTAAAAGAACACTTGGAAACCTTAACTCTCAACCTACTCAAAATCAATTGAGTACCCGAGGTTTAAGCGGAAAACAAAAACTTCAAGTTAGACATAAAACATGGTATGAATAATAATTTACCATCTCAAACCATTTAGATATCTAGTGAGACCATGCCGCTTAACGGAATGGGTTTTCCCCTCACTAGTATCCTAAAACATTTACAAAACCATATACTGTGCTCCTGCATCCACAATGGTTAAAACATAGTATTTCAAAACATTATGATGATATACAAAACAAATAAATCAATTCTAGATTACCCATCCCCATTCCTTCTGACTATCTATCTCAATCATAGTTTCTGGGGTTACTATTAACCCATTAAATGTGTATGGACTATCTGTCCAATTACTTAGTTTTTATGGGATCACTAAGAACCTATTGGTAACTCCAATATCTTATTTATTATCCAAGTTTTCATGGGCTAACTAGGAACCTATTGACTGACTGTCAATATCTTAATCCGGATATAGTTTTCATGGGCAGCTACAAACCTACTGGCCCCTGCCAGTATCGAATCATAGTTTTCATGGGCTGACTATGAACCTATTGGCCCTACCAATATCATACAGTTTTCATGGTCTTATGGTAAACCTATTGGCCCCTGCCAATATCTTTAATTAAAATTTTAACGTCTATTAAGTTATATTCACTATTGGGTCAACCTACTGGTTATTATGCTCTTTCCCCAAAATACAGTTATGGGTTAATAACAATGTGAATAATATTTCCAAATTTTTTATTTATGCCATGGTTTTCCTTTAAAAATGAGAATGTGTTATTTGTTTTGAAACTTTAAAACATCACTTTCGAACCCACTGGATAGCCTCCTTCGAAAGCATAGAAAACCTCTTTTCAAAACTCTAAGTAGGTACCTTTCATAACCAATGATACCTTTCATTGGTATCAAGAAAGCATTCTTTAAAACATAGCTTCGAAACAAATAAAGTACCCTTTTGAAAGCATTGGGCTACTTTTTAAAAACATCATTTGGGTCAAAATGGTTATAACGAAAGTATCTCTTTTGAAACCAACTAAAATTTAATTTGGGGAAAAGTTGATGGTGTCGGAACGATTTAGTCGAAAGTAAAGACCTTTAAAGATTAAAACTTCGAAAGACAGAGTCAAAACCCCCTTTCGACTCCATCACCTTCGAAACCCTCAACCCCTTTCTAAAGCAATTAGGAAGCGACTTAACTTTGGTAAAAACAAGGATAACCTTTCGAAGGCATTAATGACTTCAAGGCTTCGGAAGGAAAATAGCGGCTAGGTTTCGACTAGGTCATAACCAACCCTTTCGAAAGCTCTTATTTAAAGGAAAAAGTCCCCTTCGAAAGCTATTTATAAAGTCCCTTTTGAAAGCATGGCTTTCGAATATGTTGAAAGCTTTAAGTAAAACAAGGCAAGAATTTAACTTTAGAAAACAAACTAAGGTTTCGACTCCATAGGGTATCAAATCAGTCAGAAGCCCTTCAAAAACTAGGCAGGCATTTATCTTTTTTTTTTAAAATGAACCTTGGTTTCGACTCTAACGAAAGCATAGCTTTCGACAGCCTACCTTCCGCTACTTACCAATTCACTTCGTACCAATTTATTGATACCATGTGCCTTGGTTCCGACTATGTGGGTTTCGACAGAGATGGTTTCGACTAAGATGGCGCGGAGGTAAAGGAGTTGAAATGTGCCTCCGAAATAGGCGGAACCACCTTTTTCTTGAAATGCTGTTTTATAGCTAAACATGTCAATTGCTTTGTAACAAACTTGCTAGTTGTAATCCTTTGATTGATTACTTTAAAACTTTTCAAATATACAATTAGTAATTGCCGCATTAATTTAGATCCAAATCAAAGAAACATAACGTTTTAAGCCCTTCCATATAATAAAACCAACATTTACAGAAAAGTCCCTCTTTAACAAAGCATCTCAGTCACTAACTATACTAGTAGGAACTCCATGCTATCTAACTATGTTCTTCAGGAACAACTTAGCTAAAACTGGTGTCGTTCTGGTTGATTAACTGGAATGAAATGGGCATTCTTGGTCAATCTGTTCACTATAACCCATATACATTCATTACCTCTATTTTACCTTGGCAACCCATCTATAAAATCCATAGATATCGAATCCTATTTCCACAATGGAATCTCTAAAGACTGAAGCAACCCACTAGGCTTCTGATGTTCAGCTTCCACTTGTTGACAGTTTGCACACTGCCTAATCCATAAGCCAACATCCCTCTTCATGCCTTCCCAATATAAGCTCTTCATATCCTGATACATCTTGGTTCCTCCAGGATGAATCGTAAACTTGGACCGATGACATTCTACAAGAACATCTTTCCTCAAGTCCTCCACATTCGGAACACACAATCGTCCCTTCTTTCTCAACCATCCTCTCCGCTCAAGGCTAAAATCCTTTAGATCATCGATCTCAGTTCCAACCTCAAGCCTTCTAATTTTCTCAGCCAACACTGGATCCTCCTTCTGCTTAGAAGCAATTTTCTCAATCAATACCGGTCGAACTTCTAAACAAGACAACCTGGCGGTACTCTGACTAGAACCAGCAGTCGATCTTAACTGCACATTGCCACTAACTAAGGCTTCTAAATCCTTCCACTTCGCCAATATAGCTAACACCACATTCTGATGTTTCCTACTAAGATCATCAGCCACTTTATTACCTTTTCCTAGTGTATATTCTATACCAAAATCATATGCAGCCAAAAACTCCAGCCACCTCTGCTGTCTCATATTCAACTCCTTTTGAGAGAATAAATGTCGTAAAGACTTATGATCAGTATACAACTCAAATCTCTCCCCTAAGAGATAACGTCTCCAAATCTTCAATGCGAAGATCATGGATGCCAACTCTAAATCATGAGTAGGATATCTAACTTCATGCGGTCTCAGCTGCCTAGATGCGTAGGCAATGACTTTACCATTCTGCATCAACACCGCTCCTAATCCAGTTCCACATGCATCAGTATACACCACCAATCCTTGGTTTCTATCTGGAACTACTAACACAAGTGCATTAGTCAAAAAATGTTTTAACTTAAGGAATGCCTCCTCACATTTGTCAGACCAAACAAATCTCACTTCCTTCCTGGTTAGCTTAGTTAAGGGTATTGCTATCCGCGATAAATCCTTAATGAATCTCCGGTAGTAGCCAGCAAGTCCAAGAAAATTCCTGATCTCAGTCACCATCTCTGGTCTCTTCCAATTATTCACGGCTTCGATCTTATCTAGATCGACAGACAATCCTTTCTCTAAAACCATATGACCAAGAAATTTTACCTCTTTATTCCAGAAATGACACTTGGTAACCTTCGCTTTTAGCTGATTCTATCTCAGCATCTCAAGCACCACTCTAAGATGAACTTCATGCTCTCTCTCATCCTTAGAGTATACTAGAATGTCATCTATAAACACTAGTACAAACCTATCCAAGTACTCTCAGAAAACTCAGTTCATCAAATCTATGAAGAAAGCAGGTGCATTCGTCAATCCAAATGGCATAACCAACCACTCATATGAACCGTATCTAGTTCGAAATTCTGTCAAAGGAATACTGTCCTCTGCCACTATTAACTGATGAAACCCGGTCGCTAAACCCAACTGGGAAAACACTCTAGCTCCATTCAACTGACTGAACAAATCATATATTCTTGGAAAAGGATACTTATTCTTAATTGTCCTTTCGTTTAACTTGCGATAGTCAATGCACGTCCTTAACGACCTATCTGGTTTCTTTACGAACACCAAGGCCACTCCCCAAGGCGCTTGGTCTAATAAAACTCCTTCCTTCTAAATTCAGTAGCTGCACCTTCAATTCCTTCACCTCAGTTGGTGTCATCCTACTAGGTGGTCTACTTACAGGTTCAGCTCATGGCACAAGATCTATTCTAAACTCAACAGCTCTTTTCGAGGGTAGTCTAGTGACTGGCTCAAAGACATCTGCAAACTCTCTTGCTACCCGAACTTGCCTTAACTCATTTCCTACCTCCATAGCATTAAGCATAACACTAACACTCCGGTCAGTATTCTCTACTGAGAATATCACTCGGTTATGACTATCAGGGTGTCTCAGTGATATTTCTCTGTCCTGGCAAAATATTATAACCTCATACCTACTCAACCAATCCATACCCAAAATGATCTTGAAATCTACGAAATCAATAACATACAAACTGCATGCAAATTTATGATCCAACAAATCAAGTTTTTAACTGGTCACATCTTAATCCTAGAGTTGCATACCCTCCTATTGGATTCGCAACCCTTAAGGAAGTAACTATAGGTGGGTGGGTTCTATGCATAATCTATCAACCAAACACTGGGATATAAATGAATGTGATGCACCGGTATCAAAAAGTACTTTAACTGGAATACTTTGAATCAAAAGCATACCTTCCATCACAGCCTTTCCTTTATCAGTTGCGGTAGGCCTACTTGGTCCTATAGAAAAAACTTTTCCTTTTTCCTCCCTAACTGGCTCTAGATACTGATTCTTGTAATGACTAACTTGATTATAGTTGAAGCATTTCACATTCTTCTTATTTGCAGCTTTCTTCCCATTTCCTGACCGACATTCATTAGCAAAGTGACCCTTCTTGTCACACTTATAACAAACTATCTCAGCCTTTGACTTCTTAGCAGTATCTCCCTTCTGGGCTACCTTCTTTTTAAAGAACTTGCTCTTCTTCCCTTGAGAACCCTGAGTTTCCACTGACTTCTCTTTGGCTAAATCAGCAAGCAACACCTCATGGCGAATGGCCATCTCTACCACTATATTACAAGGATCACGGACATGTGTCATGGTCATTCTAGCAAGCTCGGGCCTTAATCCCCGAATGAACTTCTCATTCCTTTTGATGTCAGTATCTATAATAGCATATCCATATCGAGACAGCTCTTCAAACTTAGTAGCATACTCGACTACTGACATCTCTCCTTACACTAGATCCATAAACTTCCTCATCAGCTCAGACTTGGCAAACTTAGATACAAACTTCTGCTCAAATCTTGATTTAAAATCAGCCCAAGTTAACTACTCTTCCGGAACTCCGGCAATGACACTATTCTACCAATGTAGTGCTAACCCCTGCAATTGTCTAGAGGCCAACCTCCTCTTTTGTCCATCATTCAGACCCAAATCAGTAAATATACGCTCATAATGCAACAGCCAGTTCTGAACCTCTATGGCACTCTCCGTTCCCAAGAATGGTTTCCCACCCAAACTGGTGTAATCTCTAATCAGCAAAGCAATATTCCTAACTGGAGCCATAGGATTAGCTCCTCTTATATTCCCAACAACTCTAGCAGCAGCTCATGCTTGCATCAAACCAGCAAAGAATTGATACATTGCCCCCATGTCTACTGGTGGATTTCCAGCACTCACATTGGCATCAGCATTTTAATTTTAATTACTAGCATTAGCACGTCGACCCGGATTCCTCCTAGTAGTGGGTCAAGCATTTCTGTTAGTTGTGGTGCTTCCTCCACCGAGATTTCCTCTTCCGTTTCCTACTTCCATATCTCATGTCTCATAAATCTACATACGAGCCTTAGTAAGATATAGAAGAACGGTCTAAGAGAGCGGGGAATGCGTACTTATATATAGAACTATATATAGAAAATACAAGTACGTTACCATAGCGTTAACCCAAAACCCCAATCTTATTATCTGATTCATTGGATTATGATTGGAAAATCTTTTAGGTTTAAGTTTCTTTTAAATTTTCATAAACCTATGCTCTGGTACCAATTTGTAACATCCCCCTACTTGGAGGTCCAAAACTAATGGCTACAGATGCTGCAGTCATCTATAGTTATTAATCCTCGGCGACCAAATACGGTGACATTAGATACATTGATACATAGAAACACAAACATATGGAAAAAATTTAAACAGCAAACAAATTCCACATTTCATTTCAAAATATTCTAAATTGATTACATAATCCCAATTCGTAGACCACATTCAGATAACATATAATTATTACAAAATACTACCAAGATCGACATATGAAGATGCCCCCTTGGTAGATCAGAGTATATAGACAAGCAAGAAAACTATTTACCTTTACAAACAAAACACACAGTCGAAATAAAAGGACTCTAATAACAAGCTTGCCTCCTGCACGTCCTCAGAAACTTTAAAGAACACCTGGAAACCTTAACTCTCAACCTACTCAAAATTAATTGAGTACCCGAGAGTTTAAGGGGAAAACAAAAACTTAGAGTCAGATATAAAGCCTGGTATGAATAATAATTTACCATCTCAAACCATTTAGATATCTAGTAAGACCACACCGCTTAGCGGAATGAGTTTTCCCCTCACTAGTATCCTAAAACATTTACAAAACCATATACCGTGCTCCTGCATCCACAATGGTTAAAACGTAGCATTTCAAAACATTATGATTATATGCAAAACAAATAAATCAATTCTGGATTACCCATCCCCATTCATTCTAACTATCTGTCTCAATCATAGTTTCTAGGGTTACTATTAACCTGTTAAATGTTTATGGACTATCTGTGCAATTACTTAGTTTTTATGGGATCACTAAGAATCTATTGGTAACTCTAATATCTTATTTCTTATCTTAGTTTTTGTGGGCTAACTAGAAACCTATTGATCGATTGTCAATATCTTAATTCAGATATAGTTTTCATGGGCTAACTACAAACCTACTGGCCCCTTCCAGTATCGAATCATAGTTTCCATGGGCTAACTATGAACCTATTGTCTCCTACCAATATCATATAGTTTTCATGGGCATACTGTAAACCTATTGGCCCTTACCAATATCTTTAATTAAAATTTTAACGTCTGTTAAGTTATATTCACTATTGGGTCAACCTAACTGGTTATTCTGCCCTTTACCCAAAATACAGTTATGGCTTAATAACAATGTGGACAATATTTCCAAAATCTTTATTTATGCCATGGTTTTCCTTTAAAAATGAGAATGGGTTATTTATTTTGAAACTTTAAAACATCACTTTCGAACCCACTGGATGGCCTCCTTCGAAAGCATAGAAAACCTCTTTTCAAAACTTTAAGTAGGTACCTTTCGAAACCAATGATACCTTTCAATGTTATCAATAAAGCATTCTCTAAAACATGGTTTCGAAACAAAAAAGTACCCTTTCGAAAGCATTGGGCTACTTTTTAAAAACATCATTTGGGTCAAAATGGTTATATACGAAAGTATCTCTTTCGAAACCAACCAAAATTTAATTTGGGGAAAAGTTGATGGTGTCGGAACAATCTAGTCGAAAGCAAAGACTTTTAAAAATTAAAACTTCAAAGGATAGAGTCGAAACCCCCTTTTGACTCCTTCACCTTCGAAACCCTCAACCCCTTTCGAAAGCAATTAGGAAGCGACTTAACTTAGGTAAAAACAAGGATAACCTTTCGAAGGCATTGATGACTTCAAGGCTTCGGAAGGAAAATAGCGGCTAGGTTTCGACTAGGTAGGAACCAACCCTTTCGAAAGCTCTTATTTAAAGGAAAAAGTTCCCTTTCGAAAGCTATTTACAAAGTCCCTTTCGAAAGCATGGCTTTCGACTATGTTGAAAGCTTTAAGTAAAACAAGGTAGGAATTTAACTTTAGAAAACAAACTAAGGTTTCGACACCATAGGGCATCGGCTCAATCAGAAGCCCTTCAAAAACTAGCCTGGCTTTTATCTTTTCTAAAAAATTGAACCTTGGTTTCGACTTTGACGAAAGCATAGCTTTCGACACCCTACCTTCCGCTACTAACCAGTTCACTTCGTACCAATTCAATTGATACCATGTGCCTTGGTTCCGACTATGTGGGTTTCGACAGAGATGGTTTCGACTAAGATGGCGCGGAGGTAAAGGAGTCGAAAGGTGCCTCCGAAATAGGCGGAACCACCTTTTTTCTGCTGATTTATAGCTAAACATGACAATTGCTTTATAACTAACCTGCCAGTTGTAATCCCTGGATTGGTTACTCTAAAACTTTTCAAATACTTTACAATTAGTAACTGCCGCATTAATTTAGATCCAAATCAAAGAAACATAATGTTTTAAGTCCTTCCATATAATAAAACCAACATTTACAGAAATGCACCTCTTTAACCATAATTTATTTTCCCAAATCAATCAACTGGAAAAAATCCCCAAAAATCATAGAAAATCAATTTTTTATCATGTAATCAAACATATTATAATTTCAGACCCAATTTCTTCCTAAAATACTCGAAATAGATTTTAAACCCAATTATATCATATTTTCTTTTAGAAATTCATAACATATTTTCTATATCTTAGAAAATTCTAAAAATCAAAACCCATCTCCAAAATTATGTGTTATTCAACATAAATTTTTCCATTGCAATCGAAAATCATAAACCCTTGGTTTTCCTTTAAAACCGAGCAAAATCATATGTGTATGAATTAAAATAATTCGATCATAACATGATTGAAGCATATCATCATCCATATCATTATTAAAAACGAATTTAAACTTAAATCCGAAAACACATAATCATAAAATAAAATAGAGATGGTATAAAATTATTATTCACCTTAAACATGATAAGGAATTTGAGATTTATTGTTGATTAATCCTCCATAGCTTCTGATCCTTGGCTTTAGATTGAAATTCCTCTTTTCCTCCTTGTTAATGGCCGACTATCTTAGGGTTTTTGCGTTTTGATTTTGATTTGAGAAAAATGAACGTGATTGGACAATAGTGAGAAATGTATAGCCATGTAAAATAAAGAGGCTATTTTTACTAATATGCCCCTATGTGAACTAATTATCCTTTAAACCAATTAAAGCCCATTAAATTATTATTATTAAGCACGACCCATGTTATAATTTATTCAAGTCTCAATCCCCTTATCATCATTATTCTATTTAATTTATCTAACTAAATTTCCTGAATAAGGTTATCAAAAATTAGGGATGTTACAGTCCCGGTCAAACTCCTAAAAGCTATGCTGCTATGGAGTAACAAGAGAAACTAACATAGATTCTGGCGATTATTGGTGTACAGAGGCCCGATGCTCAAGTCATCAGAGTTCTTGACGATGATAAGGCTGAAAATCCGCTCCTGGTGGATGAGTCTGATGTTGTTGTGATTACCGGCGCCTCCAAACAAACTGATGAGATTAGCTTGAAAGAGCATATCGAGAAGGAGGAGTTGCTGAAGAAAAAGGCCAAAGCTGAGCCTGTCGAGGCAGACATCAACGATCCTCACCTTGTGCCACTACAAGTTATTCAACCTGGCAGGTCGATTCCCTTTGAACTCCCTCCTACCATTATAAGCTCTCCTTCATAAAGTGGCAAAGGATCCCAGAAGAGAAACATCGGAGGCACAAGTGGCACCACTTCCGAAAAATCCAAAAAGGAGAGGAGGTAGAAGAAATAGCCGTCACTTCGGCTTGGTGTGTACATAGTTTGCACAACTGTTTGTTCGCCGTTTCTTTAATTAGTTGTGGTTGTACGGGTATGATTCCCAGTTTTTTGAAATAACCTGTACCGCAATCTTGAAACCTAACATGTGAATTAAAGTTTTGTTTTCTGTTGAGCTTTCGTGTGAATGCTATTTTGTATCAAATGCTAGGCTCGAGCCTTAGTGTTACACCGTCAAATTCAGCGATTTTTGAGTAACTATACTCCTTCCCCCAGTCTTAGATTGGCGGGGTTAGACGTTGGATGGTCGAACTCCATCCTTAGCGAGTTTATACTTCTCCTATCTATTTCAAGCCGAAGTTCACAGAATAGTGAATGGTTGAACCTCATTCAAATATCTGTTTATGCTCATATCCGCACTTTGGGGATAAGAGTTAGTTGATGGGTGGTCGAATCACACCCAATTTGTGTTTATACTCAAGTCCGCACTTTGTAGACTTAGAGTTATTTTGTGGGTGGTCGATACACACTCGATTTTCATTTATACACTGATCCGCACTCTGGGGACTTAGAGTTATTTCGTGGGTGGTCGATTCACACCCGATATATGTTTATATCCGGTCCGCACTCTAGAGACTTAGAGTTATTTCACGGGTGGTCGATTCACACCCGATTAACGTTTATACTCCGGTCCGCACTCTGGGAACTTAGATTTATTTCGAAGAGTAGTTGGATCTTACTTTCCTTAATTGATTATTTGCGTCCCAGGGTCTGGGGTTTGATTTAGCGAGCAAGCGATCGGTCGTGTCATGGTCGCTCTTATTTTATTTCAGTTCCACAGTTTTGGAAGGATTTATTCGATCATCAAATGGTTGAGCCACATTTATTCCTTATTGTGTATCCCTTCCGTTGGATTATGAATGGGAGTGGACCAAGCTCATCTTGTTTAGTCCCATTGGGAATTAGCATGATTGATTAACTCCAAACTTCGGGAGCCTGTTCGTACATATCGACATCAATCAATTTCATCATGTAACTAATACATAATGATAAACATAAATATAAAGGAATTCCAAAACTTTATTCATTAAATGGAAGGAATAACATAAACTATCTTATTACACATCTGGAAAATCAAATGCTAAAGCAAATAAAACTGAAATGAAAAAGAAATAAACTAAGTGAAATAGCGTCGTAGATGCTTGCTATTCCACGCCATTGGAAGTGTGATGCCATTGACAGTCGCTAGCTTGAAAGTTCCCTCTCCAAGCCTCTGTTTAATGACATATGGTCTTGTCCAAATTGGATTCATGTCAAATGGGGTAGGAAAACCCCGCTTCAGGATGAGATCACCAATCTCAAAGGTTCTAGGTCGGAGTTTAATGTTGTAATATCGAGCGACTCGACGTCGATGTGCAGCTGCCCTCAGATCGGCTTCCTTTTGCTTCTCATCTATAAAATCGAGAGAGTCCAAGAGGAGGTTTTTATTTGTTTTGGGATCATAGTAAGTCACTCGATGAGAAGGAACTTTGAGTTTAACAGGAATGACGACTTCAGAACCATAAGCAAGGGCGAATGGAGTATGACCAGTCGCGGACTTGTAGGTGGTCCTGTAAGCCCATGATGCTGTAGGGAGTTCATCCACCCACTTGCCTCTAGCCTTCTCCAAATGCTTTTTCAGAATGGACTTTATGATTTTGTTTACAACTTCAACCTGTCCATTTGCCTGAGGGTGAGCGACTGCAGCAAATCTCTTTTCAATACGATATCTCCGATAGAAGTCTTTGAATTCAACACTATCGAATTGAGTCCCATTATCTGTTACAATAGCTCGCAGAAGACCGAAACAACATATGATGTTTCAGACCATAAAGTTGATTACTTTATTGGTTGTGATTGTGGCTAAAGGTTCAGCTTCGGCCCATTTGGTGAAGTAATCAACTATGATGATAGCGTATTTTGCGCCACCTTTAGAGATCAGTAAAGAACTGATAATGTCTATACCCACATGGAAAACAGCCAATGATCGACAATTTGCATGATTTCAGTCGGCTGGCTCTAAGAACTTTTGCATATATCTGGCACTTATCACATCATCTTACATAGTCGGCGGCGTCTTGATTGATAGTTGGCCAATAATACCCGTAACGGAGTATTTTCTTTGCTAGAATTTGCCCCTAGTGTGGTCGCCACATTCCCCTCCATGGACTTATTTTAGGACACGTTTTATCTCACCATGAGCGACACACTGGAGTAGGGGAATGGAGAAACCTTTTATCTCTACTACTAATAATAATAATTCTTTGAACTATTTTCAACCGTGTCTTTTGGGAATTCCTAAAATACCCTCATATCCTTTCGCATTTCACATTTTTCATTTCGGGCCAGTAAATAGCCCATCATCCCCAACTTAAACATCACTATCATCATCATTGCTAATCCATTATCGACCCCGATCATTCACCAAACACTTCGCTAACTGCTAATTGATTAGCCACCCGTTGCTTCAGGATCAAATTTTGACCATGATTTAGGTGTATTCTAATACTATGGACTGATTTCTAAAACAAGCAAGCATCACCACAACTTAAATTTTAACTGACGACGTCGAGAAAATCAGATGCAGATTCGGAGCATCGCGGCTTCGATTTTGGGGACTTCGACATTTTTTGTGATAGTTAGCAGTTTTCTCAGCACATAAATTTTGACTTGAGGAGATTTCAGGTAGTATTCTATTTTTGCTTTTGTATCTGTGATTTCAATTTACCTATTGCTTCTCGAATTTAATTTAAGTATTTCATTTAATGGAATTCTGGTGACAATTGCAATAGAGGATGATTTGTTTATAGCTTGAATGGTATTTATCATATGTTCAAGCCTAAGTTTGCTCCACTGCCTTAACTGGAGTTGAAGTGCTTCCCTACTTCTAAAGTGTTTGATTAAATGTCAACAAGAGTTGGTGGTAAATTAATTATATTGGAGTTGATGGATGGTGTTGGTACAATACCACTTTGTGATTTACTTTATTATGATCTAATTGTTCCAATGACTATTGCATTCTGAGACAGATGTCATACAATTTCAATATATTTCTACCTTCAATTTCAATACACTTTTATGTTTGGTTCACAATCATTAAGTGTGTGTGTGTAGAACATCTCAGTCTTGGACATTTTAATCATCATTACATGTTGAATTTTATTGTTGAAAGACAGTGATAGGAAATGGAATTTGCACTGGTTGTCAATGCTAGAAAGAACAGTTAGTATAATGAGTAGTAGTATATGCACATTTCGACATCCACTTGAACTTTCATGTTTAACAATGTAACTGTGTAAATTAGCAATGATCTAACTAATAGGAGGTTGTTCAACGATCTAGCTTTTTGAACAAGAAGTGAATTTTTTGGAGGATATAGTGGTTTACAAACAAGTTAATGTTTTGTGGGATAGTTTTTTCAAGGTTTAAATAATTGAAAGAAGAGGAACAAGGATGGGTTATTTTGAAATGTGGAGTGAATGTGTGCATACATCAGTCTGTATGGTTTTCTGCTTGCAAGTTTAGCTTTAATTTAAGCAGTTTTAAATAGGAAAGGAACACTTATTGAAACATGAATACAGTATTCTTTAAGAAATTCTAAAGACAAATGGTGATCAAGATCCATTGAGTGTGAAAAGTTGATAATGTACAAATGATCCAACAGAATTAACAATTGATTAGGAGATATGTAGTAGGATATTTTATAGCAAAGAGAATAGAAATAGTTCCAAAAAAAGAAAAAAAAACAACTTACCTCATAATAAAGAATGTTATATTCACAAAGATCTCCATTCACCAATTTACATTTCTGATGTAATGTCCATATTGTTGTAATGATCTATAACATTAAAATAATTTTATTATTGATTTTGGATAATGTTAAACTTCTGCAACATAATCCTTAGTAAATTCCAAACTACCGGCAGTAAACTATACTATTAGAATATTGATGATTGACACACTAAAATACATTTTAACCGCAGTAAGTGAAAATTCTATTCGCAGTTGGTACCAAAGAAGGAATATATTCCTATAACTTAAGAATATCAGACTCAAACAGCTAGAGCAGAAGGCGAATATTGTTCCAAGAGTTAAGTATCAGAAAAGGTTTAGTTAAAAGAGCATATGAAGTGATAATAGCAAAAAAGAAAACATTACTGTGTTGAGTGGAGAGAATGGCTTAGTTATCAAGCTTATGGAGACTATTAAAGCACCTATTTATTTATTATATAGAGAAATAATAATTAGTAACACTAAATTATAAATTTCTTTTATGTCATAATAATTTGGCTTTATAAGACAACCTATAACCGAACATGGAAATAACCTCTAACTGACATTCGTGCAATTTGTCGTTGGACATAACAGCTTCTTTAAGGCAGGGTGCAACCCATCATAATTTACCTGCATCAAATTAACGTCCGAAAAATATTATAGGCACTACTAATAAAAAGTTACTACCTATTGTATGTGTTAGAGAGGTCCAGAAACTAATGTGCGATTGTGAGCCATGCTTAGATTGTAGGTTTTTATAGGAAACCATGATAATGATAAAAATGATAACTTAATAATAAATGCCAATAAGATACCTATCAAAAGAAATTTTAAAGTCTTGATCCCATGTTCATGTGGGTTGTGCTCAATAATTATTTTCCCAATAAGGCAACTCTATAATTTTAAGCTTGCAGCGACTGTTGGGTTTCATATCTTCTATATTATAAAAGCATGGCACAAACATAGTAAAAAATAACGTTGAAGGTTTCTACAAAAGTTTCACAAATACAAATTAAGGAATAACATATTTCTCCAGTGTCGGCGAATTCCATAACCAGAACATGTAGCCTGAAGGCGTTGGCAACCTTATTTTAGAAGCCTTGACCCTAAGAAAAAACGTTAATATAGCTATTGAGACGATAAATGAGCATGGGATACACAATACATTGATGAAATAATAATTTTACAACTAATTAAATTAAGGTATAAAGGGGAGAAAGTATGCCTTTATTTTCAGGCATAAGTATTCTTGATGCTTACATTTCAAGAGAGATATTGATGTGATTGATCTTTTTGACGATTCTTATCAAATGATCTTTCAGATAGTAGATATTTTGTGGTAGCAATCACTCATACAAGGTTGTTGTAGGGTTCATTTATTTGTCTAATTTCTGATAGACATTGGAGTAATTACCAACTGCATATGTTGAGACACGGATTTGGATAGAAGGACACATGTAGTTGTTTAGAGAACTAGCATGAAACCTAAGAGTTATCTACATGTTATTCACTGTTTCCATTTTGTATTACTATTATCAGTAAAGATACTAATTATCTGATAGAGTGTTCTATTTAAGTTATAACTGATTGTAGTTGAGATATACGACTTTATGCATGATTAGGGATGCACTATGTAGCTGGGCAGTTTGAGATTTATTTCTGTTGTGACATGATATACATTATTTTCATATTGATTATCATAGTAACTTTTCCACATAAGAGCACCAACACTCAAACAAAGATGCACAATGTATTCTCTCAATGCAATCCCTCATAGCTCACGCGTTCAAACAAAGGAGAATAGCACCTACACATAATCATCAAAACCAAAAATACTAAGGTAATGCTAATAGAGCATTAATTACAAAAGAAGGGCAAAGCTAAATTAGACACCAACTCCCAAACTTGCATAACAAGGGAGTACACCCGAAGACCAACCAAGTACATCAATAATTCAGTTTTGATGTGAAAATGCAATTTTTTTCTCTCTTCACTTTTGTTGTCCTCTTCTTTTCTTTTCTTTTTATATTGGAAGCCACCTTACAAATTTCAAAATATGAACATGGTCCTATATTAGAATCACCTTTCAATTTATAAATTTTAAAGTTTTTAAAAAGCCATAGTGGAAATCATGTTCATTGATTTCTCGATGTTAATAGAATTATGAAGTGATAATGTATTTAGATACATTTTTGCTCACAACCCACATTAGCTAAAAGAGTATATGCATGTAAAAGTACAAGTACCATTTCCATTTCCATTGGTGTAAAATAAACCAAAACAAAAGAAATGAATTATAAAACTATGAATGCTTTCAAGTTATTGGCTCTATGAATGTTCTTCAATTATCTCGGTCGGTTCTCCAGGTTCGGTTTATGCTGCCAATGGTTCTATCAAATCTACTTCCACATGTGCAACTATAAATGCATGTAGGTTGTGATTAAATATAGGCCCATCTGGGCGTGTATATATACTCGTATACATAATTCCTTCTTGCATGACATATCGCGAAGCCTTACGGAGGACCTATAGCTTTTCATTTTTTTGATCTGGTAGGACTCCATGTAGCAAATAGTCTTTGATCGAAGTCATCCATGATTCCCTCTCAGGTTCTACTTCCAGTGTCCGGTCAATTTCTACCAAGTTTATACTTAGGATGTTTAATACTTCGACTGGAACCAAGCCTATCTGCTGTGCATCACCGATGTTGGCAAACTTCATCAATGAATCAGCCTTTCTATTTCGATCTCATGGAATATGTGAAATGTCACAGTACTCAAATTCTGCCAATAACTCATGGACTTGGGTAAGGCATGGGGCAAGCTGTCTCTTAGCTTGGTAATCTCCCCTGACTTGGTACACTACCAACTACGAATCAGAAAAGATTTCAAGAGTTTTATTCTGAGTTCTCTAGCGAGTTTAAGTCCAACAATTAGAGCTTCATACTCAGCTTCATTGTTTATCGCTGGAAAATCAAGGTTTTAAGCATAACAGATTGACCGACCTTCGAGAGTTACAAGAAAAATTCCAGCTCCAGAACAATGATCATTAGACGCTCCATAAGTACACAATTTCCACCGTATGGTAGGGATTTCACTGCCTTTCGAAGAATCATCCTACATAGTAAACTATGCTATAAAATCTGCCAGTGCCTGACCATGGATAGCCCTCTAAGGGAGATAAGTAAATATCGAATTGGCTGAGCTCGATATTCCACTTGAGTAACCTTCTAGATGTCTCAGGTCGCTGTAGGACCTGTTGTAACGGCTGGTCGGTGGAAACATTGATTGGGTATGCCTGTAAGTATGGACGAAGCTTTCATGATGCAATCAGTAAGCGGTATGCTAGTTTCTCTATTCAGATAGTTCCTTTCAGCTCTCGTTAATCATTTTTTGATGTAATATACTGGCCTTTGGGTCTGATCCTCCTCGCGAAGCATTGCGGCACTTATAGCATGTGCCGATATGGCCAAATAAATGTACAAATATTCATGATCCACCAGCTTCGACAAGACGAGGGGTCTCTCTAAATGATTCGCCAAAGCTTGAAACGCGTCTTTACAATCCTATGTCCACTCGAAGCTTCTTTTCCCTTTCCTAATCAAATCAAAGAAAGGAATGTATTTGTCAGTAGCTCTGGAGATAAATCGGTTTAAGATAGCAACTTTTCTATTCAGACTCTGCACTTGTTTAATAGTCCTTGGCACTTGGATATCGTGGATGGCCTGAATCTTCTCGGGATTAGCTTATATTCCATGTGCATTAACAATAAAGTCCAAAAATTTCCCTGATGCAACACCAAAAGGACACTTCAAAAGGTTAATTTTCATCTTGTAATGTCAGAGGATGTCAAACATTTCTGCCAAGTTTATAATGTGGTCGCTTAATCATCGTGACTTCTTGAGCATATCATCCACATACACTTCCATCATTTTTCCAATCTGATCTTTAAACATCCTGTTGACTAAGCACTGATAAATAGCTCCTGCATTCTTTAATCCAAACGGCATTACCACATAGCAGTATGATCCAACATCGGTAATGAAACTGGTGTGCTCATGATTAGAAATATGCATCAGGATTTGGTTATATCCCGAGTATGCATCCATGAAAGATAGCAATTTGTGTCCCGCGATTGAATCCACTAGCTGGTCGATCCTCAGAAGAGGAACACTGTCTTTTGGACACGCCTTATTTAAATCTAAATAATCAATGCATGTTTACCACTTCCCATTCTCTTTTTCCACAAGTACAGGATTAGATACCCATTTAGGGTAGAGGACGTCGTGGATAAACCCATTGACTTTTATTCTATCCACCTCCTCTTTGAGAGCGGCAGATCTCTCTGGGTCCATGCCACATATTTTTTGCTTCATCGGGACATGCCTTGGGTCGATATTCAATGCATGGCTCGCAATGGTAGGCGAGATTCCACACATGTCAGAGTAAATCCAAGCGAACACGTCTAGATTCACTTGGAGAAAACCAGCAAGTTTTTTCATCATCGGGAGGCTGAGCTATGAACCAATCTTTAGGACCCGTGATGGGTTGTCATGGCTGACTGTGATATCAATTGTCAACTCAACTGGTGCAGCCTTGGTCTCTTTGGGCTCCTCTTCATCATCTCTCGGGTCTACATCTCTATAGAACCAACTATGGCATCCGAGCCAAGGCTCAGGCACTAGTTGTCAATCTCGCTTGGATGTGGACAGTTTTGTCCACACCCTTACCTTTTTCTTTGCGCTAAGCAACCCTCAACTCAGCTACATAACAAGCACGTCCAGTCGCCTGATCGCCACGAACAACCCTAACACCGTTGTCTGTCGAAAACTTTGAAGTCAAACACCATGGGGCAAGAGTTGCCCGAAATTCAGCTAGGGCAGGTCGACCCAGAAAAACGTTGTATGGAGAGTCAACATCCAAAACAACAAATGGCAAGATCCGCACTCTTCTTCGTTCACCTTCTCCCAACTCTACAGGTAATTCCACATAACCTACAACTTTAGTTGCAATGCCATTAAAACCGTGTATACGAGCTTTAGATGGTTTTAATTTTTTTGCTTCCATCCTCATCTGATCATAAGCTTTTTTGAAAATTATATTTACTGAACTTCCACAATCAACAATATCCTCCTCACCAAGCGGGGCTAATCATGGCCAAAATGACCATTGGGTCGATTATCGGAGCCTTTACCTTATCTATATCTCTGTTCCTAAACACAATATCATCCGCCATCGTACGTTGTTGTTTTGCCAAAGCTCCATCTTCCTTATTCGAATGACATTCAAAATCCACATGCCTAATCACGCTATCATAGCGCTCCATCTCTTGCCAACTCTTATCTGTTGGGTGTGGTTCTCCGACTATCGTATTTATCACTAGTCTTCCACCAGTCCACGCAGGCTCCTCAGCCCGACACGGCCCTTGTCCTTGGTTAAGGCCATATGTCCCCAGCCCGCCGTCCTGTGGGGCTTTCACAAACTGTTGTAGTTTCCTTTCTCGAATCAGCTATACTGTAACATCCTAGAGATGTCTGCATTCATTTGTATTATGCTTATAGCACTCGTGAAACTAATAATATTTTCTAGTCTGTTTCTGCTTCTTGTTGATTCTTTCAGAGGTAGCTTCCTATACTGCATGGCATTGCAAGTAAGCAGATATATATTCTCCAACGACGTATTCAATGGCGTGTAAGTATAATACATCGGAGTCCTAAGCTTCCCTCGTCCAGAATCCCTTTTTCATCCACGGTTCCTATCTCCGTCTCCCTTTTGTTGATTTGGTTTATTCTGGACATTCACTTGGACTTTTCCAGAACTATCATTAGACTATTTTATTACAATATTACTCTGTACTCCCTCTCCACTTGGTCCTACAACATTCTTTTTTCTGGAGGACCTGGCTTCCTCTTTTCTCAAATACCGAGCTGCCTTTGCGTAAAAGCGCTCCAACGTTGCGGGCGGCTTATCGGTTAACCAATCGCCAAAGTTAGACTCTGGACCAATCCCTCTCGTCATGGCCATGAGTATTGCGTGGTCATTCGGATTATTGATCTTTAAATAATCTTTCAAAGACTCTCCTAGAGCCTGAATCGCGTTAGGAAGGGACATCACATCTTTGGGACAAGTCACGTGCATCCGGAACTGCTCCACAAACTTAGTTGCCAAATCATCAAATCTTGAAATTGATCGTGGAGGTAATCTTGTGAACCACATCGTTACTATTCCAGAGAGAGTTATGGGAAAATATCTACACTTGGTTGCATCATTTGCTCGCGTGGAATCCATCAGCCATTCATATCTCATGATGTGCTGCCTGGGGTTGGTTTTTCCTTCATAAGCAGGCATCGAAGGCATGTTGAAATTCCTTGGATACTGTGCATGTAATAAATACACTATCAGTGAATGGGGTATGACTTCTTGAGATTCCCCAATCATCATTAGTTAAGCCTTGGCTCTCTCTCACCAACTGTCTGACCATTGCCAATAAGTCCGGTATTTGGATGGTTGGTGCCAAGCGGTGGTCGCGCTCCACCTCACGCGAATGGTTTGGTCGATGTCTGTGGGCCGTTTCATGATTTCTTGGTTCACCATCTTCCCAATGAGTATCTTTATATTCACTTCATTGTCATTCTGGGTAAGAGCTTGGCCAATAGTCAATTGAACTCCAGCATTCAAACCAACCGTAGCAGCCATAAGGCTTGGATGAATTCCCCCTTTTGGTGTATGGATCGGTACCGATCCCTATGGAGGGGTCGGCACCGATCGATCCTGGAAGACCACGATGGTCTGCTAGTTGATGCCCCAAAGTTCTACGCGATATTCGTCTGTTCTGCGATGCATATGCCTGTGATATTCATCTAATAAGCTAGAACTCTCTGATGCTGAGTAAGGAGTGGGGTCCCTCCTAGCTTTCCCCCGCTGCTGTTGGTTGATTTGGTTCATCAAGTTGATATTGATATAAATTTGTTGATTGCTTGTGTCTCCTTGCTGAATGCTAGCAGTCTCATTTCCTTCCACGTTTAGAGAAGTAGATCTAGTATGTCTCACCATTATTAATAGCCTTGCTTAGATTTCTACAAATATGAGTAGTATTAACAACTTATTGAAGATAACTGTAGATCTTCTTTGGGGGATTTATCCAATCCAGTAGCGACAAAGGTATCCTAGCAAGCTGTGAATAAAGTTTCTCAGTGAAAGCACCAAAATGTTTGCAACTAAATTGGTCACAAACACCCAAGAATAGATTTTTCTAGAGAAGTAAGTGAAGAAAAATTAAATTAAGTTAAGGAAATGATTAAGCTAATAACAGATAAAAAAACAATAATCAAAGACACAGAGATTTATAGTGGTTCGGCGTTGTATGCCTACGTCCACTTTGAAGATTATCCTTTATTAATCACTTATAAATCTGATTATAGCAGTAGGTAATAGCAAATACTTGACTGCAATAAAGTCTAGAGTAATAAGTAGCATAAAGATCCTCAGAATGACCCATTAGGCCAGTATTTTTAGGTGAAAATAACCATCAATCTCTCTGAAACATCGGCTGAAGGACCTTTTGATCCACATGGGCCCACTAGAGGGATCGCTAGGCCCAATTCCCAATGAAGAGGGATTAGTACCGATCCCTTCATTGGTTTATTTTTGGGCAGCGATCCCTATGGTGGCTTCTCCATTCTAAAATATGTTCAACCTTCAATTTTCTTGTCATTTTGACCATTGGAACTCGAGTTATTGCTCAATCTTTGATTAGATATGACTTGTGTAATGCTTGCTGCTGAACCCTCTTCAGGGGTGTATGCCAACCCCTCCCATTCTATCATTTTGATATGCGATCCCTATGGTAGGTTCCCTAGGGTCCATATACCATACTCTCCAAATTTCATAGGGATTTGACTTGTAGATCTCGTGATATTGATCATTATATGCAAGAATGCACTTGAACCTTGATGGATGTAGACCTCTCTTCAGTAAAGCCTGTCGATCCCTCTCAACTAAGTACATCGATCCCTCTTGATGAGTCAATCTACGCCGAATCCTTCCATTCGTTGAGCTATATTCCATGCTTTGAGCATCCTACATTGTACATCCATCAAATCCATTCAATTCTAACTTTATATGATCATTTGTACTTGACTTTTGGGTCCTACAATCATCACTCTGGAGTTGTCGACCTTGATGGAAATCGAATCTAACTCATGCAATCAGCTTGATATAGCCGGGATAGAATGTTGGGTAACACCCATGATGATTGAAGTGTGTTTCCTACAAGAAGATTAAGGTGAATTATTATTCTTAATTATACTAAATATTACTATAAGAGAAATATGATAGGATATTATTACTTAGTATTACGTATATTGAGAGTGATGTGGGGGTCACATCTATGAGGGTTATATGGTTACATTCCCTAAAGCTCTCATGAAGACAGGATCTGTTCAAGACCAAAATGAACATAATCGAATGAACTGAAATGTGTTTGATTTGGTATGTGTGACACTTGTTTAGGTTTACAACGAAAATTAAACGGTTCAAGATTTTATATCACTACTTTGCAAAGTAAATCCAATAAGTGCTCACCATGGAAGGTCTAAGTCCCAAAGACACCTCTCCAAATGCATATGTCTTATTCTCTAATGATTGGAAGAACTTACTTTCTATTCAAATGCATGATATGTTAGGATTGGAATAGAAAATGTAGGGTATTATTGAAAATTTGCTAGGAATTAAAGTCCTACATCGAAGAATATTTAGGAAAAAATCTCTATATTTATACCAATGCAAGATATACTATGTAAATTGGTATAGAAGAAAAAGCATGATGCATGAAGGCACTTGAAATAATATATCAAAATGTCAAAGATAGGGCGCTGGGCCCTTGGTCTCTTGGGATCTCGTTATTAGATGGGTTGTTGGGTTTAGGCGGGCCTAGTTCACAGAAAATTAGTTTTTTATTTTTGGTAAAATCTCTTTTAGCGAGAGATATCTTTTCGACAAGACATAACCATTTTCTAACAGTTATTTTCTTTCCTACAAACAGAAACAGCCTGCCTCTTGAATGCCTATATATACAGGTCGAAAATCCAAAATAGAAAACAATTTTACTCTACTTTGAAACTCCTCCTCTACACTCTTCTTCACGAAATCAAAGGAGAATCATGGATTGAAGTTCGCTGTAATCCAAGGCATCTCTGCATGCCTTGGGTTGAGAGTTTATCCTACAAGGCAGACGTCTAAGTGCGAAAACTATGGTTGAAGTGTAGGGATGAAATTTTGTCTTAGGAAATTGCAACTACAAACCTCGTTCGAATTAATTAAGTAATTTCTAATTTACTTTCACTATTTAATATACTAGTTGTTTTGAGTAGATTGTACTATAAATTGATTCATATTCATTCTGTAATTAATTGATTACATAAGTAGTGTTTTTTAATATTGCAAGATTGATCTCATTCTGTTAACAGATTACTAACAATCTAAGAAAAAAGTTTCTTTTTCTTCAAAATTTACTATTTTGTTTCAGAATGGATCAATCTGTGACCGTTAGCAAATAGAACTCGATTGCCAAGAAACTAGACAAGTTCAAAGAAATTGATTTCAAAAAATGGTAGCATAAAATGTTGTTTTATATCATAACTTTGAACTTGGCTCATTTGCTCAATCAAGAGAAATCAGTGCCAAAAGAATGTCCAGTCATTATAGAGACTCAAAACAAAATCGACGCTTGGATGCATAGTGAATTTCTTTGCAAAAATTATATCTCTAATGGATCGGATGATACTTTTTATGATGTATATCTAACATGTACAATTGCAAAGGAATTATGTGAGTCTTTGGAAAAGAAATATCCGACACAAGCAGCAAGTGTGGGGAAATTTGTCGTCGGTAGATTTATGAATTACAGGATGGTTGACAACAAGTTTGTTCTCAATTAAGTTGAGGAATTACTGATTATCATCCATGAATTGTGCTCTGAAGGCATGAGTCTTGATAAGGAATTCCAAATAGATGTAGTCATTGAGAAACTACCTCCATCCTAGACAAATTTCAAATATGAATTAAAACACTTGACTGAGTAGTTATTAATGGAAAATTTGGGTCCAAAACTAGTTGAAGAAGGGAATAGAACAAACGAGAAGAATAAGTCCTTACCATATGAAGCTAGAACAAAAATTATGGAAGGAGACTCATCTAAGTCAAAGCCTAACTTTAAGAAGAAAAAGGGTCATGGACCACCAAAAGTTTTCTTGCTTGCTCCAAAATCGAAGAAATCAAGATAAAAGGTGCATGTTGTGTTTATGGGAAACTGGGATATAAATCACATGTCTATTTCCAAAGAAAGGATCAAAATTCCGTTGGAAATCTCGACAACAAAAATCAATCACATATGGCAATTAACACTGATTTTGCAACTATGGTTTTAAAGACTAACATTGCTTGTGATACCAAAGATTTGTGGGTTGATACTGGTGTTACAATGCATGTATATTAGGACAAGGCTCTATTTTCAACCTCCTATCCAATTGAAGGCGAAAATCTATACATGGACAATGCATCGTCATCCTCTCTACAAGGTAAAGGCAATATGATCCTTATACTTACTTCTGGGAAAAGATCGACTCTCATGGATGTATTGCATTTACCGGGGATCTCAAAGAATTAGCGTTTGGACATATTTTGAGTAATAAGGGTATTAACTTGTATTTGAGTTCGATAAATTTGTACTCACCAAAGGTGAAGAATTTTTAGGAAAGGGCTATCTCAAAAGATGGTCTTTTCAAACTCAATGTATGATCTAATAATAGTAATAATAAGGCTTCTTTTTACTTCCCCGAGTCTATCAATTTATGGAATAAACAGTTAGGTCGTACGAATTATAATTCTATAAAAATAATGACAAATTCAAGACTAATACCAAAATGTAACACTAATTCTAGTAATATACATAAATGCGAAGTATGTACGGAGTCCATGTTTGTGAAACAACCTATGATGTCTGTAAAAAGATGGAATGAAGTATTAGGATTAATTCATTCTGATCTTTGTGAATTCAAGGCAACATCAACTCGTGGAGTAAAAATTATTATATCACAATAATAAATGATTGTAGCAAATATTATTATGTATACTTAACACATAGTAAAGATGTAGCCTTGGACACGTTCAAAGCATAAAAGGCAGAAGTAGAGAATCAACTCAATAAGAAAATTAAGGTTATAAAATCTGGTAGAAGAGGATAATATGAATCACATGCATTCCCAGAATTTTTTACCTCTCATGGAATTATTTATCAAACCACTACTCCTTATACTCCTCAACAAAATGGAATCGTAAAACAGAAAAATAGAACATTTAAGGATATGATTAATTCCATGCTTAATAGTTCCAGAGTTCCACATTATCTATGTGATGATGCTTTATTTATTGCAAATACCATCTTAAATTAAATCCCTTATAAGAAAACAAACAAGACTCCTTATGAGTTATAGAAAGAGAAGAAATCCTTTTTATAAGATACTGAAAGTGTGGAGTTGTTTGGATAAGGCCAAAGTTCCTTAACCTAAGTGAACGAAACTTGGACATAAACTATAGACTGTCTATTTATTAGGTATGCAAGCGATAATCATAAATACTTGACATTCATGTAAACACTATACTAAAAGGTGATGATGTTGAGTTCTTTAAACACATTTTTCTATATAAAAGGGAAAGAATCAACATCATAAACAAAATAATACAAGATACAAAACAAGCATCTTCATCTAGGGTTCAAGAAATCAAAGAAACTGAAACTAGAAGAGCAAGTAAAAGAACGAGAATCTCCAAGGATTTTAGACCCGAATTTTTTTTAACCTTTATTATCCAGGAAGAATCTCAAACCTACAAAGCTGCTATGGAATAATCTAAAGAACTTTTTGGAAGGAAGTTATTCAAAGTGAAATGGAATCCATTATGTAAAATAATACATGGGAATTGGTTGACCTACCCCCAGGGAATAAACCAATGAGACATAAATGGATATTTAAGAAGAAAATAAGGCTAGATCGTACCATAGAAAAATATAAGGCACAATTGTAGCCAATGTACATTCTTAAATGGTGAATTAAAAGAAGAAAATTATATGGATCAATTGGAAGGTTTCATGGTAAAAGATTAAGAAGAGAAGGTTTTTTAATTAGTTAAATCCTTGCATGGACTTAAACAAGCACCAAACTAATAACATGAGAAATTTGATTATACTTTGCTATCACATGGAATTAAAATTAATGAATATGATAAGTGTGTGTATATTAAACAACTTAAACGTGGGTTTGTCATTGTTTGCATATACATTGAAAATATGCTTATAGTGGGAACAAATAGAGATGTAATCAACTCCGTAAAGCAAATGATAAAATCCTTTTTTGATATGAAAAATATAGGACTAGCAGATATAGTACTGGAAGTTCGTATATAAAGAAATTCCAAAGGACATACTCTCACACAATCCCATTATATAGAGAAAGAACTAAGAAAATTTGGACATTTTGATTGCAAATATATAGTCACCCTATTTGGTCCAAATTTTAATCTTATGAAAAATAAGGGTGATAACATGCCACGGTTGAAATACACACATATTTTAGGAAGTTTGATGTACATAATGAATTGTACAAGACCTGATTTATCCTATTCCATTAGTATATTAAGCGGGTATTCATCTAACCTTGGAAATGATCATTGGAATGCTTTGGTTAGAATACTCAAATATTTAAAACGTACAATGAATTATGAGTTACAGTACTCAAACTATCTTGCTATTTTATAAGGATTTTGTGATACAAATTAGATATCTGGAAACACGGACACAAGTGGATATGTATTTACTCTTAGTGAAGAAGCAGTGTGTTGGAAGTCATCAAAATAAACTATGATTACATGCTCAATAATGGAAGTAGAATTCTTAGCCTTAGATAAAGCCGTTGAAGATGTAGAATGGTTTCAAAACTTTTTGAAAGATATTCCACTATGGCCTAAGCATACGACTTCTATTTGTATACATTGTGATTGCATGGCTAAAATCTTAAGAGCTAAAACAAAATTTACAATAGGAAGTCAAGGCACATAAGAAGAAGGCATGAAAGTATTAAAGACCAGCTCGGGAATGGAGTAATATCAATTGACTAGGTGAAGTCAAAGGAGAATATAGTCGATCCTTTAAATAAAGAGCTATGCAAGGGGAAAGTAATGTTTACATCGAGGGGAATGGGCTTAAGGCCAATATAATAAGACATAACCTATCAGAAACTTTCCTGGCTAATTGGTGATCCTATGGTCTTGGCTCAATAGGAAAAGTGGTTAGGGAGTCTCGAGTGGTGAAAAACACACAAACACACTCATTTCTATGATGATTGAAGTGTGTTTCTGCAAGAAGATTAGAGTGAATTATCATTCTTAATAATACTAATATCTTACTATAAGAGGAATATGATAAGATATTCTTAATCGGTATCACCTATATAAGAGTGATATGGGGTCACATCTATGTGGGTTATATGGCTACACTCTCTAAAGTTCTTATGAAGATAGGATCTGTTTTGGACCAAAATAAACACAGCTGAATGAACTAAAATGTGTCTGATTTGGTATATATGACACTTGTTGTTTAGGTTTACAATAAAACGTAAATAGTTCATGATTTTATATCACTACTTTGCAAAGTAAATTCGATAAGTGCTCATTATGGAGGATACAAGTCTAGAAGACAACTCTCCAAATGCATATCAAGTCTTATTCTTTAATGATTAGAAGAACTTATTTTCTATTCAAATGTAGGGTATTGTTGGATTTGCTAGGAATTAAAGTCCCACATCGGGGAATATTTAGGCAAAATCTCTATATACACACACCAATGCATGATATACTATGTAAATATGTATAGGATAAAAAGCATGATGCATGAAGGCGCTTGAAATAATATATTAAAATGTTAAAAATAGGGCCTTGTGGCTCTTGAGGTCTCATGATTAGATGGGATGTCGGGTTCAGGTGGGCCTTATACCCATTTCATAACAAAACCAAACCACAAAAATATAACATTCCTAAATATCCATAATACAATATCTAAAAAATGCACCAATATGTCTGAAGCTATGTACATCAGAATATATATATATATATATATGTATGTATGTATGTATGTATATATATATCAAAACATGGATAAATAATAAGACTACCACAAATCTTCACCGTTGCCTCTGTCTTATCCATCAACATCGCTCCTTCTAAAATGCGGGTTGTAATAAGGAGGAAGTCAGAACAACAACGTTTGATGAATGAAAATCTCAAGTCTTACCATAATAGTATTTGAACAGTATCATTTAAGTAAGTAACATGTCTTATGCATCCTATACTTTTCCTACTCTGTATACTTCTACTATAAGCCAAAGGGTTTTCAAGTCCAACTCCATAACATACCTTTAACTGTAAGCCAAGGGTCCTTTCCAGTCCATCTTTGCAACTATCTTTGTAAGGACCCGATTCTTCGACTTCCAAATATCGACATCAATACGTCCACTGTATCAACTGCCGAGCAAACGAATGCCGGAAAACCGAATTCTTAGGGTTTTAAAAGAAGAGGCAGAAGAAAAGATAGAAGAAAAAGAGAAGAAGAAAGAAGATAGAAGAACTAACAGAACAACATCAGAATAGAAAACAATATCAGAATCTCACATTCGCAGCGGAACAAAAATATAATAGATAATCACTAGTCTTTTAAACAAAGAACTATATCAGTTTTATACATACATCAACAGAGTCAATATACAACTCAATACAACAATGGACAGTTATATAACTTATCCTCATACAGAATACACAGCGGAATAAATATATCAGATACAAATACTACGTCTTGCCATCCAACTTGCTTCCAAAGCTCCAGAATATCCAGAATATCCTGATAACATAACTCTAGGCTGCCCGTGTGGAAATTGGTGGGCACCCAGAGTTTAGAAGGGAAACAATAAACTCCGAGTCAGTCATGGTGACTGGTGTGAGATCGTAAAACAGTTATTTTTCACAAAGAAAATAAAACAAATTCGCAATGCTTTTGGAAAATGAAACTACCATAAGACCTCCCACCACACACACAATGCAAACGCAGAATTGGAGGAGATTTCTTCTTATGATAGTCAAAAATGCTTACTACGCAAAATCCTTTCATTTTTGATATTATTTTTAGTGCATAGTGTAGAAAACATTTCGAAAGTATAATATAAATCTTAGCCAGCATAGACATTTCGAACTATGCCTACTATAGCTACCATCCAAACAGTGGGGCGCCACCATAAGTGAATGATAGGTTCTACAACTAAAACCGTACAAGGCTCGTATTGTTTCTTTGTATTTCCAACAAATGGTCAGGCCAAGGAACTTCCTATGCCACGATGGGTACGTCCCTGGAATAGACGACCCGAGAACCTAACCGGATATCTGCCAACACAAGGCCGGGTTACCTCTGCAAAAATAGGTAACTACTGACACGCGTATGTCATCCCCCGATCGTAACCGATCTTCCCGAGGATCCCCGATTTCCAACAAACCACATAATAAGCAGTATCAACATAGGTTAAGTATCTGGGCTCCATACCATGATACCACCTCTATCCAGAAGGAATGACATACACTAAGGGGCGCTACTCCCTAGAACCTTGCTGCATCCTTCCTGTTTTGACCATTTTCGGGGTGTGAGGCTCAACGAAGTCTCGTCCACAAAGCTACGCTTTCTACAAAGCCCTGCTTCGGGTCAAACAAAAATGATCAACCTATGATCACAAAGATATAAGATCAAACAAATGATCATATCGCAAATGATCAAACACTGATCATTTCACAGCAACACTCAGTATGCCACGTTACCAAATTGGGAATATATTGCTGATAAATTTCAACTACATAACCTCTGAGCTCGTACGTCTCAGAGAAGGGTGTTAAGCTAAGAGAATAAATTCTCCGCCACCAACAGAAATGTATTTGAAAGAAATCAGCTTTATATCTCAAATTGTAACGTCAGACATACAATCCATACAAGTCTGTTCCGGGATCGAACAGAACCGAAGGCACTTCTCACGAAGCCCTTGCACATCCGGATAAATTTCTAATCACGTCCGGACTTCCCGTCACTAAGGGTGATAAAACCTCTAAATCGGAGATCAGCCGATGTAGAGTAACTCGACGGTAATCCTTCCGTTTTCAAAAATATCCGGTCTTCAACACCGGTCTTCAAATGCAATTCATAACGACGTATCACATATTCGGAATGGGTTATACGACCCCATGGTCCTTTCCCGGTTAACCCGAATAGTGAGCGTTTATTCAAAAATAAGTGTGGCATTCAAATTCATCCAATTCACAACAAATACCTATCTAAAGGTAATTATTGATAGTCGGTTATTTAACTATCAATAAAGATGCGCAACATCATCAGATTCCAAATAATTTTCCCAAATTATTTCATCTTCCAAAATATCTTTACTAGATATAAAATTTCCACACTTCACCATTTGAAAACAATTTCAAATCGATTTCCACATTTCATTTTATCTTTGAAGATAAAATCTCAAAACAGTTCATTTCATATTGGAAAAGCATTTCCATACTTATTTAAAAAAATAAGTAATTCACAAATCATTTATTTTCAACATTTGAAAATATTCGATATACTTAAATCAAAATTAAGTATATATCTCATTCTTTAAGGAAATCATTCTCTTTCATAAATTTTATTTGAGTCAAAACGAATGTTACGTAAAACATCGTTACGACAACTCAAAATCACTAGTATAGGGATTCGAAATTTAGATAGATATATAAATCCCAATACCACATAAAACATTTCCTTTCGGAAATCATTTACTATAACAACAGTGTTATAGTCCACCATTTCCTTATTTCTCGAAAACGTCTATTTCAACAATGAATGTTGAAATCTACGATTTCGATATTTAACACGTTTTAAAACATCTTTTAAAACAATTACTTCATTTCATAATATCGCTTTCCCAAACATAACTATTTTTTTCTCAATAATATATTCACTGTCCAAAATCGTGAATATACTTCAATAACCAAATTTCAATCTTTTTTACACATTTATTTCAAGAATTATCCATTGTCCAAAATCGTGGATAAAATTCCCTTAATAATCTCTATATTTAAAATCAATCAAATTTGATTTATTTTCGAATTCATAAAACAACGTTTATAAATTCATCTTCATAATTCATAACAACTTTGATTTAATGAATCTCTTCTATTAACAAATTCGATCAATATTCCATTTAAAGGCAAAAATCCAATTTATAAGTTAATTTCTTATAAATCCCCTATTCGACAGTTTCATCCATTTTATAACTTCACAATTTATAAATCTATAAATTTCATTTACTTATGAATTCCATAAATATTTCATTTTTAACACTTATAAAAACTCGTTTTATAATTCCAATATTTGATTCATAAATATCAATTTTTATAAATCTTTTTATACAAATCGTTTATGGTTATTCAAAAATCCCAACTTAAACCATTTTATAAATAAATCGAATTTTATTTCAAAAACAACACTTTGGTTATATTTCACTAAAAGTTATAACTTTTATAACTTTAAAATTTTAGACGTTTATTTATTTGAAATAAATCAAGTTCAAAAAGTCAATAAAACGTCTACTTTCAAAAATCACTTTAAAATCCTTTTAAAGTAAAAGTCGTTATTTTTAAACTTCAAAACTTGAATCCGATGATGCAACATCACCAATTAGTCAATCACAACAACAACATCATATATCAACATATGATAACAGAATATACATCACAATATCTATAAATAAATAAATACTGTTGAGGAATCCAGTTGGATCCCTCCAACCTGTTTTCCTGCATCCAAAGACGTTAGCACAATACCAATTCCACTTCGAGGTGAAATATCGTGGTATATGGGTTTTATAAAAATAATCCGCTTACTAACGGCGCAATAGGGTCTCATCCGCTATACGAGGCGGGAAATCAATCAATCCAATATATACATATGCCAATATGTATATATTGCTATATATATATATAGATATATCCTACTATATCTAATATCACATCCAAAACAACAATCAATAACTGCAAATCCAAATTTATTTTGAGTGAGAAGATCTCACCTTGATTTTTCCGATAGAAATTTGTAGCGTTTATTTCAAATGAAATTAAACGGACGTTTAATTTCACTCAAAATTTTCACTGACCCCGATCGTATCCAATCCAGTTCCATCGCGAAGTATTCGACGATACGATTCCAACGCATTTTGTTTCGTTCCATTCCGACCTCGCAGCAAAAAGTTATCGTATTTTAAACATCGTACAAATTTAAATACAAATTAATATTCAATTTCTTTTTATAATTTACAACCTTCTTCATCTCAGCCGTTCAATTTCCACTGCCCAGATCCCCGCCGTTCCACGCATCTTCCTTCCCATCTCGTTTTCACGTACGAGCTAACCTAACCCATCAGCCGCCCCTATGCCCTAATACACGCGACAGCATCGATGACTTCCATCACGATCAGGAGATGCCATTTGAAAGCCCTCCACGCATACTACACTCGCCCTGAAATTCATAGAGCTCGGTCATCTTCAAGTCTCGAACGACGTGCGCGAATACCAGGTGAACGCGGCCTCCTCTCGACTTCAAACGGCGATGATTGTACGAATCCACCGTTGGATAGATAGTTCGTAATGCGTTCTACAAGTTTGCTTTAGAGAGTTTTTCGAATAGAGGTTTGGATTTGAAGAAAATAGGGAAGAAAGAGTCAAGCATTTCTGGCCTTAGAACGAAAACTGGCGGCTATGAAGAAGATAGCTAGGGTTTTGCAATTGCTTTGGTGATGAGGTTCCTTTTATAGAATTTCAACGAAAAACACTATTCACTTCAGAATTTCCAAACTCCGATTTACACGCGGTGACTGGCGTTTCTGGGGTTTATCCCGCGTTTCGGACACAATGGAACAGGTTTCGGAAGCTAATTCGATCGTATGTGTGAGATATGGCGATAAACGATCAATTTAAATTAAACCGATTTAAATCAATTTCGAGGCGTTTTAATTTGCACCGGACAAATGGTAAATCCAAAAATTACAAAATTTGAAACCATGCAATAATATCACATTACGGATCCGATGAAACTGGTTTCGTTCAATTCTGAGACTGTTCGAAAATTGGCTATTTTTCAGTCGATAATTAAATATTAAAATATTCGATTTTCACAAATTAACTCCAAATTCGATTCTGAAAGTTCTAAAATATTTCTATAACTCCAGTATGATTAAATAAAATTTTACCAATCATTTTCAATCATTTTAAACTCGATTTTCAATTATCTCTGGAATTTCAATCATTAAATTATCGATTTAATTGACCAAATTAAATCCAATATCCTTTAAATAAATTATTCGACTTATTAAATTCATTTATTAATATAAAAAATCAATTAAATATTCGAATTTTAATTATCAAAAATTCTGGGTCGTTACAAACTTCCCCCCTTAAAAGAATTTCGTCCTCGAAATTACCAAGTAAGGAAAAGATACAAAATCCGTTAATTTCTCAAAACAAACTGTTCAAATTAGATTTTTCAAATTTTCCATTTTCTCAAAAATATTCTAACGCCTTAAATTTTCGAAAAATTTCGCCATAGCCTCCTTTGCGCGGCTAATACGGTACGACTACAAAACATCCCTACGGACTCTCAGATTTCAAAAAGAAAAAGAAAAAGCCAAGCGGCTAGACAAGAAATCATCAAATCTCATATAGAAATTTAAAATACTTACCTTTTGTCAAGCAATTCAAATTCTCTTCAAAATTAAAATCCCAATTCCTTTACACCTGTATATCCTACTGGCCATAATATCTAGTTACAACATTCAAACTATTTTGCAAATTCCATTACAAAAATTTTTGATACTTACTTCTTATAAATTTTTTTCTTCACTGTTGAAGTTATATATTTATTTTCATTCAATTTATTTGAATTCAATTCACAATTCCAATCTAATTTGGATTCAGTTTAACTTCTAAATATTGAATTTTATCGATTTACTTTCCTTTACAACTATACTATTTTAAATTAGTTCCAGTTACTAATTCATCACAAATTGTAATTCACTTATTCAAATTTGTCTTCAACATTCAGTTTCAATTCCAGTTTTATTCACTTTTGTTCGCTCCCAAAATTTATTTACAATTCACTATTTTGGTTTATAACCACTTATATTAAACTGGATTTCAATTCGAATTCAATTTACATTCATGTACTTCCAATTGCAAATTGATTCATTCATTCACAATTTTATTTTCATAATTCAATACTCAATTCCAGAGTCTTTTCAACCTTTTCAGAACCATTTTGAAAACAATTCAAATTATCCCTTGAATTTCCAAAACAAAACTCAATTTTCCAAACAACTCCATTTAAAACAATTTGGCAGCAATTCCTCTTTTGGAAACCCGAAAATGAACACCGGTGATGTCGCGATCATCATCGGAATTATTTTCCAGCGACCGAAAAGAGTTTAGAGCTTTCATCCCTTTAGAACATTTTTCAAAACCTTTGAAATTCATTTTCAACTCCAAAAAGATTTAAACTTTCCAAATCTCCAAAATTTTCAAATTCTTTTCAAACATTTCCAAAAACTTCTCTGGAATTCCGTTTTAAATTACAAATCACATTTATAATTTACATTCTTTAAATTTCATTTGTATGTGAATTCATCTCTTTATCTTTCAATTCACATTTATAAATTTCATTCGTTAAATGGATTTATTTCCAAATCTTTGGTTATTATTTTAACTTCTCATTTAATTTCAATGATAATAGTTTAATATTATCATTTCTAACAACCATGCAACCATATACTGTAATAATTTACCGAAAAATCATTTCTTTTATATACAAAATATAATCAAGGTAAAATTATTCCATTTACCAAATTTAAAACAATACTGTGCCGGATTGTTCTATATAAGTGTTTAGAGATCCCTATCGATAGAGTTGTACGGACAATACCGACCAGAATCCATATACCACTCAACAAACCAATCATCACAATATAAAACAATTTTATATTCACTAACAAATACGCACTCGTATCTATTATTACACTCAACTCATTCTAGAGTACTACTGACTCTATCTCTAATGAGTAACACCCAACAGAGCAGGGTTGTCGCTTAACCATATGCTCTGATACCACGTTGTAAGGACCCGATTCTTCGACTTCCGAATATCGACATCAATACGTCCACTGTATCAACTGCCGAGCAAACGAATGCTGGAAAACCGAATTCTTAGGGTTTTAAAAGAAGAGGCAGAAGAAAAGATAGAAGAAAAAGAGAAGAAGAAAGAAGATAGAAGAACTAACAGAACAACATCAGAATAGAAAACAATATCAGAATCTCACATTCGCAGCGGAACAAAAATATAATAGATAATCACTAGTCTTTTAAACAAAGAACTATATCAGTTTTATACATACATCAACAGAGTCAATATACAACTCAATACAACAATGGACAGTTATATAACTTATCCTCATACAGAATACACAGCGGAATAAATATATCAGATACAAATACTACGTCTCGCCATCCAGCTTGCTTCCAAAGCTCCAGAATATCCAGAATATCCTGATAACATAACTCTAGGCTGCCCGTGTGGAAATTGGTGGGCACCCAGAGTTTAGAAGGGAAACAATAAACTCCGAGTCAGTCATGGTGACTGGTGTGAGATCGTAAAACAGTTATTTTTCACAAAGAAAATAAAACAAATTCGCAATGCTTTTGGAAAATGAAACTACCATAAGACCTCCCACCACACACACAATGCAAACGCAGAATTGGAGGAGATTTCTTCTTATGATAGTCAAAAATGCTTACTACGCAAAATCCTTTCATTTTTGATATTATTTTTAGTGCATAGTGTAGAAAACATTTCGAAAGTATAATATAAATCTTAGCCAGCATAGACATTTCGAACTATGCCTACTATAGCTACCATCCAAACAGTGGGGCGCCACCATAAGTGAATGATAGGTTCTACAACTAAAACCGTACAAGGCTCGTATTTTTTCTTTGGATTTCCAACAAATGGTCAGGCCAAGGAACTTCCTATGCCACGATGGGTACGTCCCTGGAATAGACGACCCGAGAACCTAACCGGATCTCTGCCAACACAAGGCCGGGTTACCTCTGCAAAAATAGGTAACTACTGACACGCGTATGTCATCCCCCGATCGTAACCGATCTTCCCGAGGATCCCCGATTTCCAACAAACCACATAATAAGCAGTATCAACATAGGTTAAGTATCTGGGCTCCATACCATGATACCACCTCTATCCAGAAGGAATGACATACACTAAGGGGCGCTACTCCCTAGAACCTTGCTGCATCCTTCCTGTTTTGACCATTTCCGGGGTGTGAGGCTCGACGAAGTCTCGTCCACAAAGCTACGCTTTCTACAAAGCCCTGCTTCGGGTCAAACAAAAATGATCAACCTATGATCACAAAGATATAAGATCAAACAAATGATCATATCGCAAATGATCAAACACTGATCATTTCACAGCAACACTCAGTATGCCACGTTACCAAATTGGGAATATATTGCTGATAAATTTCAACTACATAACCTCTAAGCTCGTACGTCTCAGAGAAGGGTGTTAAGCTAAGAGAATAAATTCTCCGCCACCAAAAGAAATGTATTTGAAAGAAATCAGCTTTATATCTCAAATTGTAACGTCAGACATACAATCCATACAAGTCTGTTCCGGGATCGAACAGAACCGAAGGCACTTCTCACGAAGCCCTTGCACATCCGGATAAATTTCTAATCACGTCCGGACTTCCCGTCACTAAGGGTGATAAAATCTCTAAATCGGAGATCAGCCGATGTAGAGTAACTCGACGGTAATCCTTCCGTTTTCAAAAATATCCGGTCTTCAACACCGGTCTTCAAATGCAATTCATAACGACGTATCACATATTCGGAATGGGTTATACGACCCCATGGTCCTTTCCCGGTTAACCCGAATAGTGAGCGTTTATTCAAAAATAAGTGTGGCATTCAAATTCATCCAATTCACAACAAATACCTATCTAAAGGTAATTATTGATAGTCGGTTATTTAACTATCAATAAAGATGCGCAACATCATCAGATTCCAAATAATTTTCCCAAATTATTTCATCTTCCAAAATATCTTTACTAGATATAAAATTTCCACACTTCACCATTTGAAAACAATTTCAAATCAATTTCCACATTTCATTTTATCTTTGAAGATAAAATCTCAAAACAGTTCATTTCATATTGGAAAAGCATTTCCATACTTATTTAAAAAAATAAGTAATTCACAAATCATTTATTTTCAACATTTGAAAATATTCGATATACTTAAATCAAAATTAAGTATATATCTCATTCTTTAAGGAAATCATTCTCTTTCATAAATTTTATTTGAGTCAAAACGAATGTTACGTAAAACATCGTTACGACAACTCAAAATCACTAGTATAGGGATTCGAAATTTAGATAGATATATAAATCCCAATACCACATAAAACATTTCCTTTCGGAAATCATTTAGTATAACAACAGTGTTATAGTCCACCATTTCCTTATTTCTCGAAAACGTCTATTTCAACAATGAATGTTGAAATCTACGATTTCGATATTTAACACGTTTTAAAACATCTTTTAAAACAATTACTTCATTTCATAATATCGCTTCCCAAACATAACTATTTTTTTCTCAATAATATATTCACTGTCCAAAATCGTGAATATACTTCAATAACCAAATTTCAATCTTTTTTACACATTTATTTCAAGAATTATCCATTGTCCAAAATCGTGGATAAAATTCCCTTAATAATCTCTATATTTAAAATCAATCAAATTTGATTTATTTTCGAATTCATAAAACAACGTTTATAAATTCATCTTCATAATTCATAACAACTTTGATTTAATAAATCTCTTCTATTAACAAATTCGATCAATATTCCATTTAAAGGCAAAAATCCAATTTATAAGTTAATTTCTTATAAATCCCCTATTCGACAGTTTCATCCATTTTATAACTTCACAATTTATAAATCTATAAATTTCATTTACTTATGAATTCCATAAATATTTCATTTTTAACACTTATAAAAACTCATTTTATTATTCCAATATTTGATTCATAAATATCAATTTTTATAAATCTTTTTATACAAATCGTTTATGGTTATTCAAAAATCCCAACTTAAACCATTTTATAAATAAATCGACTTTTATTTCAAAAACAACACTTTGGTTATATTTCACTAAAAGTTATAACTTTTATAACTTTAAAATTTTAGACGTTTATTTATTTGAAATAAATCAAGTTCAAAAAGTCAATAAAACGTCTACTTTCAAAAATCACTTTAAAATCCTTTTAAAGTAAAAGTCGTTATTTTTAAACTTCAAAACTTGAATCCGATGATGCAACAGCACCAATTAGTCAATCACAACAACAACATCATATATCAACATATGATAACAGAATATACATCACAATATCTATAAATAAATAAATACTGTTGAGGAATCCAGTTGGATCCCTCCAACCTGTTTTCCTGCATCCAAAGACGTTAGCACAATACCAATTCCACTTCGAGGTGAAATATCGCGGTATATGGGTTTTATAAAAATAATCCACTTACTAACGGCGCAATAGGGTCTCATTCGCTATACGAGGCGGGAAATCAATCAATCCAATATATACATATGCCAATATGTATATATTGCTATATATATATAGATATATCCTACTATATCTAATATCACATCCAAAACAACAATCAATAACTGCAAATCCAAATTTATTTTGAGTGAGAAGATCTCACCTTGATTTTTCCGATAGAAATTTGTAGCGTTTATTTCAAATGAAATTAAACGGACGTTTAATTTCACTCAAAATTTTCACTGACCCCGATCGTATCCCATCCAGTTCCATTGCGAAGTATTCGACGATACGATTCCAACGCATTTTGTTTCGTTCCATTCCGACCTCGCAGCAAAAAGTTATCGTATTTTAAACATCGTACAAATTTAAATACAAATTAATATTCAATTTCTTTTTATAATTTACAACCTTCTTCATCTCAGCCGTTCAATTTCCACTGCCCAGATCCCCGCCGTTCCACGCATCTTCCTTCCCATCTCGTTTTCACGTACGAGCTAACCTAACCCATCAGCCGCCCCTATGCCCAAATACACGCGACAGCATCGATGACTTCCATCACGATCAGGAGATGCCATTTGAAAGCCCTCCACGCATACTACACTCGCCCTGAAATTCATAGAGCTTGGTCATCTTCAAGTCTCGAACGACGTGCGCGAATACCAGGTGAACGCGGCCTCCTCTCGACTTCAAACGGCGATGATTGTACGAATCCACCGTTGGATAGATAGTTCGTAATGCGTTCTACAAGTTTGCTTTAGAGAGTTTTTCGAATAGAGGTTTGGATTTGAAGAAAATAGGGAAGAAAGAGTCGAGCATTTCTGGCCTTAGAACGAAAACTGGCGGCTATGAAGAAGATAGCTAGGGTTTTGCAATTGCTTTGGTGATGAGGTTCCTTTTATAGAATTTCAACGAAAAACACTATTCACTTCAGAATTTCCAAACTCCGATTTACACACGGTGACTGGCGTTTCTGGGGTTTATCCCGCGTTCCGGACACAATGGAACAGGTTTCGGAAGCTAATTTGATCGTATGTGTGAGATATGGCGATAAACGATCAATTTAAATTAAACCGATTTAAATCAATTTCGAGGCGTTTTAATTTGCACCGGACAAATGGTAAATCCAAAAATTACGAAATTTGAAACCATGCAATAATATCACATTACGGATCCGATGAAACTGGTTTCGTTCAATTCTGAGACTGTTCGAAAATTGGCTATTTTTCAGTCGATAATTATTTATTAAAATATTCGATTTTCACAAATTAACTCCAAATTCGATTCTGAAAGTTCTAAAATATTTCTATAACTCCAGTATGATTAAATAAAATTTTACCAATCATTTTCAATCATTTTAAACTCGATTTTCAATTATCTCTGGAATTTCAATCATTAAATTATCGATTTAATTGACCAAATTAAATCCAATATCCTTTAAATAAATTATTCGACTTATTAAATTCATTTATTAATATAAAAAATCAATTAAATATTCGAATTTTAATTATCAAAAATTCTGGGTCGTTACAATCTTAAATCATGCCCTAACAATGTGAGGGAAAGCACCCGAGCCACTTAATACATCTTCAATGGGAATTAGGAAAACTCTGACCATTTAATATCTATATCTTAGGTAAGTCCTATTATTTAATACCTAAACCCAAGGCAGGCCCCTCTTTGGTACTTACTAACGGACACTATAATAAATCCCAACAGGCCACTTAATACTTCTTTTATGGGAAGAGGTGGACCCTACACTAGCCACTTAATACCTCAACCTCGAAGCATACCTCTTCCATAGATTTGCCACTACCGCACGTAAAAAATAATCCCGACCATTTAGTACTTCTTGAGTGGGAAGGAAGTAGACCTTACAATAGCCACTTAATACCTCCATCCCAAAAGTAGGCCCATACTGGGATATCCATCTTATGACCCGTAACCCAAACTGTGACATCACACATTAGTCCGACTATTCTAGGTGCTAGTAGCTAGATTAGCTGGAAAGACTTACCCTATAGAATTAGGACTAACCTCCGTCCACCGTAGGTACTTATTATAGGCGATGTCTCACGTCGGTCCCAAAGTCACAGTTGGTAGAGCAGACTTCTATGTGCTTTTGATCAACCTCGCATCCCTATAACATAGTCATATTTTCGCTCTCCTAATATACTACCATAATTATATACTATATATAGTATACGACACCCGCATTTACGCATTAAGGCCGTTTAAGGAAAACTCCATATTTCGCTCTTAATTATAGACTAATTTCCATAATTATCCTTAACTTCCTTCCTATGGGATTTAATGATATTTACTAACCTATTTATTCTATATGATACGATTAATACGCTATTAATTATACGTTGATCATATATTTATATCTGCATAATATTTGAGCTAACTAGTGTATATATATTCCTAAGCATGTGTAAAAATACTCCATTCTACAATTCTTGCGTCCTATACTAATCGTTAAAATGTTAATGCTTCAATATTCATAAAAGCCTCAGTTCCATACAATAATTACCAAATAGATAGTATCCTTAGCTAAACAAAATAGACTTGCATTTATAAAGTAGAACCAAATACCAAACTTGTTTTATATTATAGTAACATAGTAGAATCAATGCTTATATTTCAAGGAAACAAAACTTACAGTTTAAAGCCTTTACATCCTTTTCAACTTTTACCTATACTAACTTGAAATGGAAGGAGGGATTTGTATTTATCTAAATTATGAAAATAGGCAATGCAAACTCGAATAGGAGAATCCATACTTTACACACCATTTTTAAATTTTATTTTTCTTTTAGAATCTCTTCAGCACAACAATAGAAAACGTGGAAGTGGAATAAAAATAAATTGTTCAAATTGCAATAACAAATTCAATTCTACTATACTAATATAAAACAATTGAGATTCCAATTAATCAAAAAATTGACATTTTATTGGAGGGAATTTTGAAATTTGAGAGTTTAGGGTTTTCGTATAAAAAATTTCAAGGCATAAAACAAATCCAAAATTTTACTGCACAAGTTACTAAAATGCGAAAAACTAGGATTTCGACTCATAGATAGTTTTCCTATTTCCTTTGGATTCGATTCACGCCTTCTCATTATTCCTCCTTCATATTTCTAAATTTTGGAATATAGAACAATTCAATTGTATATAGGTTAGATTCAAAATCAGGTATTAGGGAAGAATAGGAATAGAAAAACATGTGTGTATCAAAACCTATTATCTTCAAATCCAATTGATTCTGATTCGAAGAATTGAAGAAGAAGACTGACGGAGTTTTGCTAGCATTCCGATTTTATTGTTAATAAAACTGAAGTGGGTATTCTCTTATTTATATTGATTAGAAGGTGTTTGGACCATAGATTTGAGTAATAAAATACGGACCGCTCGCGGCCTAACCAAACCCTAGTTGCCATCAACTAACCGGTCGACCAACCTACCATAGGAGGTTGACCGCTAGCAGTCGGCCGGCCTCTTACCATTTGCCCCATATAATTACGTACCATTATATTTTCATTTGTATCTTGCTTTTACAGATAACATTAACGTTTATTTAAATGTTATATCTCCCTTAAAGTTAAAATATTTATTACTATTTTAATTTTAAATGTTAACTAATTTTTAAACTTAAATTTATTTGAATTATTTTAATTTGAAAACTTCAAGCATCGATAACTTTTCCGTTTGAGCTCCGATTGCAAAACTTTATATATGAAACTTGATCGGAAAATCGCCAAAACACAATGCCATATATTTCATGGCCAAATTTTGATGTTTACCAAATTTTCATTTTTAGCCTTATTTTAATAAATTAATTTCTTATTAATTTTTATGGGGTGTTACATTCTTCTCCTCTTAAAAAGGATTTTTTCTCTGAAATCCTTAAGAGATAAATAGTGTAAGCGCACTCTACAGTTATGTTATACAACCAAGTTATCAATACAACCGTCTACTCAAAGAAAAATGCAATGTGATTATGTATGCAATATACTATATGTGAGCTCAATTCTAGCATGAATGCAAGATCATTACATACATGCATGTATGCAAGAATCCTAGATATGCATAAGAATCTATATGAGTGCACAAACAACAGCAAAAAGTGTTGCATACATCTCTTACCATCCAATCTAGCAACAACGATGCAACCAAAACCTATACAATACTAAATTTTAGAGAGAAAAAGTTTACCAGAGAGGAGCTCAGGATGAGAAGCCTTCATCTTCTCTTCGGTTTCCTATGTGCTTTCAACTGGATTATCTCAACATTGCACTCCAACTAGCTTACTTTTATGTGTTGTGGCATGGGGTGTTATCAGCTCCGTTTCTATATCTACTACCTGATCAAGCTCTACTACAGTGGCGGTGTCGTGTAGACATTTCCTCAAGAGCGAAACGTGGAAGACATCATGGACTTACGCTAACTTGGTTGGAAGCTCCACTTGATACGCATATTTGCACACGCTTTCCAAAATCGGAATGGCCCAACAAACCTTACAGGTAACTTCCCCGATGTCCCAAATCTCATAATCTACCTAAGAGGGGAAACCTTAACAAACACCATGTCCCCAACCGAAAACTCTAACTTTTTCCTTCGCCTATCAGCATAGGACTTCTGACGATCCTGTTAGCTTTCATTCACTGTCTAATCATCTCTACCTTTTTTGAGGTCTCATGGATCAAATCTAGTCTAAGTAAATTTTGTCGGTGGTTTTCCACCAACAATTTGGCCATTTGTGTAGCCTTCAATATAAAACATCAGAGGGGCCATGCCAATCGTCGCTTGGTAACTATTATTGCATGCAAACTATACCAAGTGTAAATGTTGCTCCTAATGTCCTCCAAAATCCATGATGTAAGCTCTTAACAAATCCTCCAAAATCTAGCTCGCCCTTTCCATTTAAACATTGATCTACAGGTGGTAAGTGGTGCTAAGATTCAACATCATTCCTAAGACTGATTACAAACTCCTCTAAAATTCACTAGTGAATAAAGGCTATCACTAACAATGTTGGCCAGAACTTCATGCAGTCGTACAACTTCTTTGATATAAGTCATCGATAGAGACGCTGCAGTTCCATTACTCCTTATAGGAATAAAGTGAGGACTTTTAGTAAGTCTATTCACTACAACCCAAATGGCCTCATTGCCTTTTTGACTCCTAGGAAACCCATTTATAATGTCCATTGTTATACGTTTCCACTTCCAAGTCGGTACCTCTAATGGAAATAACTATCCTCCAAGCTTCCCTTGTTCCGGCTTTATCATTTGGCATGCCAAACACCTAAAGACATACTCTGCTACCCTTTTCTTCATCCCCGGCCAATAGAAAATTCGCTTCATATCCTATACATTTTATCTCCACCAGGGTGAACAGTCATCTTAGAATGGCACACTCTGCTAGCACTTCCTCCAAAACTCCCTGCTCAATTAGAACACATAGGTGTCCTTCTCTCCTCAGCCATCCCCTTTTGTTGCATATATACGTACATGGGGGGAAATGTTCTCCTTTACTTAGTTTGCTCAAAATATCTATTATTGATGCATCTTTCTTCTATTCTAGCTCGATGCAATCTATTAATGCTGGCCTAACTTCCATTGCTGCTAGATAACCTTGATTCGGTTCTGATGGCGGTTAGAAATTAAAATTCGAGATAAACTCCAACTGCCTCCACTCATGCGTGGCACCAAGAGTAGCATGCCTTCGGCTAAGGGCGTTGGCAACAACATTCCCTTTTCCAAGGCTATGTTGTATCTGAAAATCATATGATGCTATAAACTCCATCCACCTCTACTGTATAAGATTCAAACCATTTTGGAAAAATAAGAACTTAAAGGATTTATGGTTAGTGAATAGCTCAAACCTTTCTCCTAGAAGATAGTGTCTCCATATCTTTAAAGGAAAAATGACAGCCGCTAATTCTAAGTCGTGGGTGGGGTACCTTTTCTCATGGTCCGTTAACTGCCTGCTTGAATAGGCTATTACCTTTCCTTCTTGCATAAGAACATCTCCTAGTTCTGTACCGCATGTGTGTGTAAAAAGTGAAGGGCTTTGTCCCATCCAGCATAGTAAGTACTAGCTCACTAGTCAACCGCTCCTTCAGCTTCTTGAATGCTCACATCCATTTCTTATACCATGCAAAAATTATTATTTTTTTCCTGATTTAGCGAGTTAATGGGACTGCTATCTTTGCAAAGTCCTTGAAGAATTTACTATAGTAACCTGCTAGCCTAAGAAAAATCCTAAATTCTGTGGCATTCTTAGGAATCTTCCAATCTTGAATAGCTATCACCTTTGTAGGATTAACAGATAATCCTTTCTCGAAAATAAATGATCGAGAAATTTTACCTTCTTTTAAAATATTGAGAATTTGGCTTTTAATTAGTGACATTTCAAAGTCCCTAGCACCTCCCTTAAGTGATTTTCATGCTTACCTTCACTTTTCAAGAATACTAGAATATCATCGACAAACACTACGACAAACTTATTTAGTTGAGCCCTAAAGACCCAACTCATCAAATCTACAAAGTATGCTGGGACATTTGTCAATCCAAAAGGCATTACCTCCCATTTTTAAAGTGTGGCTGGAGTGTGAATTAGTCTTCTACTTGCTATTCTCAGCTATTCTCAATTGGTGAAATCCAGTGGCTAATTCTAGGGGAGAAAAGATTTTGGCTGTAATAAGCTGCTCAAATAAGTCATCACTTTTAGGTAAGGGATACATATTTTTGTTAGTTAGCTTGTTAAGCTCTCGGTAGTCAACGCATAGTCATAAAAGAGCCATCTACCTTAGTGGTGAAGATAATAGGCACTGCTTATTCTGAAGTACCATGGCAAATAAATCCCTTCTGTAACAACTCTAAAACATGCTTATCTAACTCTAGCCTTTCCTTGGGGGCCATATGCCTTTATGGCAACGTGATGGGTCTAGCATCCTTCTCCAAATCAATCCTAACCTCGATCTCCCTTCAAGGTGGGAGACTTCTTCAAAGACATTTGGAAGGTCCCATACTGTGGGCATAGATAAGAGCTCACCTTGTGATAGGCTAAGAGAATATAAATAGCTTAATTCGACTGAGTTTTGGGGTGCATAACGAACATCGATATCTCGTCCCTAACAACTACTTAACTAAACAATCCTCCTATCGTAGTCTAAGATAGCCCCATAGTAAGATAACCAATCCATCCCCAGGATAAGTCCATATCCCTCAAAACGCAGAACATATGAATTACAGGTAAATCAATGTTATAATATCCACTACTGGGTCTTCACATATAAAAGAAAGATAAGTCGACCCCTTAATATATTTTATAAGACTATTGGGTTGGTGACAACTTGGGTTTTTAGACTCAAGGAGTTGACTACATTTCTAACTATGAATGAATATTGGTATCCTGCCTTTTGGCAAGGCCGTGAAACCAAAAACTTGACTAGAAACCAAGGACAATCTGTCCCGAAGATTGGTTGTATACAGGTTCACTATGGATACTGGTAAATTTTGCCCGAGTCCGGATCGAGCTACAATTAATATAACATGACAAGCAAAGCTATGAGAGATTACGTTCCAAATTTCAAGTCAATCAGAGTTTGTATGCTCAAGGTATTGATCGATCAAGGCCAAGAAAAACCAGCAATATTCGTATCCATCATGGTCGCTTCACTTCGTATCCATCAACAAGCAACGCTTCGTATCGATCTCGTCCATACATACTTCGTATCGGTCTCCTCATAAACTTGGTTCATATCGGCCAACGATCGATACGAAGCATGTCAATCAGGCTGCTTCGTATCCATAAAAAATTATCATTTCGTATCGATCCACTCATGCACATTATTCGTATCGATCAGCCAGTGATCGATGTGAATGATACATGATGGATCGATACGAATGGCATCCTCGTTGATCGATATGAAGTAGCACCTGGGAATATCGATACGAAGCCAGCTAACTAGATGATCGATACGAAGCAACTGCATGAGAACGATACGAATGAAGCATGTAAAAGTGGAAGACTCGGTCTCTCGGCATGAAAAGTGGATCGATCCTAGAATATAGCGCCACATCACTTGATCGATACGAATGGGATCGATACGAACTCGGCAGCAATTTGCAAATCCAAACTTGGATCGATCATAACTCAAAATCTACAAGTCCAAATGCTACCAAATTTTCATAGGAGCTTGCGTACCACCTCTACTTTGTCTTTGATTGATCTCAGCCCAGATGGAGGTAATTTTGATCGATACGAAATGTACACGTATCGATCAGGGATCGATCCCAATCTACCTCGGATCGATCACGTGGGCCCACCCGCGTGTGAGAAGAAGTATTCCGAGATCTAAGTCAGATTTTTCCAGCCTACGCCTATAAATAGCAGCCATATGCCTTCAGAAAATGGACTTTTGGCTTCTCTATGTTGATACTCTGCCAAAATAAATATTATACTTCAGTTGTACTATTGTAATCTCTTGTAATCAGTAAGTCAAATTCAATAAATATCAATCATTTCATAGTGGACGTAGGCAATACGCCGAACCACTTTAAATTTGCGTGTTTCTGCATTTTTTCTTATCTGTTGATTGGTGTGTTTGTTAGATCTGCCTCATTTTACATTTACTTTCTTCATTTTATTTCTTCAAACACATCCGAAGAGTGTTGTGCCCAATTTTGGTACAAACACTTTGGTGCTTTCACTAAGAAAACCCAGCTTTTCTCCTACTCATTGGATCTATTGCCGATATTTGATTACAAGAATCTAAAGAGAAGATCCAGATCTCAAGCCTAGAAGTTCTTCCATACTATTTAGATTTTCACCAAGTTTAGGAGAGAACTTCATTACTCACCATGGTCGCTACTAGAACTACCTCAATCGCTGCAGATCCAGAAGAAAAGGATAGACAAAACCCCGCACAGCTTCCCTCTACAGACCAGAACACTGCTGGACCATCGGATTCACAAGGCCCTGTCATCATGGAGGAGTTCCAACTACTAATGCAGGAGTTGACTCAAAGCCACCAGCAGCTTACCCAGCAGCTCCATGCCAACACGGAGTTAACCAATCGACTGAACCGCAAAGACGAAGGAGATCCAGACGAGAACAGGCTTCCTACTCATCTACTGAAAGTTCAGCTTCCTCTGATTACAATCATAGATCCACGCGCCCACGGCTGGACGGAAGCTATACACATTCTACCAAACATCAGCGCACTTTGACTATTGGACAAGTGAGAGTTGGTCCATCAACCAGCCATCAGACTGGACCCTCCTCCCGAGGAGGGACGGATCCTTATCACACTACTAATAACCACGCTGCTGCCACTGCCACCGAGTTGGAAGCTGACACTTGAAACCGAACAGATCTGAACCTTCGCCAACGTGATTATACTCCTGAGCCTTATGTTCCCAAGGACCTAAAGCCTAGGAGGCGAGGTATGGACAGTCGACCGTGCCCGGTCCATCCTCGTATTGTGGAGCCCGACCACACCTTGGCCCAGCATGCCTAGAATGTCCAGATGCTAGACATTCCGACAATGATCCGCTAGAAGATCCGTGAGAGCCAAGGCCTCACCAATGACGACTAGGGAATCTCCCGGATTCACACCCCCGTTCACCGATGACATTCTCTATGCTGAACCGCCTCGACAATTCAGAATGCCAACCCTACCTGTTTATGAAGGGAGCTCTGACCCTAACCAGCACATTTTGAAGTATGAGTGGTTGATGAACACCGCACGGGCTAATGATGCGGTCAAATGCCGAAGTTTCCCAATTTACCTAGGGGGCATCGCGACAATGTGGTTTACTCGCCTGGCACCCGAATCTATTTCATGTTTCGATCAGTTGGCTATGAAATTTGTCGAGCAGTTTCGCATGCATGTCACAAGGCCCAAAGATGTTAATACCTTGTCCAGTGTTACTCAAGCTCTCGGAGAGACACTTAGACGTTACCTGGAAAGGTTCCATGCCACTTGCGCAGAGATTAGTAACCCTAATGACAATTCCATTCTGATGGCACTGACTAAGGGGATCGATCCCGATTTTGATTTTGGCAACTGGTTGGCTGGAAAACCCCCTGCATCACTGGACCAATTCTATTCCAAGGCAGCTCAATTCTTGAGAAGAGAGGATGCGAAACAATCTAGGAAAGAGGAAGACGCGGGGCCCAGTGTGGAAGGAATCCAAAACAATGTCCCTGTGAAACAAACCGGGGAGAGTTTCGGAAAGGTGCAGTTAAATATACATAATAAGCAAAATCAGCAGAAAGGGGATGGAAATTAGGGTAAGAAGCGGAATCAGAATCGCGGACCACGATGTAGAGCTCCCATGTATGACATTTATACTCCTTTAAATACATCCCTGGAGAATGTGTACTTACAAACTTGTAATACTATCCAGTATAAGAAACCTGCTCCGAAGAAATCGTCAGAGAAACAGATTCAAACCGAGAAGTTTTGTAGATTCCACGATGGTTATGGCCACAACACGAATGAGTGTCGTCATCTATAGGATATTATCGAGAAGTTAATCTGAGAGAGAAAGTTGGAGCAGTTCGTTCGGGCGCCGCAGGTTGGAGGTGCGGGCCCGTCGAATCAAAACCAAGTACCAAATCAGGTTAGACTGGAGGAACCCGCGCGTACTGGCGGGAGGATAGTGATTAACACTGTTAGTGGTGGTCCTTATCTAGCGGATCAGAGCTGGAGGGAAATGGAGTCGTATGCCATCTTCATTAGGCATGCGAGCTTCGAATGTTGCAGTAACCTGGAAGACGGGGCTCCGACCAAACAACATAAGACGATGATAGATGACATCGTTTTCCAAGATAGGGATGCCGACAGAATTGAAGCCCCTACCATTGATCCACTAGTCATTTCAGCTCAGATAGTTCCTGCTTGGATGAAGAGGATCTTAGTGGACAGTGGAAGTTTAGTGAATATACTCTTTAAACGAGCTTACGATCAAATGAAGATGGAAGCGAAAGATTTGAAGTCTTATCAGTCTCGTATTCATGGCTTCAATGGAAATGCGACTATACCCACTGGGATGGTGGAGCTACCAGTGGAGTTTGGAGTTGGAGAACGCAGGAGAGTCCGGATGTTGCAGTTCATTGTATTGGATATTGATTCACCGTTCAACGCTTTCTTGGGCCGACCGGCCCTAGCTGAGTTCAGGGCTGCTATCGCCCCTTGGTGTCTGACTTTGAAATTCCCTACCGACAATGGAGTCAGAGTTGTTCAGGGAGACCGGGCTGCTGGACGTGCCTGTTACGTTGTTGAGCTGCGAGAGGCGCAGCAAAAAGAGAAAGGAAAGGGCGTAAAGGAATCTCTCTGCGTCTGCTTTGCAAATAATTGACAGCTAACGCCCGGGCCTATGCCCTGGCACGACAACCAATTCCCGAGAGATCTTGACCTAAGAGACACTGAAAGCAAGGACGAAGTGAAAGACAGTCATGCTTCTCCGGCAGAGGTGACGATCGATGTTCCGATTGATAATAATGACAATTCTAAAATGATAAAGATTGGATCTCAGCTAAGCCAACAGATGAAGGAGGAATTGGCTGAATTTCTTCGGGCAAACCTCAACGTGTTTGCCTGGACGCACTCTGACATGTGTGGGATCTCGCCGAACATCGCGAGCCACACCCTGAATATTGACCCGCGGCATGTCCCGGTCAAGAAAAAAGGCGTGGTATGGATCCAGAGAGATCTGCCACCCTAAAGGAAGAGGTAGATAAACTCAAGTCGAACGAGTTTATCCAAGATGCACTATATCCAGAATGGGTGTCCAACCCTGTACTTGTCAGGAAACCTAACGGGAAATGGAGAACTTCTGTTGACTACTTGGGCTTGAATAAAGCTTGCCATAAAGACAGTTTTCCACTTCGTCGGATTGATCAGCTTGTAGACTCAACGGCCGGACATGAGCTCTTGTCTTTCATGGATTCAAATTCCGGCTACAATCAGATTCCCATGCACCTGCCCGATCAGGAGCACACCAGCTTCATCACCAGTCTAGGACTTTACAGCTACAAAGTCATGTCGTTTGGACTCAAAAATGCTGGAGCAACTTACCAACGGCTAGTTAACCGAATGTTTGCTAACCAGATTGGAAAGACTATGGAGGTATATGTGGACGACATGCTTGTAAAGTCACGATTCTCTACCAATCATATCAAAGACCTGGAAACGTAGTTTAACGCCCTTCGAGAGTATAGAATGAAGCTTAACCCATTGAAGTGTCACTTTGGGGTCGCGTCCAGAAAGTTCCTTGGATTCATCGTCAATGCTCGGGGAATCAAAGCCAACACCGAGAAGATCTAGCAACTAGGAATCTTGAGACTTCAAGAACCATAAAGCAAGTTCAGAGCCTCAACGGGAAGGTAGCAACGCTGAGCGGGTTCATTTCAAAATCTACCGACAAATGCATTCCCTTCTTCGATCTAATCAGAAAAGGGAAACAGAACTTTGAATGGACTACAGAATGTGAGTGCACATTACGAGCACTAGTTCAACACTTATCCACACCACTTATTCTGTCAAAGCCCATTGATCATGAGAGACTGTATATCTACTTGGCGGTGTCAGAAAACATAATCGGTACTGCTTTGATTCGGGAGGAGGATCGGTTACAATGGCCAGTCTATTACATCAGCAAACGACTAACCGGAGTGGAGAGAAATTATCCGAAGTTGGAAAAGTTAGCTTACTGTCTTGTCATTGCCTCGAGGATGTTTCGCCCGTATTTTCAGGCTCATCCTTTCACTGTCTACACCGACCAGCCTTTACGACAGGTCCTTACGCGGTCTGAGACGTCTGGTAGGTTACTCAAGTGGAATATCGAGCTGAGTTAGTTCAATATCACTTACACCCTGAGGCGAACTATTCAAGGACAAGTCCTATCCGACTTCATCGCCGAATTCACTACCTCGAAGGACTTGCCCAAAACCAGTGAATCTCCCAAATATGTTTGGAAGCTATATATTGAAGGTGCATCAAACGACCGCTGCTCAGGCGCTGGGGTTGTACTCGAAACTCCTGAAGGCCGATTTAAATGCTATGCTCTGAAGTTCAATTTCCGTGCGACCAACAACGAGGCCGAGTAGGAAGCCCTGCTCGCCGGACTAAGGCTTGCCAAAGATTTAAGAATTATTACTGTAGAGATTTACTGCGATTCACAATTGATCGTGTGCCAAGTTTGGGGGGAATACCCGGCCAAAGACCGAAGACTGGCTGCTTATCTTGCTCGGGTCCAGGAAATATTGAATCAGTTCGATTATTATGCCATCTATTGCATAACCCGAGAACACAATCAGAAAGCTGATTCCTTGGCAAAGTTAGCCAGCACCGGTGAGGCACAGCAAATGGGACTCATTCCCGTTGAGACACTATCTTCCCCAAGTATTGATCAAATGGAGACCAATTGGGTACTTGAAGCCGTACCCGATAAGGAATCATGGATAACTCCGTTCAAGAACTATCTCGAGCATGGGACCCTACCAGAGCATAGAAGTGAGAAAAGACAAGTTCTTCGAAAGGCTTCGTGGTTCACTATTCAGAATGGAGTCATATATAGAAGAGGGTATTATGTTCCTTTACTCCATTGTATCGCCTACGATGAAATCAAATGAGTGTTACATGATGTGCACAAAGGAGAATGTGGTGATCACACTGGGGGGCAAGCTCTCGCTAAGAAAGTACTCCGATACGGTTATTATTGGCCGACTGTAAATCGCGACGCATTAGATTATGCTAGGGGATGTGACAGATGTCAGAAACATGCTCGGATTCCAAGAGCCCCGCCTACCGAAATAACTCAGATGGTCAGTCTATGGCCGTTCGCAATATGGGGCATCGACATTATTGTGTCTCTACCTCTAGCTAAAGGTGGCGCGAAGTACGCCATCGTTGCAGTTGATTACTTTACCAAATGGGCAAAGCCGAGCCCCTTGCTACTATTATAATGAAGAAAGTGATCAACTTTGTGGTGCACAACATTATCTGTCGATTTGGTCTCCCACATACCATTATCACTGACAGCGGAACCCAATTCAATGGTGTCGAGTTCAATAATTTCTGCCAACGATTCCATATCCAAAAGAAGTTCTCTGCAGTTGCACACCCTCAAGCGAATGGACAGGTCGAAGCTGTTAATAAAGTCCATTCTGAAGAAACAAATGGAAAAAGCCGGGGGCAAATGGGTCGATGAACTTCTTATGACCCTATGGGCTTATCGAACAACTCACAAGTCTGCGACCAGCCACACCCCATTTTCACTTTCCTACGGGTCAGAAGCCGTTATTCCAATCGAGTTGGAAGTGCCTTCTCATCGTGTGACATATTATGATCCAAAGACAAATGCTATATTGCTTGCCGAATCTATGGACTTACTAGATGGGAAGCATGAAGAGGATGATTTGAGGGCAGCCGCGCACTAAAGTTGAGTCGCCCGATTGTACAATGCTAAGGTCCGACCCCGAACTTTTGAACTTGGCAATCTCGTGCTCAAGAGGATTTACCCAGTCCCTTCGCATATGAAACCTACGTGGGAAGGACCGTATTGTATTGAACGAAGACTCGGAGACGACACATTTAAATTATCGACCGTTGATGGTCTCACTTTGCCGAAAGCCTAGAACAGCGAGAGTGTTCGTCGCTACTACACATAACAGGCTTTATTTATTCATTCAGTCTGCTTTTCATCTGCAATTTATTTATGCATTTCGAAATTTGAACTTGTAATGAGGCAACTGACTTTGCCATATTTTCTTATTTCAGCAATAAAATGCAATCTCTTCGAGCCAGAGCACTAATTCCTAAAATGCATCATACAATCATCACGATGCACGGAGAGCTAATTTCCATTCTACGGTAGGACTTATTCAAATAGGAGTGATTGTGATATGGCCGGTCACTCGCTAAGTGAAACCCGAGCTCAGGGGCAAGCCATCACACTGAAGCCAAAAAGGATTGATACATGATAGTTCTCTAACTAACTCTGGCTCCCAGAGTGCGAGCTAGAGTAAAAACTTACAAATGTGGGCTCGAAGAGGATGGATCTGTCCACCTAATGACTTCTCCTGTGTTTAATCCAAGTATGAGGAGGATGGATCCGTCCGTCTAACGACCTCACTTGTTAACTCAGGGTGGATGTGACCCGACCGTCCACGATCCTGATGAATCTATCTTTCCCAGAGTGCGAACAAAATCCAAAAACTCTAAACATATGTGATCGACCGTCCGTTGACCAACTCCGGATTCCCAGAGTGCGAACTGGAGTATAAACATCAAAATGGGTGTAACCAACCACCCATCAACTAACTCTAAGTCCCCAAAGCGCGGGCTGGAGTATAAACACAAACCTGGTGTGAAACGACAGCCCGCGAGACAACTCTAAGTCCCCAAAGTGCGGACCTGAGTATAAACACAAATTGGGTGTGATTGACCACCCACAAATCAATTTAAGTCCCCATAGTGCGGACGAAATTCTAAATATCAAACGGGTGTGACCGACCGCCCGTAAAATAACTTAAGTCCCGGAGCGCGGACGTATCTTTAAACACTAAACGGGCATGACCAATCGCCGACAAACAGGTGCAATCCCCAAAGTGTGGATGTGATTACCGATAGATGAGCGAGTGTGATCCGACCACTCGAACTTGTCTCGTTTCAACTTTGTTTCAACTAAGTTGAGCTCGATTTATCGAAGGCGGAAAGCGACTGCCAACCGACCATTTCAATTTATCCCCAGGACTGGGGGAAAAACTCAAGTACCAGCTATTGATCGAGATAGTGCAACATTGGGACTCGACTTGGCGTTCGGTTATGACCCGAAGCTATAACTTCAGGACTTAACAACCGAACTCAGTTCCGACCCAAAGACTAAAACCTCACAAGTACATTGAATGGAAATTCGAGCGCTAAAAACACTTAAGTGAATAAACACAAAATTATGCTGAAAACAAAATAGAATTTTATTTCAACTATTCTTTGAAAGGGAAGAATAAGTACAAAAATTATTCCAAGAATCCCTAGCAGCAGGGGCCGAACCCGCATCTATACACGAACTACAGGAAGCAAAAACGAGATTCCTATCCATCTACCAAAAAAGGAAGTAAGAAGACATGTCTACTCCCTCGGTTTCTTCTTCTTCCTCAACGTTGACCCACTGGAGCTACCGCTCGGATGCCTCTTCGAGCCTTTGGCTTTTAGTGGTTGGTCTCCAACCGGAGAAATTATGGTAATCTCTTCCTCCGAACTCACGGGAATTGGAATACTTTCTTAATACGGAGCCAGAGGAATATGAACACTCTCGACGTGGGAAAAGGAGAGAGGCACGTCGGTATCGATAACTGTACCACCAGGAGAAATCATTCGCAGAGGAGCTGGGCCAGGACCCTCCATACCACCTCCAATACCACTGGCCTATGCGGCTGCTTCCATCTCGGCGTTAATCTTTGCCATTATCTCTTCCTCATGAATGTCAGCATCCGCCGGAATGTTGCTAGTTGGGCCCGAAGAGCTGGCTGTGAAGGCGCCTTCGCCCATGACGAATAGTAGGTCGGTAAGTGGGTCACTTTGATGACCAAGGAGCTCCTCCATTATATGTTCATCAAAAATAAAAGCGCTCCCCTGCGCTCCTTTAGTTGGTGCAACGGCCATTGTTATGGTTGCCTCTGTCATAAGGGCCTCCTTCTCGTGATGCTGCATTTAGGTTGCAGGGGCACGACTGGTGTCGCTCCTATCACTAGATGAAGATAGGATAAAATATTAGTGACTTCCTTTGATAATGCTCCAAACTTGGAATGAATTCAAGAAGTGTTCAGAATACCTTCCTCATATTGGCTCGTGGGTGGAACTGGAGCAGCTTGAGGAACGTGCTCGCGAGCAGGAGACAATTGCGGTTGATCAGGATTGTAAGCAGGCACAGATAGAGGATCAACTGCAGGAGTAGGTTCAGGCTGGGTTGGCATAGGAATCTCAGAGCTCGTATCATGATGCTCAATGCCAGAACCCTCTCCAGCCTCCGGATGCTGAGTAACAAGTCTCTCTTTTTCAAATATGATAGTGGCATCGTGGAGAACTCTTCTTTCGTCCTCAGTCAACACCCGGTTCTCCAATTCGAACTCATCGATGGATTCAGTATGGTGCTCTACTTTTTCATCTTCAACCAAGCGGCACCAGGCATTATATAGATGCAATGGATAATCTTCAAGCTAGCTTAGATTTCGATGCTTCAAAACATTGACATTATATGTAATGAGGAGATCTTCAATGTCACCCTCCAACCTAGCCTCTGCCGCTCTCACTTCACCCTCAACCATGGCTTCGACTTCCTGAACCTTTAGCGTAGCCGCATCCCTCTCATCCTTGAGCGCCATAGCCTGCTCGCATGCTTCCTGAGCGGCTTTATTTGCATCGTCTTTTCCTTTGACGACTTCAGCAAATTCAGCTTTAAGCTCCTCAAGCTCTTTTAGCGCCGCATCTCTTTTAGCCATGACTGTGATGGTCCGATGCCCCATTTCTTCGACCAAGGCTAAATGTGTTCACCTCATCTCCTCCATCCTCCGGATTGCCTCGTCGGCTCTTTTATTAGCCTCTGTTTCTGAATTTCTCGAAGACTCATTTTCATCGTTAAGCACCTGAATTATGCGGTCCTTCTGAGCGAGGTCGGTTCCTTGTTTATCGATTGTCTTTGCCTGCTCAAAGGCCATCGCCGATACTTTATCTGTGGTCTTCATCCATTCCCGATATTGGCCATAAACATCGTATATGTAGTCATGCATCGCTTGTTCTGCCTCATTGGGATTTCACTTTAAGTGCGGAGGAAATATGAAGCCCTCAAAAAGATATTCGGAATATCTTTTTTCAACTTAGCGATTCTAATCGCTCCTTTCCCGGTGGGTTATGTGATGGCTTGTTCAGTGGCAACGGGAGTTTCAGTTTCAGTCTTCCGATGCTGTTGGTCAGGCCTTGATGCTTGGGAAGGTGGTATTTGACATGAAGATTTAAGGGGTTGTTTGCCAGAGCGGGAAGATTGTGCTGGACCTCTAGGTGGTAGGGAGCGCGATCGGGAACGGCGATTATACCGTCTCTCCTTCTCCCTATCCCTTTCCCTCTCGTAGCGCTCCCTCTCTTGATTGGAGTAGCCGCGATCATGGTCTCTATCAGCCTCATGTCAGCGAGACTCAGAGTATGAGCTAAATGAATGGCATGCAGAACGGAGGCTGATAAGCATAGATCCCCACCTTGTCATCGTGTCTGTAAAATTAAAAGAGAAACGGGGTTGGTAATCTTCAGATATGAAGAGCTTGTGGTTAGAAATTGTGTGGTGCCGTGGAGTGTGTGTATGCATGCGCAAACCCCCTAACCAACCGGTTGTAATAGCCGTACTCGGAGGAGTCGGCTCTCCTATGTCTAAGGCGCTTTGGAGCCCCTCTAATCTGGTATCTTGGTGCAAAGGCAAGTCATCCGGAATGGGGATGTCCGCAAGTCCCGCAAAGGAGCCCTCCATCTATGAAGGAGGAATCTCTTGACTAGTTGCAGGAAAAGAGACTACGATGGTTTTGCGCCTTACACATTTTCGAGCAGTAAACTTGCCTCTTCTCTTCTGCTTTAAAGATTGAGGACTTTGCGAAGGCCCGGCTGCAGGCTCATCTCCAGCAGACATATTCTCATCACCGCCTTGTTCGATAATTACTATCCCGGAAGCTCTCCTTCGAGCTTGCCTCACCGGGGTTGTCCTAAGAACTCCTACGAGTCCAATGCTTTGGTCTCTGTCAATTAGCCGGACGGCAACCAGATTCTCGTCCGTAAGGACTTCGTCAATCTTTTTGTACTCGGTGGGCACCTCTTGAAGAACTCTTACTATCTCCTTGAACTGAGCACCTTCAGGTTGCGGAATTGAAGCCGTGAAAGAAAAGAAAATGTTAGACTCGACATTAACTGCTATTATCCAATTAATCAGCAAGGAGGCTAGGGCGCTTACGTCTTACTAGCCACCGTCTGGCGAACCCCGGTGGAAACCGAACATAGAACCATTCGGTCTTGAAATAGCTCAGCTTACTCTAAACCTCAACCACGATCTGACAATTCCTAACTGCCTCTAAGAAAGTGAAGGAAGGATTATCTTCGTGAACCTTTACATTGAATAAGTATCCGATCTCTTCTACGGTCGGAGGATGGAAGAGGTGCTCCATGGAGATGACAAACAAACTATTGAGCAAGGCATATCCATTCGGGTGCAGCTGAGACGGAGCGATCCTCAAGAAAAGTAAAACTTCCCGGATGAACTGGTTGAAAGGAGGAAGTGTCCCGGCTACACACATAAATCTATTACAAGTCGTGTATCCCTTCGGAGGGTTGTGAGCTCTATCTTCCTGCCCCGGTAATAAGATGTCATTTAGCGGCAACCCGTGCCGTAGGAAAATCCGGCCTAACATATCTTCGGAGACATTAGAGCGGACAGAATCCTGCAGGTTCATAATAAAGATTGCTCCTGGCAATTCATCCGGAGCAGGGCTAATTTCTTCAACTGCAATAGCCGACATTTCAATTATGGGAAGAGGCAGACTCTGAACATCCTGCGACTGAGAACTTCCGGGTTCCATAGCTATTGAACTTGGTAAAAATCATCATTAGATGACAATAAACCCGTGTTCCCCCAGTGTGAAATGAATGATCGTGTTGTGCAGTGCAGTGCTACATAATGTTTTAAATTTCTGCAAGTTTAAGAGATGTTCGAACAACAAGACATCGAAATTCAACCGGAGTGACCGTCATCGCTGACCGTCACAACCGTGCCATCCAGACTTCGAAGACCAATCCAAGTTAAATTTCATCAAGTTTTGTTAAGTTACAGTTCCATCGACGAGCTTCGAAGGGCAGTCAAATATGCAGTGAAACGGCTAAGTCCAATTATGCAAGGCAAAAGCTCATCGGAGTCAAATATTCAAGTGTGCGAACATTTCGGGTCCATCAAGATCCAAACTCGGATCGATCGGTAAAAAACTTTGGTTTCGTATCAATCAAAACTTGTTAATTCATATTCGATCGAAACTCAATGTCTTTGTATCGATCGGGTTATAAAGGGTTCGTATCGATCAAGGATTGCGGGTCTTGTATCGATCAGGTTATATAGTGTTTCGTATCGATCAAAGATTGTTGGTTTCTTATTGAGCCCCAAACCATGAGATTCGTATCGATCACCTACCATGAGTTTCGTATTAGTCGTTGGCTCTTCGATTTCGTATCGATCGCCTCAGATTGATACGAATTGTCACCACTCCAGTTCGATACGAAATTCACCATTTCACCAATCAATTCCTCATCGATACGAATCCCACGCCCTGGGTGAATACGAAGCCAAGTCTTCTTTTTTCCTTTCATCGATACTGAATCGAAGCTGTGTGTCCCTCCACACTTCATCTTCCCCGATCAACTCAGATGCTACTTTCACCTTCTCCGGCCAAACTCGGGCCTCAACACGACCGGAATCGACCACGATTGTGTATGGGATGGCGCTAGATTTCGAATCTCGTCATTTGAGTGTGGATTAACAGTTCAATTACCTAATTTGAGCAACTAAGTGGATTGAATAACTCGAAAGCAAAAGACAGTTTTAATTTTCTTATATTCAGAGCGATACAAAAGCAAGGCAGCAGAATGAACAAGTGAGAAAAATGGCTAAGTACAAAAAGCATTTATATGGCTCGATCCTGGGCGAATGACGATTCGTCTCCTTGTTGTTTTGACCTTTTAAAAGCAGTTTCCCCTCCAGTCGATACGAAGAAAGCTATTCGTATCCATTCTCCATTGATTCGAAGCAACCATCATTTGTATCCATCAACCCATCGATACGAACGATATTCTGAAGACCGATTGAACTGTTCGTACATATCAAGCATCTACCGATACGAGAAGGCAAATTCGTATCCACTGCTTTGAAGCCCACAGAAATTCATATCCATCGATATGAAATGTTTTAAAAAGGCTAACTAATTCATGTCGATCTCCATTGATACGAAGATAATTTTTCAACTCCTCAAATCGATCTAGGAGAGGATCGATATGAAGGGATACACTAAAACGACTATCAAGCGTTGTTACAACTCGAATTTCACATCGACCTAGGAGAGGATCGATACGAAACTCGATTCAAAAAAAAATTGACAATGACTCGTGAACGTTCGAATGTCAACGGGAGTCAGGTTTACATTCGTTCATGCATGACAGACTAACGTTCAATTTTCAAAATTCGTAGTAGTTGGATGATCACCTAGTGACAATTACAACGATGAACAACCGTTTGCTAACACTCAATACTCAGTTACAATAATGCACTGCATAATCATTGGCACTCAAAAATTCAGCATTTAAATTACTGGAAATCAATCAAAGCCTACATCTTTTGACGAAAAGACAACAACTATTCAACGAATCAGATAAAAAATTTCGGACTGAGGATTGCAGTTTTTCAAAGCACGGCATGTTCACACAAGACATACTTTGGGGAGCAAATGTTATCCCGCCTTTTGGAAAGGCCGTGACACCAAGAACTTGACTAGAAACCAAGGATAATCCGTCCCGAAGATCGGTTGTACACAGGTTCACTATATATACTGGTAAATTTTGCCCGAGTCCGGATCAAGCTACAATTAATATGACATGACAAGCAAAGCTATGAGTGATAACATTCCAAATTTCAAGTCAATTGAAGTTCGTATGCTCAAGATATTGATCGATCAAGGCCAAGAAAAACCAACACTGTTCATATCCATCATGGTCGCTTCACTTCGTATCCATCAACAAGCAACGCTTCGTATCGATCTCGTCCATACATACTTTGTATCGGTCTCCTCATAAACTTGGTTTGTATTGATCGGCCAACGATCGATACGAAGCATGTCAATCAGGCTACTTCGTATCCATAAAAAATTATCATTTCGTATCGATCCACCCATGCACATTATTCGCATCGATCGGCCAGTGATCGATGTGAATGATACATGATGGATCGATACAAACGTCATGCTCGTTGATCGATACGAAGTAGCACCTGGGAATATCGATACAAAGCCAGCTAACTAGATGATCGATACAAAGCAACTGCATGAGAATGATACGAAGGAAGCATGTAAAAGTGGAAGACTTGGTCTCTCGGCATGAAAAGTGGATCGATCCTAGAATATAGCGCCACATCACTTGATTGATACGAATGAGATCGATACGAACTCGGTAGCCTTTTGCAAATCCAAACTTGGATCGATCATAACTCAAAATCTACAAGTCCAAATGCTACCAAATTTTCACAGGAGCTTGCGTACCACCTCTACTTTGTCTCTGATCGATCTTAACCCAAATGGAGGTAATTTTGATTGATACGAAATGTACACGTATCGATCAGTGGTCGATCCCAATCTACCTCGGATCGATCACGTGGGCCCACCCACGTATGAGAAGAAGTATTCCGAGATCTAAGTCATATTTTTCCAGCCTACACCTATAAATAGCAGCCATATGCCTTCAGAAAATGGACTTTTGGCTTCTCTACGCCGATACTCTGCCGAAATCAATATTATACTTCATTTGTACCGTTGTAATCTCCTGTAATCAGCAAGTCAAATTCAATAAATATCAATCATTTCATAGTGGACGTAGGCAATACGCCGAACCACTTTAAATTTGTGTGTTTCTGCATTTTTTCTTATCTGTTGATTGGTGTGTTTATTAGATCTGCCTTATTTCACGTTTACTTTCTTCATTTTATCTCTTCAAACACATCCGAAGAGTGATGTGCCCAATTTTGGTACAAACAAATATGATACTCCTGAGGTAAATAAGGTATAAATAGTATTTCCGAAGATAATATTTGTACCTTCCAATGCAGCTTTTCCCTTGTCTCTGGGAGGAGGTCTACTTAAGACAGGTACAACTTCAATGACATAAGCTTGCCCACCTTGACCTTCCTTTGCTTGCTTTGGGCACCAATTCTTGTAGTTTCCTTCTTCATGGTAGTTACAGCATCTCACCTTGAACTCTTTCCTCATCAAACTCTTTTTGCAGTCCTTAGCTGCATGCCCTTTCTTTTGACACCAATGACATGTCACACTTCCTTTCTTGATCTTCCCCTTGGCTTTCTTATCAACCCAGAATCCCCTTTCTACACTCCACCTTGATTTTGCTCTTGAACTACCTTATCATTTTTCTTAATACCAGTAGTCTGAAGTAGTGCCATTTCAGCTATCATCTCATAAGTGGAGCCTGTGGGTACTTGGGTCAAAAGCAGCTTCCTAAGTGGAGAATTTTATCCTTTAACAAACTTCATAGCCTTCTTCGTGGGAGTGTCAATCAAACTCAACTCAAACTTAGCTAATTCCATGAACTTATTGATATACCCCTTTAACATGGGGTCTCCTTGCCTCAGTTATGTAAACTTCTCCAATTGCAAACTTACTTCAGCTTTGGACATGAATCACGACTCAAAGCAAGCCCTAAATTCAGCCCAAGTACTTCCTTCCTCAACATTCTCTTCAACTACTATGGTCCACCAATCTAGCGCCTGCCCCTTTAAATGTCATGCAGCTATCCTTCTCTTGATTCGGTCTTCCCATCCTAGCTCTCAGAATATATGTTCATAGACATTAATCCAAGCCATTGTTTCAATAAAATCTTCAGCCCCATATACACCTGTACTCCCATATTTTGAAAGTATTTACACATTTGGGGAAGTATAGCGGGCGGGGTGCTTCTTCAGTGGGCGGACCGATTGGTGCCGCTGGTGCAGCTTGTTGAGGAGTAGGAACTTGCTCTGTATGCTATAGGTATTGCTTCAACTATTCTGGCATACCTCGTATGGTAGGTATTTCTTGGATGGAGGGGTTCCTAGCCTCCGAGCAATTGTTTTCAACCATAATCAACTATATGTAGGTTTAAGATTTTAGTTAAATTTCCTAAGATAGTGTTATTTGCTAAAATAAAAATTTGCTCGATGTGTTCGCGTATGTTCATAAAAGGGTATATACATAGTAGAGTTTTGAAAAATACTTTCAAAAATAACAAATACACACTCTTACGTATGCCTATTTCCATTGATCAGGTAACCTAAGCTATGATGCCAAATGTAACAACCCTCTTCGTAACGAGCCTAATTTTCGACCCAATAAAAGCCCATCGAACCTTAGATCCATTCCAGAGCTGGTAGTTAGTTGGTAAAATTGATAAAATTAACAATAAACAAAGATACCTATCTATGTTTCATAATCTCACAGGGGAAGGGCTAACTATAATAACAAAAATAAATATCCATTTCATAAAAATCAAATCTTAGAAATACAATATCCTAAAATATCCATAATACAATAAATTAAAATAAAAACATCAACATGCCTGAAATATAGGTACATCTGAATACATCAAAAACATAGATAAATAAGTAAAATGCTACAAATCTTCACTGTCGCCTTGTCTTCTCCACAACATCATTTCCTCTCACCTATGGGTTGTAATGAGGAGGGAGTCAGAACAACAATGTCCAACAAATGAAAATCTCAAGTATTACTATAATAGTATTTGGGTAGTATCATTTAGATAAGTAATATGTCTTTACCATCTTATACTTCATCCTACTAACTATACCTCGACTGTAAGTAAAAGGATTTTCCGGTCCAACTCCATAACGTACCATTAGCTGTAGGCCAAGGCCCCTTTTTAGTCCATCTTCGCAATTACCATAAATCATGCCCTTACAATGTGTGAGAAAGCATGTAACATCTTGTAAAAACTAATAAGGAAGGAATTAATTAATAATAAGGCTAAAAATAAGAATTTCTTGAACGTCGGAATTTGGCCACGAATGTTATACCATTGTGTTCGTGGTGATTTTACGATTAACTTTCATATATAATGTTTTACGATCGGAGCTCAAATGGAAAAGTTATTGATGTTTGAAGTTTTCGAATTTAAATAATTCAAACGAATTCAAATTTTGAATTTAAATAATGTTAAAGTAGGAATTGAAACGGGTAAAAAATATTTTAACATTAGGGAAAATTAACGTTGGGGCAAAACATTAACGGTTAAAATAGGAAACAAATCAAAACAAATGGCAACCAATATTCATGGTCCAAAATAGAGGACCTATCGACCCCCTTCCCATGACCAGTTGACCATTAGCGGTCGACCGCCTAAAGGTGAGTGGTCGATCGGTTGGTAAATGTCGACTAGGGTTATTTTATGTCATGAATGGTCTAGATTATATTATATTAAATTGACTTAAATCCTAAAATCCAGGCGCATCCTAACCACTATAAATAAGAGACTATCCCTTTCTCTTTTATTCATTAAATAATTGGAATACTAGCGAAACTCCATCAGTCTTCTTCCTCGATAAGATTCAAGAATTCAAATCCAAAGGAAAAAGGTAATAGGTTTATATTTATATGTTTTTCTATTCTTAACCTTCCCTAATCTCTAAATTCTGAATCTAATTTATATATAATTGACTGGTTTTATATTACAAATAGAGGAAACCTGAAGGAGCAGTTAGAAAAGGGCATGAATCAAATCCAAAGAAGAGCAGGAAACTATTTATGAATGGAAATCTAATTTTTTTTTCACATTTTAGTAATTTTTGCAATAAAAGTTTAGATTTGTTTTATGCCTTGGGGAATTTTATATATGAAAGCGCTAAACCCTAAAACCACAAAAGATTTCCAAATAAAACATAATTTTTAAATTTATTAGAATTTCAATTATTTTATGTTTAAAATAGTAGAATTAAATTTGTTGTTTGTAATTTGAATAAATTTTGTTCTATTTAGTTTTCACTTTTAATTTTTGTATTGCGATAAAAGGGTTCAAAGACAAAATTATTAGGAAATGGTAAGCAAAGTACAAATTTTCTTATTTGTAGTTTGCACAGCCTATTTTCGTAATATAAATAAATATGAATCCATTTTTCCACTTCAAGGTTGTATATGTAAAACTTGAATATATAAAGAGTTTAAATTGTCAGTTTTATTTTCTTGAAATAGAGGCGGTAATTCTATTATATAAATGTAACATAAGTTTGGTATGATTTCATTTTTGAATACACACACATACACGCATGCATGCACAAGTCTGTTTTGTCTACCTAAGGATATTAACAATTTTGTAAATTATTGTATGGAACTTAGGCTTGTATGGATATGGAAGTTTTTAAATTTTAACAATTAGTGTGAGAAAAAAAATCTTAGAATAAGAATATTTCTATGCACAGTTAGGAATATTTAGTTAGCCAAAAATTTACGTACATATAAATATGTTAATATCGCATAAATATAATAATAGCGTATTAATAATAATGTATTAATCATATCGTATATAATAAATAGGCTAATAAATCGCCTTAAACTCCCTAGGAAGGACGTTTAAGATAATTATGTAAATCAATCCATAATTAAAGGCGAAGTAAGGAGTTTTACTTATATAGCCTTAAGTCGTAAATACGGTGAGATATTATACATGTAGTGTGTGCGTGTGTGTATGGTTGTATGTTAGAAAAGCAGAAATTTGACTAAGTTATAGGGATGCGATGTCACTCAAAAGCATACAGAAGTCTGCCTAGCTAATAGCAGTGTGACTTTGGGATTGATGTGAGACATCACCTGTAATAAGTATCCAAGGTGAATGCAAGGTAAGTCCCAATTCTATAGGATTAGTCTGCCCAGCTAATCTGGCTACTAGCACCTAAGAATAGTCAAACAAATGTCAGACGTTACGGTTTGGGTTATATGTCATACGATAGTATCCCAGTATGGGCATGCTTCTAGGTTGAAAGTATTATATGGTTGTTGTAGGGTCTGCCTCCTTCCCACTTAAGAAGTATTAAATGGTCGGGATTATCTTTTTGGTGTGGTAGCGTGAAATCTTTGGTAGGGGTTTGCTTTGGGGTTGAGGTATTAAGTGTCTATTGCAGAGTCCGCCTTTCCCATAAAAGAAGTATTAAGTGGTATGAGGAGAATTCTTACGATGTTAGTTAGGAAGTACCAAAGAAAGGTCCGCTTTTGGGTTAGGTATTAATTGATGGGGATCTGCCTAGGGTACATGCATTAAATGGTCAGAGTATTTCAAATTCTCATTAAAGAGGTTTTAAGTGGCTTTGGTGCTTCATCTTGCATCATTAGGGCATGATTTACGGTAGTTGTGAAGATGGACTGGAAAAGAGCCTTAGCTATGGTTAAAGGTACATTATAGAGTCGGACCGAAAGCCTTTGGTTTACAGTGGAGAAGGCTTGAGATACAGATAAAGGTACGTTATGATGCATAAGATATATTACTTATCTAAATGATACTATCCAAATACTATTATGGTAAGACTTGAGATTTTCATTCACCGGACATTATTGTTTTGACTCCCTCCTCATTACAACCCACAGGTTAGGGGAAATGATGCCGATGGGGTAGACGAAGGCAGGGACAAAGATTAGTGGTTGTTTCATTATTTGTCTATGTTTTGATATATATTCTGAAGTACCCAGTTTCAGATATATTGATGTATTTTGAGATATTGTATTACGGATATTCCAGGATGTTATGTTTCTGAGATTTGGTTTTTTATGAAATGGGTACTTATTTCTGTTATTATATTTTATCCTTTCCACTGTGAAATTCTAATGGGCTTTTATTGGATCAAAAATCAGGCCTGTTTCGGTGTGAGTTGTTACAAAACACCCGACCACTGAATACCTCTTTAATGGGAATTAGACAGACTCCGACCATTTAATACATGTATCCTAGGTAGATCCCCACATTTAATACCAAAATCTAAGGTAGACCCTTCTTTGCTTCCTAACTGACATCGTAAGAAATCTCATCAGGCCACTTAATATTTCTTTTATGGGAAGAGGAGGACCTTACACTAGCTACTTAATACCTCAGCCCCAAAACGGACCCTTTCCATAAATTTCCTACTACACACCCAAAAGTTAATCCTGACCATTTAATACTTCTTGAGTGGGATGGAGGCAGACCCTACCACAACCACTTAATAACCCTATCCTAGAAGCAGGCCTATACTAGGATATCCATCTTATGACTTGTAACCCAAACCGTGATGTCTCATATTAATCCGACTAATCGTAAAGGTGCTGGTAGGCAGATTAGCCGGGCAGACTTAGTCTATATAATGGGACTAACCTTGCATCTATAGTCGGTACTTATTATAAATACTATCTCACATCAGTCCCAAAGTTACCAAAGTTATACCATTGGTAGTCAAATTAGCTGGACAGACTTCTGTGTGCTTCTAGCTGACCTCGCTCTCCTAATATACATAATTATATACTTTATATAGTATACTTCACCCTCACTTGTGCGTTAAGGCCATATAGGGAAAACTCCTTATTTCACCTTTAATTATGGACTAATTTCCATAATTCTCCTTTTCTCCTTCCTATAGGGTTTAATGCTATTTACTAACCTATCTATTAAATACAATGCGTTTAATACATTATTAGTTATAATAATATATTTATATCTACGCAATATTTGGCTAACTAGTATATGTATATTCCTTGGCCTGCGTTAAAAATATACCTATTCTAAAATTCTTGCGTCCTATACTAATCGTTAAAATGTCAAAACTTCCATATTCATGCAAGTCTCGGTTTCATATAATAGTTTACTAAATAACTAACATCCTTAGCTAAAAAAAATAGACTTGTATTTATAAAATAGAGTCAAATATCAAACTTATGCTATACTAACATAGTAGAATGAATGCCTCTATTTCAAGAATACAAAACTTACCATTTAAACCCTTTATATTCTATTCAACTTTTATATATACTAACTTAAAATGGAAGAAGGGATTTCTATTTGTGTAATTTATGGAAATAGGCAGTGCAAACTATGAATAGGAGAATCCATGTTTTACACACCATTTTCAAATTTTATTTTTCCTTTAGAATCCCTTTACCACAATAATAGAAAAAGTGGAAGTGGAATAGAACATAAATCATTCAAATTGCAATAACAAATTCAATTCTACTATACTAATATAAAACAATTGAGATTCCAATTAATCCAAGAATTGACATTTTATTGGAGGGAATTTTGGAGTTTTATATTTTAGGCTTTTCGTATATAGAATTCCCTAAGCCATAAAACAAATCCAAACTTTTACCATACAATTTACTAAAATGTGAAAAGCTAAGATTTCCACTCACAAATAGTTGTCCTGCTTCCTTTGGATTTGATTCACGCCTTCATTTAATTCCTCCTTCATATTTCTTCTTTTTGTAATATACAATAATTCAACTGTATAGAAGCCAGATTTAGAATCAGAGATTAGGGAAGAATAGAAATAGAATAATGTGTGTATATATATATAAACCTATTATCATTAAATCTGATTGATTCTAAATTGAAGAATTGAAGAAGAAGACTGACGGGGTTTCATTAGCATTCTAATTTTATTGTGAATAAAAGTGAGGGACCTAGCCTCTTATTTATAGTGGCCTGGCCTAACCAAACCCTCACCGTCATCAACTAACCGATCGGCCGGTCTACCATGGACGATCGACTGACCCATTATATGCGATCGACTGGCCTGCTACCGTTTGATCTATATAATTACTTGTAGTTATATTTTTATCTGTTTTCGTACTTTTACAAATAATGTTAGCATTTGTTTAAACGTTAAGTCTCCCTTAACATTAAAATATTTATTACCATTTTAATTTTAAACGTTAATGTTAAATAATTTATAAATTTAAATTCATTTGAATTATTTTAAATTCAAAAACTTCAAATTTTAATAACTTTTCCATTTGAGCTCTGATCCTAAAACTTTACACCTCTATACTCACGCTTGCCAAGGACACTACGGGGTAATGTCGTCGACTAGCGCGAAGAATAAGGCTGTTGAGGAGCGACCATCCGTGTAATTGCTTTGTGCGAGCACCGATATGTCAGATAGAATAACATGCATTTCATTTAAAGAGGAAATCCGACATATCAAATACAAACTCAAAGCTACCACACGGTGGCTAAGTGGACCTCGGAAACAGATATAGAAATAAATATAACATAAATCAGTCACAGATGTTCATATCTCAAAGGCGGAAACAGATATGAATATAACACATAAAAGTGTATATCAGAGTAGTGGTCAAATAAGATCCACAATATCATAGAAGAACAGATACAAGTGTTAGACAAAAGAATAATTATACATCAAGGAGTCTCTATCTCTAATGTATAATAACAAAAACTACAAATCTAATGTAGTTAGACAAAAGTCAAAAGATGATCCCGGATAAGGAGTCTAGCAGAAGCACCTGTAACATCTCGGTCTGACCCGAGTATTATTTAATAAGAAAATAATAAACGGATCAGTCTAGCTATAATTATCATTAAAGAAATGAGATATAAGAAAAGATATAATAAGAACGTATGATAACAATAATGTCATGCCAGGACAAATATGATTTAAACAACAACAAAATCATACAATCTCAAGAATCTCAAATTACCAAAAAGAATACCATATTCTTAATTTTATTCACCAAACTACAAATATTAACAAACATATTTATGCCAATCGCGAAAGTTGGTGAAACACAAATTCTAGAAATCATCAATTAGAAATCCAGAAATCACAAAGGGGGAGGCCTATCACAAACGGGAGAATGAAAACTCACCAACACGTGTATCACAAACGGAACGCTATTCCATGGTCGCTAACCATAAATTTTGAGCCGAAGCTCCACAAACGGTCCGAAGACCACGGGTCGCTACCCCGCCAAATTGAACCGAAGTTCCACAAAACAGGGTTTAGTCTCCCTCGCAGACAAATAGACATCGCACATCGCTAGTCTAAATCACAAAATGATCATCATCGATCAATAAAAGTGTCGATTACACTAAGCTAGTAAATATAAGAGTTTAGCTTCATGTCCCATAGCCACTAGCTTATCTTAAATATTTACGAACAAATTGTAGATTCCCACTCGAAAATTGTCACAAAATTTTCAATCGAACAAGTCCATAAATTAACCGACGAAGTAAACGCAAGCGTTTCATACCACTTGTTTTGCTAAGCCGTTTAATTAGATTTTCTCATACGAATGAGGTAAAGGTTTATATATAATAATAGATTAGAAAACGGTTTTATAAAGAGCTTTGTATTTAAAATAGAGTTGAAATAATTTTGATGAAAGAGATTTAATATTTATTACTAGTATAGAAACCTTTGTATTTAGAAGTGACAAATCACAAAATGATTGTAGAAACAATCAATCACAAAAATACACATTCGAAGACGTGAATTAAATCCAAAGAAATCGATACTGAATCCATTAAAATGGATATTCCCAAAAAGTCCGGAAAAAGAAGTCATCAAAGTTAATAATAAATGATAACAATAAATCGGACAATCACGAATCGGTAAAAATTAGAATCCCACACAAAATAGACAAATTGGGCTGAGACAAGCAGATTCAGACGTCTGAATTGTACATTTCAGACGTCTGAAACTGGTGTTCAGACAATACTTTGCCTAGGCCAAAAATGGCCAAATCATATCGGAAGCAATCAGACGAGTGATGATAGCTAGGGGTTTACGCCAAGCGACTACCCAACCTTAGAGACTCATCAATACATTCCGACCATTATGTCCAAACAACCATATAAGAATTTCGATAGATTTCGACTTCAAAACATCAAAATTGGAATGTTCACCAAATCAATTCAAATGGAAAGCAATGAACATAAGTAAGTGTTAGGAATTCATACCTAACATCAAAGATAGATATAGACTTAGATGTGAGATAAAAATCTCACCTTTAAACCCAAAAACTATGAAAGAGAAGCTTGAAAGCAAAGGAAGATCAACTACTCTTCAACTTCAACTCTAGAAGCTTGAATCTAAGCTTAAAAGAAGAACATTTCCTAAGTTTGGTTTAGGAAATTTCTGAAATTAAAGAGAGAATGAGTTGGAGAAGAAGGAGATGCTCACCTAAGCTTCTCTTTGAATTTAGGAGCTAAACTTGAAATTGCAAAGAAGATTAGGGCTTAGGAATTCTAATTCTTTTTCTCTTCCCCCATTTTTCCAAAGCTTGAGTGTTAGGAAATATTATGAAGGAGTGAAGAGGAGTGGAGTGGAGTTGGGTTGATATGTTGGGTTAATGGGCTGAAACCCAAACCCAAAACCCTAGTTGAAAATCTCGAAATTTTACCCAACTCAAAACATATCGATGTTTATACTTAAAAAAGTTGCAAACAGCATTTTGAACTCAATGGAATTGGTCTCGAGTCCAAATTGTTGAATCTTAACTTTATTCTTGATTCAGACGTCTGAAATGTCTAAACCAGACGTCTGAATTTGGAAAATAAGAGTTCTCAGACTTCATTCAGACGTCTGAAATAGATGATTCAGACGTCTGAATCTGGAAAAATGAATGTGGTCTTAGAAAAATATTCAGACGTCTGAAACTGGGATTTCACACGTCTGAAAATGGCTATTTTAGCATGTTTCCTTTCTGGATCGATTTGAACAATTTCAGACGTCTGAATTACCCATTTCAGACGTCTGAATTTCTGGAAAAATGTGTTTTCAAATAGGCACTTCCAAATAGCACTATCCACATAGATTTTTCACTAATTGACTGTTCTTCAACGAATAGTGACTTTTTTGGACTAAAATCCGACTAACTATGGTATATTAAAATTAAACATTTAAATATACGAATCATAAAATATGCGGGTTGTTACAGACTCCCCTCCTTAAAGAAATTGCATCCTCGCAATAATTAAGAAGAAATTAAAGAGTAACAACTATAAAAACATATTAATACAAAGAGAAGAAAATTTGAAATAAGAAGTTCACCTTAATGAGCACGAGAGAGTAAGTCCGGATGTGTTCGCTCGATGAATTCTCTAGATTCCCATGAGAAATCCTTAGGATTTGAGGACCATTGAACTTTCACAAGAGGGACATCTTTATTTCGAAGGCGTTTAACCTCCGAAGCAATGATACGGATAGGATGTTGTTCATAAGTCAAATTAGGCGAAACTTCGATTTCTTCAATAACACCAGGCTCAAGAACAGAATCGGAATCTCGAAGGCATTTCCGTAGTTGAGAGACGTGGAATACGTCATGAATAGCAGAAAATTGAGCCGGTAACAAAAGGCGATAAGCCACGGAACCAATGCGTTCGGTGTTGGAAAATGGGCCAATATATCGAGGTGCTAATTTTCCCGATCGACTGAAACGCACAACACCTTTCATCGGTGAAATACGAATAAACACAAAATCTCCCACAGAAAATTCTAATTTCCTTCTTTGATTATCAGCATAGTATTTTTGTCTACTTTGAGCTTCTTTCATCCGATGATGAATAAGGTCAATCTTTTATGTGGCATCATGAATGAAATCTGGACCTAAAACCGGCTTCTCACCGGCTTCAAGCCAACACGAAGGAGATCGGCTTGGCCTTCCGTATAGTGCCTCGAAAGGTGCCATACCAATACTAGATTGGAAGCTATTGTTATAGGAAAATTCAACAAGAGAGATATGATCCTCCCAGCTTCCACCAAAATCAAGAACACAAGCACGAAGGAGATCTTCAAGAGTTTGATTCACATGCTCGGTTTGTCCATCGGACTGAGGATGATAAGCGGTTCTAAAATTAAGCTTTATTCCCAAAGCCTTTTGAAGACCTTTCCAAAATCCACTAGTAAACAATGGATCACGATCGCTAACAATAGAAGTAGGAACTCCATGCAATTTAACAATTTCCTTGACAAAGAGTTTAGCCAAAATAGGTACGGTCCGATTGGACCGAACGGGAAGAAAATGGGTGGATTTTGTAAGTCTATCTACTATCACCCATAGGCTATCATGGCCCGAACGAGAACGGGGAAGACCGTCAATAAGTCCATGGAAATTTGATCCCACTTCCATATTGGAATTTCCAAAGGTTGCAATAACCCACCGGGCCTTTGATGCTCGGCCTTAACAAGTTGGCAAGTCATGCAACGCTTAACAAAGTTAGCAATATCGGATTTCATTCCCTCCCTGTAATAAAGTCGCTTAATATCCGCGTACATTTTGCTACTGCCGGGATGAATGGTAAATTTAGAATGATGAGAATCTTATAATATATCTTTACGAAGATCAATAACATTTGGCACAATAAGTCTACCAAATTTTCGAATACCGCCTCGAGCATCAATATCAAAGTCTTTCAAACCTTCAATATCAATTTTATCCCTACAACTTTGGCTAAGAAGAACCAATTCGGGATCATGCTTTTGAGCTTCAAGAATGCGGTCTAAAAGAGAAGGATGAGCCTCAAGGCTACACAAAACAAGAGATGAACATAAAGCGGATTCACGATCTCGAATCTCACAAGTGGACAAAGTCTCGAGATCATTCCACTCGGATATCATCATAGAAACAACCACTTGTCGTTTACGACTAAGGGCATCGACAACAAGATTTCCCTTTCCGGGAGTATAAAGAATATCAAGATCATAAGATGCAAGAAACTCGAGCCAACGTTGTTGATGCAAATTGAGTTCCTTTTGAGAAAATAAATACTTCAAAAATTTGTGATCGGTGTAGAGAACAAATTTCTCTCCCAAAAGATAATGACGCCAAATTCTAAGAGCGAATACAATAGTCGCGAGCTCTAAATCATGAGTGGCATATCCAGTCTCAGCAGGCTTTAATTGCCTAGAAGCATAAGCAATAACACGTTCCCGCTGCATGAGAACGACACCCAAACCAACATGACTCGCATCGGTATAAACAATAAAATCTTGGTTCCCATCGGGAATCACAAGAATAGAAGCATCGGAAAGGAGTTCTTTTAGTTTCTGAAAAGCAGCTTCACATTTGTCTGACCAAATGTACTTAACTCCCTTCTTTGTCAAATTAGTAAGAGGTACAGAAATCTTAGAAAAGTCTTTTATGAACCGACGGTAATAGCCCGCCAATCCGAGAAAGCTACGAATTTCCGTCACACTCTCTGGTCTCTTCCAATTTTGAATCGCTTCAATCTTTGAAGGATCCACGGAAATTCCAGATTCAGAAATAATATGCCCTAAAAATTTTACATGAGATTGCTAAAAGTGGCATTTAGAAAATTTTGCTTCCAATTGATTTCTCCTAAGAGTTTCCAACACAATCCGAAGATGATTTTCATGCTCTTCCTCGGTTTTAGAATAAATAAGAATATCATCTATAAAGATGAGAACAAATCGGTCGAGGAAGTCTTTGAAAACTCGATTCATAAGGTCGACGAAATAAGTTGGAGCATTCGTCAAACCAAATGGCATAACAAGCCATTCATAAGATCCATAACGTGTACGGAACGATGTCAAAGGAATGCTATCCTCTGTAATACGGAGCTGATGAAAACCGGTTGCCAAGTCTAATTGTGAAAAGACTTTAGCACCACTAAGTTGATCGAATAAATCATCAATCCAAGGTAAGGGATATTTATTCTTGATGGTGAGATCGTTAAGCTTGCGGTAGTCAACGAAAAGCCTAAGTGTACCATCAGATTTCTTCACAAAAATAGTTGAAGCTCCCCATGGAGAGGAACTAGATTGAATAAATTTCTTCGCTTCCAATTCGGATAATTGTTTGCGCATCTCCTCATTTTCTTTATTGGACATACGATAAGGAGAACGAGTAATAGGTAGAGCTCCGGGGATTAGATTAATTCGGAACTCAATTGCTCGCTTAGGTGGTAATCCTAGAACGGGCTCAAATATATCGGGAAATTCACAAACAATGTGAATGAGAGAAATAACATCTTCCTCATCATCATTATCATCGTCATGAGGATTTAGTGAATACAAAGATGCTTTCGAATTAGAATCTGAATCTTTCAGAACAAGCGAAATCTGCTTAATAAATTGAGGATGCCGAAGATAAATAGTCCACTCAGGACATAGGATATGGGCTTCATATCGGTTAAGCCAATCCATTCCCAAAATCATTCTGAATCCTAAATAACGCATAACATGCAAATCGGCATGGAAAGAGTAATCACATAAAATAATTTCGACGTATTTACACAATAAACCGAGTGTTGCGGATCCACCAACTGGATTCGCAATTCTCAAAGAAGTCATCAAGCCAATAACATTCAAAGACAAAGCATCAACAAGTTCTTTTGATATAAAAGAGTGAGATGCACCCGTATCAAAAAGAACTCGAATAGGAAGATCACGAAATATAGTGATGCCATCAAGGATAGAATGAGGAATACCTTGACCACGAGAAGTGTTAGCAGGAGATTGTACAACATTTAGCTTGCCCTCCTTCTTGCCTTGAAGTTTGGGACACAAAGATAAAGTATGACCCGAACTCTTGCAATAGCGACAAGAAAGAGACTTCGGGCACTTGTTTGCATAGTGGTCCTTAGAACCACAATTGTAACATTCTCCACGACGAAAGGTAGGAGTATTTGCTACCGGTGTTGCTTGATTTCCCTTTTTGTTGGGATTAGGCTTGAATTTAAAAGGTCTCTTCTTGTTAATGTTTTGTTTGACCTCAGCATCACTATCTTTACCAGCCTCTTCGAGTCGAAGAGCAATATCAAATAGCTGATAAAAAGAAACTTCTAATTTCAGGAGTAATGGCTTTTTGAGATTCTTATTCAACCCGTAGACAAATCTCTGATTTTTCTTCAATGGGGTATTAATATACTCGACCCCATATTTAGATAGAGATTCAAAAGAAGCGACGTAGTCCGTCACGGAAGATTCACCTTGAAAAAGGTCAATGAAGCGTCGAGCTAGAGATACTTTTTCAGCTTCCGGCACGAATTTCAACTCGAATCTTTCCCGAAATTGCTCCCAAGTAAGATCCGCTTCAATAATTTCAGAGATCAAAAGCTCATACCAGTCTAATGCTCTTTCTTGGAGCATACTAGAAGCCACTTGGACTCGATGAAGATCAATAAGATTCATGCGAGAAAAGATGCGGTTGCATGTTCGAAGCCAAGCTTGGACCTCTATAAAGCTCTCGGAAGCTTTGAATGGCTTTCCACCCAAATTGGTGTAATCACAGCACAAGCGTGCAAATCCATATTTAGGATGGGTCGGCTCAGGAATAGGTCCGACAGCTTGAGCATTTCTCACAAGGTCTAGAAGTTGTTGAGCAGACATAAATACTCCATCCTAGGGAGTAGCACTAGATTGACCAGCGTTGGGAAGGCCAGGTCTAACCGTTTCTCTTCTTTAAGAAAGAAAGAAAAGAGAAAAAGGTTAATCTCAGAATGAATATCAAACAAACTTGATTGATAAAACAAGTCATCATAAAAAGAAATAGGATAGAACGGGTTCGTAGACTCGAATTAAATCCTATGGCATGACTCCTAAGAAAGACTTAGGACAATGATCCTTGCTAGATTATTCTACATTGTTCCGAAGTTTGGCTCTGATACCAAGCTGTGACGCCCCACCTCTATACTCACGCTGGCCAAGGACACTATGGGGTAATGCCGTCGACTAGCGCGAAGAATAAGGCTGTTGAGGAGCGACCATCCATGTAATTTCTTTGTGCGAGCACCGATATGTCAGATAGAATAACATGCATTTCATTTAAAGAGGAAATCCAACATATCAAATACAAACTCAAAGCTACCACACGGTGGCTAAGTGGACCTCGGAAACAGATATAGAAATAAATATAACATAAATCAGTCACAGATGTTCATATCTCAAAGGCGGAAATAGATATGAATATAACACATAAAAGTGTACATCAGAGTAGTGGTCAAATAAGATCCACAATATCACAAAAGAACAGATACAAGTGTTAGACAAAAGAATAATTATACATCAAGGAGTCTCAATCTCTAATGTACAATAACAAAAACTACAAATCTAATGTAGTTAGACAAAAGTCAGAAGCTGATCCCGGATAAGGAGTCAAGCAGAAGCACCTGTAACATCTCGGTCTGACCCGAGTATTATTTAATAAGAAAATAATAAACGGATCAGTCTAGCTATAATTATCATTAAAGAAATGAGATATAAGTAGAGACATAATAAGAACGTATGATAATAATAATGTCATACCAGGACAAATATGATTTAAACAACAACAAAATCATACAATATCTCAAGAATCTCAAATTACCAAAAAGAATATCATATTCTTAATTTTATTCACCAAACTACAAATATTGACAAACATATTTATGCCAATCGCGAAAGTTGGTGAAACACAAATTCTAGAAATCATCAATTAGAAATCCAGAAATCACAAAGGGGGAGGCCTATCACAAACGGGAGCATGAAAACTCACCAACACATGTATCACGAATGGAACGCTATTCCATGGTCGCTAACCATAAATTTTGAGCCGAAGCTCCACAAACGGTCCGAAGACCATGGGTCGCTATCCCACCAAATTGAACCGAAGTTCCACAAAACAGGGTTTAGTCTCCCTCGCAAACAAATAGACATCGCACATCGCTAGTCTAAATCAAAAAATAATCATCATCGATCAGTAAAAGTGTCGATTACACTAAGCTAGTAAATATAAGAGTTTAGCTTCATGTCCCATAACCACTAGCTTAACTTAAATATTTACGAACAAATTGTAGATTCCCACTCGAAAATTGTCACAAGGTTTTCAATCGAACAAGTCCATAAATTAACCGACGAAGTAAACGCAAGCGTTTCATACCACTTGTTTTGCTAAGCCGTTTAATTAGATTTTCTCATACGAATGAGGTAAAGGTTTATATATACTAATAGATTAGAAAACGGTTTTATAAAGAGCTTTGTATTTAAAATAGAGTTGAAATAATTTGGATGAAAGAGATTTAATATTTATTACTAGTATAGAAACCTTTGTATTTAGAAGTGAAAAATCACAAAATGATTGTAGAAACAATCAATCACAAAAATCCACATTCGAAGACGTGAATTAAATCCAAAGAAATCGATACCGAATCCATCAAAATGGATATTCCCAAAATGTCCCGAAAAAGAAGTCATCAAAGTTAATAATAAATGATAACAATAAATCAGACAATCACGAATCGGTAAAAATTGGAATCCCACACAAAATAGGCAAATTGGGCTGAGACAAGCAGATTCAGACGTCTGAATTGTACATTTCAGACGTCTGAAACTGGTGTTCAGACAATACTTTGCCTAGGCCAAAAATGGCCAAATCATATTGGAAGCAATTGGACGAGTGATGATAGCTAGGGGTTTACGCCAAGCGACTACCCAACCTTAGAGACTCATCAATACATTCCGACCATTATGTCCAAACAACCATATAAGAATTTCGATAGATTTCGACTTCACAACACCAAAATTGGAATGTTCACCAAATCAATTCAAATGGAAAGCAATGAACATAAGTAAGTGTTAGGAATTCATACCTAACATCAAAGATAGATATAGACTTAGATGTGAGATAAAAAATCTCACCTTTAAACCCAAAAACTATGAAAGAGAAGCTTGAAAGCAAAGGAAGATCAACTACTCTTCAACTTCAACACTAGAAGTTTGAATCTAAGCTTAAAAGAAGAACATTTCCTAAGTTAGGTTTAGGAAATTTCTGAAATTAAAGAGAGAATGAGTTGGAGAAGAAGGAGATGCTCACCTAAGCTTCTCTTTGAATTTAGGAGCTAGAACTTGAATTTGCAAAGAAGATTAGGGCTTAGGAATTCTAATTCTTTTTCTCTTCCCCCATTTTTCCAAAGCTTGAGTGTTAGGAAATATTATGAAGGAGTGAAGAGGAGTGAAGTGGAGTTGGGTTGATATGTTGGGTTAATGGGCTGAAACCCAAACCCAAAGCCCTAGTTGAAAATCTCGAAATTTTACCCAACTCAAAACATATCGATGTTTATACTTAAAAAGTCACAAACACCATTTTGAACTCAATGGAATTGGTCTCGAGTCCAAATTGTTGAATCTCAACTTCATTCTTGATTCAGACGTCTGAAATGTCTAAACCAGACGTTTGAATCTGGAAAAATAAGAGTTCTCAGACTTCATTCAGATGTCTGGAATAGATGATTCAGACGTCTGAATCTGGAAAAATGAATGTGGTCTTAGAACAATATTCAGACCTTTGAAACTGGGATTTCAGACGTCTGAAAATGGCTATTTTAGCCTGTTTCCTTTCTGGATCGATTTGAACAATTTCAAACGTCTGAATTACCCATTTCAGACGTCTGAATTTCTGGAAAAATGTGTTTTCAAATAGGCACTTCCAAATAGCACTATCCACATAGATTTTTCACTAATTCGACTGTTCTTTAACGAATAGTGACTTTTTCGGACTAAAATCCGACTAACGATGGTATATTTAAATTAAACATTTAAATATATGAATCATAAAATATGCGGGTTGTTACATTTATATATGAAGATTGATTAAAATATCACTATGAACACAATGGTGTAACTTTCAAGGCCAAATTCTAACGTTAGCGAAATTTCCATTATAGCCTTATTTTAATAAATTAATTTCTTATTAATTTTTTGGGGTGTTACATCTACGATGCGAAAACTATAGTAGAAGTGTAGGGACAAAATTATGTCATAGGATATTGAAACCACAAGCCTCTCTCGAATCAAGTTCGTAATTTCTGGTTTACTTTCATTATTCGATATACTAGTTGTTTTGAGTAGATTGTATAGTAAATTGATTCATATTCATCCCCTAGCTAATTATTTACACACGTAGTGTTTTATAATATTGCTAGATTGATCTCATTCTGTTAAAAGACTACTAACACAATGTCTTCATCAAATTAAAAGGTTTTTGCAAATCAAGCAAGTATGAATGTTGGATGCATATTACTCATGGCTGCATGGGAGCACCAAGGGGTTATGTACTGATAATTATTGGATAAATATGGAATGACATTCAATAATTTTTTGTTGGTTAATATAACTTAGGTCAAACAAAAAATATCAAAGTGACTAATTTACACAATTCTTCTGACTTGAGAACACTGTTGATCTTCAATATGAAAGCTCCGCTTTGATTATAGTCAAATCATGGCATGATGTCCATCGAGTACATATAGCTGGGTTGAGTAGAAGCATTGTAAGTGAAAAACTATTCAAGAGAGGATTCGTCTCCTCGGTTATATAAGGTAAATATCATAGTCAACTAAAGTCAACTCAAAGTAAAATCTCTGACCAGAATTGTTCGATTAATAATAATTGTTATTATTGAATGAAAGTCTTTGTGTTTGGATTACAGAGTTGAATATGGATGATACTGGAATTTACTAAATTTCATAAGTAATATAATTTTGACAAAGAGAATTGGTGTAGATAATTGCCACTGCCGAGTAATGCTTAATAAAGTAAAATTGGATTTTGCCGAAACTAAACAAGCGATAAATTTGTCCATAACGTCACACCACCCGCTAAGTTACATATAAATGTTAATATTCGAATTGTTCGATATTAATCATTGATCAAATTTACACCGTAAGAGTCACACAACTGAAACGTTGGATACTCCTTCTACTACCCGATTTAATTAATTTGTAATTTTTATAAATTAATTAAATTAATTAATCTTTATGAAATACTAATTATAAAATTTTATTTGATGTGTTGAACCATGTTTAGCACTGTATTTATAATAGTTATAAACATACTAATCAATATACAATATTGGTATCCATTTAAATTGGATTTAAGTGCAATGACTATTATTCAAGCTTGAAATGATTTAGAGGCCCACAAAGGGCCTTGAATTTTTGGATGTAATGTGCAAGGGAAGGCCAGCCATAATGATGTCTAAGGAGGGGTTAAATTTGAATTAAAAGGAGGAGAAAAGGTAAGAGAGAAATAGGGATTTAGATCCAAAATTTTCTCCTTGGTATCTCCTCTATATAAACATCTTTAAACCCTCACTTTCTTTTTTGATTTTGAGCCTCCTCTTCATCTCTTTTGCTGGCCAAAATTTTACCTCACCCTTCCACCTTTTCAAGCACTTTTAACATCAAATTAAAGTCGATTTGATCGTCGATGGTAGCTATGTTTGGGAAGCTAGCAACTTCTGGACACGAAATTCAATTCAGAAGTTAGATTCTTCATTTTAAGATGCAAACAATTAGGCTTTAGTAAAAGGTAATATTACTTTTTTTTATAATGTCTAATGTGCTCATTCATGTCATATGCTAGCTTTGTTAGAAATTGATATCACGAATCTGCATACCGATGTACTGTCAACATTTGATGATTATATATATATATAGACACACACACACACACACATATATATATATATGTATGTATGTATAGTATTTGAAAAAAATTATATATGTATATAATAACATATCGTTCATGGCTAGTAATATGAAAAAGAAATTTGTATCTAAATAATATTAAAAATTAAATTTTTAAAGGTTGATTTTAAAACGGATACGTAATTTAATAAAATATATGTATATTTATTTTATTAATATATACACACACTAGTTTCAAACATAAATAAAATACATACATACATACAAACATATATATATATATATATATATATATATTAAAATCGTACATAGATATCACACACATATATAATTCATTTAATTATTATACTTAATTCTATGTATTGTGTATGTATATATATACATTGTACATTGTAAAATATATAAATATAAGAATTTAATAAAATTATAGATATGTATTAAATAGTTTTCAAAAAAATTAATTTTTACCATGATTTCCGTACGGAAATCATTATTAAAAAACTATTTTTTAAACCAAAAACTATTTCAAGAAAAATTAATTATTTTTAAGCCATATATATATGTTAATGCACACACACACACACATTTTTTTAATTATTTATTCACAATAAAGCTTATTTGTTTATATATATGTATATGTATTTATACATATATGTATTTTTTTAAATATTAATGTAAATATATGTTTATATGTATAAAATATGTATATGAGCTAAACAGTAATGATTATTGTTTTGATATATATATATATATATATATATATATTTGTTTAACATTAATATATTAATATGAATTTGAAATATTTAGATATTTTATTATATATATCTAGATCTAAAATTTGAAATTTGGAATTCAAATTTCATTTTATATTCAATTCACTTGCAACAATATTTACAGTTACTTTATATTATAATTTTTTTTTTAAAAAAAACCTACTCCAAAGAGTAAAGCCCCAACCCAACTAGTCCGACCAGAGCCTAGATTGGGAGGTTAGCCTGCCCAGTAGAAAGCATTCATTTCCCAACCATTTTTTTGGATTTAACAGGAAACACAACTTCTTGCCTTGAGGGAGTAGGGCAGATGGGTATCGAACTCGTGACCACGTTAACAGGTTGCAAGTGTCTCTACCACCGCGCCACTACTATGGACATATTTTACAAACATTACTTAATATTATTTATAAAACTATTTTTATATATACATATTTGTTTTTAGATAGTACATAAGTATATCGAGGGGCTAATATATATCAGTTGCGGTGTAAATCCCAACATCTATTCATGGACATGTTAAGCCATTCACACGACTTAATATGTGTATATGATACACATATTATACTACATAATATACAAATAAAACAATAATTAAAACCTTCAAGTCCTAATTCCATTGTATGAAGAAGTTAGCTTTTAAAATCAGCTTATTTCAAATTAATTTCAATAAATTGATTTCTGCGCGTTTCGAGTCCATACGATCAAACGACAAGCCCGATCGCTACGAAACTTGAAATCCTACAATAATTCACCATTACGGATCCGATGAAACTGGTTTCGTCGAAATTCGAGACTGTGGCCAAAATGGCTATTTCACATTAATTAAATAAATTATTATTAAATTAATTTAATCCACTTTTAATTTCAAATTTAATAACTAACAATTTTGATCATTTCTAATTACACAGAAGTTAATAACTTTTTAAAACAAATTCCCATGTCAAATTCAATTATTAATATTGTGCTAATTACCGCGTTCAAATTTCAATTGCAAATAATTCATTAATTCTAATTTAAAATCCAATAAATCCATTTATTTGATTTTGCATCTTATTATTCAACCAATTGTCATCTTATGGATATAATTAACATTAGTTTATATCTTATTATACTAATATTCTACAAATATCATCTTAATTCATATTAACGTAATATTTAATTACATTTAATTGCAATTGATTTCTAATTTAATTCAACAGATTAAATAAATAGGTAACAAATAACAATTATCACCTTTTACTTAATTTAATCACATTTATAAGTTTATTATATACAAACAAATGTTGTAACTACTTACACATCGCTGATTTCATTTTCAATATTAGCCAATTCTAATTTATTACATATAATTTCAACATTGACTCCAATATTAAATTTTATTTCTTTATTTACAATCTATAACCAATTATGACTTTACAATCATTTCAATTAATTGGACTTACATTAGAATAGTTATCAATTGCCGTAAATTAACATTACTAACATTACATTCTAGTTATTCCTTTCATTAATAAATCACAAAATTTTAATTTTCCACAACATTACATTCTAAAACTTAATTAATTAATAAATTTAATTATCAAAAATTATGGGTCGTTGTAGTTTTGATTCTACATTTATACCATGCTTCTGTAGGAGGAGCACCTCCTTGTCATAATTTATTTTGGTTTTAATATATATTTCTCTTTGGAGTAAACTTGAAAATATATTTTGAATATAAAATCCCAATTATTTAAGTCTAAAATTAAAAAAAATGGATGCTTAGTATTCTATTACAGATTATTCTCCGTACTTATATTGCATATGGTTGTTATATTTGTTTATGCTGCTAGTGTATTTCCCTTTTATCAATATGATTCTCTTTTGAATTATGTAAGTACAGGGAAGCAAGAGATTGCTATTTGATTTCTTACGCACCTGCATTTGCATCGAGATAATAAGTTGCTCGTAAAAATATAAATCAAACACAAAAGAGGTACATAGTAGATTTAGAAATTTGTATTAGTTGATGATTTTATACCCCAAATATGGAAAGCCTCTTGGCTTTTGTTTTTTTTTGATTGGTTTGTACTAGTTGTGGCGAGTTGTAGTTTTTCGGATCTAGCCGCACAAAGGAGATGCTGCCGAAATTTTCTGTAATATAATGGACTTTAAAAGTTTAATAACTCTTTTTAACTAATAGTTTTTAAACTTACGGGTTTGGAGATATTTTCTTTCGTTGGGAATTTCGGGGACGAAATTCTTTTATGAGGGATGTGACATCCTAGAATTTTATCGTTTTAATTGTGAATATTAAATATTTAAATAATCGATTTTAAAATGTAAATCATTTATATTCAAATATATCGATTATTTAGATATTGGAATTGTGAATTAAATATTCGAAAGGTGAATTAAACATTTGCATTTTGAATTAAATATTAATTAAATAGATTTAATAGTCTTATTTTGCTTCTTTAAATTAATAAATAGGGGTTTTTAGGCTCAAGGAAAAAGTTGAAAAAAAATTTAGTCTCAGGGACAACAAGTTTGCTTTTTAGGCTGAAGGACACTTTCTAGTGCAAATCACAGAATGATAGTTGTAACTATCATTTTCTGTTTACGCTAAAAAATGTCCTTCAGACTAAAAATCAAACTTGTTGTCCCTGAGACTAAATTTTTTAGCAACTTCTTCTCTGTGCCCATTTTCCTGTAATAAATAATAACGGAGAATTCATTTTGTAAATTTATTTACAATAATAAATAAATAACAAGAAAATATTTTTTTTAATAAAATGACTTGATTTTTATTATAGTATTTTTAATTGAATTTATAAGTTTTTTCCATAATTTTTAATGTGGATAATATTTAAATTTTCGTTTGATAATTTTTCGACAAACGATGGTATTTCTACGATTTTACAGAACAAGATAACCAATGTATATTATTATTGTTTCGGGATCGTGTCGCATTTCTATGCGCGACCATATTTTTGTTTTGTCGTTCGCGGTTCCTAAGCGAACAAAATTCTATATAGCGAGATGTTGGAAATTGCGATATAAGCTAAGTTCAACCCCTTAGAGTGTTCAACACACCTCACTTTTCACTTTCTCTCTCTGCTTTATTTTAAAACTCCTGTAACAGAAGAAAGTGAGCAAATTAAATTTCAAAAATCCATATCAATTCAAATTCTCAACAATAAAAAGTTTGGATCTTTGAACTTGTTTAGGGCTAAGCTTCAAATCTATATGCTTCTTGTTGTATAAATATTGATTTATTTAAAATAAATTTAGACCTTATTGGCCCAACAAGATCTAAATGGAACAATTTTTTTGAAATTTACCCATTTACCTGTTGTGTGCTAGCCCAGTTCCAACATTTACTATGGGGTCTTTAACAAAAACTCAAAGACTCATATAGACTTACTAAACATTTCAAATATCTATGTCGTTAAAGAGCTTGTGCTTAATTCATCTTGAGTCAGTTTTTCTTTTCCACTTGCTTTGATTGATCTTCATATATGTAATTCGTTTATTTTCACCGAGTTCTTATTTATCTCTATAAAATTTCTCCATAATATATCTGAAAATACTGCATAACTCGAAGAAATGCTAGTAGTAATATTTATATGGTTGTTGTCATCAAAAACAATACTCTTGGTATTAACAATCTCCCCCTTTTTGATGAAGACAACCATATAAACATTTAAGAGGTAATATTTGACTCCCCTAACTCTACACACTTTCCCTATCATTTTGCCTTGTATACTGATACAGTTTCTCCCCCTACACCATCAACAAAAATAGATAGTAAAGAATCGATTAAGCATAACTAGACAATATGTATTGAGTTTGTATATAGAATTATGATGACCACCGTACACCTCCGGCACTTGATGTGCCCATATAATGTGCTGCCATGGTGCTTGTTCGATATAGGATAATTGCCAAGTAGTAATATACTAAAGTCTCCTAATCAAAACCTATTATATATCTCATAGTGAACCAAGTCAAATATAATATCACATATAGATATAAAATATATGAGACGGTAAATATAACCAGATGAATCAAAAACCATATCAGAGTGCAGAGATCCATCAAAGTTATGTAGCATAAGTGATAGAGTTTTACATTAAATAATAACTCAAAGAAACTGCCTCTAAATAAAAGCATCGATGAGCTCCATAGTGCTGCATAAAGGAATAATAAACAGTAATAAGCCCAAATAGTAATATGTGAGAGAGTAGCCTCCTGTTCGTCATTTGTCCAGCTCCATGTGGTCACCAGACCTGATATTCCTAATCTACTCATTTAAGAGTAACCAGAATAATAAAAAGCAAAGCATAAAACTCTAATTCAGACAGCAATCTAGTGTGAGCGGTAAAAAATCTCAAAATACTATAAAAGTTAATATAGTAGGACATATGGTATATGGAACCATAATTAATATGTCCCTGTATCTAAAAGGTTAGCATACAACCTAGAATATGCTACTCTACATCATAATCATCATAAGTGTACTATACGTCAAGTACACATGGGATGTCTAGATATCTACGTCAATGATACATACGTCATATGACAACCCTAGCCAACAAAGAAACCATAACATCCATCATTTATCCTCACATCAGTTACTTAGTTCGTTGGATATATGATAACTCATATGACCACATCGTTGGTCAGAGACTACTTAATATCTCATTTTCTCGATACTCGAATCCATGCCACTTAGACCGCTCATCATGGTAGGTCCAAGGTAAGTTATATCTCCTATTTGAAGATCTAGGGCCCATCATATCCCAGGTGAGCATCCTCACATACCCCTACTTTATGAATACACATTGAAACCTCTAAGTACCAATGATCCCTTTGCACACATCATATCCATAGTAAAGCACATTCTCACCCCACTTCACAAGTTCGCATCCTCGAACTTGTCCTTTGGATCATTATACAACTCCCATCATTGAGTTGTTAAGTTTAAAACAACTCTAGACATCCATCATTAACCGTAGACTGTCATCATTTCGTTTCAAAGCATTCTCTAAAATCCCTTTGGTCTAGACCGAAACTTTATACTTTGAGTCTTGAAGTACATCAAGCACTATCACAAAGCCAACCCCCTATCCCTAATACCTATTGCTTGTCAAAAGTAATAATTTGGTACCGATCCTTAAGAGCTAGCACAGATCCTTGTTGACCAACACTTAGCAAAATTATGGCTAAGTTTTTAAGTCCACTCGGGTCTCCCATCTTCCCAAAGTCATAGCTTCCTTCCCCTAAGCCAGCCTTCACCTTTCATTTGCACTATTCAAGCTCCATGCTTTAGAAACATTAACACAAGATAACTCGGTATCGACCCTTGCATAGGTTGGTACCAACCCTTCTTGATTAGTACTTAGCCAAATTCTTGGTTAACTATCTACACTCCCCAACCTTTATCACATGTATGTTTTTGCTATGATCGATGGCACCTTATCCGAATTTAGGGGATGAAATTTCCATATGGAGGGGAGCCTATAACACTAATGTTTTCAGTACACATTATTATTGAAAACTTAATTAATTGATAATAAAATGTTAATGTGAAAGGATGTGTTAAATAAGGCGAAGTGCTTAGTTGACTACTTCTGAAATTCTTTAATAAAAAATGTAATGACAGTATTCTAGAGCAAAAAAGGATCAATACTTAAAAAGAGAATGAATTTTGAAGTAACTATTCTAGAGAGGGAATTGAAATGGGAAAGCAAAAGCCTTACTTACTTGGAAGAAATTCCCATCACTTTTTCTCTTACATGTTTTCATTCATTTTGTTCTCAAGAGAAAAGAAAGAGGAAAAAAATCACCTTAAAAACCTTCGCCTTAATAAAAAGAAGAAGATTTAAAGCTTGAAGAAGAATGTTTAGGGCACATCTCTCATTCTTAAGCAAACCAATGTGAATTATATTACCATCCATTTATTTTCGTGTTTTATTTTTCATTTCTGATTGAATAGGGGATGATTGGGATGATAAAAACATGGGTTTGGTATATATGATAGTTATAATGCTTTTGTGAATTTATATGAAAAGTTTCGGAGCTAAAAGAAAGGCATTTGAATTTAAAATCATAGCTAATTACCTCTAAATCACCTAAAATTTTAATTAGTTGTTTTTATCATTAAGGTAGAGATGTTTTTTAGTTTCGATTTTTTTGGTTTAATGTGAATTTTCTACAATTTTTCTAAGTTGGAGAATGGTATAATTTCAAGATTTAATTATTTTGAATACTAAAAATAATTATTTTCCCCTGAAATTTTTATATTGGTAGAAAATAAAGATATAGATTTTTGAGAAATTTTTAGGATTATTTCCATGTAATTATGAATTATTATGATTAATTGAGGAAAGGTAAAAATGGGAAGATTAAGGTGATGAAGTAACTAATTAAGGAGTTAATTGATAAAAAAAATGATAAATGTTCCTTGAAAATTTTCTAATATGAAATTAGTAATAAAGTAACTGGAAAATGAGAATTTAACATATGAGTATATGACAAGATATGGTTAAAAGTAATATCTTTAAAATGAAATAAAATAGTTTCAAAGTTAATTATAGATTTGTCACTATGTTCACAATAGCATAGTTGTATCTCCATTAACATATATATCCAATGTTTACATTTGCAAAGAAAAGTCTTTATTTCCATTAAGCTATATTTCCAATGGCTATACTTCCATTAACAAGCTAAACCATATTTTCATAATCGTACTTCTATTAAGCTATGCTTCCAATGTTATACTTTAGTTAACAAGTTGAATCATGTTTTCATCAAGCTATGGTTCCGTTAACAAGTAATCGTTAACCATATTCCCATTAGCAATACTTCTGATAGCTATGTATCTATTAGCATGTTAAAGAATGTTTTCGTTACTATGTTTTTGTATGTTATATTTCCATCAGTACCTCTATGCCATGTTTTTTTTGGGTTACTTTTCATTAGATATACTTCAGTTAATAATGTTTTTTTAGTAATAGGGAGTATACTTTCGTTAGCTATAAGTCATGTTTTCGATAGCATATGGCTGTATCTCCATTAGCACATGGTTGTACTTTCGGAGGCACTTATTAACATATATTTCAGTAGCACTTGCTTATACTACCGTTAGCTATTTAGCTGCATTTTCAATAGCACTTTTCTGTATTTCTGATCGCACTAACGTATATTTTTATTAGCAAGTTCTTTAGCTAAGGTGCTATATTTTGCTAGCACATGAGTACACTTTTGATAGATTTCATATTATGTTTCCAAAGACATTAAAGTATGATTTTGAAAACTTCAGATCATGATTTCGAAAGTTTTAAAGAAAAGAAAATTTAATATGTTAATGTATAAGTATGAATAAGATGAAGAAAAGAAAACTATTAATTCTTGAATTTATAAGCGATTAACTAAATGCTTTTATGTGACATATGCACTAATGAATACAATAGAACATAACAATATTGTGGATGTTATCTTAATAACTTTTATATGTTTAATTGAATATGTTAATCAGTTATATTAATTTCTTATGTTTTATTGATGTGCTCACTTGTGTAAAGTCACCTTATACTAGTGACATAAGGAGACTGGGATTGATAACTGGTTAGGGTTGTTCAACTAGTAGGAATAGTCATGCAAAACTTTAGTGTGTAGAATTGCATCTAGGATATTAAGAAAATCAAAATGTGTTAGAAAGTAAAAACCGATCATGATAAAATGACTTATTTAACGTCTAGAAAATCAAGCTGAGTTTTGTGGGGATGTTGGTGTAACACCTTGCATTGTAGTTGATTATGCCCTTGGTTATCAAGGTTAACAATCCTGATGCGTAGGGCTTTGCCAATATTAAGGCTAAAATTTTGTAGTATGCATCTGACAAGCCGAGTAGGATGCTTACTATCCTTTTTTTATCATGGGGATATATATCTTGGTACCCATATAGGAACAAAAGTAGTGGTTTCTGCCCAGTTCAGATTTGGGTTAGCCTTATAGAATTTTTGTTGGCCTATGGAAACTAAAAAGTTTATAGTTGGCCTGGGAAAACTATATTGACGTATTATGCACTAGATGTAATGTGTTGTTAAAGATTATAACTCGATCACATTGTTAAATAGAGAGTGTGTTTGAATAAAATTGGAAAATGGAAAATGGAAATTTGGTAAACTTAGGGAGTATTTGACACATCGGCCTAATAAATAATTAGAAATATTCACATTTAAACCGTTCAATGAAACATGTAGATTTCTAATGTTCTGACCTTTGAGGTTACAAGTGGGTGAGGAGAGCACTGTACATTAGGTATGTCTCATCCTACTGTTGAGATGCCTGATTCGACATCAGTGGTTTTGGTAAGATATCAGTGATGGAAAAAACCATTCTACTTAGACTCTAATGCGAAGTATTTATTTTCCTTTAGACTCTTGGGCATCAGACTTTTTGTCTGATGCGAAGTATTTAATTTCCCTTAGATCTTGGGCACTCGTATAACATGTTTTTAGACGAGTAAAAGCCTACTCACAAAGTATAAAAGACAAGCTTATTTTACTATTTATTTTAGTAATGTTGTGCCGCATAGTTACTTATGTAATAACGGGGTTATAATTGTTAACCTAGAAATCAGAAGAAAGCATCGGTTTTATTAAAAGTAAAGGAAAAAGAAGAAAAGTAAAAGGAGACACAAGAATTATTATAGTGGTTCGGCGTAATCTCCAATCTACGTCCACTTTAATCTTTTTTTATTAGTTGTTCTCTCTTTGGATTACAACTAATTATCTTATATCTAACCACAATCTAGTGGATCTCAGGTTTACAATGATGTTTCTATAGAGTTTAAGAAGTAGAAGATAGGAGTAGTGATGAAGAAGAAGTCTTCAATGGATGAGAAATCAGATCCCCTTTGGTTGTAGCTAGGCTGGTATTATAGAGAAACAGAGGTAGTGGTCCAAAAGTCCCCTTGCATTGAAGCCCAAGAGACAGTCTGAAGTCAAATAAGAGAATTTGGAGACCATAGAGCCAAAACCATAGCTCAGTACCGACCTAATTATAGCTCGGTACCGAGTTATATTTCTTGGTGCAAGTTAGATCATTCTACTTGCTTTGCTTTTCTTTCATCTACTCGAGTTGGTCTAAGTCCTTTTCCTTCGGCTGTAAGTTAATTCTCATGATTTCCTTGATAGCACTTAAATTATCCTACTTTCTTGGCCTTCTTCTCATCAATCCTTGGAATTGCTCGTCTAAATCATTGAAAAATCACTTGACCATGAGTTATTGGAGTAGCACAGGAGGTATATGGTGTTTGGGAAGTGAAATTGGGAGGATTCATAAGTCCATTACCGACCTATGATTGCTTAGTGTTGAGCTACGACCTTAGCCATTTTCCATCCAACTTCTAGAGTTCAACTTTCTAGTCTGATCATGTTTTCAAGTTCGTGAATCATTTCGTTCTTTCTTTGATCATCTAAGTTCGGTTGAAATCTACTTAGCTAAAAAGCAGATTAACACTTGCCCGCAAAGTACGTCTTTTAAATGTAAGGCATACTTTGCTCAAGAACAAGTTCCAACGGTAATCATTCTTCAGTAATTGAGCTCTAAGGCCTTCCATCGATCCTGATCTTTGTAAATTGTCCAGTTCCTTCAGATTCTCTTGCAAATCAAAGGTTGTTCCAAATCTGTTATAGCTAAAGTCTCTAGTCTCTACTTAAGTGTTGTTCATACATCACAAGTATTTCGATTTCATTTGAAGTTATTACATCACATATCATAATCGTCCCGTATTCATCTGAAAATTTTCCATTTTATACTATTATAAGACATTCAAACCCTTTTATCAAATCTTCATTTGTTCTAAAGTTCGATCTCCTCAGATTGTTTTGCGTTCTTCTTAATGTGCGATATCTCTGAATCATTCATAATCCAATCTAGGATTCGGTCCCTTTGGACCATTTAACTTCCAATATAGGGTTCGATCTCTCTGGATCATTTATCGTCCAATCTAGGGTTTCGATCTCTCCATATCCTTGTTGAGTTCACTTGCTCTTCGGCAAAAGAACTCAATGACAAAGCAAGCCCATCTGCTCACTCTCCGGTGAGGGGACTAACTTTTCACACAAGCCCATCCACTTGCTCTTCAGCAAGGGAGCTTGCACCCTGCACTCCGGTCCTATATCTTCGGATGGGACTTAAAGCGATCAATATCGTACAAGTCCATCCTCTCGCTCTCTAGCAAAAGGGCTTGCACCTACATTCCGGTCCCATCTCTCTGGACAGAACTTAAAGTGATCAATATCAGTCATCACGTTTAATGTGGTATTTTCAAAAGTCAAATATTCAAATCAAAGAAAACAAGCAAAAATCCTAATTGTTCATCCCAGACATCCGACTCGGAGCATGCCTAGGGACCAATATAGGTCTCGTATACATGTAAGCGGTGCAAGGTTATTATTATCCTAAATAGTCATCCTAGACATCCAATATAGAGCGTGCTTAGAGACCAATCTAGGCCTCGTACACATGTAAGCTGTCCAAGGGTATTATTATCCTAATTATTCAAAGCAAGAAAAAGCAAAGCGAGGGAGTCGAACCTGACTTCTGATCATCCCAATCATGGGATTCAAGCCTTGGACTAGATCCTTGGTTGTTCCTTGATGCATTCGCTGCAGATGGTGGTTGCTCTAGCCGCACCATTGCAGTTCGGTTCCTCACATACTACCGCAGCTGGTTGCTCTAAATCAGTTCTTCTATCAGATTATGAAGGTGTTGGCACTCATTTGTTTCAGGTCCATCCAACTCATGAAAGATGTAGAACTTTCCAGATCTTTCACCCAATCAGTAGGCTCTCTCCTAACTGGCTTTCGATAGGGGATCTGCCCCTAGTGTCCAGATATATCCTTTCGAGGGGTCTCTGTTAGCTCAATGTAAAAAAAGAACTTCGGTTTCCTCCTTTACCGTTTCGGTTCTTCGAAGTCATCACCAGCTCTTCTTTTCCTTCGTCCTTTTCATTTCCTACTCCGAACAGTCCTCTGTCATCCACAATGTTAATTTCAATATCCCGAGCTTCGACATCTTCCTCGCACAAATATATCTTAGCTTCATGGTTGAATTCCACAAGATCAATCGGTGGATCCCTTTCCAGTGCAGCTTTGAAGTCTATCTTGCTCACGAGTCCAGATGCTGCTTCCATAAGATGATAGATGGATCTGGTTTATCGATGTCTATAGCTGCCGCATTGAATCTTATCAAATAGATTCTCAAGGTCTCTTCGGGCCTATGTTTCATGCTTGATAGCATAATCGTATTCTTCGATCACGAGGCATAAACTCTGAACTATCTTAAGAAATTATTCACCAAATCGGTCCACGTGCTTATGTATCCATTCTCCAGTTGTCTGAACCATATTACCACTAATTCCGTTAAGTATAATGGGAAGCACCACCCTATTACCTCCTTACAAGCACCTAACACCTCCATATGTCGGATGTATCTCATTAGATGAACCATCAGTTCCGACTTTTCGTCGTACATTTTCAGCATCGGAAGCTTGAAATCGGAATGATTCCTTACATTCCTGATATTAGAAGTGAATGGATTCATGTTCACGTCCTCCAAGCTTTGATCTGGGGTCCACTCCTAATTATCCTCCTCGCTAACTCAGCAATTCGGTTTTTGCTGTCCAGTGAACATCTTTGACCAAAAGCGATGTTCTGCCCCTTGCTCTTGTGGAGGAACTCCAACACATACTCTGGTAAGTACTTCTCTGGCTGCACATTAGCATTCTGACTTGCTCTTCTAGCTGCATTCTGCTCTCCGTTCCTATATGAAGGTTCTGGCACATACTATTCCGGTCATTGCTTATTAACATCTAATTTGCATTCTAGCTCTAGTATTATCCATTTCCGGCATCCCAACAGTCACACCAACATTGCCCCCGAGTATCGTTCTCTCGGTGTAGAGTAGATTTGGATCGGTAGTGAGTTGTTCTGCCTGTGGGGGCATTGTGCCAGTTTGCTCTGCTCCAACTCCTTATGTTCCTGTTTTAGCTCCTTGTCATTGGTTTTGGATTCCAGCAGTCCTAGCTATTCCTTTATGTCCCATCCTTTAGAAAAATCCTTCAAGCATTTCCTATTGTCGAACTATTAATCCATCCTGCTCCTTTATCATTTTCTCCATCTCTTCTCTGGTCACGTAGATGGATTGATGAGAATTTAAGAACACCTCCTAGCTGCCCCCATGCTATGGTTGGCTTGCTCCAACCGTAGGTCTAGTGTTAGGTTTCTTCATCTTTTCCAAATTTTAGATCCAAGCTTTAGGTTGTGAAATCTAGCTTTCCTTCTCAGTGAAAACGCCAAAATTTTAATCCAGAAAATGGATCAACACCTAGAAATCAGATGAAAGCACCAGTTCTATTAAAATTAAAGGAAAAAGAAGAAAAGTAAAAGGAGACATAAGAATTTTTATAATGGTTCGGCGTAATCGTCGGCCTACGTCCGTTTTAAACTTTTTTTATCAGTTGTTCTCTCTCTGGATTACAACTAATTATCTTAGATTTGACCATAATCTAGTGGATCTCATATTTACAGTGATGTTTCTAGAGAGTTTGAGAGGTAGAAGATATGAGTGATGAAGAAGAAGAAGTCTTCAATGGTTAATAAATCAGATCCCCTTTTGGTTGTAGCTAGGCTGGTGGTCTAGAAGCCCGCTTGCATGAAGCCCAGGAGATAGCCCGAAGTCACACAAGAGAAATTGGAGACCACCGAGCCAAAAACATAGCTTGGTACTGACCTATCTATAGCTCGGTACCGAGTTATGTTTCTTAGTGTGAGTTGGATCATTCCACTTGCTTTGCTTTTCTTTCATCTACTCGAGTTGTTCTAAGTCCTTTTCCTTCAGCTTTGAGTTGATTCTCATGATCTTCTTGATATCACTTGAATTATCCTGCTTTCTTGGCTTTCTTCTCATCAATCTTTGGAATTGCCCATCCAGATCATTGAAAAATCACTTGACCATGGGTTATTGGAGTAGCACAATAGATGTATGGTGTTTGGGAAGTGAAATGGGGAGGATTCATAGGTCGTATCGGTTCTATTAAAAGTAAAGGAAAAAAAAGAAAAGTAAAAGGAGACACAATAATTTTTATAGTGGATCGGCGTAATCTCCAATCTATGTCCACTTTAATCTTTTTTTATTAGTTGTTCTCTCTCTGGATTACAACTAATTATCTTATATCTAACCATAATCTTGTGGATCTCAGGTTTACAATGATGTTTCTAGAGAGCTTGAGAAGTAGAAGATAGGAGTAGTGATGAAGAAGAAGTCTTCAATGGCTGAGAAATCAGATCCCCTTTTGGTTGTAGCAAGGCTGGTATTTTTAGAGAAACAGAGGTATTGGTCCAAAATCCCCCTTGCATTGAAGCCCAAGAGATAGTCCGAAGTCAGACAAGAGAATTTGGAGACCATAGAGCCAAAACCATAGCTCAGTACCGACCTATCTATAGCTCGGTACTGAGTTATATTTCTTAGTGCAAGTTGGATCATTCTGCTTGCTTTGCTTTTCTTTCATATACTCGAGTTGGTCTGAGTCCTTTTCCTTCGATTTTGAGTTGATTTTCATGATCTTCTTGATAGCACTTGAATTATCCTGCTTTCTTCTCATCAATCTTTGGAATTGTCCATCCAAATCATTGAAAAATCACTTGACCATGAGCTATTGGAGTAGCACAATAAGTATATGGTGTTTGGGAAGTGAAATGGGGAGGATTTAGAGGTCGCTATCGACCTATGATAGCCTGGTGTCGAGCTAGGACCTTAGCCATTTTTCATCCAACTTTCTAGAGTTAAACTTTGTAGTCCTTCTGATCGTGTTTTCAAGTATATAAATCTCTTCGTTCTTGTTTTGATGTTCTAAGTATGGTTGAATTCTGCTTGGCTAAAATGCAGATTAACAATAACGATGGGTTGTTATAATTCTGATCAATCAAGATGGCATCGTCATATGTCTCTCTTGAAATCTTTTTTATGTAATTATTATCTTTTGTAGTCAAATGAATGTGATAAGCGAGTGAAATGTTTCATGAAGGTTTTGTTTTCTATGCTCTTATGTTAAAGATACATTAAAGGATTTTGAAAAATAATATTAAGGATGACTGTGCATCATTAATGTTCATTTTTGAATTTTGGAATGGGGATGTTATAGTCAGCTAGTCTTATACCTCTATTACTTTTAATAAAGCCTATTGGACATTCCCTTATAGCATAATAGAAAAGTAAGAGTATTTGTACATTTAGAAACTTAATCACATTTTTTTTTGGAAAACCCATATGCATCATCATGTATAAATAAACTTTCTACTAACCTTGTCATATTTAAAAAAAATCTATTTTCAAACATGAATTGTTCTTATATCTCATGTGCTAATGAGGAATTTTCATAGATCAGTCAGTAGGTGGGCACCTTGCTTTTCAGATATTAGAAATGGTAGAAAATTTTTAATTCTATTACTTAATAACTAGTGCAAACCCATGCTTCGCACACGGGCCGTAGCTATATTTATTTTTGTAATTGTTGTTGAACCTTTATGTTGTTGTAAGATTATCGACAATTAAATTGGCTATTTCTCACTTCTTGACAGATGCTTAAGATATCGTCCAAAAGGTGATTTTATTTAGCAATTGTGTTAGTAGAAATGTCAAATTATATTCTAATCAATGCAATAAAATAAACGTATCAATTTTTTATGCTCATGAAAGTGACATGAAGGCATAGATATAACCATGCATATTGTTTACAATGATCCTTCAAATAAATCAAGTAAATAAATCAATGAATCAAGTTACAGTATTAACTCCCATATGAACAAAATTATTATTTATGGTACTATTTTTTTAATCCAATGTAAAATATTTTGTTTATAAAATTCTCGTTGCGTGGATATAAATATGTAATTTCATCATCTACCTCTAAAAATGGTTAATGTTAGATTGATGATTGCTAACTAAAATGGAATAAAAGATGCAAAAACTTGGATCACAAACAACAATGTGATGCATTACACTATAATATATTACACATAATGAGCAACCTTTCTGGACAACCGAGCTTCATTCTTCATTACAAAATTATATGATCGAATTACATATCATTGTAAACCAATATCTATCCATATAGCAATTAATGCGTTATTAATCTAATGAAACCCATATAGTCCGATGTGTTATTACAACAAAGCTACAACTTCTCAATATGTAAGATATATGTCAATGTTAAATATAAATTCATAAAAATAGACATAATACTCTATGCATATATGTTTATATTTTTCTTAACATATACTAGTTGATGTCAGTGAGTTTCAATTCCAAGATCTATAAATCAAACAATCAAAATATTAATCACCATCCATTACCGCTATCATTTAATGAAATAATTGTTCTATTAGCACATCACAATAAGTTTAACCCCTCCTTCGTAATACAATAAAGAGTTTAAAGTAAAAGAAAGGAAAGTAAGTTTTAATGTTGTATGAGATTACTTATATCAGAAGTTGTATATTTGGAAAATAAGACACCGAGAGAGATAAATGCAACTTTTAACATGAGTGTCACTATTGGCATTCAATACGGTTATTAGCCATGTCATAAGGTACATTGCATTCAACATAATCAAATCATTAGCTTAACCTCATAAATTAATATGATTCAGTAATATCATATTAAAGCATGTACCAAAAACTTATAAACTAATTTTTGAGGTAGCACCATCTTCTATCTGACGATGTCTGTAGTATGCCTATATACTACAAAGGATAAACTTTGTCAATACTAAAACATCTGGGACTTCTTCAATCCGATGATGTCAAAATTAAGAATAATGTTTTCAAACCCATTTTTCATCAGTCAGCTCAACCTACCTGTAACACTGAAGAAGTTTTATGATCAAACAAAAGTTTATTTCAACCTGATACAACATTCACTAATTGAAAACGTAATCGTTTGAAGAAATGGTTGAAGATTAGTATTAATAAAATCAAATTTCATTATACTAAGCTCATAAACCATGGGAAAAGTTTCAAAGCCTCCATCCAAATGTTTTGTGGGTTCAAATTTTGCTATGCAAAAAAGTAGAATTAGATTGCTTACTTTCTAAAGATTAGTTTGTCCATTTGTATACGAAGGTAGTGCATATGGTCTCACCAAATATTTAGTTATGGTACTTCACACTAATGTATTAACATACAAAATTATTTCTCCTGGTATGTTGGTAAATGTTAAACCATTGAATTCAAGAGTTTGGATAAAGTAAAAAAGTAAAATCAATTTGCTTAGAGTCCTTAAACGATAATTTCAACTAATCTAAGTTTGTAATTGTAACTAAAGAAAAAAAGTAGATTTAACAATAAAAAGAACCAAAAGAATTATATTATCACCTACAATTATATAAATTTAGAGATTAATGATCTAGTTTCCCAGAATCGGTGTAAATGGAGTAGTAAGAAGTTTAACCAACAATCACATTGTAAAAGGTATTATTTATGTACCTCTATGTAATTAAAGGGTTCCAAATTCTTTATTCTGTGTTGACAACACTATTTCGTTCATATTTTGTCAATTGATTTGCAACCAGTTATATGCCATTGAATTATATGCAATTCAATAATTTTCTAATTCCAAAATTTTAACCACTGCCAAAAATATATAAAAATGAATGGGATGCATCGCATGCGTATTAATATATCGGTATAAATAAAACATGCCATATAAATGGAGATTTAATATGCAAATTTAGTTTGTAAAATACAATGAATATCAATTTATTTTATATTGAAGACTAATATACAATTTTTGAAAATAATATAATCTTGATTTCAAGTCCTAAGTGGCCATGTCATTAGTTTCAAGAATCTAATATAACTACAAATTTAATATTAAATGAATTATAAGTTTATGTCTTGTAAATACTATATCCCAATAAATTTAAAATTACCGGAAGGTCATAGACTAAATAAAACCTTAATCCCGAATAAAATGAGTACAAAAAGTCCAATCCATTCATATTTGCATGACAATATTCGATGGTGCATATCCATAGATATTGTACCTGCTCCATTTATGCTTGCCTCGGACGATAACACACCTTCGTGATATTCATTACTCCAATCACCCTACATATAAAGTAGAGCAAAAATGGTTTCAACTATTCAAGTTATACTAGTTTAAGATACACCCTCATTTGATGTCATATATGATCAATGCTTAAGGACATGTTAAATATAAGTATAATGCACGAAAATAGGCAAAAGAAATATATTTCTACAAATTTACTACCTTACATTCATTGTCCACTGCCACATCATTATTAGTTTTGAATGCTATGATAATAAATTAAGTTGCATATATCTTTGTAGGAATTTATTATTGTTATTTCTATACTCTTTAGTAGAGAATTTGAAAATTGAAACCTCTCATGAAATAAGAATACTTAAAAAATGATAAAAAAAACTATAGAGAATGTGATTGTTGGATTATGACTTCATTTACAATAGTAAAATAATAGAAATCAAAGAAATTAGTTTATACATGATATTATGATTTAATCTGGTCCGATCAAATTTTATATCAAGACAATTAGATGACATGAGGACATCAAAGTAATCAAAAAATCAAAATTCAAAAATATAAATTTTGCATTAAAATAGTAAAAGAATTAATTTCATCATTTTTTAATAAATCATGATAGTGCAAAAATTTATCATTAAAGTTGATGTAGCAATTTATTAGGTCTTTGAGTTTGTAAATTGATGAAACAAATATAGTATTAATAGTTTATACCGATATGATAATGAAATATTCATATGGTTAGCTATTAATTTACATAATCAATTAAAATAATTATAGCTAGTGGAATATAATGGTGGTCACCTTAACACTATTATGGAGTAACTACATTTAGTTTAAATTTAGTAAAAAGTGATGCATAGAATTTATGATTCTTTACTCCACAAATTAATAAAATATATGCAGTGTTAATAGTTAATGTCACTATAATTATTGATTTCCTATATAGTTACTTTCAAACATCATAATCATTGAAAAAATATTGTTAATTGAATATGATGGTGGTCTATGTTATATGAGTATGGAATAATAATATTTCACATGATTATAGCCATATTTCTATAAAGATGCAGTTTCCATAACAGTGCTTCTATGTAATTATAATTGTTATACAATTTCATAGTAGGCTATTTATTGAAAAACATCTTGTAATAATATTTATTGAAAGAACCAACATATTTTTAATAGTTTATAGCAAAGCTAACATACTAACACATATTTAACATATATATATATATATATATATTATTCAAAAAAGAAGAAATAATTCATATTAATTATCAATAAATCTCCAAGTCTTTCTTAATAATACATCTAGATGTTACTACCACTGGCTTTATCGCATCAGGAGCAACCAAAACATAATTGCAACTTTAAGTTGTGCTAATAACCTTTAGAAAATTATATTGTTTAGTAATCTTTAAAATAGGTTTAGAAAAAATGAAATGGGCATTTAATGAATGCACTGATGATTGCAAGTTAATAGCAGGGAAGTAAATTGAACACAAATGATCCGATAGCTATGTCCATTACAAATAGTATTCTATTGTGTATTCAATGTAATAATACATTTGTCAATAACTAATACTAAAACAGACAGAAATTATTTAGTGACAATGTCCACTTATGTTATTTAACAAATAATGTTTCATTGTGTTACTTAATGAAATAACATTCATCATCAGTTTCTTAAACACCCAATATCTTTTTATGAAAAAAAATAACAATGAACTCAACTAATAATAGGCGAACCCAGTATCTCTATATAAACTATAACCAAACTAAATAGTAGCTTGAAAGTTACACTAATGCAAATATAGTAATATTTATTTCTGCTCGTAGAAGCATGTTTTAGGAGAAGTGTTATCCATGGTTATTTTATTTACATTACTGTAGGGCGTAGTTAAAATGTTAAAACTTGAGAGTCTCATATTAGGATAAAGCACTGGTTATTTTAGATCGTCTATTATGCATTTTTCTAGTTGTATATACATGACCGGACTCCTGCTCATTACTGTGGGAACTGTTCTAGAATTCCTTCCTAAATATAATTACACAAATTCTCCTAATGGTAAACATGAGAGTTTACAACAAAATGGAGATGAGAATGACAATCAAGTGCTTCCACAAAAGATGGCTTTGGTTTTAAGTTATCATGTATTATGACCCAGTTTTCTTTTCTTTTTCTCGTGCAATACAATAGCTTGTTGATTGAATTTAATAAAGTAATGCTTAAATTTTAACATCGTAAAAAAAAATATAAAAAAATATTTCTTATCGGCTAAATTACATTATATGATATGTAAAGGACTCATGAAACTAAAAATCAAAAAATAGCCTAAGATAAATCATAAACGTAGTATTTACATATAAAACCGTGCCTTATCATTAACTTATTATCCCTTCTGTGCATATACAGAATTAAAGAATGACCTGAAACAAATCATCATCGTGATATTCTAAATCAAAAGAGTTTTGCATCCTTCCTATGACTCTTTAAAACAGTGGAAAAAATTATAAGCCAAAGCCAACAAAAATGAAGAAGGCTGTTATATTTACCCAAAAAAGTTGGAATAAAAATAGAAAACCAAGAAAAAAAATGGTAGTAGTAAAAAAGGCTCAACCTGATAGTAGTAAGTATATACACCAGAAAGCATGCGAATACCGAAGAATAGAACAATTACGTTAAATTCCAAAGCTGCAAGATGAATACCGAAATTAGATATACAAAAATATAATTATTTTATGAGAAAATAAAACAGCGCTGAAGAAACCTACTCAATTTCCCATTCCAGTTCGGCTAAAAAGAGAAACATCCTTATATGAATATATGGTTACTAAGGTAGTTGATACTTTAAAAATCACAAATGTTGATTAATCAATTTTTTTTCTTATTATCTATATAAAGTATAGATTATAGCAAATATATAAATCTCTAACATTTACGTATCAGCAGTAAACATGGATTACTTCTTCCCATTCTCCTACCGATACACTTGAGTTGAACCAAGCTTTCGATTGATGGCTAATAATACATTTATAAAAATAGAGTGAAATATCATTACATTGTCATATATTGTGCATCATTTTATTATCGTCCAACTAACATAGAGAGCGTAAATAAATATAGAGCTGTTAAAACATCCCAAGTACAATATTGGTAGTGTGCACTCTTTTTTTGAAAATGCATTCATTGGATTATAACAGTTAAAAAATGCATAAATGATAATTTTGAATACAACAAAAAACAGAATATTATAGAAATTGCTAATGGACAGTACTTCTATTTATAAAAATATGACAGACGATATAGTGCAAGTAAGAATGCATGGAAATTTATAGTAACATGCTGGAAAACTATGTCATATCCATCAAATTTAAATCAATTTTAATATGATTATCTATTAAACATAAGGTAAAAATTTGTTTTAAAATGTCAGATGCTGAAATAAAATTAACTGATAATATTCTTAGTCATAATTATATACTAAAATAAAATGCAATATAAAATAAGTTATCTTTAATAGTTTTAATAATGCATGGCTTAATAAAAATAATCTTTAACTTTGACATGTAACTACGACTTCAAAGTACATCAATAAAATTTCTAATTATGGGAAAATTGTTACTGCTTTCCTTCAATGTTTCTTACAGTTGTTTCACTACACAGCTATGTATATTCATTTTAATTTCAGATTTATAAGCTCATAGTTGTAAAGATGTTATTGTTATTCGAATGATGTTTAAATAGGGAGTTGGCAATGAACGATTCCATTTTGTACTATAAAAAAGCCTATTTTTACTTCAGCTACACTTGCAGGCGCCTTACTTGATATAGCAGCAGTCACATAATAAGTGCCTAAAAAGGTTATTTGTGTGGGTATAAATAAATACATATTTATTGTAATAACTAAAGCTATCTTAAAATGGTATAATCAAGAACTTGAAAGTAAATAGTGCTACTCGAAACAAAATTATAGTACATTCTTTTGAACGCCTTGTATTATAATGTCTTATATTTATAGTGCGCAACCATAATATCACTTGGTGGCACTTATTCAAATAATTTTGTTCATTTAGACGTTTAACGTAATCTAACCAAACAAGACATAAATCACATACTAGTACGGACAAAATTGCTATATTTTTATTGTTAAATCAGCAAATCACAAAAGAGTGCACTCAGAAACACCTGATGTCTTATAATTCTTTTTTCTTAAGCAAATGTAAATCTCTATGTCGATTCTTATAATACTTAGATTAGTTATAACTTCAGAACTTCCACGATTGTTATTCAACATACTTATATGAAGTTTCTTTATTCGTTACATAGAGTTATCTCTTATGATCACAGTAAGAAGACACAAAAATAAATCTTACTTGCTATGTAGCGGCTGAGCTCAAAATGCACTTCGTTATAGGTTTTCCATTTTATTGTTAAGGTTTTCCATTTTTGTTGAAATTATAATTGAAAATAAATTCAAAGAACATGTCCCAAATCATCCGCTTTGTCTTCCAATTAACCGTAGGAATAAAATATTAATAATCTATATAGTTACTTGTAGAAAAAAACAATGAAGTAACCTTAATTAGAGCAATCTCAAATCATATAACAGATCTGACTGTTCCAGCCAAATCTCAAATCATCATGCTCTAAATATTAAACCAATCCAAATTATCATCAAATCCTAAATATGGATGTGTCATGCCACGTCAGCAGCATCAAGTGGAGAAGCAGAGATTGATTGTCAGGCTGCCAGTTCGGAGAGGAAGTGAATAATTGTTGTGTTACTTAATTGATCGAACAGATTGTATGCAAATAAATGTAATGGGTCGGGTATGTAGTATAAGCCCAATTATGTTTGTTTAACTTTCACTGATACGCTGATATTGGAATAAGAAAACAAAACATACAATTTTTTTCCCTCCAGTCTATAATTCCTCTCTTTCTTCTTCTTCCTGAATCTAATACTTCCCACTCAACTAACACACTTCCCCTTACTCTGAAATTCTATGGCTAAATCTAAGAAAACTGATGCGCAGTCTTCACAAGTGGTATCAGATTCTCGTTCTGATCCAGATCGGCCAGTTCTCCATAGCTCTTATGAAGCCGAAGAAGAAGAAGAAGCTGCTATTCAAACAACATTGGAAAAACTTGAAGCTCAATTACAGAAACAGGAATTATTGAATTCACATTTTACTTCTCAGATATCTACCAACAGCAATCAAATTAGTACATCGATTCAAGAATTCCAGAATTCGCTGCAGTTAATTTTCCAAGAATTGAAAGAATTGAAGCAAGCGTAACCACAAAGAAATGTTGAAGAAATTCCACTGTATCTGATCGACAAATACCGTCTTCACAAAATTTGAATTCAGCTGCAGGTATTTTGGGATATGCTCCTAAATAAGGTAATGGAACTACATCTCCTCATCTTAGTAATGAACTACCTATGCATCCTAATTCACAATCTTCTTTACGTAATTCTTCTTCAACTTTACATCACAAACCAATTAAGCTTGAATTTCCTATATTTGACGGTACTGCTGATGTACTGGCTTGGATCAAACAAACTGAATTGGTATTTCGATATCATAATGTCCCTGAAAATGAGAAGGTACAGATCTGCTCATTTCATTTTAGAAGTGAAGCTTTACAGTGGTTCTATTGGTTGGCTATAAACGTAGATAACTACTTTGAATGGGAGATCTTCAAAGATGAGATTATTGCAAGATTCAGCACCATTGACTTTCAAAGACCCTTTGAGGCTCTGTCATCTGTTAAACAGACTGGTTCTGTGAGGGAATACTTGGGTAAGTTTGAACAAATACTCAGTTTGCTTGACAAATTACCACGTAAGTATATTCTTGACCGTTTTGTGGGTGGATTGAAAGATGATATTAAATATGAGTTACTGTCTGCTCAACCAAAAGACCTGAGGGAAGCAATTGCATTAGCAAAAATCAGTGAAGAAAAATACAATGTTATGAAGAAGCCAATTCGACAACCTTACCAATACCCATTCAGATCATACCATTCCATCCCACAAACCTCATCACCTACTCAGGTAAAACAAAACCCAGCTAAACCCTCTACTGAATCTAATCCCAAAGCTCCAGTTCCTCCGCAACCAAGGAAACTTACTTCGACTGAAATAATGAGAAGAAGAAGTCAGGAATTGTGTTATACCTGTGATGAAAAGTGGTATCCGGGACATAAATGTCAAAATAAACATGTATTCGTTTTGGAGGGAACACTGCAAGGTCAAAAATCATTATTACCTGAAGAAATTCATATGCAAGAAGGAAATGATTTACAGGCATTTGAGCAGAGCACAGACTTGATACCTTCTATCTCTTTGGAAGCTATGTGTGGAGTGGTTGCAAACAATACTATTAGACTTCATGGAAGCATAAATGGCCTGATGATAAATATACTTATTGATTCAGGATCTACACACAATTTTATTAACACCGACTTAGCGAAGAAATTGGGATTGCATATTGATTTTACAAAGGAATTTGAAGTTTCCATTGCTAGTGGTGAGAAACTTTATGGTCAGGGTGTTTGTTCTTGTGTAGTTGTGTCATGTCAAGGTGCTAAGATTCAGGTGGACCTATTGCTTCTCCCATTGGGCGGGTGTCAAGTAGTTTTAGGGGTCCAATGGATGCAAGAACTAGATGATATCATTTTTAACTTCAAAAAGCTTCAGGTTAAATTTGTTCTACATGATCAATGGGTAGTTTGGCAAGGTCTACAACCTAAAGAGTCTCAACTAGTTTCAGCCCATACTATTAGCAAGGATATTACTGACCAGAGTATATGTTTCATGGTACATATGACAAATTCTACTATTCCAAATCCACCACTGAAACTCCTCAATAAAAATGCTCTGCACTCTCCACCTAATTTCCCACCAGATTTACAACTTGTCCTTGATAATTTTTCTGCAGTCTTTTCTCCTCTTTCTTCATTACCTCCATACAGACAATGTGACCATAAAATTCCATTGTTACCAAACGCTAAATCCATTTGTCTAAGGCCATACAGACACTCATTTCATTTGAAAAATGAAATTGAAAAAATGATATGGGAAATGTTACAAACTGGGGTAATCAGACCAAGTTCTAGTCCTTATGCTGCTCCAGTGATCATGGTGAAGAAATCTGATGGTTCATGGCGAATGTGTATTGATTATAGAGAGTTAAACAAAGCAACTATTAAAGATAAATTTCCTATACCACTAATTAATGAGTTGTTAGACGAGTTGTATGGTTCTATTTTCTACTCTAAACTTGATCTTAAGTCTGGTTACCACCAAATAAGAATGCATGAGGAGGACATTCATAAGACGGCATTTAGAACTCATGAAGGACATTATGAGTTTATGGTGATGCCATTTGGCCTTACAAATGCTCCATCGACGTTTCAAGCCTTAATGAACTCTATATTCAAACCATATCTCAGGAAGTTTCTGTTGGTTTTCTTTGATGATATATTGATTTATAGCAAATGTTGGCATGATCATTTAATTCATCTCTCCTTGACATTGCAGATATTACAAGACAATAAACTGGTTCTAAAACTTTCTAAATGTCGGTTTGCACAAACTGAAGTTTCTTATTTAGGTCATGTCATCTCTCATAAAGGAATTGCTGTGGACCCAGACAAGACATTAGCAGTGCAAACATGGCCAACTCCTACAAGTCTGAAGGCATTAAGGGGATTTTTGGGTCTTTCAGGTTATTATAGACGGTTTGTAAAAGACTATGGAGTTATTGCTAAGCCTCTTACCAATTTGTTGAAAAAGAATTCTTTTACCTGGTCTACTGAAGCTCGGGTAGCATTTGATAAGTTGAAGCAATGCTTAATAACTCCCCCAATACTTGCTATGCCTGATTTCTCCCAAGACTTTGTGGTTGAGTGTGATGCATCTGGAGTTGGTATGGGTGTTGTTCTGTTACAAAATATTAAACCAATTGCTTATATTAGTCAGGCATTGAAAGGCAAGAGCATTTACTCATCAGTATATGAAAAAGAATTATTAGCATTTATGTTGGCAATAAAAAAAGTGGTCACAATATCTTCTTGGAAGGAGGTTTATTATCAAAACTGATCACAAGAGTCTCAAGTTTCTTTTAGAACAGAGGCTTCAATCGGGAATTCAAAGTAAATGGCTTACCAAATTACATGGATTTGATTTTACTGTTGAATATAAGTCTGGCAAAGAAAACACAGTAGCTGATTGTTTGTCAAGACGAGATGAAGATATTAGTATTCAGCCTGAAACTTTGAATTCCTCTCCATTACAATTACATGCAATCTCTATAGTGCAGAGTGATTGGATTGTAGAAGTCAAGCAAAGAGTCCTCTCTGATCCTTATTTTCAAGACCTGGACACAAAGTTACAAGCAGGATACTTAGATACAAACAAATACAAGAAAATTGATGGGTTGTTTTTCTATAAAAGGAAGATTATTATAAGCCCAGAAGATAATAAAGTCAAACATCTGTTGCTCGCTGAACATCACTCTACACCTTTGGCTGGCCACTCTGGTGTGGAGAGAACTTTAAAGAGGTTAAAACAAGTTTTTTTTGGCAAGGACAAAAAACTGATGTACAACAATTTGTAAAAAATTGTGACATCTTCCAGAGGAATAAATCAAAAAATGTAAAATCCCCTGGACTACTACAACCATTGCCAACACCAGAGAGAGTATGAGAGGATATTAGTATGGATTTTATTATTGGGTTGCCTAAGTGTAATAAATCCACAGTTATATTTGTGGTGGTGGACAGATTAACAAAGTATGCACATTTTTCCCCACTTTCTCATCCATATTCAGCACAGCAGGTAGCTAGAGTGTTCTTTGATGGTGTGTATAAGTTACATGGTTTACCAAAGTCTATTGTAAGTGACAAAGATTCAATTTTCACTAGTAATTTCTGGTCTGAACTATTCAAACTGCAAGGTTGCACACTAGCTATGAGTTCTTCTTATCATCCACAATCAGATGGGCAAACAGAAATCACCAACAAAGCAGTAGAATGTTATTTGAGATGTTTTTGTGGTCATAAGCCACATGAATGGGTGAAATGGCTCAGTTTAGCTGAATTTTGGTACAACACGACATGGAAATTACCTATACAAACTACACCTTTTGAAGCACTTTATGGTCGACAACCTCCTACTCTACTATCTTATGTTCCAAAGTCAGCGAAAGTTCAAGCAGTGGAAGAAGAATTATATGCACGAGACATAGCATTACAACTATTGAAAGACAACATTGCTAAAGCCAAGGAAAGAATGAAAAAAATTGCTGATAATCATAGGTCTGAAAGGGAATTTCAAGTAGGGAATTGGGTATTTCTTCGACTACAACCTTACAGGCAATTATCTGTTAGCAACCAGAGGACCACAAAACTGTCACCAAAATTTTATGGGCCGTATGAAATAATACAGAAGATAGGCTCAGTAGCATACAAGTTGAACTTGCCACCTTCAGCTAATATTCATCCGGTGTTTCACGTATCATAACTTAAGCAAAAACTGGGAACTAATATCATTGTACAGGAAGACTTACCTACTTCTTCAATGGAGATAGTAGCTGAACCTGAAAGAATTCTGGCTCGTCGTCCAGCTAGATCACCTCAAGGCACAATTACTGAAGTTCTAGTGAAGTGGAAGCATCAATCAGCAGAGGAGGCCACTTGGGAGGATTATGGAAGCTTGTAGCTCGATTTCCGACTTTTGACCTTGAGACAAGGTCAACATTTGATGAGGGGGGCAGTTGTGTCATGCCACGTCAGCAGCATCAAGTGGAGAAGCCGAGATTAATTGTCAGGCTGCCTGTTCGGAGAGGAAGTGAATAATTGTTGTGTTACTTAATTGATCGAACAGATTGTATGCAAATAAATGTAATGGGTCGGGTATGTTGTATAAGCCCAATTATGTTTGTATAACTTTCACTGATACGCTGATATTGGAATAAGAAAACAAAACATACAAATTTTTTCCCTCCAGTCTATAATTCCTCTCTTTCTTCTTCTTCCTGAATCTAATACTTCCCACTCAACTAACACACTTCCCCTTACTCTGAAATTCTATGGCTAAATCTAAGAAAACTGATGCGCAGTCTTCACAATGGATAACGAAATAATTAAAAGAATATAAGGAAGGATAACGATACCTGAAATATAGACGAAGAAAACCGATGAAGCAACTACGTTTGTTCCTAAGATTAAGGAGGTAAAGCAAACAATGAAGACATAAGAAAATCGAACAAATCAAGGAGTTAAATCAGGTTTGAAAATCGAAAACAACAGATCCAAAGAATTGAAAATTACCCGAATAATTAGGGGATTGGAGGAGAAATACGCAAACAGAAAAATTAAGGTTGAAGTTTTCATACTGACAAAGAAGGAGAGAAGCAATTGTTAATTTCCACATCGGTCGATATTCATCTTCATTATTTTGTGAGTTAGAGTTTTATGAAATGGGCAGTAAGTAACTTACGTTTTGTTAATTAAATGTGAGTGGGTTTGGGCACAAATAGAAAGAATAAACAAAATAAAATAGATGAAAAGCAGCGCTAGTTAATGAATTCTATGCCAAGTGGGGAAAAAAGTCATGTAATAAATTTGAATTTAAATTCATGTTCTATATTTAATACATATAAATTATCTTTTTGATGACACTCAAGTGCCTTATGTAATATAAGGCCTATAAGAATAATGAACTCGTGTATAACATAGTATGTAACGTATACACCGGTAAAGAGAATTCCAGACAAGAGTTATTTTCAGAGTAAATCCATGGATCAACGTGCTTACTCCGAATGCAACACATATGACTCTCAAGTTCTGAATGGTATGATATGTACAAATGCTTTAAGCGGTAGCTTGTTCACCTAAGGAAAATGGAAAATTAATATATCTAAGCTACAAAAGAATATATCATAATGAACCGATCAAAACCACGCCGTCTACCTATATATTTACAAACACATATGTCACATTAGCTATATATATCCTGATTGCATACATAGGTCTATAAATGATTTTCATGTTGATATACTTGAAGAATTGTAATCTACGATGAAAACATGTTTTTTTATCATGAAATTTCTGAGAATTATTATTGTCCCTATGTACAAGACGTATGGGTAAATTGACCATTGTAAGATATTCAAAATGCCTATATAAACCTTATATTATTTGGCTAAAAAAAGCACAATTCATATCTCGTTCTTTTTTTATTTAAGCAGACGACAGTCTTGGAATGGATAGTTTTTTCATGTACCTGATTGCATACAGTAGTCTCTTTGCAAGATGTATTACATTGGTACGTGCAGAGAGTTTCTCTACAGAAGTAGATGTAACGGGAAACTTCAAAATACTGGAAAACGGAAACCAGCTGCAACTGATTCTAGATCAAGCAGGCGGAGCTGAAGCCCAGACCAGACAGTCTTATCTTTATGGGAGGTTCGACATGCAGATCAAGGTTGTTTCTGGATATTCAGCTGGCACAGTCACATCATATTTTGTAAGTAACTAATTTAAATTACTCGTTCCACACTCCTATTCACCAGCTGTTTTCAACCAAAGAAAGAAAAAAAAAGCCTATTTATCATTTTTCAATAATAATAAAAAAAAAAGGATTGCATTAAAAAATATGGTATGTGTAGCTTCAATCTCCAAGGCCAACCAACGATGAGATCGACTTTGAGCTTCTCGGAAATGTTACAGGGGAGCCGTACATACTGCATACCAATGTATGGACAAATGGGCAGGGCGACCGGGAGCAACAAATGTACCTTTGGTTTGATCCAAGAGCAGATTTCCACACCTATACTGTTATCTGGAACCCTCACAATATACTGTAAGCCACTTACAGCCAAAAAGTCTCTATGGAGATATACTGCATGGATACTCTTTCAAAAAACGCATAGTAGACTTAAAACTTATATGCAAAACAACAGGATTAATTAGATCTTCTACTCTGGTTCATTACCAAAATAGATCAAGTGTTATGATTTTAAATCTAAATTCTTTAAAACATGCGATGCATTTTAGCAGTATCTGAAAATTTAGCTCTAAAGCATGTTATGATATGTTAAACCATGTTCAAACATATAAGGCTTTTTGGAGCCATTAAATCTATGATCTAATAGCTCTAGAGCATCCACAGTTGGTTTTGCACATATGTTCAATTCTACTACGTGAATATCTACAAACCATTTGATTGTAAGTCATGAAATATGGAACTTCAACAATGGTAGTGTAATTTTATAGGTGGTTGGTAGATGGAATCCCAGTAAGAGTATACAGAAATGCAAATGGAATACCATATCTGAATCAACAGCATTTGAATGCGCATGCTGCTCTGTGGAATGGAGATGAGTGGGCGACAAGAAAAGGTCAGGTGAAGATCGATTGGAGCAAAGCTCCGTTTACTGCCTACTACCGCAGTTATCATTATGAAAGTAAAGGTCCATGGTGGGACTGGACTTTAGATGGTTTAATGGCTGCTAAACTAAGGATAGTCAGGAGGAGGTACCTGGTCTACGATTATTGCCAGGATACTTGGAAATTCCCTCAAGGTTTTCCACCTGAATGCTTCATTAACATGTAATGTTTCAACATATACAGTGACTTTCAGATGAAGATGACTTGTATTTATAAATAAACTACGTGTAACCGTGTGAAGTAAATCTGGAAAGAAAATAATCCTATGTTTGAAGTTCGAACACACATGCTTTGCTGGTGGAAGGTACGCGGATGCTGTGCATAGTTTTTGAACCAAAAGTTCATCAAATTATCTAGATTTGACTTCTAATCTTTTTTCAGAAAAAAATTAAAAGAAACTACCAAGGCATTCAGCAGGTTTTCCTAGTCCTATTAAATATTTTTTTGGTAATAACCTTGAAGGGAAACTAATAGTACCTTATTCACTTCAAAATTGTTCTCCAAACAAATCACAAGCACTGATTTATTTTGTTTAGTTATTTAACCATAACATTCTTCTTCTGTGTCTCCAATTTCTATGTCTTCACTTGCCAAGTTAAATCTCAAGTAATTCATTATAATTATTTGACTAATATACAAGACTCGTCCTATCATAGTAGAACGTGATAATGAAGAAATCAATGGCTGACATGTGACTGACACATGTGACAGTTACAATGGAGTAGAGAAATAGGGCTCTACGGGATGTATCATAAATACATCAGCTTTTAAAATGTCGTTTTTAAGCTGCATGATTCTTAAATGGCATTTAAAATGACATTTTATTGTACATGCTAATACGACTTTTAGAATGTCATTTTAAGCTCCCAACTTCTAAATCGATGTTATATTTTGTTGATTCGATTTTTCATTACGACTAACATCCAAGAATTGAAGGCTCTGTTTCAGTTTGTTATACAATGTTTTAACGGCTTCAGTAAGATGGTTACCGAAGGATTATGGGAGTTACCGAACGTAGAGAAGGGTTTAGGGATTCAAGCCGAAATAAGGAGTTACACTTTACAATGATCCAGCTTCCTTTGAGTATAGCATGTGGATTGATGACGAATATTTTGCAGACGTCTTCCCTTGGCCGTATCTAGAACGTAAACGTGGATGGTTGAGATTTCATAGTATTATATTATTGTTGCGCGTTCTTTAGGTTGATCTTGTCTCACAAAGCTTTAGTCTTTTGGAATATTGCACTTTTTGGCTTCTGGTTCCTACCTGATAATTTGTACTCAGGCAACTAAACTGTGATGACCGTCCTTTACCTTCGGCGCCCAATATGATTGTATAGTGCACTGTTACAGTGCTCGACTGATTTAAGACGATAGTCAAGGGGCAAAGTAAATAAAACAATAATATCATATCATATATCTCATGGCACAAGAATAAAATATAGTAATCAATCACAGATGTAAAACAAACGAGATAGCAATATAATCAAATGAACCATAAATAAGAACATCAGAATGCAACAGGTTCACAAGATTATAATACACTGAAATAATAGAGTTTATACATCTCAGATCTCCAAAATTAACTCCAATAACTATCTTTAAAATAGTACAAATACTAACACAACTCTACAGTATTGCATTGCGTGATATAAGCGATAGTAAGCTCCAAAGTACAGATATATGAAAGTGTATCCTCCTGCTCGTACTCCATACAGCTTCTTGCACTATCCAGACTTGTTATCTCTAATATACCTATTTAAAAGTACCTGAGATAATAAGAAGCAAAACATAAAACCCCGCGTCAGACAACAGTCTGATACAAGCGATACATCATATCAAAATACTATAAAAACTGTGTATAGTAATAAGGACACAGGGTATGTAGAACCATACCTGATCTGTCCCTACATCTAAAGAGTTAGCACACAAATACAGTATATGCTAAACTACTATCACATATAAGGGTACAACGCTAAGCACAACATTGGGTATAGAGGTATAACACAACAGTATGACATCCATACCAAGCACATGACAACCATCACATAGCTTGCATCTCTCACTCAAGTGCATTGGATATACGATAACTTTTATAGTTGCTCAACTCGTTGCCCTTGTAGATGGCTAGGGACTGGACACACGTAGATGTCAAAAATATAGGTACACACAGACTACCCTGGGTACTCGAAGACTACCATGTCCTACCAATGAGCATCACAACCTCATGTCCCACTCCACGTGTTATCATAAAGAACTTATCCTCTCGGTCCATCACGAGATGCTATAGTCACTCGCCATCTCGAGTCATCAAAATCACCATATTATTTTCCATCCAACATCCCAAAGTTGTCCTGAGCCATTTCGACCGGAGTCGTACTGTAACACCCCTAACTTTTAATAACATTATTCAGGCTATTTAATTAGATAAATTAAATAGAATATTGTAAAGATTAGAGAGATAAGGGGATTGAGATTTGAAAATAAATTAGAGGTCAAGCTTAATTAAATAAACTAAAAGAATGGGGTTTATGTAAATGGATTTTTAATAAGAGAATAAGGCCAAGGGCAATATAGGGATTAGCCGTTCACTACATCCCTTAACCCCTAAACCCTTAGTCCATTTCTCATTTCTCACGTTCAAAAATATAAAACATAAACAAGAGCTCAAAGCTGGCCATTACAATAGGAGAAAAGAAGAAGAAAAATTCTAGTAAAGCTAGAGAATTAATTAAGTTCAAATCTCAAGTCCTTATCCAAATTAAGGTGAATAATAATCATACCATCTTATTTTTGTTTTCAATGAACAAATTTTTTCGGGTTTTAGATTGAAAACCTTTATGAAGATTTTAATGATGATATCCTCGGTAAATATGATATGATCGATTCAAACGAGATTGTTTGATAAATGTTTTACATGGTTTTAGGGGTAAAATCATTTATTATGGGTTTCAAATGCCATGAAGATTAAATATGTTATGTAAAACATTATTCTGGAGATGGATTTAAATTTTGGTAATTATCCAAGCTATGGATAATTTTAATATGAATTTTCAAAGGAAAATATACACAATTGGGTTTAAATATTATTTCGGCTATTTTATGAAAGATTTGGATTCGAAATTTATATATGTTAGATAACATATTAAAAGTGAATTTTTATGATTTTTGGGGATTTTTCCTAAGTAGTTTACTATGGAAATTAAATTATATTAGAAAGAAGACTTAAATGTCTTAATTGTTTTGTTAAAGGGAAGGGATATTTTGCTAATTATTCTTAATTAATTTCTAGTAAATTTCGGCAGTCTTTTTATAAAGATTTTGATAAAGTTATGGCAACCAATCATATTTTTACATTTGGGCAAGTTAGTAGAAAAACATTTACCTAAAAAGGCAATAAAACAGCTTTTGCTTAAGTTTTTGGTTTCGCCACTTCCAATAGCTACGCTTTCGCCTTCGACCAAGTCGAAACCAATACAAATGGCATCAAAGCTTTGGTACGTAGTGGATTGGGGAAAGGTGGCAAGTATGGAGCTGAAACTTGCTTTCGATGGGGTCGGAGCCTTCATTTTGCTTACCAAAGAAATGCCGCTTGCCTTGTCTTCTAAAGAATGATTTCGAAAGGGTTTAACATATCTCTCGACAAGGTTGCTGCCTTTTTGGTTTTAAATAGGTAGCTCTTGAAAGAGATGCCTTGTTTTCAAATTAAAGCTTTCAAAAGGGTAGATAGAACCCAATCAAAACCACCCTGCCGACTTTATACCTTTCGAAGGGATTGAAGTCATCAACGAGTTCAAAAGGTAGCCCTTGTTTTGTAAAATACTTAGTCGTTTCCCAATGCTTTCAAAAGGGTCCTGGTGGCCAACTATTTTAAAGGTTTCGAAGGCAATGGTATCGAAAGGGGTTTCGACGCTATCCTTCAACTTGTTTTACTTAAGTGATCAAAGCTTTTGAAAGGATTGTGCCGAAGTCATCTGTTTTTCCCCAAACTCTTTTTTTATGGTTTCGAAAGGGGTACTTTCGCTTGTATTCACTTAGACCCGATAAGGTATGCTTAAATTAAACCCAATGGTTTCGAAAGGGGTACTTTCAAATGGTTTCGAAGATATGCTTTTATAATTGAATGGTTCCACTTTAATACATTCGAAAGGTTTCGAAAGAAAGGTTATAAAGTGTTTCAAAAGGCAGGTGCCTAGTATTTTGAAAAGAATATTAGAATGCTTTCGAAAGGAAGTTTTCCAATGGTTTCGAAAGAAAAGATTAAAGGTTTCGAAAGCCTTAGTTTCCAAAACAAAATTAACAAAGAACCCAATCTCAAATTTTGTTTTAAAGGTAAAACCCATGGCATTATAAAAGTGCTTTTAAATGCTTTTAAGTTGGAGTTTTTGGAAGAAGCTTGCTTGTTATAAATAATAGGTTAAAGGGGTTAACCAAATTTCTAGGGGGAAATGATTTCAAATATTTAAAACCAAAAGGGTTGGTATTATTTTTGTATTTGCTTCTTCTATAAATATATTCACTAATTAATGAACCCATAACTGAATTTTGGGGAGTAAGGGAAAAAAACCAAGTAGTCTGACCCAGTAGTGAACATAAACTAAGTAACCACTGAATGAATAAAGTTGCATCCAGGAGGTCAGAAAGACTAGAATATTGGATTCCTAGATACTGATTAAAGAAGTTGTTAGATAGACATGTTCATAGTAAACCCATGAAAACTATATATAGGAAAAGTTATTGGCAGGGGCCAATAGGTTCATAATAAACCAATGAAAACTATGATTAGAAAGAGTTATCGGTAGCGACCAATAGGTTTGTAGTGAACCCATGAAAACTATATTCAGATTAAGTTATCGAAAGATGTCAATAGGTTCCTAGTCAACCCATGAAAACTAGAATAAGAAGGAAGTTATTGGAGATACCAATAGGTTCAGGGAGAACCCATAAATAAGGAAGTTATTGGCAGGGGCCAATAGGTTTTTAGTGATCCCATGAAAACTATGAAACCGGACAGGGAGTCCATAAGTATTAAATAGGTAATTAGTCAGCCTATGAAAACTATTAGGTTAATAATGACCCTAGAAACTATAATTGAGACAGATAGTCAAAATGAATGAGGTTGGGTAGTCCAGAATTGATTTACTTGTTTGCATATCATCATAATATTTTGAATTGCTATGTTTTACCCATTGTGGATGCAGGAGCATAGTATATGGTTTTATAAAGTTTTGGATAAGATACTAGTGAAGGGAAAACCCATTCCACTAAGCGGTGTGGTCTCACTAGATATCTAAATGGTTTAACATGGTAGATTATTATTCATACCAGGCTTTATGTCTGACTCGAAGTTTATGTTTTCCCCTTAAACTCTCGAGTGATCAATTGACTTTGAGTAGTTTGAGAGTTGAGGTTTTCAGGTACCTCTTTAGACGAATAAGCTTCTGGAGACGTGCAGGAGGCGTAATAGCTATTTAGAGTTCTTTTCTATTTTGATTTCGCTCTGTTACGTTGTTTGTGTTGTAAAGGAAAAGCTGTTTAATTGCCTATATATATACTTTGATCATCCAAGGGGGCATCTTCATATGTCGCTCTTGGCGTATGTTGTAATAATTATATTTTCTCTGAACATGGTTAATGATTGTGGGATTATGTAATGAATTTGAAATGCTTTGAAATGGAACGAGAAAGTTGTTGTTGATTTTAATTTTTTTTTCCATATCCATATGTTTTTGTTATATCGATGTATCTTACATTACCGTATTTGGTCACCGAGGATTAATAACTATGGATGACTGCAACATCCGTAGCCATTAGTTTTGGGCCTCCAAGTGGAGGATGTTACAAGTTGGTATCAGAGCATAGGTTTATGAAACTTAAAAGAAAAATAAAACCTAAAAGATTTTTCAAAACATAATCCAATGAACCAGAAAATAAGATCGGGGTTTGGGTTAATGCTATAGTAACGTACTTGTGTTTGATATATATATATATATATAAGTACGTATTCCCCCCTCTCTTAGACCGTTCTTCTGTATCTTACTAAGGCTTGAATGCAGATTTACGAGAAAGAAGATATGGAGGCAGGAAACGGAAGAGGAAATCTCAGTGGAGGAAGCACCACAACCAACAGAAACGTTCGACCCACCAGGAGGAACCCGGGTTGACCGGCTAAGGCTAATCAAAATGTAGATGCCAATGTAGGTGCTAGAAATCCACCAATGGATATGGGGGCGATGTATCAGTTCTTCATCAATCTGATGCAAGCAGGAGTTGCTGCTGGTGTTGCTAGGAATGTAGGAGGAGCTAATCCTATGGCTCTAGTTAGGAATAATTATGCTAAGCTGAGTAGAGACTACACTAGTCTTGATGGGAAACCGTTTATGGGAATGGAGGATGCTGTAGAAGTTGAGGATTGGTTGTTGCATTGTGAGAGATATTCGTTGATTTGAGTTTGGATGATGAGCAGAAGAGTAGGCTGGCCTCTAGGCAGTTGCAAGGGGCAGTACTTCATTGGTGGAATAGTGTTACTGTCGGGGTTCCGGAGGAGGAGTTAACTTGGGTGGAGTTTAGAGGGAGATTTGAGCAGAGGTTTTTGTCTGAAGTTGCCAAGTCGGCATTGCTGAAATTTTTTATGGATTTGGTGCAGGGAGAGATGTCGGTAATCGAGTATGCTACAAAGTTTAATGAGTTGTCCCGATATAGGCATGCTACTATAGACACCGATATTAGGAGGAATGAGAGGTTCATTCAGGGATTGGGGCCCAAGATTGCTAGCGCAACCCTACCACATCTCCGTGATCCTTGTAATGTAGTTGTGGAGATGGCAATTCGACATGAGGAGATGCTTGCTATTTTTACGAGAGAAAAGCCGATTGAAATCCAGGGTTCTCAGGGAAAGAAGAGAAAGTTCTTTAAGAAGAAGGCAGCCCAGAAGGGAGAGGCTGCTAAGAAGGCAAAGATTGATTTAGTTTGCTTTAAGTGTGAAAAGAAAGGTCATTATGCTCATGAGTGCCGGTCAGGCAAGGGGAAGAAGGCTGTAGAAAAGAAGAAAGGTGTGAAGTGCTTCAACTGTGACCAAGTTGGGCATTATAAGAATCGATATCTAGAGCCAGTCAGGGCAGACAAGGGAAAGGTTTTTGCCATTGGACCATCATCAGCTAGGCCAATTGCAGCTGAAATGGGGAAGACTGTGATGGACGGTAGGCTTTTGATTCAGAGTATACCAGTTAGGGTACCATTTGATACCCGTGCATCACATTCATTTATATCTCAATGTTTGGTTGATACGTTATGCTTAGAACCCACATACCTTGTTACCTCCTTAAGGGTTGTGAATCCGTTAGGAGGGTATGCATCTCTGGGGATGAGATGTGGCCAGTTAGAACTAGAATTGTTAGGTCATAAGTTTGCATGTAGTCTGTATGTTTTTTATTTCGTAGATTTTAGAATCATTTTGGGTATGGATTGGTTGGGTAAGTATGAGGCTAGGATATTTTGCCAGAATAGGGAAATATCACTAAGACACCCTGATAGTCATAACCGAATTATATTCTCAGTGGAGAATTCTGACTGGAGTAGTTGTGCTTTGTTAAGTCCTATAGAAGTAGGAGAAGAGTAAAGTCAAGTTCGAGTAGTAAGAGAATTTGAAGATGTCTTTGAGCCGGTTATGGGACTACCATTGAAACGAGCTGTTGAGTTTCGAATAGATCTTGTGCCAGGAGCTATAGTAGACCACCTAGCAGAATGACACCAACCGAGATGAAGGAATTGAAGGTGCAGCTAGTGGATCTAGAAGGGAGAAATTTTATTAGACCAAACAGTTCACCTTGGGGAGCGGTCGTGGTGTTCGTGAAGAAACCAGATGGGTCATTGAGGATGTGTATTGACTATCGTAAGTTGAATGAGAGAACGATTAAGAATAAGTATCCTTTGCCAAGGATAGATGATCTATTTGATCAGTTGTGTGGAGCCAGGGTGTTTTCCCAGTTGGATTTAGCGATAGGTTTCCATCAGTTAAGGGTGGCAGAGGACAGTATTCCTTTGACAGCATTTCGGACTAGGTATGGTTCGTATGAGCGGTTGGTAATGCCGTTCGGGTTAACGAATGCACCTGCTTTCTTCATGGATTTGATAAACCAAGTTTTCCAAGAGTACTTGGATAGCTTCATGTTAGTGTTTATAGATGACATTTTAGTGTACTCTAAAGATAAAAGAGTGCATGAGGATCTTCTTAGAGTAGTTCTTGAGACATTGAGATAGCATCAGCTGAAGGCAAAGTTTTCCAAGTGTCATTTTTGGAAGAAAGAGTTTAAGTTTCTTGGTCAGGTGGTTTCAGAAAAGGGCTTGTCAGTCGATCCAGATAAGATCGAAGCAGTTAATAATGGGAAGAGACCAGAGATACTAATTGAGATTAGAAGTTTTCTTGGATTAGCTGGGTGTTACCGGAGATTCATTAAGGATTTCTCGTAGATAGTAGCATCTTAGACTAAGTTATCCAGGAAGGATGTGAAGTATGTCTGGTCCGACAAATGTGAGGAAGCATTCCTTAAGTTAAAACATTTGTTGACCAATGCACCAGTGTTAGTAGCTCCAGACGGAAACCAAGGGTTGGTGGTATATACCGATACATGTGGGACTGGGTTAGGAGCTGTGTTGATGCAGAAGGGTAAACTTATTGTCTACACTTCACGACAGCTCAGACCACATGAAGTGAGATATCCTACTCATAATTTGGAGCCGACTGCGGTAATCTTTGCATTAAACATTTGGAGACATTATCTCTTAAGGAAGAGATTTGAGCTATACATAGATCATAAGTCATTAAGGTATTTATTCTCTCGGAAGGAGTTGAATATGAGACAACAGAGGTGGTGGAGTTTTTGACTGCTTATGATTTTGGTATAGAGTATACACCTGGGAAGGAAATAAGGCAGCGGATGCTCTTAGCAGAAGACATCAGAATGTGGTATTAGCTATGTTAGCAAAGTGGAAAGATTTAGAAGCTTTGACTACTTGTAGTGTGCAGTTAAGATCGACTGCTAGTTCTAGTCAGAGTAATGCCATGTTAACCTGTTTAGAAGTTCGACCAGTGTTGATCGAAAGGATTGCTTCTAAGCAGAGCGAGGATCCAGTATTAGCCTAGAAGATTAGAAGGATTTAGGTTGGAACCGAGATTGATGATCTAAAGGATTTTAGTCTTGACCAGAGTGAATGGTTGAAAACGAAGGGACGATTATGTGTTCCAAATGTTGAGGACTTAAGGAGAGAAGTTCTTGGAGACTGTCATCGGTCTAAGTTTACGATTCTTCTTGGAGGGACCAAGATGTATCAAGATATGAAGAGGAGCTTCTATTGGGAAGGTATGAAGAGGGATGTTGGCATGTGGGTTAGGCAGTGTGCAAACTGTCAACAAGTGAAGGACGAACATCAGAAGCCGAGTGGGTTTCTTCAGCCTTTGGAGATTCCAGTTTGAAAATGGGATTCGATATCCATGGATTTTATAGATGGGTTTCCATGGTCAAATAGGGGAAATGAAAGTTTATGGGTCATAGTGGACAGGTTAACCAAGGTGCCCATTTCATTCCAGTTTAGTCAACCAGGGCGGCACCTGTTTTAGCTAAGTTGTTCATGAAGAACATAGTTAGACTACATGGAATTCCTAATATTATAGTCAGTGACAGAGATGCTTTGTTTACTAGTGAATTCTGGAAGAGTTTACAGGATGTGTTAGGCACTAAGCTCAAGATGGGTATTGCGTATCACCCACAGATGGATGGGCAGACAAAGAGAGTCAATAAGGTACTCGAGGATTTATTAAGAGTTTGTGTATTGGACTTTGGTGGATCTTGGAAAGATCACTTACATTTAATGGAATTTTCTTATAATAATAGTTATCAACTAGTATAGGAATGGCACCTTCTGAATCTTTGTATGGAAGGCCATGCAAATTACCAGCATGTTGGTTGGAAACTGGAGACAAATTAGTCTTAGGTCTAGATCTGGTTTGAGAGGCGACAGAGAAGATTGAGTTGATCTGAGAAAGGATGAAGGAAGCTTAGTCTAGACAGAAAAGTTACGCAGGTAAGAGGCGTAAAGACCTAGAATTCTCAGTTCGAGATAAGGTTTTCATTAAAGTATCACCGATGACGGGTGTGGTGCGATTTGGAAAGTCAGGGAAACTAGCATCGAGAAATGTTGGTCCGTTCTAGATTATAGAGATTTGGAAAGCTCGTATACAGAGTAGAGTTGCCGAGCAGTATGGCAGGTGTCCATAATGTGTTTCATGTGTCTCATCTTCGCAAGTATGTGCATGATCTAGAGACTACTATTCCTCCGACAGGGTTGGAAGATTTGATAGTAGAGCCTAATTTGACTATTGTTAGACAACTAGTTCGGGTTGTAGAGAGAGATGAGAAAAGGCTGAGGAACAAGACAGTTAGGTTGGTGAAAGCTCAGTGGAGCAAAAACGAGAAGGACTGTACTTGGGAGACAGAAGACAGGATTTGAGATACTTGCCCATGGTTTCGAAATGGGTACTTTCAAATGAGTTTTACCTATTATTTAAGTTAAACTCCATGATTTTGAATTGGGTACTTTGGAAGTAGATATGTTTTAAGTTAAACCCCATGGTTTTGAAATGGGTACTTTCAAATGGTTTCAAAGATATGCTTCTATAATTGAATGGTTTCACTTTAATACATTCGAAAGGTTTCGAAAGAAAGGTAATAAAGCGTTTCAAAAGGCAGGTGCCTAGTGTTTTGAAAAGAAGATTAAAATGCTTTCGAAAGGAATTTTTCCAATGGTTTCGAAAGAAAAGATTAAAGGTTGAAAGCCTTAGTTTTCAAAACAAAGAACCCAACTCAATTTTTATTTAAAGGTAAAACCCATGGCATAAATGAGCTTGTAAATGCTTTTAAGTTGGAGTTTTGGAAGAAGCTTACTTGTTATAAATAATAGGTTAAAGGGGTTAACCAAATTTCCAAAGGGAAATGATTTCAAATATATAAACCAAAGGGGTTGGTATTATATTTGTATTTGCTTCTTCTATAAAAATATTCACCAAGTAATGGACCCATAACTGAATTTTGGGGAGTAAGGGCAGAAAAACTAGGTAGGTTGACCCAGTAGTGAATGTAAACTAAGTAACTCCTGAATGAATAGAGTTGCATCCAGAAGGTTAGGAAGACCAGAATATAGGATGCCTAGATACTGATTAAAGAAGTTGTATGATAGACAGGTTCATAGTAAACCCATGAAAACTATGTATAGGAAAAGTTATTGGCAGGGGCCAATAGGTTCATTGTAAACCCATGAAAACTATGTATAGGAAAAGTTATTGGTAGGGGCCAATATGTTCATAGTAAACCCATGAAAACTATGATAAGAAAGATTTATTGGCAGGGGCCAATAGGTTTGTAGTGAACCCATGAAATCTATATCCGGGTTAAGTTATTGACAGATGTCAATAGGTTCCTAGTCAACCTATGAAAACTAGGATAAGAAGGAAGTTATTGGAGATACCAATAGGTTCAGGGAGAACCTATAAATAAGGAAGTTATTGGCAGGGGCCAATAGGTTCCTAGTACCCATGAAAACTATGAAACCGGACAGGGAGTCCATAAGTATTAAACAGATTTTTAGTTAGCCCATGAAAACTATTAGGTTAATAGTGACCCTAAAAACTATAATTGAGACAGATAGTCAAAATGAATGAGGATGGGTAATCCAAAATTGATTTACTTATTTTCATATCATCATAATATTTAGAATTGCTATGTTTTAACCATTATGGCTGCAGGAGCACAATATATGGTTTTATAAAGTTTTGGATAAGATACTAGTGAAGGGAAAACCCATTCCACTAAGAGGCATGGTCTCACTAGATATATAAATGGTTTAAGATGGTAGATTATTATTCATACCAGGCTTTATGTCTGACTCGAAGTTTATGTTTTCCCCTTAAACTCTCGGGTCCTCAATTGACTTTGAGTAGTTTGAGAGTTGAGGTTTTCAGGTATCTCTTTAGACGAATAAGCTTCCGGAGACGTGTAGGAGGTATAATAGCTATTTAGAGTTCTTTTCTATTTTGATTCTGCTGTGTTGTTTGTGTTGTAAAGGCAAAGCTATTTAATTGCCTATATATATACTCTGATCATCCAAGGGGGCATCTGCATATGTTGCTCTTGGCATATGTTGTAATAATTATATTTTCTCTGAATGTGGTTAACGATTGTGGGATTATGTAATAAATTTGAAATGCTTTGAAATGGAATGAGAAAGTTGTTTGTTGTTTTTTAATTTTTTTTCCATATCCATGTGTTTCTGTTATATCAATGTATCTAACATTACCGTATTTGGTCGCCAAGGATTAATAACTATGGATGACTGTAGCATCCGTAGCCGTTAGTTTTGGGCCTCAAAGTGGGGGAAGTTACACATACACTTTAACCCCAAGCAAGTCAAGAAAAATCCGAAGTCACCCTAGGTATGACCCAGAGCAGACCCATGAAAAACCTAAAGCGATCCCGAAGTACCCAATATTTCAAGTCCTATCCAGTGTCCTCGAGCCCGAACCGATGCAATAAGACCAAAACCTAAAAGCAAGTCTCCAAGCGACCACCAGACATAGTTTCCATTCAGCACCTAGACCAATTTTCTTGTTCGACACCCAGACAGAAGCACCTCTTGCGTTTCCCCTAGGCTCGACCCAAAGCGGACTACTAGACCATCTCTGTCCAGCATTTTTTCCAACGAACGAATGTGACCCCAAGCACCTCCCCTCTTGACCTGAAGCCAACCTTCCCATGACACCAAGCCGACCCTAGGTCAAGCCCCCGGTCCATAATACTGAATAAAAATCTTGTAGAACCTTCGACACTTCGATTTCGCGTCAACTCCACTGCTACACTCAACACTTTGACCCACATGCATCGTCTATGCAACGATACAACCCCAAACACTCTAAAGCTGATTCATCGAAGTTCAATTCTACACTTACGGATCTTTCGTCCTTTATGTATTGAATCAGAGAGTACGTAACCCCTCCTTCTACGCAAAGACCCTCAACCATAGAATCATCCACCACCTCTATTTCGCTCCAATGTGCATTTGCAACCATTCAAGCATACAAATAACACCCAACCACACAAACATACATCAAATCATGGAAAATCACCATATAATGTATCTATAACATAGCCTAACAGTCATAAAGATAATCGTATATCAAAATTACACAATTAAAACACTTTTAAACCATTTAAATCTTGTTTTTACTTCAGGTTGAGTTTTACAGCATAAAAGCGTAACTTTGACTTTAGAAATGAGTTTAAAACTTATCAAAACCAATATATATATATATATATGTATGTATGTATGTATGATATGAGATGACAAATCACTCATCGAATACCCAAAAAATGGAAAATTTGCATACAAAATGAGGTAAATCTAAGCATAGACAGCAAAACTCCCAAATTTTCTTTTCCTCTCCAAAAATGTAGATTTGGAAGCCTCTTATTAATCCTCTTGCTAATCTACTCTTAATCTGAAGATTTGGTTTGATTTGGATGAGATTTGAGAAGGTTTTGGCAAAGAAAAGGGTTCATGGAAGTTTTAATCTATTTTGGATGAAGAAGAATGTTTTGGGGATAAGTATTTTGGTCATAATAACCCCTAAACATGAATAAGCTATTGGGCCTATTTCCATTCTCTCCAATTACGCATTAAGCTGCCCTAAAAACTGCCTAATTTCAGACATCTATATCTCCTAAATGGTAAGTTCAAATCACTATTATGACCAATCTATAGTAACAGAAACCATCTTATCTTTCCAATGGAAGTGGTCTTGGACCCTAATTCTGCTACAATCAAACGTTATAGCTATTACAAGTTTTCAAGTGTCAAATCGTCTAATAAAATTTCTAAGGAAAATGTCACTATTCAACATAACCCTAAGTTATAGCATCATACGATCCAATATGAATTTGAAAATAATATTTTGCGTTCCTCCAATATGTAAAACACAGGTCATTACACTCCCCCTCCCTTTTAGGAATTTCATCCCAGAAATCCCCAACACAAACAAGGTAAAGTCAAACATAGCTACACTGCATGCCTAACAATCATATCAGACATCAAACATGCATAAATGCATACATAAGCAAAAGATTTATCTGGGCATATCCTAGCAAACTACTCCATATATCAAAAGTGAAAGTGAATGTGATAAATAAAAACTCTCACCAAGTAAAGAGCTTCGGATAAGCGGTCATCATGCAATACTCAGTCTCCCAAATGCAATTGCCTTTGCTCTCACTCTATTGAACTTTCACCAACTCCACCGTCTTCCCTCTAAGTTGCTTCATATCACGTCCTACGAAAAAATAGGCCTACGAGATCTAAAAGCTTCTAGTTCAATCTCGGTATCATTAAGCTGATCCAATGTAATAGTCACTCCTGATAAATGCACAAACTTCCGCAAATGAGAGACGTGGAATATATTGTGCATGCCTGCCATCTTTTGGGGTAAATCGACTCTGTAAGCTAGGTTCCCAGTTCTCTTAAGTATTTGAAAGGACCTAAAAATCTCAACGTAAACTTTCATTTAGTACCGAATCAAACAACATTCTTCAGTAGAGAGATATTGACAAACACCATATCACCAACGGAGAACTCTATATCTTGTCTTCTCTTATTAGCATAGCTTTTTTGTCTATCTTGAGTAGTTTTAATTCATTGCTGAGTGATCTCGATCTTCTCTGAAGTCTCTCTAATCATATCTGATCCAAATATCAATTTCTATCCCGCTTCCCACTAACATGAAGGAGCATTGCACAGTTGGCCATATAATGCCTCAAATGGTGTCACGCCGATGTTGGACTGATAACTGTTGTATGTAAACTCTAATAAATACAAATGAAAGTCCTACTAACCTCCAAAGTTGGGAATGCAAGCTCACAAGGGATCCTCCAAATATTAATAATTATAAATTTAATTTTAATTTCAGATTTCAAATTTCACATCTAGTAATAGATTTTAAAATATTTTCTAACTTCAAATTTAAATCAATAAATAATATTATGATAAAATAAAATAAATATATATAAATATACAAAATTGATTTTTTATGGAATATGTGTGTATGTATATATATAAATATTTAAAATTTGAATATAAAATAATATTATATATTTAAAATATAAATGAATATATATATATATTATATTTTCAACCTAAATTAAAAAATAATACAAAAATATCAATTACCAATGACACATAAAACCCTAGCAAAGAACCTATTCTTGCGGTCGATGATGAGGAAGAACATGAAGACAAATCTGATTGGCATGAGGTAAGAAAGAAAAGAAATACTAGAGCTAGGGTTACAGCTGACATACACAATAATGTAAAGAAAGATGGAAAAATGGAAAAAGCACCTAATTTCGAGGCTTGAACATGCACATGGATTAACGCAATTGGTGGGAATACACACATTGACATTGGGGTCGAGAGATTTGCTTGATTGACAAATGAAAATGAGGAGTATGCAGATCTAGATGATGAGGTGTTCACTACTACAAGCACCATGTGGAAGAATTTAATATAATTTTATCTGGTTGGCAAAAGGCCATATTATGTACATCTTAACACCTACATTAAAAGGGAATGGAAGCCTATAGGTACATGGGATCTATTTGCAAGGGAAAATGGATTTTGCTTTATAAAATTCAGTAATGAAAGTTGTAACAACCTTGCTTTCTATGCCGTATAAATAAATAGATTTAATTAAATAAATGTGTTTGAATTTGATTTGTGATGATTAATAATTTGAAAATAATTTTTAGTTAATTAAATTCTAATTAATAAGAGATTTGGTTGTAATAGACTGAATTAAATTAATAAATTCTTTTCGAATAATTTGCTAAAATCAAATAAAATGTTTTCTTTAAAATAAAATACTTTGAAGTGTAAATAATTTTATATTAGGTCGGAATTTCATTTAAAAATAAAATTAAATTGCTTCAAATGAAGGAAAGAAAGAAAGAAAGAAAATGTATTTGATTTGAATTAAGGCCCAAGCCCAAAAGCTAGCCCATTCACTTCTCTCTATCTGTCTAAAATGATTCACGCGACATTTCTAGCACAGGCCATACCTATCTCTATCAGCCCCAACCCTCAAAATTAACACACACGGCCCATGAAAAAAAATCTAATAAAAGTTGCGACGCTAGCATCATTCAGTAATCGAGCGACGACTTGGGAAGCACGCGATTGATCTTGAGGAGTAGGGCGTCACGACTAGTGTAGATGATTATAGGTGAAGGGAAGACGATGCGATTTGGGGTGGTGTGTGCATGTTTATGGTAGCAGCGGTAGAAGTTGAAGGTTTCCAGCAGTGATTTCTAATGATTGGAGCAGGCATGTGGTGGAAGGTTGGTGCAGTGTTTTGGGCGACATTGTACTCTAGTTGCAGCAACATAATGGAGCGCCAAAGTAGAAGCGTATGGAATATGGATGCAACATATTCAGATGGTCGTTTTGGGCAGTGGTTAGCAATTCTAGGAAACCGGGTTTTAGTGATGGGTAGAGAGAAATTCGTTGTTCCTTCAACTGATTCGGTGAGTTTTTCTTTAAACTTGCAACTATATCTATATTGCATTGCATATATATATATATATATATATATATATATTATCCCGATTGATGATTGAATTGCACGATTGAAATGTTTGTTTGCTATTGTGATGAATTTGGTTGATATGGATGATGTTATGATTATTGGTCGGTTGTGTCAGTTGGAAGTGTCGATTTATAAAAGGAACTTTGTCCATTTGTGAATTGAACTAATTATTTATTTGTATTTTGATGTGTGAATTTTATAGATGACCGGAGTATGTTGGAACTCCACTTCGGTCACGCGATATTGATAGTGATGTTTGTTGATATGTTTTTGAAGTAATTTTACTCCATATATATAAAAATATATATTGCTTGTTTTGATGAATGTTTGAAAAGCTTGGAAATATTATTTAAGAGTTTAAAATCTTATTAAAAGTATTTTATAAATATTTTACTAAATCTTATTTAATTCAGCTATTTTCAAACTTACAAGTATATTTTTAAATTATAAAATAAACATAGTTTTCTTTTGATTATAAAACTTTAAAAAAAATCAGTATTATAATATATTATAAGTTTGAATTTTTTTTAAAGGAAACATGTAATATATTGCTATTTTATAAAATATATATGTGTATTAAGAAAATTATAATATTGTTTAAGTGATATTTATTATAAATGTTATTAAAAATATTATGGAAAAGGCTTTCAAACCTTAGGAAAATATATAAAGTGAAGATTTTGAATATTAAGTGAAGATTTTGAATTATAATTATGGTTAGAAATAAATTTAATTTGTTTTGAAGTTTATATATTTATTATGAAATAATAACTAATTGTGGAAAATTATGGAAAGTCTTCTATAAAGGAAATTTGATTTATAAAGTGATTTTGAATATTATATATATATATATATAAACACACACACAGATATATATATATATATATTTGAATTTTAGATTTAATCGGTAAAGAAATATTTTGTTGAAATTTATTATTTCAATGTTTGAATTAAAATTAGGATTCTATGTATGACTTCTACATTTTCTAATTTCACCTTCTTTATATTGAATTTGATTATTTGAATAATTCACCATTATATATTTTGATTATTTGCTTTTAATGGTATTTCATACGGCGATGACATCCTTCCGCTTAATTTTGTGATATTTCATTATGTGTAACAAGAAATATGAATAAACGGAGTCATAATACCGTTTGGGATGGGGCATTTGATAATATTTCTCTAGTTATTCCTTGGACTCGTTATATATAATATTATGGAGATTGAGTGTAATTTATGAGTAGTGAATAAACGTTTGAGTATCACGCAGTAGTATGAGACGCTATTGTGATATTTATTCGGTTATTCATTGTAAATAGATAATACTCACGTGATGGGAGATTGTACTTATGTGAAGCGATGCTCGTAGGTGTAGGGTAGGTTCTCTTATATTTATTGATATTGTATGCCATTATCATGATGTGCTTTTATTGGTGTTGGAGTGAACCAAATGGCTAAAATGCACCCTAGTAGCCCGATCTTAGGGTCGTACCCTAGATCCGGGACATTGTATTGGATTTATTTTTGATGCGCATCACATGATTTAGGGTAAGTGCTCCTACATCCCAGTATTTGGGTTAGGTGACCCATAGGGTAGGTGCCCTATATCTTCTTTGTTATGTTACATAGGACAGCAGTCTGTTACCTATTGGGGCAAAGTAGGGTCGTGACTTAGAGGCTACCCATTGACGACCACTGGTGGATATTTGTCACGATGTCCTTCGAGGTAACTAAAGACTATAGGAGAAGATCCGGGTGATCTTGGGCTCCTAGAGTGAGCAGATGACCATCAGTCTCCCTTTCGGTTCTAACGGAGTGGTAGCTTGGCATATTCTATTGATACATCTCACATAAGTATAGATATGGATTAGGCGATCTAGGGTTAGGCGACCCACATATTGATATATATATGACTCTACTTGGAACTTCTTGCATGTTATATAATCAGTCACCCGTTATGATTTATTAATATATAAGGAGATGAGATTATATCTGGATAGGTGTCCAGAGTATAGTGGATTCTCATATCTTTTACTATATCTGACTGATGGGTAGGTGCCCTATATTTTACAATCAAGTAGTCTATTTTACATTGTTTTGATGATAGTATTTTATTATTAGAGATTGAGAGATATACTTGATGACATCCCATATTTGATGATTTATGGGTTTTGATGATGATTTCGGATATGGATAATTCTCTCATTGATATTGTTTTGATTGGATAATAGTAGATGTGATTTTATATAGGTAATGACATTTTTCCTATGCATTATTTGTAGTTGATGTTATTTTTGAGAAGTTTTGATAGTGTTTATGATATTAATTATTATACCATACATATTATTACGAGATATTATGATATTTATATATTAGATATAGTCTGATTCGTGTTTTATTATATAATACTCAGGCCAGTCGGAAACATTGTAGGTACATGGACGATGAGACCAGCTTGTTTAATGGGTATAGTGGAGGCTAGTCTATTTTTTAGATGCATGATATTATATATATGATGTACTTCGTCAATATATATTCTTGAGGTGTATTTTGGATAGACATTGTATATTATATATTATAAATTATAGTTACGATTGACTTTGTGATCTCTGTTGTTTACTGTACATTGTGTATTGTTCTATCCTGGATGCACATATGTTTATTGCTTTATGCCGATACTGCATAACTATAGCTGAGATATTTATTTGATGTTTAAATTCGCAACAATGTTATCCCAAGGGAATATTCACGTATGCACTCCATATCGCCTTATTCTCTGTATTATCCGATAGTATTACTTTGTAATACTCTTGGATAGTACGTGTATAGAGGTGGGGGTGTTACGTTTGGTATCAAAGCTGGTTTAGAACAATACATTATATATAAGAGACATGAGTCTTGACCATAGAGTGATTTAGAGTTCCTATCCCCTTAGGTGTGTTGGGTAGTTACCCTATATTAAAGGGTATTAAAGGGATAGTAGGAGTATACGACGATTACTGAAGTAATCATTTGGGGACGTATTTGTTATTTTTTCCTACTATATATATTAGTTATTTTATTCCATGTGAATTTAAGTTGTTGATTTATTAAAGTAAAAAGTAGTTAGCTAGACCAGTAGTGTTAGCATGGTGAAGGTGAATAAACCTCTGTAGCTTTGAACAGAGTAGCCTAATTCAGTAGAGATCAGAGTGCGCAGGGGATGGTTATAAATAGTTTTCCGCCGAAGGCGTTTGTTTGTTGATTGGTTGATGTGTTTTTGATTGTATTTTTATTAATGATTGTTGAATTGAATGTATATATGAGTTTTGAAATTTAATATTTTATTTCGAATAAGCACATGATTTAATAAAGTAGAAATGATATTTTATATGGTGATTGAAAATATTTTCGTGGTTTATTTTGGCATTAGTTGTCCATAAAGTGGGTTAAGAATTCTGGTCGATCTGTCTAATCGGCGTCATCGATAGGGATTCCTAAATGCTTATAAGAGGCGGTCCGACATAATATTTTGGTAATGGTAAAAGAAATATTTTATTTAAAATTGTGTATTATTTTATAACATAATATATTATTTTGGAAAATGGAAAATATTATTTTTCTAGATTAAAATATTTTTAAACAACGTATGCAGCCATTGGATATTAGTATGAAGCTGAGATCACTAGTGAGGCAGTGTTGATATAAAATCCTTTATAGTCAATATTACAACCAATTGACGAAATGAATTACTAAAATTACATGGCATGGAAAAGCTATAGATTTTGATATAAATTAATTTATGAATTATAGAATGTAGAAAAATATATTCGTTTTGTTTGTATCAAAATTGGGCACAACACTCTTCGGGCATGTTTGAAGAGATCAAAGTGAAGAATATAAATGAAAAATGAGGTTAATCTAACAAACACACCAGAAACAGACAGACAGAGGTATAAGAACACAGAGATTTAGAGTGGTTCGGTATTATAGCCTACGTCCACTATAGAAAGTTTGTTGTTTTATTGATGATTCTCGCTGGTTACAACTGATTACAATAGTACACTCAAGATACAATAGAGATTTTGGTAGTATCGGCGCAGATGAGTCAAAAGTCCCTTTTTCGAAGGCCTAGGATTGCTATTTATAGCTGTAGGCTGCAAATATCTGTCTCAAACTTCGAAAGACTACTTCTCTCACGTGGGTGGGCCCACGGATCGATCCCTGGGCGGATCGATCCATGATCGATAGGCACCAAATTCGTATCGATCGAAAACGCCTCCTTTTGGGCTGAGATCGATCATGAGCATTCTTGAGGTAGTATGCAAGCTCCTGTGAACATTTGGTGGCATTTGGACTTGTAGATTTTGAGATATGATCGATGCAAGTTTGGATTTGTAGTGTGCTGCCGAGCTCATATCGATACGATTCGTATCGATGTCTTCGTATCGATGGATTGCACGTGTTGCCCGGATGACGTGGCGCTATATTCTAGGATCGATCCACTTTTCATGCTGAATGACCGAGTCTTCCTCTCTTCTAGGCTCCGTTCGTATCGACCTGATATGTTCCTTTCGTATCGATCTACCGTGTTTCACTTTGTATCGAACCCTGAAGCTATCTCGTATCGATGGTTCATTGCCCCATTCAGATCGGTATTGGGGATGACTTTGTATCGATGATTCCCATGCTCTTCATACCGATACCTGGCTTCTCCCTTCATATCGATCAAGTGAATGATCGATATGAGTTTGGTTGCTTTTATTTGATGGATACGAATTAGAGCGGAATGATGGATGGATACGAAAGGAGGCTAGTGTGTCAATGGATACATGTTGGTTAGTTGCACAGTGATGGTTACGAACTAGATGGATACGAATCAATGGCCTCTTGGTGGATACGAAGGAAGTCTTCTGAAGGAATGGGTACGGACTTGCATGGATACGAAGGGTGTTGATTCTCTTGAACTTGATCGATCGATATCTTGGGTATACGGACTCCGACTGACTTGAAATTCAGAACGTTGGCTTTCATAGCTTTGCTTGTTGTGTCATATTGATTGTAGCTCGATCTAGACTTGGGCAAAATTTATCAATATCCATAGTGAACCTGTGTATAACTGATCTTCGGGACAGTCTGTACTTGGTTTCTAGTCAAGTTCTTGGTGTCACGGCCTTGCCAAAAGGCAGGATAACAATTGCCCCTCAAAGTACGTCTTGTGTGGACATGACATGCTTTGAAAAACTGCATTCCATATTCAGAAAAGTTTTGCTCGATTCGTTGAATAGTCGTTGTCCTTTCGTTAAGAAATGTAACTTTGAATTATTCCCGGCAATATAAATACTGAATTGTTGACTGAAAATAATTGTACAGTGCATTATTATAACTGAGTGTCGAGTGTTAGAAATCTGTTGTTCATCGTTGTAATCGTCACCAGCATTCAATATCTGTGAATTTTGAAAATTGAATGCTAATTTGTCGCACATAGACGTATGTTAACCTGACTCCCGTTAACATTTGCACGTTCACGAGTCGTTGTCAGTTCAGTTTTTTTGTATCGAATCTCGTATCGATCCTCTCCTGGATCGATGTGAAATTCAAGTTGTAACAATGCTTGATGGTTGTTTTAGTGTATCTCTTTATATCGACCCTCTCCTGGATCGATGTGAAAAGTTGAAAAATCATATTTGTATCGATGGCGATCGACACGAATTGGTTGGCTTCTCAAAACATTTTGTATCGATGAATACGAATTTCTTTGGGCTTTAGGTTGATGGACACGACCAAAACATTTTGTATTTATGGCTACGACTCCCAGTGATCTCCAAAATGATGGATACAAATAGTCCAATTGGTTCTCAGAGTATCATTCGTATCAGTTGGCTGATGGACACGAACTGTAGTTACTTCGAATCGATGCGGAATGGACACAAACAGACCGTCTTTGTATCGACTTGGAGGAGGAACTATTTATCACTGGTCAAAGCAAATGGGAGATGGATCGACACTTGCCTAGTATATAATGTTTTTGTACTTAGCATATTTCCCACTTGCTCACTTTCCTACCTTGCTTTAGCATTTGTATCGCTTTGAGAAAATCAAAACTGTTCTCGCCCTCAAACCGAATCAATCTTCCATTCCTTAAACCAACTGTTAAATCTAGGTAATTCATTGAACGAATCCAACGTATAAACAATGAGACTCGAAATCTTTGCCATTCCAATTGCCTTCGTAACCGATTCTGGTGAAGTGGTGGCCAGAGATGGGCCAGAGCAAGGTCGAGGATTAAGGAGATGGCATCTCAGTGGTTTTGGAGAGGATGAAGTGAGGAGGGATACATAGCTGCAACCCCGTACCGATGAAATGAAAGAGAAGGCTTGGCTTCGTATCGACTCTGGGCATGGGATTCGTATCGATGAGTAATTGATCGGTGAAATAGTGAACTTCGTATCGATCTGGAGTGATAACAATTCATATCAATTAGAGACGATCGATACGAAATCGAATAGCCAACAATCGATACGAAACTCATGGCAGGTGATCGATAGAAACTCATGATTTGGAGGTCGACACAAAACCAGTAATCTCTGACTGATACGAACTCTTTATAACTCGATCAACACGAAGTCATTGAGCTTCGATCGATATGAAGTTAATAAGTTTTGATCGGTATGAAACCAAAGTTCTTTGCAGATCGATCCGAGCTTGGACCTTGATGGATACGAAATTCTTGCATGCTCGAATATTTGACTCCGACGAGCTTCTGCCTTGCATAACTGGACTTAACCTTTTCACTGCATATTTGACTACCTTTCGAAGCTCGTCAATAAAACTATAACTTGGAAAAATTTAATGAACTTTAACTTAGATCGGTCTCCAAAGTCTGGATGGCACAGTTGTGACGGTCAGCGATGACGGTCACTCCGGTTGGATTTCGAAGTCTTGTCATTCGAACATTTTTCAAATCTTGTAGAATCTCTTAATTAATATGTAGCACTACACTACACAACACATTCACGCACTTCACATTAGGGGAAACATGGGTTTATTGTCGTCTAACGATGATTTTTGCCGAGTTGAATAGTTATGGAACCTGGAAGTTCGCAACTGCAGGAGGCTCAGAATCCGCCTCTTGCTATAATCGAGATGCCGGCTATCGCAGCCGAAGTTGGTAGTCCTGCTCCGGATGAGCTACCAGGAGTAGTTTTCATCACGCATCCGCAAGATTCTGCCCCTTCTAATATTTCTGAAGACATGCTGGGCAGGATTTGCATAAGGCATGGATTGTCAAGAGATAATGTCTTATTTCCAGGGGCAGAAGATAGAGCCCATACTCCTCCAGAACGGTACACGGCCTGCAACATATTTTCGTGCGTAGCCGGGACACTCCCTCCATTTAATCAATACATCCGGGAAATGTTATTCTATTTAAAGATTGCCCCATCACAGCTGCACCTGAATAGGTTTGCCTTGCCGAGTAGCTTATTCATTGTCTTCATGGAGCATCTCTTCCGACCCCCAACTCCTGAGGAAGTCAGATACTTGTTCAATATAAAGAGTCGAGGAGATAATCCCTCCTTCACTTTTTTAGAAGCAGTTAGGAACTGTTAAGTTGTGATCGGGGCCTGGACCAAGCTTAGTTATTTCAAGACCGAATGGTTCTACGTTCGGTGCCCACCGAGTTTTTCCGGACGGTGGCTAGCGAGACGTAAGTACTTCAACTTCTACGCCGATTAACTGGATAATAGTATTTGATTTCCGAGTTTAACACTTCTTTTCTTTCACAGCTTCGATTCCACGGCCCGAAGGGGCTCAGTTTAAGGAGATTGCAAGAGTTCTTCAAGAGGTGCTTGCCGAGTGCAGAGAGATCGATGAGGTCCTTACTGATGAAAATTTGCGGGCCGTTAGGCTAATCGATAGAGATCAAAGCATCGAGCTTGAAGGATTTCTCAGGACGGCTCCAACGAGGCAAGTCAAAAGGAGAGCTCCTGGAATCGTGATCACTGAGCAAGGCGATGATGAGAATATGCCCGCCGGAGACGAGCCCGCACCCGGGCCTTCACAAAGTCATCGACATTCAGAGAGGATAAGGAAAGGCAAGGCCGCTGCCCATAAAGCTCCGAGATGCAAGTCTGTTGTCATGTCTTTGCTAGCAACGGCTGTTGTAATTTTAGAGGCTCCCTCTTCACAAATAGAGAGTCCTTTTGAGGGACTTGCAGATATTCCCATTCTGAATGATGTGTCTCTTCACCAAGATACTGGATTAGAGGGGCTTCAAAGTGCCTTAGATTTAGGAGAGCCAACCCCTCCGAGTACGGCTGCTACATCCGGTTGGTTGGGAGGTTACACATGCATGCACACACTTCATGGCACCGCATAACTAATATTCACAAGCTATTTAATTTCCAGAGAAAACTAACTCTGTTTCTTTTTTCATTTTACAGATACAATGTCGAAGAAAGAATCCATGATTGGTAGCCTTCGTGCCGCACGTCAATCTTCCAGTTCATACCGAGAGTCTCGCAAGCACGAGTCTGATTATGATCGTCGCTACTCTAGTCAAGATAGGGATCGCTATGATAGGGAAAGGGATAGAGACAGAGAGACAAAGAAAGAGAGAGAGAGAGGAAAAGAGAGTGGCGAGATAGGCACCGCTCCCGATTGCGCTCTCCTCCACCTAGAGTTCCCTTCCACCCTCCGGTTCTGGAACACACACTAGTGAAACTCCACGGCATCCAGTGCCTCCACAAACTTCAAGATCTGGCAAGAAGCGCCACAAAACTGGGGCGGATGCTCCTATTGTTACCACATCAATGAATATAGAGCTCACATGGGAGGGAGACGCCCGAATTGCTCAGCTAAAGAAGGAATTCCCTAACATTTGTTTTGACGGCTTCCACTTCCCTCCAAATTTGCAGTTGATTCCAGAAGGAGCAGAGAAAACTATGCACGACTATGTTTACCATGCCTACAGCCAATATCGGGAATGGAAGAAAACTGCAGAGAAAGCCTCGGCTGTGGCATTTGATCGGGCAAAGACAATCAAACAGCTGAAAAAAGACCTCGCTCAAAAAGACCGCATAGTTCAAGTGCTCACTGGTTAAAACGAAACCCTGTGGAACTCAGAGACGGAGGCCATGAAAAAAGTCAATGAGGCCAACAAGAAAATGGAGCAAATGAGGCAAGAGCACTTGAAATTGGTCGACGATATGGGCCAAAGAAATGCCATCGTCACAGTTGAAAGAGACAATGCGCTCAAAGAGCTTAATGGGCTTAAAGCAAAGTACACCGAGGTCGTCAAAGAAAGGGACGACGCTAATAAGGCTGCTCAGGAGGCATGTGATCAGACTGTGGAGCTTAAGGGTGAGCGGGATGCGGCAGTTCTGAAGTTCCAAGAAGTTGAGGCTAGAATTGAAGCTGAAGTCGGAGCAGCGGAGGCCAGGTTAGAAGGCGATATGGAAGACCTTCTGATCACTTATAACGCCAATGTCCTGAAATACCATGGTCTGAGCTGTCTCGACGATTATCCAACCATTTTCATAATGCCTGGCGCCGCTTGGTGGATGATGAGAAGGCTGAACACCACACTACGTCTATTGATGAGTTTGAACTGGAGAACCGGGTGTTGACCGAAGATGAGAGGAGGGTTCTCCATGAGGCCATTGTTACATTTGAAAAAGAGAAACTCGTCACTCAGCATCCGGAGGTCGGAAAGGGTTCTAGTGTGGAGCATCATGTCACAAGTTCTGAAATTCCCATGCCAACCCAGCCTGAACTTACCCCTACAGTCGATGCTCCAATTGTGCCTGCATACGATCCCGATCAACCACAATTGTCTCTGGCTCACGAGAACATTTCAGAAGGAGTCCCGGCTGCACCCGTGAGCCAACCTAAGGAAGGTATTTTGAACAATTCTCGAATTTATTCAAAGTCTGGAGTGTTATCATAAGAAATCGCTAATATTTTCTCTTATCTCCATTCAGCTATAGGAGCTGCACCGGCCGTGCCCCCTGCAACCCAAGAGCAAGAGGCTATCATGATGAAGGCGACAACCGCTACAGCTGCCACTTCAACCGGGGGAGTTTATGAGAGCGCTTTCATCTTCAACGAACAAATGGTGGAAGAACTCCTCGGTCCTCAAAGCGACCCACTCTCTGATTTGCCTTTTGTCATGGGCGGAAGTGTGTTCACAGCCAGCTCTTCGGCCCTAACTGCCAGCATCCCGCCGGACACTCAAGTAGCTCATGACGAGGCGATAATGGCCGAGATCAGTGCCGAGATGGCAAGTGCCGCGCTGGGTAGCGGTATTGGAGGTGGAATGACAGGTCCCGGTCTGGCCCCTTTCCATATGGTCTCTCCGGGCGGTACAATCATCATCACTGGGGTACCTCCTATGTCTTCTCATATAGAAAGTGCCCACATCCCTCCGACCATGTATTCTGAAAATGTTCCAATTTCTGTGAGTTCGGAGGAGGAGACTACAATTCTTCCCCGGTCGGGGATAAGCCGGGTAAAGGAAAGAGTTTGAAACGGCACCACAGCGAAAGCTCCAGTAGATCGATGCCGAAGGGAAAGAAGAAGAAAAAACATAAGGAATGGGCATGTCTCTTTGTGTCTCTTTTTGGTATACAAGTAGGAATTCTTCTTTTGTTTTCAATAGGTCGTATATAGATGTGGGTTTGGCCCCTGCTAGTAGGAATTTTTGGAATAAGCTTTTTTGTACTTATCTTGTTTCCAAAGAATAGATGAAATAAAATCTCCTTTTTGTTTTTAGCATAACTTCGAGTTTATTTGCTTAAGTGTTTATGCACTTGAATAACATTGTTAAGCTTTAATCTTTGGATAAGACTTGTGTTCGGTTGTTAAGTCCCAGAGCCATAGCTTCGGGCCGTAACCAAACGTTAAGTCGATTCTTGATGTAGCACTGTCTCGATCAGTATCCGATGCTAGAGTTATGCCCCCAGTCCTGGGGATGAATTGAAGTGGTCGCACGATTGTTGCTTATTTGTCCTCGACACTTTTAATTTTACTTAGTTGGAACTAAGATGTTGTGAGATGAGTTCGAGTGGTCGAATCACACTCGCTCATGTATTGACAATCACATCCACACTCTGGGGATTGAACTCGTATGCTGGCGGTCGGTCACGCCTGCTTAATGTTCAAAGATATGTCCATGCTCTGGGGACTTAAGTTGTTTTACGAGCGGGCAGTCACACTCGTTTTAATAATCAAAATTGCGTCCACAATCTGGTGACTTGGGTTGATTCATGGGCGGTCAGTCACACCCAATTAATGTTTATACTCCAGTTCGCTCCGGGAATTTGGAGTTAGTTAACAGACGGTCGATCACAACTATTTTGAGCTTTGAGATCTCGTTCGCACTCTAGGAACGATAAACTAATCAGGATCATGGATGGTCGAGTCACATCCACCCTGAGAAAATAAGCGAAGTCGTAGATGGACGGATCCATCCACCTCGAGTTTAGATTGTACATAGGCAAAGTCATGGGTAGACGGATCCACCCACCTTGAGCCCATGTTTTAGAATTTAAGTTTATACTCCATCTCACACTCTGGGTGCCGGAGTTAGTTAGAGGATTATCGTGTATCAATCCTTTTTGGCTTCAGTGTGATAGCTTGCCCCCGAGCTCGAGTTTCACTTAGCGAGTGACTGGTCGTATCACAGTCACTCCCTATTTGAATAAGTCCCACCATGGGATGGAACTTAGCTCTCCATGCATTGTGATGGTCGCAAGACGCATTTCAAGAATCACTACTCTGGCTCAAAGAGATTGCATTTTATTGCTGAAATAAGAAAGTACGGCAAAGTCAGTTGCCTTATTAGAAGTCCAAATTTCGAAATGCATAAAAAAATTGCAAATGAAAAGCAGACTAAATGAATAAACAAAGCCTGTTATGTGTAGTAGCGATAGAGACTCTCGCTGTTCCAAGCTCTCGGCAAAGTGAGATCATCAACAGTCGATAATTTGAATGTGCCGTCTCCAAGTCTCTGTTCAATAACATACGGCCCTTCCCATGTTGGCTTTATGTGCGAAGGGACCAGATAGATTCACTTGAGCATGAGATCGCCAAGTTCAAAGGTTCTAGGTCGGACCTTAGCATTGTATAATCGAGCGACTCGACTCCGATGCATGACTACCCTCAAATCAGCCTCTTCACACTTCTCATCTAATAAGTCCAGAGATTCGGCAAGCAATATGACGTTTTTCTTTGGATCATAGCAAGTCACACGATGAGAAGGTACTTCTAACTCGACCGGAATGATGGCTTCTGTACCGTAGGAAAGTAAAATGGAGTGTGGCCGGTTGCAGACTTGTGGGTAGTTCGGTACGCCCATAGGGCCATGGGAAGCTCATCGACCCATTTGCCCCCGGCCTTCTCCAATCGCTTCTTCAGAATGGATTTGATAACTTTATTAACAGCTTTGACCTATCCATTCGCTTGAGGGTGAGCAACCGCTGAGAACTTCTTCTGAATATGGAAATGTTGACAGAAGTTCTTGAACTCGACACTGTCGAATTGGGCTCCATTGTCGGTGATAATGGTATGTGGGAGACCAAAATTACAAATGATGTTGCAGACAACAAAGTTGATTACTTTCTTCATCGTGATAGTAGCAAGGGGCTCGGCCTCTGCCCATTTGGTAAAGTAGTCGACTGCAACGATGGCGTACTTCGCACCACCTTTAGCTAGAGGTAAAGATCCAATTATATCGACGCCCCACGTGGCAAACAGCCATGGACTGACCATTTGAGTAATTTCAGTAGGCGGGGCTCTTGGTATCCGAGCATGTTTCTGACATCTGTCACACTTCTTGGCATAGTCTAATGCGTCATGATTCACTGTTGGCCAATAATATCCGTATCGAAGTATCTTCTTAGCAAGGGCTTGCCCCTCAGTGTGATCTCCGCATTCTCCCTTGTGCACATCGTGTAACACTCGTTTGATTTCGTCGCGAGCGATACACCGGAGTAAAGGAATAGAGTATCCTCTTCTATACATGACTCCATTCTGGATAATGTATCGTGAGGCTTTTCGGAGAACTTGTCTTCTCTCACTCCTGCGCTTAGGTAGGGTTCCATGCTCAAGATAATTTTTGAGCGGGGTCATCCATGACTCCTTCTCGGGTATGGCTTCATGTACCCAGTCGGTCTCCATCTGATCGATACTTGGAGAAGTAAGTGTATCAACGGGGACTACTCCCATTTGCTATGCTTCATCGGTGCTGGCCAGTTTTGCCAGAGAATCGGCCTTCTGGTTATGCGCTCGGGGTATGCAATAGATAGCATAATAATCGAACCGATTCAATACTTCCTAGACCCGAGCAATATAAGCTACCAACCTTCGGTCTCTAGCTTGGTATTCTCCTCGCACTTGGCATACAAACAATTGTGAATTGCAGTAAACATCCATAGCAATAATTCTCAAGTCTCTGGCAAGCTTGAGTTCGGCAAGTAAGCTTCATATTCGGCCTCGTTATTGGTTGCACGGAAATCAAACTTCAAAGCATAACATACAGATCAACCTTCTGGGGTTTCAAGTACAACTCCAGCGCCTGAGAAACGTTCGTTCGATGCACCATCTATGTATAACTTCCATATGTATTTCGGAGATTCACTAGTTTCGGGCAAGTCCTCTGGTATAGTGAATTCAATAATGAAATCCGCTAGAACTTGTCCTTGAATAGCCCGCCTTGGTGTGTAAGAAATATCAAATCGACTCAACTCGATGTTCCACTTTAGCAATCTACCAGACGTCTCAGGCCGCATAAGGACCTGTCATAATAGCTGGTCGGTGTAGACTGTGATAGGATGAGCCTGAAAGTAGGGACAAAGCTTTCTCGAGGCAATGATGAGACAGTAGGCCAGCTTTTCCAACTTTAGATAGTTTCTCTCTGCTCCGGTCAATCGTTTGCTAATGTAATAGACCGGTCGTTGTATCTGATCCTCCTCTCGAATTAATGCAGCACTGATTGTATTCTTTGACACCGCCAGATAGATGTATAGTCTCTCATGATCAATCGGCTTGACAGAATAGGTGGCGTAGCTAGGTGCTGAACCAGTGCTCGGAATGCGCCTTCATACTCCTTAGTCCATTCAAAGTTCCGATTTCCTTTCCTGATCAGATCGAAGAAGGGAATGCACTTGTCGGTGGATTTGGAGATGAATCTGCTCAATGCTGCTACCTTCCCGTTGAGGCTCTGTACTTGCTTTATTGTTCTTGGAGTCTCGAGATTACGAATTGCCTAAATCTTCTCGGGATTGGCTTTAATTTCTTGAGCGTTGACAATGAATCCAAGGAACTTTCCGAATGGACTCCAAAGTGACACTTCAGCGGGTTGCGCTTCATTCGGTACTCTCGGAGGATGTTGAACATTGTTTCCAGGTCTTTGACATGATTGATGGAGATTCGCAACTTTACAAGCATATCGTCCACGTCACCTCCATAGTTTTCCCGATCTGGCTAGCAAACATTCGATTGACAAGCCTTTGATAGGTCACCTCAGCGTTCTTCAGTCCAAACAGCATCACTTTGTAATAATAGAGTCCAAGATCGGTGATAAAGCTGGTATGCTCCTGATCGGGTAGGTGCATCGGTATCTGATTATAGCCAGAATATGCGTCCATGAAAGATAAGAGCTCGTGTTCGGCCGTTGAGTCTACAAGCTGATCAATCCTGGGAAGTGGAAAACTATCTTTAGGATAAGTTTTATTCAAAGCTGGGTAGTCTACACAAGTTCTCCATTTCCCATTTGGTTTTCTGACAAGCACCGGGTTGGATACCCACTTTGGATATAATGCATCTCGGATAAACCCGTTCGACTTGAGTTTATCCACCTCTTCCTTAAGGGCGGTAGATCTCTCTGGATCCATTCCGCTCCTCTTTTGCTTGACCGGGACATGCCTCGCGATGTACGACGAGATCCCACACATATCTGAGTGCGTTCAAGCAAACACATCGAGGTTTGCCAGGAGAAATTCAACTAATTCCTCTTTCATCTGTTGGCTTTGCTGAGACCCGATCTTTATAATTTTGGAGTCGTCGTCATCATCGATTGGAATATCGATCGTCAGCTTTGTCGGGGAAGCCTGACTGTCCTTGACTTCCTCTTTACTATCATCATCTCGTGGATCTAGATCCTTTAGAAACTGATTGTGGCGCTCGGGCCTAGGCCCAGGCGTTAGCTATTAATTGTCGATAAAACGGACGTAGAGAGATTCCTCTACGTCCTTGCCCTTCTCTTTTCGCTGTGCCTCCTACAGCTCAGCAACATAACAGTCGCGTCCAACCGCTTGATCTCCCTGAACAACTCCAACCCCGTTGTCAGTCAGGAATTTTAAAGTTAAACACCAAAGGGAAATAGCTGCCCTAAATTCAACCAGGGCCGGTCGGCCCAAGAGAGCATTATACGGTGAATCAATATCCAACACAATGAACTGTAACATCCGGACTCTCCAGCGCTCTCCAATTCCCAACTCCACTGGTAATTCCACCATCCCAGTGGGTATAGTTGCACTTCCATTGAAACCATGTATACGAGACTGACATGACTTTAAGTCCTTTGCTTCCATTTTCATTTGATCATACGCTCGCTTAAAATGAATATCCATGGAGCTTCCACTGTCCACCAAGATCCTCTTCATCCAAGCAGGACATATCTGAGCTGATATGACTAATGGATCAATGGTGGGGGCTTCGAATCTATCGACATCTCTGTCTCGGAAAATGATGTCGTTTGTCATCGTCTTTTGTTGTTTAGCCGGAGCCCCATTGTCATGATTACTGCAACACTTGAAGTCCGCATGCCTAATCAAACTGGCATACAACTCCATTTCCCTCCAGCTTTGATCCGCTGGATGAGGACCACCACTAACTGTGTTAATAACCGACCTCCCGCCAGTACGCGCGGGTTCCTCCGGTCTAGCCTGATTTTGAACTTGATTCTGATTCGATGGGCCCGCACCTCCAGCCTACGGCGCCCGGACGAATTGTTCCAAATTCCTCTCATGGATTAACTTCTCAATAATGTCCTGTAAATGGCGACATTAATTGGTATTGTGACCATAGCAATCATGGAATCTACAGAATTTTCCAGATTGAATCTGCTTTTCGGACGACTGTTTCGGAGCAGGTTTCTTATATTGGCCAGTATTACAGGTCTGTAAGTACACATTCTCCAGGGATGTATTCAAAGGAGTATAGGTGTCAAACATTGGGGCTCTACGTCACGGTCCGCGATTTTGATCTCTCTTCTTACCCTGACTTCCATTGCCTTTATGTTGATTCTACTTATTCTGTATATTTAACTGCACTTTACTGGAACTCTCACTGGTTTGCTTCATAGCGATGTTACTTTGAATGCCTTCCACACTAGGCCCCATGTCATCCTTCTTCCTGGATTGTTTAGCATCTTCTCTTCTTAAGAACTGGGCCGCTTTAGAGTAGAAATGGTCCAGCGACGTGGGGGGTTTCCCAGGCAACCAGTTGCTAATTTCGAAATCAGGATCGATTCCTTTAGTCAACGCCATCAACATGGAATTATCATTAGGGTTACTAAGCTCCGCACAAGCGGCATGGAATTTTTCCAGATAACGTCTAAGCATCTCTCCTAGAGCCTGAGTGGCACTGGACAAGGTGTTAACATCCTTAGGTTTTATGACGTGCATACAAAACTGTTCGACAAATTTCGTAGCTAACTGATCAAATCATGAAACCGATCGGGGTGGTAGGCGAGTAAACCACATGGTTGCAATACCCCCGAGGGAGATAGGAAATTTTTTGCATTTGATCGCATCGTCAGCTCGTGCAGCATTCATAAGCCATCCATACTTCAAAATATGTTGGTTAGGGTCTAAACTCCCTTCGTAAATAGGTAAAGCTGGCATTCTGAATCGGCGAGGCGATTCAGCATAAAGGATGTCATTAGTGAAGGCTGTATGACTTCGGGTGATTCCCCAGTCATCATTGGAGAGGCCCTGACTTTCACGAATCATTTGACGAATCATGGTCGGGATGTCTGGCATTTGGACATTCTGAGCATGCTGGGCCAAGGTGTGGTCGGGTTCCACAATGCGAGGATGGGCCGGGCACGGTCGACGGTCCATATTTGGCCTCCTTGGCTCTAGATCTTCGGGCACATAGGGTTCAGGAGTACGATCGTATTGACGAAGGTTCGGATCTGTTCGGTCTCGAATGTCAGCTTCCAAGTCGACGGCGGTGGCAGCAACACGGTTATCAGTAATATAATAAGGAATTGTCCTCCCTCGGGAGGAGGGTCCTGCCTAATGACTAGTAGATGGACCAGGTCCTGCTTGTCGAAGATTCAGAGTGCGCCGATGCCCGGGAGATTGCGCGTAGCATCCACCCAGTCACGGACGTGTGGATCTGCGATGGTAATCAGAGGAAGCTGAGCTCTCAATGGATGAATAGGAAGCTTGATCCCTCCTGGATCTCCTTCATCTCTCCTTATTTAGTCGGTTGGTTAACTCTGTGTTGGGATGGATCTGGTAGATAAACTGCTGGCGGCTTTGGGTCAGTTCTTGCATCAACATCTAGAACTCGTCCCTGGTGACAGGGCCTTGTGGTTCTAAAGATCTAGCTGAGTTCTGGCCTATGGCGAGTAGCTGCGCAGGGTTCTGTCTATCTCGTCCTTCCTGATTTGCAGCGGTCAAGGCAGTCTAGTAACCATGGTGAATGATGTAGCTCTCTTCTAGATTTGATGAAATTCGAATAGGATGGAAGAATTACTGGATGTGAGATCTGAATTTTCCCCTTAGATTCTTGCAATCTAATGACGGTAGTAGATCCAAAGAGCAGGAGAAAAGCTGGGTTTTCTCAGTGAAGGCACCAAAGTGTTTGTACCAAAATTGGGCACAACACTCTTCGGGCGTGTTTGAAGAGACAAAGTGAAGAATATAAATGAAAAATGAGGTTAATCTAACATACACACCAAAAACAGACAGACAGAAGTATAAGAACACAGAGATTTAGAGTGGTTCGGCGTTGTAGCCAATGTCCACTATAGAAAGTTTGATGTTTTATTGATGATTCTCGCTGGTTACAACTGATTACAATAGTACACTCAAGATACAATGGAGATTTCGGCAGAGTATCGGCGTAGAAGAGTCAAAAGTCCCTTTTTCGAAGGCCTAGGACTACTATTTATAGGTGTAGGCTGCAAATATCAGTCCCAAACTTCGAAAGACTCCTTCTCTCATGTGGGTGGGCCCACGCGATCTATCCCTGGGCGTTTGGGATCGATCCATGATCGATACGCACCAAATTCGTATCGATCGAAAACGCCTCCTTTTGGGCTGAGATCGATCATAAGCATTCTTGAGGTAGTATGCAAGCTCCTGTGAAAATTTGGTGGCATTTAGACTTGTAGGTTTTGAGATATGATCGATGAAAGTTTGGATTTGTAGTGTGCTGCCGAGCTCGTATCGATGTCTTCGTATCGATGGCTTGCACGTGTTGCCCAGATGACATGGCGCTATATTCTAGGATCGATCCACTTTTCATGCCGAGTGACCAAGTCTTCCTCTCTTCTAGGCTTCGTTCGTATCGACCTGATATGTTCCTTTCGTATCGATCTAGCATGTTTCACTTCATATCGAACCTTGAAGCTATCTTGTATCGATGGTCCATTGCCCCATTCGTATCGATATTGGGGATGACTTCGTATCGATGATTCCCATGCTCTTCGTATCGATACCTGGCTTCTCCCTTTGTATCAATCAAGTGAATGATCGATACGAGTTTGGTTGCTTTTATTTGATGGATACGAATCAGAGCGGAATGATGGATGGATACGAAAGGAGGCTAGTGTGTCGATGGATACGAGTTGGTTAGTTGCACAGTGATGGTTACGAACTAGATGGATACAAATCAATGGCCTCTTGGTGGATACGAAGGAAGTCTTATGAAGGAATGGGTACGGACTTGCATGGATATGAAGGGTGTTGATTCTCTTGAACTTGATCGATCAATATCTTGGGCATACGGACTCTAATTGACTTGAAATTCGGAATGTTGGCTTTCATAGCTTTGCTTGTTGTGTCATATTGATTGTAGCTCGATCCGGACTTGGGCAAAATTTACCAATATCCATAGTGAACCTGTGTATAACCGATCTTCGGGACATGCCGTACTTGGTTTCTAGTCAAGTTCTTGGTGTCACGGCCTTGCCAAAAGGCGAGATAACACGTTTAATATTGTATTAAAGAATTTTCTAAAGTGAATAATAAAATAAACGTATTAAGTAGAAAATGTTTTAAAATCATTTCAAAAATAAAAAAGAAAATTATTTAAAGAAATTTTTTTGTCAAAGGTTTCAAGGAAGGTATTATTTTGTTTTGAAAAATTTGTATATAAAGATATTGTAAAGTGGAAATGTTAAAGTATTTTGAAAAGGAATATAGGATTAAGTGAAGATATACTTTTACAAAATAGAACGATAATGAAATTTTAAGATATTTTGTAAGCTATATGAGATAAATGGGTTTACAAATTACAAAGGATCATTTTTTTTCTATTACAACAATAATTCATTGATTTGGCTGATGTGTTATTTTTTTTCTGAATTCCGAAGTTGCATTCATTTATAAAAATGGTAAATGCTACTAAATTATGATTTTATAATATATTTTAAAATTATCATGGCTCATCAATATGCAAACTTCAAGTACGTATTCTTTTAATAATTGTCGATTAAAGCTAAAATATATTTAGAGATTTTATGTCTGCTTGTAGGTTTACTAGGGTGAGAGATAAAAATAATAATTTTTATAATTTTGTAAGGTAAGACAATATGCTTGGAGTATGATATATAAAAGGCAAATCGAAGAAAAATAATCTTGTTTGTCAGCTTACTTGCAAACTTTGGGAAAATACAATTGTTTAAATATCTACTTGGCTTTAATTGATGATTTGAAGTTCATTTGCTAGTTGAAGATACATGGATTACGTGCATAGATACACACATCATGTTTAAGCTTATCCCACTTTTCACGACAATTAATTCCCAAATTTCAACCACCCAACAAGAGAAGTTAGACATTTTAAAGTTCCAAGTCTACTATTTCTATTCATATTTTATATATGAAATGATTGATTCATGTTAATATGTTTGGTATGTGTGTCTATTAAACCACTTCCACTCCTAAGTCTTTGTAATAAATATTGTTTCCTAATTGTAAAGTTGTGAATTTGATCTCTAGGTGAATTCTGTATTCCTATGTCTATGTTTAGTACAACAAGTCAAGACTCTTCAAAAAAGGGGGCAGTCGGATACTATTTGTTCATCTATTACGTGAATATGCTCACAAAAAAATAGAACAACATGCAATTGGTTTCATTTGGTAACATCACTGATATTTTGAACTTCATCTATGTAACAAAATAAAAGGATTTAAGGCTATTTTTAAGTTGAAGGCAATATGAAAAGTGACTAATCCATGCTCTTTTTCTAGTTAAGTTCCTTTCAGTCTTAATTCAAAATATATACTTACCCATAAAGAAGCAAAATCATATGGTTTCAAACTTCATAAGTTTTGTCTTAAATTAAAATAGACAAAATTTATGACCGGTTAACCTTTTTATTGTCAAAAAAATAGAAATTTTAGTCTAAATTATACATGCACATACACATCATGTCTGCAATTTATTATTGTCTTAAGCATTTGTATGTGTAAGTTGTAAAAATCATGATCAATTAAATGCCTAGTAGAAGCATGTTAGAGTTTAAATATATCAAACTAAAAATATATCAAAGTATCTAAAATATAGATTTGAAAGGAATGATACAAGGTTGGAAAAACAATAACAAAATTTAGAAATTTTACATTTTGGATGCTATAGCAAAGCAACCATAATTTTCAAATGGTTTATCTAATTTCAAAAAAAAATTACTTTCAGGAAAGCTAAGAGCCTAAATAAAAAAAATTATTTTAAGCGCTTCACAAAGTTTTAAGGTTCTCTAAGGTAAAAATGATGTTCTATAAGGTGTACCTGCATTTTAATTTCTTTGCATAATTAATGTTGTTTGGTAAAATCACCTTAAGTTTTGTATATTTTTCATATTTTTAACTTTCCAAAATGTTTTGGGAACATAGTTCTTTATGCTACAAGTTAACTTTTGAAAGTATTGTCTAAATATGTGTTTTAACATCTTAAACCTAGTTGGAAAGTGACTAAACTTGTCATAGCTTTTGATGTATATACGAATGCAAAACCACCTAACACTTATAAAATATGATCTTGTATGGTTTCATTCAGCCTAGCACAGGTACGTGAAGATGTTGTGGGATGATTTTGGGTGCACGCTCGCTTATATACACATAAAAGCTAAGCAAACATGCTTAAAAATGCACATATAAAGTATGTTTTACGCTTATATCAGTGTATATGTGGTATTTTGTTGTTTCCCCATGTTTCGGGCTGCCCCATTAATTGAGATGTATATATTTTGTGATATTATTGTGTTTTGATTTATCGAATGCTCTCTTTACAATGGCGACTCTATCGAAATTTTTTGAAAATTTTGACACTTATAATATTTTCACAAATTTTTTATTGTATGCGAAAATAAAAAGTCGTTAAATTGAATATATTCAATTATAGCATACGATAATAAAATTGAAATAAGAGCCACATAAAGGATTGAGTAGTTAAGTTTGATAGAAGATCGTTGTTACGAAGAAAGTCAGGGTATGAGTTGTTTAACGTTTCCCTATAAGAAATTTCGAAGACACAATTTTCATAAGAGGTAGTCTGCAACAACCCTGCTTTTTACGCCATATAAATAAATAGATTTAATTAAATAAATGTGTTTGAATTTGATTTGTGATAACTAATAATTTAAAAATAAATTTTTAGTTAATTAAATTATAAAGAGATTTGGTTGTAATAGACTGGATTATATTAATAATAAATTCTTTTTGGATAATTTGCCAAAATCAAATAAATTCTTTTCTTCAATATGAAATACTTTAAAGTGCAAATAATTTTATATTAGGTTGGAATTTTATCTAAAAATTAAATTAAATTGCTTCAAATAAGGGGAAAAATGAAAATGTATTAGATTTGAATTAAGGCCCAAACCCAAAAACTAGCCTATTCACTTTTCTCCTTCTATTATAATTCATTAACACGACATTTCTAGCACAAGCCATACCTTTCTATATTAGCCCTAACCCTCAAAATTAACACACACACTCATAAAAAATTTAATCGAAGTCATGACACTGGCATCGTTCACTGGTCGAGCAGTGACTTGGGAAGCATGCAATCGATCTTTGGGAGTAGGGCACGACATGTGTAGATGATTTTGGGTGAGGGGAAGACGATGCGATTTGGGGTCGTGTATGCGTGTTTATGGTAGTAATGGCGAAAGTTGAAGACTTTTAGCAATGATTTCCAATGATTGGAGCAGGGGTGTGGTGGAAGGTTGGTGTAGTGTTTAGGGCAATGTGGTACTCTGGATGCAATAGCATGATGGAGCACCGATGTGGAAGCATGTGCAATGTGGTTGCAGCATTTTCGGGTATTTGTTTTAGGCAGTGGTTAGCAATTCTAGGCAGCCGGGGTTTAGTGATGGCTAGAAAGAAATTCATTGTTCCTTCCACCGATTCGGTGAGTTTTTCTTTGCACTCACAACTATATGTATATTGCATTGCACATATACATTATCCGATTGATGATTGAATTGCACGGTTGAACTGTTTATTTGCTATTGTGATGAATTTGTTTGATATGGATGATGTTGTGATTATTGGTCGATTGTGTTAGTTGGAAGTGTCGATTTACAAACAAAACTTCATACGGTTGTGAATTGAACTAAATATTTATTTGTATTTCGATGTGTGAATTTTATAGATGACTGGAGTTAGATGGAAGTCGACTCGAGTCATGCGATATTGATAGTGATGTTCATTGATATGTTTATGGGGTAATTTTACTCCATACATACATACATATAAACATACATACATATTATATATATATATATATATATATATATATATTACTTGTTTTGATGAATGTTCGTAAAGCTTGGAAGTATTATTTAAGAGTTTTAAAATTTTATTAAAAGTATTTTATAAACATTTTACTAAATTTTATTTAATTTAGCCATTTTCAAACTTACAAATATATTTTTAAATTGTAAAAAAACATAGTTTTTTTATTATAAAACTTTTTAAAAAAATCAATATTATAATATATTATAAGTTTATATTTGATTCAAAGGAAACATGTAATGTATTGCTATTTTATAAAATATATATGTATATTAGGAAATAATAATATTGTTTTAAGTGATTTTTATTATAAAGGTTATTAAAAGTACTACTAAATGGGCTTTCAAACCTTAGTAAAATATATAAATTTTTATAAAGTAATTAAATGATTTTGGATACGTTTTGAATAAATAAAAGTCTCTTTTCATACTTTGAGAATTTTATAATATGGTATGATTTAAAGCAAAATGTTATTTTAGTGATTATTTTAAATATTAAGTGAAGATTTTGAATTATAATCATGGTTAGAAATAAATATAATTTATTATAAAGTTTATATATTTATTATTGAAATAATAACTAATTATGGAAAATTTCAGAAAGTCTTCTATAAAGGAAATTTGATTTATAAAGTGGTTTTTAATATTATATATATATATATATCTGTGTGTGTGTATGAATTTTAGATTTAGTTGGTAAAGAAATATTTTATTGAACTTTATTATTTCAATGCTTGAATTAAAATTGGGATTTTATGCATGACTACTGTTATCCCGCCTTTTGGCAAGGCCGTGACATTAAGAACTTGACTAGAAACCAAGGACAGTATGTTTCGAAGGTCGGTTACACACAGGTTCACTATGGATACTGGTAGATTTTGCCCGGGTCCATATCGAGCTATAATCGATATAGTATGACAAGCAAAGCTATAAGAGCCAACGTTCTGAATTTCAAGTCAATCGGAGTTCGTACGCGCAAGATATTGGTCGATCAAAGTCAAGGGAATCATAGTCAATTCGTATCCATAGAGAGGACACCGCGTTCGTATCCATCCCCTCAAAAGACCTCCTTCGTATCCACTAACAGACCATTGGTTTGCATCCGTTGAACTTGCTATGCTTCATATCCATCACGGCCGACAACGTTTCGTATCCTTCAAGCAAACGATGGTTCGTATCCATGGAAGGACTCTACTTCGTACCCATCACTTGACAGCGTTTCGTATCGCTCGTCAACTGATACGAAAATCCTTAGCCTACATCGATACAAATTGACCCTACACTCATCGATGCAAGGAACATTTCCTAGATGGATACGAACAAGGCACATTCAAGAGAAAGACTCGGTCGCTCGGCATGAAAAGTGGATCGATCCAAGAATATAGCGCCACGTCATCTAGCGGTCACGTGCACAACATGGATACGAACGAGATCGATACGAACGTATCGATACGAACTCAACAACATACCAAAAAACCAAACTTGCATCGATGATAGCTCAATATCTACAAGTCCAAATGCCACCAAATTTTCACAGGAGCTTGTGTACTACCTCAAGAATGTACCTGATCGGTCTTGGCCCAAAAAGATCATTTCTTGATCGATACGAATTGGACACGTATCGATCATGGATCGAGTCGAAATGACCAGGGATCGATCACGTGGGCCCACCCATGTGAGAGAAGGAGTCTTCCGAGTTTGGGGTGAGATATTTGCAGCCTATACCTATAAATAGCAGTCCAAGGGCATCAGAAAATGAACTTTGGACTCTGGAATGTTGATACTCTACCGAAGTCTTCATTGTACCTCAAGTGCTCTGTTGTAAACAATTGTAATCAGCGAGAGTTATCAATAAACAGCAAACTTTCTATAGTGAACGTAGGCTACAACGCCGAACCACTCTAAATCTCTGTGTTTTCATAATTCTATTTGTTTGTTTTTGGTGTGTTTGTTAGATCTACCTCATTTTCCATTTATATTCTTCACTTTAATCTCTTCAAACACGCCCGAAGAGTATTGTGCCCAATTTTGGTACAAACACTTTGGAGCTTTCACTGATAAAACCCAGCTTTTCTCCTGCTCTTTGGATCTACAACCGTCATTGGATAGCAAGAATCTAAGGAGAAGATCCAGATCTCACATTCAGTAGTTCTTCCATCCTATTCAGATTGCATTAAATCTAGGAGAGAGCTACATCATTCACCATGGTTACTACAAAGACTGCCTTGACCGGTGCAGAACAGGAAGGACGAGATAGACAAAACCCTATGCAGCTACCCGCCACAGGCCAGAATTCAGCTAGACCTTCAGACCCAAAGGCCTTGTCATCTGGGAGGAGTTTCAGATGTTGATGCAAGAACTGAACCACAGCCGTCAGCAGCTTACCCAGTAGATCCGTGCCAACACGGAGTTAACCAACCGACTGAATCAGGAAAGACGAAGGAGATCCAAGAGGGATCAAGCTTCCTACTCATCCACTGAGAGCTCAGCCTCCTCTGATTACCATCACAGATCCACGCGTCCACGACTTGATGGAAGCTACACACAAGTTCTCGGGCATCAACGTACTCTGAATCTTGGACAAACAGGACCTGGTCCATCTGCTAGTCACCAGGCAGGACCCTCCTCCCGAGGAGAGACAATTCCTTATCACGTTACCGATGGTCGTGCTACCGCCGCCGCCGTCGACTTGGAAGCTGACATTCGAGACCGAATAGATCTGAACGTTCGTCAACGCGATCGTACTCCGGAACCTTATGTAACCAAAGACCTAGAGCCAAGGAGGCGAGGTATGGACCGTCGACCGCGCTTGGGCCATCCTCACATTGTGGAACCCGATCACACCTTGGCCCAGCATGCTCAGAATGTCCAGATGCCAAACATCCCGACCATGATTCGTCAAATGATTCGTGAAAGTCAGGGCCTCTCCAATGACGACTAGGGAATCTCTCGGAGTTATACACCCTTCACTAATGACATCCTTTATGCTGAATCGCCTCGCCAATTCAGAATGCCAGCTTTACCTGTTTACGAAGGGAGTTCAAACCCTAACCAACACATTTTGAAGTATGAATGCTGCACGAGATAACGATGTGGGCAAATGCAGAAGTTTTCCTATCTCCCTCGACGGTACTGCAACCATGTGGTTTACTCGCCTACCACCCCGATCCATTTCATGCTTTGATCAGTTACCTACAAAATTCGTCGAACAGTTTCATATGCATGTCACTAGACCTAAGGATGTTAACACCTTATCCAGCGTCACTTCAGCTCTTGGTGAGATGCTTAGACGTTACCTGGAAAGATTCCATGCCGCTTGTGCGAATATTAGTAACCCTAATGATAATTCCATATTGATGGCGCTAACCAAAGGAATCGATCCTGATTCCGAATTTGGCAACTGGTTGGTTGGGAAACCCCCCGCGTCGCTAGACCGTTTCTCCTCTAAAGCGGCCCAGTTCTTAAGGAGAGAAGATGCTAAACAATCCAGGAAAAGGGATGACGCGGGGCCCAGTGTGGATGGCATTCAAAGTAACGTCGCTGTGAAGCAAAGCGGTGAGAGCTCTGGTATAGTGCAGTTAAATATACAGAATAAGTAGAATCAACAGAAAGGCGATGGAAATCAGGGTAAGAAGTGGGATCAAAATCGCCGACTACAACGTAGAGGTCCCATGTTTGACACCTATACTCCTTTGAATACATCCTTGGAGAACGTGTGCTTGTAGACTTGTAATATTGGCCAATATAAGAGGCCTGCCCTGAAGCAATCATCCGAAAAGCAGATTCCATCTGGAAAGTTTTGTAGATTCCATGATTGCTATGGTCACAATACCAATGAATGTCACCATTTACAGGACATTATTGAGAAGCTAATCCATGAGAGGAAGATGGAACAATTTGTTCGAGCGCCGCAGCTGGAAGCGTAGGCCCATCGAATCAGAATCAAGTACAAAATCAGGCTAGACCGAAGGAATCTGCATGTACTGGCGGGAGGTTGGTTATTAACATAATAAATGGTGGTCCTCACCTAATGGATCAGAGCTAGAGGGAAATGGAGTCGTATGCCAGTTCGATTAGGCATGCAAACTTCGAGTGTTGCAGTAATCTTGATAATGGGGCTCCGACTAAACAACAAAAAACGATTACAAACGACATCATTTTCCAAGACAGAGATGTCGATAGAGTCGAAGCCCCCACCATCGATCCGGTAGTCATATCAGCTCAGATAGGTCCTGCTTGGATGAAGAGGATCTTAGTGGACAGTGGAAGCTCCGTGAATATTCTTTTCAAGCGAGCGTATTATCAAATGAAAATGGAAGCAAAGGACTTAAAGCCGTGTCAGTCTCGTATACATGGCTTCAATGGAAGTTCAACTATACCCACTGGGATGGTGAAACTACCAATGGAGTTGGGAATTGGGGAGTGCTGGAGAGTCTGGATGTTACAGTTCATTGTGTTGGATTTCAATTCATCGTATAATGCTTTCTTGGGCCGACCAGCCTTAGCTGAATTCAGGGCAGCTATTGCCCCTTGGTGTTTAACTTTGAAATTCCCCATTGATAATGGGGTTGGAGTTGTTCAGGGAGATTAGGCGGCTAGACGCGCCTGTTATGTTGCTGAGCTGTGAGAGGTGTAGTGGAAAGAGAAAGGCAAGGATGTAGAAGAATCTCTCTGCGTCCGTTTTACCGACAATTGATAGTTAACGCCTAGGCCTAGGCCCGGGCGCCACAACCAGTTCCTAAAGGATCTAGGTCCACGAGATGATGATAGGGAAGAGGAAGTCAAGGACAGTCAGGCTTCCCGGTAGAGCTGACGATCGATGTTCCAATCAATGATGATGACGACTCCAGAAAGATAAAGATCGGGTCTCAGCTAAGCCAACAGATGAAAAAGGAATTAGTTGAATTTCTTCGGGCAAACCTCGATGTGTTCGCCTGGACACACTCAGACATGTGTGGGATCTCACTAGGCATCGCGAGCCATACATTGAATATTGACCTACGGCATGTCCTGGTCAAGCAGAAAAGGCACGGTATGGATCCAGAGAGATCTGCCGCCCTGAAAGAAGAGGTGGATAAAATCAAGACGAACGGGTTTATTTGAGATGCATTATATCCAACCCGGTGCTTGTCAGGAAATAAAACAGGAAATGGAGAACTTGTGTGGACTACTCAGATCTAAATAAAGCATGTCCTAAAAATAGCTTTCCACTTCCCAGGATTGATCGGCTTGTAGATTCAACAGTCGGACACAAGCTCTTGTCTTTTATGGATGCGTATTCCAGCTACAATCAGATACCGATGCACCTACCCGATCAGGAGCATACCAGCTTTGTCACCGATCTCGGACTCTATTGTTACAAAGTGATGCTGTTTGGGCTTAAGAACGCTGGGGCGACCTATCAAAGACTTTTCAATCGAATGTTTTTCAGCCTGATCGGGAAAACTATGGAGGCGTACGTGGACGATATGCTTGTAAAGTCACGACTCTCCATCAATCATGTCAAAGACCTTGAAACAATGTTCAACATCCTCCGAGAGTACCGAATGAAGCTCAACCCGTTGAAGTGTCACTTCGGAGTCGCATCCGGAAAGTTCCTTGGATTCATTGTCAATGCTCGAGGAATTGAAGCCAATCCCGAGAAAATCTTGGAGATTCAGAATCTCAAAACTCCCAGAACTATAAAGCAAGTACAAAGCCTCAATAGGAAGGTAGCAGCATTGAGCAGGTTCATCTCCAAATCCACCGACAAATGTATTCCCTTCTTCGATCTAATCAGGAAAGGAAAGCGGAACTTTCAATGGACTGAGGAGTGTGAGGGCGCATTTCGAGCACTGGTTCAACACTTGTCTACGCCAGCTATTCTGTCAAAGCCGATTGATTATGAGAGACTATACATCTCTCTGGTAGTGTCAGAGAATGCAATCAGTGTTGCATTAATTCAGGAGGAGGATCAGATACAACGGCCGGTTTATTACATTAGCTAACGATTGACAAGAGTAGAGAGAAACCATCCGAAGTTGGAAAAGCTGGCCTACTGTCTCGTCATTGCCTCGAGAAAGCTCCATCCCTACTTTCAGGCTCATCCTATCACAGTCTACATCGACCAGCCATTACAAGAAGTCCTTATGTGGCCTGAGACGTTTGGTAGGTTGCTAAACTGGAACATCGAGTTGAGTCGGTTTGATATTGCTTACACGTCAAGGCGGGCTATTCAAGGACAAGTTCTAGCGGATTTCATTGCTGAATTTACTATACCGGAGGACTTGCCCAAAACCAATGAATCTCCCAAATACATATAGAAGCTATACATAGATGGTGCATCGAACGATCGTTGCTCAAGCACTGGAGTTGTACTTGAAACCCCCGAAGGTCGATCCGTATGTTATGCTTTGAAGTTTGATTTCCGTGCAACCAATAACGAGGCTGAATATGAAGCTTTACTTGCCGGACTCTGGCTTTCCAGAGACCTGAGAATTATTACTGTGGAGATCTACTGCGACTCGCAATTGGTCGTATGTCAAGTTCAGGGAGAATACCAAGCTAGAGACCGGAGGTTGGCTGCTTATCTTGCTCGAGTCCAGGAAGTGTTGAATCAATTCGATTATTATGTCATTTATTGCTTACCCCGAGAACATAACTAGAAGTCCGATTCTATGGAAAAATTGGCCAGCACTGGTGAAGCACAGGAAATGGGACTCGTCCCTGTTAAGACACTTACTTCTTCGAGTATCGATCAGATAGAGATAGACTGGGTTCATGAAGCCACACCCGAGAAGGAGTCATTGATGACCTCTTTTAGAAATTACCTTAAGCATGGAATTTTGCCCGAGCGCAGAAGTGAGAAAAGACGAGTTCTTCGGAAAGCTTCACGATTCATTATCCAGGATGGAGTCATGTACAGAAGAGGATACTCTATTCCTTTACTCAGTGTATCGCCCATGACGAAATCAAACGAGTATTACATGATGTGCAAGAGGGGGAATGCGGCGATCACACTGGGGGGCAAGCCCTTGCTAAGAAGATACTCTGATATTGGTATTATTGGCTAAATGTGAATCGGGATGCATTAGACTATGCCAAAAGATGTGACAGATGTCAGAAGCATGCTTGGATTCTGAGAGCCCCACCTACCGAAAGCACTCAAATGGTCAGTCCATGGCCGTTCGCTATATGGGGCATCGATATAATTGGATATTTACCTCTGGCTAAAGGTGGTGCAAAGTACGTTATCGTTGCAGTTGACTACTTTACCAAATGGGCGGAAGTTGAGCCCCTTGCTGCTATCACGATGAAGAAAGTAATCCACTTTGTTGTCTGCAACATCATCTGCCATTTTGGCCTCCCACATACCATTATCACTGACAACAGAGCCCAATTCGACAGTGTCGAGTTCAAGAACTATTGTCAATGTTTCCACATTCGGAAGAAGTTCTCAGCGGTTTCTCACCCTCAAGCGAATGGACAAGTCGAAGCTGTCAACAAAGTTATCAAATCCATTCTTAAAAAACGACTGGAGAAGGCCAGAGGCAAATGGGTCGATGAGGTTTCCATGGCCCTATGAGCATACCAAACTACCCACAAGTTCGCAACCGGTGTTAGCATCAAAATTGGTCACTGACACCCGAATGTAAATGAAAGCACTAACTAACAGTCACAACTCACAGATAGGGTATGTGTAGAGAGTAATAATGTGAAGAACAGTAAAAATTCAAATGAAAGCAGTAAAGAACAACAGATTTTATAGTGATTCGGCTATCTCCGGCCTACGTCCACTCCAGAAGTTTACTTTTTATTGCTGTAATAATTGATTACAGTTACAAGATGGCAGAGTAATCTCAGCCTTAGAAAATATAAAGCAAGAGAGAAGAAAGAAGGTCCTTTTTCTGAACCTCCACATGCTATATTTATAGGCAAATCCTGAGTTGTTAGGATTTTTGAATGATCCGGGCCCGTCAAGGCCTTCCACCGAGCCACATACCTCCACAATGCCGAGCCACATCTACCTCCACAATGCCGAACCACACCGGCCTCACCACAATGCCGAGCCACACCGGCCTCACCATAATCCCGAGCCGTCTCACCAATGCCGAGCAACCCTGACCTCACCAATGCCGAGCCGTCTCACCAATGTCGAGCGAGGTTCGATGCCGAATGCCTTCCAATGCCGAGCGACTTCCAATGCCGAGCGAGGTTCGATGCCGAGCGATGTCCAATGCCGAGCGAGGTTCGATGCCGAACGCCTTCCAATGCCGAGCGACTTCCAATGCCAAGCGTGGTACAATGCCGAGCGAGGTACAATGCCGAGCGACATTTGTCGAACCACCACCTTATGCCGAACGACCTATACCTCCCTGATGCCAAACTGCCTGTACCTCCTTGATGCCGAACGACCAGCAATGCCGAATGACCCTTTCCACCTCGATACCGAACGACCTGTACCTCCCTGATGCCGAATGACCACCAATATGGCCAACCGACCTTCCAAGCGTGCAGCTTCGTTTACCCACCGACCAAGCTTGTGAAAGTCTATAGTATGGTGGATCGATTATGCAAATGACAAGTATGTGACTAATTTAAACTATATTGTAACAATATTAAAGTATGTAAACAAGATAATCACACCAGAGATTTTATACTAGTTCGGACCTCCCGTCCTACGTCCAGTCCCGAAGCTCCTCTTCGGAATTTCCTTTTACCGAATAACCCTCACTTCACCCGGAGGAACAGGTTTACAATAGCAGAGTTTCTTTGTCTACTATGTGTTCTCTATTACACGGATTTTGACTATATAGTGCAAATGCTTCCAATATATATCTAGAGATTGTTGTCTATGAGGAACTGTATATTTGGAAGAGTAGAGTACAAGTATAGATTGCTAGAGATCAAGAATATATCAGAGTATAAGAGTAGAAAGCGCAAGTAAGTCAGATAGGTTCTTCTCTTGGATTCTTGATGCTATTTATAGTGGTAGAGAGATTCCTTGAGTAGTTGCATCCATTAGCAAGTGTTCTATGGTCGCTCCTGATGATGAAGAGTTGCAGCGAAGAGGAGCGAAGGTGTCTTTTCAATTATGACAGTTGTACTTTGAATGGTAGCAGTCGAGTTCAAAACCAGACGTCTGGAAAAAGTTTCAGACAGCTGTCTTTTATATTTTTTTGCATATGGTTACTTTTCAGACGTCTGAGTATCAAAACCAGACGTTTGATTTTGTCTGATTTGCGAACTAGAGAATTCAATCAGACATTTGGCTAGTGCACTCAGACGTCTGGATTTGTGCATGTTGCTTTTCCTGTGCCTGTATCATTCCTCTTCCGATTCTATCGACTTGTAGCCTTTTGATACTTCTTTTGAGTCTTGTTCTTGTCTCTTTGGTGATGTTACTTTATCAATTACCTGTAAATATAGATATATATGCATATTCGATTTCCATTGTATAGTTGTTATCATCGAAACCATAGAATTGATTTCCTAACAGCTTGATCGTCCATCCATCCAATTGACTAAATCCATCGTGAACTGACCTCGACGAACGAGTAGTCAATTTAGTTAAGTCCGCCTATCTACGGCCTTGCCAAAAGGTGGGTTAACACTTTGCCCCCCAAAACATGCCTTGCTATTGGAAGGTGTGTTTTGAATAGTTTCTATCCCGATATCCAAAGTCCACGATACATTCGTGATCAAACGATTCCATCCGAATCTGATAGTTTTCTTCCACGGCCGTTCCAAGTCGTTATCCAATTCTAAATTTTCCCCTTGGAAGTCAGCAATCGAATCCTATGATCTATCCAGACCGTTGACGGCCTCTCCGGACCCTTGCCAAGCTTGATCTAAACTTAACGATTGAATAGGCAGATCGTGTCGCGCTTCGATGAAGCAACCTATCCCATGCGTTCTGGTTCAGCGTCCCTGAACATTAATCGATGCCCTGATCCTCCTGGACCGATGTCAGCCTCTTCGGGCTCTTACTGGATCCCATCCTGTCACTCTCTGGTGAAGGGGAAACATCATTGAGTGAGTCGATCTTGTCGCTCTCTGGCGAAACAGCATCACTCCCTCCACTCTGGTTCAGTGTCCCTGAACATTAAGCGATGTCATGATCCTCCTGGACCGATGTCAGTCTCTCCGGGCTCTTACTGGATCCCATCCTGTCACTCTCCGGTGAAGGGGAAACAACGTTGAGTGAGTCGTTCCCGTCGCTCTTCGACGAAGCAGCGTCACTCCCTGCACTCCGGTTCAGTGTCCCTGAACATTAAGCGATGTCATGATCCTCCTGGACCGATGTCAGCCTCTCCGGGCTCTTACTGGATCCCATCTTGTCACTCTCCGGTGAAGGGGAGACAGTGTCGAGTGAGCCGATCCTGTCGCTCTCCGGCGAAGCGGCAACACCCCCTGCACTTCGGTTCAGTGTCTCTGAACATTAAGCGATGTCTTGGCCTTTCTAGACCGATCATAGCCTCTCCGGGCTCTTGATGGATCCCATCCTGTCACTCTCTGGTGAAGGGGAAACAACATTGAGTGAGCCGATCCTGTCGCTCTCCGGCGAAGCGGCAACACCCCCTGCACTCCGGTTCAGTGTCTCTGAACATTAAGCGATATCTTGGCCTTTCTAGACCGATCATAGCCTCTCCGGGCTCTTGTTGGATCCCATCCTGTCACTCTTCGGTGAAGGGGAAACAATGTTAAGTGAGTCGATCCTGTCGCTCTCCAATGAAGCAACTCACTTCTTGCAATCCGGACCCCGTCTCTCCGGGTAGGATCATAAAGCGATTAATTTCAAATTGACTTACAATATTCATCCTTTAACTCTCCGGTGAAAGCTTTGCTTTATGAAATTCAAGTTTATTTATTAAATTATAATTCTAAATGTTCAATCACAAATAAAGGAAAACCTAGACACTGCCTCTCCGGACAGAGCGGTCTGTTACCATCTCAGAGCATGCCTGGGGATCTCTCTGGTTTCCGTATATGTGTAAGTGGAATAGCCATTTTATTTTAAAATCAAATCTAAAGAGTTTATGTAATCGACCAAAGTTCAAGTCCTGAACTTGGCCCTTGCCATCATGATCAATTGATGACGAGTCGTGATCCCGATCCAGGATTAGTCCTGTCAGGTGGAGGCGGTAGTTGGTCAGGTCCTACGGCCGCTGTCTGATCTCTGGTGTATTGTGGCAATCTACCACTTCTGACATGCTTTTCCACCTCATCCTTCAGATGGCGACATTCATCGGTAGTATGCCCTTCCAGCTCATGGAATAGGCAGTACTTTCCACTTCTACGTTCCTGCTCTGTGGGATCTCTCCTGGGTGGTTTTCGATACGGGAGCTGCCCCTAATCTTCATGTAAATCCGTTCTAGGCTTGCCATCAAGTCTGTGTATAGTTTGAATCTGGATTCTCGGAATTTCTTCCGTTTATCAGGACCACCGTATCTATCGTCCTGCTTTCGCTTTCCTTTGTCCGCTTCGGATTGTTCTTTAGAGGTTCATTCGCATTGCACAGCGTTTATTTCTTGCCTCTCGGTGCGTGAATCTTCTAGCCAAATGAATCTTTCAGCTTCATGATAAAATTCTCCAAGGTCTTGTGGGGGATCTCTTGCTAAAGAATCCTTGAACTCTGTGCCTTCTGCAACTCCTGCTACCGCTGGCATCAAAATCATAGATGGATCTAGGTGATCTACTGAAGCCACAGTTGCATTGAATCGTAATAAAAAATCTTTTATGGACTCTCCGGTCCTCTGCTTTATCGATGCCAGAATCATCGCACTCTTGGGTCGCATCACGTGGACCCTAAACTGCCTCATCAAGCATTCCACTAGATCGCCCCACTTTCTAATTGATCCAGTCTCTAGCCGCCTGAACCAAAGCGTAGCCAAATCTGATAAGAATAAAGGGAAACATCGTGCCATCACTTCCTCGGATGCTCCCAGCACCTCCATATGTATGATATATCTGGTAATATGCATGGCCGGGTCTGACTTTCCATCATAAGGATCCAGCATGGGTAATTTGAACTTTGGAGGATTCCTTGCATTTCTGATATTCGGAGTAAACGGACTCCGACTAACTTCCTCTAGGCCTCCACTTGACAATCCTCCTCTCATAATTCATGGTACTAGTCCAGCCATTCTTTCATCTCCGTCTAGGGGTTGCCCCTTAGCAGCTTCTATCCTGCCCCTCAGGTCTCGAAGGGTATTCTGGGTAATATTCTTCAGGTGGCTCATTAACATTAGTGTTGGCTCTGGCCTGCTAAGCCCCATCTATGGGTCTTCCAGTGTCAGATCCTGCGGGTCTGCCCCTAGGTCCTTGTTGATTGCTTTCACGTTCGGCATTCTGGTCTTGAATCTGACCTTCAGTGGTTTCTGCAACTCTAGCTCCTTGTCCTGCATTTGCAGCCGCTGTAGTCGGTCCAAGGTTATGTGCTCCAGCCGCTCTCATTTGCTCAAAGAAGCTTTGCATCATATCCTGTTGACTCTTCAATAACCTTTCATGTATTGAATCTGCCATAGTCTCCATCTCGTCCCTGGTGATGTAGATCGAAGCTTGTCCTTCTACAGCTCCAGAGGATGCCTCTTGACTTCCCTCTTGATGGCATCTTTCTGTCACTTGCTTCCTTGTTGATGGCCTACCCATTGTTTTCTAGAATCAAAGTTCATAGCTCCAAAATTCCCGAGTGTCTGCCTTCTCAGTGAAAGCACCAAAATGTTAGCGCTAAAATTGGTCACTAACAACGTACCCGAATGTAAATGAAAGCACCAACTAACAGTCACAGCTCACAGATAGTGTATGTGTAGAGAGTAATAATGTGAAGAACAGTAAAAATTCAAATGAAAGCAGTAAAGAACAATAGATTTTATAGTGGTTTGGCTATCTCCGGCCTACGTCCACTCCAGAAGTTTCCTTTTTATTGCTGTAATGATTGATTACAGTTACAAGATGGCAGAGTAATCTCAACCTTAGAAAATATAAAGCAAGAGAGAAGAAAGAAGGTCCTTTTTCTGAACCTTCACATGCTGTATTTATAGGCAAATCCTGAGTTGTTAGGCTTTCTGAATGATCCGGGCCCGTCAAGGCCTTCCACCGAGCCACATACCTCCACAATGTCGAGCCACATCTACCTCCACAATGCCGAACCACACCGGCCTCACCACAATGCCGAGCCACATCGTCCTCACCATAATGCCGAGCCACACCAGCCTCACCACAATCTCGAGCCATCTCACCAATGCCGAGCAACCCTGACCTCACCAATGCCGAGCTGTCTCACCAATGCCGAGCGAAGTTCGATGCCGAACGCCTTCCAATGCCGAGCGACTTCCAATGCCGAGCGAGGTTCGATGCCGAGCGATGTCCAATGCCGAGCGAGGTTCGATGCCGAACGCCTTCCAATGTCGAACGACTTCCAATGCCGAGCGAGGTACAATGCCGAGTGTGGTACAATGCCGAGCGACACTACCGAACCACCACCTTATGCCGAATGACCTATACCTCCCTGATGCCGAACGGCCTGTACCTCCTTGATGCCAAAAGACCAGCAATGCCGAACGACCCTTTCCACTTCGATGCCAAACGGCCTGTACCTCCCTGATGTCGAACGACCACCAATATGGCCAACCGACCTTCCAAGCGTGCAGCTTCGTTTACCCATCGACCATGCTTGATCGTCCATCCATCCAGTTGACTAAATCCATCGTGAACCGACCTCGACGAACGAGTAGTCAATTTAGTTAAGTCCGCCTATCTACGGCCTTGCCAAAAGGCGGGTTAACAACCGGTCACACTCCATTTTCACTTTCCTACGGCTCAGAAGCCGTCATTCCGGTCGAATTGGAAGTACCTTCTCATCATGTGACTTACTATGATCCGAAGACAAATGTTATATTACTTGCCAAATCTCTGGACTTATTAAATGGGAAGCGTGAAGAGGCTGATTTGAAGGCAGTCGGGCACCAAAGTCGAGGCGCCCGATTGTACAATGCTAAGGTCCGACCCCGAACCTTTGAACTCGGCGATCTCGTGCTCAAGAGAATTTATCCGATCCTTCGCATATGAAGCCGACATGGGAAAGACCATATGTTATCAAACAGATACTTGGAGATGGCACATTCAAATTGTTGACTGTTGATGGTCTCACTTTGCCGAGGGCTTGGAACAGCGAAAGTCTCCGATGCTACTACACATAACAGGCTTTGTTTATTCATTTAGTCTGCTTTCCATTTGCAATTTGTTTATGCATTTCAAAATTTGAACTTGTTATAAGGCAACTGACTTTGCCGTACTTTCTTATTTCAGCAATAAAATGCAATCTCTTCGAGCTAGAGTAGTGATCTTGAAATGCGTCAAGCGACCACCATAATGCATAGAGAGCTAAGTTCCATCCAATGGTGTGACTTATTCAAATAGGGAGTGACTATGATACAACCGGTCACTCGCTAAGTGAAACCCGAGCTCAGGGGCAAGCCATCACACTGATGCAAAAAACGATTGATACACGACAATCCTCTAACTAATTTCGGTTCCCAGAGTGCGAGCCAGAGTATAAACTTAATATCCAAAACATGGGTTCGAGGAGGGTGGAACCGTCCACCCACGACTCCGATCATGTGCAATCTAAACTCGAGGAGGATGGATTCGTCCGTCTAACGACCTCGCCTTTCGTACTCACAAGCTCGAGGAGGATGGATCTGTCCATTTACAACTTCGCTTGTTTACTCAGGGTGGATGTGACTCAACCATCCATGATCCTGATCAGTTTATCGTTCCCAGAGTGCGAACGAGATCTCAAAACTCAAAACAGATGTGATCGACCGTCTATCAACTAACTCCAGATTCCTGGAGCACGAACTGGAGTATAAACATTAATTGGGTGTGATTGACCACCCACAACTAACTCTAAGTCCCCAGAGCACGGACTGGAGTATAAACACAAATTGGGTGTGACTGATCGCCTACAAATTAATCTAAGTCCCCGGAGTGTGGAAGCAATTCTGATTATTAAAATGGGTGTGACTGACCGCCCGAAAAATAACTTAAGTCCCTGGAGCGTGGACATAACTTTAAATATTAAGTGGGCGCGACCGACCGCCAGCTTTCGAGTTCAATCCCTAGAATGTGGATGCGATTGTCAATACATGAGCGAGTGTGATCCAACCACTCGAACTCATCTCAAAACAGCTTAGTTCTGAATAAGTAAAATTGAAAGTGTCGAAAGTGAAAAGCAATCATCGTCCGACCACTTCCACTCGTCCCCAGGGCTGGGGGCATAACTCAAGCACCAGCTGCTGATTGAGATAATACAACATTGGAACTCGACTTAACATTTGGCTACGGCTCGGAGCCATGCCTCCGAGACTTAATGGCTGAACACGAGTCCTATCCAAAAGATTAAAGCTTCACAAGTGTACTGAATAAAGATTCAAGTGCTGAAACACTTAGGCAAATATACTTAGAGTTATGCCAAAAAAGCGAAAGGAGATTTTATTTCATCTATTCTTTGGAGACAAAGTAAGTACAAAATAAAATCTTATTCCAAAAATTCCTACTAGCAAGGGTCAAACCCGCATCTATACACGGCCTACTGAAAGCAAAAAAGGAATTCCTACTTATATACCAAAAAGAGACATGCATACTCCCTATGTTTCTTCTTCTTCCCCTTCGGCGTCGATCCACTGGAGCTACTGCTATGGTGCCGTTTCGAGCTCTTACCTTTACCTAGCTTATCCCCAGTCGGGGGAAGAATTGTAATCTCCTCCTCCAAACTCATGGAAATTGGAATGCTTCGGAATGCATGGTCAGAGAGAAAGGGGCACTTTCTATATGAGTAGACATGGGGGGTACCCCAGTGATGATGATTGTACCACCCGGGGAGACCATACGTAAAGGGGTCGGGCCAGGACCTGCCATTCCACTTCCAATATCAGTACCCAACGCGGCACTTGCCATCTCGACACTGATCTCCACCATTATCGCCTCATCATGAGCTGACTGAGTGTTGGGCGGGATGCTGGCAGTTGGGACCGAAGATCTGACTGTGAACACGCCTTCGCCCATGACAAAAGGCAAATCTGTAAGTGGATCGCTCTAATAACCGAGGAGCTCTTCCATCATCTGATCGTTGAAGATAAAAGCGCTCACATGAACTTCCTCGGTCGATGCGGTAGCTGTAGTAGTCGTCGCCTTCATCACGATAGCGTCCTACTCTTGATGCTGCTCTTGGGTTGCAGGGTGCACGACCGATGCAGCTCCTACAACTGAATGGAGATAAGAGAAAATATTAATGACTTCTTATGATAACACTCCAGACTCTGAATAAATTTGAGAAGTGTTCAGAGTACCTTCCTCGGGTTGGCTCATGGGTGGAGCTGGGACCCCTTCTGAAATATGCCCGCGAGCCGGAGACAATTGCGGTTGATCGGGATCGTAAGCAGACACAGGTGGAGGATCGACTGTAGGGGTAGATTCAAGCTGGGTTGGCATAGGGATTTCAGAACTTGTGACATGATGCTTAACACTAGAACCCTCTCCGACCTTCGGATGCTGAGTGACGAGTTTCTCTCTTTCGAATGTGACTACGACCTCATGGAGAACCCTTCTCTCATCTTCAGTCAACACACGTTTCTCCAGTTCAAACTCATCAATGGATGTAGTGTGATGTTCAGTCTTCTCATCATCCACCAAGCGACGCCAGACATTATGCAAATGGGTCGGATAATCGTCGAGCCAGCTCGGACCATGGTATTTCAGGACATTGGCATTATAAGTGATTAGAAGGTCTTCCATATCGTGTTCTAGCCTGGCCTCCGCCGCTCCGACTTCAGCTTCAATTCTTGCCTCAGCTTCCTGAACCTTTAGAACTGCCACATCCCGCTCTCCCTTAAGTTTGACAGCCTGATCGCATGCCTCTTGAGCAGCCTTATTAGCGTCGTCCCTTTCTTTGGCGACCTTAGTGTATTTAGCTTTAAGCTCATTAGCTCTTTGAGTGCATTGTCACTTTCAGCTATGACGAGGGCGTTTCTATGGCCCATATAGTCGACCAGTTTCAAGTGATCTTGCCTCATTTGCTCCATTTTCTTGTTGGCCTCATTGACTTTTTTCCAGGCTTTTGTCTCTGAGTTCCTCAGGGTGTCATTTTCATCCGTGAGCACTTGAACTATGCGGTCTTTTTGAGCGAGGTCTTTTTTCAGCTGTTCAATTTCCTTTGCCCAATCGAATGCCACAGCCGAGGCTTTCTCTGCAGTTTTCTTCCATTCTCGATATTGGCTGTAGGCATGGTAAACATAGTCATGCATAGTTTTCTCTGCCCCTTCTAGAATCAACTGCAAATTTGGAGGGAAGTGGAAGCCATCAAAGCAAATGTTAGGAAATTCTTTCTATAGCTGAGCAATCCGGGCAGCTCTCTCCCCTGTGAGCTCTGTAGCCGTTGATGTGGTAATAATAGGATCATCCGTCCTAGTTTCGTGGCCCTGCTCTCCAGGCCTTGAAGTTTGTGGAGGCATTGGGTGGTGTGGAGTTTCAACAATGTGTGACCCAGAACCGAAGGGTGGCAAGGGAACTCTGGGTGGAGGAGAGCGCGATCGGGAGCGGTGCCTATCTCGCCACTCTCTTTCTCACTCTCTCTTTCTTTCTCTCTCTCCCTCTGTCTTTCTCCCTATCATAACGATCCCTATCCTGACTAGAGTAGCGGCGGTCATAGTCGGATTCGTACCCGTGAGACTCTCGATATGAACTAGAAGATTGGTGTGCGGCACGAAGGCTACTATCCATAGATCTTTTCTTCGGCATTGTATTTATAAAGTGAAAGAAGAAGCAGAGTTAGTTATCTCCAGAGATTGAACAGCTCGTGAATATTGGGTGTGTGGTGCCGTGAAGTGTGTGCATGCATGTGTAAACCCTCCAACCAACTGGATGTAGTAGCCGTACTCGGAGGAGTTGGCTCTGCTAAATCTAAGGCACTTTGAAACCCTTCCAATCCGGTGTCTTGTTGAAGAGATACATCGTCCGGAATTAGGAGATCTACAAGTCCTTCGAAAGGGCTCTCCATGTGCGAGGATGGAGCCTCTGAAATTACCACACCCACTGCTAGTAAAGACATGACAACAGACTTGCGTCTTGGGGCCTTATAGGCAGTAGCTTTATCCTTTCTTATCCTCTCCGAGTGTCGAGGACTTTGTGAAGGCCCGGGTGTGAATTCATCTCCAGCGGGCATGTCCTCATCGTCACCTTGCTCGTGATCACTATCTCAGGAACTCTCCTCTTAACTTGCCTTGCCGGAACCGCCCTAAGAGATCCTTCAAGCCCAATGCTTTGACTCCTACCAATTAGCCCGATGGCTCTCAATTTTTCATCTGTTAGAATTTCATCAATTTCTCTATCCTCAACGGGCACTCTTTGAAGAACCTTTACAATCTCTTTAAACAGGTCACCTTCGGGTCATGGAATCGAAGCTGTAAAAGAAAGAAAGTATTAGAATTGACATCAAATAAGATTATCTAGTCAATTGACATAAAAGTCGAAGTATTTACGCCTGACTAGCCACTGTCTGGTGATACCCGGTGGGCATCGGACGTAGAACCATTCAGTCTTGAAGTAACTTAGCTTGGTGCATGCTCCGATCGTGACCTGACAGTTCCTAACTGCCTCTAAGAAGGTGAAAGATGGATTATCCCCTCGGCTCTTTATATTGAACAGGTACCGGACTTCCTCTGGAGTCGGGGGTCGAAAAAGATGCTCCATGAAGACGATAAATAACCTGTTCAGCAAAGCATACCTGTTCGGGTGCATCTGTGACGGAGCAATCCTTAAGTAGGATAACACTTCCCGGATGTATTGATTGAATGGTGGGAGTGTCCCAACTATGCATGAGAATTTATTAAAAGCGGTATACCCTTCCAGGGGAGAGTGAGGTCTGTCTTCTGCCCCTGGTAGTAGGACGTCATCCCTCAACAATCCATGCCTTGTACAAATTCTGCACAGCATGTCTTCAGAGATATTGGACGGAACTGAATCTTGCGGATGTGCGATAAAGACTGCTCCTGGTAGCTCATCCGGAGCTGGACTTATAACTTCGGCTGTGATAGCCGGCATCACGATTATAGATAGAGGTGGACTCCGAGCTTCCTGCGGTTGCAAACTTTCGGGTTCCATAGCTAATCAACTTAGCAAAAATCATTGTTAGATGACAAAAAACCCATGTTTCCCCTAGTGTGAATTGAATGAATGTGTTGTGCAGTGCAATGCTGTATATTATTTAAGAAATTCTACGAAGATTGAAAAGTGTTTGAATGACGAGACTACAAAATTCAACCGGAGTGACCGTCATCGCTGACCGACACAACCGCACCATCCACCCTTCGGAGATCGACCCAAGTTAAGATTCATCAAATATTGTCAAGTTACAGTTCCATCGACGAGCTTCGGAAGGTAGTCAAATATGCAGTGAAACAATTTGGTCCAATTGTGCAAGAAAGAAGCTCGTCGAAGTCAAATGTTCGAGTGTGCAAAAGATTTCATATCCATCAAAATGCAAGTTCGGATCGATCATCAAGAGTGTAATTCGTATCGATCAGGGAAGTCGACAGTTCATATTGATCACCGAATGGTCGATTCGTATCCATCCAGAACGCGAAACTTCGTATTGATCACTTACAACGTCTTTGTATCGATCTCTAGATTCAAGTCTTCGTATCGATCGCCACCAATCGATATGAATCCCCCATTATCGATCGATGCGAAGCTACCCATACCATCAATACGAATTTTCATTGTCTGGATCGACACAAGCTCCCTCTCAATCCAGACCGATACGTGTTCGTCCTTCATCGATACCAGCTCCTTTCTTCGTATCCCTCTATGCTCCTTCTTCTCCAAACAGCGCAAGTGCCATTCCATCCGCCACCAATCATGCTCCGGTCTAACTCCGACCGCGTCACCACCAGAGCTGGTCGCGGCCATAAAGGGATTGGTTTTGAGTCTCAAATATCATCGTGCTAATATAGAATTATTCAATTAATTACCTAAATCAATGTATAAACTCGAGGGATTAGAGAGTAGTATCAATTTAGGGATGAAGGCAGTTTTTATTTCTCGGTTTCTGTATCGATACGAAGGCATGAGCAAATGTGAAAGCAAATGAAAATTTGGTTAAGTGTGGAAAGTATTTATATGGGTGGAAAATAAAAGGGAAAAGGCTCTTCGTCTCCCGGTGGTCCTGACCGGTTGGAACAGTCAACAACACAACCGATACAAAAAACAGTTTGTATCCAGCATTTAGTAAACTCAGTTCGTATCCATCAAGGCAGTTTCTCCTACATCAATACGGGGAAGGGTCCTTTCGTATCCATTCCACGTCAATTCAAAGCAACTGCTATTCATGTCCATCTGCTAGTCGATACGAATGATACCCAGAGAACCAGTTGGTCTATTTCATATCCATCATTTTGAAGACCACTAAGGTTCGCATCCATCGATACGAACTATTTTGAAACACCAACCAATCTGTTTCGATTGTCGTCAATACAAAAATAATTTTTCAACTTTTCACATCGATCTAGGAGAGGATCGATACGAAGGGATACACCGAAACAACCATCAAGCGTTGTTACAACTTGAATTTCACATCGATTCAGGAGAGGATCGATACGGAATTCGACACAAAAAACTGACAACGACTCGTGAACGTACAGACGTTAACGAGAGTCGGGTTAACATACGTTTTGTGTGTGATGAATTAACATTCAATTTTCAAAATTCACAGGAATTGAATGCTCACTTAGTGAAAATTGTAACGATGGACAACAGATTTTTGGCACTCAACACTCAGTTACAACAATGCACGGTACAATCGTTGGCAGTCGACAATTCAATATTTATATTACCGAGAAACAATCAAAAGTTACATCTTTTGGCGAAAAGACAACGACTACACAACAAATCAGATAGAACTTTTCATACAGAAGGTTGCAGCTTTTCAAAGCATGTTATGTTCATACAAGATGTACTTTGGGAGGCAAATGTTATCCCGCCTTTTGGCAAAGCCGTGACACCAAGAACTTGACTAGAAACTGAGGACAGTCTGTCCCGAAGGTCGGTTACACATAGGTTCACTATGGATACTGGTAGATTTTGCCAGATTCCGGATCGAGCTACAATCGATATAGTATGACAAGCAAAGCTATAAGAGCCAATGTTCCGAATTTCAAGTCAATCGGAGTACGTACGCACAAAATATTGGTCGATCAAAGTCAAGGTAATCACAGCCAATTCGTATCCATGGAGAGGACACCGCACTCGTATCCATCCCCTCAAAAGACCTCATTTGTATCCACCAAGAGACCATTGGTTCGTATCCATTGAACTTTCCATGCTTCATATCCACCACGGTCGACAATGTTTTGTATCCTTCAAGCAAACAATGGTTCATATCCATGGAAGGAGTCTACTTCGTACCCATCACTTGACAGCGTTTCGTATCGCTCGTCAACCGATACGAAAAGCCTTAGCCTAAATCGATACGAATTGACCCTACACTCATCGATGCGAGGAACATTTCCTGGATGGATACGAACAATGCACGTTCAAGAGAAAGACTCGGCCTCTCAGCATGAAAAGTGGATCGATCCAAGAATATAGCACCATGTCATCTAGCGGTCACGTGCACAACATGGATACGAACGAGATCGATATGAACGTATCGATACGAGCTCAACAGCATACCCAAAAATCAAACTTGCATCGATCATAACTCAAAATCTACAAGTCTGAATGCCACCAAATTTTCATAGGAGCTTGTGTACTACCTCAAGAATGTATCTGATCGATCTCGGCCAAAAAAGATCATTTCTTGATCGATACGAATTGGATACGTATCGATCATGGATCGAGTCGAAATGACCAGGGATCGATCACGTGGGCCCACCCACGTGAGAGAAGGAGTCTTCCGAGTTTGGGGCGAGATATTTGCATCCCACACCTATAAATAGCAGTCCAAGGGCATCGGAAAATTGACTTTGGACTCTATAACGCTAATACTTTGCCGAAATCTTCATTGTACCTCAAGTGCTCTGTTGTAAACAATTGTAATCAGCGAGAGTTATCAATAAACAGCAAACTTTCTATAGTGGACGTAGGCTACAACACCGAACCACTCTAAATCTCTGTGTTTTCATACTTCTGTTTGTTTGTTTTTGGTGTGTTTGTTAGATCTACCTCATTTTCCATTTATATTCTTCACTTTAATCTCTTCAAACACGCCCGAAGAGTGTTGTGCCCAATTTTGGTACAAACAACTTCTACATTTTCTAATTTCTCCTTAATTTATATTGATTTGATTATATGAATGATTCATCATCATATATTTCGTTTGTTTGCTTTTAATGTGATTTCATACGACGATGACATCCTTCTACTTAATTTTATGATATTTAATTCTATGCGACGAGAAATTTAAATAAATGGAGTTATAATACCTTTGGGATAGGAAATTCGATAATATTTCTTTGATTATTTTTTGGAGTTATTATATAGAATATTATGGAGATTGAGTGTAATTTATGAGCAGTGAATAAACGCTTGAGTATCACGTAGTGGTATGGGACACTGTTATGATATTTATTTGGTTATTCATTGTAAGTAGATAACACTCACGTGACGGGAGATTGTACTTACATAAGGTAATTTTCGTAGGTGCGAGCAGGGTAGGTGCCCTTATATTTATTGATATTGTATGCCACTATCATGATCTACTCCTTTTATTAGTGTTCGAGTGAACCGGATGGCTAGAATCCACCCAAGCAGCCTGATCTTGGGGTTATGCTCCAATTCTGTGACACTATATTGGATTTATTTTTAATGCGCATCACATGATTTGGGTAGGTGCCTCCCATCACAGTATTTGGGTTAGGTGACCCATAAGGTAAGTGCCCTATAGCCCCTTTATTATGTTCCACATGCCAGTAGTCTGTTACCTATTGGAGCAAAGCTGGGTCGTGACTAGAGGCTATGCATTGATGAGCCACTGGTGGATATATGTCACAATCTCTGTCGAGGTAACTAAAAGATGTAGGAGTAGATCCAGTTAGGTGACCCTGGGCTTCTAAAGCGGGCAGATGACCATCAGTCTTCATTCTAGTTCTAATGAAGTGGTAGCTTGGCATATTCTATTGATACATCTCACTTAAGAATAGATATGGGTTAGGGGACCCAGGGTTAGGTGAGCCACATATTTATGTATATATGACTCTACTTGGGACTTCTTGTCTATCATATAGTCATTCACCCATCAAGATTTATTCTGATTTATTCATATACGAGGAGATGAGATTATATCTAGATAGGTGTCCATAGTATAGTGGATTCTTGTATCTTTTATTATATCCGATTGATATGCAGGTGCCCTATATTTTACAATCAAATAGTCTATTTTACATTGTTTTGATAATAGTATTTTGTTATTTGAGATTGAGAGATATACTTGATGACACCTCATATTTAATTATTTATGAACTTTAATGATGATTTCGGATACAGATAATTCACCCATTGATATTGTTTTTATTAAATAATAGTATATGTGATTTTATATGGGTATAGAGATAGGGGTGTTTACAAAAGTGATTATAAAAAAATGGTGGTCCTTAGTTTATGGATAGTAAATTAACTTTTACTATAAGATGAAAACCTAAATTGAGGCTAGGAAGAGACATGCTTGAGTTATACCCTATCTAGGTTAAAATGCTAAACCTCGACTTAGTATTATAGAATGTAAGGAGCATAAGTAAACTAGCAAGTTTGATTGGTACCCCTCTTACTATGGATGATAACACTAGGAATGTTAAACGACCAAAATACACAAGTGTGTTAATTGATGTGAAGGAAGGAGCTAAATTGAAAAAACAAGTGAGAGCTAAAGATAGTAAAGGAAATTTTTTATTTCCAAGAGGTGGAATATGAATATGTTCCACCTATATGTAACCAGTGTAAGTGCTTTGGTCGTACTAATTCTTAGTGTGCAATAGCGGTTCCTCCTTGTTATGATTATATACATGTTAAAATCTCTTCAAAGTGGTATACATGCACATAAACAAAATCAAAAGTTATTCAAAGTTCACATAATCAAAGGTTATTCATAGTTTTAAAAAATCAAAATAGCATAGATTGGTCGACTGATAGGTTCGATTCAATTGACTGATACTGATATAATTTTGTACACTATTTTCTAAAACAAGTTCAGTTGACGTACCTAGTTTTTCAGTTGACTTAAATGGGTGTTTTTGTACTATTTTCTTACTGATAAAAATTGACAAACACCACTGTAATTTAGTCGACTGGCCCACTTAGTTTAGTCGTCTGAACGTCGTAACAACTATTTTTTATTTAAATTTCTGAAAGGATCTTCTTCTCTTCGAAGAGTTACTTCCCTTTAACAATGGCTGCAACTCTTCAATAAGTCATCCCACTTCGCAAATAGTTGCATCTACTCATTCTCTATATAAAGCAATCATAGTTCTTGAATTCACAACTATTCTATTCTCTCTAATTTCTATATCTTGTCTTGAATACTCTAAGTGTTCAAAAGATTTACATTGCTTTCAATTTGATCACTTTCACGTTCAAGTATACTTCTCTTGCGATCAAATCACTTCTAATTAATGATATACACTTCATACCACTAAGAAGAAGATTATAGAAAGGCTATACTTATCGACTCATTCGTGCTATACTAGAGCACACGAAGTCATAAATTTATCTACTCTTTTGTAGTTGTAGTCCTATTGAGAGCTTCAGGCACGAAGTCCTATTCGGTAGCTCAGGCGGTTATAATACCTATCCATCTAGGTTGAGTGAGGATGTTGATTTTAAATCTAGACTGAGTATGGAACTGGACGTAGAATAAGAAGTTTGAACCAGTATAAAAATATCTGATGCACTTTACTTTTCAATATTTTTATTCCACATAAATTATAACTTAGATAAATATTCATATTACTCGATCCCTAGCTTCTTTCATTTGGTATCAGAGCGAGGTTATCGTTTAGCTGTAACAAAGTTCATTTGGTATTTAAAGTAATATGGACACTACCACTACTTTTGTTGAAGGTCAATCCACCGCACGACCACCACTATTCAGTGGATTAAACTATTCTTACTCGTCAACTAGGATGAAAATTTACATGCAAGCTAATGTTTTGATACTTGGAGTATCACACAACAAGAATACATTGTACCTACCATTGACTATATGTTTAATGATCAAACACTCGAAAAATTAATGCTACTACTAGTGCTAAAGCTATAAACATGTTGTTTTGTTCTCTAGATAAAAATGAGTTTAAAAGAGTTAGTGTGTGCACACCTGCATATGAAATTTGGCACACTCTTAAAATAACTCATGAAGGAACAAACAAGGTCAAACAAAGAAAGATTTCTATGCTTAAAAGTCAATTTCGTAACTTTAGAATTAAGCAAGATGAAACTATAAGTGACCTATACTCTAGATTTCAAGATATCTATCATTCACTTCTAGCACTAGGAGAAAAACACATTGATTTTGACATTGTTTCAAAAATCCTAAACTCTTTGATGGATGATTAGGAAAAGTCCAGCTATCAAAGTAGCAAATGACATTTCAACCATAAAAGTTGAAGAGTTAATAAGAAATCTTATGTCTTATGAAGTAAATTTACAAGCAAAATGAGTAAAAGCTCTGGATAGAAAGACCATTGCATTCTAGACAAAAAAGGAGGAATTTGATGAAGATGACGATGGTATTGCTATTCTAGCTAAGAATTTTAGAAAATTTCTGCAGTTCAAAAAGAATATGAAGTTTGGCAACAACAAAAGTAGCAATAACAATCCATCAACTTCCTCACTTAAATGCTATGAACGTGACAAGTTAGGCCATATAAAGAAGGATTGTCCAGATCTTAAGATGGAGAAAAATAGCTTCAAGAACAAAAACGAGAAATTTCATAAGAAGAAGAAGCAAGCTTTTGCGGTAATATGGGATGATTCAGACTCATCTTCTTCCTTAGATAGTGATAGTGACTCCAAATAGACAAACATGTGCTTTATGGCTACAATCGATGATGTAAGTGAATTTTCTTTCAATGATCTAGTGGAGATAAATTCTGAATTGATAGATAGATTCAAAGAACTAAAAAGAAAATATAAATACACTTTGGGAAAATTAAATAGATACAACCTAGTAGTTTACAAGTTAAAAGACGAAAAGAAAATACTAAAAGAGGAATTAGTGAAATCTCAGGATTCTTATGTTAGTGTAACATTTCAATTCACTATGTTAAGTAGTGAAATAGAAACTCAGAAAAATGAGAATGTTATGTTAACAAAAGAAAATCATGATTTAAATTCTAGTATTAAAACACTAAAAGTTGAAGTAGTAAAAACTGAAACAAAGTTGGAAGCATTACTAAATATGTTTCGAACTTAATAAAGGTAGATAAAATCATTCTAGAATTATAGACAATTCACAATCATCTTTTAGTAAAAGAAGATTAGGCTATAATAAAATCAATAAGGTAGTAAAAACTTGTCCTAAAAAGTATAGCTCGCTACATATGAATTTCAAAAAGAAGGATGATAGTTAAAAGAAACCAATAAATAAATCAAAATCTATCAAGATATGGATTCCAAAGACTAACAAAGAATTGATAAGAAATAAGTATACAGAGACATTTATGTCTAGTGTACACAGGAATTTTAATTTTATTTTCAAAGGGAACTCCAAACCCTCTTATGTATGGCTTCCTAAGACCAAACTCTTAGGACCCTAACATACTAAGCAGGTACCAATACAATTCAATATTTTTTGCAGGTATCAAATAAGAAAATAGGAAAATGGATACTCGATAGTGGTTGCTCCAAGCATATGACTGGTAATAAAGAAATGCTAACGAATATTATCTACTCAAATGGAGGATCCGTTACATTTAAAGATAACTCCAAAGGATGCGTCATTGGAAAAAGGGACGTGAGGATCAACGGTACATCTAATTCACCTCTTATTACTAATGTACTATTAGTTAAAATTTTAAAACATAGTTTATTAAGTGTTAGTCAATTATGCGATAAAGGTTTTAGTATCTCCTTTGAAAAAGATAAATGTAATATCTTTATTAAAATAAAAATCTAATTTTCGAAGGATTAAGAGAAAGAAATGTTTATGTTTTAAATATGAAAATTAATCACAGCATGGACATGTGCTTAATAGCCAAAGATAATTATCCTTGGCCATTCCATAAAAGATTCCGTCACATAAACTTTAAAGCTATTAGCGAATTATCTAAAAATAATTTAGTAATAGCCAAAGATTACTCTAGCAAACTCACCTCAAAAACTAAAAATTCACTAAAAACTTCAATACAAGCGAAAAGACTTAGCTTCATCATTAGCAAGTGAACCTTCCAAAGCCCTACTCCATAGTTGGTTTTACAATGATACGACTATTCAGGGATTCCACAAGATGAAAAATATGAGAGTTTTCGAGGGCTCCTTCATCAAGTTCCAAGATTTTGATGGCTACGCTATTAGACATTTCACGGAGGCAAATGGCATTGACTCCCTCATTAGCTATGATGCAAACAACCTTAAAATATACCCTCATTTGGTAAAGCGTTTTTACACTAATCTTGATCTTGATTTTCTTATACCTTAAAAGCATGAAGATGTTATTTGGAGCATGGTTGGTGGAGTTAAAATTATTTTACCCATCCAAAGAATAGGAACTTACAATGTTCTTCGGATGGCAAAGAATTGGATGACATTGAGGTTAACATACTAGAACATGATGCAATTAGTCATCAATTTCTTACTGATGACCCTATTACCTTAAAAGCCAAGTATTTGCATCCTAAGGCTAGGATAATGCATAGGGTTCTCACACACTTGTTACTACGAAGAACCTGTAGTTATGAAATGATCCATAAGCATAACTATCAATGTCTATATGCTTTATGGGGAGGGAAGATTGTAAATTGGTTAAAGTTAATTATGTATGAAATTGGGTTATTTCATCAATGAAATGCCAAGACAATTCATTATGGTGAGTACATAATGAGGATCTTAATGTCTTTTCAAGGAAAAATTCCCGATATTGAATATATCACCGTCAGTTGCCTCAACTCCAAAATTTAAGTCTCATGTCAATTCCACCAAGAGTTATACACCATAACGTCATCTCATTTGAGCAATGGCAATTAAACAAAGCCACCGAAAATCTTCAACCATCCGAACCAAGAGCCTCTTCTTCTTAAGCACAACATGTTGAAGAAAGTGATGACATTGCCATAGAAGAATTACCAATGGACTTAAATGCATGACAATCTTTTGTCACTTTATCTCGAAACCAAAGCAAGCTAGAACGTAGCTTAAGTCGTGTTGAAAGCGCCGTGGTTTGTATGGATAGCAAGCTTTAAATATAAAAGGTTTCTTGCGAAAAATTAGGAACAAAATGTCATATTGGAAGCTCATACATCTCCTCTTCCTACACAAAGAAATATTCCAACAAATCTGGATGATTTTAGGTGGACAACATCGGAGGAAGAAGAGGAGGAAGGTGCAAATCTAAGCTCCCGGGATGGTAAGTTTACTTAAGTATATTCAATTTAAGTTTTTATTTTCAACTTATGATTGATCAATGTGTGAGGTTTTATGTTCTAATTTCTAAAAACTTATTTGTTGTTTGTAACTTTGGTTGTCTACTGTTCGTGACCTTGGTTGTCATATGTATGTAACCTTGTTTGCATAATATTTGTGGCTTTGTTTGTTTAAGTTTGTGGCAAAGAAAATCTTATCAATTGTGGTGTCAAACAATCTTTTTTGTTCAAATGTGATGTTCAATTTTTTTATTATATGTGATGTTTTGATATTATACCATGTGTTCTATTTATGTGCGTACACATAAGCAAAAGTTTTTATCAAGAGAGTGCTACCCTCATAAATATTCATATTACTCCTATTGATATCTATTTCCTTTTTTATCGATGACAAATAGGGAGAAACCTATAAGGCCATATTGATAGAGGGAGTATGTAACACCCTTAATTTTTTATAACATTATTCAGGAGATTTGATTAGATAAATTAAATAGAATAGTGTAAATGTTAAGTGATAAGGGGATTGAGATATGAAAATAAAAATTTAGGCCATGCTCAGTTAACTACTTAAATGGGCTTAAGAATGGTTTTAGTTAATTAAGTTACACAAGGGCATAATGGGAATTAGCCGTACATAACCCCTTACCCTTATATATTCACGTCCTTTACACCAGTCATGGTTATTTCTCATTTTGCAAAAAATGCAAAATACAAACGTAAATCCAGAGGAGCCGGTCATAGCTAGGAAGAAAAGAGAATTCAAATCAAGCTAAAGAATTAAAGCAAGGGGAATAAATCTCAATCCAATCTCCTTATCTTAATCAAGGTGAATAATAATTATAACATCCCTATTTTGTTTATAATTATATGTATTCGGATTTAAGATTAAATTCATATTTATGATGATTTGGATGATGATATGCTTGAATTATAATTTGTTTAATTAAAACAAGATTGTTTAAATGAGAATTTATGCGGTTTTAGGGAAAAACAGATTGTAAATGATTTTTGAATGCCATGGAAAAAATTTATGTTATGTAAAACATGATTTTGGAGTTGGGTTTTAATTTTGATAATTTTCAAGCTATGGAAAGATTATTATGAATTTTCAAAGGAAAATATGGTTAATTGGGTTTAGAAATTTATTTCAGAAATTATATTGAGAATTTGGGTCTGAAATTTAGGTATGTTAGATAACATGATGAAAGTGAATTTATGTAATTTTTGGAGACTTTTCCTAAGTGATTTGCTATGCAAATTAAATTATTAGAAGAAGGACTTATTTGCAACATTGGTTTTGCTTAATGGAAAGGCTTATTTTCTAACTTAACCTTGGTATAGATCTGAAATTAAGCGACAATTATTTTAGTAAAGAATCTGAAAGTTAAGGAATTAGTATATGGTTTTATAAAGGTTTTAGGATAATAATGAAAGGAAAACCCGCTCCGCTAAGCGGCATGGTCTCACTAGATATCTAAATGTTTTGAGATGTTAGATTATTATTAATACCAGGCTTTATGTTTGACTCGAAGTTTATGTTTTCCCCTTAAACTCTCGGGTACTCAATTGATTTTGAGTAGTTTAAGAGTTGAGATTTTTAGGTACCTCATTAGACGAATAAAGCTTCCGAAGGTGTGCAGGAGGCATGATAGATATCTAGAGTTCTCTTTTATTTTGATTCCTCTGTGTTGTTTGTAATGACAAAGTTGTTAAATTGCCTATATATACTCTGATCGTATAAGAGGGCATCTTCATATATATCTCTTGGCGTATGTTGTAACAAATATATTTTCTCTGAACATGGCTAACGATTGTGGATTATGTAATGAATTGGAATTTTTTTGAAATGGAATGTGTTCTTATTTAATGTTTTAAATTTTTTTCCATATTCATGTGTTTCTATGTATCAATGTATCTAACATCGCCGTATTTGCTCGTCGAGGATTAATAACTATGGATGACTGCAACATCCGTAGCCGTTAGTTTTGGGCCTCGAAGTAGGGGGATGTTACAAGTTGGTATCAGAGCATAGGTATATGAAACTTAAAAGAAATTTAAATCTAAAATATTTTCAAACATAATCCAGTGAATTAGAAATATAATCGGGGTCTGGGATAACGCTATAGTAACGTACTTGTATTTGATATATATATATATATATATATATATATATATAAGTACGTATTCCCCTCTCTCTTATACCATTCTTTTGTATCTTACTAAGGCTCGTATGCATATTTACGAGAAAGAAGATATGGAAGAAGGAAACAGAAGAGGAAATCTCAGTGGAGGAAGCACCACAACCAACGAAAATGTTCAACCTAATACCAGGAGGAACCAAGGTTGACAGGCTAATGCTAAACAAATTGCTTATGCCAATGTGGTTGCTAGAAATCCACTAGTAGATATGGAGGTGATGTATCAGTTCTTCGTTAATGTGACGCAAGCAAGAGTTTCTACTAGAGTTGTTGGAAATGTTGAAGGAGATAATCCTGTGGCTCCAATTGGGAATAATTATGCTAAGCTGAGCGGAGATTATACCAGTCTTGGTGGAAAGCCATTTTTGGGAACGGAGGATGCCATAGAAATAGAGAATTGGTTGTTGCATTGTGAGCGTATCTTTGCTGATTTGGGTTTAGATGATGAGCAGAAGAGAAGGTTGGCCTCTAGACAGTTGCAAGGGTTAGCACTTCACTGGTGGAATAGTGTTACTATCATCATTCCGAAGGAAGAGTTGACATGGGCTGAATTCAGTAGAAGATTTGAATAGAGATTTTTATTTGAAGTTTCTAAGTCAGCGTTGGTGAGAAAGTTTATGGATCTAGTTCAGGGAGAGATGTCGGTTATCGAGTATGCCACTAAGTTGACGAGCTATCTCGATATGGGTATGCTACTATAGACACTGACATCAAGAGAAATGAAATGTTTATTTGGGGATTGAGACCTGAGCTTGCTAGGGCGACCCTGACACATATCCGTGATCCTTGTAATGTGGTTGTGGAGATGGCAATCTGCCATGAGGAGATACTTGTTGTTTGTGCTAGAGAGAAGCCAGTTGAAATCCAGGGTTCTCAGGGAAAGAAGAGGAAGTTCTTTAAGAAGAAGGGAGCCCAGAAGGGAGATGCTGCCAAGAAGGCAAAGGATGATTTAGTTTTCTACAAGTGTAACAAGAAGGGTCATTATGCAAATGAGTGGCGGTCAGGAAAGGGGAAGAAGGCTGTAGATAAGAAGAATGTGAAGTGCTTTAATTGTGATCAAGTTGGGCATTATAAGAACTAGTGTCCAGAGCCAATCAGGGCGGACAAGGGAAAGGTTTTTGCTGTTGGATCATCTGCTAAACCAACTGCAACTGAAAAAGGGAAGACTGTGATGGAAGGTACGTTTTCGATTTAGAGAATACCAGTTAGGATACTATTTGATACTGGTGCATCACATTCATTTATATCCCAGTGTTTGGTTGATAGGTTATGCTTAGAACCCATATATCTTGTTACTTCCTTAAGGGTTGCAAATCCAATAAGAGGGTATGCAACTCTGGGAATGAGATGTGGCAAGTTAGAACTTGATTTTTTAGCTCATAAGTTTGCATGTAGTCTGTATGTTTTCAAATTTGTAGATTTCAGAATCATTTTGGGTATGGATTGGTTGAGGAGGTAGAGGCTAGGATATTTTTCCAAGATGGGGAGATATCACTAAGACACCTTAATTGTCGTAACCGAATTATATTCACAGTGGAGAATTCTGACCGGAGTAGTTGTGCTTTGTTAAGTGCAATGGAAGTGGGAGAAGAGCTAAGTGAGGTTCGAGTGGCAAGAGATTTTGCAGATGTCTTTGAGCCAGTCACAGGACTACCACCGAAACAAGCTATTGAGTTTTGGATAGATCTTGTGCTAGGAGCTGAACCTGTGAGTATACCACCTAGCAGGATGAAACCTACTGAGATGAAGAAATGAAGGTGCAGCTAGTAGATCTAGAAGGAAAGAATTTTATTATACCAAGCAGTTCGCCTTGGGGAGCGACCACGGTAGTCGTAAAGAAACCAAATGGGTCGTTGAGAATGTGTATCGACTATCGTAAGTTGAATGATAGGACGATTAAGAATAAGTATCCTTTGCCAAGAATTGATGATCTATTTGATCAGTTGTGTGGAGCCAGATTATTTTCCCCGTTGGATTTGGCGACAGATTTCCATCAGTTAAGAGTGGCAGAGGACAGTATTCCTTTGACAGCATTTCAGACTAGGTATGGTTCGTACGAGGGGTTAGTAATGCCATTCGGGTTAACGAATGCACCTGCTTTCTTTGTGGATTTGATGAACCGAGTCTTCCGAGAGTATTTGGACAGATTTGTGTTGGTGTTTATAGATGACATTTTGGTATACTCTAAAGATGAAAGAGAGCATGAAGGTCATCTTAGAGTTGTGCTTGAGACACTGAGGCAGCATCTAAAGGCAAATTTTTCCAAGTGTCATTTCTGGAAGAAAGAGGTTAAGTTTCTTGGTTATGTGGTTTTAGAGAAGGGGTTATCGGTCGATCCAGATAAGATCGAAGCTGTTAATAATTGGAAGAGATCAGAGACGGTGACTAAGAGTAGAAGTTTTCTTGGGCTTTCTGGCTATTACTGGAGATTCATTAAAGATTTCTCGCGGATAGCAACTCCTTTGACCAAGCTAACAAGGAAGGAGGTGAAGTTTTTTTGGTCCGACAAATGTGAGGAAGCATTCCTTAAGTTAAAGCATTTGTTGACCAATGCACCAGTGTTAGTAGTTCCAGATGGAAACCAAGGGTTGCTGGTGTATACCGATGCATGTGGAACTGGATTGGGAGCCGTGTTGATGTAGAAGGGTAAAGTGATTGCCTATGCTTCACGGCAGCTTAGACTGCATGAAGTGAAATATCCTACTCATGATTTGAAGTTGGCAGTGGTGATCTTCGCATTGAAGATTTGGAGGCATTATCTCTTAGGAGAGAGATTTGAGCTATACATAGATCATAAGTCTTTAAGATACTTATTCTCTCAGAAGGATTTGAATATGGGGCAACAGAGGCGACTGGAGTTTTTGGCTGCTTATTATTTTGGTGTAGAATATACCCCAGGGAAAGGTAATAAAGTAGTGGATGCTCTTAGCGAAAGACATCAGAATGTGGTGTTAGCTATGTTGGCAGAATGGAAGGATTTTGAAGCTCTGACTACTTGTAGTGTGTAGTTAAGACCGACTGCTAGTTCTGGTCAGAGTACCGCCATATTGTCTTGTTTGGAAGTTCGACCAGTGTTGATCGAGAGAATAACTTCTAAGCAAAAGGAGGATCCAGAATTAGCCGAGAAGATTAGAAGGCTTGAGGTTGGAACTGAGATCGATGATCTGAAGGATTTTTGTCTTGACCAAAGCGGATGGTTGAGAAAGAAGGGACGATTGTACGTTATGAATTTGGAGGACTTGAGGAAAGAAGATCTTGGAGAATGTCATCGGTCCAAGTTTACGATTCATCCTGGAGGGACCAAGATGTATCAGGATATGAAGAGGAGCTTCTATTGGGAAGGTATTAAGAAGGAGGATGGCTTGTGGGTTAGGCAGTGTGCAAACTGTCAATAAGTGAAATGAACATCAGAAGCCGAGTGGGTTGCTTTAACCTTTAGAGATTCTAGTTTGGAAATGGGATTCGATATCCATGGATTTTATAGACAGGTTGCCAAGGTCAAATAGAGGAAATGAAAGTATATGGGTTATAGTGGACAGGTTAGGCAAGAGTGCCCATTTCAATCCAGTTAAGTCAACCAGGCTGACACTTGTTTTAGCTAAGTTGTTCATGAAGAACATAGTTAGACTACATGGGATTCCTAGTAGCATAGTCAATAATAGAGATACTTTGTTCACTAGCGAATTCTCGAAGAGTCTACAAGATGTGTTAGGCACTAAGCTTAAGATGAGTACTGCATATCACCTTCAGACGGATAGGCAGACAGAGAGAGTCAATAAGGTACTCGAGGATTTATTGAGAGCTTGTGTATTGGACTTTGGTGGATCTTGGGAAGATCACCTACATTTAGTTGAGTTTTCCTATAATAATAGTTATCAGACTAGTATAGGAATGGCACCTTTTGAAGCTTTGAATGGAAGGCCATGGAAATCACCAGCATGTTGGTTGTACTGAAGACATATTGGTCTTAGGTCTAGATTTGGTTAGGGAGGCGTCAAAGAAGATTGAGTTGATCCAAGAAAGGATGAAGGAAGCTCGATCTAGACAGAAAAGTTATGCAGATAAGAGGCGTAAAGAACTAGAGTTCTCAGTTGGAGACATGGTTTTCATTAAGGTATCACCGATGAAGGGTGTTGTACGGTTTGAGAAGTCAGGGAAACTGACACTGAGATATGTTGGTACATTCTAGATTATAGAGAAGATTGGAAAGCTCGCATACAGGGTAGAGTTGTCGAGCAGTATGGCACGTGTCCATAATATATTTCATGTTTCTCATCTTCGCAAGTATTTGCATGATCCAGAGGCTACTATTGCTCCGACAGAGTTGGAAGAATTAGTTGTAGAGCCTAATTTGACTTTTGTTAGAGATTGTAACGAGAGATGAGAAAAGATTGAGGAACAAGACAGTCAAGTTGGTGAAAGTTCAGTGGAGCGACAACGAGAAGGACTGTACTTGGGAGACAGAGGACAGGATTCGAGATACTTATCATGATCTGCTTTGAGGGTATGTCTATATTAGATTTATATAGATAATTTCTAGTCAGGTAGACTAGTATGGTAGTTAGGAGTCATTACAGATGATTGATATGTTTAGTATTTAGTCCTTACTGAATTTCGAGGATGAAATTCTTTAAGGAGGGGAGCCTGTAACACCCCTAATTTTTTATAGCATTATTCAGGAGATTTAATTAGAAAAATTAAATAGAATAATGTAAATGTTAAGTGATAAGAGGATTGAGATATAAAAATAAAAATTTAGGTCATGCTCAATTAACTAATTAAATGGGCTTGAGAATGATTTTAGTTAATTAATTTACATAAGGGCATAACGGGAATTAGCCGCACATAGCCCCTTACCCTTATATATTCATGTTCCTTATACCATTCACGGTTATTTCTCATTTCTCAAAAATGCAAAACACAAACGTAAATCAAGAGGAGCCGGCCATAGCAAGGAAGAAAAGAGAAGATAATTCAAATCAATCTAAAGAATTAAAGCAAGGGGAATAAATCTCATCTCAATCCAATCTCCTTATCTTAATCAAGGTGAATAATAATTTATACCATCTTTATTTTGTTTATAATCATATGTTTATGAATTTAAGATTAAATTCGTATTTATGATGATATGCTTGAATTATAATTTGTTTAATTTAAACAAGATTGTTTAAATGAGAATTTATGCGGTTTTAGGGCAAAACCGATTGTAAATGATTTTTGAATGCCATGGAAAAAATTTATGTTATGTAAAACATGATTTTGGAGTTCGGTTTTAATTTTGATAACTTTCCAAGTTATGGAAAGATTATTATGAATTTTCAAAGGAAAATATGGTTAATTGGGTTTATAAATTTATTTCAGAAATTATATTGAGAATTTGAGTCTGAAATTTAGATATGTTAGATAACATGATGAAAGTGAATTTCTGAAATTTTTGGGGACTTTTCCTAAGTGATTTTCTATGCAAGTTAAATTATTTTAGAAGAAGGACTTATTTGCAATATTGATTTTTCTTAATGGAAGGGCTTATTTGCTAACTTAACCTTGGTTTAGATCTGAAATTAAGCAACAGTTATTTTAGTAAAGAATCTGAAAAGTTAAGGAAACCAATCTTATGTTTACACGTGGCAGGTTAGTTAGAAAGTGTTTGTTTTAATTGGTATTAAATTAGGTTTCCCAGAAAAATGGGTTCCGCCTCTATTTAGAAGCACCTTTTGACTCCAATGCTTTTGTTCCATCTCAGTCGAAACTAGCCCAGGCCGAAACCAATACACAAGGTATCACTTAGATGGTACGTAGTGGATTGGAGAAAGGCGGAAGGCATGGTGTCGAAAGCATTGCTTCCGATGGGGTCGATACCTTTGTTTGTTTTAAAAAGTGAAGCGCCTGCCTTTGTTTTATTAAAGCCTTCGAAGGAGTCGAAGCATATGTTTTGGAAAAAGGTTTTCTAAAGGCTTTTGAGAGGGTTTCCATCTTATGTTTTAAAGAATAAGCTTTCGAATGGGTTTCTTTACTGTTAAAAATAATGCTTTTGAAAGTAAGGGTTCCGAACTAGTCGAAACCTACTACCGTTCTTTTGCCTTTCGAGTATATTGAAATCATCAATGCCTTCGAAGGGTGGTTTTATTTTAAAGTTGTTCTAAGCCACTTTCTAAATGCTTTCAAAAGGGTCCAAGGGTTTTGAAGACAATGGCTTTGAAAGGGGGTTTCGACGCTATCCTTCAATGTTTTGTTTAAATGATTTGAAGGTTTCGAAAGAGATGGTGCCGATGCCATCAAGTTTTCCCCAATACTTTTATTTGATAAAGAGTGTTTTCGAAAGAGATACTTTCATTTAGATTCACTTCGACCCAAATGATATTTTTAAATATAAACCCAAAGGTTTTGAAAGGGGGACTTTCAATGATTTTAGAAGGGATACTTCCAAAGGTTTCAAAAGGGGTACTTTCAATGGTTTCGAAGCTATGTTTCTAAGAGTTAATAAGTAATATTTTATTACATTCGAAAGGTTTCGAAAGAGAAGTTTTGAAGGGTTTCGAAAGGCAGGGGCCTATTTTTTGAAAAGAGATTTATATTCTTTCGAAGGTGGTTATCCAGTGAGGTCGAAAGCTAGGTTTTGAAGGTTTCGAAAGCAGTTTTCTAAACAAATAACCCAATCTCATTTTAAAAGAAAACCATGGCATAAATTAATAAAGTGTTTTGAAAAGTAGTTTTTGAAGAATTTTTCTTTGATTTTAAAAGGTTAAAGGGATTAACCAAGTTATTGTGTTTGCTTCTTCATATATGTATATATTCACATTGTAGTGGACCCATAACTGTATTTTGGGAAATGGCAGAATAACCAGCTAGTTGACCCGGTAGTGAAAATAAATTAAGTGAACTCCTGAATGAATAGAATTGCATCCAGGAGGTCGGGATGACCAGAATATAGGATGCTAAAATATTAAAGGAAAAGATATTGGCAGGGGCCAATAGGTTCTCAGTAAGCCCATGAAAACTGTGTATAGGAAAAGATATTGGCAGGGGCCAATAGGTTCATAGTAAGCCCATGAAAACTATGTATAAATGAAGATGTCAGAAAGGTAGGTTCATAATTAGCCCATGAAAACTATGATTTGATATTGGCCGGGGCCAATAGGTTTATAGTGAACCCATGAAAACTATATCCAGATTAAGATATTGACAGATGTCAATAGGTTTCTAGTCAACCCATGACAACTAGGATAAGAAGAAAAGATATTGGAGTTACCAATAGGTTCCTAGTCAACCCATGAAAACTAGGATAAGAGTAAATATGTTGGAGTTACCAATAGGTTCTTAGTGATCCCATGAAAACTATGTAACCGGACAGGGAGTCCATAATCATTTTACCGGTTATTAGTCAGCCCATGAAACCTATTAGGTTAATATTAACCCTAGAAACTATAACTGTGACATATAGTCAAAATTAATGGGGATGGTAATCTAGAATTGATTCACTTGTTTTGCATATCATCATATCATATTGTTTTGAATTGCTTTAACCATTGTGGATGCAAGAGCACATTATATGGTTTTATAAAAGTTTTAAGATACTAGTGAGGGGAAAACCTGTTCGGCTAAGCGGCATGGTCTCTATAGATATCTAAATGTTTTGAGATGGTAGATTATTGTTCATACTAGGCTTTATGTCTGACTCGAAATTTATTTTTTTCCCTTAATCTCTTGGGTACTCAATTGATTTTGAGTAGTTTGAGTGTTGAGCTTTTCAGGTACCTCATTAGATGAATAAAGCATCTGGAGACGTGTAGGAGGCATCATAGATATCTAGAGTTCTCTTTTCTTTTGATTTCGCTATGTTGTTTGTATTGGAAAAGTTGTTGAATTGCCTGTATATACTCTAATCATCCAAGGGGGCATCTTCATATGTCGCTCTTGGCGTATGATTTAATAAATATATTTTCTCTAAACATGGTTAACGATTGTGGGATTATGTAATGAATTGGAAGTGTTTTGAAATGGAATGTGTTCTTGTTTGATGTTTTAAGTTTTTTCCGTATTCATGTGTTTATGTGTATCAGTGTGTCCAACATCGTCGTATTTGGTCGTCGAGGATTAATAACTATGGATGACCGCAACATCTGTAGCCGTTAGTTTTGGACCTCCAAGTAGGGGGATGTTATAGAGTATAAACTTAAAGGGATAATTATTTATTTCTTTATTAATTTTAAATTTTAACTTATATAATTTTAATTATCAAAAAGAGGGGGAATGTTAGAACCTCATAATTTGATAATTTGATAGTGGCAACTACACAAGAATGTATTGCGTATATTATCAACTTTTGCAGGAAATGATGGTAACTATCACAAGAGATCTATATGAGAAAGAGAAGATGACGACGACACAAAATTGTAATATCAGTCTTAGAGTCATTAGTCTAGAGTGTATATATATGTTAAATCTCTTCAAAGTGGTATACATATACATATAATCAAAAGTTATTCAATGTCTCAGAAAATCAAAATAGCACAGATCAGTCGACTGATGGGTTTGATTCAGTCGACTGATACTGATATATTTTTGTACATTATTTTATGAAGCAAGTTCAGGTAACTAACCTAGTTATTCAGTTGACTGAAATGGGCATTTTTTGTACCATTTTCTTGCGGGATAAAAATTGACAAACACCACTGTAATTCAGTCGACTGGTCCACTTAGTTTAGTCAACCAAATGTTATAACAACTATTTTTTTTATTTAAATTTCTATAGGGATATTCTTCTCTACGAAGAGTCGGTTGTTCCCTTCAACAATGGCTGCAACTCTTCAATAAGTCATCTCACTTCACAAATAGTTGCATCTATTCATTCTCTATATAAAGCAATCATAATTCTTGAATTCACAACTATTCTATTCTCTCTAATTTCTATATCTTGTCTTGAATTTTCTAAGCATTCAAATGATTTACATTGCTTTCAATTTGCTCACTTACACATTTAAGAATACTTCTCTTGTGATCAAATCACTTCCAATTCTTCATGAAATACACTTCATACTACGAAGAAGAAGATTATAGGAAGGTTGTATTTATCGACTCATTCGTGCTATACTAGAGCACATGAAGTCATAAACTTATCGACTCTTTATAATTGAAGTCTTGTTGAGATCTTCAGGCAGGAAGTCATGTTCGGTAGCTCAGGCGGCTGTAATACCTATTCTTCTGGACTAAATGAGAGTGTTGTTTTTAAACCCAGAAGGAGTCTGGGACTGGATGTAAAACAGAATGTTCATACCAGTATAAAAATATTTGGTGCACTTTACTATTCGGTATTTTTATTCCCCATAAGTTATTGCTTAGAAAAAATTCATATTACTCGATCCCTAGTTTCTTTCACATGTGTATATGCAAGTAACATAGCATCATATAGAACTAATTTATAGGTCCAAATCAAAGACCTAGCAAGTAACATTGATGGTCCATACAACATGATTATTGTTGTTCTAAAAGCAGAAGATAAAAGGGGGGCTCACATTGAGAGTGTCATAGCTGGCCGAATTTAACAATTGCATAGTTGCAGCAAGGTTGGTTGAGCCTATTAACGTTTGTTTGAAATACACATAGGGGAGTGGAGAATGTAAAAAGATTTCATGCAAACTTGATAGAGTACTTATCAATCTAGATTTTATAATATGTTTTCTGATATCAGAGTCAATATACTACCTAATTCTATGAGTGATCATCGCCCATCACATCTCTTTGATAGAGAAAGACAAAACTAAGAAGGGGAAGCCTTTCAGGTACACAAATGATTGGCATCTTCATGAGGGTTACAATAATGCAGTAAACTTAGACATGTGTGAACAAGTGGAAGGTTTCTAGTTCTATAAGTTAATTCATGTGCTCAAAACAATTAAAAATAGACTAAAGGAGTGGAATAGGAGCAGGCCTAAGGATCATGATAAAATTAAACAACTGCAAAATAAATATGAAGACCTATTAAACAAAATTGGCAATAGCCCATAAAGTGAAGACATTTGAAAAACATACCATCAAGCCTAGAGTAATCTTAAATATGTATCGAAGATTAAGGCTATTGACCTAAAATAGAAAGTAAAAAAGAAGTGAATCATGGAAGGAGATGAATGCTCTAAAAAAAATTATACCAAAATTTCTTGCAGGAAGAATGCTAATAATAATTTTCAATGCTTTGAATAGGAAGGAAATGCTATAACTAACTATGCAAAAATTGAGGAAGAGGAAATCAAATATCATATTGAACTATGTGAGGAATGCGGTATATGGATCTTAAGGCTAGAATGAACACTAGAGGGGGGTGAATAGTGTTTATAAGAAATTACAAAATCTTTTTGAGTTATTGTTGATTTGTACACAAATGTATGTAATATTCAGACACAGATATAATCATAGAATCAAACACAGATGCAGAAATAAAGTAAATGCAGTAAAGGAAAGAACACACCGGATTTTATACTGGTTCGGAGTTACCCTACATCCAGTCCCGCACAACTAAGTACGGATTTCCTTTCAAAAGCAATTCAACAATTACAACCCTCGGTTTCAAGGCTACGAGGTACACCCTCCAGAATCACAATCCTCTGGGTAGAGATACTTGATTTCCGGGGCAACAAGTTCACAAATTGATTTCCAAGGCTACAATCACACCTTTTCTTGCTTTATTGATTTCCAAGGCTACAATCACACCTTTTCTCGCTAGATAGATTACAAAGAAGCCTATAACTCTGAATAGCTCTGGGATCTTGTTGAGATAGTGATAGAGAATCAAACCAGAGATAATCTAGTTAGATTCAATGTTGATTTCGGCAGAGTGATGATAGGATTTTGAATAAGAAAATGTGGAAGAAGAGGAGAAGTGAAAAACCAAAAATTCTGATATAAAATTCATTGAAACTAACCCCTATTTATAGAAGAACAACAGCCATGTCCATTCGTGAAAGGTTATGGCGAATAGACACTTCTTTTGAAATTCAAATTTTTGAATCTAACTGTCACTATGTCGACATGGGGTACTAGGGCATGTCGACATCCCAAAGCATTTTTTGATGATTTGATTTTCTTTGAAAATAACTTTTATCTTATATTGAAAACTATTTAAACTTTATAAATATACTTGACTATAGATAAAATACATAGATAAATATAGAGAAGAATATATATAAAATTCTACTATAATTTTATATTTAAATCTAAGTTTAAATATATTATAATTAAACGATAATTTAAAACAAACGAAGTTTAAAAACAAGAGTTTATTAAAAACAAAAACAAAGAATATTTTAAGGCTAAAACATCTTTTTGAAAATCATTTGAAAAGATAATTTTTGAGGCTAAAACATTTTGAAAAGCAGTTTTGAAAATCATTCTGAAGTAGTTTTGAAAATCATTTTGAAGTAGTTTTGCAAGCTTCTTCCTACAGAATATCTCATCATATCAGGACTCGAGAACTTGTACAAAACCAGGATGTTCGTGGGTTTGTAAGCCACTTTTCGTAGGTTTGTAAGCTACTTGTCGTGGGTTTGTAAGCCACTAAAAAGGTAGAAATGGGTTCCATCCCAAAAGAAAAATGGAGTGAAGATTTCAGTGCTATTATGAAGTTTTAACATAATTCTAGACTCAATACTTATCTTGAAATCTTGAACTCTTGATAATCTTGATATTCTTGATACTCATGAGTCTTCAATCTTGATATCTTGAATCTCTATACTGTACAGTCTTCAATCTTGATACCTGCATGGTTAAATCTTGCATATACATATATATCTAAACTATAATGTTAGTATTTATATTTTATAATCTTATTCTAAGGTTGTTGTCATCAAAACCATCATCTCAAGGACTAACAATCTCCCCCTTTTTGATGATGACAACCTTTGTTTATAAAATATTACTTCTATCCTAATAACTCCCCCTAAATCTGATAACTCCCCCTTAATCTATGCCTAACTACCCTATTTTATATTTCTCCCCCTTTGTCATCAACAAAAACAAACAAACTATAAACTATATAACTCCCCCTCATTCTTGTACTCAAGTACCTGCATTAATAAACTATATAATAGAGTATATTAAGAAATAACTATACTTATAGACATGATATTCAATCAACGATTATAAATATTTCAATGTATATTTATACATTCATCAATCCAAACCAAGTGTCAATCAAATCAATTAAAACAACAATTTCAATCAAAGCAATCAATTCAAACAAAGTAATCAAATTAAATAAAGCAATCAAATTAAACGTTACGAGGAACTTCCACCCATCCTTCTTCTCCGAAAATAGGGTCTGCTTTGATGGCATCCCAATTTTCATTGTCATTTTTGAGAGAGACAGGAGGATGTGCTTCGTTATCATCCTTGTACAGGGAAGAAATCATCCATCGAATTGCCTCGAAATGCCTTTCTTGCTCCTTGATCATCTAAATTTGACTCAATTCTATGTGTCGCTGGTTACGAAGAATGAACAAGAGAATATTCTTGAATGAATTAAGAGTTTCTTCAAGATTCTCGGATAAGTAATGAATTGGATTAGCCATTTTTGAAATTGTGAGAAGAATGAGAGATAGAATTGATAAGAAATAATATTCAGTAATGAATTCTGGAAGAAATGGGTATATATATATGTAGAAATTCGTTTGAAATGAATAGACATATGGCAGTTATTCAAATTTCAAATTCAAAATGAAGTGTCATTTCTGACCAGTACATGTCGACATGGTCGTAGAGGGTATGTCGACATGAGGCAGTGAAATTTGATGGTAATTTTGATTTTGTGAATAATTGTGTATATATATATTTATATAATATACTAACATTTATTCAAGAGATAAGATAAGCTAGATAACAGAAAGGAAATTCAATTTCATTGCATAGAAGAGTGATACAATGATTAATCATAAACAACTACATAAACACTCAAATTAAAACAAACTTAAACTAATTTGACATGATATGAAAATATAGAACTAGTTAGAGGATGATGAAGATGAAGATAATCCAAGTTTCTTGCTGACTTTGGAGAAAAACTTGTTCATCTTAGATGATATTTTGTCCAACTTCTTACTAACGGATCTTTTAAGGACCCGTTGATTCTCAACAATAACCTTTTGGTTTTTAAGAAGGGTTTTGTTGGTAGGATTGGAGGGATATTCAATACATTCTAAGGATGTTTCACCTTCTTCTTCTTCTTCTATTTCCATTTCATCCCTTTCTTATTCTTCTTCCTCTTCCTCCTCTTCCATTTCTTCATGAGCCAAACGCTCTTCCTTTTCGGCAAGAGTCTCATAAGGTTGAAAAACATATGGGATTTTCATAAGAGAAATGTTTGAGATATTAAAAACTTTTCTTGAAATAAATTCTTCTCCTTTGAAATTTACTCCAAAATAGTTGAAAATCCGAGTAAGGTAAATTCCATGATGTAAAGTGTTTTCTCCCATTTCAAAATTTTTAGGACGAAGTTCATCCAAAATAACCTACGCCCAATTGATATCATAATTTCCGAAAAGAGAAAAAAGTGCTTTGCACACTTTTGAAGTAGGATTGTTAAAATTTCCCGATCTTGGGGTCAAAGTATGTTGTAAAAGAAGATTGACCATTCTTGCTTTAGGACGAAAGTTTCGGTTTTTAAATTCAAAGTTTTCATCTCCTTCAAAAATATGATGAAATGTCTCACGATCATGTTCATCGATTTGAAAACTAGAAAGATCCATTCCCGTGCTTTTGCAATTGAGAATGGTACCCAAAAGATCACAATTCAAAACAATTTTAGTGCCTTTGACACTACTCCAAATTTCATTATCATTTCCTTCATAAAATTCTCGATTGAGATTTGCATAGAAAATTTTAACAAGACTTGGGTAACAAACAAAATTATTTTGAGAAGAATCAACAAGACTAAGAATTTGATTGTTTGCAAAAAGAGTATCAATTTCATAAGAAGCAAAATCTTGAAAAATAGCAAACTTTCCGGGATGGACTTTTCCATAATTAGCATAATTGATGTATGCTTTTATGGCCTCCGGATTATTAAGGAGTTGCTCTTTCAAGTTTCTGGAAAGTCTCATGGTGGAGGGGTTGCTTGAAGAAGCCATCAAAGTAGAGAGTAGAGAGCTTGATGTTTTGAAGAGAGAGTTTGAATTTGAGAATGAAAGTGAAAAGTTGTGATAAAAGATAGTGAATAAATAGATTTTTGAAAGACATGTTCTCTGGTCAAAAGATGCCTTTTAAGAGTATTGAATGAAGTGAAAAGGTGGAGGGAAATTCAACCATTTGAATTCAAATTTTGAATTTCAAATTCTGGTACCTATGTCGACATCAGGGTAGGGACCATGTCGACATATGCCTGTGGATTTCTATGATTTATTTTTCCTAAGAATTCTAATATATATACTTATTATTTTAATGTCTATATATATATCTGAAATATTATTAGAATTATAGTATATTCCAGAAAATATTATTATATTATTAAAAAATAATAAAAATAATAAAAAATTTATAATAATAATAAAAAAATAAAAAAATAATTTAAAATTCAATCAACACACCAATTCAAAATCAATCAATCAAGCAATCAATCATCTAATTCTAAGCATGCAATTTCAATCAATTGTATTGTAAATGTGTACCTTTTTCTGAGTCTGTTTTCTTGAATTTGTTGAAGTCGTGAACTGCTGTGAAACACAAATTTGAGTTATCTATCTTCTGATCATCATCGCTTGAGGACGAGTCTGAGTCATCTAGAGTAGCAGTAAATGCACGCTTCCATTTCTTTACTGAATCATTGTTTATAGGAGGATTCTGCCTTTTTGGATACGGACAGTCTCTTTTGATATGGCCTGGTTCATCACAGTTGAAACATTTGACATTGTTTGGCACTGCATTCTGATTTCCAGAATTCTTATAGTTGTTTCTCTTGAGATTATTCATCTTTCTGTATTTCAGGAATTTCCAAAAATTCCTGGTCATAAATGCTATCTCTTCATCATTATCACTGTATGAGTCTGATCCATCGGTTAATGCATTGAATGCCATTGATTTCTTTTCAGATGCTTTGCTTTCTCTTCTCCCGATCATTTGGACTTCAAACGACATTAGATTTCCAATCAATTCTTGTATCTTTAAGGTACTGATGTCATTTGCCTCTTTAATTGCAAGTGTCTTTTGATCCCATTATGGAGTGAGAGAATTTAAAATTTTTCTGACTTGATCTTCTTCCGAAAATTCCTTTCCCAAGGATATTAAAGAGTGCACAATATCTTGAAATCGACTATACATATCTGAAATAGACTCATTAGTATTCATTTTAAATAATCGAAACTGATTTGTGAGCATGAAAATTTTGGCCTGTTTAACTTTGCTTGTTCCTTCGTGAGTCACTTGCAAAGTTTTCCAGATTTCATATGCAGACTTACAAACTGACACTCTATTAAATTCATTCCTATCAAGTGAACAAAACAGAATATTCATTGCTTTAGAATTATTTTGTGCAACAGTCTTTTGCTCAGCGGTCCACTGTGCAAAATTAGTTGTGGGTTCAGAATATTCAGTTTGTGTGATATTCCAAGTATCTAATCCTACAGATTGTAAATATATTTTCATCCTACATGCCCAATATGCATAGTTACTGCCATTAAAAAGCGGTGGTCTGACAGTAGACTGACCTTCTACAAATGAACTAGTGACAGGGATACTAGTGTTAATAACAGTACTAGTGTTGGTAGCTGTGCAGTTAATGCCCCGCTATTACCCAACTATAACCCTACTATATCTCATAGCGGATTTCCACTGCTATGATTTTTCCATATAGCCTCAAATATAGCCTTTCCGCTTTAAGCCCCGCTATTTCCACTGTATCCCGTTATTCCCGCTATATTCGGTTATTTCCGCTATATCTTCTATAAAAGAAATGAATTGAAAAATGACATTTATACATTATAAAAATTATGAAATTAATTTATTTAATTGAAGATTTAATATATTTTCATAAATGAAAATACTCAAATATTATACTAAATTCAATAATGTTATAGAATAGTTTTACGTTTATTTATAGTATATTCGCACATGTTTTTCTTTAAAATTATTTATGTATTAATTATAATTCAATCGAATGTTAGTTTTTCATTTAATTACCATTTATATATTTGTAAAAACATTAAGTACGAGTTTTATATGCTATTTTAGAGTCATCCGCTATATCCTGCTATATCCTCGCTGTATCCCCGCTATGACTTTTTGCACCTCTGCCGCAATGAATCTACCGAGCGCTTTAACTACACAGGTTGGTAGCCATTTTGAAAACTTTTCAAAATTCAGATTATGAAACTTTTGAAAACCTTGCTCTGATGCCAAATGTAAGGAATGCGGAATATGGATCTTAAGGCTAGAATGAACACTAGAGAGGGGGTGAATAGTGTTTATTAGAAATTACTAAATCGGTTTGAGTTATTGTTGATTTGTACACAAATGTATGTAATATTCAGACACAGATATAATCATAGAATCAAACACAGATGCAGAAATAAAGTAAATGCAGTAAAGGAAAGAACACACCGGATTTTATACTGGTTCGGAGTTACCCTACATCCAGTCCCGCACAACTAAGTACGGATTTCCTTTCAAAAGCAATTCAACAATTACAACCCTCGGTTTCAAGGCTACGAGGTACACCCTCCAGAATCACAATCCTCTGGGTAGAGATACTTGATTTCCGGGGAAACAAGTTCACCCAATTGATTTCTAAGGCTACTATCACACCTTTTCTCGCTTGATTGATTTCCAGGGCTACAATCACACCTTTTCTCGCTAGATAGATTACAAAGAAGCCTATAACTCTGAATAACACTGGGATCTTGTTGAGATAGTGATAGAGAAACAAACCGGAGATAATCTAGTTAGATTCAATGTTGATTTCGGCAGAGTGATGATAGGATTTTGAATAAGAAAATATGGAAGAAGAAGAGAAGTGAAAAACCAGAAAATCTGATGTAAAATTCGTTGAAACTAACCCCTATTTATAGAAGAACAACAGCCATGTCCATTCGTGAAAGGTTATGGCGAATAGACACTTCTTTTGAAATTCAATTTTTTGAATCTAACTGTCACTATGTCGACATGGGATACTAGGGCATGTCGACATCCCAAAGCATTTTTTGATGATTTGATTTTCTTTGAAAATAACTTTTATCTTATATTAAAAACTATTTAAACTTTATAAATATACTTGACTATAGATAAAATACATAGATAAATATAGAGAATAATATATATAAAATTCTACTATAATTTTATATTTAAATCTAAGTATAAATATATTATAATTAAACGATAGTTTAAAACAAACGAAGTTTAAAAACAAGAGTTTATTAGAAACAAAAACAAAGAATATTTTAAGGCTAAAACATCTTTTTGAAAATCATTTGAAAAGATAATTTTTAAGGCTAAAACATTTTGAAAAGCAGTTTTGAAAATCATTCTGAAGTAGTTTTGAAAATCATTTTGAAGTAGTTTTGCAAGCTTCTGCCTGCAAAATATCTCATCATATCAGGACTCGAAAACTTGTACAAAACCAGGATGTTCGTGGGTTTGTAAGCCACTTGTCGTAGGTTTGTAAGCTACTTGTCGTGGGTTTGTAAGCCACTAGAAAGGTAGAAATGGGTTCCATCCCAAAAAAAAAATGGAGTGAAGATTTCAGTGCTATTATGAAGTTTTAACATAATTCTAGACTCAATACTTATCTTGAAATCTTGAACTCTTGATAATCTTGATATTCTTGATACTCATGAGTCTTCAATCTTGATATCTTGAATCTCTATACTGTACAGTCTTCAATCTTGATACATGCATGGTTAAATCCTGCATATACATATATATCTAAACTATAATGTTAGTATTTATATTTTATAATCTTATTCTAAGGTTGTTGTCATCAAAACCATCATCTCAAGGACTAACAAACTATACAATGGCTAATGTGATATAGACTTACCCCAGATTCAGTGTAGAAGAATGGTGAACTCCAAGGGGAGAAGGATGTTGAGTGGACAAATGAGGAATGTGAAGTGCTGGAAGCTCTGGAGTCCATTCATATGGATGCTAGTCCTAGGCTAGATGGCTTAGGCTCCAAATTATTCGGAGTTCATTAGGCTGACATGAAAAGTAAGATACTATCAATTATACAAGAACCATTACACATAAGTATAATATAAAAATAAGTCAATCATACTATCATATGTTTGATTCCAAAGAATGACCGGCCAACAAGAATGGAAGATTATAGGCTCATTGCGTATTGTAATATCATATTAAAATCTTGAGTAAAATAATATGTAATAGAATAAAAAAGATCTTACTAGACATTATTGTTAAATGTCAAAATACATTCATTAAAGGAAGAAGCATTTTTGAATATTCACTTACGACACATGACTGATTAGAAACTTTAATTAAAAATAAGGTGCTAACAAGTTATGTCTAAAGATTGACCTCTACAAAGCATATGATAAGATTAATAGACACTTTATCTTACACATGCTTAGATGTATGGGTTTCCCAACTAAGTTTTTTGAGTTGATTAATGATTGTATTACCACTCCTACCTTCTCTGTTTAGGTGAATAGTATCCCTAAAGGATTCACTATTGGCAATAGAGGGATAAGGCAAGGAGATCCACTATCTCCTTACATGTTTGCAGTAGTTATGGAATTTTTCACTCTCCAAATGGATTTTTCTACCCACAACAAGCTATTCTAGACAATTCATAGTTTTCAGCCTAGAGTGAGCTACCTCTTTTATGCTGATGACCGGATAATTTGCATAAAATTAAGTTATGAAGCAGTTATTGCCATCAAATCCATATTTCAAAGATTGGAAGAGAAAGTAGGGCTTAAATTGAATGAGATTTAGACTAAATGTTATTTCAACAAATACTTTAGAAACAAGAGTGGAGCTTTGAATATACTAAATGTTAGAGAGGATGAACTACTACTGAAATATTTGGTGGTTCCACTGTCTTCTACCAAATTAACAGGCATAGAGTATGCTAAATTGATAACAAAGATTAGAGACAAACTCCAAAGCTGGAGCTCAAGACTTTTGTCATTTGCTAGTAGAATCAAACTAATTCACACAGTAATACAAGCAAAAGTCAACTTTTGGCTACAAACTTTTCAACTACTTGATGCTTCTATAAATGAGTCTGAGAGGGTTTGCGCAGATTTTAGTTGAGAAGGCAGATTACACAAGATTAAGTATGAGGACTTATGCAGACCCAAAGAAGAGGGAGGACTAGGGTTCAGGACCCTAAAGGACATGAGAGATGTTTTCACTATAAATCAGGCCTGGAAAATTATTAACTCTAAAGGACATGGGAGATGTTTTCACTATAAATCAGGCCTGGAAAATTATTAACTCTAAAGGACTTTGGGCTAGATGGATGAAACAAAGATATATATAAAGGAGATTTTTTGGCAAAGGGCAGTTGATAACAATGCTTTGGCTACTTGGAAAGCTATCATAAGGATAAGGAGTAAACCGGCTGCATGATGCACTAAAGAAGTTATAAATAGAAAAGAAATAGATTTATGGTACCCTTAGATTAGTGGAGAATCATTGATTGATGGACCGGTTTAGGATTACTTTTTCATACTATGGTTGTCCAAATAAGAAAGTCAAAGTACCGATTCAAGACAACAATTAGAACTATTACTCTATTCCTATCAGTAATAACTAGAAACAACAAAGTGAATACATGCCACTTTTTCTAGGTAGAGAGAATAACATTTAGACCTAGATGCCTACCGAAAAGCATTCCATGAAAAAAATCAGCTTAGGAGACAATAAGAAGGAGAAATGAATGCAAAAGGTGAAAAAATATGGGACTGAGTAAATAACCCAAAAATGGCCTTGACTGCATATTAATCAATTATGGGTAGACTGCCTACGAGAGATAGACTTTCAAGTTGAGGTATTACAAAAGAAAAAATATGTCTTCTATGTGATAAAGACAATGAAAATCATTTGCATCTTTTTTCTCAAATGCGATTCTCTAATAGGTATGGGAAAATTGTAAACAATTAGCAAAAATTACAATTTCATAGTATAGAATTCAACAAGTAGCTGATAACCTGGCTGAGAGCAGAAAAGGCGAAGACTTGAAAACCAAAATGAGGAAAATTGCCTTGATAGTGGCTGTTTAGAGCATATGGAAGGAGAGGAACCGGAGGGTTTTCCAAGAAGTGAAGAAAAACATAAACGAAGTTAGTAAACCAGCTAAAATCAATGTGCAGTTGGTCTCGAAGAGAATTAGTGGGAAAATTCTTACCACTTACTTAGAATGAGAAGGAGTTTGGTCTAAAGCGGTGGATCTGTAGCCGAGAGTGGAAGAAAATCCAAATACATTGTTTTGGCAGCATGACAGAGAGAAGGAAGAAGGAAGAGTAAGCGTTTGGAATGAAGAGATGGATCAAGAAAAATGAGTTCAAGAATAATTGTAATTTATTATAAAGTATCATTTTGTACTGCTGTAGATATTGTATGCAACTATTATGGGCCGAGCAAGCCCTAATAAAGAATTTACCAACTTTAAAAAAAATCGACCTAAATATGTTTGAAAAAATCTAATTTTTTATTAAGTCATTATGGTTTTAAAAATATTGTTAATGAATAAATTCGTCAACACCCAAAAACATGTAAAAGATGGGTTAATCAAAGGTTAGCCTCATTGAAGCTAGCTAAGGTTGTTTTCTTCGAGGCTAATCGAAGTCATGGGTTGATGCATGCATTTTTCCAAGTAAGTAATCATTCTTTGTGTTGAAGACTTTGTTACTTCGAAGGTAATGAATAGTATGAATTAATATGCTATAGACAAGGTATCACCCAAGTCAATATGCTTGAAGTGACTTAGGTCAAAATGTTCGAATACGTCCAAGTCTTAGTTCAAGCTCAATTAAGTATGCAAATTTTGAGTTTGAATATGTCAATAGGCTATGTAATTGTTTGATTTCCAATTCCTTATGTGTACAAGGTTCAAGTATTACAATTGACTAAATCCCCAATTCATTTTAGGATTTACAAAGCTTAAGAAGGAAAGAAATGAGGAGAGAAAATTCGGTCCCCCAAAACAGCACCCCTAGGGTCGTATTTATAGAGGTGGAGTGGCAGGATCTTTGATGCGGATGGAGCCTCCACGATGGAGTCGATAAGGTCTTTGTCAACTTTAATGTTGCTAAGTGTTAGATCTTCGCCTAGATTCTTTTGGAGATATGCAGCAATAATTTCGGCGGCAACATTCATGGCAGCAATAGTGGCTTTACCAAGCATAGTGTCGGCATCCTTCAAGTGATATGAATATCAAAGTGCTATGTTGAACAACAGCGAAGAGTGGTGCTTCTTCGCATCCTTTTGGTGTTATCATAGTGCAGTGTTAAGGTCTTCATGGATATTGATAGTGTCCAACATCAATATCGCTTCGTGATATCCTTAAAATGCTGATTACACATGCTGACGAAGTCTCATGTCGGACATTGCTGAAGCGCAATGCAACATTTTCGAAGAGCTGTGAAGTGCAGTACTTTGCGATGACTGACAATAAGCTTGTGATTGGTGAGTAGCAGTGCTTAGTATTAATGAGATGTGCTAAGCCCACTTCGAAAGTCATTTTTGACCTTTGGAGTTGCTTATTCTTGTCCTCTTTGCGCCACTAATCATGAAAGGCAATGTCCTCCCTATGTCTCTTTTTGTATATCTTCGAATCAGTTTGAGGCTGTATCGGTGTATTACTGCTCTCATGTCTTTTACAATAATGATGATGTGCAAGGGGATCGAAGAGCAACTTTTGGTATTGGCTCTATTACTTTAGCATGGTTGTAGGTCTCTTCAGTTACATTTGACACCATCTTTTTTCTTATTGAAGTGACGCGAAATTGATGACTTGCGGAATGACGACAAGTGGTGTGAATGAGGAATGACTTTAAGGAGATGCATGATTGATGAGCATCAAAGTGATGAGATATGGTTTGATGCGAAGTGGTGCCATAATCCTATCGAATTAGCCTAACTTCATGTCTTCGACATTGTTGGTCTTTGTTGAAGAGCCTCTTCTTACAATGAGGTTCAATCTCATCTCTTTAGAGCCTTGAATCCAACACTATATCTTTCTGTGAAATTATATGGATAACAAATATGTTTTCTATTTAAATTATTTCCATATATCTTATATTTTAAAATAAATAATATTTATATATTTATTTATGGTTTTTAAATTATATATATATATATTTAGGAAATGATTACATCTATATGATTTAACAAAATTTTATATATAGTATATATATACATTTATGCATTAAAATAAAATTTTATTTTAAAATCCTTTTTAAAATTATTTTTTAATTCAAAAAAATTTCCTTTGCTCGCCAAGAGCTATATATGCAAATATATATATATATATATATATAATCATAATACAGATATATATAAATATAAGTGTATATATATACATATTAATATCTAATGTCAATAGCACACATATATAGGGATTCGTGACATCTGATGTCCTATTTTATTCGAATATGATTTCACACCCTTCTAGGGAGAACTGCCAAACTGAAGGCACCACATACCAATGTCTTATTTTTTTGAATTTGTGTTGTTTAATGATTAAATTCGTAGAGGAAGCGAATGGTTTTCTTGGTCGTAGATGGTATAAGAAGCGCAAGAAAAAGAGTAATGCAAATAAGGGGTGAAAAGAGCTTAAATAGAAGAGAAAAGGAGCAAAAAGTGGATTTAGATCCACAAATCTCTCTACCATTTCAAACTCCATTTGCATCAAATTTAATCCCATTTTTCCACCATATATGGTTGGTCACACCTATCTCGTATATGTGCCTCCATCTTATTTCAAGAACGATTAAATAAAATACATTTAAATCTAATTTACACGTACATTGATATCATATATCGATACGTGTGTATACAACTTTTAGATACATACTATTTTCAGCGCAAATTAAATAAAAATTTATAATTAATATTTCATAAATATTAATCAGTTTAATTAATTTGTAACAATTATAATTAATTAAATCAAGTGGTAGTATTAGTATTCAAATTTTCGATTGTATAACTCTTAGGTGTAAATTCGGTTAGTGATTAATGTCGAACAATTAAAATATTAATGTTTACACATCGCCTTAGCTAGTGGTGTTTACATTATAGCCAAAATTATTGCTTATATAGTTTTGGTAAATTTCAATTTTCCTTATTTTAAGCGGTACCTAGTAGTGATAATTATTTACTTAAATCTCTTCATCAAAACTATATCACATTAGGACTTATGGAATTTGGTAATGGTCAACGTTCCAATATCATCTATATTCAACTTATTAGTCCAAACACAAAGTCGTTCAGTCAATAATAATAATTATTATTAACTGAACTGCTCTGGCTATAGACTTTGAGTTGACTTTAGTTGACTATGATTCTAACCCTATATAACCGAGGAGACGAATTCTCTAATGAGTAGTATTTTACTTCCAATGCATACACTTGGCATGATTGTAGTCATTCAATGGACACCGTGCCATGATTTAACAGTAATCAAAGCGGAGTTCCTACATTGAAGCTCGACGGTATTCTCAAGTCGAAAGAATTGTGTAATATCATCACATTGATGTTTTATGATTGACCTCGGTTATATTAACCAATAGAAAACTATCAAATGAGTCATTCTACAGTTATCCAATAATTATCAGTATGTAACCATCTGGTGCCTCCTACAACCACGAGTAATACACTGCCTAACATTTGAGAGCCTTACCTACTTTAATCCCAATGGACGTATCAATATCCAATCTCGATATATCTTGATTAGGAATATTCAAAACAATATGTTTATTTTCATTGTGATAAATTCCTCATGATACAACATATTATAATTGCTATCACAAAACATATCATTTCTGGATTTTCTATTAAATATACTTAAATTAATTATATAGTTAATATAACACATTATATCAATTATATAATAGAAAGAAAAGCACCTTTTATTTTATTTATTATAGAATTAATAATTTACAGTAAATTACATAATTACCCCTAAAGCATACCCCCTAACTCTACCAATCTCCCACTTGCACTTGTAATTATGGAATCTCTATCCCATTCCTTCGATCGGTTTTCTGATGAAAATTCCTTTGTTAGTTTGATATAACTGATCAAGCCAATCCCTTCGTGAATGGATCTGCTATGTTATTTTAATAATCCACAACGTCAACTAACCCTCTTCGATGCTAGTAAAGTATTTTATCATGTGGAACTTTTCAGAGTATGTTTCTCGATTTCTACTAAGCTTTTATCATTACATTGTTATCATATAACAAGGATGCGGTATTCTCAAAACTTGATATCACCTTTAGTTCAGTTATAAATTTATGCATTTATATTTACACATTGCTTTTTTTTGTGGTGCTGTTCATGATGACTTACTTAGGCTATTCATTGAATCAGCCACAACCATTTATTGGGGACATTTCCAACTTAAATATCCTAAATTAAGGTTTAAGCATGAACCTAATATTGATCCTTTGTAAGAAGTTCGTTATTTCTATAAGTTGTTCTCTAGTATTTCATAAATATTCGAGAACACTCTAAACTACCATTTAGTGATCTTAATCTAGATTTGATATTTGCTTAATGTATCAAATTCATTAGCTAAATATGATATTGTAACAATACATCATACATGATAACTCCTATTGCCAATGCATAAGGAATTCATCTTACATGATCCATGTTAAACATTTCAATATGGTGTTAGTGTGTATCATTTGAAACATTTCCAACATCCTTTATATTTATTATAAAAGATATAATTTACAAATCCAATATAGAGTATTAAACATCTAAACTAGTATTGAGTTTAACATAAGTACATCGTTAATAATCAGCAGTTTGTTATTTACTTATAGTTTAGAAATACCTATGTACATTTTAATGTTCTTTCTTGTAAACACACGCTTCCTCTGCATTTCGACCGAAAATCAAACTATTTGTTATTTCTATCAAAACACTTATTAAACTTTGATGCTTGTAGAATGATACTTTCATATTTGTTTTTGGATTATATCCAAAAAATCACAAAATCAATATCGTTCCCACTAAATTTGAGATACTTTGGTAGTCATGTGCAGACAGTCTATTCAAATTCATTATTTAGAATTTTCTGTTGTAATGCAAAGTCATACCGGGTGATAATTTTGTGAATAAAATTTGAATTAACCTAAGCATGCTGAATGATGAATTTGTTATGCTAATTTCAACAGTTGAAATTTACGATGTTATTCTTATCAAATTTGCTCACTATTTTCCAGCTGCATTAATGTTTTTGTTGAAGATACATTTACGGTCGACGGATCATATCCTTTATAACTATCAAGGTAACATTTGCCCCCCAAAGTGCATCTTGTGAATCAACATGACTCGCTTTAAATCAGCAAGTAATTCCTGCCTTCAGAAGCTAGCTTGTTCAAAATGATAATTGACTATCGCTTTTTCATTGGCCTTCGACGAAGCTTCGTGTCGTATGAATGTATTAGTTCAGTCTCAAAGAGATTCTTGAAATCCTGTTTTAACTTTTCGAAAGCTGAATGTATACAACCTTTTGAAGGCTGAATCACACCGGGTTTCCCAAACCAATGCTTCTCCACCTATCGGGTGAAATCCAACTTTCCATTGCACTATCATCCTTGATTATCATTACATGCATATATATATATATATACATATTTTATTTTAGAATCATTTTCATTTATTTATTATTTTATATAGTTTATTTTATTTATTTATTATTATTTTAATAACAAGGGAGGGATCGGCATACGAAGGCCGATCCACTCGATCGGTTTACCTGGGCTGGGTCGGCATGGCGACTTGCCGACCCCATGAAACATGGTGACCAGGACATTAGGATAGCACCGGTTCACCTCCCCATTCTCCATATAAAATCTAATGCCTCCATCTTCTTCTTCCCACTCTCACTTTATAACTTATCTCCTCCAGCTCTGCTCAAAACCAAAAAATCCTCTCTCCACCGAACTGCAATCACCCTCCTTTCAACTATCTTCCCAAACATTTTCCCCCATCACTCTTGACTTTGAGCCTTGGAAATCATGCGCCCCAACTCCAAACTATTTCATAGGTAAGGATATATATTTTTCTTTGAACTCTTAGGCAATGCCTCCCCGAACTCGTCCTGGATCCGAGCCATACACGTATTTGACCCTTCTTGGTGAGAATGAGAGGAGAGAGATAGTGGGAGTGAGAGTATGGGTTAGGATAGCGGAGTGTCTGGCATGGGTTGGCACCGATTCGAGAGGAGCTGCCATAGGTGGTTTTAGGAAGGGAGGTCGGTGATGTATAGAAGAAGAGAGTTTATTGTTTTGTGAGAGAGAGGAGGCCGGTGCTTGAGGAGTAAAGAACTCGGTCGGTAGCCTTTGTAGGCTGACCCCTTAAGGGAGAGTCGGGTTGGCATATTCCAATAGTATCCGATCGGTAGAGGAGGTTATAAGGTTGGGTCGGTACTTTGAGTGGAAGTTGGTCGATCGGTTGTCTAGGGAGATATGGGTCGGTAGGATCCTAGCAGTAGAGTGGGTCGGTACTCTAAGAGGGAGTGGCTCGGTATAGGCTGTGGTGAGGCCGTTTGGTGACTTGAGAGTGAGTGGGTTGGTCGTCCTAGAGTATAGGAACGATCGGCATAGACAGTTAAGGGTGCGGTCGGTGTTATGAAGGAAAGTGGATCGGTCATTCCAGCTTAGAAGGACGATCGGGTCGGTTTTAGAAGTTAGGCATAGGGTCGGTACTAAGTGTTGGGGTCGGCATTGGCAATCAGGACCATCTCAATTTGATCAACGCATACATCATGACTATACACCTCCATGCCTGAGCGTAAAATAATGAACAATGATAAGGACCAAAGCATGCAAGCTTATGGACTTAATTCGGACTAGCAACTCCATATCTTAAGTAATTCTAAATGTGAATCTAGCCCAACTAATGCAAGTAACAGCCTTCATAATCTATGATACCAATGCTTGATTCCAAGACTTCCGCCACCGACCATATGACAAATTGCTGGAGACGGTCAGCGATGACGGTCTCCAGGGCGATAACTCAAAACCTCATTATGTCACATTTGTTTTTAAAATCATAAGTTCTCTGCACTCATGTTTGAATCGTCGCGCTAGTTCACACACAACACGGGGGGATATATTATTGTTATGCCTAATATTGATTATCTTTTGAGTATAGATTAAACAGGTATTTAATCGCTCCAAGCATCTTCCCGAAATGTCTAAGAAATCAAGCTCCGCTACTATATCTGACAAGCCTGGACCAAGTTCATGGCAAGAGGTAGTAGAGACGTCGAGCCCGCCGTTTGCTCCTATTCCAGACATTCCGGTCCTTCCCGCTGAGGTCATAGATCCGGCTCCCGATGCCGCGGACGAGGCTGTTGTTCTGGATAACTCCATCAATTCACAAGCCTTAAAAATCGGTGAAGCCGCTCTTTGTAAACTGTGCTCCATTCACGGAATCCCTTTCGAAGATGTTTTAGTTCCGTCAGGGCAAGATCGACCCCATCTGCCCCCAGTTGGATACATCGCATGCAACAAATTCATGTGTTAGGCCAGATGCATGCCACCCTTCAATCCATTTATCCATGTGGTGTTAAAGTATATAGGGATCACTCCTATACAACTGCATCCCAATAGCCACGCATTCATACACGGTACCTACCTACTCTTTATGAGCATTCTATTCAGACCTCCAACCCCTGAGGATATCCACTACATTTACCGCTTCAAGAGACGTGCTGATAGCCCATCTTATATATTCCTTAAACCGTACCCTAAATGCCAAGTTCTAATAAGTGCATGGAACAAGCACTCTCAATTCAAGCAGGAGTGGTTCTACGTACGCTGTCCTCTTGGCTTTGCGAGAAGATGGCTAAAAGGACGTAATTCTCATCCTTATCTCACCCTTCATTCTAGGACTTAAGTCACATCTTTCCTGAAGTTTGAACGTTTTTGATCCTTCCAGGTATTCGCCCACGGCCCGAAGGCAATAGATACTCCGAAGCAGTCACGGCCATTCGAGCCACCCTAGTAGAAGAGCAGGACATCAAATTGATTATTATCGATGAGTTGCTCTCACTATTCGAATTATTAGAAGAGGGTCACAGGATTGGCCTTCCGAGTAACACTACGACCGTAAGAACAACTGTTGAAGTGAGTAGAGAACAAGCCGATCCTTCAGTGCCCCCTATCAAAGGGGCTTATGATACCACCAAGGAGGGTGAGATTAAAGAAAAAGAAGCTCCAGCGCCATTAAATGAGAACACAAGTTCCGGACAGGCGCCAGCAGCCAATGTTCCCTGCACTAACCAACCACAGCCGCCAAGGAAGAAAAAGAGTTTAGTGTACAAACTTAAAAAGAGTAAAGTTGGGGGGACCCCAAAAATCATGATAACTCCTATCGAGAAAGGATCGTCTCCCCAGAAAATGGAAAGTTCGTTGAAGGGACTCTCCGACCTATCCATTCCTGATGATTTATTGAATTATGACTTCGCTAATCTTGGTGCCATGGGGCTCAGCTCGCCTGCAAGAAGCGGTGAAGGCGTACAACTTCATACTTAGGGAGAAAAAACTCCAATTAGTAAAGCAAAAATTACCGGTCCATTGGGGGGATGCACTAGGACACACACGAACACTTACACTTCACCTCCAACTTGTATTCAATTTTTCATGTGATTTCCACTAATTCGTTCTCATTTAACCTTATGTACAGGAGAGATGACTCGCTCGCATGGCTTCGATCGTCTTCGCGGATCCTCCATCTTTCACCGTTCAGGTCGAGATTCAGATTCTGGTAAATGGAAAGATAGAGATGAAGGCGAAGATAGAGATTATCATTCCAAAGAATCGTCCTCATCTTCCAGAAGGAGAACCCGTGGACACTCTTCGTATCCAAATGAACCTACAAATCCCCTGGTGCATAGTGGAGACAAGTCTGCCCAGCGAGGCTTCCAGTCCGATGTCCTTCGCGACCAACACTCTGATTCCTTGAGCACCAAGCAATCTCGCGAGCCTCACAGGAAATCAGTGACTCTATTAAGGCAGACTTCTCCAGTTCCTGCTTAGGATCCGACCACGGTGGATAAATTAGCTGAGCTTATGGCTACGTTTCCAAAGATCTGTTTCGATGGGCTGAAATTCCTTTCCGCAATACATCCTACTCCAGGGAACTTCAAACGAGATGCTCTCGCCTGCACCAACGACGTGTATGTTTAGCACGATGCATTCGTACACTTAGTGGAGAAATTTTCGGAGGTCTCCATCGAGCGCCAGCATGAGATTGATCGCATCAAGCTTGAAGCTATTCATGACAAAGACATTATAAAGAGCCAGGATGAAGAACTGCTTTCGTACAAAGCCCAACTCGAGCTTGCAAAGAAAAATGCCAAGGAAACAGCCGAGGCGGTCGACCACTTAGAGGCAACCCACAAAAAGGAATTAGACGAAGCAGTTCAACACAGCGGTGCTCTAGCTCTGGAAAAAGATTCTCTCCAAAAAGAGAAGGACAATCTAGCTTGCCAAGTCAAGGATTTGGAGTAGTTGTTTTCTAAAGGGAAAGAGGATAAAGTTGCAGCGCAGGAAGAATCACAAAAATATTGTGATGAAATCGTCGAGACAAGGAATTTGAAGGCAAAACTCGACGAGGAACTATCCAAAATTGAAGCGCTAAAAGATACAGCTCGCGAAGAAGGCAAAAAGGCAGCACTCACTGAGGCCGACTCCTGAATTGAGGCAGCGACCGAGGCCGACAGGGAAGAGATTAAATGCTTATTTGACCCGCTTATAGCCAAGTACAATGCAAGGGTCCTAATGCACAGTGACTTATCTTTCTTGGGCGATGGTTATCTCGAATCGCTAGCTAAAGAATGGGATACTCTGGTAAAAATTAATAAAGTGGAGTTGGGTGTCAAAGAGATTGATGAAGAGACTCTCATGAGGGAAGTGCCATGAGGAAATGAGCCTTCGGACTTATCTGCGGCGAAAGCCCTCTTTGGAAGAGATTCTCCGACATCGAAGGAGAAAGAAGATATGCTGGCCCATCCAGCACTGAGCCCCAAGTTCCTCCTCCCATTCAATCGACTAAGACTCCATCTCTTGAACCTCCCGGGCAGCATGCTGGTTATGACCCGGAGAAACCCGGACTTGGCATTCACATCTTATCCCCAATCCTTGAGGGTGATACTCTAAGGACCACCGAAATTCAATTGGAAGCTTGTATGCAACTTCACCTTCTAAAGTTCAGGAAGTCACCGCTTTTGATGGATAAAGGATGCATCCTAACATCTACTTTTCATGAATTCATACAGGTCACTCTGGTCCCGAATCGACTCCAAGGAGCGATGTCGTCACGGAGCGGGAAGAAAAAGAAGCCGAGGCACCTCATACTGGAGATACCCCTGGTCCTAATGCTCAAGTAATCGGGGCGCTAGATGGGGATAAACCCGAAGACCCTTCATCTGTCGAAGAACAAACGATGTAGAAATCACGGGCGCTTCCGAGCACACTTCCAAGTTTAGCATGAAGGAGCAACTTGAGGAGGAGGAGAAAGAGAGAATCAAGGTAAAGAAAGAACCCAAGGTGGTGGAGCTAGACGATCCCCTAAACAGGCCAATAAAAGTCCTTCTCCCTGGTGGGACCACACCCTTGGAAGTTCCTCCTCCTCCTTCGGATACCACGTCGCTAGGAAGCAAATGGTCCAGGAAAAGACGCTTAGCTGAGGAGACCTCAGAGAAGCCGAAAAAGGAAAGTAGCCATCGTCTTGCCATATCTTGTTTAGGTTAAATAAGTTAAAATCCCGTAGTTGTTTTCCTTTTCTTTTCTCTTTCTTTTGTTAGTAGTCGTTGTAGATAGACTTGGCCTTCGAACATTCAGAGAAGCTATAAGGAATTTTTTTGAGAAATAAAATTTTGTTCCTTTGCATTTACAGATTTTCATCACATCACTTATAATTTAATCTGCAACTGAAATTCAAAGATTCGTGAGTCATTTAAACTCTAGTTTCTATCCACATTCTGGGACTTAAGAATTTTTTGAAATCGCTAACATTCTAGTCCCCGCTCCGGGGGCTTAAAGCACTTTAATCCGCACTCCGGGGACTTAAAGATTTTTTTCATCCTTTATACTCTAGTCCGCGCTCTGGGGACTCAGAGTACTCTAATCCACTTCATGGATTTAGAGATTTTGAAATTCGTTTTTACTCTAGTCCGCACTCTAGGGACTTAGAGTACTCTAATCCACTTAAGGGATTTAGAGATTTTTGAAATCATTTATACTCTAGCCCGTGCTCTGGGGACTCAGAGTACTCTAATCCACTTCAGGGATTTAGATATTTTGAAATTCGTTTGTACTATAGTCCACGCTCTGGGGACTCGGAGTACTTTAATATGCACTTTGGGGACTTAGAGATTTTTGAAATCGTTCATACTCTAGTCCACGCTCTGGGGACTCAGAGTACTCTAATCCACTTCAAGGATTTAGAGATTTTGAAATTCGTTCATACTCTAGTCTGCGCTTTGGGGGCTTAGAGTACTCTAATCCGCTTCAGGGATTTAGAGATTTTTGAAATCATTTATACTCTAGTCCGCTCTGGAGACTCAAAGTACTCTAATCCACTTCAGGGATTTAGAGATTTTGAAATTCGTTTATACTCTAGTCCGCGCTCTGGGGACTTAGAGTGCTCCAGTCCGCTTCAGGGACTTAGAGATTTTATGTATATAGCTGGTCAGCTTTTAGTTTCGTGTGTGCGTTCATACGCCACATGGATTAATGCAAATTAATTTTGTAATGAAATTATAAAACAGGAACACCAACAGTTCATAGAAAAATAGCTTCAAACTTTCATTGATTGTAGAAAACAGGGACAAACTAAATTGTCTTATTACATGTCGGAAACAGAGAACAACAAAAGAAACATATATTGTAACAATTGCTACTGAAATGCAAAAGAAATAAACTAAGTCTAATAATGGCGCAAATGCTCCCTATTCCATGCTCTGGGGAGTGTCATGCCATTAACAGCCGCTAGCTTGATGGTTCCTTCTCCAAGCCTCCGTTCGATGATGTAGGGACCTTCCCATGTGGGATTCATATGTGACGGCACCGGAAAAACTCGCTTCAAAACAAGGTCATCTACATCGAAAGCTCTTGGTCGAACTTTTTCATTATAATATCGGGCGACTCGGTGCCGATATGCGGTCGCCCTTAAATCAGCTTCTTCATGATTCTCGTCGAAAAAGTCCAACAACTCCAGTAAAAGATCTTGGTTTGTTCTAGGATCATAATAAGTCATCCGGTGGGAAGGAACTTTAAGTTCCACAGGTATAACTCTTCAGTCTCGTATGCCAAGGCGAAAGGGGTATGGCCAATCGCGGACTTGTGGGTGATTCTGTATGCCCAAAGTGACTTTGGAAGCTCATCCACCCACTTGCCTCTAGCCTTCTCCAAACATTTTTTCAAGATGGACTTGATTATCTTATTTACGGCTTCAACTTGCTTATTCATTTTAGGGTGAGCGACTGCTGCAAACCTTTTCTCAATTTAATACTTCCGACAAAACTCTTCCAATTCTCTACTCTCAAATTAAGTTCCATTGTCAGTAATGATAGTCTGCGGGAGACTGAAGCAACATATAATGTTCCGCATAAAAAAATTAATGACCTTTTTGGTGGTGATCGTAGCTAGTGGCTTCGCTTCTGCCTATTTGGTGAAGTAATCGACCGCGATAATTGCGTATTTTGCACCACCTTTGCAGATTGGCAAGGAGCCGATAATATTGATCCCCCATACTGCAAATGGCCATGGACTAACCATTCGCGTGAGTTCTGTTGGCAGTGCTCTCGGGATCTTCACCTACTTCTGACATTTGTCGCATCTCCTTACATAGTCTGCGGCGTCCCGATTCACGGTTGGTCAATAGTATCCATAGCAGAGTATCTTTTTGGCTAGTGTCTGCCCTACAGTATGGTCGCTACATTCTCCTTCATGGACTTCTCTCAAAACCCGTTTTATCTCGTCGTAGGCAATGCACCTAAGCAAGGGAACGGAGAATCCCTTCCGATACATCATTCCATCCTGCATAATATACCGCGAGGCCTTGCGAACGACTTGTCGTCTCCCGTTCCTTCTCTCGGGCAAGGTCCCGTGTAATAAGTATTCTCTGAACGGGGTCATCCAAGACTCCCTTTCAGTTTCTTCTCCGCCACTGGATCAATCTCTATCTCATTTATGCTCGGGGCATATAGAATTTCAACGGGAACCAAACCCATCTGCCGTGCATTGCCAGTGCTCGCAAATTTTGCCAAGGAATCACACTAGATAGCGACATCACATCTTTTGGGTGAATAGCATGGATCCTGAACTGCTCCATGAACTTCGTTGCTAGCTCGTCAAATTTAGAGATCAAACGTGGGGGAAGTCTCGTGAACCACATGGTAGCGATCTCGGACAGAGTTATTGGGAAGCACCTACACTTAGTCGCATCGTTTGCCCTAGCTAAGTCCATCATCCACTCATATCTCATTATGTGTCGTCGAGGGTCAGTCTTTCCTTCGTAAGCGGGTATGGTAGGCATGCTAAACTTTCTGGGGTACTCGGCTTGTAGAATGTTATCTGTAAACGGAGTATGACTCCTCGATATGCCCCAATCGTCATTAGTCAAGCCCTGATTCTCCCTCATCAGTTGCCTGACCATAGCTGATAAATTCGGACTTTGAACGGTATGTGCCAAGTCAGTATCTGTCCTACGCGACTGCTTCGGCTGGCGCCTCCTCGATCGGCGATCATCTAAGTGTGCATCCTGAGGACCCGCTTCGTTACCATCCTGATGAAGTAGTTGACCAACTCCCATGCGCGCTTCAGATCATAAGTTTCTCACTCCAGGTTGAGTGTGACTCCCTAGGTGTAGTTGAGGAGCCATGGTTCCAATCAAGGAGTCTGGATCATTCCTGTTGGTTTGTCCTTGGTGACTCGTCACCAATTGCTCCGTTGCTCCAGTTTGTTTCGTTTCAACCCTACGGCGTCGATGCCTAGGGTGTTCATCTGACGAAATGGAGCTATCGAATGACGAGTAGGGAGCAAGGCTTCCTCCGGCATTCTGACGTTGGTGCTAAGCAATCTGGGTCATCAGGTTGGCATTTGCTTGAATCTGTTCGTTAAGCTGTCTCCTGCTTTCCATGAGCTCCCTCATCAGTTCATTGAACTCTGCCCTAGTGACAACTTCTGCTTGATTTTAGTTGGCAGCTGTTCTGCACCTGCATTAGCAGGTTGATTGCTTGGTCCTACTTGCTGGACACTATCGGTCTCATTAGCATCGGCGTTGTGGGAGGCCGATCTGGTGTGTGGCCTCGTCATCTTAGAGTTATCTATAGGAACTCTGAATAGAATCGGTAAACTCCTGAGAATAAACTTGGATCTCCTTCGGGGGATTTCCTTAATCCAGTAGCAACAAAGTAGATCCTAACAGCCTGAGAATGAATCCCTTCTCAGTGAAAGCACCAAAATGTTAGCACTAGAATTGGTCACTAACACCCTTGAATAGATTTGTGTAGAGAGATTAATGAAGGCAGTAAATTAAAACAAAAGAATAACACAGTAGAATGCAAATACAACATCAAAAAACAAGAACACCGAAGTTATAGTGGTTCAGCGTAACTGCATACGTCCACTTTGAATATTACCTTTATTGTTATTTTAATCACTTTTTTACAGATACAAGCCGCAAAGAATAACTGGAATTCAGTTTAGAATAGAAACGAAATGAGTGCAAGAAATGGCAGAGTCTCTCCTTAGTTGCTCCAAAAAGATCCCTTAAACTCGACCCCTACCCCTCTATTTACAGATGAAGTTAGCCTGGCTTCCCTTTCCAGGCCCATGACCAAGAGAGCTCGGCCCATAGTTGACAAGCCAAGTAGACTGAACTAGGTAGGCCGACCCATTAGCACTGATTCACTCATGCCGATCCGGGAATCTCCGGATGCTGACTCGAAGTAGTTCCTACTCATGCTCGAAGTAACCCAGTCCTTGCCCTGGAGTGACTCATACTTATGCTTGTGTCAGTCCACTCTTCCATTCTTAACTTCAAGTCAAGTTAACCGACCCCATATGGCCGAACCACCATAGGCCGACCCACATGAATTGATCCCTCCGTGGCCGACCCCATCCAAACCGAACCACCATAGCCTCCCACTTTTACCGACCCACTTATTGCTGATCCACTTACTGTCGATCCCTTTATGCTAATCCATTCATGCCGGCCCACTCATGCCGATGCACCTTGCCGACCTAAAGTTGTCGACCCATCATTCTCATGAATGATTATAAACATCGATCGTATAGAACCGAACGATAACATTCGACCCACATTCCAAGTGTCGAACCTACAGTTTTTTGGTGACTGCATCGCCCAATTCCGACCCATCATCCATCACACATCAACCCCTATTCATCGAGGCTGACTCGGAATAATCGCCATTATGATTTGAAGTGGACCAACCCTTGATGTTACGCCCACTTACGTTTAATTATAACTTCTGCACTCACCGTTTTGTAGCCGGGCCAAGGTGCGGGGTAACATGAAACTTTCGAGAAGGTGGATTTGATTCGCAAGAGGTTAAAGACTGCACAAGATAGACAAAAGTTATATGCCGACAAAAGACGTTCAGATTTGGAGTTTAAGGTTGGAGATATGGTTTTTGTCAAGGTTTCTCCTTTGAGAAAAGTTATGAGATTTGGCTCAGTGGGTAAGTTGGCACCGAGATTTGTAGGACCCTTCCCTATTACCTCATGGATTAGAAAAGTGGCATACATAGTTGATCTTCCAAATAAGTTGGCAGGTTCACGATGTTTTTCATGTTTTGCATTTGAGGAAGTGTCTACATGATTCCGCAGTAGTAGTAGAACTCGATCAGCTAAGGGAAGTGGAGGTAGAGCGCAAATCACTTGTGCATCGTACACCCACCCGTATATTGGAACACCGCGTCAAGAGATTACGCAACAAAGAAGTTCATCTAGTGAAGGTTTAGTGAGGAGATGACCCCAAGGAGTGCACATGGGAATCTGAGGAGAGAATTCAAACTTCTTATCCTTTTCTATTTGAAGGTACACTTCAAATATCCTATCTTTGAACTTTGATCTTTCCTTAGTTAGGGTCTTTTCAATAATCTTTAGGTGAAACCTATGGATGGTAGCTTGGTTGTAAACATGTCGTTAGGGCATGTTATGTTTGATGGATGAAAATGATTGCAAGTGGATGCCAATGTTTGCAAATGGATGCATTGCATGTACTAGATAGATATTTATTAGGATAATCGGCCAACTAGGTACACACACCTGCATATGCGTGCCTGTTATCTATTGCATTTGCACATGGTTGTGTGTGTGTGTGTGTATTTGTGTGTATATATAAATGGATGTTGCATATGGATGGTGCATTTGGGTGAATGATTGAAACATACATATAGAATTATCAATTATACTAGGGTAATTGCATGCATTTGGTTGCATGGCATAAGCATGCTTGCATTACAGGAGGTCAACTGAATCAGTAGACCGACTACCTTTTCGCATTAGGTAAGTTCATATGCATTTCACTTTGCATAAATAATAAATTGCATTAGTTAAAAATAAGGACAATGGTAGAAATGGATGATGGTTGAGTAGATGGATGTAGTTCATAGATGTTGGTTGTTAATTACGTTCTTCCATCTTTGGAGATTACGGGGATGAAATCCTTTAAGGGGGGGAAATGTAACACCCCGATATTTTATGGGAATATAATTAAAAATAAATTAAAAGCGCATTTGGTACAGTGGTAAAGGCGCATGTTGACTGCCTTAGTCTCTGTGCTATGTTATGGATTTTTATTTTACCCGACCACCCGTGCTTCTAGTCTTGTCCTATTTTCGGGGTGCCTAGAGGTGTGGGGTGTCACAATTCTCCCTATACTTCTTCCTATGAACATTTCTCAAAGATAAACAAGGTCTAGTACTGTAACGCAAAAATTGGCATGGTCTAATTGCGATGCCCAGAGATAGGCATCTTACTCATCAAGTCCCAAACATAGGCCCCATCAGGAGATTGAATCTCCTTTTCCAAATATGATTGGTGCCAAGAGATAGGAGAGATCGAATACAGACGTCCAAAAATAAATATCTGGAATGCCACTCTTGAAGAATACTTAAATCAATACTCAAAGATAGGCAAGGTCAAGCATGGATATCTAGAGATAAATGTCCATCACTTCCCAGGAGACAGAAAGTGGTATGGAAATCCAACCATATCCTTGGACAAATAGAACTTTACTAAATATAAGGCAAGTAGGTAATAAAGTTAGCCAAACGATTATGATTCTGCTAGCCAATGAAGAAGTGTTTGGTAGCGATTAACAAAATAAAATTAAACTAAGTGTATAGATGAAAACAAGATAGAAATCTAAAAGAAAAGCTATTTTATTAGCAACTAACATACTTTAGAAACAAAAATGGGGGTCATGCCCACACAATGACGGCCTATGAACACAAACAAAAACTAAAGCCAACAAATGATAACATAAAAGAGGACACCTAAGTGTTCCTCCTCCTCTTCTTCTTTCATATCCTTTTTCTCCTCGGAAGAAATTATAATGTGTCTTTTACCAGACTTTCCACCTTTTCCTCCACTGGATAAATAGCCCTTAGGGTCAGTGGTCCAGTCATAATCACTTCTCGAAGACTTGGAGACATCGGCTTGAACGCTTCCAACAGCGTGAGTGGAAGTGGGAATAAGAACCAATGGTATAGGCAATGAAATTGAAAGAGAAGGAACATCGTTGATCTTTTTTTCTTAATCTCTTCAACCTTCTTAACTTGCAAACTTTTCACCTCCTACATTGAGGGCCCAGACGCATGCTCAGTAACCACTGCAATGATTATATATTCATCCCCTTACATCATGTTGGAATCACCGTAGCCTCTTCATTCAAAGCATGTATCATCTCAACAACAGGACCAGGAGTGGAACTAGCTGAAGGGGTTGGAGGTTGAGTGAGGGAAAACATGATGAATGATTCAGCCACTATAGCTTGGATGCCCAAAGATAAGTTCCCTTCAGGCAAAGTGGCAAGAGCAGGTGGAGCTAAAACTTGAAAAATTGAAAAATTGAGACTAGAGACATCAATTGATGTCATGTGAGCCTTCTTGAATATAGGGGAAGTTAATTATATACCTCTAGGAGAGGCGGAGATCGTGTGTGAAGGAGTCGTCATAGAATTTCTCTCCATGATAGGGACAAGATGGGTAGATTTGGAAAAGATTCTCCTATGACCAAGCTCCACAGGATTGTAGCATACGCCAACTAAAGAGGTCCAAGAGTTGAAATACCTGAAGTTGCCGCAATAGTGTAAGTCATAGTAGCACTATAAGGAATAATAGGTTTAGTAGAGAGAGGGCCTGATGTGGAAGAGGTGATGGCACTAAAAGTAGCTGCCATTAACATCAAAGTCTCTACTGAGGGTCCCTTAGAAACGAAAGTGGAACTCTCACCCAAACCTTTAGAGCTAGTTTCGGGAGGACCATAGTAGGCACAACAACTTATGCAACAATCTCAGGCTCTAAAAAACCTTACCAATCTCAAGAGCTTCCAAATCTTCTTCTTCTAGGAAATTTCACTTTAACGCTCCTCATCAATCTCAGCATCATTAGAGTGCTCCCATTCCTACTTAATTATCTTCCCTCATGCCATCGCTAAGTCCCAAGGATACCCCTTATTGAGCCACCTCAAGTTCCCAAATTTAATGATGTTCGCATAGAAGCGAACCAAGTGCGCTCAATCTAGAACTTGACTCGATCCTCAGTAGTCTTCACTTGGAGGTCGGTTTTCTTTTGCGCTTGTCGGGTATCCAATAGTTGATTGCAATACACTTGGGTCAAGATGAGAGCATTTTTTTCCTTATTTATAGCTGCTAACGTAGCCTTTAAGTATTGGATTTCTAAAGCTTGCTCATCAACGGTCTATTGAAGTTTTTTATTTTTCCAATGTAAGAGTACGGCTCTTATGATATGTAGCTTCCACTTTATTCTACCGCATTTTAGATTTTTCTTTGAAAGACCTTGACGTTTCTTCCAATTTCTTTTCCATAGCCACCAAAGATGTTTTAAGCTTCTCAATTTCTCTATCCAAAGTGTTAATAATGTGCTTGTCATCCTTTTCTATTAGCTCCTACCCTTAGGGGGCCATTATTTTTTCCATATTAACCTCATAAAGAGCCTCTGCTATCCTTCTCCCTATATAATATTATTGATCATAAATGTCACCCACATAAGCCATGACTTTTGGCCCTATGTGGCAAAGAATGCCTTTTAAGTCATAAGCAACTGTGACTCTATTAAAAAATCTCTAGAAAGGATTTCTACATTGTAGCAAGATGTGGATTTGAAACAGGTTCAGTTACTATTGTAGAAATAGGGATTTGGTCTTTTCCTTGTCAAGAAGGATCAGAAGATGCAGAACCATATAGTTGAATAGGTTGCTTGGACTTATGGGTGAATATCATCGACTTTTAAACTTAAAATTTAATTTTAAAACAATTTTAAAAATTAGTCCAAGTTCCAAAATCAATTTCGGCCTTTAAATTAGGGATAGCCTTTGGGTTACCTCTTCCTTTCGGACTAGTCCAATAGCTAGGTAATGCAGAGTACTTGACTAACCAAATCCAATCTTAGACACTACTTTTCTAAACACCCTACTATATGGGCAGCCTTTAATAAGTTACCTCTAATACTACTAGTTTAGATTGCATAGGCTATTGGGCTTTAATACCATTGTTGGATCTAGCCTAGCACGTAGCAAGCTAAATGAGTAAATTTCAAAATAAAAATACCATTTTGAATCTTATTATGTCTATAAAGTCTAAATTTATTTTAGATCTCATCTAAATTAATTTTAAATAAAATCATAATTTTATTTGTCAATAAAATTTTAATTTGACAGTATATATTACATAATATGAACATGCATATCATATGCACATGTGTGTGTATGTGCAGGTGCATCATATACAATGTACAAGGTTTAGCATGCCCTTATATAAATGTTGGGATTTACACCGCAACAGACATGTTAGCCCATCCGTATACATATGTGTTGTCTAATATACACACACATACATACATACATATATATATATATATAATTTAATGTGATATAAAAGATATTTACACACACACATATATATAATTTCGAATATAAAATAACATTATATATTTAATATATAAATGAATAAATATATATATTTTTTCAACCTAAATATGTTTGACAAAATCTAATTTTTTTAAAAACCCTTACGGTTTAAAAAATATGTTTTTTATTTCAATCATTTATGTATGGAAATGTTTGAAAAACATTTTAAAAAATTCATTAGTATAGTTAGTTTATATTAAAATATATACACATACATATTTTATAATATATATATATATATATTAAAGTAACATCTTATATTTTAAAATAAATTATACGTATATTTTTTTACGGTTTTAAATTTTATATATATATATATGTGTGTATATGTATATGTATATATGTATGTATTTGTATTTGTATTTGTATATTTAATTTGAAAACGGTTACATGTATATGATTTAACAAAATTTTATATGTAACACATACATATGTATACACACACACATTTATGCATTAAAAATCAAATTTTATTTTAAAATTATTATTTAGTTCAACTTTTTTTCCATTAATGGCCAAGAGCTACATATGCATATATATATATATAATTTTTATTCATAATTCATATATACATATATATCCAATGTTGATAACACACATATATAAGGGTTCGTGGCATCATGATCTAATCTAAGCACATATGATTCAAGATAATTATCTAATATGTTTGTGTGTGTAAATAGATAAGTTACCATTGGTTATAGCCTAATTAGTACGTGTTGAATGCTGATTCGATCGTCCCACTTGAATCTGAATTCAAATCCTTCCAAAGAGAGCTATCAGATCGAAGGCACTACAAACTAATGTCCTGTTTTATTTGCATTTATGTCATTTAATGCTTGAATAGATGGAGGATGGGGGAAGGTGTTTTCGGCCATATATGGTATCGAGGAGAGCAAAAAAAGAGTAATGCAAATAAGGGAGTCTAAATATAAGAGAAAAGAATAAGCAAAAAGTGGATCTAGAGCTACAAATCACGCTACAATTTCAAACTCCAACTGAATCAAATTCAATCCCTTTTTTCGACCATGTATGGCCGATTACACCTGCCCCATATATGGGCCTCCATCTTATTTCAAGCCCGATTAAATAAAATACATTTAAATCCAGTTTATACGTACTTCGATATTGTATATTGATATGCGTGTATATAAATTTTATATACGCACTATTTTCAATACAAATAAAATAAAATTTTATAATTAATATTTCATAATATTAATTAATTTTGATTATTTTATAACAATTATAATTAATAAAATCGGGCGGTAGTCGGAGTATTCAACATTTCACGTGTATGACTCTTACGTGTAAATTCGGTTAGTGGTTAATATCGAACAATTCAAATATTAACAATCACACATCACCTTAGCTAGTAGTGTGACATTATGGCCAAAATTATCGTTAACATGGCTTCGGCAAAATCAATTTTAATTATTTCAAGTGGTACCTAGTAGTGACAATTATTTACGCTAATTCACTTCCTTAGAACTATATCACATCGGGACTTATGGAATTTGGTAATAGTCAAAATTCCAATATCATCCATATTCAACTTAGTAGTCCAAACACAAAGTCCTTGGTTCAATAATAACAATTATTACTAACCGAACTAATCTGGCTAGAGACTTTGATATTGAGTTGACTTTAGTTGACTATGATACTAATCTCATATAATTGAGGAGACAAATTCTCTATTGAATGATGTTTAACTTCCAATGCTTCAAGTCGGACCAACTATAGTCGTTCTATGGATGCCATGCCATGATTTAACTATAATCAAAGTGGAGTTTCCACATTGAAGCTTGACGATATTCTCAAATCAAGAGAATTATGTAATATTGTCACATGATTTAACTATAATAAAAGTGACACTTACATAACATCGCTTTTAATTGATGCTTCCTCAACACCTCGAGCACAATCCTCAAGTGATCCTTGTGTTCTTCCTCATCAAATTCACAAGAATATCATCCACGAATATAAGCACAAACTTATTTAGTTAATCCCTGAAGACATGGTTCATAAGATCGGCAAAGTATGTCAATGCATTGGTTAGCTCGAACAGCATAACCAACCACTCATAGAATCCATATAGCGTACAAAACGCTATAATCGGCACACTTTGATTTGCCACTATCAGTAGTTGAAACTCCGTTGCGAGGCAGAGAACACCTTCGCACCATGGAGCTGATCGAAAGTCGTCAATAGGTGGGAGTGGATACTTGTTCTTCATTGTCACTTTGTTCAGCTCATAGTAATCAACACATAATCTGAAAGAGTTGTTTACATTAGTGGTGAATACTACAAGTGCTCCCCCCATTCAGGTATGCTCCATCGAATGAACCCTTATCATAATAGGTCATTTGCTTACACCTCTAGTTCCCTCTGCTCTTTGGGTGCCATCTATCTCAATGGCATAACTACTGGCCTAACTTCCTTCAACAAATCTATACGGAACTCTATCTCCCTATGTTGCGGTAATTCAGTCAGCTTTCGAATATGTTTGGATACTCCCTAACTATAGGCAAAGATGATAATTCATCATGTGGGATATTAAGCGAATATAAAAAGCTAACTATCACCTCATTGTCAGGTAGGAAGCCTAATTCCAATCTTCGCTTATAATCCGTCCCTATCGTCATCAACGCCCTCTCGCAATCCACCACTATTCCATACTCTTGTAGATAGTCTATCCTAAAATAATACCGAACCCCAAAAAACTTAATACAAAGCAATCATAAATAAACAACCATCCATGACTCAATAAGGCTAAGTCCTGGCAAACCATGCAATGGTTAGTCAATCCTCTGACATGCTTTTGCAACAGTAAAACATCGATTAATTATCTCGGGTTTCAATCCCAATCTATTTACCAGATCACTAGATATGAAAGAATGTGAAGCCTCAGCATCAAATAAAAGACATATAAGTATATCAGAATGAGAAAGCATACCTTGTATAACGACTGTCTTCCCTTTCTTCTTTACTGATGGAGCACTGAACGAAGCTGGAACATCATTCAAAGCATAATCAGACACAACTTGCTTGTTCCTTGGTGGTTCTGGACAATCCTTCTTAATGTGCCTAAGCTTATTGCAATTATAACATCCTTTCTTATTATTCTTATAGCCTTTACTAAGATGGTCCTTCTCTCTACAGTTATAGCAAGTGGCTCTGACTTGCCCTTATTATGACGACCCTTCTAAAACTGTTTGTTCTTGTTATTGTCCCACTTCCTCCTACCTCCCTCGCCAGTTTGCGACTTTAGCTTATCCTTGGGGCTAACAACTGGCTCAGACTTGGGGTACAGACTCTCATGTTGAAGAGTCTTCTTAACAAGCTTATCAAAGGACTCATAAATATGTCCCACCAACTTCTCTTCTAAATGGTCGTCTGTACCCATAATAAACTTTACATTCTTCTCGAGCGGAGTATTGATAAAAGATAGACTATACTTCGACAACATATCGAACTTAACCACATATTCAGACATAGATATATCTCCCTGTCTTAAATTTACAAACTTTTGGAAAAGCACCGAGTTATGGGCTATATACTTCTTCTCGAACCTCATCTTAAATTGCTCGTAAGTAATCCGGTCCTCAGGAGTAGTAATCTTTATGGCATTCAACCACCCCGCAGGTCGCCTTTGAAGCTGTCTTAAGGACAGTTCCTCTTTATAGCATCATCTATTTCCATATTCTCAAAGATGCATTCGTAGTATCCAACCAATCCTGCATCTCAATGGTTGATTCCATTCCAAAAAAATGGTTTTCCATCCAGGGTAGAAAAATCCTTGTTCAATTTGGCAAAGTCAGCCCCTCAGCGCTTGCACCAGAGCACCAACACTAATAACGACATCAGAAGCAACTCCTTGGGCATTCTACAGCATGTTCCTCATCATTTTATTAAACACGGCATACATATCGGGGTCCACGGTTGCACCGTTGCCCACTCCTTACTCTATGCCTGAAATCGAAGTCCAAACATCATTTATCATTTGTCGGCTAATTCTTATAAGCTATAATAGGAATGATTACTTTCTAAAAAAGGAATAAGTGGTGTCTGTGAATGCAATGTGACTTACTGTAGATACTGGTATATAGTTTTGAAAACCAAAATATAATAAGAATGCTCTCTCATGTATAGCTTGGTCCATTATACGGTAAGAGCTCCTACCTTATCTATAATGGATCTAAGTATCAACCTAGGTCAACTATTCAACCTACGCTTTAATACCAAATGTAACAACCGCCCTATACCTCCAATACCCAATATGGCTAAATATCGTGTTGTGATGGTGCTAGGCTGATTTAGGACGATGGTCAAGGGGTAAAGTAAATAAAACAATCATAGAACCTATCGTATATCCCATGGCAAAAGTATAAAAATAGTGACCAATCATAATATAAAACAAGCGAGACAACAATATAATCAAATGAACCATAAATAAAAAAATCCGAGTGCAATGGTTCACAAGATTAACAAAATTGAAATAATAGAGTTTATGCATCCCAAATCTCCAAAATAAACTCCAATAACTGCCTCTAAAGTAATACAAGTGCTAACATAGCTCTATTGTACTGCACATAGGAATATAAGTAATAGAAAGCTCCAAAATATAAATAAATGAAAGCGCAGCCTCCTTCTCGTACTTCGTACAGCTCCATATATTATCTAGACCTGTTTTCCCTAATTTACTCCTTTAAGAGTACTCGAGGTAATAAGAAGAAAAGCATAAAATCTCGAGCCAGACAAAAGTCTGGTGTGGGCGATACATCATCTCAAAATACTATAAAAACCATATATAGTAATAAGGACTTAGAGTATGTAGAACCATGCCTAACATGTCCTTGCATCTAAAGAGTTAGCATATATGCGCAGTATATGCTAAACTACAATCACATATGGGGGTATAACGCCAAGTACAATATGGGGTATAAAGGTAAAACATAGCAATATGACATCCATATCAAGCACATAACAAATATAGCAAACATCACACAACCTTACATCTCTCACTCAAGCGCAGTGGATATATGATAATTCTTATAGATGCTCAGCTCATTGCTCATGTGGATAAATAAGGACTGGACACAAGTAGATGTCCAAAAATATGAGTATAAGTAGACTACACTATCCCACCAATAAGCATCACAACCTTAGAGTTATCCATCGATCCCTTAGTACACGTGTCAACAATAGAATTGCCTTGCATATGGCCAGCGATTACACGACGTTGCAAATGCTCAACTCATGCCCATGTGGATGGTTAGGGACTAAATACATGTAGACGTCCAAAAAATATGGATACATATATGCTACCTTGGGAACATGTAGACTACCTTAGCTTACTAATGAGTATCACAACCTCATGTTCTACTCCAAGAGTTATGCAGAACTTGTCCTCTCTGTCCACCACCTGAAGCTATAGTTACTCACCACATTGAGTTGCCAAAATTGCTATAGTTGTTTCCGACGAATACATTAAAGCTGTTCTAGGTCATTTTGGGGTCGTCCACTTCAACCCCAAGCAAACTCAAGAAAAAACTGAAATCCCCTAGGTTTGACCCGGAACAGACCGATACAAAACCCAAAGGGTTCCCGAAGTCCCCAAAATTCTAAGTCCTATCTGGTTTCTCCAAGCCTGGACTAAAACAATGCCACTAAAAATCCAATACAAGCCTCCAAGCGACCACTGGATCCAATTTAATGTTAGGCACCTGCACGAATTTTCTTGTTTGGGACCCGGATAGAAGCAACTCCTATTTTTCCCTAGGCTCGACCCAAAGCGAACTATCGGACTAACTTTGTCTAGTTATTTTTCCATCGGACTAATGCGACCTTAAGCAAACCCCCTTGTGACCTAAAGCCAACCTTTCCACGATACCAAGTCGACCCCAAGTCATTGCTCGGACCATATTATCGAACATAAATCCTATAGCACCACAGATACTTCGATTTCTTGTCGATTCCACCACTACACTCAACACTTCAACCCGCATGCGGCGCTTATGCAACGATATGACCTCAAACACTCTAGAGCCAATCCATCAAAGTATGATCTACGTTAACAGATCTACCATCCTCCGTGTATCTAATTAGAGAGCATGTCACCCCTCCTTCTACAGGAAGACCCTCAATCATAAAAACGTCCACCACCTCTATTTCACTCTGATGTGTGTTTGCAACCATTCAAGCATACAAAAAACATCCAAACAAGCATCAATAACATCCAAATATCATCCAACCATACAAACATATATCAAATCATGGAAAATCGCCTTACAATGAATCAATAACGTAGCCTAAGACTCATAGAGGCAATCATACATCAAAAAATAACATAATTAAAACACTTTAAACTATTTAACATTTTTACTTCCGGTTGGGTTTTAAAACATCATAAAAATGTAATTTTGGTTTAGAAATGAGTTCAAAACATGTCAAAACCAATAAATACACATATAAAATGATATGAGATGACAAATTACTCATCCTAAAAATGAAAGATTTGCATGCAAAATGAAGCAAATCTGAGAGTATACAGCAAATCCCCAAATTTTCCTCTTCAAAAATATAGAATTAAAAGTCTCTTACTAACCTCTTTGCTAATATACCTTAATCTAAAGATTTGGCCTGATTTGGAAAGGACTTAAGAAGGTTTTGGCAAAGAAGACAGTTAATAATGGAGGTTTATATCTATTTTGGGATGAAGGAGAATGATTTGGAGATAACTATTTTACCCATAATTACCCCCAAAATCTTAAATATAATATTGGGAGTATCTCAAATCTCACAAATTACCCATTAAGCTACATAAAAAGTTGCCTAATTTCAAATAGTCATATCACCTAAAAGGTAAGTCCAAATCGCTATTATGATCATTCTACGGAAAGAGAAACTATCGTATCTTCCCAATGGAAGCGGTCTTAGACTCTAATTCGGCTCCTATTAAAATTTATAGCCATTACAAGTTTTAATAGCTATAATTATCTAATAAAATTTATTAGATCAAAAATTTCACTACTCAACATAACCCAAAGTTATAGCGTTATAGGATCCAATATAAGTTTCAAAATAATATTTTATGATCCTTCGATACGTAAAATACAAGTCCTTAAATAAAAAAAGGGTTATGTTAGATTGACCTTCGATTTAGACTTCGGGTTCAGGCCTTTGGAAAGTAAATCAAGTCTTAACACATTAATCCCTTAAGTTTATAACCCTTCAGGTTATATACGTTTGATTCTATGCTTTATAACTTTATTACAATCATCTTAGGATTTAGGGCTAGCAAGTAGATCATTCCTGTCGATTGTGTATCTATTACTTCCGGTAATGAGCTACCTATGGACCCTTCGGCCTTATGTATTTATATTTAAAATCACTCGGGTAAAATATTACATGCCCCCATAAATTCACTTCGGATGAAGACCGAGTGGATTTGAAAGTTTTAGGTTTTGATTCTTTCTTCAAAGGTTTTTCTTACGAAGGAATACACCTGTCTGATGAGCATTTAATGCTACTGACATGCGGCTTTCTTTGATTGGCTCCATGAAAAGGCGTCTTCTCTTTTCTTGTGTAAAACCGTACACTTTCTACCGCTCGCAACCTTTGAAAAAGTAATAATATTTAATTATAACATCTACTGGAAACGTGCGACTGATATTTTCTTAACCATCATTTTATTACTTCTACAGTCATATAAAAGGTTAGCTATTCATCTTCTTTATTTCGCCGTACTCTATTACAAGAATCCACCATTACAATCTTTTCTAAATATTTCCTAGCTTTTGCAATCTAGCGTGGATCATCAAATCAGTAAGCTTTTAACCTTTAATGCTATTCTTGTTTATTTATGCTTTTATTATGATTCAACTTCATATAAACACTAAATCGAATTAAATTATATTTCTTGCTTTATTTGAATCATCCACGCTGTTTTTAAATCGATTTTTTAGTTTACATGAATTAGTTGCCATTATTTTAATTTGTGTTGATTTTAGTTTTAATATTTATGCACGCGGTTTTGGGAATATCTGACTTGGATAGTTTTGGATAATTATCTTACTTTGAAGGATTATTATTCAAATAATTGGTAAGAATAAATTGTTTAATCTTAATCGGTTATGGTCGATTTGTCAATTTTGATGGACAATTCTGCAGATTATTGCGTATGTATTTATTGTAAAAAGTTACAACTATATTTGCCTAATTCTGTCATGATTACTTGTTTTTGCAAAATTTCATTGTTTACTTTAGCCTAAACATTTATACTTTCGGGTCTCCATAGTCTATTGGAGAGCATTTGAAACACCCCACCTCTACACCCATACAATCTACGAGTATTAATAGGTAATACTATCAGATAATACATAAAATGAGGCTATATGGAGTTCATACGTGAATATTCCCTTAAGCTAACTTTGATACATATTTCAAAATCATACAACTCACATATACATACATAGTATTAGCACAAAGCAATAAGCACGTGCATCTTTAGGATAGAACAATACATAACATATAAGAAATGATAGAGAACATGGAGTTATTAAATGCAGCGAAAAAGTATATAACATGAAATATATAAAAAACAGTGTGAATACAAAACATCTCAAATGTCCATTATCTAAAATAACATATAATGTGTCTACAATCTATATATTACAATGTGATGTATACAGTGAATCCATATCACTCAAATAATATATATCAAATCTTAAATATCAAGTATCCACTAAGCCCACAAAACACAAGCTAGTCTCTTCGTCCCTGAACCTAAAATGCCTCAGACAGACCCAATTAAATAACACGCATCTCAGACTATGTCTAAATGTAAATGTCAATGTATATATAGTAATGTATGCATGGTATATAATTATATTATCATATACCATCCCCAAAGTAACACAAAACGTCGAGTATCACAATATCTTGCATAAAATGTCATCACTCGTATAAAATCACATCAAATATGGAATCATAGAATCAATATCACTTGGGTGAATCATCCTTATCAAAATCATCATCAAAGTCAGAAATCGTCAATTCCTAGGTTATCATCAAATATAGTCAAGCTAGAACATAGCAATGCCCAAGTATATCCCTACATCTCAAATAATAAAATACCATCAACAATCAATATAAAATAAACTACCTATCTATGAAATTATATACACAAATAAGGATAAGAGGATCAACTGTACTCTAGACAACTATCTTGGGTATAATCACATCTCCACATAAAGAAATAACACATAATAATAAACGGTATGGGATTTGACCATATAATAGACACGAACCTAAGTAGAGTCATATCTCAATAGTTACCCAACCCATGTCAATAGTTATGTGAGGTATATCAATGGTATATGACAATCCATCACTCCGTTAGAACTAGAAGGGAGATTGATGGCTGTTTGCCTGCTCAAGGAGCATACGAGGTATCCATCAGATCCGCTCTTACAGTCTTCCCTTACCTCCATAGCAATCGTGACAACATTCACCAGTGTGCTCATCAACACGATGACTCCCAGTCACAACCCGACTCCGACCTCTCTGGTAACAGACTGTAGGCCTAGGTGACACAAGAGGCTGGGGTTAACCACCTTATTGTGAATACTATAGTATGTCATAGGTCTGGGGCACAACCCCAAGATTAGGCTGCTAGGATGGATGCTAGCCATTTGGTTAAATCCAGCTCTAATATCTAGGAGTACTTCATGATAGAAAGATACATATTACCTATATATATATATGTAGGTATCCTAGCCAACTCAAATCCATAAGCTTGCTCAGGACCATGAGTATCACCCTACATAAGTATTATCCCAATATCACTGATCCTGACACGAGTGACATCTATTTACAATGAATAATCGAATTAATATCACAACGGCATCCTATACCATCGTGTGTTACTCAATCGTTTATTCATTGCTCATATATTACACTCGGTCACCATAATATTCCATATAATGAGTCCAAATAATAACTAAAGAAATACTACCAAAAATCTCATACTAAATGGTATTATAACTCCATTTATTCAAATTCCTCGTCACATAGAATAAAATATCACAAAACCAAGTATAAGGATGTCATTATCATATCAAATCACATCAAAAGTAACTAATGAAAACAACATCTAACGTTGAAACATTCATATCATCCAAAATCAGTATAAAAGAGATGAGAAATCAGAAAGCATAATAAAACTTCACTAAACAAATATATGAGATATATTCTTATTTAAACTTACTAACTATAAAATATACTTTAAAATACTTAGAATATTAATTAGAAAATTCTATTTTTTTTCAAAAATTATATAAAAAATTAAATAATTATTTAAAACCAAATATAAATTTCCTTCTAATAAATTAATAACTTTAAATATATTTTTTAAATACCGAAAATAAAACTTATCTCGTGAAATTATATGTTCACATTTTTCAATTTTTTATGTTTATTTTCAATGCAAATATAATTTACTTATTATTTGTTTATTATATATATATATATATTAAATAAAATAAGAAGATAGTGCAAGTGATGCACCATAGGTTAACTACTAGCGGCCGACTGGTAGGCAATCGACTGGTGTCCACCATTGCCATACATAGTTGAAGCCCTAATTCGATCTTTGATCAAATTCTAGCTTCCTCTTCTTTATCCTTTTCATGGTTTCTCCTCTGATTCGATGCTTAAACAAGAAACAACAATATACTCATCAAACAATTCAAAATTGACATAGTTTTGTGAGCTATAGATCACTTGCTTGAGGTAGCCTGCACATTCTTTCTTCTTCTTCCACCGCTTTCCCTTATCGATGAATTCCAACCCAAAGAAATAAAGATCAAAGTTGTGATTCCATCTTACCTAGTGATTGATATAGCATTAAAAAGCTTATTTTGTTGATTCGAGAATTTATGTGATTTTAATTCATTTTATTTGGTTTTAGAAGAGGAAATCAGGTTTAAGCTTTTACTAGAAAAATAATCATGTGAAGTCCAAGAACCAAAGTGAGATACAAGATATTATTCTCAGGACTGCGAATGAAGTCTCTGGATATAGAATAATCCAAAAATTATAAAATTAGGGTTTGTGCTAAGTGGGCTTGGTTATATAGATATTAAAATAAATATTCCCTTCTTTCTTTCTTTTCTTTTACCAATCTCTATATTTTAACTTATTATAATTTAATTACGACATATTTACGTTTTAATCCCTATTATGAAATGAATTCCATAATTATTCTCATTTAATCTTTGAAAACATGTTTTAATTAATTAAATCACTATTAATAATTTTTAATTGATTACCTCTAAACACCAGGTTGTTACAACTTCGAATTTGAATATGCAAGCAGACTCAGGCTGAATTCTTTTTGAGAACAACATAACCGAAGTTATTGTCATTGCTTCAAGACTAATTAATGCATGGTATGCTCCATCAGAGGGGTGTTTTACTTGGGAAGTAGCGTACCCGAAGAATGTTGTTAACCCGCAATTTGGCAAGGCAACATACAGGCGGATTTAACCCAATCGATTGCACAATGGTCAAAGCTAGATTTTCACAGATAGTAAGCATGATCACGAGACTAAAATATAGCATAGTCGATGAACAAACATTTTGAAATGTTATCCCTCCTTTTGGCAAGGCCGTGACACCAAGGAATTAACTGGAAACAAAGGACAGTCTGTCCTGAAGATCGGCTACACACAGGTTCACTATGGATACTGCTAAATATTTCCTGAGTCCGGATCGAGCCACGATTGATATGGTATGACTAGCAAAGCTATGAAAGCCAATGTTACAAATTTCAAGCCAATCGGAATTCGTATGCTCGAGATATTGACCGATCAAAATCAAGAAAAACCTCTACAACTCGCTTCACAAACTCGCTTCACAAACTCGCTTCCCAAACTCGCTTCCCAAACTGGCTTTCCAAACTCGCTTCCCAAACTCGCTTCCCAAACTCGCTTCCCAAACTCGCTTCCCAAACTCGCTTCACAAACTCGCTTCACACACTCGCTTCTCAAACTCGCTTCCCAAACTCGCTTCTCAGACTTGCTTCTCGGACTCGCTTCACAAACTCGCTTGCACATTGAAGATCCAAACTTGCATCGATCATATCTCACAATCTACAAGTCCAAATGCCACCAAATTTTCACATAAGCTTGTGTACAACCTCAAGAATATCCATGATCGATCCCAACCCAAAAACAGCAATTTTGGATCGATACGAATTTGGTTCGTATCGATCATGAAACTCACTTCCACATTGAAGATCCAAACTTGCATCGATCATATCTCACAATCTATAAGTCCAAATTCCACCAAATTTTCATAGAAGCTTGCGTACAACCTCAAGAATGTCCATGATCGATCCCATCCCAAAAAGAGCAATTCTGGATCGATACAAATTTGGTACGTATTGATCATGGATCGAGTCGAAATGTCAGGGGATCGATCACGTGTGCCCACCCACGTAAGAGAAGGAGTCTTTCGAGATCTGGACGAGATATTTGCTGCTTACACCTATAAATAGCAGTCCAAGAGCTTTAGAAAAGGGATCTTTTGGCTCTTCTATGCTGATACTCTGCCGGAATCATTGTTATAACTCGGTTGTACAATTGTAAACCTTTGTAACCAGCGAGTTATAATCAATAAAACAACAACTCTTCAAAGTGGACGTAGGCTACAATGCCGAACCACTATAAATCTTGTGTTTCTACTTCTTTCCTGTTAAATTTTGAGTGTTCTTCATATTTATATTCTCTACATACTTGCTATCTGTCATCTGTGATTGTGAACGGGTGCTTTCATCGGCAATTGGGTATTTGTGACCAATTTTGTCGCAAACATTTTGGTGCTTTCATTAAGAATTGAACTCAGGAATCCTACAGCTTGGATTTTAAATTTAAAAGCTTAAGGACTTGGATCTGGAAAGCTATGGTGAAGCAATCAGCAAGGAGACCAAGAGCATAAAGGAGTCAGCACAAAGGGAGTCAGGAGGCTTCCTCGGGAGCAAATCAGGCCTCAGTCTTCATCACCCGAGACGAGATGATGATGGAAGCCATGCAGGAAGGAATGCTGAAAAGACAAAAAGAGATGATGCAGAACTTGATCCAGCAGATTGGACAAGCTAGAGTGCAAAATCAAGGAAACACAACTACAGGAAGCGCTGGAAACAAGGATCAGGAGCATGGAGCAACCAGGATTCAGAATGGAGCGGGACCATCAGGAGTAGTCCACGAGCTAGGGGGCACGCCCCGGAGCATATAGATCCAATCCCCGATAGGATACTAGGCAGAACTGTGCAACATGGCATTGATAGAGGAATGGATGCTCGTCCATGAGAGAAGATTCCAGAATTCCCTCGTGAACACGGGTGGCAGATCGGAGGCAACAGACAAGGACCCCCACTTGATGACAGTGACAGATTGGCGGAGATGGTTAGACAAGCCACAAGGGGAGAACTGGTGAATAGAGATCTGGAAGACGTGAACATGAACCGTTTTGCTCTCGCAATCTAGCAGGCTAGGAACCCACCTGAATTCAAGCTACCAACACAAGAGACGTACGATGGGAGGATAGATCCTGTTGTTCATCTAACGAGGTATATACGGCATATGGAAGTACTGGGGGCATCAGAGGAAATCATGGCCCGATGCTTCCCGCTATATTTGACAGACATAGCAGCATTATGGTTCAGGCAACTGGAGAGCGGTTCGATTGGAACGTGGACCGAGTTGATTGAAAAGTTCATGAGACAGTTCAGAGTTCATATATCAAGGCCTAAGAATGTAATGAGTTTGACAATGCTGAAACGGAAAGCAGGGGAGTCTCTGAGGAACTTTTTGACACGATTTAACGCAGCAGTTACATCGGTGGATCGCCCAGATCCATCCATGATTTTGATGGCAGGTGTGTCTGGAATAGCTGATGGCACAGAATTTAAGAATTAACTGACAAGGGATCCACCTATGGATCTGGGAGAGTTTTACCATGAAGCAGAAAGGTTTCTGCGGCAGGAGGATGCAAAGGCTGAGAGAGAGGAATGAGATGAAGTTAAAGCTTATGCAGTTAAAGGTGGAGACCTACCTAGAAAAGATTCAAATAAGGACAAAGGAAAACGAAAGGCAGAGAATAGTTTTGACGAATTGAGGCGGCCGCGAAAGGAGCCAAGATTCACCTCTTATTCGGAGTTGAGTGAGACTTTGGAGCGAATATATCAAGACACCAGGGGGCAGGTTCCTTACCGGAGGCCGATGAGAAGGGATCAAACCAACAATGAAAAGAAATCAAACAAGTACTGCCTATTCCATGAGCTAAGCGGGCATAGTACGAATGATTGGAGGCATTTGAGGGATGAAGTTGAAGAACATATCCGTAATGGATTGCTACTACAGTATGTGAAAAGACGAGCAGCGACGGCCATCTTTATCAACTGGGGACGACTCAGGACCAAGGCATCAGCTTGTCATCAATTGATTGAAATAATGACGAATAAGTCGCAAACTTTGCACTAGCGCGGTTAATTCGCTTACACATGTCCGGGGTCACGAACGGTCCTCAAGCATGCTCTGAGACGACTATGAACTACGACAGTGGGGGTGTTTACACTTTAACGTGTCTGTTTTGCTTTTTTTTTTGCACTTGAACATGATTGATTTGGACATTTCTATTGTAAGACTCATTTGAATGTAATTCTGGTATTTATACTTCCATAATGGCCAAGTCACTTACACATGTACGGGATCGCGAACGGTCCTTAGGCATGCTCTGAGATAGCGATGAACTGCCATAACGAATGATTCAGAAACTCACTCGAACGTGAAACTTGGCATTAAAGTCCCCCTCGGGCACCCGACCGCGAACGGTCACAATTCGCCTCAAACGACACCCGACCGCGAACGGTAATAATTCGCCTCGAACGACACCTGACCTCGAACGGTCAACGTTCCCCTCGAACAGCACCTGACCTCGAACGGTCACATATGGCCTCGAACAGCAATACGATCTCGAACGATCGCCATTCATAATCAGGTAAGATTATCAATCTCTTTACAGTTCATCCACAGGATACGAACATCCAGCTTATGGCACTACAAAACACACCTTCCTATAGCAAGGCATGTTTTGGGGGGCAAAGTATTAACCCGCCTTTTGGCAAGGCAACATACAGGCGGATTTAACCCAATCAACTGCACAATGGTCAAAGCTAGATTTTCACAGATAGTAAGCACGATCATGAGACTAAAATATAGAATAGTCGATGAACAAAAATTTTGAAATGTTATCCCGCCTTTTGGCAAGGCCGTGACACTAAGGAATTAACTGGAAACTAAGGACAGTCTGTCCCGAAGATCGGCTACACACGGGTTCACTATGGATAATGGTAAATTTTTCCTGAGTCCGGATCGAGCCACGATCGATATGGTATGACTAGCAATGCTGTGAAAGCCAATGTTACAAATTTAAATCCAATCGGAGTTCGTATGCTCGAGATATTGACCGATCAAAATCAAGAAAAACCTCCACAACTCGCTTCACAAACTCGCTTCACAAACTCGCTTCCCAAACTCGCTTCCCAAACTCGCTTCACAGACCCTCTACATAGACTTGCTTCACAAACTCGCTTCCCAAACTCGCTTCCTAAACTCACTTTACAAACTCGCTTCTCAAACTGGCTTCCCAAACTCGCTTCCCAAACTCGCTTGCACATTGAAGATCCGAACATGCATCGATCATATCTCACAATCTACAAGTCCAAATGCCACCAAATTTTCATAGGAGCTTGCGTACAACCTCAAGAATGTCCATAATCGATCCCAACCCAAAAAGAGCAATTTTGGATCGATACGAATTTGGTTCATATCAATCATGAAACTCGCTTCCACATTGAAGATCCAAACTTGCATCGATCATATCTCACAATCTACAAGTCCAAATGCCACCAAATTTTCACAAAAGCTTACGTACAACCTAAAGAATGTCATTGGTCGAACCTAACCCAAAAAGAACAATTCTAGATCAATACGAATTTGGTACGTATCGATCATGGATCGAGTCGAAATGTCAGGGGATCGATCACGTGGGCCCACCCACGTGAGAGAAGGAGTCTTCCAAAATCTAGGCGAGATATTTGCAGCCTACACCTATAAATAGCAGTCCAAGAGCTTCAAAAAAGCGATCTTTTGGCTCTTCTACGCCGATACTCTGCCGGAATCATTGTTGTAACTCGGTTGTACTGTGGTAAACCTCTGTAACCAGTGAGTTATAATTAATAAAACAACAACTCTTCAAAATGGACTTAGGCTATAATGCCGAACCACTATAAATCTTGTGTTTCTACTGCTTTCCTTTTAAATTTTGAGTGTTCTTCATATTTATATTCTCTACATACTTGCTATTTGTGATCTGTGATTGTGAACGGGTGCTTTCATCGGCAATTGGGTGTTTGTGACCAATTTTGGCGCAAACAAATGTAATTTCTCTCCTTATTGCCCCATTGTTTATTTAGTTGCTTCAATTCTATAACTTAACCCATTCGAACTCCCTCCGGCTTCTCACAACAACACTCTTTCGGCCCTTAAAATTATGTATCACCTAAGAGGGTACGAAGAACTAACTCATGAGGAAATAAATGATCTCTTTGACCTTTGTGACTCTAAATCCGAAACTACTAGACCTATATAATATCTTCAAATTCGAAAGAGGCAGCCCTTGTGAATCCCATTAGTAAGATAACTGTCGGGAGATGGTTTTTTGTCTGATCCATTGATGCCCGGATCATTACAGCTTTTCCAGAAGCTGGTAAGTTTCTATCTTAACTTATATATTATTATTCTAAAAACTCTTGTTACGACTCTAACTCTTTCCTTATTCTTATAGATAAACCCAAAAATGCACAACATCTAAATGAGTTTAAAGCTCGCTTTGATCATGTCTCCGCTGTTTCGAAAGTACAACATCAAAGGCAGTTGGTCTTGATGATTGAGCACTTAAGAGAATATGGCTTTATATCTTCAAATGCTTCTTTCAGGGTTATGGCCCAGGGTTATTCAACAACTAACTCCTTGGGCCACTTCAAATGTAGTGTTGGAAAAGGGGAAATAACAGGATAAGCCAGTCATTTTCGAAAGTTCAACCTCTTCTTCTAGCACATCTTTCTCTTTCGATCATGAAACCGAGGGGTACCTTTTAGATCCTAACATTTGTCTTTAGGGATTTATTTTTGTACTTAAGAATAATTTTACTTTTAAATGTTTGTTTCATAATTTGTAGTTATGTTTTATCATTTCTTTATAGGTATGGGCGAACTTGCTATCGATGCTCTTCTTTTAAAAGGGTAGATGGTCGGAATCGAGAAGACTTCCAGTCAACTAATAAGTCAAAAACATCCTACCCACCTTGTTTCTAAAATAACCATTTCTAAAAGAAAAGGATAATTGTTTCTAAAAAATTACACAAGCTTCCCACTCTCTCTATTCAACTGGAAGGTTCCAAGCCTCCTCTCCAACATACTGAGTCCCCATGTCTTATGTCTTCAAGGCAAGTAGACTTTGACATAGCCAACGACCCTATTAGATCATGGATTTCTTTGGTTATAAACAAAATAAAATCGATGTCCTACTTCTTCCTTTGATTTTCAAAAGTACTTTGATTTCAATCTCCAAGACTCTCTTCGGGTAAATAGCGTTGCTTTGAATACTTTGACTAAAATATTTCTTCATCTTATATTTTTAAATGTATACTTAAATAGGTTAGTACAGAGCTTTTGGTCCTCCAACACAAAGTTGAGAGTCTAAAAGGGGCACTAAAGAGGCTGAAGCAAACAAGAAAGAAGTTTCCTTTCTTCAACAACAACTAAAACACTTACAGAAGCTGGCCATTGAAGCTCGAGCCTCTCATGTGTTGAAAGTTCTCAATTTAAATAAGAATTTAATGGCTAAGGAGAAGGACCTAGAAGCCAAAGGTGCTATCATTCTTAATACTCAGAAGGATCTATAAGCCAAAAATGATGATATGCTTAATATTCAAAAAGATTTGGAGGCCTAAGATGATGAAGTAACAAAGCTGACAGAGGAGATTAGCATTTTGAAAGATGAGGCAAATGACCTTCTTAATCCTACTAAAGCCAAATACCTTGCTAGTAAAAGGTCCTACGACGTTCTTTTTGATGCATATACAGAGAGCCGGAATAAAGGCCATCCTCTCACCTTTAGGTACCTAGGAGAAAACGTGCTGTAGATAAAGGCATTGTTTTGTAAAAAAACATACAATAGCTTGATGGATGCTGGGGGCCCCGATTATTCTAAAACTCCTTCTACAGCTTTTTCTAAACCCCAGGTAAAGGATGCTTCGGTACTTAATGAATGAAGTTGATAATTTATATTATTTTTAGTAGTGTATAAAACTCTAGATTTTTCTTGTTGTATATGAATTTTTTTTTTAGACTAAACAAATGAAATATTCTTTGGCATCCATCTCTCACTATAGCATTCTCTTGAACCATAGTAAGATAAAAAAAATTACCAATTGCTTAAGGAAATGCGTACCCTCAAAATCCATCTTCATTCAAGTAGGCTTTGAAATATTGAATTTTCTAACTATCTCAAGGACGTTAACCAGTCTCATGATAAATCTTGTCCGAAATCTATTATGTTTCTTAGGTAAAAAATCACTATGTTGACTAACCGAATTCTGAACTTGCGGATCATCTTAAGTTTATGTCTCAAGATCGAGATGAAGTTTTCAAAAACTTATTAAATTATTTAAACATTATCTAAAAGATAGAGTTATAAAGCAAATGCATCTTGAATTTCTTCAGAGGTTCTAAGGTTAGGAACTAAACATAACTCCTGAGGTTGTCCTCTACCTTATCCTTCTCCATTTGTTGGAGCCAAAGGAACATCCACCGAATGTGATGCTATTCCTAAAAGCATTCCTGTTATAATGCTAAGGACAGAACTTAGGGATTCTTTTCCATTCGATCTTTCGATTCCTAGATTAGGATTAGGCAAAAAAAATTCATTTTATAATCTGCCCAAGCCTTCAAAGATGGTAGTGTTGAAGAATGATTCAAATATGCTGATCCTGATTTGGAGTAAATAAGACCTAGCCTAGTTTTTCTCTTTTTATTTTGTTATTCAGTGGATATGCTTTGTTGACAATTTCTTATTTTTGCGTAGCTATTTTTGTGCATGGCTTTCAGTAGATCTTTGTATATAAAGATGTAGCAGGTTGAAATAATTGACAAGGCAATTTTATAATAGCAGAACCTCTTCTTTACATTACTACCTTTCTCTCTCTCTCTTAATTTCCAACATGGTATCAGAGCCAAATGATCCTTAAAAGCTTGTAAGGTTAACAAAAATTAATTGTAGGTTCAAAGACGAAGAGCAAGAGAACATGGCACAAGTGGCCATGGAAGAGAATTTATTTTAGATTTGTGGATGAGATGTGCACCATGGAGAGAAGTGCTCCAATATTCAAAGAGTAGAGTTGATGAGAAGTGCTTCAACAATTGAAGGTGATGAGAAGTGCATTACAAATCGAAGAGAAGTGCTTCGTTTATTATCTCAATAACTTTGAATCACGGGAGGATGTTGAAGAATGATTCAAATATGCTGATCCTGATTTGGAGTAAATAAGACCTAGCCTAGTTTTTCTCTTTTTATTTTGTTATTCAGTGGATAGGCTTTGTTGACAATTTCTTATTTTTGCGTAGCTATTTTTGTGCATGGCTTTCAGTAAATCTTTGTATATAAAGATGTAGCAGGTTGAAATAATTGACAAGGCAGTTTTATAATAGCAGAACCTCTTCTTTACATTACTACCTTTCTCTCTCTCTTAATTTCCAACAGGTAGCTGATGCTAAATCTAGGGGGCTTAGAATTATACTTAGAACCAAGGAGAAATTTGGTATTTAAGAGATCATGATGTTTTACATATCTTTTATAGCTTTGATACTCGTAACTTTTGAACTTTTTTGCAATGGAAAGTAACTTTATCTTTTGGCTTTAGCTTTAACCTATGTTTTACTTAGTATTAACATGATTCAACTTGGCCGAATTGTCTAAGCAACAAACAAGCAAACAATTTCATTCAATGGTTTTACGATGCCAAGGTTGCACATATACAAGTTTTTTAAGTATACTTAAGGCATTGGAGATCAAAGTTGATTTTCTTCGATCTAGCTACCTTTAGGCATTGTAATTTAGAACTTCTAAAATAGAAGAAAAGGCTTAAACAGATGGTCCAAGACCAGGAAAATCACATAAAATCAATTTCAAAGGCTGTTCTGTTAGCCAGCCTCATAGCACTTTGTTAATGATTTACATGAAGGGGTATTTATTCTAAATCAACAGCTAGACAATGCTAATAAGGAGCTTTCAGTGATTAAACTTGAAGATTTTAAGGTCAATAAAGATCCTTAAGGTGTTACGGTTGCTTCTATCTTGAAGTAGGGAAGAGGACAAAGTAGGAGTTCAAACAAACTCCCTTCTTTTCATAAAACTAAATTTGTCTCAAAAGGTAATGGTTCTACGTGGAAGCAGGGCCGACCCAAGGGCAAGGCAACCGAGACATTCGTCTAGGGCAACGCCGCCGGAGGTGGCGGAGAGGGCAACAAAAAGTACCGGATGCTTTAAAAAATACTTATTTGTAAAAGTAGCAGGGCAACTAATTGAACAAACATCACATAGCTCAGTAGTCTAATGCCTACCTCTCACCTTGTTAACCTGGGTTCAATTCCTGCAGCCATAAATTTTTTTTCCCCACTCATTTTTCACATAAAATTTGCCTAGGGCAACAACCACAGCAGGGCCGGCACTGCGTGGAAGACTAAGAAAATGGAAGGAATTCCACTTTCGAAATCAATCAGAAGTTTGGTCGAAGTTTTAGTGGAACTTAAAGATGAAGCAATTGTTCTCTTTAGTTAGTATAAAGGACATGGACAAATGATGTATGATTGCATGGAAAAGCATTGGACAATTTTTTTGTTGAAGTTAATGTTGAGGACGAAAGCTAAACGAAACAAAAGCTTAATCATCTCCTTCGGATCGAAGGTCATTATGAATAAGTACTCGAAACCCTAGTTACCTATGGAGTCCCACTAGACTTATCATTCATTTCTAATGAAGGATAACTTGACCGGATTATGCAAATAGTACAGAATATAAACCTTTGTATTACAAAATATTCTACTTCCAGGTCTATTATTCTGTGTCCCTAAAGGGTAAGCCGGACCACTATCATTCGAGATTTAGGTGAAGTTCAAGTTCTGCGGAGCTCTCCTCGGGATGTAGAAGAAAAAGGTATAAGCCAAGGAAAAGCCAATATTGAAGAATAGACTAAGTTTATTCATTTTGCTTTTCAGTTGTAAATTTGTTCTTTTGTTATACGTCAATTAGTAATTCTTGCAAACTTAATTTAGATACTTTTCTCTTTGTTGAGAGTAAAAGTTGATTAATATACCTTTTGTTTGATCATTTTGGTAGCATTTTAAGTACATGTGTATTATCCCGCCTTTCGGTAAGGCCGTGATATCATTAAGTTGGCTAGAAACGGATGGTTATCAGGTCTAACAATCGACTATATACGACACTGTGGATGATGGTTGAGCAAATCCAGACTGGGTCCCAATAAAGGTGCAATCAGTATGGAGTGACTGTCATAGTTTCATGAATTACAATTCAAATTTCAAGATGATCGGAGTTCATACTTTCGAATTACAGACAAAAAAAGATTTATATGGATCGATCGAGAATGATCCATAAAGCAGCTCAAATCAGCGAAGATTTATCGATATCTCAAACTCCATAAGGCCAATCCACTTGAAACTTTCAAAGCATCAATATATTGAAGAGTAGAGCCCACAAAAACGATCGCAAGTCAAAACCTTGAGATACGGAGACAGCCAATTGTTTTAAGCCGATCGTTTTTACTGATCCTTCATAACGATCGGTGTAACTCTATGAACATCTCAAATGTGACAGGGGTTAATCCATATCCGCAATCTACAACTCAGAATGACTTCGTATTTTAGGGGCAAGTTCAGGAGGCACATGGGATCCCCCAAAACGATCGCACAATATTTGGAGGCAAAGATAAAGACCGGCATAATTATAGCTGATCGTTCTTAAACATCGAGTTAGGGCCACTGATCCTTGTGGTAGGCCCCTATGGACCTAGAGAGCCTTCTGCTGAAATATTAGCGAAATATCTCATCGTCTCTCCCTATAAATACAGGCCTTTGGTTCATTTTCAGGATCTTCTTTACGCCGCTTGTTACTCTAGACTCCATCGTAATCAATCACTTGCTATCCTCTACTGTTGTAATCAGAGTTGTAAGCAATTAATAAAGGATAATCTTCAAAGTGGACGTAGGCATACAACGCCGAACCACTATAAATTTCTATGTCTCTATTATAGTTGATTCTCTATTACTTGTTAATTCATTTACTCAGCTTAATTTTGTTCTTCTTCACTTACTTCTCTACAAAAAATATTCTTGGGTGTTTGTGACCAATTTAGTTGCAAACATTTTGGTGATTTCACTGAGAACTTGATTCTCTGTTTAATAAGATCCCTTTATTGCTACTGGATTGGATAAATCCCCAAAGGGGATCTGCAGTTATCTTCAAGGAGTTGCTCAAACTACCCAGATTTGCAAAAATCTAAGAAAAGCTATTAATAATGTAAGGAATACTAGATCTACTTCTCAGAACATGGAAGGAAATGAAAATGCTACTATCCAACAAGGAGGCCCGAGCAGTCAACCAGCGAATGTGATTGCCGAAACGGTTGAAGTCCAAAAATCAACTGACTGTATTAAAAGAGCTTAATTCTAGAATTTGATGACAGAGCTAATGAATAGTTGTCGAGAGTTAAATTAGCAGATCCAGGCCAATATCGACCTAATGAACCAACTCACTCGGCAACAATGGGGAAAAGCTAGAAGGGACCCCAACCCTTACTCGGCATCGGAGAGCTCTAGTTCATCGGATGGGTATCATAGGCATAAGCATCACAGAACATACAGATATCATGTAGAAACTTTGAGGCATCAACAGGCAAACTGTCGTGGTCTGCCAGGACTGATCAATGCTGATCCCTCCACCAGAGAAGGGAACTTACCTATGCATACCAGGATTCAAACTAAAGTTGTTACGGCTGATTCAAATGATGGAGTTCGTTTAAACGTCGACCAAATGCTTCCCCGGAATGATGATGAAGTGAATTTACAAGACGCACATCGGGAAGATAGTGAACCAAAAGGGCGTGAGACAGCCCACATGCATCGACCGGACCATTCATGGGAGGTGGAACACGACCACCGCTTGGCACCAACCATCCAGATGCCAGACTTATCGGCAATGGTTAGATATTTAGTGAGAGAGAGCCAGGGTTTGACTACGACGACTGGGGATCTCAAGAAACCATGCCCCATTCACTGATAATGTTCTGCATGTAGCATATCTAAGGAGGTTCAATATGCCGTCAATGCCTATATATGAGAGGAAAACCGACCCCAGGTAGCACATCATGAGATACGAATGGCTAATGGATTCTGCATAAGCGGATGATGCAACCAAGTGTAGATGTTTTCCTATAATTCTCTCTGGAATAGCGACAATGTGGTTCACAAGGTTACCGCCGCGATCAATATCTAGATTTGATGATTTGGTAATAAAGTGTGCGGAGCAGTTTCGAATGCACGCAACTCGTCCTAAGGATGTAATGTCCCTGTCCAGTGTGATCCAGGCTCCAGGAGAATCGTTAAAAGATTATTTAGAGAGATTTCATGTGGCTATTATGGAGATCAATAATCCAAATGACTATGCGATATTGATGGCCATAACAAGAGGGAAAGATCTAGAATCTGATTTTGGCGATTGGTTAACTGGCAATCCGCCCGCAACATTAGAACACTTTTATGCAAAGGCAGCTCAGTATTTGAGAAAGAAGGAAGCCAGATCCTCCAGAAAGAAGAATGTTGCAGGACCAAGTGGAGAGGGAGTGCAGAGTAATATTATAATAAAGTAGTCTGATGAAAGCTCTAGAAAAGTTCAAGTGAATGTCCTGAACAAACCGAATCAGCAAAAGAAGGCGGAGATAGGAGCTAAGAACGGAAGAGGGATTCTAGAAGAGGAAAGCCTAGGATTTTGATATACAACACTTACACGCCATTGAATACGACCTTGGAGAATGTCTATTTGTCTACCCGTAATACTATGCAGTATAGGAAGCCGCTCTAAAAGAATCAGTAGAGAAACAGAAACAAACTGGGAAATATTGTCGGTTTCACGAATGTTATGGGCATAACACCAATGAATGCAAGCACCTCCAGGATGTTATTGAAAAGCTGATTCAAGAAAGGAAGTTACAAAAGTTCATAAAAAACCTACAGGATGGTTGGCATGGGACATCTGACCCCAACCGAGGATAAGTACTGCACAGGGCTGAGGAACCTGCATGGACCAGAGGATGATTAGTGATCAATACAATAGTCGGAGGACCGCATCCGACTGATAAAAGTTGGCATGAGATGGAGCGTTATGCTAGTGCGATTAAGTATGTGGATTATGAATGCTATTCAAACACGAAGGATGGAACTCCGATGAAATAGCAACGTACAATGACATATGATATCGTGTTTAGGAATAGAGATGCAGATAAGGTGGAGGCTCCAACGATAGATCCAATGGTCATTTCAACCATGATCAGCCCTGCTTTGTGAAAAAGATATTGGTTAACTGTGGAAGTTTTGTACACATAATTTTTAAGAAAGCTTATGATCAGATGAGGATGGAAGAAAAGGATTTAATGCCGATTAAAGCCCGCATACATATTTTTAATGGTGTTGCAACTGAAGCTATTGGTTATATGGAATTACCTGTAGAGTTGGGAGAAGGAGACCGAAGGAGAGTGCGAATCTTACCGTTTGTTGTTTTGGATGTTGAGTCTCCTTACAACATTTTTCTAGGTCGACCGGCCCTAGCCGAATTCTGGGCAGCCTTTGCCCCATGGTGTTTAACTTTGAATTTTCCGACAGACAATAGTGTTGGAGTTATTCATGGTGATTAGGCAATAGGACATACGTGTTATGTAGCTGAGTTGAGGGATGCTCAACGTAAAGAGAAAATTAAGGGTGTGGACAAGACCGTCCACATCCAAGCTACTGAAGATTGACAACCAACGCCTGAGCCTTGGCTCAGGCACCACAGTCAGTTCTATAGAGATATAGATCCGAGAGATGATGAGGAGGAGCCCAAAGAGACCAAGGCTACACCGGTTGAGTTGAAAATTGATTTCGCAGTCAGCTACGATGACCCATCACGGGTCCTAAAGATCAGATCACAACTCAGCCCCCCAATGATGAAAGAACTTACCAGATTTCTCAGAGCGAATCTTGATGTATTCGCTTGGACTCACTCTGACATGTGTGGAATCTCTCTTGCCATTGCGAGCCATGTATTGAATATCGACCCAAGGCATGTTCCGCTGAAACAAAAAAGACGTGGCATGGATCCGAAGAGATCAACTGCTCTTAAAGAGGAGGTGGATAGACTCAAAGACAATGGGTTTATCCGCGACACCCTCTAACTTAAATGGGTATTTAATCCTGTACTTGTGAAAAAGGCAAATAGGAAATGGAGAACATGCATTAATTATTCAAACTTGAACAAGGCGTGTCCAGAAGACCATTTTCCCCTTCCGAGGACTGGGCAACTGGTAGACTCAACCGTGGGACATGACTTTCTATCTTTCATGGATGAGTACTTGGGATATAACCAAATCCCAATGCACATTCCCAATCAAGAGCACACCAGTTTTATTACCAATGTTGGATTATATTGCAATGTAGTGATGTCTTTTGGACTAAAGAATGCAGGAGCGACTTACTAGTGTTTAGTCAACAGGATGTTTAAAGATCAGATTGGAAAAACGATGGAAGTATATGTGGATGATATGCTCGTGAAGTCACGACAATCAAGCGACCACATTAGAGACTTGGCAGAAATGTTCGGCATCCTCCGACATTACAAGATGAAAATTAATCCTTTAAAGTGCACTTTTGGCGTAGCGTCAGGGAAGTTCCTGGGTTTTATTGTTAACACCTGCAGAATCAAAGCTAATCCTGAGAAGGTTTAGCCTATCCATGATATCCAAGTGCCAAAGACCATCAAACTAGTGCAAAGTCTGAATGGAAAAGCTGTTGCCTTAAGCCGATTCATTTCTAGAGCTACCTACAAATGCATCCCTTTCTTTAACTTGATTAGGAAAGGAAAAAGAAACTTTGAATGGACATAGGATTGTAAAGATACATTTCAAGCTTTGGTGGATCATTTGGAGAGACCCCGCCATCTTGTCAAAGCCGGTGGATCATGAAGTTTTATACATCTATTTGGCCGTGTCGGTACAAGCTATAAGTGCCGCATTACTTCGTGAGGAGAATCAGATTCATAGACCGGTTTACTACGTCAGCAAACGATTGATGGGAGCTGAAAGGAACTATCCGAAAATAGAAAAACTGGCATAATGCTTGCTGATCGCATCACGAAAGCTCCGCCCGTTCTTCCAGACACACCCGATCAATGTTTACACCGACCAGTTATTATGACAGGTCCTATAGTGACCTGAGACATCTGGAAGATTACTCAAGTGGAATATCAAGCTTAGTCGATTCAATATCACTTATCTCCCTCGAAGGACTATTCAGGGTTAGGCACTAGCAGATTTTATAGCAGAAATCACTGCGCAAGATGATTCCCTGTAGAATAACGAAATCCCTACCATACAGTGGAAATTGTATACTGATAGAGTATCCAATTATCATTATTTTGGTGCTAGAATTGTGCTTGTAACTCCTGAAGATCGGTCAATCTGCTATGCTTTAAAGCTTGATTTCCCAGCAACAAACAACGAAGCTGAGTACGAGACCCTGATTGCTGGACTTAAACTTGCTAGAGAACTGAGAATACAGTCTCTTGAAATCTTTTGTGATTCATACTTGGTGTATACCAAGTTAGGGGATATTATCAAGCTAAAGGACAATAGCTTGCTCCATATCTAGCCTAAGTCCAAGACTTATTGACTGAATTTGAGTATTATGACATTTCGCATATTCCATGGGATCGAAACAGAAAGGCTGATTCGTTAGCAAATTTTGTTAGCATCGATAATGCACAACAGATGGGCCTAGTTCCAATCGAGGTACTAAATGCCCCGAATATAAATCTGATGAAACTTGACCAAGTACTAGAGACGGAGCTTGAGAAGGAATCATGAATGACTCAGTTTAAAGACTATTTGCTATAGGGAGTTCTTCCCAAGTGAAGGAATGAAAAGCAACAAATCCTTCGCAAAGCTTCACGGTATATCATGCAAGAAGGAATTATTTACAAAAAGGGTTTTTATGTTCCTCTACTCTGGTGTATCACTCATAACATGATAAAATAGGTCCTAAAAGAGTTCATAAAGGAGAATGTGGTGATCATACTGGGGGGGCAATCCCTAGCAAAGAAAATACTCTGTTATGGGTATTTTTGGCCGATAGTTAATTAAGATGCTGCTAATTATGTAAGGAGATGGGACAAGTGCTAGATATATGAAAAAGTTCCAAGAGCTCCGTTGATCAAAATTACAAAAATGGTCAGCCCATGACAGTTTGCCATCTGAGGCATAGATATTATCGGTTCCTTATCAATCTCTAAAGGTGGTACAAGTACGCTATTGTCGCGGTTGATTACTTCACTATAGGATAAAGTGAAACCTTTAGCCATGATCATGACTAAGAAGTAATCAATTTCATTGTCTGAAATATCATATGTCATTTTGGTCTTCCATAAACTATTGTAACAGACAATAGAACTCAATTCGGTAGTGTTAAATTCAGAGACTTCTGCCATCTGCATCGTATTGAAAAGAGATTTGCGGTAGTTGCTCACCCTCAAGCAAATGGACAAGTTAAAGCTGTGAACAAAGTCATAAAGTCCATTCTGAAGAAGCGTTTGGAAAAGGCTAGAGGCAAGTGGATGGATGAACTCCCGATGGCATTATGGGCTTATAGGACCGCCCACAAGTCGCAACTGACCATACTTCATTCGCCCTTGCTTATGGTTCCGAGGCTGTTATTCCTGTCGAACTCAAAGTTTCTTCTCATCGAGTAACTTATTATGATCCCAAAGAAAAATCTCATTTTCAAATCTCTAGACTTCATAGATGAAAAACATAAGAAAGCTGATTTGAAGGCAACCGCACACCGATACTGAGTTGCCCGATACTACAACACTAAAGTCCAATATAGAACCATTGAAAACGGCGATCTCATTTTAAAATGGGTTTTTCCTGCCCCTTCACATATGAATCCAACCTAGGAAGGACCGTATGTCATCGAGCAGAGGCTTGGAGAGGGAACCTTCAAGTTGGCAACTGTTGATGACATAACACTCCCAAGGGCATTGAATAGCGAGCACTTGCAACATTATTTCACTTAGTTTATTTCCTTTTCATTCGGCTATATTTAGTTTTAGAATTTACTTTAACGTTTGTTTTCCAAATATGTAATAAGACAAATTATCTCACTACTTTCTATTCAGCAATAGAACTTTGAATTTTCTATCATATTTAAGACCTACCATTGTAGTACATGTTAGTTGTGATATACAACCAATTGAATCTCACCATCCGATGGGATCGATGTAATTCTGAAGTGATTGAGATTTGACCGGTCACTTATTAAAACGAACCCCATACTTGAGAACAGAATGACTGACTAAAGAAAATTGAACTCGACAGTTTTCCAAATAACTCACGTCCCCAGAGTGCGGATATGAGTATAGATACTAAATGGGTGTGATTGACCACCTATGAAATAACTCACGTCCCCAAAGTGCGGATGTGAGTATAAATGCTAAACGGGTGTGACCGACCACCTGTGAAATGACTCTTATCCTCAGAGTGCAGATATGAGCATAAACGAGATAAAAGGGTGCAACACAACCGCCCGTTGACTAACTCTTATCCCCGGAGTGCAGATATGAGTATGAACAAATAGATGAGTGTGGTTCGACTGCTCACTATTCCATAAACTTTGGCCTGAAAACGACAAGAGGAGTGTAAACTCGCTAAGAATGGAGTTCGACCATCCACCACTTAACTCCGCTAACCCAAGATTGGGGGTAGGAGTACTATTACTCTAACCGCTGAATTCGACGAGCATAACATTAAGGCTCGAGCCTAGTGTTTGATATGACTCAAGGCCACGACCTCAGAGAGACCTTGGGATGGATAAATTAGATCGATATCTGTTCTGACCAGCAACGTTTCACAAATACATTAAATGGAAAACGTGGTAGCTCGATCATTTAAACAAGTGTATACAAGAGTTATACACAAAAATAAAAGAATTCTTATTCACACTAAACTTTCGATACACAATACAAGTTTATCCAAAATGAGAAATAGAAGTGGGGATCGTACCCAAACAAACACAACCATGAAAGAAAAAGTAGCCATCCGAGCTATTTACATATCACACCAACCCAAATATTATTTCTTGGACTTCCTATCTTTCTTTTGCTTCTTTGGAGTGGCTCCTTCCGAACTTCCACTCTATCCTATCTTCGACCCTTTTCCGCATCGGCTTCTCTTCGAAGAAACATCTTCAATTGTATGGATCGAGGCGGTATCATCTTTAGAAGCAGGAGGGATCGAGGCACTCTCAACACCAGAAGCGAGGGGACCTCATCCCGAAGAATTGTCCCCACTAGGGGGGATCATCTAGAGCGGGACAGGAATTGGTTCATTGAAATCCAAATCAATAGGCTCAGTTTTTGCCTCCTTTTTCAACAATTCTTCCCTCTCAACGTGCTCTTTCATGTTGTGCTCATTAGTGGGGTTGGAATAACCAGTGATCACAACATCCTCATCAAAGGGAATTTCATGGTGTGGGTCACTTCCTTCCTTGAACAATGCCTCCATGAATTGATCATCAATAACAAAGGCTTCTTCTTGAGCACCCTAAGCAGCGGTCGAAGTTGTAACTTTAATGGATTTTGTCGCGGCCGCTTGTGAACTAATTGAGGCTCTTCTGAGGGAAGAGGAATGACACTTGATAGATTCAAAGTTGAGAAATATAGGAAAAAAGTTTAGAAATATCAACTGATAATACCCCAACTTTTTGAAAGACGGGAAATTTCAACGGAATACCTTCCTCGGTGTGGTTCCCAAGTTGAACCAAAATTTCCTCATAACTGCGTTTGGGAATGGAGAAAGCTGAGGCTTGTCTAGATCATACACGGGGATGGTTGAAGAATCATCCATGGAGCTAGGGATAACCTGGGGCGCTGGGGGTAATTCAGTTGTAATATCGGGTTGTCCCAACCCGGATCCTTCATCCACTTCATGTGAAGAAGCAGCAGTAGAATCTTTTTGAAGTGTAAGCTGGATATCATGCAATGTTTTGGGCTCATTGCCCAATAGCATTTCATTTTTAAGCCAAGACAGGTCGATATCCTTCGTATTAAGAAGTTTCTTTCCTTCTGCAACAAGAAATTCCCACGCGTGCCACAGCTGGTAGAGATAATCGTCACCAAGCCATGTTAAATTTATATGCTTGAGAATGTTGGCGTTGTAAAGAATAAGAAGTGGGTCGAGCTCGTTTATTTTCTCCTCCCTAACCTTATCCTTGGTAGCTTCTACTTCATGCTGAATAACTACATCAACATTTTTGGCCCTTTCAATGGTCGTGTCTCTTTCAAGTCTAACATTCACCAGCTAATCACAAGCATCTTGAGCGATTTTCTAAGCATCATCTTTCTCCTTATTTTCATACTCGAGCTTAGCCTATAGTTTCGCTATCTCCTTCAAGGCTACAGATTCATTACTTCGAGTTGTATCCCTCTCGAGTGCTATTTCTTGATTTCGATGATGCAACACTTGAACCATATCAAGGTGATTGGATTTCATCTCCTCCATTGATTTGATAGCAGCATTAGCTTTTCCTTCGGCCTCTGCTAGGGAGGTCCTAGAAGCATCTAGCTCATTTTTCAAAGTATCGATAATTCTTTTATTTTGAGCTTCCTGGCACTTTAACTTTTCCATTTCTGCAGTGCGCTCGAAAGTTACTTTTGACATTTTCTCTACTGCCTTCATCCATTCACGGTACTTTATGTGGATGTCGATGACATAGTCAATAGTCTTTTTTTGAACATGGTCTGGGACCCTTTTTAGGTTGGGAGGGAAAAAGAACCCTTCAAAACATAAGTTTGGAAACTCTTCACGAAGTTGTGCCGTACGAGCAACTGGAGTGGTCGTAGGATCTTCAGTAGCAGTTTCAACTTCTGTACTTTCCTTGCCAGGTCTTTGAGTGGCAACATGTTCGCTATAGCGACAGCGATTACTGGACCATTGAGAATGAGAAGGAACCAAAGGCTGTGAAGGAATTGAAGCGGGAGGAGGACCACAAGGGATCGATGGGTAGGTCTCGACGATCAGTTGGCTTCTCGAGACCCTTTGGAGGGAGAGATCTCGATTTTGATCGATGTTTGACTTGGGGTGGCTTATCCTTATCATCTCTATCTTGATGACCTCAGTCCCGACCGGAGCGATAATTGGAATCATAATACTCTCGACTACCACCTTGATGGTAAGAGCTAGAGCGTGAACCAGAGGATTGGTGGTGTATATCCCGGAGGGAATCAAACATGTTCCTTTTCTTCACCATCGTTTCTGCAAAGGAAAACAGAAATCAATTAACTTTAAGCATTCGAAAGCACAAGTCGAGCATAATGCAATGTTGAGGGGTGCAAGTGTATGTAAGTGTCCTTCTGTTACCCTCCGACAAACCAGGTGCATAAGTTTTGCTTATTGGAGTAACTTCTCCTCTAGAAGTTGGAATCTCAATGCCAATTCTGGTAAGTGATTCTGACCCCTCGATGCTCACATCAGTAAAATGAAAAGCATCAAGGTCATGCGAAATTGTTAGACTAGACAAAGAATCAAGTGGTAGACTAGAATGCTTTGATGGTTGAGAAGAAGATTCATCTTGAACAATTTTAGGAGCCATCGACAACTTGAATTGATCAAGAAGGCGACTTTTTAGAAATTTATAAACAAATGTTTTCTTCTTTCTCCTATCGGGACCCGAGGGTTGTGAGGTCTGCGAAGATTATTGACTCCAAGACCAGATTCGTCATTGTTGTGACCGGGCGCATTGCCTTTATCTCCTTCGGCATTGATACCAGTGAATTCCTGAGTACTCATGACTAGGTGCACGACAGGATTGGTTCTATTGTCCCTTTGACTAACTGCAGCCCATGGTCTTATCCCTACAGTTTGAGCAATTTTAGTTAGCTCTACGCTAAGTCCCTCTTCTATCAAACAAAAAGTAATGAGACGTTCGTCCATAAGCAGATATTCAATGTTCCTGTCCTCAAGCGGTGCATTTTTCAGAGTTGTGACCGCCTCCTCGTAAAGATTACCGCTAGGCTGAGTGACGATACCTATAAAAGGAGTTAAGTAGTCAGGAATACGACCTAAATGTCGGTTTTCCATGCTAATATAAAGATAGTGGATAACACTTACATTTTTCCAACCACTGTCGAGCGAAACCGAGTGGACAGCGAACGAAGAACCACTCGCTTTTAAAGGCGCTTAATTTGTTCCAAGCATCAATTAGAATATGGCACCTCTTCGTTAACTCAAGAAATGTAAATGAAAGACTATCTGTCCGTCGCTTGAAAGAGAATATGAACTGAATGTCATCGATGGTTGGAGGACGCACTACACCAAATACTGAGATTTGCAACTAACCATCCGCACATTTGGCAACGGTTATTAACCGTTGCCATTTAGCAACGGTTAATAACCGTCTTGGTTATGTTAGCAACAGTTTTTTCTCGTTGCTAATTGGGAACGGTTATTAACCGTAGCTTCTTTGGAGACAAATGATGGCGGTGAATTTCATCCTTTCGCGCCATAATTTTTGGCGTGCTTCGTTCCAATCAACAACGGTTTTCAACCGTGGCTAATTAGCAACGGTTACTAACCATCGTAAATCTTTTAGCCGGCCCAGTGGCAAGCCCACCAAGCCCTTGGGATGGGGCAACCAACTGAGCCGGGCAACACCAAAAATCTGTTTTACTTCACAGTTACAGCTCAATAGCAATCTCCATGTTGGCGATGCTCGAACCCAAAAAAACTAGGGTTTCAAAAATCAATGCTTTTTAAATAATCATCGCTACATACTCGGCTATTCCATCAGCCATCGTCGTCTCAAGCTTGCCTCCTACGCGATATTTTCTACTGCTGATTTGAAGTCCTGCTATAGTCTCTATACTGCCACTGCTAATTAAGTATGCGAATTTCTTGATTTGAGTTGTCTAATTTTCTACTGCTGATTTGAAGTCATGCTACAGTCTCTATACTGCCACTGCTAATTAAGTATGCGAATTTCTTGTTTTGAGTTGTCTAATTTTCTAAAATTGAGTCGCCCTTTTACTGCTTTAGATTTCATTAACCTTGAAAACGCCTGAAGCTAATAACTTATTAGTATTTAGTTATAAACAACTAGTTTTCTGTAAATAATCGTTGAAGCTAAAAAACTAATAATTATTTAAGAACTGATACTTACATTGATGTACTATTTTTCCTGCAGTGTGTGTATGTCTACCCGCAAACATTTAGGCAGAACCCAATATGATTTGCCTGTACACTTAACTAGATACACTAGTTTGTAAACTTGATACATTAAAAAATTAAATACACTGTTTTGTAACCTATTTGAGACTATAAGTATTGCAACCCACTTAATGTGGCAACTTTTGTATAAAAAGTTGGTACTTTGTTATGTTATAGTTTTATATGTGATTTTATGGTTATATATGAAAAAGAAAATAAAAAAAATTGACATGTTATATAGTAAGGGGCAAAAAAATTCACATTGGGCTTGGTCAACCGATTCTTTGGGCCGCCCTTGCTTTTAGGATTGATGTTTCATTAAGTTTTTGGGGATTGATTATAGTCAATATCTACTACTCTTTAACAGTTTGCCAAAGTAGAGATGCACCTTCTAATCTGAACCATCAGAATACATATTTGATGTTTTAAGTGTACAGTGTTAGAGAACCAAGAAACAATTGGTTATGCAAGGGATGATCTTTTTACATTTATATATGATTTGTTTTACAAATTGTAATGTACTGTACTGCATGCTAGTTAGACATAGTTGCTTATAGTGACTGCTAGGGTATAAGTTGATGCAATGAATTTTGTTTTACTAAATATGAGACCATATTTAGTAAGTGGATAAAATTGTTGTTAATGGCGCAAGCCAAGTATCAAGAGAGGGGTAATGCATAGACATTACTCTGGTGCTACAAAATGGCGCCATTGTAATGGCAAATTTTTTGGAAACAGTTTGATGCTAATGTTAAATTTCAAGTGAAATCAAAAGAATATTCATCTGTTTAGTTAATATCAGAGTTGAACTTGGTGGAAAGCCATAAGATATTGTTACCCATGATTTATTATTAGCTCTTGTTATTTTCTTTCAGTATGTCTTTTAGTATAGACAAACAATGGATGAATCAATCTAATCGAAGAAATACAGAATATGTGGAAGGTGTGAGAAATTTCGTTAAATTTGTTGCTGAAAACGGTGGCAATAAGGAAAAGTATTCATGCCCTTGCACGTGGTGCCAAAATGAAGATACATTCAAATTAAATGACATTCATTTTCATTTGCTTAGATATGGTATTGTTCAATCATATACCGTGTGGTGTTTTCACGGGGAAAGAATACCGGAGAAGCCAAAACAACAACCGGTTAGTCATGCCACAAATACTGATGAGTCCGAACATATTAGGATGGAGGATTTGATCAATGATGCAGATAGATTCCATCATTTTCAACCTACAAGTCAGTTGCATGATAATGCTAATATTGGTGAGCAGTTTACGGATAAATCATTTTTTGATAGTGCAACTACAACAGAGCCATTGTATCCTTCCTGTCCAAAAGAGATTACAAAGTTGTATGCCATTATGAAACTGAATAGCTTGAAAACCCAATACGGCTTTTCAGACAATGGTGTGACTGCAGTACTCGAATTCATAAAGGAGTTACTCCCCGAAGGTAACACGCTACCTTCAAAGTACCCCGACGTGAAGAAGATCATTAAGCAAGTTGGGATGAATTACATAACTTATGATGCATGCATTAATGACTGCATGTTGTACTGGAAAGATAATGCGAACAAAGTTTCATGTACAAATTGCAACGCACCAAGATACAAGACATCATTCGACGAAGAGAGAAAAGCTACCAAAGTACCTCAAAAGACCTTAAGACATTTTCCTTTAATTTCTAGATTGAGAAGACTGTATACTGTACCATGGATAGCAGAAGCGATGACCTGGCATGGTCGTGCCAAGTCCGGTACAACCGTAATGCGTCATCCGCGTGATACTTCTCAATGGAAAACTACATATTCTTTTGATTCTTCGTTTGCTGCTGAACCACGAAATATCACGCTTGGAATAGCAACAGATGGTTTCTGTCCGAATGCTTCTTTAACTAACCCTTACAGCTGTTGGCCAGTAATTGTAGTACCATATAACCTTCCTCCGTCTTTGTGTATGAAAAGAGAGTTCTCAATGTTAACACTGTTGATTTCTGGGCCAAAACAACCGGGGAAGGATATTGATGTTTATTTAGAACCTTTGATAGACGAGTTAAAGCAGTTATGGGAAGGAGTCGTTACATTTGATTCATTTATGAAATCTGAGTTCATAATCACTACAACAAAAAGGACCTTTTATAGCGTGTAGAAACCGCTATAAAAACTTTCTATAGCGATTCTATAATCGCCATAGATCAACATGTTGTAAAAAGTCTGGTAGATACTATAGCGTGTCATACTTGCAATGGAAAATGTATTTTTCTTGCCATCTAAAATAGGCCATATTGGTGCAACTGCTTTTCTATAGCATTATGAAACGTGCTATAGAACTTTTTATGACGCATTTCAGTTGCTATAAATATGCCGACATGCTATATTATTATAGCATTTGAACGCGCTATGGAATCATCGTGTCAACCTTTTATGACACGTTGAAATGCTATAGAAAATTCATTACTATCTATTATAGCACCGTCTTATTGCTATGAAAAGTATGTACTCTTTGCAAAATATTTTGTATAGCACTAACATGATGCTATAATATAACAAAGCTGAACAATTTTTCTTTTTATTGCATAGTCAGAACGCTATAAAAAAATTCTATTGCACATTTTTTGCTGCCATAACATTCAAAGCTTACAATTTTCAATTCTACTTGTATATTATAACTCAAAAAAACCACATTCATCACATTAACATAAATACACAAATTGAGTCATAAGCCAAATCACAAAATATATATATATATATCCGTAATATTTCATACATGAAGAATTAAACATTAATATTTGTGATAAAAATTAAACATAAGTACACAAATTGAGTGTAGCATACCAAAACGATACATACTAAAAATATTTTAATGACCGTCGACAAGCATGACCGATTTAAAGGAGAAAGAGTGCGACCGATTTAAATGAGAAAGAGTGCGACATCATGTATCAACCTCAAAAGCATCATACAACACCTGTGAAGAAGAAACACAAACATACATATGTTAGTCAATATATACAAGTATGTATAAGTACGAAAGATTCATCGCCAAAGACTAAGTTACTGAAACTAGCATAACCCGTAATGAATCTGTTATTGTGATCAATCTATACCCTAATATGGTACAAAAAAATGCATTCCTTTTCAAAACTTGCATGCAACTGCAGTTGTAATTCAAGCACTAAAAGTTCAAAATGCAAAAGCAAAGCTAGCCTGCATGTAAAATTTAATCAGCAAGCAACTCAGTTTTTAAAGCATAGAAGTAAAAGCATTCAACTGCAAATTTTGAAATCAGTTTCAAAAGCTTTCCAAATCTGTGCTCTGTTTCATGCTATATCAGGTGAAATATGAAATGTGTTGTGCATATATCTGTATTTTCTATGATTCTAGTTCCAGGTGTGCATATAAACAGTGAAGAGATGTGCAAAGTTTCTTTGAAAACTAGCAACAATGGTTATCATGGAACAATCTATGGTGCAAAAATTTACAACCGCAGTTGACAACATCTGATAGAGTGAAGATTGCGCAGGGCAGTAACATACAACAATAAAGAAATTTACAATTTATAACCATGGTAAGAACGTCCTAGGCAGTTAATTCGGGTAAGGTAAATCTAGATAGCTATGGTAGTGTTCATCTTTTATGTAAAAATTATCTGGCTCTGCTTTCAACATTGGAAATACAAGATGATCACAAGATGATGTACACTGAAACCATTCTATTAAAACAAAGTATTTGCTTCTTTTCAAACCATCAATTCAACATTTTTGTATCTGATCAATCCTGAATCAAATCCAAACATCAAACTGCCAAAATCTCAACATCCTATAATATATAAAATGTTCTCATTTTCGAAAGAAGAATGTGGTCTGTTGTTTCACTTTTTAACCGGAAAGTTGTATAAGAAGGGGACGTTATTGAATTAATATGTCTGTGCAGTGTGTCTAGAAATCATATCATATTAAAAAGGCGAATCTGACAACAACATGCATATAAAACAAAATGCAGTGTGTCTGTGCAGTGTGTCTAGAAATCATATTATATCAATTAAATTGTAAGGTTTTCAGATTATGAAAAGTTTGTGGATATGAAAAAAATTCTATACAGTGAAAATATATCCACCTTATAGGAAATGTAGTGTACATGGATTGATTAACTGGAAATAGAGAAGTTCAGGCAGAATATCTCATTTTTTGTAGTTTAGTTATGTGTTACAACAATTGCATAATGGATTGAACATATAATTTTCTTGGTAAGCTACATTAGGTATGATACAATCAATAAGGCATAAAGATACAAGTAATAATGCATTGCCTAACTATATATATTTATGAACTGCTAATTAACAAGTTGATTGCTAGGTCAAGGACTAAATTTATTGGATGTGCAATTTTATTTTCACTAAACCTTGTACTTTCTAATTACTGAAGTAACAAAACACATGAATTTTTTAATATAAAATGGACTGATTGCTCAAAGTCAAGGATACAATGCAATGTGTAATACATGTAAAGTATATGAGCTAGAGTTAAAATGCAATGTGTAATAAATAATTACTGTAATTATAGTACACAATTTATCAGTGGGTAGATAGTATTCAACCAAATCAAAAAAGTTTCATATCTAAACAAAGCTTGAATTATACTTACTAGAAATCGATTCCATTATAACGTTCGCAGCAGGCCAAGCTATCGTAGTACCAAGTGCATCTTCAACGACTTCTAAATCGGACGTTGTTCTCCATAGACGTGCTTTTGGAATTATTACAAGATCTACCCAAACTTTAACTGCATTTTTTCCCAAAGGGACACAATGAACCATTGTGTTTGGATCGGTTGAAGACACGCGGCCTAACGCAACTATTTCTCTCTTTCCCGACCAATCAATCAACTTGCATTTACTTTTTTCCATAAAATTCGTACTCTATCAATTAAACAAAAATGTTATTTTAGTATGTGCTTCAATAATTTGTCCGATGAAAAATAATTGAATCGCATATAAATAATTTTGATACCTACCTGCTCGACAACTCCAACATTGCTCGTATGATTATTTGATGACGTAGTGTTAATTGTTTCGATAACTACTTTCGATTCAGGCCATGCAACTTTGGTACCAATGGCTTCTCCAACTCGGGTCAATCCTTTAGTGGGCCTCCATAGAAAAGCATCTTCGATTTTTGGATTATCTATTCAAACTGCAATGGCAGCCGGACCAAGAGGAAGATCATTCACAAGTTCTTTTGGATCACTCGAATGCAGTCGTCCATCTGCAACTAATTCTTCACTCCCACTCCAATCGATTAATTTGCATTTATGATTTACGCTGTTGATTTTACTCTAATAAAAATAACATATTATTTTTTTTGTACATTGAAAATAAAAAATTAATTAGTACAAAATATGAAAGATTACCCCATTATCAGCTTTTTCAAAGTTATCGAAGTTGCGCAAAACAACTCTAGTAACCGGCCATGCTACTATCTCACCAACAACGTCTCCAATGTTTGTCGAATAAAGTGAAGGTCTCCACAAGAAAGCATCCGGTTTTCTCACAGTGTCTATTATAATTTTATTAGCATCGGAACCTAAAGGGATTTGTTGGACAAGCTCCTTTGGGTTACTTGGCACAACTCTTCCTTCCGCAACAATTTCGTCTGTCGCAGTCCAATCCAGTAAGTGACATGTGTCATATTGTTTACCATGTTTGTTCTATTATTAATCAAAAGCAAATTATATTAATAATGAAATTAAAAGTCAAATATAATAATATTACACTAGTACTTTAAATAACTTTTACCGCTTGATGCACATTTGCTTCATCCAGGCTTTCTTTTCTCTGTCAAACAAAAAAAAACAGTACGTAAAAAAAACAGTAACGATATATAATTTCATGATATTAATTAAAGATAGTCCGATAAAGCATAACTAATGATATTAGCAAATATAACGAGATTTTAGTTCATGCCATCATGTCATCCTATGGTAATCTGATTTCTATGCTTTCTCTGATCGCACATTTGCAACCATGCTGGCAGATTTTGGTGATATCAATACCACTAAAGCCTTAAGTATACTTGACTGGATTCACCAATGATTTAAACAGACACAAGCAACTTGCAATGGAACAGTGAAAAAAATTACAGTAAGAAAGCTTTCTTCAGACATTGAAAATTAATGTCATGCTTAGTTAGATGTCACTGTATCAGTGTACTACAAAGCTTTGAGCTGAACTTTTATAAATATGTACATGTGAAGTGGTTTTAACATTTTTGTGATGGTATTAGAAAGCTTGAATGTCACTATATCATCATTGTGTGCCGTAGTAAATTTGTTCATTGGCATTTGCTTTTGTATGTAGTGTGTTCCAAAACTTTAAGAATATAGCATCATAGAGTCATAGTTGGACACATTTGTATTGTGTTAATACAGTCATGTTATGGATCACATTTGAGTATCAAATAAATAAAATGTTTGTACCACATAAATATTAATTTTCACTGTTAAACAATAGGTATCCAAGTACATGAGTGACAGTAGGCGCTTCCCGTTAACTGCGGGTGACCATGCTGTTCGACTTAACCTGCTCTACAACGTTAAAGGCATTGAACAAGCTGAGAATTACTTCAACAACATCCCAGAACAATATAAAGTTCACCAGACTTATGGGGATCTTCTAAACTGTTACTATGAAGAGAAATCCATTGACAAAGCTGAGTCTATATTCAAAACAATGAAGCAGCTCAAGCGACTCACGTCTTTTCCTTTCAGTATCTTAATGTCACTCTACTCACGAGCTGGTCAGCATGACAAGGTGGAAACTATATATGAAGAAATGAAAGACATGGGTGTTCTTGATGATACTTTCACTCAAAATAGTAGACTACAAGCTTATGCAAATGCTTTAAACATTGAAAAAATGGAAGAAGTTCTAAAACAGATAGAAGAGCGCAATGCTATTGTTCCTCATGATTAGCGGTCTTTTGAAAATTGGTAATATTGGTGATGCTGAGGCTTTTTACAGTGAGTGGAAATGGCAGTTCGCTGTCTATGATATTAGAATCACAAAAGTTATGATAAATGCATATTGCGAGAAGGGTCTATTGAGCAAAGTGGAACCTTTACTGAGTGAGGTCGCTGAGAGTGGAGAGATGCTTTCCTCCAATACTTGGGCTGTTTTGGTCGATGCATATCTTAAAGTGAATCAAATTGCTAAAGCGGTAGATATGATGAAGGAAATAGAGGTAGGGAAAACGTATTGGAAGCCAAGTAATGATAATGTGAATATGGGACTTGAGTATTATGAAGAGAAGATAGATGTTGAAGGAGCAGAGGAGTTTGTTAAGTTAGTGAAAAAATTAATACCTTTGACTAGGGATGTTTATGAAAAATTAATATCATTATATTCATTTGCTGGGAGACCTATTTCAGAAGTAATTAAAAGGATGAAAGCTGATGGGTTTGATTTAAACGAAGAAGTGGAAAAGAATTTGAATAAAAGTTAGGAGGATTGAATGAATCTGTATCTACTTCTCTGCTATCATGCAGCACATTGTATGCTCAACTACTTCATACATATTCTACTAAAATCCAAATATCATGCATGTAGATTTAGCACACTCTGGTGCACAAATAGTTCTGCCAACTTATTGATAACTATAAAAAAGGGTGTCATAAAAACTGTAGTATTTTCATGGCTAAAGATTATGAGCAATTTCTCAGTTCCATTTGTTGCTAACTCAGAGATGATCATAAACTATATCATGCTTCTAAGCAGTAAATCAAAATGTCGAATATACCTGATTTTTCATAAGCATACGAACCATCGCGTCTAATTCTGAAATTTTATTTTGCATTTCGACCGTTTGTTTATCCCTTACGTGTGACCATATTGCTTTGGTGTAGGTCATACCCCTTCCCATTGCTCTCAATCGCCCTGGTCTATCCGGTCCCAATATTTTGGCAAGCGCATCATCTTTATAATTACTTGTTGAGCTAGAATTTGATTCATTCTGTATTTGTTTAATTTTTTCCTACACATGTTGTCATACATGCATATCATACACAATCAAACTATCACAATAGCAAACATATTGTTATCTAATAAAATTTCAAAGTACTTACAATAGCATCTGCAGCAATCGAATTTACTGGTTCGCCATTTTTTCGTGTGTGCGATTTGATCCACACTTGAGTTCGACCAACAGAAGATGGATGAGGACTCGTCTTTTTCTATGTTTAAAGAATATTTTTTACAACACGTCACAATGAATAACTACCTAATAAATATTATGGTATATAAATTAGTAATTCTTACCAAATCATCGGCAACTCGAGCCATTCCTTTACGACTACATGTGTGTGGTATTTGATTGTCTCTAATAGCTTGAAATTTCTGACTCAATTCCTAAGAATAAAATGAAAACATGCATTAAAAAATCTAGCTTGGTTTTCGCATCTCATCAACATTGAAAATGTAAATGTTACCTTAAACTCTGGAGCCATTTTAGACTTGACAAATTTCTTCCACTCATTCATACTTAGGTTGTCGGGTTTCAACCGATTTCTTTCTTCTTCGTTCCTTGCTTCCGCTATTTTGCGAACTAATCGAGATTTTGAACCTCTAAAGATGCACCCCATTTGATGAAATATGCACGCTTTTTGCCATTCCTTGTCCAATTTAAATCTAACCTGCAATATTTAAAGGCATATGAACTTGTGAAAAAGAGTTTAAATTTGTCATAGTACAAGCTGTGCACATGTACGTACCAACTTGCAATTTCTAGCTCAACTAAGACGTATAGAATTTTTACAAACCTAAAGTGTTTTACGTGTTCATAACTAAAGTCAGTTAGACTGTACAATTTTGGTTAACAATTACACTTGTAGTTGAGATGCGCTCTAATCTCATAGAAGACCTCTGAATTGCAGTGGGGTATATGCAGGATATTATAGTTGAGATGCGCTCCAATTTTGGTTAACATTTCTGAAAAAGAATTATAGTACAGTAGAGAAAATAATAATTTGTGCACATATTAGATTTCTTGCATGCATGGGGTAATCTTATTTTAAACAAAAATTGCAAGATAACTGGAGCTGTATGAGACAATGTTATATGGAATTAAATGTACAGATTATTCAGATGAAAATAAGAATACATGATGCAAGGTTAAAGTAAAAGTTAGATTCACTGTCTATATTGGGTACTTGTAATTGCATTTTGAATCAGTTTAATTCCTATATGCAGGATGATGGCAGATCTATCGATTAGTTTATAACTGCTGATCAACCTCCAATTAATAATTGCAGTGCTTATCCAAATTACTGTGATCATAATTCTGTCAGAATTTACTACTGATCAACCTCCAAAGCAAAAGTAAAAGTGTTTATTCTATGTGTTAATAATTCTGTCAGAATTTACTGTGATCATCCAAATTACTATGATCAAAGCAAATTGACCAAAAAACAAAACAAAACAAAACAGCAAGCTATAACAAATAAATAGATATAAACAAATGAAGATATACCTGAATGCAATCCCACAAAGCAACTTGTAGTTCGTCACTTAGATTCTTCCATTTATCAAGCGTAACCGGAACATGCTCCCTTACTAGCGGACCTAGATATGACGATAACTTGACAGATCCATCTCCTATTGGTTTGCCATTCAAATCAAATTCGACTTTAATATGGTTAGAAGGATTCAATGGAAGTCTTTTCACTTTAGTTGGACCTCTGCCATTGCACTTCACAACTGGATTTTCATTGACATCTCTAGTAGTTCCCTCATTCGTGTCAACTTCAAAATTTTCTAAAACTTGCATTGTATCTTTGTCAACTGCTTCATCGTTGTCTTGAATTCGAGCATTGTTATTCTCAACGTTTACATCTATTTGGTTGCCTTGGTTTCCAAGTTCTTGCGAGTTGTCTTCAATACGAATGTTGCTATCCACCATGTTGTCCTTGCCTTTTGCATTATCATTGAACGTGGTGGATTCTTCGATTGTTTTTAGCCATTTTTGAGCATCCCTCTTTCTTTCACTCATTTTCTGCATATAAAAAAAAGATTATTCGAAGTGTGCAGGAAACTAAGATTCAGTGTACATTGCATTTTTTGTTTCCTATTTTCTGTTATAGTTTTTATGCATTACACTACATTTTATGTTCATTTGAATTTGCATTTCATTTTACTGTTATAGTTACATTTCATTTGAATTTGTATTTCAATTTCATTTCATTACCAAAAAAAATGGTTTCATTTTAGTTGGCATTTCATTCACATGATAGTTTCAAACCTCCAAACAAATTGCATTTTTTGTTTACATTTCATTTTCTGTTTACAACCCAGTGTTTCTGTTCATATTCTTTGTTACTAACTTGCATTTCATTTACATTGCACCACACTTGCCATCACTAAACAGCAACTTCCACCAACAACATGCCATCACCTACCATTGCCTTCCAACTCCTTTTACCACCACTTCAACATCAATCTCCAACATCCTTCCCTCTCCACGACCAAAACTGCAACCACTACCTTCATCAAAACTGCAACATTTCCAATACATCCTCACCTCCCTCCATCCCACTGTCGCAACCATTTACCGGACTTCATTTCCCCACAATTACTCCTCCTCCTCACTGCATTTCCTTCCACCTACACATACAACCTTCACCACAACATTCAACTTCCTTATGCCTACAACAATTTCAAACCAACCACTGCATCAACGGCCAACTTCCAACATCGATACACAATACACATACACTTCATTCATCACCTAGAACTCCTCCATCCAAATGCGTTGTCATTTTTCTTAGCTTATAATAAAAATCAATTACGGTTACTTGTACTCTAACCATATACTAAGGCGACACAATAAGATAACAGTACACGGATAATGTTAACTCATACCTTGCCTACTTCCATTCAAATCAGCTTAAACTCTCTGGTCTATGTCGTTCTAGACTGGAAGAGATGATTTAGATGAATCCCGTCTAGCTGTATATGATGAAAATAGGCATTGCAGTTTATTCATTTAAATGTTAATTGATCAAATCAATTTCAATACATATATATCACATTAAAAAAATCAACTTTCCACTTTCTTTCCTTTGTAATCAGACTCAGTAGTGGCGGTATCACCGTTTTGGGTGGAAATATTATCAAAATTTGTACTTTACTCACTCAAAGTAGTTATCTGAAGCATGTCTAATGGTTTAGTCATAAGTCTGAAAAACAGTGGTGTTTAACAAATATAAATAGTGTAGAAAAAAAAATTACATAAGGGCAAAAATAGTTTACCTGAGACATAGAAGTGGATAATTGAGAGGACACGATTTTCATGCTTATTCTCTCTCCAAGCTATCATCAATTAAAAATACAGCATCTACTCCCACTAATTTTTGAAAAATATTTTGCACCTTCAGTTCACCATTTTCCTGAATCAAACAGCAGAACATGTCATTAGTTAGTACAGATAATATGTATAACATGTTTAGTTAATAGGAAAAACAATGTAGATGTACATGTTAATAAACGATAAATTTCTGCATAAGAAGAAAATAGTGAATACTGAATAAAAGAAGCTAGTTTTGACTTCTAAAGTGGACAAAGATAAAATATAAAATACAAAAACTAAATTACCTACACTAATATGTAGAGCTGATCTTTACTCATCACCATTTTCTCTAAATTCATCGTGAGCCTAAGACACTCAAAAGAGGTACATATATTCATGCAAATGCAGACAATATATTGTAAAATTAACATGTTTCCCCACGTAATCATGTAATGTTTACCTATAGTTTCCAAGCATAATCAATGACGGTTTTTAAAACTTTTCTCTAATATTCCTTCACAATCCTCCCTAACATAGCTAGCATCCTCCAAAAAATCGACATCCATCTCGTTTTACAATCTTGGACAACACCGCTTGTGCTTTCAATAGAATCGATTGTCTCTAATTCATGAACACCTCTTGGTGGTGCCTTCATTACAACATACCAATTAGAGGAGTCATTCTCTCTTGAATAAAAAACTTGTTTCGCTTGAGATGCAAGGATATACGGATCCCTCGAAAACGAAACTTGATTTTGATGTAAATTAACAATAGTAAATCCATCTTCAACCTTCACCCTGTTTCCAATGTTTGCCCAATGACACTTGAAAATTGGAATATAAAATTTGTGGTAGTCTAACAAGATTATGTCGGTCAAAATCCCATAATAAGTGACTACATCTACTACTTGAGAGACATCTTTCGCACTTGCTCTACACATGGTAGTAGCATCATAAGTCACTCCAGAATTCTGAGTTTCTCTCTCAACATCTTTTGTGTGAAAACGTAACCCGTTAATTATATATCCTGTGTAGGACAAAGCAGTGCTACTTGGGCCATAGGCAATCCATTTTAATAATTCCTCATGTTCACTTGAGTTAATAGATATCTGGAAAAAACTAAATCCACTCAATATAGTCAAAAATAATATTTTCAAACCTATAAATGAAATTTAAAATATTTAATTAACCTTCTTTTTAATCCAATCGGCGAAGTTTTTTGTGTGAGTTTTCCATAGCAATGTAGCATTTCTTTCCATGCGCTTGTCCAAACTTTGTAACTCTTCCAAATGCATACTAGCATAATATAAAAAATGCTAAGTTACATTTATAATTACACATATGTTAAGACAGAAAAAAATAAAAAAATATGTGCTTACTCTAAATATGGCTCTGTTGTAGCCATATTCATTAGCACGGCCAAATGAGCAACTTCCTTCTCATTAGCCGTCAATGTAATTGTCTTGCATGATGATATTGGACTTCCTTCGAGTATTGCATCATCATTCTCATATTCTTCATTTCTACCTTCTTTCTCCCCTAATTCTGATGATTTCTGTAGAAAATCGCCAAAGAATCTCATGGATTCGTCTACGAGATAGTTTTCTGCAATGCATCCTTCAGGTCGTGCATGGTTCCTTACATAGTCTTTAAGTGTTTTCATATACCTTTCGAAGGGGTACATCCATCGAAAATGAACCGGTCCACATAATCGAGCTTCTTTACTAAGATGAATTGTTAAATGTATCATTATGTCGAAAAACGAAGGTGGAAAATATCTTTCAAGATCGCATAAAATTTAACAATCTCATCATCCATTTGTTGCAACTTCTCTCTATCAAGAACACGCTGGCATATTTTATTAAAAAATATACACAAACGAGTTATTGCTTTCCTTGGCTTTTTCGGGAGCAATCCTCTAATTGCAACCAATAGCATTTGTTGCATTAAAACATGATAATCATGCGAATTCAATCCACTAACTTTGCAATCCTCCAACGACACACATCTTTTGAAATTTGAGCAGTAACCATCAGGTCCCTTAAAGTCATACAATCTGTTGCAAAATTTTTTTTTCTTCAGAACTAGACAAAGTATATGGCACCGGTGGAAGATATGTTCTCTTCCCACGAGGTTGTGCATATAGAGCATGTCGAATTCCCCAATCCTCTAAATCCTTTCTAGAATTAATACCATCTTTTGATTTGCTATCATGCAACATTGTGCTGAGTAAACTTTCGCCAACGTTTTTCTCAATATGCATCACATTTAAATTGTAGCGGAGTGGAAGTTCCTATAAACATCATTAATATGACAAATTAATATTATATAATTTTATAGTTAGATTATTACGAACAAAATAAATTTTGAACACTAACCTCCCAATATGGTAATTCAAAGAAAATTGATCTTTTTTTCCACCTTGATAGCTCTACTTTTGTAGGATCGGTTTTATCTTCTTCGTAGGCGGTGCATTTTCTTTTCTTTGTCTTCTTGCCTTTTTCTATTTCAACATTTTCAATTTTTCCAAAATCATTTGGAAAATTTCTCAAAATAACAGAAATATCTCTACCTGTAAGAATTCTCGGTTTGTTACCTTTCTCCACTTTGTTATCAAACCAAGCCTTTTGTTTTCTTAATGGATCTAATAGAGGTAAGAATCTTCTGTGCCCCATATAGACATTTTTTCGACTATGATTTAGCCATCGATGATGAGTATTAACACCGCATAATGGACAACCTTTTTTCCCTTTTACACAACATCCAGCAAGATTTCCGTACGCTGGAAAGTCGTTTATAGTCCATAACAAAATTGCTTTTAAGTTAAAAAGTGTCTTGCTAAATGCATCATAAATCTCTACCCCGTTACTCCATAAGTGCTGCAAATCTTCTATCAAAGGAGCTAAATATATATCAATATCATTCCCAGGTTGCTTTGGACCAAGGATCAATAATGTTAACATAATATTCTCTTTTTTCATACACAATATAGGTGAGAGATTATATGTCACAAGCATCACTGGCCAACAACTATACTTGGAGCCCTTAATGTCAAATGGGTTGAAACCATCGGTAGCAAGACCAAGTCGAAGGTTAAGCGGATCACTTGAAAATGATTTCCATTTACCATCCACCATGCTCCATGTCAAAGAATCCACAGGATGACGCATTTTATCATCATTGCTTTTATTACTAAAATGCCACCTTAGATCTTCTGCCATCTGTTGGGATCTAAACATTCTTTTGAATCTTGGAATAATTGGAAAATATCGCAATACTTTGGCCGGAATACCTTGCATTATCTCTTTCGTCCGCTCATTTGTCTTCCATCTCGAAGAACCACATTTCGGACATCTATCCAAATCTTTGTACTCTTTCCTGAAAAGACAACAATCATTCTTGCAGGCGTGAATCTTCTCAAATCCCATGTCAAATACTTTGAGAAACTTCTTTAATTCGTATAAAGTCTTTGGAAGGACATTATTTTTGGGTAATAACAAGTGTTGCACACTTAGAAGCTTATCAAAACCAGTATCGGATAATCCAGTTTCACATTTAAGGTTATACAATGCAGTGATAGCAGATAATTTCGTTTGATCTACACAATCAGGGTACAGTGGTGTTTCTGCATCTTCCAAATTTTTAAGGAAATCATCCGTTCGCTTTTGTGCATCATCATTCTGCTTATCATCGGAGAAAAAAGTATGGTTGACAAAATCTTCATCTTCAAAGTGAATGGCTTGAAGTAATTCATATGTGTCATCCAACTTCACTTTTTTAGCTACATTTACCTGCTCACCATGACTATACCACATACTGCACTTGTATAAAGGATCCATTCCCCTTATAATCAGGTGCTCAACAATAATGTCATCATGATGACGACTAAGATTTCGACAATCTGAGCAAGGACACAATTTTTTTTCCATATTTCCTGAATTTCTCTTTGCTGCATGCACAAAATTCCTTGCTCCTTGCTCGTACTCCTTACTAGTTCTACGGTAAAAATAAAATATTTAACGACAAAAAAAATCATTATTATAAATTCCAAGTTCAATTTTAAGCTAAAATTGTACTATTACTTGTGTAAATGCACCCAATCTTTTTCCATCGCCATATACAATATTGCAACAAGCAAATTTCTAAAAAAACATGATAATTTAATACTCATCGATATTTACAAGTATAAAATTGAGAAGACAGCTGAACCTATCCAATATCTTGTATGTTAAACAAAAACAAGAAATAATAAAAATAAACTGTTCAAAAATGACCAAGGTCCCATATTAGTACCTACCAGCATCCAACAGTTCTAGGAAGAGACACCTCAAAAACCAATAAACATAAAAAATAAAATAAAACTTAGATGTTTAAAAATGTCCAAGAGCCCATCAATACATGAACTGATACTGTTACTAGTCTAAAATAACATCCATCATTAAGTATACTAATTGGACTGATTATGGTCATACAATAAAATAGCATCCATCATTAAGTATAAAGTTCCAACAAATATGAAAACATCCATCATTGGTTAATCATAAAGTTCCAACAAATAATATCTTAAAATAGTGCAATGGTACAAAATCAAATTCATGATTCTACATACTATTCTTTTCTAGATCTATTGAGATTAAAAAAATACAGAGAGTGAAAGAAAACATAAGAATGAAGTATTATATAATCTAATGAAAACAGGGGAAACATGGGATTTGTTATGTCCACATGATTCAGAGAACAACAACATAATCACCTGACCAAAATCAGATATGAAAAAACAAAAAAAGCCGACTACATCTGACCATCATATACATAATGTATGGATACACTAAGACTGAATAACACAGAAATTTGATTAGGATTAACATAATAATTAAGCATAGTAGAAATAGAAGATGAGTGCTAATTCATCATGATGTTACAAGTTGCTTGTAGTGTGATGGAAGCATAAACCATTGTATCATTCAAATTATTACTACAGTTTACATCTAATATATTTATTTAAGGACACAAAATTGATCCCAGATGCTATAAATGAATAATTTATCTTAATAGACAAAATTAAGAAATGCAAGCAATTCAGGTGCTTCAGGAAAGAGAAAATTATACTGCTTTACGAAAAATAACATAAAATTAGATGATCGTAACATACATGAAAGGGGTGCAGTTAACATTTCATCTGACTGCTTCACCTAATAAAAATAGGTAATAATTGTACCAGTTGATTAGCCACAGCTACCAACAGACAATCAATTTTTATATTCTCAAGACTAGAAAATGATTGAACAAGGCTATCGTTTTGAGGACTAGTCTAATTTAATAGCACATGACTAAAACTATGTGTTCAAACGTATCCATCACAGTTCACAGATTCATTGCACACAGTTTCTATTTTACGAAATTAAGTATCCAGTTGACATTTAAGTATTTAACCACAACAAGTTCAGGTAATGCTAATCACAATAACACAGGGAAACATGACACAAAATGGTAAAAACTAAAATAAGGAAGAATATGGTTGGTATAGACTATGGTTGGTAAAAATTAAAATAAGCTTCACATATTCAAAACCTGAAGCCAGTGTTTACGATTAAACACTTAAAACCAAATTAGTTTAATAATCAAAATAATCGTTATATATCATAAATATATCAACATTATCTATAAAAATCACAAAATGCTTAAGTTTAATAAAAAATTACCGACACCCAGTTCACGAAGTTGAAATACCGAGAACTGCTTGAGGAAAGCGAAGTTGAAATACTTCTTCAGCTGCCTTGAAGAACCGCTTGAGGAATCGAGCCTAGAAGACACGCTTCAGCTGCCTAGAAGGATTCCAGTGAATCACTTGAGGAATCGTGCTTTGAGGGTTGCGGAGGCTTGAGGAATCGAGCGAAATCACTTGGAATCGATGCTGAGATCTGAAATTAAGGAAGAATTGCAGTGACAAGGAGAATCTGAAGAGGAAGTGATATCAAAAAGGAAAAGGGGATTTGGGCGGCATAAAAAATGATGGAGGGAAATAAAATTTTGGACCGTAAAATTTTCTCAACCGTTATTATCAATGGCGTTAAATTATTATTAAGACTAACCAATATAACCATTACCTAGTTAACTATAGCAAGCAACCTCCCGTGCAATCCCCACTTGCTATCAATATAACATTTTCTTGTAGTGAATGAGAGCTAGAGTGTTGTGGGCAATCCATGATCATCCCGCTCTTGGGACTTTATCGGGATGTACAACTCACGGCTACTTTGCATGTCCTCTTTGTGGAGAAGAAACTACATCTGTTTATCTCCCTAAAAGTAAGAAGATTTGTTACATGGGACATCATAGATTTCTTCCGTCCGGACACAAGTTTCGATACGATAAGACAAATTTCAACAACGAGCAAGAATTTAAGCGTCCTCCAAAACCACTGACTGGTTATCAAGTTGAAAAAAAGGTAGCGAATATAAAAATGAAAGTTGGTAAAAACATACCGGAAATTGGTCGAAAACGGAAAAAGACAATCGATGAAGAAGTTCCTGCATGGTATAGGAGGTCGAAGTTCTTTGATTTGCCATATTGGAAAACAAATTTGACCCGACATAATATTGATGTTATGCATACAGAGATGAATGTCACGAAACATTTGATCAACACAATTATGAACCATAAAGACATGTCAAAAGATGGGATCGATGCACGGAAGGATTTGAAAATCATGGGTATAAAACAAAAGTTGTGGGTGATAGAAGATCCTGAAACAAGTAAAGTAACCATACCAAATACCAAATGCGACTTTCACTTTGAGCAAAGAAGAAAAGATACGGTTTTGCACCGTTTTGAAAAATTTGAAAGTGCCGAGCAAATTCTCTTCGAACTTCCATAACAATGTGAGCATCAACCCTCCTGAACTAAAAAATATGAAGTCACATGATTACCACGTCATAATGCAACATTTACTTCCGGTATTGCTTCAGCATTGTTTTCCGCAACATAAGGATCTATGGAATGCTATTCACCGCATTAGTCTCTTTTATAACATTTTGTGCTCAAAGGTGATCAACAGGGAACATCTTCTAAAAGCAAAGGCTAGTTTGGTAGAAGCAATGTGTGTTATTGAAAAACATTTTCCGCCTGCATTTTTTGATATCAGTATTCACCTTATGGTTCATTTAGCCGATGAAGCATTGATTTCTGGTCCTGTTAGATATAGGTGGATGTACCCATTTGAACGGTAAATTAATAATTTTAGTTATGTACATAATTATTCGATTTAAATAGCAATTGATGTCTACATTTTACAATTATTCATCTTCATAGGTTGATGAAAACATATAAAGGATATGTGCGCAACAAAAGATATATTGAAGGGTGTATTGCAGAAGGATATATTGTACAAGAAGCTAGTCTTTACTGCATGGAGTATATGCCAAAAGGAGGTGCTGGCACTCATAAACATACCCGTGAAGCGTTTTTAGACGAGGATGATGAGTTTGCTGATGAAATAGCACTAGATAATGGTAAAGATATAACGTTAACTCAAGTGCAATTTCAACAAGTGCGTAAATGGGTCCTTGATAAATACGATGGATTGGATGAATGGAAGAAGTAAATTCATGAATTTGTTCTGAATTCTTATTATTGTAAATCAATTCATATATATATAGTATTTATTGTGTGTTTTTCGTAGGAGGTATAACTCCTATGTTCAAAGCACCAAATCTCAAACTCGAGGCGGGGGTACATCTGGGGAAGCTATTAAAAATTTCACTTTTTGGTTACGTGAGGAGGTATATGTATTAAATATTTAACGTATTTTCAAGTTGACCATACACCTCCTTGACAATGTTTTTTTACTTATTGTGTTTGTTGTAGTTGTTGAAGACCGTCGATGTTGACTCAACTCTTTGGCGGTTAGTTAACGGGCCGAAGTTTGATGCCCGTAGTTATATGAAGTACCAAGTGAATGGGTTTTTATTTTCTCCGAAGAGTTATGAAGAGCGAAAGCTAACACAAGATAGTGGTGTATGCATGAGAGCAATTACACAATTTAGAGCGACTGGGAAGGATAAAAATTTTAAGGAAGCAGAAACAACTTATTACAGAGTCATTCAACAGATAATTGAGTTGGATTACATTGACTTCAAACAAATAGTTTTTTATTGTGATTGGGTAAAGGTCGAAGATAAGATCAATGGTTGTAAAATAGATTCTGTTTCAAGCTTGATCACAGTTAACTTGGGAAAACTGAAGAATAAAGATAGCGTGAATGATGAGCCATTTATTCTTGCATCGGAAGCGAGTCAAGTGTTCTACTCAAAAGATTTAAAAAATAACGGATGGTTTGTGGTTTTGCATACACCAAAACGGTTGACCATAAATGTGGATGACACTGAGTTTCCCACCGTTTATCAATCAGCTTTTGAAGACAATGAAAAATTAGAAGAACTTATTAAATGCATATGTTAACTTTGTATTTCAGAGCAGTTATTGTACCTTAACAAAATATTTATTTAAAATGGTGTAAAATGTAAAATATAGCGTGAATGATAGTAATAGATGCATTATATTTTTTATTAGTGTCATTATAATATCCTGATGGATCCATAAGGATGGATATATTGCAAGAGTTCATTTTGTGTTTTTAGTAGTAGGTACTTACATATGATCACATACATACACACATGTACACATACATACATACGATCAGCTTGACTATTCTTTCTTTCTTTGTGTTTGTAGGTAGACAGGCAGTTCAAGATATTGTATTTGCACCCTTTAGTTCAGCAGTGCTAAGGTAATATATTTTTGTATTTGCATCCTTTATTTCAGTCAGTATTGTAGATATTGTTTTGAATCCGCTTAAGTTTAAAATTCTGGTGATGCAGGAAGACTTTATCACTGCCGCATTAAAGTGAATGTTCCCCTTCCCACCCATCCCTATGATCCTCGATTGATGTTAGCCACATTATTGCATGGACTTCCTTCCATAACAAGATCGAATGCATTATATGACTTAATAAAATTGTTCCAAGCGATTACTGGTAAGCTGCTGTACATCTGATATAGTAAACAACGTCCCCTTCTGATTTGTCTGATCCCATCAGTTTCTCATCACATTACGATTATTGTCAGTCGGACTGACAAAAATCGTAATGTGGTGAGAAGTTGGTGGGATCAGACAAATCAATAAGGGGACGTTGGTTCATATATCAGATGTACAGCAGCTTAACTGTGATCGCTTGGAGCAAATTTTATTAAGACATATAAGGCATTTGATCTTGTTATGGAGGGGACTCCATGCAATAATTTGGCCAACAGCAATCGCACATCACAGGTATGGGCTGGAAGGGGAAGAACTGTACGTCATAATGTTCTTGGGATTATTTTAGGATTTGAGACTTTGCAGGACATAATGTCACAAGATGCCACACCACCGTCAAATGATACAACTTCCCAATCATCCACTTTAAAATGGGAGAAAATTGATATAGACAACTACGGTTCTCCAGTCGGAAAAAATGGTTCAAAGGTCGCTACGAAGATTGGTAAACTAGTAAGAAATCATGTGCCAATCTCATATCCAAGTTGGAAAAAAGTTCCGCCAAATTACAAGGAAGACGTGTGGAATCAATTGGAGGTAATAATGAGCTCCGTTCATTTATATTCAATACATAAATAAAAAATGGTTTACATGCATTTTTTGTTATGCAAAAATATTATGAGCTCGATCCTCTATCAAAGGACCTTATTATGAAAAAAATGTCCGAGGCTTTTAGGAGACACAAGAATGATTTGCGCAAGAATCATTATGACCATTTCATCACTGACGAAGAAAGAATGAGAAATTGTCCACCGAAAATTGCTCAAGATGATTGGGATGAGTTCATAAGAAACGAATCAAAACCCGAGGCGAAAGAAAAAAAGAAGCGAGGCAAACAAAATAGATCAATGCTCGAATATGGTCATCATTCGGGACGTAAGAGTCACGCTATGATTACTCAAGAAATGGTATGCGTCATTGAATTGGTGCATCACATTGCATATACCATTAGTTCCAAATATAATTTTAGGTCATTGTATGCAGGTCGATTCAAGTAGTCCGGGAACAGAAGTATCACGTCTTCAAGTATGGGAGAAAACGCATAAGAAAAAAGATGGCAGCACGTCAGATGCGACATCTTCCTACTTTGTAAGTTTAACAAATAATAACGCCTCTAAATTAAATTTTCATTATTCATATATATATATATGTATTTACTTTTTAGGACAAAATTGAAAAAGAAAAGGAAACGACGAGTGGTGGTGATGAAGCCGTCTTTATATCAGTGTTTGGTAAAGATGTAAAGGGCAGGAGCCGAAGTATTGGGACCAATATAGCTCCTAGCCAAGTTAAGGGTGCTGCCATTCCATGCAAACGGCTCAAACAGGCCCAAGGAATATATGAGCAGCGACTTCAAAATGTGGAGCAAAAATTGATGAAGCTGGACAATATGGATGATAAACTGGAGCGTCTTCTCAGCATAGCCCAAGATAATCGTCAAGTAGGCAGTGAAATCGCATCTTCTCAGTTTGCCACTCCGAACAATCAGTTAATCGACCAAAGATGTGAAATCCTGAACTTCGAGGATGAAGTAATTGCAACAGGTACTATTTTATTAAAATTTGAAGAAAATAATATGTTGCAAAGTCAGTGAATGCTTAACTTCGTGAACGGGAGAGTGCGCTGCATTTTCTTGCACGTATAAGCAAATTTATAACTTGCTGCCACATGTTTAATACAAAGTGAACCGTCACAATTTTGCTGAGTTATATCTCAACACATTTATTCTGGTGCACTGTCCCTGATGCATGCGAGTAAATCCTTTTGTACCTGCGTATGCACTGCCCCTGAACCATGCAAGTTTATTTCTTTGTTACATGCAAGTTTATTTCTTTGTTACATGCGTGTGTTATTTTTGCAAATTACATGCTTTATACGTGTGTTTTACTTTGATTTTTGTGTGGAAATTCTTGCATGCGTGATATATATTGCATGTATAATTTTCTAAAGGCAAATGGTTCCAAGATTTAAAACTTTTATTCTTGCGTGTGTAGTGTCCCTGAAGCATGCAAATATACCACCTCTAATATATGCGTATCCTTGCATTGAAATTATTTCATGCACACACTTATGCTTTTGTGCCCATATATACCACCTCTTAAATGTTTGGGAGCTTGTTAGTTTTGTAAATGTGATTCCATATATTCACTCCAGAAATGCTTATATAACAGGTACTATATGCCGAGATTCCACAGCATTAGTAATCCATGGAAAACCAGTACCACCCACATATGAAAAAGTGTTGTTGGACAAAATTTTATTGCCGGATGAGCTAACCGCCAAAATATGTCGACAATTTACCGAGACCTTTGGGGATGTTGGAGCCGGAGGTTATGTGAGCCATCAAAAGGGTTTGATACGATATCTTTAGTCGGAGGTATTGATATTTCTGACTTGTTCTTTGCATATATTGCTGATTTTCTTTTGTTTGCTATATATGAAATTTGAATATGCAAATGCATGTGATTTTGTCCTGGTCTGTCTTGTTTACAAGATAATCGACAATTTATAAAATACTAGGAAGTAAAGCTTTTACCTTCCAAAAAAAGGTTGAAGCCCATTATATTCTCCTTCAATGCCTCTCAAACTAAAAAACAACTGTGTTTAAAAATTATTATAACATTATATATTTGCAACTTGAACGAAGTGTTGCCAACTCGTACAAAGCATAAAACATTATATTGACTTTGCATTTCAAAGTCTGAGCTAGATAACTGTGATATAAGAATAGCAATGCACCTGTTTTTATCTGAAATTATTTTCATATATGAAATTACATTATTTCAAGCAATTTCCTTTTAATGATCAAAGCCTAACATTCATTCTTTTGGGTGGTATGAATTTTTAGACAGGTTTATCAAACCTGTCATGTATAAACAGAGGCATGTTGCCTGTACACAATCGTACACACAGTCATGCATACATAAATACAAGCATGCAAGCACCTTTCACAATTTACATTCAAGACTTATCACATGCAAAATAGATATATCAAGTTTTAAGAATTTATAAGGGTGGTTTGCTCACCTGGATAGTTTGACAGAGAGGAAAGAGAACCTGAAAAAGATTTCAAAATCTGGAAATTGAGGCTTGATCAAATTTGCTTTATCCTAACCGTTGTTTGCTTTGAATTGCTTTGCATTATTTGATTTGCTCTTTGCTTGGGTTCTACTTTGTTTTAAATTGTTTCAGACTTTTTGAATCAGGTAGATGCTTTTGTTTTTGAACTGGAATATTCTTTCCAGGTTTATGAAGTTGAACTTCCTCTGAATTTAATCTTCGAGTTGCACGTGAACCAGGTTGAACATTTAAGTCTGAAAACTGGAATGCTTTGCCCTGTAATGAACCATGTAGACTTCACTGCTTGCAAAACAATGTAGTGTAATTAATGAAATCTTTGTACTGTGGTGTAATAAACAATGCAGTGTAATAAGTATGATATTCCGGCACGGTAGCATTCTATTTGCAAAACATTGAGTGTAATTATAAGTTTGATAATTTTATATGTATGGTATATGTGCGATATGTTTATAGTGCTTGTGTACCAATATTTTGATATTCTGGCATATTTTGATATATATTGATATTCTGGTATATATACTGAGATATGCGTGTAACGCAGTAGTGAGTTACAGATGTGTTTTTGTAGGAGCAGGAGCAACACTATGTGCAACGGTTGTTAACCGTTGCTTTATGTGTGACTTTTGCCCATTAAGCAACGGTTTGTAACCGTTGCCTTTTGTACATTCAGCAACGGTTTATACCCGTTGCCTATTGTCCATAAAGCAACGGTTTATACCCGTTGCATTTGGCCCATTTTGCAACGGTTATTACCCGTTGCCTTTGACCCAATTTGCAACGGTTTGTACCCGTTGCCTTTTGTACATTCAGCAATGGTTTATACCCGTTGCCTATTGTCCATAAAGCAACGGTTTATACCCGTTGCATTTGGCCCAATTTGCAACGGTTATTACCCGTTGCCTTTGACCCAATTTGCAACGGTTTGTACCCCGTTGCCTTTGTAACAATTTGCAACGGTTTATACCCGTTGCCTTTTAGACATAAAGCAACGGTTTTCTCCCGTCGCTAAATTCAACCACTCCTGTAATGAAGACGGTTTTTACCCGTTGCTTTTGGACTTAACAACGGTTTTTACCCGTTGTTAATATCTTATAATGGTGTAGTGATGGTGCAAGCACTCCATAAATACCATATCAGTACAGTTGAGAAGAGCGTAGCTGTTTGGATGAAGCTGTGCTATAGCTATCCTTAAATAATGGAGAATTTCTCGAATGTATGAGTTAAATGGCGGGATGCATCCGACCGGCACATGAACTTGTTGCATGCCATATATCCTTTCGGGGTCTATGAGCCCTATCATCCCACGACGGACCAATACGTCGTCAAAAAGAATTACATGCCTTACGTATATTCGACGTAGAGCATCTTCGTTAATCTTAGATGCTACTGAATCAACAGGGTTCTCCAGAATTATTGCATCCTCTAGAGTGTCAGGAGCAGGATCGACAACTTCTGGTCTAAGAATGGGAACTGCATCAGAAAGATCAAATTAAGGGGCTGGGCTTTTCGGTTGCTTCGAATAATGACTAGAGAATGGATTATCAGACTCAGTTGCGGAACTAGATTCAACATCAGGAATTATCCTGTTGAGAAGATGATCCAGCTGGCATAGCTGCAAAACGCCCAGAACATCTAGAACCCATTGCTATTAAACTTAGTAAAAATCATGATTAGATAAAGTAACCTATGCCCCCCGGTGCATACTGCGTGCTAGTGTGGTGTGGTAAAGTGCTATGTAATTCTGTAATAAGTTATATGAAACTAAAGACGAAAAAGATGACGAGACTTCGAGGTTCGACCGGAGAGACTATCATTTCTGACCGTCTCAACTGTTTCTCTATGTCATTAGGAAACGATGCAGTTTGAGTTTCACGATCGATTGTCAGCAAGTGAAAGTTAGATTTTTTATGTTCAAGTCACTGATGAGCTTCAATAGAACAGTCGAAGACATTGATTCTTGTCAAAGTACAAATGTCACATGCTATCGAATATGCAGTTCAAGTCATGTACAAGTCATATGTGTTCATTTGAATATGCAAGGCCGAAGCTCATCATTGGGTTCAAGTTCATTTATTTAAGTTCCATTTTTAGAGCCTATGTGCTGAACACCGATCGTTCTCCTTAATGCCTCATTACCGATCGTTCCCCTAGACAGCATCTACCAATCGTTCACAGTTGGCCATGTTCATCGATTGTTCCCCTTAACCTTCAATGTCGATCGTTGTCTCCATGCCATCAACTAATCGTCCCACTTTACCGTGTCCACCTCAAAAGCCTCCAACTCCAAAACATTGCCAATCTTTTGTAGACGATCGCTAAACACCCAAGCTTCAACGCCACTCCATAACGATTGGTACATTGTCACAATCATCTACTCTAGATTCATCCAAGTCCAAGGTTTTTCGGATCGTCCAAGAACGATCGTAGTGCATCGATCGAACAACTTCCCCAACTCTGCTACTTCGTCCTCTTCAACAAACGATCAGTTAAGGCCACCGCCTCCTCCAGTTTCCATCTACATCAACCTTTCTCAATCGTTTTATTGATCGATTCCATCATAGAAGATAAAGGCCATGACTTGATGAAGCTCAAAGTTTTGTCCTCAAATCAAAAACAGGTTTGAATCATCCTACGTAAATTTGAGATCTGAGAAAAGAAGCTAGATTGGAGTTCGAATCGAAGCGAGATCTAGAGAAGTACAATGGTTCATGAATAAAGGAAATTGATTTTTGGAGTTTGGATCATTGTTTGGATCGGTAAGGGAAAAAAGGAGGGAGACTTGTTTTTTCTATTTTCTACCTCAAGTTCGAAAGATACGAAATTAAATGAAGGATAAAGGAAAAACAGCTAAGTATAGATGCTTATATAAGTAGGACGTATACCGACCGTTCGTGGCCCCAAAATTATGTCGATCATTTCATGGTAACAATTTTATACCGATCGTTCCATAACTCTGAGCAATCCAAACAAAATATCCTAATGATCGGTAATAATAATAATAATAAAACGAGAGGATAGAAATAATAATGATCTGTAATGATTGCTTTTATAAAAAAATGGAAATAACGATCGGTAAAGATTGTTTGTAAAATTTCAAACTTGACAACGACCCATGAACATAGGAACACGATCGGGAGTCAGGTAAAAACACGTATATGTGCTAGTATATGCTTCAAATTTTAGTTCTTTGAAATCAACAAAAATTAAATGTTTACCTGAAATCGATCGAAGGTTGAAGCTTAGCAATTGCCAGAAATAAAACAAGATGATCACCAACAAGTTATGATCCCGTATTTATACTATTAGAAATCGACCAATCGTCATGAAGAATAAGAAAATTATGACCCTTGACAATAATACAATTTGATGGAAGAATAATGACTATGTGATAAACCGGATGGATTTCTTTCCAACGATTCTGGCTTGCAACGATTCAAAGCACCTCATTTTCGCAACAAGACGCACTTTGGGAGGCAAATGTTATCCCACCTTTTTTCAAGGCCATGATATCGTCGACTTGGCTAGAAACTGATGGTTATCATCTCTAAGAATCGACTATATACGACGCTGTGGACGATGGTTGGGGAAATCCAGACCGGGTCTCAATCAAGATGCAATTAGTATGGAGTGACCGGCATAGTTCCATGAAATTACAATTCAAATTTCAAGATGGTCGTAGTTCATACGCTCGAATTACGGACAAAGCAAAGATTTATATGGATCGATCGGGAATGATCCATAAAGCAGCTCGAATCAGCGAAGATCGATCGATATCTCAAAATCCACAAGTCCAATCCACTTGAAACTTTCAAGGCGTTAATATATTGAAGAGTGGAGCCTACAAAAATGATCACAGGTCAAAACCTTGAGATACGGAGATATCCGATCGTTTTAAGCTGATCGTTTTTGCTGATCCTTCATAACGATCAGTGTAGCTCAGTGAACATCTCAAATGTGAGAAGGGTTGATCCATATCTCGCGATCTACAACTCAGAATGACTTCGTATTTTAGGGGCAAGTTCAGGAGGCACATGGGACCCTCCAAAAATGATCGCACATCATTTGGAGGCAAAGATAATGATCGGCATAACTATAGCCGATCGTTCTTAAACATCGAGTTAGGGCCACGATCGCTATGGTGGGCCCCTATAGACCTAGAGAGCCTTATGCCGAAATCTTAGCAAAATATCTCATCATCTCTCCTTATAAATACAGGCCTTTGGTTCATTTTTAGGATCTTCTTTACGTTGCTTGTTACTCTACTCCATTGTAATCAAGCACTTGCTATCCTCTACTATTGTAATTAGAGTTAAAAGTGATTAATAAAGGATAATCTTCAAAGTGGACGTAGGCATACAATGCCGAGCCACTATAAATTTATGTATCTCCGATTATAGTTGATTCTCTGTTACTTGTTAATTCATTTACTCAGTTTAATTTTGTTCTTCTTCACTTACTTCTCTACAAAAACTATTCTTGGGTGTTAGTGACCAATTTAGTTATAAACAATATGTTTTGAACTATTCAAAATATGTGTGTGTAGAAGCTATTGTTCTTTCGGTAACTTAAGCTTTTTATATCAATGCATCTGATTCTTTCTTGCTTTTTTCAAGTTTACCTTATTATGAATAGTTTTGATATCTAACCATTTACATTTTATCTATTCTTTCGATACTTTGGTATTCGCTTATTTTGGAATCTTGTCTTATCGCCAGCTTTTAAGATCTATTTCGGGCTCTACATAATCTATCAAATAAACTTTGATTTCTATAGCCTTATGACTGCCGATAATGCTACTTGGGAGCTTTGATGTTAATATATAACTACTATTTTGGGCTCGGGTTCTACCAAGGCTACTAAATAATTTTGAATTATGGGTATTTTACTAATATATGTCTTATTAAATTAGATCGAGGTTGTCTAACCCAAACTGTATTAGGGTTTCAGAGTCTATCGAGCCTTTCTAACTAAGTCTTGGGGCATCTATCCATCCATAAATCAATAACATGATAAGGCCTTGGGACTTACCAAGCCAACTTTACTAAATTGTAAGGCATCTGGCCTTCGGTATCTGGTCGTAAATTGATAAGATCTAGTTCTTACCGAGCCTTGTTAACTGCGTTTGGGAATTGTACCAATATACTTTGTCTTTTGCTTTATAGCCAAACTGGTGGCTTGTACCTAGCCTTGTGCTAATTATTTCGGTCTGGAGCCTTCTTTGTGGCTTATATCTTCAGTTCTAGCCTCATGGCATATATTTTCGATGTCAGCCTTTTGGCATATACTTTCCACGCTATCCTTATGGCATATACTTTCAGTGCCAACCTTATGGCATAAGCGATTATGCTCGGGATCTTGCTATCTGTGGAAGCTTAGGCGTGCCATGGTCCATTGCATGCTATTTGATTGCATACTGGCTAATAGTAAATCCTAAGTGAAATGGTCTTCCTTTACGAGAAGTGATGGGAGTTTTCCTTTGGGAACTTTGTTCTGGGAGTATGTGGGGAGTGAATCCCTCATATATCCGCCCTTCCTTCATCGATGTCACTAAATTAACGATTATGGATATAAAGGGTTAGGGCTTGAATGTACTTATAATTAAGACCTATGATCGCATTTTACAAAAAAAAAATTCAAAAATATAAAAGGTGGCATGAGACTAGGCCCATGTCTAACTATGAGTGAAAAAGTAAAAAATATTCCTCAGGTATAAACTTTGATGATGGGGCTCTTTTTCAAAAGTCAGCAAGAAATCCATGAATACTGAAATGATACATGAAGGCTAACATGTTCCCTCTAGATATAAACCTAGTTGAAATGGCCCATTTTTGAGAGTTAATAATAAATCAATGGATGTTGAAGTCTAATGAGAAAACCAATTACAATGACCAAAAGGAATTTGAATGTTAAGATCCTAGAGTGTGTGTCTATTTAATGATGAAACTTCTGAAGGGTTTGCTGTTGGATTTTTTGATCTTGACTTGCCCCCTTGCGTTTTGCTTTATATATAGAATTTCAAAAATAATGGTTGCAGTAGCCGAATTAAAGATATATATGTTGTGCATTTGCTGAAAGATGTAGGTGCGGTATATTGATTTCAAAATAAAACAAAGTATTAAAACTACTTATTACTAAATTCAATCATCTCTCCTTTACAAATCATCTTTTCGGTGGCATAAGCAAACTTTCGACACTTATCTATTTTATGTTCATTCATTTCATGATAAAGGCAATAGTTTTCACTTTTCTACTCTTCGCTTTCTAAGGGGAGTAAATTGCATGAGAGAGCTTATCTTGAGTTTTCCGTAAGACATTGGTTAGGGTATCATTAAGAAAAGTGAGAGGTTTCTCCTTTTAAAGGTTCTTTCAGGGTTCTTCGGTTGAGATTTTGGGAAGAGATCTTTGTAGGATCGATTTCACCCTAGAGGGGGGTGGATATGGTGATACTATCAATTATAAAAATTTAATGCGGAAGTATATAAAATAATTTCAACACAGATATAGTAGAATAATAGCAGCATAGATAATAGCAGAATAATAAAAGCAGAAATAGAACAACATAGATTTACCCAGCTTTGGCAAATCCCTGCCTACGTGATGCCCCCAAGGTTTCTACTAGAAATTAAGTAGTCAGACGCTTACACACGTAAACTCACGACACCCGCTATCGACTAACCTAACTCTACGCTCAAAACCATGCTACAACTCAGCGACTGAGTTGCGAATTCTCGAACTACACTACCGTAGTTCGCCCCCTAGTCACACGACTAGTAAATTACAAACGCTATAAAGTAAAAAACAATTTTAAAACACAAAGCCCCAAATTAAAAATAAAAGCCCAAAACAAATGTAAATCGGCCCAAAGAAAATTAAAATGAATCCCTTTTCTTTTTATCCTCTTGTATATTTCTTCGGCCCGATCCTTTTGAGAAAAAAATTGCAGCTTTCTTTTCGTTCATTCCAATTTAGGGCTTTGTGATACTCTTTGAAGTCGCCGCTTTCGGTTGTTGATTGAATGATGCTTCGAATGCTTTCTTCGATCGATTAGTTAGGTGCTTCAAATTGAGTTCGATTTGGATCATCCTGGTATGTAATTCTTTGTTCCTCACGTTGATATGCTTTGAACTCAATTCGATTCGAGTTATTGATTTATTCTTCTCTGTTGTTGCTTGAACTCGAATGATTTAAACGCCGATGACGACTTGGGTTTTTATATGGTTCAATTCCCTTAATTATCGTTCGAATATATTTATTTGAATTCGTCACTTGCTATGCTTTGGCCATTAATTTTCAATTGATTGCTTGTGATTGATCCTGACCTTTTCAATACGTATATTTTTTGATTGCTTGGTTATCATGGCTTTGGTTTCTGATTTGTTCGACTTCCATGGCCACCACAGTTTTGATTCTTTGGTACTTTGAATTTATGTTGACATCGGTCACTTGATTTTGTGAAAATATTTACTTATTCGATTTGCTATCACCTGACTTTGACTTGTGATCATGCCTGTAGCATTTTTGACCTGATTGTGCGAGATCACTATTCATCCTGTCACTGCATATCAATACATGTATGTTCATATATATATATATGTATGTATGTATGTATGTATGTATGTATGTATGTATGTATGTATGTATATTCGAGTAGTTCATGTTGCCAGGTCTGGTTGTTTTGAGCTCTGGTTTGTGTTAACTCAAAAGCTATTCATGTGTATAGTCATTTTTAGTTCCTGTGTACATTGTTCTGTACCTTGCTCTTGTTCTGTTCACTTCGAGTTGTTTATTTATATACATGGTGCACTTGTCTTGAACTTGTGAGCATGTTATGTTGTTATTTTATGACTGCACCTGATGTATTGATAGTTGTTCATGTTGTAGCCGGACTCTTGTTTTACTTGAAATCAAGTCTGGTGTGTTTTGTAAGTCTGCACTTTGATTTCATTGTGCTTGCTATCTCACTGCGGTCTTGTGCATTGAGTTCTCATTTGCTTTGAAGCAGTTTGCATTGCTTCACCATTGACTGTTGATATGTGCATTTTGTTGTTGCACATTTTAGTTTTGTGCTTTTCTCTGCTGCCTTCTTTCTTATGGTTGGTCTTGGCCATTCACTTGTTAAGGCTGCTGCTGCTTCGAGCCCCTGTGCATTGAGATTGTATATTTCTTGTGTATGTGGAGTTGTATTTGAACTTGACTGTGCAGTCTTTACTTGTACCATTTTGTGGTCATTCATATATACTTTTGACTGATCCGGTTTGATCTTGTAAAGTTTCTGACTGTATGCATATGCTGTTTTGAACATGGCCATTGTATTTGATCCTGCACTTGATTGCTTGGTCTTCAATGAGTCTAAATGTGCTTGTGTACTGATGCACTTGATATTTGAATTCATTTGTGGTCTGACCATTTTGCTGTTTCACTAGTCATCTGGTAATCTAGTTCACCCCAGAACAGTTGTGTCCATTGTATGTTTTGAAATAGTTCCATTGTGTTGTTGAACTTCATGTCTACATCACTGCTAACATATACATATATGCATTGTGTTGGTATTTGATGATGAGGCTTTGTTCATGTGTTGCCAGTTGAGCTTCTGTGGTTTTCTTGGTTTGTGAATCTGGTCATTCATACATGAGTTTTGAACTGATGCATGCTTTGTTGTTGGTTCATTCTTGAACTGTTTCCAATTGAAGCCGATGTGTTTGTGCCTTGGACCTTCTTGCTTCGGGTTGCATACATACTCATGTATATACGGGCATTCACATGCATGTATATATGTGTAATTGTGCAATACATGTGCTGTATCCCATTTATACTCAATTTATTCATGTGTGTATTTGCACGTGTGTTGAATCCAGCTTATAGCTCGGGTTTGACCTTGTGATGTTATTTGTATCGCACCTGAGTTGAATCCAGCCTCGGCTCGGGTTTGACCTTGTGCTCACATGTCCCTGCAGTTTTATCAAGTGTACATTGGTGTGCACGCCTTGTGGCATGTATAGTGATTCACTGTGCATGTCACAAGCGGTTCGTGTATGATGAATTCAAAAATAAATATGATGACGAACAACCCAAATAACTGAGGCAAATAACAATTTAGAAACCACATTTTATTTTACACTGCACTAATATTTCTTTTTCAATTTTAACATGTCAGTGTTTTCTTTGTAGATAATTCAGATGTTGGACAATCTGGAATAGAGTTGAAGATTAAATACGAGTGAATGAGTGATATGTAGTGAGGTGCTAATGTAAATGATAAATTGTGATGTAATCGAAAATTGTATTGTAATTGAAATTGTGTATATATAGTGAGAGCACAAATTTGTACTATTCAAAATTATAATAAAATATTCTTTTGAATAAAATATCTGTTTGAATTTAAATTCTGTGTTATTTATTTTATTCAGCAAATATTTATTAATTATGTGAAAAATAAAATAGTACATTAACAAATACATTTAAATGAATATATATATATATATATATATATATGTTTATTATCATCAAACAAAAATCATATACTTGCATATTCAACAATCTCCCCTTTTGATGATAACAAACATATATTTAAGATTTTGAATTTGTTAAATGTATTTGATCATTCAATTTGCTCCCCTTATTTGAATGCTCCCTCTCTACAACAAAGCTCCCCCTTCATATATGCATGAAAATAAATAAAATATGCAAATGAACCTAGATGCAAATTGAAATTACAAAATAAAATATTTGACCTTTATTTTCCAAAATCTTAAAGTTTCTCTCCCTCTTTTGTTATCATCAAAAGAGTACTAGTGCTAGAAAAATAGAGATAAAGTGATAGACATTAATACAACATTAATACGCAATCGAGTATAAATATTAAATTTCAATAAAAAATCAAACAAAAATCATAAATACTCTGATTGATGCATATTCCACTTTAGAATGATAGAGATGATGTAAAACCATATAGCTGTGTCTATTTGTGGTATATTTATATCAGGAATTTGAATATCTACTAACCATGGATAACCGTTAGGACTTTTAAATGAGATTAGTAGTATTCCAAATTTTTAAAAAATGAATTCAAGCATCATCTAACCATGCATAACTGTGAGGACTTTTAAATGGGATTAGAATCAACTTGTCTATTTAATAACTAATTTTGATATGTGTTCCATACATGCATAACCGTGAGGACTTTTAAATGAGCATGAAAGCACATAATAGAAAATTCCAGGTAATTCACCCATGCATAACCGTGAGGACTTTTAAATGAGAGTGAATACTTTGGATGTTTTTATTACTAAAAATATAATAAAATGAAAATGAATGATTTCCCATTTAAAATACCACATATTGACATACTATATTGGATTTTGATGAGTGATGGTCAATAGAAATATGATAGAATTAGAGATGGTCATGGAATTTTTTACCAACAAAAAGTTTTTATAACTCTTGTTTAAATTTCTAAAGAAATTTATTAATTATACTATCTCAAGTAATAATATATGATTAATATCAACACTCATCGCTTTTTCAATCACTATTTTTCTTTTTGATAATAAGTAGGGAGCCGGATTAGTTAATGTAGTCATTTAATATCAAATCCAAAAATAATTATAAAATCAAATTTTCAAAAATGACTAATCTGAAACAAGGTCAACAAAAACTATTTTCTAGAAGGGGTTTTATAAAAGAAAATTTTTGCTAATTGAAAATAATTTGAAATGAAATATATGCAGATATCTTCTCTGAAAATGTGATGCAACTCATGAATGTCTCAACATAAAACTCGTTCCACTAATACTTTTTCTGTCAACTAGACTACCAGTCTCACATGCATCTGAATTCCCCTTTAACTCAAGGTTATCATTATATAGATGTCATTTCAAAAAATTAAAATAAGTGAAAATCAATTTTCTGCAAAGGGGTTTTGTGAAAATGACTTCAAGTTGAAAATCAATATAATAATTGCAAAAATGATTTCAACATGAAATGATATAAGATACCACTTGTAATTGAGATATTCATTGTGATATATAGTGTTATATAAGAAACACGTGTACTCCTCAACATTTAAATTTTCAGCATGTCCATTTATATCAAGCACAAGTAATCTAAATTGAGCAAAAACACATATTCAGAAAAATTAGTCAAAGCCGTTTTTCATGACATTCCAAAGTGAATCAAAAGTCAGAGAAATTGTAGCATTATCAATTAGCTTTTCAATAACTTCAAGAATTTCATAAATCAAAGTTGAGATGATCAAGATATGTCAGAAATACTTCAACAATGTCGATCAAAACATAATTAACAATATGTGACAAAAATTGAGTTGAGAGATCATACCTCACTTTCCTTCTATTCTGTGACATCCAAAATGCGATGATCTCCATCTAATCTTTATAGGCTAAGGAACGTTTAAATTTTAGTTTATCAATCACTTAGAACAACTCGAAATCTATCTCCATCAAAGTTGTTCCTTAGCCCACTTGTGTGTCTAAATTTTGGGGAAGGCAAGTGGTCTAACTAAGGATGTAGGACCACTATTATTATCTATTGAAACCTTTGGTACCCAAATTTGTCTATATAACAAACCGTTAGCATTTACAATTGTACCCTTTGGAATCCAAATTTGTTTAAATTTCAAACCATTTATATTCGTACCTTTTGGAATCCATATTTGTTTAACGGTTTTGTGTTTATATATATTTCGACAATTATTCTTGCTATGTCCAATATTTTCACACTTTCTGATGAAGTTTAGCTTGTTCCCTTTCCAACTTATTATTTTTCAACTCAAGAGCTTTATTATTTTCAATTAATTTTCGGCACAAGAGAACTAAATCATTGAATGAAAAATCACTTATCTCATCGGCTATTGAATCTTCATCACTACTGCCTTTTACTAATCATGTTAAACACGTTTCTTTAACTGAGTCGATTATGGAGGATTTCTCATCGTTGTTGACTTTTGCACCATATATTGCATCAAAAGTTTCCAGATTTCCTGTGCATTTTCATAATGAGAGATAAAGTTAAAATTATCTTGATTAATATGAGAATATAGTATATGCATAGCAAGAGCATTAATCGAAGTATTTTTCTCATCTATTTTATCACACCCATTTTCAATAATATCCCAACATTTAAAATTAAAAGATTTTAAATGAAATTCCATTTTTAATTTCCAATTCAAAAAATATGTTCCGTCAAAAATAGGAGGAATAATACTGGACCGACCCTCAACAAAAGCATTATTAAAAGAAGCCATTTTAAAAATTCAAATTTTTAAAACAAAAATTGGTTTTTGAAAAATCAAATTTTTAAAACAAAAATGGCTTTTGTTCCTAGCTCTGATACCACTTGTAGGATCGATTTCACCCTAGAGGGGGGATGAATAGGGTGATACTATCAATTATAAAAATTTAATGCGGAAGTATATAAAATAATTTCAACATAGATATAACAGAATAATAGAAGCACAGATAATAGCAGAATAATGAAAGCAGAAATAGAACAACATAGATTTACCCAGCTTCTGCAAAACACTGCCTACGTGTTGCCCCCAAGGTTTCTACTAGAAATTAAGTAGTCAGACGCTTACACATGTAAACTCGCGACACCCGCTATTGACTAACCTAACTCTACTCTCAAAACCCTGCCATAACTCAGCTACTGAGTTGCGAATTCTCAAACTACACCACCATAGTTCGTCCCCTAGTCACACGACTAGTAAATTACAAAATTTAAAAAGAAATACAAAGTAAAAAACAATTTTAAAACACAAAGCCCCTAATTAAATATAAAAGCCCAAAACAAATGTAAAGCGGCCCAAAGAAAATTAAAATGAATCCATTTTCTTTTTATCCTCTTGTATATTTCTTCAGCCCGATCCTTTTGAGAGAAAAAATTGCAGCTTTCTTTTTGTTTGTTTGTTCGTTCCGATTTAGGGCTTTGTGATAATCTTTGAAGCCGCCGCTTTCAGTTGTTGATTGAATGATGCTTCGAATGCTTTCTTCGATCGATTAGTTGGCTTCTTCAAATTGAGTTCAATTTGGATCATCCTGGTATGTAATTTCTTTGTTCCTCACTATGATATGCTTTGAACTCAATTCGATTCGAGTTATTGATTTATTCTTCTCTGTTGTTGCTTGAACTCGAATGATTTAAACGCCGATGATGACTTGGGTTTTTATAGGGTTCAATTCCCTTAATTGTGTTCGAATATATTTATTTGAATTCGTCACTTGCTATGCTTTGGCCACTGATTTTCAATTGGTTGCTTGTGATTGATCCTGACCTTTTCAATACGTATATTCTGATTGCTTGGTTATCACGGCTTTGGTTTCTGATTTGTTCGACTTCCTTGGCCACCACGGTTTTGATTCTTTGGTACTTTGAATTTATGTTCACTTCGGTCACTTGATTTTGTGAAAATATTTACTTTTTCGATTTTCTATCACCCGACTTTGACTTGTGTTCATGCCTGTAGCATTTTCGACCTGATTGTGCGAGATCACTGTTCATCCTGTCACTGCATATCAATACATGTATGTTCATATATATATATGTGTGTGTGTGTGTTCGAGTAGTTCATGTTGCCAGGTCTGGTTGTCTTGAGCTCTGGTTTGTGTTAACTCAAAAGTTATTCATGTGTATAGTCATTTTGAGTTCCTGTGTACATTATTATGTACCTTGCTCTTGCTCTGTTCACTTCAAGTTGTTTATGTATATACATGGTGCACTTGTCTTGAAATTGTGAGCATATTATGTTATTATTTTGTGACTGCACCTGATGTATTGATAGCTGTTCATGTTGTAGTCAGACTCTTGTTTTACTTGAAATCAAGTATGGTGTGTTTTGTAAGTCTGCACTTTGATTTCATTGTGCTTGCTGTCTCACTGCGGTCTTATGCATTGAGTTCTCATTTGCTTCGAGGCAGTTTGCATTGCTTCACCATTGACTGTTGACATGTGCATTTTGTTGTTGCACATTTTAGTTTTGTGCTTTTCTTTGCTGCCTTCTTTCTTATGTTTGGTCTTGGCCATTCATTTGTTAAGGCTGCTGCTGCTTCGAGCCCCTGTGCATTAAGTTTGTATATTTCTTATGTATGTGGAGTTGTATTTGAACTTGACTGTGCAGTCTCTACTTGTACCATTTTGTGGTCATTCATATATACTTTTGACTGATCCGGTTTGATCTTGTAAAGTTTCTGACCATATGCATATGTTGTTTTGAACATGGCCATTGTATTTGATCCTGCACTTGATTGCTTAGTCTTCAATAAGTCTGAATGTGCTTGTGTACTGATGCACTTGATATTTGAATTCATTTATGATCTGACCATTTTGCTGTTTCCCTGGTCATCTGGTAATCTGGTTCACCCCAGAACAGTTGTGTCCATTGTATGTTTTGAACTAGTTCCATTGTGTTGTTGAACTTCATGTGTACATCACTGCTAACATATACATATATGCATTGTGTTGGTATTTGATGATGAGGCTTTGTTCATGTGTTGCCAGTTGAGCATCTCTGGTTTTCTTGGTTTGTGAATCTGGTCATTCATACTTGAGTTTTGAACTGATGCATGCTTTGTTGTTGGTTCATTCTTGAACTGTTTCCAATTGAAGCCGATGTGTTTGTGCCTTTGACCTTCTTGCTTTGGGTTGCATACATACTCATGTATATACATGCATTCACATGCATGTATATATATGTAATTGTGTAATACGTGTGTTGTATCCCATTTATACTCAATTTGTTCATGTGTGTATTTGCACCTATGTTGAATCCATCTTATAGCTCGGGTTTGACCTTGTGATGTTATTTGTATCGCACCTAAATTGAATCTAGCCTCGGCTCGGGTTTAACCTTGTGCTCACATGTCCCTGCAGTTTTATCAAGTGTACATTGGTGTGCATGGCCTTGTGCCATGTATAGTGCTTCACTGTGCATGTTACAAGCTGTTCGTGTATGATGAATTCAAAAATAAATATGATGACGAACAACCTAAATAACTTAGGCAAATAAAATTTTCAAAAACACATTTTATTTTACACTGCACAAATATTTCTTTTTCAATTTTACCACGTCAATGTTTTCTTTACAGATAATTCAGATGCTGGATTCAATCTGGAATAGAGTTGAAGATTAAATACGAGTGAATGAATAATATGTAGTGAGGTGCTAATGTAAATGATAAATTATGATGTAATCAAAAATTGTATTGTAATTGAAATTGTGTATATATAGTGAGAGCACAAATTTGTACTATTCAAAATTGTAATAAAATATTTGTTTAAATAAAATATATGTTTGAATTTAAATTCTGTGTTATTTATTTTATTCAGCAAATATTTATTTATTTATGTGAAAAATAAAATAGTACACTAACAAATACATTTAAATGAATATATATATATATGTTTATTATCATAAAAAAAATCATATACTTGCATATTCAATCATCTTTTGGCATTTTTAGACCAGTGAGCTTGATCTTCACATGCCATCAACTTAACACTCGGTCTTTTATTTCATCATTCATTACTATGACCATTTTACAAAGTTGAGCACTCTCCTATAGCGATTCTTTTAAGTATCCTAAAAGTTGTATTATCTAGAATGCTAGAAGTTCATAGATAGGGTTACAAGCTTTTTTTTATCTCCTATCGAGATGATGGTGGCCAAGCGTTCATTATTATCTTCTTCATAAGTTGAATTCGAAGGTTAAGTTGAATTCTTCTTCATTATTTTGTTTATTGAAATTTTCTATTGTTAGTTGATTGGGTTGTTTTTCTGATTAGAAAACGAAGGTTCATCCCTCCTTCTAGCATCAAAATATTGGTTTGATTTTTCGTTACAATCAACACCTAAGAAATGAAAGCATTTTTTCAATTTGTTGAATAAAGTTTTAGAGGCTTCGGTAAGCTAGCTACAAAAGTTGAAAAGGGCTTAGGGATTTGTACTAAGTGTAAGGATTAGCACTAAGGTAGAAAACAAAAGTAGTGATGCAGTAAGTAAAAATGACATCGATATTTATAATGGTTTGGAGAAAAATCCTACATGAACTTAATTCTTTCCTTCTTTAGAGTCTTAAACCAAAGCCGGGAGGCTTTTACAATGCTAAGTTGGCATCTGCCATTAATGAGATTTTGTAACTTAGTATCTGGAATATGCTCTACTGTTAGTGGGATTTTTTGATCTCACAACACTCAACTTAATTATAAAGTTATCAAGGAATCAATCACTTTGCCAAATTAGAATCAACAAACTCAAATTGCATTAAATTTGCCTTTGGGTAGTAATTATGTAGCTGAATGCTTACGTAATTATGTAATTGCATTCTAACTGTTCATTAGAATGTAAAATCCAGTTTGCATTTTTATTATGGGTTATAATCCAATACAAATATGAACAGATAACGATGCAAGAAAGTAAAAAAACAAAGAGATTTTTACGTGGTTCTGATTCTTTTGAATCCTACATTCATGGATCAAGTTCTTTTATTATTTCTATTTCTTGTGATACAACTTGTTTTCTGAAATTTAGAAAGATACAATTTCTCTTATTCAAAGAAAGAAAGAAAAGAAAGTCTCTTTAACGTTCCCCATCATCTTCTATTTATTGTGTTGAGGATGTATGCAGATTACCTCTATCCTTCCTTCGCCATTATGTTTCCATCTTTCGATCATGCCACGTGTCTTTCACCCACATTTTTGGTTTGATGCACTAGGATTTCTAACATGTCTTTAACAGGAAGGCATAATTTGGGTGGTTAAATTGTGATCTTTGGCCGGAAATTTAAATTGGAGGTGGGAACTCCTTAAATTAAAGCGGGAATGCATGTAATTGGAGCAAGAGACCTTAGCAGGTCTCGCATTTCTGATCTGATGTGGCAAAGGGTTTGCACACTACCTTAAGAGGACATTAAGAGTCACTCATTGGTTTCTGGGAGTATTACCAGTATATTTAGGGGCACAGGTATACTAGGTGATGTGTGATACTTATATGATGCTGTTATGTCTGGCTGATACCTAGATGCGACCGTCCTGAGCTGCTTTGGGCTTTAGGGTGCATGATTTTTGGTTTTTTGAGAGTTAATTCGGTGAATACAAATGGTACCTTAGTTGGCTGTGGTCTGAGCCGACTATGATCCAAGCCGACTGTGGTCCAAGTCGCCCTTGTTGCAAATATGCATGAGTTATAGATAATGGTGGTTTATATCTTTGTTATCTACCTGTAAGTATAGATCTGCACTGAAGCGTCACTTGAGTGGCTCTATGTGCAGTCCTTTAGGATGATTTTGACCCCGTGTGGAACTGCTTAGGTAGACCTTAGTATGCACTGTATAGATCCGTCTTGAGGGTGTTGACAAAGTATGAGTTCTGGGGATGTTGGCGGCGCAGCTCAATCATTCGCTTATCGTGTCTTGTAGGCGTAGTACCTCATTGCCCGCTTCTTGTGACTATGCCAGATTTCAGTTTTAGCATCATAATATAATACTAAAGTAGAGGGATGAGTACAAATATGATATCTTTATAGCCTTCCTTATGGGCGTAGTTTTTTTGTTCTGTTGCAACTTTCTGCTTTTTGGCAGAACTATTTTGGTTGGATCGGGTGTCGCATCTGCAGGTTGATTTTTTATATACAATATTAATTGGATCGCTTCAACCTTTTCTCTTTTATTATAACTATTATTTTGAGGGTAGCTCTCTTGGCTCCGTGCCTTATTTAATTCTCCTTTAACGTAGCTTAAGAAGCACGGGTGTAACACTAACCCCCAAAGTCTACGTTGATCGTAGATCGGCATAGACTTGTCATCATTTACATTTAGCCTGCACATCCCATCGCTTCTTTTAAATACCCTTTTCTTTTTGTTAGTAGGAAAGAGTCTTATCGGTTGCTTTTACATTTAATGCTCTTGTCCGAGTGTTACTCCCTTATAGGGCCATTATCTGAATCATTGTTAAATCAAACCTTTCATTTTTCTAGGTAAATATGTATCGATTATTGTATTATTTTAGCAACTTAATCGATCGACGTCTCATAAATTCCTTCTTCATTTGGATCGCATAGCTATTATTCCAATTAAGGTACGCATTTATTTCCTCCGTCATTTCTTTGATCTTTTTTACACTTCCACTCAAGAAAAGAAAAGAAGAAATGAAAGTTTCGAAATCAACTTTGTCTCTCCATTTGGATTTTATTTTAGGTCAAAATAAGAAACTTATTTTGTTTTGTTTTCTGCTAGTTCTCTTTAGTTTAACATCTTTTCTTTTAGTTAACCTTGAGATTTCAAAATGGCTTCCTCTTCATCTTCCCCCTTACTTCCGCTGTCAAAAATTACTTGGTTGGAAGAAACCAATGGTATCCTGAATCAATTCGAGTTTTTGAGTTTTGAAGCTAGGTTTCTTGAACCCTACGAATGTATTAATACTCCCCTAGATGGGTTTACTCCCATTACTCCTGAGCACATACGTTGTGGTCTCTACGTTCCTTCATATCTAATTCTTCGTCAATGGATTTCTTCCCTCGACCTCATACCTGTTCAACTTTCCCCTCTTTCTTATACCATTGTGACAGCCACTTTCATCATGTACACTGAGAATGATCTCGATCTCATCTATTAGGAGCTTCGGTTTTTATTTGATGTTCATAAGAATCCTTTAAAATATGGCTTTTTCTATGCCCAAGCCAAAAATGTTGGTTCTTCCAAATGTTCCCCAAAAGACTCAGAAAAGGGCCGAGTTGTATTTCTTTGTTTCCAACTTAGATCCTTCTTACTTTTGCCAATGTCATACTCAATTCGTGTATTCTAGGAAGATGTCAAGTTGTATGAGTCGCGTAGGGATCACATTCTGGAATTGGATGAAAAGGAGAGGAAAACAAACAAGTTTTTTAACAAAGAAAAATTGAAGCAATATAATTTTTTGCATCCACATCAAGTATTCTCTCGCGACATTTTTAAGCCCTCCTCAACTTTGGCTAAGCCTAAGGGTATAATTTGTTTATAATATTCTTTATGTTTATTATTCTTATGGTTTCATTTTTCACAGAAGACTTCTTTGGATTTTCTTTACATTTTAATCAGTTTTACATGTAGGTGAAATGGATTCCTAAGTTTTGAAGGCGCTTCATAAAAAATCAACAAAGAAACCTAGGCAATAGAGAACACTCGACCTTAATACATACTCCGGTCGGGATCCTAAAAAGGTGGCTATTTCTTCCTCCCCCACACGTTTTCCTCCCCTTCTAATTTAGCAGTGCTACCTGCCCTTCCGCTACAGAGTAGTCCTGCCCCCAATACTCACTACTTGCCTTTGCTTGAGGAGGCTATATCTAATTTAGTAGAGAAAGCGAGCGAGACTACAGCACATACATTGTCTCATATTGCCTTGTCTTCTCCATCCTCTCCCCTTCCCTTTTCACTTCCCGAGCTTTCTTCCTTTCAACTAATAAATGAAATGAAAAAGTGCTGATCTTACGTAAGCAATATTTTCTTTCTCCCTTTTTTTCTAGTTGTATTTTTTTCATTTTTATAGCATGTTTCCCTGATGATAAAAGCACAAGAAAGGGAGGGCGATTAAGCCGTCACTCTTGATCGAACAACTAGACTTGAAGCGGAACTTGCTTCAGCTAACGTTGAGAAAGTTAGCCTTGCTTCCGCGAAGGCTAAGGTCGAGGAAGATTTCAAAGCATTTCGAGAAAAGGTCGAAAATGATTATGAATCTGCTGCGGATGCCCTAGCTTTGAAAGGTTGTGAGTTGAAGGAGAGGGAGAAAGAGTTGGCAGCAACGGGGGAAGAGTTGAAAACGGCATGGAAGAGTTGAAAACAACACTAGAAGATCTTAATAAAAGCACTTCTGCTGTAACCTTCAATCTATACGCTTTAGCTCGAAGCGAATTTAAGAAGGATACCAATTTCGACATTTTGGGGAACCAGTCTTTGATTGATAAGGTTTATGCTTATTGTAGGGCCTAATGGGCAAAAGAGGTTGCTGTGGAAGATGCCACTCCTTTAGAAGTGAATGAAGAGGAGGAGGAAGGGACCGAGGAAGATAAGAGGCTAAATGAGACCAAGGAAGATAATGGGCTTGATGGTGCCGAGGAATCTGAGAAGGTCGAGGTTACTCCAAATCCTCATGTAAATATTTAAAACCTTTTGCATCAGTGCTTAGTCATGTGACTATATGGGATTTTTTTACTGACTTTGTTATGAATGGTTTTATGTAGTTATTTTTACTTTGTCACTACTTAACAATTGTTGGGTCATTTCTATGTTTGTTTTAGTCTTCTGAAGAAGCTTTGTTTGCTAAGCTTCTGAAGGAAAGCAAGGACAGGCTCAAAACCGAAACTTTAGATCATCTAGGTCTTAGTGCCACGATCATCAATAAGTGCGAGAGAGAATTAGATAAACCATATACAACACTTAAGAACAAATACCAAGCGTTGCTTTCAAGGATTGATCAAGTAGTTAAAGAAAGAGATGCACTTAGTGACTTTGTACTGTGTCTATAACAATATATCCTTGAAAACAATTCCACTTCACCCGATAACCCTCACTTGGAATTGTTTAGGCTTAAGTTTAGGAATTTGCACGAGGGTTGAATTCTGTTTTACTTTTGCTACTTTTTTGTATATGGTTTTGTTGAATTAACATAGTTAAAAAGAGAAGTTTATCTTGGACCTTTGTCTGGAATCTTTTTATTGTCTTTGAGATTATACATTCTTTTATTATTACTAATTAGGCTGGCTCCTACGAAACTATGTCTGAGCCTCGCAAAGACTTTATATCTATCCCTTTTTCGATTCCCATCATTCTTGGGTCGGATGGGATATTCATATCTGAATTTAGGGTTGAGGTGAAAAATCCTTCTACCGACATTGAGGTAGAGGTTAGTTACCTCCGAGCTAAGAATGATAGGCTTGAAAGGGAGTTAGAGCATGTCCGTAAGGAGCTTAAAAAAGCCGAAGATGCGCTTACCCGTCGGTATGAACAAAACACTAGGTTGCATACCAGGCTTAACGCTACTGAATTAAAATTAAGCGAGAAGCGGCAGTCAATGAAGGATGGAGAGAACCTTTATGGGATTGTTCTTCAGAATGAGATTGAACAACAGAAGAAAACCATTGAGGATATGTCTGTAGTGATTGCTTAATCGAAGAGAAAGAGGTTGCTGAAAGCTACTGAAAGCGAGAGGGTGGTTACGGCACCCCGCTTTGATATGGTTCCGGCTCTTCCTATGGGTTCCAGTTCTTCTCCGGTGACCGATCAGACAAGGGTGGTGGAGTTGAGCGGACCTTTCTATTCGTGGACCGAAGAATGGAGAACCGACGCCCATAGGTTTTTGGTGCTTTCTCGAGATGAACCAAGAGGACTAAGGCTGAGCTAATCGATACCTTCGAGCAAACATGGGAGAAGGTTGTATTGAGAATTCATGCCCTCGAGGATTCCCTGTGTAATGCTCAAGGCATGATTGCTTCCTACTCGAAGAAATTTAAGCAAGAGAGTTAAAGTAAGAGGGGGCAGACTCTTCTACTGTGCACGAGGGATGTTCTCCAATTTTTCTACCCTTCTCTTGATCAAAATTTCTTATGCAATATTGCGGGTTTTAAAGTAACTACAGAATGGCAAATCGACCATTGGGTTAGAGCTTGTTATGACCCCTAATTGACCTTCTCCTTTAGTTCTGCCCTGCCTTTAGCTTGCCTACCTTAGGTGTTCCGGGATGGTATTGATTAGAGAATGATTTTGTAACTTACGTTATGTTCGAGGTTATTTACATGTTATGTGTACTGATATTTTGTTGTGAAGTTTGCGAGTTTTTTTACTTACTTTATTTATTTGTACTCTTCTTTGATTTTATTTCATGTGGGCTTATTCGATTTTCAGCCCGCTTCTTTCATTCAAGATTTGGAGGCTGTCCATTCTTACAAAGAAGCTGGGTTCTGCCCTGGCTAGAGTTCCAGAACTTGAAAGTTTACTGAAGGATGCTGAAATTATAGATGAGGTTGTATATACGAACAAAATTAAGGCTTTGAAACATAAGGTTGAGGAATTAGATGGGCAGTTTGCAAGGCGAATTAGCTAAGAAGACATTCCCTTTGCAACCTTGGTCAGTGGCTCTTCTTCTAAACTAGGTGCTGCCCCATGCCCCCCTCGAGGCCGACCCAGATGAAGTTTTGAAGTGGAAGAGTGACTTGGAAAATTATTATGAAGCTAAGTTTAATGAGCTGGCGGACCATTATAAGAAAGAATTGGGTACATCGAAACACTCATGTTTTTCCCTTTATTTCTACTACATAAGAGCTTTTTGGTCCCTTCTCTAGGAATACCAAGAAAACAAGGGAGCATCTTTTAGGCGAAATTAAGAATTAGAAGGGTGGCTATAGGGCATGTGTATGTCCTTGAAAATAAGATATTCGACTTAGAATGCGAAGCTCGTCTGGACTCCCTGGACTCCATTGTCATTTTCTAAGGTGGGATGGACAGGGCTTCCTTGGTAGAGCAACTTCGTGATGAGAAAGTAAAGAAGGTAATGGAAAAAATTGGTAGGAGGCGTGCAATCGATATATTTAAATATTTCTTACTGGACTTAACCAATCTTTTTTATACAACCACACCGATGACGAGTATGACCCGGAGGATAATGAAAATACTTGGTTAGGCACCAATTACGACCTACGCATGGTTTATGGCAGTACTGCTTACGGTCGTTCTTCTCCCTTTCATTTATCGGTTGTTATCACTGAGTTCAATGATCTGCCTCCTGCTCTCTAATTGTTAGGCGGTTCTCCTCTGTGTCCGACATTGCATTCTCGTGGATCATCTCGCCGTAGAACGATCGTGTCTAGCTCTTCTTCTGAGCTCGACTCAAATTCTTAGCATTGTTTTCTGATTTTGCTAATGTAACTCGTGTTGTGATTATTTTTATCTATTTTTACTTGTGAAGTACGTGTAAATGTATTGAATCGCATCTAAATACTTTATTTTTGTTAAGTAAAAACAGATTTAAGGCAACTTCAGTAAGTTTTTAGTTTCTGAAGTTTAGCTGGCAAACTTTAGTTTTTGGAGTGGCACCTCATCTATGAAATACGGTACATTCCATGTGTCGATTTTCCTTGCCATTTTTTGAATTGATCTCTTGTGCAGTTCATGAGTGCTGAACTGAACTTATGACATGTGTATTCTGTTGCATGTGGAGCATGACATGTCCTCTTTTTTAGAGATAGGTTCATGTTCGTGCATTTCGCATGGTCCACCCCACTAGTTGGGGAAAGATGGATAATTAACTTTGAAGTCGGTCACGTGTTTACAACCTTCGCATGCTCATGATTGTTTGTACTAGTGCTGGCTGTCTAGATCTGTATGTCCAGTGTGTGAGAAATGCGGATTATGGATCTTAAGGCTGGAATAACACTAGAGGGGGTGAATAGTGTTTTGTGGATTTTCTTAAACTTTTTGAAACTTATGTAAATTTAATCACCGACAAATGCAATTCACAGACACAGATATAATCACAGAATCAGACATAGATACAAATAATAAATAAAAGCAGTAAAGGAAAGAACACACCAGAATTTTATACTGGTTCGAAGTTACCCTACATCCAGTCCCGTACAAACGTACGGATTTCTTATCAAAAATAATCTCCCAGATTACACCCTCGATTTCAAGGCCACGAGGTACACCCTCCTGTATTCGAGTCCAGGGCAAACTCTCTTGATTTACCAGGCCACAAGATCACCTAATTGATTTTCGGGGCAACAATCACACCCAATTGATTTCAAGGCTCAACCACACATTTTACTCAACAGTTTGATTTACAAATAATCCTATAACTCTGAATAGCACTGAGATCTTATGGAGAGAGTAGCAGAGAATCAAACAAGAGATAATCAAGTTTGATTCACTTGGTATTTCGGCAGAGTATAGTTTGGGATGCTTTAGGATAAATGTGGAAGATGAAGAGAAGAGAAAACAAGTGAAATCTGATGATAAATTCGTTTAGAACTACTGGTATTTATAGGAAATCAACAGCCATATCTATTCGTGAAAGGATACGACGAATAGACACTTCTTTTGAAAATTTGAATTTTGAATTTAACGGGCACCATGTCGACGTGGGGGTTGAGGGATGTCGACATGCTCTAGGCAAAATTGATGATTTTGATTTTCTTATTAAAATTGGTTTCTATAATTTGTCAAAACGATTTCTAAACATTAAATATATTTGAATATAGTTTAAACATATAAAAGAGTTTAGAAAGTAATTTTTAATATATATAATCTTAATCTATAAAGTGATTTAAAATCTGAGTAAATATTTTAAAGCTAAATATTTAAAACAAGAGATAGTTTAAAATCAATGATAATTTTGAAATCAAAATATTAAAAATGATAAAATTAATTTTGAGGCTAAAATATTTCAAACAAGAGAGATGTTTTTTTTGAAAAGAAGGTTTTGAAAACATTTAAAATAAGAGATATATTTTTGAACTACATTTTTATAAAATTAGTGGATATCAAAATAGGACCACTATATGTTCCGCTGGATATTGTCGTGGGTTCCATCCCACTAGGGTTCCATTCCTTTAACAGGCTCGAAGTGGATTCCATTCCACGAATAAATTTCGAATAAAGATGTAAGTGCTTTCAAGAAGTTTTAACATAATTCTAGACTCAATACTTACCTTGTACTATTAAAATCTTAAACTCTTGATAACTTGATTTCTTGATACTCATGAGTCTTCAATCTTGATATCTTTGATCTTTAAATTCATCAGTCTTGTATCTCTATACTGTACAGTCTTCATTCTTGGTACCTGCATGTTTGTATTCTGCATATACATTGTTTGTACCAAAAATGGGCACAACACTCTTCAGAAGTTTTTGAAGAGATAAAAGTGAAGAATGAAAATTAAAACTGAGGATTATCTAACAAAAACTCCAAATAACAGAAAGTAAATTGCAAAGACAAGCGATTTAGAGTGGTTCGGCATTTTGCCTACGTCCACTATGAAGTTTGATGATTTTATTGCTCGATACTTGAAGATTACAATTCTTTATACTGTAGTACAACTGAATTTATATGCTACATCTCAATCTAAAGCAGCGGTGGTGTTCTGGAGTAAATCTGGCAGAATCTGGGCGCTGTTTAGTGCTTAGAATTGTCCGACCCCTCATCTGAATGATCAGGAGCTCTATTTATAGGTGTAGGAGGCTGATATTTCACCTAAAATCCGGTGAGACCAGTTCTGGTACGTCAGGGGGCCCACATGGCCGAAATCTGGAGATCCGGGCCCACTTTGGGATCGATTCGACCCTTGGTTCGAATCGATCAAGAAATTGTACAATCGAGCTGAAATTTGGTGTGGACATTCTTCAACATGTGCTCAAGCTTCTGTGAAAATTTCATTGCATTTGGACTTGTGGATCTCGAGGTATGATCGATTCAAGTTGGTGATTTCTGCTTTCTGGAGTCGTTCAAATCGATACACTCGAATCGATTCGTTCGAATCGATCCTCCTGTTCGTGAAGATGGTGACGTGGTGCGTATGCTTCGCATCGAGCCGCTTTTTACTCCGGGTTGACAGGGTCGAATCCATGGTTTCAGCTTGTTACGACTTGGTGGATTCGAGGCGATGGATTCGAAGGTATGCTCCTTCGAATCGATCGAGTCGTCCGCTTCCCTCGTATCGATCAGGGCTCCCCATAGTCGATCGATACGAAGACACTATTGCTGAATGGATTCGAAGAGGGGAGTGCTCCAATGGACTCGAGGTAATGGAGCCAAAGCACCCTTAACTGTATGGATTCGAAGATCCCCTACCTTGTTGGTTTCGAAGAGAGGACACGCATGATGGAGTCGAAGTAAATGTGATCTCCATGGTTTCGAAGCAAGGCTATGCTCCGTGGATTCGAGGCAACACACGTTTGATGGATTCGACCATGCTAAGGTGATGCCGGTCTGGTGGATACGAACTCCATGGATTCGAACATAGGCTTCGCCTATGGATTCGAACTAAGGACTGTCTACTCCATTTTTCGTCGGTGATATCTTGAGCATACGAACTCGGATTGCCCCAAAATTTGGAACATTGGTTTCTACTACTCTGCTTGACGTGCCTTATCGATTGCAGCCCGATCTGGACTCGGACAAATTTCATCGATATCCATAGCGATCCTTGTGTGTAACTGATTTCCGAGACGATCTGTCACCGGTCTCCAGTCAAGTCCTTGGTGTCACGGCCTTGCCAAAAGGCGGGATAACATTTGCCCCCCAAAGTACGTCTTGTGTAAACATGACGTGCTTTGAAAAGTTGTAGTCTCTCACTGGACAGCTATGACATGCTTTACCGAAAGTTGCATTCTGTATCGCTGTAATCGACCGTCGTATGATTGTGACTGGCTGTAAGTTGTTTGGGTTATGACGAGACGAACATTTGATCCCTTGGCTAACAATCTTCGTTTTGTCGCATTTCAGTGACTGAAGTCGTCGTTTCTGCGCCTCTTGCAACTCTTTCTTTAATTTTTCGTTGCATAGGGTAGTATTTTGTTGACTTTTTGTAGCCGTGTATAGATGTGGATTTGGCTCCCACTAGCAGAAACTTTTTGAAACACTTTGTAATCAGATTCTTTTTGTTGATAGTGGAAATGCAAATTTATTCCCTTTTGTCTTCAACTTGTTATGTGTTATGGTTCTGCCCCCAGTATCAGGGATAAGCGTGGAGTTGGCGTATGTTTATACTCCGTCTCGCGCTCTGGGAGTACGGAGTTAAGTAAATGTTTATACTCCGTCTCGCACTCTGGGAGTACGGAGTTAGGAAAATGTTTATACTCCGCTTCGCACTCTGGGAGTACGGAGTTAAGCAAATGTTTATACTCCGCCTCGCACTCTGGGAGTACGGAGTTAAGTAAAAAGTTTGCACCCAGCTCGCGCTCTCGGAGTACTCTGGGATTTAGGAAAATGTTTATACTCCGCCTCGCACTCTGGGAGTACGGAGTTAAGTAAAAAGTTTGCACCCAGCTCGCGCTCTCGGAGTACTCTGGGATTTAGGAAAATGTTTGTACTCCGCCTCGCACTCTGGGAGTACGGAGTTAAGTAAAAAGTTTGCACCCAGCTCGCGCTCTCGGAGTACTCTGGGATTTAGGAAAATGTTTATACTCCGCCTCGCACTCTGGGAGTACGGAGTTAAGTAAAAAGTTTGCACCCAGCTCGCGCTCTCGGAGTACGGAGTTAAGTAAAAAGTTTACACCCAGCTCGCGCTCTCGGAGTACTCTGGGATTTAGAAAAATGTTTATACTCCACCTCACACTCTGGGAGTACAGAGTTAAGTAAAAAGTTTGTACCCAGCTCGCGCTCTCGGAGTACTCTGGGATTTAGGAAAATGTTTATACTCCGCCTCGCACTCTGGGAGTACGGAGTTAAGTAAAAAGTTTGCACCCAGCTCGCGCTCTCGGAGTACTCTGGGATTTAGGAAAATGTTTATACTCCACCTCGCACTCTGGGAGTACGGAGTTAAGTAAAAAGTTTGTACCCAGCTCGCGCTCTCTGAGTACTCTGGGATTTAGGAAAATGTTTATACTCCGCCTCGCACTCTGGGAGTACGGAGTTAAGTAAAAAGTTTGCACCCAGCTCGCGCTCTCGAAGTACTCTGGGATTTAGGAAAATGTTTATACTCCGCCTCGCACTCTGGGAGTACGGAGTTAAGTAAAAAGTTTGCACCCAGCTCGCGCTCTCGGAGTACTCTGGGATTTAGGAAAATGTTTATACTCCGCCTCGCACTCTGGGAGTACGGAGTTAAGTAAAAAGTTTGCACCCAGCTCGCACTCTCGGAGTACTCTGGGATTTAGGAAAATGTTTATACTCCGCCTCGCACTCTGGGAGTACGGAGTTAAGTAAAAAGTTTGTACCCAGCTCGCGCTCTCGGAGTACTCTGGGATTTAGGAAAATGTTTATACTCCGCCTCGCACTCTGGGAGTACGGAGTTAAGTGAAGGGTTGTCGTGTATCAACCCGTTTCTGGCCTGATGTGATGGCTTGCCCCCGAGCTCGGGTTTCATTTAGCGAGTGGTTGATTGCTTCATAGCCACTCCCTACTTGAATAAATTCCATAGTGTGACGGAATTTAGCTCTTCGTGCATCTTGATGTTGTACATTGTATTTAATGAATCACAACTCTGGCTCGAAGAGATGGCATTTTATTGCTGAAATAAGAAAACGTGGCAAAGTCAGTTGCCTTATTACAAATTCTAATTTCGAAATGCAAAAGTAAATTGCTGAATGAAAAACATAATGAAATAAATAAAGCCTGTCATATGTAGTAGCGACGGAGAATCTCGCTGTTCCAAGCCCTTGGTAAAACTAGACCGTCCACGGTTGACAGTTTGAATGTGCCATCTCCAAGTTTTTGCGTAATTACGTACGGTCCTTCCCAGTTTGGTTTCATGTGTGAAGGAACCGGATAGATTCTCTTGAGGACAAGATCACCGAGTTCAAAGGTTCGAGGTCGAACTTTGGTGTTATACAACCGGGCGACCCGGCTTCGGTATGCGGCCGCTCTCAAATCAGCCTCTTCGCGCTTCTCATCCAACAGATCCAAAGATTCAGCAAGTAGTATAGCATTTGTTTTCGGATCATAATAAGTCACGCGGTGAGAAAATACTTCTGTCTCGACTGGAATAACGGCCTCTGACCCATAGGATAAGGAAAATGGGGTGTGTCCGGTTGCGGTCTTGTGAGTTGTTCGATAAGCCCATAATGCCATAGGAAGTTCATCAACCCATTTGCCCCCAGCCTTTTCCAGTCGCTTCTTTAAGATGGATTTTATAACTTTGTTAACAGCTTCGACCTGACCGTTTGCTTGCGGATGCGCGACCGCTGAGAACTTTTTATGAATATGAAATCGTTGACAGAAATTCTTGAACTCTGAACTCTCGAATTGGGTTCCATTATCGGTGATGATGGTATGCGGGAGTCCAAATCGGCAGATGATATTGCAAACTACAAAGTTTATTACTTTCTTCGTTGTAATCGTTGCGAGAGCTTCGGCCTCGGCCCATTTTGTAAAGTAGTCAACAACGACGATGGCGTACTTCGCACCACCTTTTGCCAGAGGTAAAGCGCCGATGATATCGATACCCCACATAGCAAACGGCCAGGGACTGACCATTTGAGTTATCTCGGTAGGTGGGGCTCTTGGAATTCGAGCATGTTTCTGGCACCTGTCGCACTTTCGGGCATAATTGGCTGCATCTCGATTCATTGTCGGCCAGTAATACCCATATCGGAGTATTTTCTTAGCCAGCGCTTGTCCGCCGGTGTGATCGCCACATTCTCCTTCATGCACGTCATGTAATACTCGTTTGACTTCGTCGTGAGCGATACACCGAAGGAGAGGAACAGAATAACCTTTTCTATACATGATTCCATCCTGAATGACGAACCGTGAAGCCTTTCGTAGAATCTGCCTTTTCTCATTTCGGTGCTCAGGCAACATCCCATTCTCAATGTAATCTCGATACGGAGTCATCCATGATTCTCTGTCGGGAGAGGTTTCTAACACATCATTCGTTTTTATTTGATCGATGCTTGGAGAGGGCAAAGTTTCGACGGGGACAAGTCCCATTTGCTGTGCTTCACCTGTACTGGCCAATTTTGCCAAGGAGTCGGCCTTTTGATTATGATCTCGGGGTATATAGTAAATGGCATAATAATCAAACTGATCCAGTATTTCTAGAACTCGAACCAAGTAAGCAGCTAATCTCCAGTCTCTTGCTTGATACTCTCCCCGTACCTGACACACAACCAACTGTGAATCGTAATAAATTTCCACAGCGATAATTCTCAAATCTCTGGCAAGTTTTAATCCAGTCAATAGGGCTTCATACTCCGCTTCATTGTTGGTTGTAGGAAAATCAAACTTTAAAGCATAACATATGGATCGGCCTTCGTGGGTCTCAAGTACAACACCAGCACCCGAACACCGATCGTTCGATGCACCGTCTGTATAAAGTTTCCAGACATATTCAGGAGATTCGCTGGTTTAGGGTAATTCGTCCGGAACAGTGAATTCAGCTATGAAGTCAGCTAAGACTTGCCCTTGAATGGCTTTTCGCGGAGCATAAGTGATGTCTAACTGACTGAGTTCGATATTCCACTTGAGTAACCTACCAGACGTCTCAGGCCGCGTGAGGACCTGTCGTAACGGCTGATCGGTATACACAGTAAGCGGATGAGCTTGGAAATAAGGACGAAGCTTTCTTGAGGCAATGACTAGGCAATAAGCCAGTTTCTCCAACCTGGGGTAATTTCTTTCAGCTCCGGTCAATCGTTTACTAACATAATAGACCGGTTTCTGTACTCGATCTTCTTCTCGGACCAGAGCTGCACTGATCGCATGCTCTAATACTGCCAGATAAAGGTATAATTGTTCGTGATCAACCGGTTTTGACAAGATCGGTGGTGTAGAGAGATGTTGAACCAGCGATCGGAATGCACCTTCACACTCCATGGTCCATTCGAAGTTTCGTCTTCCCTTCCGGATCAAATCAAAGAAAGGAATGCATTTATCAGTGGATTTTGAAATGAACCTGCTTAATGCTGCTACCTTCCCGTTGAGACTCTGGACTTGCTTTATAGTTCTCGGAGTTTGCAAATTCCTTATTGCCCAGATCTTTTCGGGGTTTGCCTCTATCCCACGAGCGTTGACGATGAAACCGAGGAACTTTCCGAACGCAACGCCGAAATAGCACTTCAATGGGTTAAGCTTCATTCCATATTCTCGTAGGATATGGAACATTGACTCTAAATCTCTGACGTGATCTGTGGAAAATCAGGATTTCACTAACATATCATCCACATAAACTTCCATGGTCTTCCCGATCTGGTCGGCGAACATCCGGTTGACCAAACGTTGATATGTCGCTCTGGCATTCTTTAAACCAAAGGGCATGACTCTGTAACAGTAGAGTCCCAGATCGGTCACAAAACTGGTATGTTCTTGATCGGGTAAATGCATAGGTATTTGATTATAACCAGAATAAGCATCCATAAAAGATAACAATTCATGGCCGGCCGTCGAGTCTACGAGCTGATCAATTCGTGGAAGTGGAAAACTATCTTTTGGACAAGCTTTGTTCAAATCGGAGTAGTCGATACAAGTTCTCCATTTCCCATTTGGTTTTCGAACCAACACTGGATTTGACACCCACTCCGGGTATAGAGCATCTCGGATGAACCCATTTGATTGCAATTTGTCAACCTCTTCCTTAAGGGCGACAGATCTCTCTGGATCCATACCACGCCTTTTTTGCTTGACCGGAACATGTCACGGATCAATATTTAAGGAGTGACTTGCGATGTTTGGTGAGATTCCGCACATATCAGAATGCGTCCAAGCGAAAACATCGAGATTCGCTTGGAGAAATTCAACCAATTCCTGTTGTATCTGCTTCCCCAGTTGAGATCCAACTTTTAGCACTTTTGTGTTGTCATCCTCACTGACATGGACGTCCACAGTCAGTTCGGCTGGTGATGCTTGATTCTCTTTAACTTCATCTTTATCTTCGTTATCTCTAAGGTCAAGATCCTTAAGGAATTGGTAGTGGTGCCTGGGCTGGGGCCCAGGCGCTAATTGTCAATTATCCGTAAAGCGGACGCAGAGAGATTCCTCTACGCCCTTCCCTTTCTCCTTCTTCTGCGCTTCCCGCAATTCAGCAACATAACAGGCTCTTCCGGCTGCCTGATCTCCTTGAATAACTCCAATCCCATGATCAGTAGGGAACTTCAAAGTCAAACACCACGGGGCAATGGCTGCCCTGAATTCAGCAAGAGCTGGTCGGCCCAGGAATGCATTGTACGGTGAAGCGATATCTAGAACAACGAATTGCAGCAGTCGGATTCTCCTGCATTCTCCAATCTCCAGCTCTACTGGTAGTTCCACTATTCCAGTGGGTAATGTAGCACTCCCATTGAAGCCATGAACTCGGGATTGGCAGGGTTTCAAGTCCTTTGCTTCCATTTTCATTAAATCATAAGCTCGTTTGAATAAAATGTTTACAGAACTCCCACTGTCGACCAGGATCCTCTTTATCCAAGCAGGACCAACCTGTGCAGATATGACCAGTGGATCGATTGTTGGGGCTTCGATTTTGTCAGCATCTCTGCTTCTAAATATGATATCATCAGACATCGTTTTTTGTTGTTTAGCCGGAGTTCCATCCTCATAATTACTGCAGCATTCAAAGTTCGCATGCCTGATAGAGCTAGCATACGACTCCATTTCCCTCCAGCTTCTGTCTGCCGGATGAGGACCACCACTTATGGTATTGATAACTAGCCTCCCGCCTGTACGAGTGGGTTCTTCTTGTCTTTCTTGATCCTGTGTATGGTTTGGATTTGACGGCCCTGCACTACCAGACTGTGGTGCCCGCACGAATTGATCTAACCTCCTCTCCCTGATCAGCTTTTCTATGAGGTCCTGCAAGTGTCGACACTCATTGGTATTGTGGCCATAACTTTCGTGGAATCTACAGAACTTCCCTGTTTGAATCTGCCTCTCCGATGATTGCTTCGGAGCCGGCTTTTTGTATTGCATAGTATTGCAAGTCTGTAGGTACACATTTTCCAACGATGTATTCAATGGTGTGTAATTATCGAACATTGGAGCCTCAGGCCGTGGGCCTCGATTTGAATCTCTTTTCTTATCTTGACCATTGTTACCTCTTGGCTGAGTTTGCTTGTTCTGTATGTTCAACTGAACTTTTCCGGAATTGTCACCGGACTGTTTAACTGCTACATTGCTCTGTATCCCCTCACTTCCGGGTTTCGCATCGTCTTGCTTCCTAGACTGTTTCGCGTCCTCTTGCCGTAAGAATTGAGCGGCTTTGGAGTAGAAACGATCCAACGATGCGGGTGGTTTTCCAGCTAACCAGTTTCCAAACTCAGAATCGGGATCGATTTCCTTTGTCAATGCCATTAAAATTGAGTTATCGTTGGGATTACTAATCTCCACACATGCCGTATGGAATCTCTCCAAGTAACGCCTTAGTGTTTCCCCACGAGCTTGGGTAACACTGGATAGGGTGTTGACATCTTTGGGTCTAGCGACATGCATGCGAAATTGTTCAACAAATTTCTTAGCCAATTGGTCAAATGAAGAGATAGATCTTGGAGGTAATCTTGTAAACCACATTGTTGCAATTCCTCCCAGTGAGATGGGGAAACTTCGGCATTTCACTGCATCGTCGGCCCTTGCGGCGCTCATTGACCATTCATATTTCAAAATGTGCTGATTGGGATCAGAATTTCCTTCGTACATAGGGAGAGTTGGCATTCTGAATCGCCGAGGAGGTTCAGCGTATAGTATCTCGTCCGTGAAAGGAGTATGACTTCGAGAAATCCCCCAGTCGTCGTTGGTAAGGCCTTGGCTTTCGCGGATCATCTGACGTACCATAGTTGAAATGTCTGGCATTGCTACATTCTGAGCATGCTGAGCTAAGGTGTGGTCGGGTTCCACAGCGCGAGTTTGGACCGGGCGCTGTCGACGGTCCAAGTTTCGCCTCCTTGGCTCGGCATCTCCTGGGACGTATGGTCCAGAAGTACGTCCGTGCTGTTGATTACTTGAATCTGGAAGATGTCGGGTATCAACCCTCGTTTCCACTGTGGCAGCTGTGACATGATTATCAGTAGTATACTATGGAGTACGTCCACCGCGTGCTGAGGGTCCAGCCTGGAAGCTGGTTGACGGTCCTGCCCTCAACTGTCCGGCAGTCAGGGCGGGTTGATATCCGGTAACTTGAGCGTGACTTCCGTCCAATCGGGGACGGGTAGATCTATGATGATAATCAGATGAAGCAGAGCTTTCAGTGGATGAGCGGGAAACATCATCCCTTCTGGACCTCCTACGCCCCTGGCGGTTTAGTTGGTTTGTTAATTCAATATTTGCACGCAACTGTTCGGCCAATTGCTGACGACTTTGTGTCAGTTCCTGAAGCAACACATGGAATTCTTGTCTGGTGACTGCCCCAGACGGATCTGAATGAGCAGTGTTGTCTTGGTTGGATGGCTGCTGTTGAGTAGGATTCTGTCCATCCCTTCCTTCTTGTCCAGCAGCTGTAGAAGTGGTTCTTGTGCTAACCATTTTGAATGATGAATCCTTTTCCTAGACTTTATGCAAATCTGAATAGAATGGAAGGATTATGGTTTAGAGATCTGGATCTTCCTCTTGGATTTATGCAATCCGGTATAGATGGTAGATCCAAGGAGCAGGAGAAAAAAGCTGGTTTTTTCTCACTGAAAGCACCAAAGTGTTTGTACCAAAAATGGGCACAACACTCTTCGGAAGTTTTTGAAGAGATAAAAGTGAAGAATGAAAATTAAAACTGAGGATTATCTAACAAAAACTCCAAATAACAGAAAGTAAATTGCAAAGACAAGCGATTTAGAGTGGTTCGGCGTTTTGCCTACGTCCACTATGAAGTTTGATGATTTTATTGCTCGATACTTGAAGATTACAATTCTTTATACTGTAGTACAACTGAATTTATATGCTACGTCTCAATCTAAAGCAGCGGTGGTGTTCTGGAGTAAATCTGGCAGAATCTGGGCGCTCTTTAGTGCTTAGAATTGTCCGACCCCTCTTCTGAACGATCAGGGGCTCTATTTATAGGTGTAGGAGGCTGATATTTCGCCTAAAATCCGGGGAGACCAGTTCTGGTACGTCAGGGGGCCCACATGGCCGAAATCTGGAGATCCGGGCCCACTTTGGGATCGATTCGACTCTTGGTTCGAATCGATCAAGAAATTGTCCAATCGAGCTGAAATTTGGTGTGGACATTCTTCAACATGTGCTCAAGCTTCTGTGAAAATTTCATTGCATTTGGACTTGTGGATCTCGAGTTATGATCGATTCAAGTTGGTGATTTCCGCTTTCTGGAGTCGTTCGAATCGATAAACTCGAATCGATTCGTTCGAATCGATCCTCCTGTTCGTGAAGATGGTGACGTGGTGCGTATGCTTAGCATCGAGCCGCTTTTTACTCCGGGTTGACAGGGTCGAATCCATGGTTTCAGCTTGTTACGACTTGGTGGATTCGAGGCGATAGATTCGAAGGTATGCTCCTTCGAATCGATCGAGTCGTCCGCTTCCCTCGTATCGATCAGGGCTCCCCATAGTCGATCGATACGAAGACACTATTGCTGAATGGATTCGAAGAGGGGAGTGCTCCAATGGACTCGAGGTAATGGAGCCGAAGCACCCTTAACTGTATGGATTCGAAGATCCCCTACCTTGTTGGTTTCGAAGAGAGGACACGCATGATGGAGTCGAAGTAAATGTGATCTCCATGGATTCGAAGCAAGGCTATGCTCCGTGGATTCGAGGCAACACACGTTTGATGGATTCGACCATGCTGAGGTGATGCCGGTCTGGTGGATACGAACTCCATGGATTCGAACATAGGCTTCGCCTATGGATTCGAACTAAGGACTGTCTACTCCATTTTTCGTCGGTGATATCTTGAGCATACGAACTCGGATTGCCCCGAAATTTGGAACATTGGTTTCTACTACTCTGCTTGACGTGCCTTATCGATTGCAGCCCGATCTGGACTCGGACAAATTTCATCGATATCCATAGCGATCCTTGTGTGTAACTGATTTCCGAGACGATCTGTCACCGGTCTCCAGTCAAGTCCTTGGTGTCACGGCCTTGCCAAAAGGCGGGATAACATACATATATATCTAAACCATAACATTAGTATTTATATTTTATAACAAGTCCTAAGGTTGTTGTCATCAAAACCATCATCTTAAGAACTAACACAGTGTGCTATGTTAGTAGTACTGACATAGAGGGGTTTTTATACTGGTTCGGTCCGTCCAATATCCCTACGACCAGTTTGGTTGAGAAAGACGAGTTGCGTGTTGTGCAACTCCGTTTTGATAACTAGTTCAGACAGTCTAATGTCATTACGTCCAGTTTGGCTGAGAAATTGATCTGCATTGAGCGGAATTTTTGATAGCTCGTTCGGACCTTCTAATATCCCTATGTCCAGCGTGAATTTTTTAACTATGCCAAAATAGTTAACACAGAGATATTTTTTATGCTGGTTCGGACCGTCTAATATCCCTATGACCAGTTAGTCGTAATACTAATTTTCATAATAATTACAATGCTTGTTCCATAAGTAGTGCAGATCGCTCAGAATGAAGTCTGAGATTTCCAACGCAGTATCAAACACTTGTTTTTTGCAGTTATAGTTAATGCTTCAACTTTGGTTCCTCCACCGAATTTTGAATCCATCATGCTTCCGATCTCAGCTGTTTGTCTGATATAGGTGTTCCCTCTGATCAGGGAGAGAAGCATCAATTATCTCGATGCTGACAGCTGGGTTTGGTTCCAGCGGGGATGGTAGTTGATCTTTCAAATCGATGTGCATCTCAATCACTTCAGCTCGTTGTTTGGCGTAGGTAAGGGCCGACATTAAAGGGCACCACAGTTGAATCTCCAAATTTCCAAGCAGAAGGCTCAAATGTCCTTATCAACATGACCACGGTGAGGGGGTCTTTTCTAAGTCATTTTAACACAGTGCTATCAATCCTTAGATTTTGGCTCTTGATTTCGTACTATCATCGAAATTGCTGTCTAATCAGCAAATATTGGCGTGCTCTTACCCAACTTGCGGTCATCTATTGATAATTGGCGATGATGGCTAACTGGTTGTGGTCGTTCAACTTGATTCTATGCAACACCGATTATTGAGTCTTTCTATCAAGTAGTTGGAGGATTGATGTCAGATGAGCTGGAGATTTGATTTGTGGGTTAGTTTCTCCATTCTCATTTCTAAGAGTGACGTTGTCACTTGCCCACCGCATAATCAATGAAAATGGTAATTGAAGGCGATGAACCGTGGATGGTGGAGGATAAATTAGCTTGAGGGCGGTATTTTGGGCCGTTATCTCCTTTAGTCCTTTCTTCTATTGGTTCCCTGATTTGTCGCACTACAACAGTAAACACATTTTGTGATGTTTTAAAAAGACCGTTAAAGCTTTCTATAGCATTATGAAAAACGCTATAAAACGACAAGCTATAGTAAGTCCAAATTATATAACAGCATTAGAAACGCTGCCTAAAGTTGTTTTACCACAGCATTTTCCCCTACGGTATTTTAGATTTTTACAAAAACGCAGCCTAAAGTTTTCTATCACAGCATTTTCCCTATGCTATGTAAAGTTTTCACAGCGGTTTAACCTAATCAGGTTAGATTTTAGTAGCAATTTAAAAACGCTTTAAAAACGCTTGTAAAAACTTGAAAAACGCTACATAATTAATCTTCTGATAGCAATTTTTGAAACTCTGCGTAATCATATTTAAAACATTTTAGAAATGCTGAAAAATCCTTTTTGTGCATTCTCATCTTTGTCATGTTAGAGTTCACATAGCATTTCTAAATATTAGAATATCTAAAAGAAAATCTATTTAAAGCGGGCCAATCAATTCAAACTAGACTAATAGTAAACATTTGATAATCTAAACATATTATATATTACACATAATAGAAGTTACACAAAGTCCATTCACCAAACAATTAATAGTTGTATATAATTAAACATACATGATAGTACAATAAAGATTCTAAAAAACAACTTTTCAAAGTAGCGAAATGTCGTGATCATCGAGCTTGCCCTTTTTAACATTCCATGCCCTGCAAAGCCTAGTTAAAAAATCAAATTATTATTATTAGTAATGGTATTACTACTACCATTATTACTTGTACCGTTGAATTTTATGAAATTATTTAAATTTTATAAAACTTGGTTAATTTTTAGAAACTTTGGTAACTTAGTTAAATATCTATAAAACTTAGTAAATTTTTAAAAACATAATTAGCTTAGCAAAAAAAATATAAAATATAGTTTATTTTATGAACTTATTTAATTTTTATATAACTTGATTAACTTAATTAATTTTTATAAAACAAAGTTAAATTTTACAAACTTGGTTAACTTAGTTAAAAGTTTATAAAACTTGGTTAACTTTTATAAAATGAAGTCTAATTTTACACATTTAGTTGTTTTATAAAATTAATTTTTTATACTTAATTAATTTTTATAAACTTAGTAATTTATATAATAAGTTTATAAACATGGTCATTTTTATACTTAATTAATTTTTATGAATTAATCTATTTTAGACAAAAATACTTAGCTAACTTTTATAAAACGAAGTCTAATTTTAATTATTTTTTAATATCTTGATTAATTTTTATGAACTTAGTGAATTTTACAATACTTTTTATAAATTTAATTATTTTTTATTAATTAATCTAGATTTTATTAATTTATTTAACTTTTATAAAACTTAGTTAACTTAGTCAATTTTATATACTAGGTTAATTTTTTTTAACTTAATTAAATTTTTTAAACTTGGCTATTTTTATGAACAGACTAAATTTTTGTTAAACTTGGCTAACTTTGTTAATTTTTCAAAATTTAGTAATTTTTTATGAAACATAGCTAGTTTAGTTCATATTTATAAAACATAGTTAATTTTTATAGAACTTAATTAACTTAATTAATTTTTATAAACTTAATTTCTTAAAAAAACTTAATTATTTTTTATATACTTCGTTATTTTTATAAACTTGTTTAATTTTTATAAGACTTAGTTAACATAGTTAATTTTTATAAAACTTAGTCAACTTAGTTAATTTTTTATGAAATTTAGTTACTTTATTTAATTTTTATAAAACTTGGTTAACTTCGTTTATTTTTGTAAACTTAATTTATTAGTTATTTAAAAAACTTAGTTTACTTAATTAATTTATATAAACTTAGTTAAAATTTTTAAAACTTAGTAATTTTTATAAACTTGTTTAATATTTATAAAATATATTTAACTTAGCCAATTTTTATAATTTAGTTGGTATTTATAAAATTTAGTCAACCTAGATAAATCTAAGAAAATTTTTATGCATACATAGACCCTAGTGGTTGAAGAGCAAAAATTTGTACCATAAAAGGGAAAGAAATCGAAGGAAAAAACCAAACTATGGTAAACAAATAGATAAATAAATGAAAAACAGTGGGATGTTACATTATCATGATGCACTCTCCATTTGTAATCACTGCATACCACAAAAATTCAGACTTCATGCGTCTTTGTTTTGCTGATTTTTGAGTACATATTAAACACTGACCTCTTGGAACGATGCATATATTTGCATTTTACAACCAATACAGAACTTAGCACTCTGCATACTCAAGCTTGGGTCTAATGGAATACAACTTCAACTTTCGAATATGCCATATCCTGTTGCCAAGAAACCAAAGTAAGAAATTTAAGTTCACTACATGAAGCTTCGAACACACACACTAGTAAGGCATGTACTGTGGTGTGTTTCTGTGTAAGTGTGTGTATTACTATACAGTTTACACCTTACACCCAAAGGGACGAAGTTTGAACAAATGAATACCTAGCGGCTTCAAAGCAAACCCAAATGTACCTCTTCGCCTTCTATTTCTTGAGCTCACCATGCCTTTCAATAAACTTGCATCATTCCTCTAATTGACTGATCAATTTAATCCACCCTGTAAAGTAGAAAAAAAATAAATCCCACAATCAACTTTTCAAACTTCAAACATCATACCTCTAGGACTTAGTAATGGGAAGCCAAAATTTCAATGATCAGTCTCTAATTATGCAAACAAATTACAAATAGTTTTTGAAATGTCTACTTGAAAAGAAAAACAAAATAAAAATAAAGCAAAAGGCTACAATAAATACATAATGAAAAAAAAATCCAGTTTGCAAGCTTGAGATCTTGGTTTTGAACCCACAGCAAATATTCAAAAAATGTCTATTAACAAATATATAACGATGATTCGTATACGTTTTAATTTACTACATGGTACAATGTAATTGTTTTCTCTTACAATAAGCTTATAAATGAGTGTGTGCGCACTAACCAATTTTGTATACAAGCATAACCTCATATTATAAATCGTTACAAATAGTCCTCGCATAACCAGTTTTGTTAACTCTAATTACAGAGTCTTCAATATGTGTTTCTGTGTTGATAATATAATTAACAAATGGACTAGAAGTGTTTCTTTTTCTTTTTTTACATAAAGGATATGCGACACAAGGCCGCACAGCCATACGATGCATAAAGATAAAGAAGTGTTCTATTAGTAAAAATATTAACACATGGTCTGTTATCCCACATTTTAACAAAGTTGAGATACCAAGAAATTGGCTGAAAAATAATGATTAGCCTTCCCGAATATCGATTATGCATCGCAGGTTCACTATGGATATCGATGAATTTTGTCCGAGTCCGGATTAAGCTACAATTGATATGACACGACGAGCAAAGCCATAAAAGTCAGCGTTCCAAATTTCAAGTCAATTCGAGTTCGTATGTTCGAGTTATGACCGATGCAAATTGAAGGAAGCAACCCCATTTCGAATCCATCAGCGGGCCACATTTCGGATCGATCAGATTCGCCTCCATCGGAGAACCATTGTTCGTATCCATCAAGAGAGCCTTTTTCGAATCGATCCGCTTACACCGTTCGTATCCATCGAGTTTGCTCACTTCGTATCGATTGAAGCTCATCTTCGCATCCATCTGACCATCACCATTTCGTATCGATCCACTTGGCGCCATCCTGCTCAAGTCCATCCTAAAACAAGCCTTCGTCGTACCCATCAAATATGTTGATTCGTGTCCATGGAGTGCACTTCTTCGTATCCATAAATAGCTTGTGTTTTCGTGATCGATCCTCATCAACATAATCGATACGAAACGCTTCTGAATTATCGATACGAACAGCGCCACATGCGTGGATACGAGTCAAATACTCAGGCGATCGATACGAAATAGACCACACCATCGATACGAACAGTGGAACTTGGATCGATACGAACGAAGCATCACAATCGATACGAACAGGACAAGAACCCATAGATATGAACAAAGTATCACAATCGATACGAACAAGGCAGCAGCCATCGAGTCGAACAAGACCGAGTCGAAGTGTCGAGTCGAACAAGACCGAGTCGAAGTGATCGAGTCGAACGAAACAGCCTGCCAAGAGTCTTCACTTCGTATCGATCATAACTCGAGAACCATGTGTCCAAATGCTATGAAATTTTCACAGAAGCTTACGTACATGCTGAAGAATGTCCACGCCAAATTTCGACTCCATTGGATGAAAACTTGATCGATACGAAATCTGTTCGTATCGATTACGGATCGGGCCGAAACTTCACGGGTTTGGTCGTGCGCGCCTACTCACGTGCCAGAATAAGTCTCCCGAGATCTGAGCGAAATATCAGCCTCATACACCTATAAATAGAGCCCTAGGGCATACAGAAAAGGGGCTTCTTCTTCTTTGAATTCTCCAACGCCTAGACTCTATCGGATCCAGATCTAAACTTCATAGCTGCTGCTACTAACTACTTTCACTGCTATAAATCATCATTATTGACTATAATCTGCTGTAATCAACTGAAATCATCAGGTGAATATCAATAAAATCATCAACTTCAGAGTGGACGTAGGCAAGATCGCCGAACCACTATAAACCTTGTGTCTCTGTCTATCTCTCTATGTTTTAAATTTATTATTCTTCATTTTTTATCCTCTACATTACTTAGATCTGTGATTTGTGGTCATATATTGTTGATTTGTGTTCGTACACTGGTGCTTTCACGATATTCGGGGTTTGTGACCAATTTTGACGCAAACACTTTGGTGCTTTCATTGAGAGCTGAAGTCAGGGATTCTATCATTTGGAAATTAAATTTGAAGGCTTAAAGAATTCAGATCTGAAAAGCTATGACAAGGCAATCCAGTAGAAGACAAAGGGCGGAGAGAAGTCAGCATGAAGGAAGTCAGGAGGCTTCCTCAAGAGCGAATCATACATCGATCTTCATCACTAGGGACGAGATCGAAACGATGTTTAAGAGATAAGAGGAGGTGATGCAAAATCTACTTCGACAAATTGGATAAGCCAGACCACAGAATCAGTGGAACGCAACTACAGGAGATGCTGGAGACAGGAATCGGGAATACGAAGCAACCAGAACTCAAAATGGAGCAGGACCATCTGGCATAGCCCCAGAACTAGGGGGCACTTACCCAGAGCATGTTGACCCAATCCCAGGCGCAGTACCAGGTGGAGCTGCGCAGTGCGGCGCTGACAGAGAAGCGAATGCTCGTTCAGGAGAGCAGACTCCAAAAATCCCTCGTGAACTCGGGGGGCAAATCAGAAGCAACAGACACGGACTACAACTAGGAGACAGTGACAAATTGGCGGATGGTCAGACGAGCCATGAGAGGCGGACTAGCGAATAGAGATCTGGAGGATGTGAATAGGAGCCCTTTGCTCGTACGATCTGGCAAGCCAGGAATCCACCAGAATTCAAGTTACCAGCATTGGACATGTATAATGGGAGGACGGATACTGCCGTTCACCTGACGAAATACATGAGGCACATGGAAGTGCTAGGGGCATCAGAGGAAGTCATGGCCAGGTGCTTCCCGTTGTATCTGACAGACATAGCAGCATTATGGTTCAGACAACTGAAAAGTGACTCCATTGGAACATGGACCGATTTGACTCAAAGGTTCATGAGGCAGTTCAGGGTTCACATTTCAAGACCCAAGAATGTGATGAGTTTGGCAGCACTGAAGCAAAGAACCGGGGAGTCTTTGAGGAACTTTCTGACACTATTCAATGCAGCGGCAGCATCAGTGGATCGACCTGATCCATCCATGGTTTTGATGGCGGTTGTATTTGGCATAGCTGATGGCACAGAGTTCAAGAATTCGTTAACAAGGGATCCCCCTATGGATCTAGGAGAGTTTTACCATGAGGCTGAAGGATTTTTACGATTAGAGGATGCAAATGCTGAAAGAGAGGAAGGAGAAGGAACCGAAGTTTATGCAGTCAAGGATGAAAATCCTCCTAAATCAGATTCAGGGACTGGTAAAGGGAAACGAAAGGCTGAGAATAATCATGATGGACCGACGCGACCACGAAAGGAACCAAAATTCACCTCTTATACGGAATTGAATGAGACTTTGGAGCGAATCTACCAGGATACCGGGGGCAGGTTCCTTACCGAAAGCCGATGAAGAGGGATCCGACCAACAATGAAAGAAGGTCAGACAAGTACTGCTCATTTCATGAGCTAAGCGGCCACAGTACCAATGATTGCAAGCACTTGAGGGACGAAATAGAGGGACATATCCGGAATGGCCTGCTATCACAATATGTAAGGAGGCAAGTAACAATGATGGAACAGGAGCGACCACCACCTACACCTACTGGGGACGGCTCAGGATTGAGGCGTCAACTCGTCATCAATTGATTGAGATAATGACGAATAAGTAGCAAACTCCACATCGACGCGATTATGTCCTTTTTACACATGTACAGGACCGCGAACAATCCTCAGGCATGCTCTGATACGACTATAAATCGCATCAATGTAGGTGTTTGCACTTTGACGTCCCTGCTTTGCTTTTGTTTTTTGTTTCTCATATTTAGACTCGATTTTGTTTAAGATTTCTGTTGGAAGACTTATTTTGAATAAAAATCCACTATCTGTGATTCCATAACGGCTAAGCTACTTACACATGTACGGGACCGTGAACGATCCTCAGGCATGCTCTGAGATGGCGATAAACCGCCATAACAAGCAACTCAATAACTCACTCGAATGTGAAATCTGACGTTGATGATACCAAGTCCCTCCCTGGGCACACAAATCGCCTCGAACGGCACCCGACCGCGAACGGTCACAAATCGCCTCGAACGGCACCCGACCGCGAACGGTCACAATTCGCCTCGAACGGCACTCGACCGCGAACGGTCACAATTCGCCTCGAACGGCACCCCGACCGCGAACGGTCATCATTCGTCGCGAACGGCATCCGACCCTGAACGGTCACGTACTACCTCGAATGACATACGATCCCGAACGATCGTCATTCGCGGTCAGATAAAACTATCAATTTCTTTGCTGGACATCAACAGGATATGAACATCCCGCTTATGGCATTACAAAACACACCTTCCTACCGCAAGGCGTATTTTGGGGGGCAAAGTGTTATCCCACCTTTTAGCAAAGTTGAGATACCAAGAAATTGGCTGAAAAACAATGATTAGCCTTCCTGAATATCGATTATGCATCGCAGGTTCACTATGGATATCGATGAATTTTGTCCGAGTCCGGATTAAGCTACAATTGATATGACACGATGAGCAAAGCCATAAAAGTCAGCATTCCAAATTTTAAGTCAATCCGAGTTCGTATGTTCGAGTTATGACCGATGCAAATTGAAGGAAGCAACCACATTTCGAATCCATCAGCGGGCCACATTTTGAAACGATCAGATTCGCCTCCATCGGCGAACCATTGTTCGTATCCATCAGGAGAGCCTTGTTCGAATCGATCCGCTTACACCGTTCGTATCCATCGAGTTTGCTCACTTCGAATCGATTGAAGCTCATCTTCTCATCCATCTGACCATCATCATTTCGTATCGATCCACTTGGCGCCATCCTGCTCAAGTCCATCCTAAAACAAGCCTTCGTCGTACCCATCAAATATGTTGATTCGTGTCCATGGAGTGCACTTCTTCGTATCCATAAATGGCTTGTGTTTTCGTGATCGATCCTCATCAACATAATCGATACGAAACGCTTCTGAATTATCGATACGAACAGCGCCACATGCGTGGATGCGAGTCAAATACTCAGGCGATCGATATGAAATAGACCACACCATCGATACGAACAGTGGAACTTGGATCGATACGAACGAAGCATCACAATCGATACGAACAGGACAAGAACCCATCGATACGAACAAAGTATCACAATTGATAAGAACAAGGCAGCAGCCATCGAGTCGAACAAGACCGAGTCGAAGTGATCGAGTCGAACGAAACAGCCTGCCAAGAGTCTTCACTTCGTATCGATCATAACTCGAGATCCACGTGTCCAAATGCTATGAAATTTTCATAGAAGCTTACGTACACGCTGAAGAATGTCCACGTCAAATTTCGACTCCACTGGCTGAAATCTTGATCGATACGTAATCTGTTCGTATCGATCACGGATCGGGCCGAAACTTCACGGGTTTGGTCGCGCAGGCCTACTCACGTGCCAGAAGGAGTCTCCCGAGATCTAAGCGAAATATCAGCCTCGTACACCTATAAATAGAGCCCCAGGGCATACAGAAAAGGGGCTTCTTCTTCTTTGAATTCTCCAACGCCTAGACTCTGCCGGATCCAGATCTAAACTTCATAGCTGCTGCTACTAACTACTTTCACTGCTGTAAATCATCATTATTGACTGTAATCTGCTGTAATCAACTGAAATCATCATGTGAATATCAATAAAATCATCAACTTCAGAGTGGACGTAGGCAAGATCGCTGAACCACTATAAACTTTGTGTCTCTGTCTATCTCTCTACGTTTTAAATTTATTATTCTTCATTTTTTATCATCTACATTACTTAGATCTGTGATTTGTGGTCATATATTATTGATTTGTGTTCGTACACTGGTGCTTTCACGATATTCGGGGTTTGTGATCAATTTTGGCGCAAACATGGTCTAAATCATTATGTACTACTGGAAAACAGAAATACTAATGTGGTGTAACTGTTAAAAAATAAAAATAACAAACCTTTAGAGGAGGTGTTCTGTATTTTGACGCATTGTTCCCGAAACCAAACTTTCCTTTCTTATCAAATGGTTTGAGTATCTGAAAGGAGCATGTCAAAGTATCATCAACAGTCATTATAGCACCAGCATTGTCAAACTACCCACGGTAATTTGGGGCAGAAAATATTGTAACCAGTCGTCATTTGCCAAAACTCATAAACATCTTCCACAAACTGACAGTTTTCAATATATTAGTACACTTAAATAATGTAAGGTGCACAAATCTAGCGTTGGGAGTATATGCTCAGGCCACAGACTCTATTGGTAGTGCTTCGATTACATGCTCCAGTTACACATTCAAGATACAGACTTCAGCCTGCTCGAAGCTACTTAATGCATGTTCCTGCTCACGCTTCAATTGCACACCTAATTTCATTCTCAACTGTTACACTACCTTTCGACCAGACAGCCTTTTCAAGTTCAGCAACCGAACCAATCACAACTGTTTCCAAGCCATCATCACTAACTCATACAAGCAAAAAGTACATAATACTGTTGTTATAATCTAGAAAAATGTATAAATTCAAATCTGATGTTCAACCTAAAACCTACAACCTAAAATATAATGTTACCTTGTTTCATATCGTTACTATTGATGAAATGACTTCTAAAACATACAACCTTAAATGCTTTCTAATGTGTTAAAAGACAAATAACTCACAACCAAATAGAAAAAAGATATCTGTATCATTTTAGTTACCATTTGTTTCATGAATATTTTGAATCCTTGAATTTAACAGGATTCATTTATGCTACCAAGAATTCGATCTGCACAAATAAAGTCAAACAAATTAATGTAATTTTTAATATACTAACATGGCAGAACTGAGAACCTGTGTGTGCAAGCATGTGTACTGGGTGTAACTGAGCAAGGAGACAACAGATTCTCCTAATGTTGATAACTAGTATATTCTCGTTTCATTATAGGCTATAACAACATGGGTTGGATCAAGTCTACCAAATCATTAAAATTTGCGCAAATGCGCTCTACTTGCTGTGTTTCATTGTTACACAACAAACACTGTGATAATAAATTTTTGTACATTTTTGTATATATATTTACAGCAAAATGTTTCAATTTACCACACTTTTACCATGTGCTTGACAAAGAAGTGACATTATGTACGGCTTCTTAAATTTTTTGAACAAATTATATTCATACTACAAATATATATATGGATTTGATATAGTTATTAGTCTTCAAACTAAAAAATTTCTCAATTTTTGTCTAAACCTGCTTAGTTTAAGATTCAAAATCATATGAGATATTTGTTAACCCGCCTTTTGGCAAGGCCGCGGACAGACGGATTTAACATAAACAACTTCACAACTATCGAGACTAAAGTATGATGGGATGGTTCGGCATAAATCTTGTTCGGCACTGGACGAGCATTCGGCATAGAGAGTTCGTCGTTCGGCATTAGATGGAGCGCTCGACATTAACCAACGTTCGGCATCTGGAGACGTTCGGCATTGGATGGAGCGCTCGGCATTAACCAACGTTCGGCATCTGGAGACGTTAGACATTGGATGGAGCGCTCGGCATTAACCAACGTTCGGCATCTAAGACGTTCGGCATTGGATGGATCGTTCGGCATCAAGGAGACGTTGGATGGATCGTTCGGCATCAAGGAGCGTTCGGCATTGGATGGATCGTTCGGCATCAAGGAGCGTTCGGCATTGGATGGGTCGTTCGGCATACCTCACCTCGCTCGACATTGCATCTCGCACCTCCATATCTCGCACCTCCATACTCCGCACCTCCATACCTCGCACCTCCATATCTCGCACCTCCATACTCCGCACCTCCATACCTCGCACCTCCATATCTCGCACCTCCATACTCCGCACCTCCATATCTTGGTACCTCCATACTCCGCACCTCCATACCTCGCACCTCCCAACGTTCGACATGAGGAGATCGTTCGGCATTCACACCTTGTTCGGCATCTATGGTTCGGCATATGGAGACCACACCATTTGGGCTGAGGTACTCGGCTACCAGGCCCACCAGGGAAGTCCAACCCATCTTTGTCTATAAATAGAGAGGCAGGGGCACAATAAAAGGGGATCTTTTTTCTGCTCTCTTACTTTCTCTTTTCGAAGGCTAAGGCAACTCTGCCATTTTGTAACTGTAATCGATTATTACAGCAATAAAAAGCAAACTTCTGGAGTGGATGTAGGCCGGAGTTAGCCGAACCACTATAAAATCCGTTGTTCTTTACTGCTTTCATTTCAGTTTTAACTGTTCTTCACATTATTACTCTCTACATACATTCTATCTCTGAGCTGTGATTGGTATTTGGTGCTTTCATCTGGATTTTGGGGTTAGTGACCAATTTTGGCGCTAACACTTTGGTGCTTTCACTGAGAACGCAAACACTTGGGAATTTTGGAGCTAGGAACTTGGATTCTAGAAAGCAATGGCCAGACCACCAACGGAGAGGCCAGCAGTGGAAAGGAGCAATCAGGAAGGAAGCCAAGCGGCATCTTCTGAAGCTGGAGAGGGTCATGCATCCATCTACATAACTCGGGACGAGATGCAAGTGATGATGAATTCTATGCAAGAGCAGATGATGAAACGGCAAGAGGAGATGATGCAGGCTCTTCTTAGGCAATTTGGACAACCAGGAACTGCAGGTGCTCAAGATCATGGAGCTGGACCAGAGGAACTCAACCAACGGACAGATGGAGTGAATCAACAGGGGGCAGCTCCCAATCAACAAACAGTTAACAATCTAGATGGACCTAGACTCGGAGGCACGCCACCGGGAGTACGTGATGAAGAATATGTGCCAGAATTTCCTCGAGGACTTGGGGGGCAGTCTGGATTAGTTGGAAACACTAGATTGGCTGACATTATCAGGCGGACTATTCGCGGAGGTCTGACAAATAGGGATTCAGAGGGAGTTAACAAAAGTCCGTTTACCTGGAACATCAGGACAGCTAGGAATCCGTCCGATTTCAAACTACCCACTCTGGAAGTATACAACGGGAAGACGGATCCCACCGACCACTTGATGAGATACACTAGGCATATGGAAGTGCTGGGGGCGACGGAGGAGGTTATGGCCCGATGTTTCCCCCTGTACTTGACTGAAATTGCTGCTATGTGGTTCAGACAGCTGGAGGATGGATCCATTGGAACATGGACAGAACTGGTGGACAAGTTCTTAAGTCAATTTCGAGTTCACATAAAAAGGCCAAAGAATGTGATGACACTAACATCAGTCAAACAGGGGGCAGATGAATCGCTCAGGACATTCTTAACTCGATTTAATGCGGCAGTTGCTTCGGTGGATCGGCCAGATCCATCAATGATTCTGATGGCTGCGGTATCAGGAGTCAGAGATAGTTCGGAGTTCAAAGTATCATTGGTACGGGACCCACCGTTGGATATTGGGGAATTCTTTCATGAAGCTGAAAGATTTCTTCGACAAGAGGATGCATGTTTGGACATGAGGTCACAGGAAGTAAACATGACCAAGGATGGAAGATTACTCGGCGAAAGCTCAGGTGGGGACAAGGATAAAGGGAAAAGGAAGCGCTGGGGAGAACCAAAGTTCTCCACTTACACGGGATTGAACGCAACGTTGGAGCGGATTTTCTTAGATACTCGAGATCGTCTTCCCTATCGAAGGCCATCAAGGAGGGAACCCACAGAACGTGAAAGGGCATCAGGAAGGCACTGTCTCTTTCATGACCTGGACGGGCATGATACTAACAGCTGCCGACATCTAAAGGATATAATCGAGGAGCATATAAGGAATGGTCAGTTGCGACAGTATGTCGGAACTCGGAATGCGGCGGTGGAACATGAACAGCCTCCGCCTACCTTGAACGACGAGGGCGCGAGGCCCAGGAATGGTGACCGATTGGTCATCAACTAATCTTGATGGTTTGGAATAAGTAACAAACTCCGGGCAAACGGTTAAATCACTTACTCATGTACGGGGTCGGAGATAACCCTCAGGCATGCTCTGAGATGATGGCTTACCGAAACGCCCGGGTTTATGAAATCTGTTTTTTCCTTTGACTTGGACATTTGCTTTTTCTGGTTTGGTTTTGGAGTTTGGTTTGAACTCCCTGTTTTTTCTCGTTTTTCTGATTTGGATTCTAGTTTGAATGTTTGTTTTTCGGATTGGATTTTGGTTGGATTTTCCCTGGATTTTGGCTTAAAGGTCGTCGAGTATGGACTATGCTCGACAAGGGTCCGGAGCGACCAGGATTCGGCTTAGGACTTAAGCCACGGCATTACTTGCGTCCAGGGACACTGGGCCACGATCGTCAAGTGTGGATTGCGCTTGGCAAGAACCCGGAGAGGTTAGCTCAACGCCCAGGGACACTGGGCCACGGTCGTCAGGTGTGGATTGCGCTTGGCAAGAACCCGGAGAGATTATCTTAACGTCCAGGGACACTGGACCACGGTCATCAGGTGTGGCTTGCGCTTGGCAAGAACCCGGAGAGGTTATGGATTTGGATATCGACCCGAAGAGGTCCTAAAGTCCCCTATTGGTTATGGATGAAACATGGACTTTGGATACTGGACTTGAGGCTATTCAAAACACACCTTTCAAAGCAAGGAATGTTTTGGGGGGCAAGTGTTAACCCGCCTTTTGGAAAGGCCGCGGACAGACGGATTTAACTTAAACAACTTCACAACTATCGAGACTAAAGTATGATGGGATGGTTCGGCATAAATCTTGTTCGGCACTGGGCGAGCATTCGGCATAGAGAGTTCGTCGTTCGGCATTAGATGGAGCGCTCGACATTAACCAACGTTCGGCATCTGGAGACGTTCGGCATTGGATGGAGCGCTCGGCATTAACCAACGCTCGGCATTTGGAGACGTTAGACATTGGATGGAGCGCTCGACATTAACCAACGTTCGACATCTGGAGACGTTCGGCATTGGATGGATCGTTCGGCATCAAGGAGACGTTCGGCATTGGATGGATCGTTCGGCATCAAGGAGCGTTCGGCATTGGATGGGTCGTTCGGCATACCTCACCTCGCTCGACATTGCATCTCGCACATCCATATCTCGCACCTCCATACTCCGCACCTCCATACCTCGCACCTCCATATCTCGCACCTCCATACTCCGCACTTCCATACCTCGCACCTCCATATCTCGCACCTCCATACTCCGCACCTCCATACCTCGCACCTCCATATCTTGGTACCTCCATACTCCGCACCTCCATACCTCGCACCTTCCAACGTTCGACATGAGAAGATCGTTCGGCATTCACACCTTGTTCGGCATCTATGGTTCGGCATATGGAGACCACACCATTTGAGCTGAGGTACTCGGCTACCAGGCCCACCAGGGAAGTCCAACCCATCTTTGTCTATAAATAGAGAGGCAGGGGCACAATAAAAGGGGATCTTTTTTCTGCTCTCTTACTTTCTCTTTTCGAAGGCTAAGGCAACTCTGCCATTTTGTAACTGTAATCGATTATTACAGCAATAAAAAGCAAACTTCTGGAGTGGACGTAGGCCGGAGTTAGCCGAACCACTATAAAATCTGTTGTTCTTTACTGCTTTCATTTCAGTCTTAACTGTTCTTCACATTATTACTCTCTACATACATTCTATCTCTGAGCTGTGATTGGTATTTGGTGCTTTCATCTGGATTTTGGGGTTAGTGACCAATTTTGGCGCTAACAATATTGTTTACTATCCTTTAAGTAGTTTGAGCTATTGGAAGAAAATATTGCATCTGCAAAGAAACGGGAAAGCAAGTTTCGATAAAAATAACAGTTGCATCTTGCTTATGGTAAAAAGCTTAGGAATTTTATTGGAGAAATAGAGTTTTATGGAATATGTGCAACTCAGTTTACCCATACCCATTTGTGCCGAGCAATCTAAATTGCTTTAAAACGTAATTATGATATTCTTGATATGGAATTTGTAACAACAGAGTAAAAAATTTCAGTTTCACATTATACATGTTGAACTACATATGCTTAGATTGCATGACTGAGATGAAAATTTGTGCAAGCTAATGTACTCTTTACTGTTCATGAATTTTAAATGGTTTTCTAACGCTTCTTGCAATTTAGCTGTTATTTATCTAATGTATGTTGTAGATACCATATCTTTAACAGTCTACCTATATATGATTACTGTACATAATGTACTGCATTTGGACAACTTTCCCATGTTTAATTTTTCATAAATACGTCATGCATATGGTTGCAGGAACTAGTCGTTAGCTTACCAGACTCGTCCACTTACTAAGCTTATTAATGGTACCAATATCAGGCATTGACATGAAAGAAGAGATGCGACCTACTGATATAAGTAAATGCTAATTTAATTGCTTATGTGTTATATCCATTTGCTAGTCATTTGTATACACTTGTTGGTATAAATTTATGTATTTATAAATAACTTATGTTTGCAAAAAAAGGAAAAAATAAACCGCATATTTAGCTCTAAAAATGAATTCAAGCATTGGAGTACAAAATACCACTTAACATCATGCAGGATACCTACACTGCTTTTGCATTCATCATAGATTTGGTTGTATTATGTAGAAAATGTCTATTTATAGTCAAGTAAACAAATAATCAAACTTGTTCCTTACGTTATAAACCTGAATGCCTATAAAATACACTAAGCACATATGATGATTTACCTATGAACATTTCTCTAAAAAATGATTTCTAGCTTCTTCATTTGCATTCAAGATGCACTAATAGCATGAGTATAAGAATCTTTGAAGAAACTCCTCGATATTCAAGAAATATAGATAGTGTATTTAACAAAAAGTTGACAAAGACGCACACATGCCAAATCAGCATCTATAAGTTTATTCTATAATACACATTGCAACATTGAAAATATAAATAGGATTCTTGGGCTACTATGTTGGGGAAAATCCCTTCAGATGATCAGTCTAAGAGAATAAAAAACTCAACGCAGCGGAAAACAACTGGATCGTGATTGTAGTGAGACGGAACAAACAAAAGATGAACACCAGAACAGACAGTCACAAATCTATGCAATGCAGAAAAATAAATAACACTAGTATTTATAGTGGTTCCACTACCGCGAGGCAGTGTACGTCCACTTGAAGAGAGAAGATTTTATTAATCACTGAAAGATTATAGTTACAAGATTGATTCACTTTTGAAGACTATACATAAGAAGAATTTACAATACAACCAAAATTCTACAGAGTTACAGCTTTCTAGGATGGCTCTGAAATTGGTTGAAATTTCTATTTTTGGAGTGAAAAAATGAGAAGGGGTAGCCGCTATATAGCAGCCTTGGGGTTTGGTTCGGCATGCATCTGGTTCGGTTCGGCAAAACGTCGAGCGAAGAATTTGGATCGGCGTCACACTACAAGAAATTTTATTTTTTGTGGCGCTCAAAAAACGCTACAAAAACTTTTGATGGCGTTTTGATAAACGCCGCGAGAAAACATGCAACTAAAAATCCATGATTTTTTGTTGCATTTATTTTAACGCCACTATAAATGCATTTTTGGCAGCGTTTTTCAAACGCCACCATAAATCTTTTTGTAGCGTTTAAAAAACGTCACCAAAAGATTGTTTGGCGCTACTAATAGAATTTCTAACTTTACCCCTGTTTTACGGTTGCATTTACTCAACGCCACTATATATATTTCGGTAGCGTTTTTGAAACGCTACTAAAAATTGTTTATTATTTTATACTATTTTTTCATGCTATTATTTCCTGTTAATGGTCTATTTTGGTTCTATTATATCAATCAACAATCACTCACATAATCATCATATTCAAATAAGTTAAAAAATACATTAACCATATAATCAAATAAAATATCCATAACCATTCCAATACAATAGTTTTTCGACAAAATGACTTAACTCACATACAATAACCATTTGTATACAAATTTACACATCGGGTACTAATAAATGTTATATCTAACTAGTGCTAACAAAACGTTTGATTACCCATAATTCTTTGTTGCATACACAAGTGAAAGCTAGCATCATCAAGTCCAAATTTGCTCTCTTCAAAAATTCGATGCCTACACAAGTGAAAGCACAACAGATAGTCAAACAATTACGTTAACTCGTAGGACTTCAAATATGAGATCAAACATCTACAACATTATACAAGTACATCCTACTATAAATGATGTCATACAAATTATCAAAGTTATAAAAAAAATGAAATAAAGTCCTTTCTTGAGCTTAAACAGTAGGAATCAATTTTGCACACTTACGAACTCTCCTTTGATAGAATGGTGAATCCAACAACCTGAGCAAGAAAAAAATGACATAAGCACCTAAATTCATAATACTTTTGTAAATTGTAATTTAATGCATAATATGTAAAGCAATTAGTTAACAGTAAAGCAAATAGTTAACAGTTTAGTTGAAGGTACTAAAATTTTAAGTTTTAAATTTAATTTAATTTAATTTAAAGTTCTAAGTTAATTTAAAATTAAAGTTAATTTAAAGTTTAAAATTAAAGTTAATTTCAAATTAGAGTTAATTTAAAGTAAAATTAAAGTTAATTTAAAGTTAATTTAAAGTTTTAAGTTTTAAAAGTTAATTTAAATTTTTAAGTTTAAACTTATGCTATTATGCAGTAGGTTACAATTTTATACAACAACTGAAACGAAAAATCAATAGTTACTCTTGAGCTCTATTTGGATTGAGACATTCAGTATACAGTAGGAGTAAAAGAGATTAACTGGATATATCGGTTTACAATGGCTATATGCAAACATTTTAGTCATAAAATATTAATCAGTTTTTATACAACTACTTAACAAATGCCTAGATATTTGGATATCTATATAAAAATGCTAAGTTGGAGAACATGGATTATGCATCTCTTGAATGATGATAGTGTTATATAAACAATTAATCAGTTGAAATCACAAAGAAACTAACCTAATATTGTTACCTGCCATACTTGTCATAGGTACAACTCATTAAGGCATCAACAGATCCACGTTGTGGCATTAAACCATTCATTGTTCACTATAATGAATGTTGCTTCTTTATCAAAACAAATCCCAACTCTGGTTGCTCCTAAACCATTGCTTTCAAACACCACAATAGTACCATTATCAAACCTCAGTTGGATCCCTCTACTTCAACTCTGCCTGCCACAGTGGTAACGAACAACAATAGTAATCATTAATGTTTTATACTAATATCAAAGGTTAGATATTGCATCCAACACACCTACACACGCTTAAACAAGAGTACACACAACACACACCTATGTATAAAAATGCACACATCTCCCATACAAACACACATATATGCTGCAACACATGCAAACAAGTAAATACATACACATGCTCAAAACACACAAGTAAACGCATATATTTGAAGAACCAGCCGGATTCAAGTTTTGTTTTGTGGCTATACGAGTTGTTGATTTTAGTCAAAAAAAATACAAATTAAATTCTCTTCTTATACTATACAACTGCAAACAAGATATCGTTAAGTTGAATGTCTTGGTATAAGGAAACAAACTTAACAATGCCTTTATTCATTCATCATCGTTTATGAATCCAATAACTACTCAATATCCCAATCTTTACAAGTATAAATATCCCAATCTTTACAAGTATAGCAATAACAAGTTAACAAAATGTCTTCTAAGAATCTCAGTTTATCTCTCTTATTGATATCATCGTTGTTCTTTCCAAATGTTAATTCACTCACATTCAACATTTCAAGTTTCGATCAAGGATTGACGTCCTTAATCGAACAACAAGGCGATGCATTCATCAAAGATGGTAAAATCAGACTCACAGAAAACGCGGTAGGCTTACCAAAAACATACAGCACAGGCAGAGCCATATACAAACAAGAAATTGTTGTATGGGATGAGATAACAAGAGAACTTACTGACTTCACAATGCATTTCTCCTTCATCATCAAATGCTTAAAGAGTTCCTTTTGCGGTGATGGCTTGACGTTTTTCCTTGCAAAACACACTGAAGCGATCCCTAAAGGATCAGGAGGCGGCCGCCTTGCTTTGTACGGTTCTACAACTGACTTCAACAATATAGACAATGGGTTTGTTGCTGTTGAATTTGACAGCTTCAAGAATTATTTTGATCCTTCGGCCGATCATTTAGGAATAGATATCGATTCGGTCGTTTCAGTTGCTAACGTTTTGCTAAATAGCAGCATTAAAGATGGTCGCACCGCGAATACATGGGTTAGCTACAATTCAAGCACCCGTAATATGTCGGTGTTCCTGACATATGTTAAGAATCCAATATATAAAGCAAAGCCGACCCTCTCGTATAATGTTGATCTAAGAAATGTTTTACCTTCTAGAGTTGTTGTTGGTTTTTCAGCTTCTACAGGTTTAGCAGCCGAGACGCATGAGATCGTATCTTGGAGCTTCAGGTCTAGACTCGAAGGAACGACTGAGGATCCTAACAGCCATACAGTTGCAGAAAGTCCAAAAAAGGAAGAAAGCCCAACAAAGGCAGTAAGCCCGATAAAAACGCCAGAAAAACCAGAAGCCCCGGAGAAGCCAAAAAGTCCTGAGGAGGCGAAAAGTCCAGAAATTTTAGGACGTCCAGATAACACAAAGAAGCCAGAAAACGGAGATAAGACAGAAAACTCGGAGAATACAAACAAAAGCAATATTGGACTAATAGTTGGTCTGGCAGCTTCAATCGGTGCGATACTGTTTCTCTGATTTGGGGTTGGTTTATGTATGGCTACGAGAAACCAAAGAATCAAGTATATTTAAAGAATGAAATGTTTTGGCTAAACCCAATTGAAGCGAATTTATTTAATAATTATGTGTTTTTGTTGAAGTTTGATTAATTGTAACACATAACAACCAAATTCAAGGACATAACCTACAAGCAAAGAAATCGTGCTAATCGATGTCTACATCATCATTTAATTCAAACAGCAGTACAATTATTGATTGCAGATGTATGTTAGCATATGCAGATATATTACGATGTCAAATAAACCTTGATCTTAGAACTGTAAGCACTGACACACCACCATTCACCTAAATATCTATGGCTTATGAACTGAGAATACATCCAATAAACAATTAGTACAGTAAATAATGAACATGAATACTTATATTTTCAACAAAGTTCACAATTATTAGCACCTAACATGGGCAGAATCACAAAATTAATATGGATCTAAATTTGTTACCTTTCATAACAGTAACATTTGAATAGCTACAGTGGTGGCTGTCCAAAATCAGGCACAATATCATTATCTTGTGCAAAATAACATAAGTTAAAAATGAAAAAAAAAGATCAGACTGTAAATTTCATACCTACACCGTGTGTGATGGTACTGAACATTAATATTGTAGGTAAGATCTCAACAACGTCAGCTTGGTTAATTAAATCTGTTTTCAAAGCAGAAGTTGAACGTGTACAATTGAGAAGAAGCTTTAGACAAGTTGAACGATAACAAAGAACGAAAGGAGCAGACAATTATCTCATACTTACGTACACCTAACATAACAGGAAAATAGGTAACATGATGTCGACATATAATTTACTGACATATAATTTGTACAACCATGGGGCTTTCTAAAACTGATACATGGGAATTCAAAGCTTAACATCGTGCCTCTGCCAAATCATACCTGTATCAACAATTGCAGCGATGCTTATCCGGGAGCCCATCTGACTGTGATAGCCTTGCTTGACTGTCGTTGTTAGAGACTTCGATAAAAACCTCAACTGTCACTTGCTTTTCTTGATGTTCAGAATTTGATGAACCGCAATTGCAGAGATAGTTGAATCAGTCAATCGAGTTTAATGAAAGGATGGGGAAACAAAGTGGGAACCAACAATTTCTTTGTGATGAATGGAGAGAGAAAGAAAATTTTCTATGTACCAAGGAATTGGGAATTAGGGATTTAGAGTAAAGAGGCAGAAATTTTTCTAAGTACTAAGGAGAAATGAGGCGGTAACTTTTGGGTTACGATTATTGGGTTGGGCGGCAATTATTTAGGTCAAGGCGGGAACGGGAAATATTTTTTTGTTACGCGCATAGTGTAGCATGAAATAGTATTAGTTGCATTTAGATTGAAATGCCACAAATTATTGCTACTATAAATGGGTTTTCTTGTAGTGTCACCAAAATACCGAATGAAAAATTTCATTCGGCATGCCCAAATGTCGAACAAAAAATTTCGTTCGGCATCATGGAGCGGCAAATGTTGGAACGGCAAAACTACCACCGAATGAGAAAACTTATCCCCTTTTCACCGAACCAAATCAGCATCTCCCTTTTTGCCATCAACGCCGAACGAGATTTGTTTTCCTCTTCACTGAACCAAAACCCTTCCAAACCCTAGTACTTGTCTCTGCGCTTTTTCTTTGCAGCGTGACTTCTTCTGCTCCTAGGGCTTCTTCCTCCTCGGTCTGTTGCTGTGTCAAGAAATTTAGGTACCAATTTTTAACAGTCTCCACTTTGGCACCTAATTTCATACAAGCCTTCCAACTTCATCTACACCTTCATGCTCCAAGCAATCGATACTTACCCAATGAGCTTCGGCAATGTCATCACCCATTACACTGTTAACAAACTCCGGCAAGACCACCGCCCGTCAACAAAGTGTTCGAAGTATCCAGTCCATGTAGAACCTATCAATCTCCAACATGAAAACAAATGTCTCCATTAACCATCTCAACTCTCCCCCGTGCCACCCTGTGGCACCTAGCACTTCATTAAGCGAATCATGTTTGAGCAATGCTCGAACTTAGCAACAGGCAACGACTTGGTAAACATGTCTGCTGCGTTCTCCTTGGTATGAATCTTCTGAAGACGAACTAGCTTCTCTTCACTCATCGAGACAAGGAACGACTCTCTCACCTCAATATGCTTTGTCCTCGAGCTGAATGCCAGATTTTCAGCTAAGTGAATTGCACTCTGACTATCACAGTACACATCAACGCCTTCATATATGAAGCCCAAATCACACAACAATCGCATTAAATAAAGCGTCTCCTTAGCTGCTTCAACCGCAGCTATGAGCTCTGCCTCTATAGTAGACAAAGCCACGGTCGTCTGCAACCTCGCTCTCCGACTAATCGCTGTCTCACCAATGGTGAACACATATTCGGAGGTTGACTTCCTTCGATCTCTGTCACCGGCATAGTCGGAATCACAAAATCCAACCAAGTTGAAATCACTTCCTCTGCCGGCACAAGTCCATGGTTTGGAGTTCCTCTAAGGTATCTGAAGATACACTTCACTGCTTCCCAATGCATCTTTCTTGGATTTTCCATGAACCTACTCACCAATCCAACCGCCTGTGCAATGTCAGGCCTAGGGCAGACCATGGTATACATCAAGATGCAAACTGCACTTGCATATGGGACCTTCATCATATAAGTCTTGTTCTTTTTCGAGATCAGAGAGCCTTTACTAGAAAGCTATATGTGCAAAGGCATGGGTGTGCTGATTGTCATTGCCCCTTCCATGCTAAACCGAGCAAACACCTTTCGAATGTACTCCTTTTGAGTGAGGCTCAAAAGTCCTAACTTTCTATCCCTTTGGATTTCCATACCCAAAATTTTCTTTGCTTCTTCAAGGTCCTTCATTTCGAATTCCGCTTTTAGCTTTAGCTTTAAACTATCGATTTCAATTTTATCCTTGAAGCAATCAACATATCATCCACGTACAAGAGTAGGTATACTCATCTATCATTCTTTGAATGTTTGAAGTACACACAAGCATCTTTGATGCTACGATCAAAACCAAGTGAAAGCATAAAAGAGTCAAACCTCTTGTACCATTGTCTAGGCGACTGCTTAAGTCCATACAATGACTTCTTCAATTTGCAAACCCAATTTTCTTTTCCATCTACAACGAATCCTTCTGGCTGTTTAATGTAGATGGTCTCATCTAAGTCTCCGTGCAAGAAAGCGGTTTTCACGTCCAGTTGCTCCAGCTCCAAGTCATGAGCTGCGACGATAGCGAGCAAAATGCGGATGGACATATGCCTCACTACTGGAGAGAATATCTCATCATACTCCAATCCCTTTCTTTGTGAAAAATCTTTAGCAACTAGTCTAGCCTTGTATCTCCCATCATCCTTCACCTTGAATACCCACTTGCAACCTATGGCTCGGCTTCCTTGAGGAGGTGGTACCAAATCCCAAGTCTTGTTCTTCTGCAATGACTCTAACTCCTCTTCCATAGCGCACATCCACTTCGAACTGTCATATGACTTCAAAGCTTCATCAAGGTCAACCGACTCCTCATGAACCATATGTAGGGCATAGTCAAATTGATCACCAAGGCTAAGGTTCACAAACTGCCAATCACCATACCTTTCGGGCGGCCTAATAGTCCTACGACTGACCCGAGAAGATACTGCTTCGCCTAAACTTCTTTCAGCTCCACCTTGAACTGAACTTCCTCTAGGTTCATGCGCATCACCAGCACTACTAGAAGGTACCTATGGACTATCATGTGATGTTTCATCAACTGCGTTTTCTTCGACAACATCAACACCAACTCTACTCTTTGGCTGGAACATGGGAATTTCTTTCGTCTCCTTAGGCCTATCAGAATCTTCTGATGTGGTAGGTAGCTTCTTCTTTGGATTGAACATAGCAGACTCATCAAAAGTAACATGTCTGGAATGAACAATCTTCCGATCAATAAGGTTCCAAATTCGATACCCTTTGATACCATCGGTGTATCCCATTAGTATACCCTTATATGCTCTAGCCTCCAATTTGTCATCACATGTATGGTGAACGTACACAAAACAACCAAAAATTCGGAAGTAATCAAGATACATTGTTTTACCTCTCCACTTCTCCTCTGGAATCTTCTCATATATGGCTGAGCACGGAATTCGATTTATAATATGCGCCGCAGTTGATAATGCCTTAGCCCAAAAGCCTTTTGACAAGCCCGCCTTCAATCTCAAGCAACGAGCCTTCTCTAGTAGAGTCATGTTCATCCTTTCTGTTACCCCATTGGATTGCGGATCTCTGGATGTAGTGAAATGTCTCTGAATGCCATGCTGTCTACAAAAGTCGAGGAACTCCCTAGAGACAAATTCACCGCCATTATCAGATCTTAGCACCTTCAACCTAGAACCAGATTGGTTCTCAACAAGCGCTTTCCAGTCTCTGAATTTCTCAAAAGTCTCTGATTTGGCCTTCATCACATACATCCATACTTTCCGAGAAAAGTCATCAATAAAAGAGATAAAATACTTTACTCCTCCAAGAGAATGAGTAGCAACCGGTCCCCAAATGTGATGCCCCACATCTATACTCACACTAGCCAAGGACACTACGAGGTAATGCCGTTGACTAGCGTGAAGAATAAGGCTATTGAGGAGCGACCATCTGTGTAATTTCCTTGTGCGAGTACCGATATGTCAGATAGTATGATTTGCATTTCATTTCAAGAGGAAATCCGACATATCAAATACAAACTCAAAACTACTACACAGTGGCTATGTGGGATTCGGAAGCAAATATAGAAATAAGCATAACACAAATCAGTCACATATATTCATATCACAAAGGCGGAAACAAATATGAATATAACACATAAAAGTGTACATCAAAATAGTGGTCATACAAGATCACTACATCACAAAAGAATAGGTACAAGTGCTAGACAAAAGAATAAGTATACATCAAGGAGTCTCTATCTCGAATGTATAATAACAAAAACTACTAAGCTAGAGTATTTAGCCAAAAGTCAGATAACGGACCCTGATAAGAAGTCAAGCAGAAGCACCTGAAATACCTCGGTCTGATCCGAGTATTATTTAAGAAGAAAATAATAAACGTATCAGTCTAGCTATAAATATCATATAAAATGAGATAGGATAAGAGATATGACAAAAACGTATGATAACAATAATGTCATACTATGACAAGTATACATCAGATAACAACAAAAATCATACAATATCTCAAATATTCTCAAACACTAAAAAGAATGTCATATTATTTAAATTATTCACCAAAACACAAATATTGACAAAATATATCAATGCCAATCGCATAAAAATCGGTGAAACACAAATTCTATAAATCATCAACTAGAAATCCAGAAATCACAAAAAGAGGAAGGCCTATCACAAACGGGAGCATGAAAATGTTGAATATGCGTCTATATGATTTTTTGTTTGATGATAATAAACATATATATATTCATTTAAATGTATTTGATATTGTACTATTTATTTTTCACAGAATAAATAAATATTTGCTGAATAAAAATAAGAAACACAGAATTTGAATTCAAATAGAAATTTTTATTCAAACAAATTTTTATTACAATTTTTGAATAGTACACATTCAGGCTCTCACTATAACTATACAATTTCTGAATACATCACAATTCATTTTTACATAAATAACCTCACTACATATCACTCACACTTGTATTTTGTCTTCAACTGCATTCCAGCCTGATTCCAGCATCCGAGTAATCTGCAAAAATATTCTCAAATGCAGTAAAATTGAAAAAGAAATATTTTTGAAATTTGAAATAAAAGATGTTTTTGAAAATATTATTTGCCTCAGTTATTTGGGTTGTTCGTCATCATTTATATTTGAATTCATCATACACGAACAATGTGACATGCACAGTGTATCACTGTACATGCCACAAGGCCGTGCACACCGATATATGTATATACACTTGATATAGTAACAGGGACAGGTGAGCACAGGTCAAACCCAGATTATCGGATTCAACTCAAGTGCAATATAAATAAAATATCGACTTCAGCACAAGGTCAAACCCGAGTTGTGAAACTGAACTCAACAGTGACAGGTCGAAACAATGAATACAGGCAGTGCAACAGAGCTACTCCATACCAGGTCATAATGAAGCAACACTCAAGTAAACACTATAGGTTGAGACAGTAGCAAATCAAACCAGAAATGCACAAACCAAAATGAACTCGACCAAGAACTTATACAAAGCATCAGAGCTCAACATACATGAACCACAATAATATGCAAACTCAAGCTTACAGAGGTGCAGACGACCAAACAGCAACATGAATCAAACAAGGCATCAAGTATGTCAAAGTCAGGTACAAGTTAAAATGTCAACAAAGTACACAGGTGAAGGCAACAGACTCAAGAGACTAAAGTTGCTCAAAGTCAATGACTCAAGTTCAAGATGCAGTGAAGCATGTACACTGGTGTCGTCAGAAAACATACAATGACAACTACATAATGCAAAGACCAGAATGAATGTAATTCAAGTGAACAGGTAAAAGTGAAGAACAGTAATCAATGTCACCAGAAAAACAATGCCGAAGCATCAAGATGATCAATGATAATGCAAACCAAAGCACTAAGTTATAACCAAGTCAAAGTCAACGCCGAAGTCATTGAGAAAACAATACCGTGGCCAACAAGTATTTTCGCAGTTCAAAATCAAGTCAGAGACATCATGAACAACATATCGAAATCAAAGCCGAAGCTAACAGTCCAGATTCAAAGACGTGGGAAGCAAGTAACAGAATATACGAATATATACGTATTTGAGTAAGTCACGAACATCACAACCATCGATACATAATCAAGCAGCAGAGAAAAGAAGTTGACGGATTCAAATATATTTATACGAACGAAAATTATGGAGTTTGACTCCTATATAAACCCTAACAATCATCATTGGCAAAAATCATCGAATTCAAGTAATCAAACCAGAGAACAAAAGGCACAAATTACATACCAAAGTCACGAGACGAATTCGATCAGCAATCGAGAAGCAGTCAAAGCAAAGCTACACGAAGCATCGATCGACAGAGCGAAAGCACAAAATCATTCGATCGAGATAATAGTCGACAGCTTCATCGAAGCCCTAAATTTTGGAAGAAAAACGAAAGCCCTAATTTTTAGATCGGAGGAACGAACGAGATAAACAGAGCCACCATTTTCTTCTTTCAGAGCAAAGAGGATCGCGTAAATAAAAAGAAAGAAAAGGGGGCCGGCTAATTCTATTTGAATTAGGGAAAGGAGTTTAGTTTATATTTATTTACAGGGCTTTGTTTTAAATCGTTTTTGAATCGTTTTTAAATTTGTATTTCAATTTCAAACTGATATTTTTTCTAGTCGTGTGACTAGGGGACAATCTACGTGGCGTAGATTGAGAATTCGCAACTCAGTTGCTGAGTTGTGGCAGGGTTTTGAGCGTAGAGTTAGAGTAGTCAATAGCGGGTATAGCGAGTTTACGTGTGTAAGCGTCTGACTATCTAATTTCTAGTAGAAACCTTGGGGGCAGCACGTAGGCAGGGTTTTGCCGAAGCTGGGTAAATTCTGTGTTGTTCTGTTCTGCTTTTATTCTGATATTATCTGTGCTGTGCTATTCTGCTGTGTTGAAATCTATGTTGATAATATTAAGCTTCCGCAATAAATTTTAATAATTGATAGTATCACCCTATTCACCCCCCCCTCTAGGGTGAAATCGATCCTACAAGTGGTATCAGAGCTAGGAATAGGAGTCAATTATTTTAAAAAATTCAATTTTTTTTTCAAAAGTCAATCTTTGTTTTAAAAATTTGAATTTTTAAAATGGCTTCTTTTAATAATGCTTTTGCTGAGGGTCAGTCGATAGTTAGACCACCAATGTTCAATGGTGAATATGCTTATTGGAAAAATAGGATGGAAATTTTTCTAAAAACCATTGACGCTTGGGACATTGTTGAGACAGGATATAACAAACCAACTATAATAGTGAACAATCAGGAAATAGAAAAACCAAAGGATCAATGGATAGAATTAGAAAACAAATTACAAATTACTAACGCCAAAGCAATGAATTCTATTATCTGTTCATTAGATCAATTTGAATTTAATCGTGTCTCACATTGTCTAACGGCGCAGGAAATATGGCACACACTCGAAGTGACTCACGAAGGAACATCTCAAGTCAAAGAATCTCGCCTTGCTATGCTATGCAGTGAATATGAGAACTTTACAATGGCGAAGGAAGAAAATATCAAAGAGATGTACGGACGACTTTCCAATATCATATACAAATCGAAGGCACTTGGAAAATCATACACCGAGTTAGAAATAGTCCGAAAAATCCTCAGAGTTCTTCCACGAAGCTTTGAAGCAAAAGTGACTGCCATTCAAGAATCTAAAGATTTAAAACAACTCAAAGTTGAAGAACTCATCGGAAATCTCACCACATATGAGCTAGAGATGAAATTCAAAGAAGAGCGTGAAGAAGGAGATACTCGAAAGAAATCGATAGCTCTCAAAGGAACAACTGAAAGTGATGATGATGACGATGATGATGGTGCAAAAGAACTAGAGCTGTTAATAAGAAAATTCAAAAAGTGGAATCAGAAACACGGAAATCCAGCTCTAAACCAAAAGTTAAAAAGCAGAATAGCCAAAGTATTTGACAGCCCAGACAAACAGAAGATCATCTGTTACGAGTGCAACAAACCCGGTCATATCAGTCCCGATTGTCCACAAAATAAATTCAGCCGTAGAAAGAAACAGAAAAAGAAAAGTTTTGCAGCCACTTGGGATGAAACAGACGAGGAAGATCAAAGCACTGGCAGTGAAAGTGAAAAAGCATAATTGTGTCTTCGAGGTGATATAACTGACAGTGACGATGACGAGCCAAGTGAGGTATCAAAACTTACCCATTCTGAGTTGCTTATTTATTTCCATGAAGTAAACGGCTGTTTTGAACGACTTAGGGAAAGATACGCTAAACTTGAATCATAAAGAGATAGTTTGATAGAATCAAATGAACAACTTGAACAGTTAGTTAAAAACTATCAAAGTAGAATCCCTAAGTGTGATAAGTGTCCAACATTCGAAGATGAGATTAAAAAATCAGAAATTAATATAAAATCACTTGAAAATGAAATTCTGATTTTGAAAGAAAATGAAAATATTAGGAGAGAGAATTCTATTAAAAAGTGCACCCAATTATTAAACGAAAATGAATCTCTCAAAGCATAAGTCCAACAACTGTCAACGACTTTAGGAAAATTTTCCAAAAGTGAAAGATCGTTGAATATGCTATTAGGAAAACAAACTGTCAATATTGATAGACAAGGACTTGGGTATACTCAAACTGAACGGTATAGAAGGGAAACTAAACAAGTCAATTCGATGTGCACTATTTGTAGAAAAACTGGACACGATCAAAATAATTGTTGGTATAGACCCAAATATGTGAAAACAATTCCAATTTGGGTTCCAAAAGGCACAAATATAGAATCTCTCAAAGTTAAACAAATCTGGGTGCCAAAAGGAACATATATAGATAGTTATGGGTCTCCACAAAATTATTTTAAAAATTATTCTGCCACTAAAAACCATGGACCTATAAAAACAAATAGGTCACAAAAATATTTTACCGTGTAGGTGTGGTGGCAGGCTAAGGAACAACAACGGTGTTATCTGGATTCTGGCTGTTCCAGAAACACAACGGGCAACAAATCAAAGTTCCTTAGCCTAGTATAAAGGTGACAGATTCACAAGCACTACACCATACTGCCAGTTTTGCAACACACCCATGCGGAAGAATCGCAACGGTTCTGAGCCGTTGCTAAATAGCAATGGTTCGAAGCCGTTGTAAATGATTCAAGAACGGCTATGGGCCGTTGTAATTGTGCAACGGCTCAAAGCCGTTGTGTAGTTGCTGTTTTTTTCCATGAACCCCCCGTTCCCCAAAACTAACTCCCTTTTAGTTTCATTTTCCCTCTCCTCCGCGCGCGCGTTTGCCCTAGTTTAATCGCCCCCATTTCCAACTCGATTGAGCGACTGCAAATCATCATCGTCGACTGCAAATCATCATCGACTGCGGCAACGTGAAGACCAACAGTAAGGCTTCCGTCCTCATCAACAATCCATTCTTTCGTATTCCATCTCCTTGACAAAGACTTCCGTCCTCATCTCTTTGGCAGGCACTTCTTTCTTCCTGCAAATACATCCGCTGCTGCTTCAAAATTTATTTTCTTCGAACTGTCAAACCTCAGATCTAAATATTAGGTATCGTTTTTATTTTTATTTCGATGTTAAATTGGTTTAGACACAAGAATCTATATATATTTCATGAAATGAATTAATAAAGTTTAGCATGAATTATTGAGTAGAAATTGATAATTGTTGCTGTGTTTACTTTTGTGATTTGCAGGTTGATATTAGTAGTAACATTGAGAACCTGAGAACCAAAATCTAGTAGGGTGATTTTGACATTTCATTCATTTATTATAGGTGAAAAAGGTTAGTTATCAGCCTCCTGGTACTAAACACAGCCTTTTGACTGATGTTAGCTGAGCACTCCCCTAGAACAGGTTAGTAACTGAGTATAACATTTGTTGATGAAAACAGGGATTAAGATTAAATAATCTTATAGGACGTTAATGTTTCTCCTGTACAGCAATCAATTTCCATCATGGTGTCATTTAGTGTGGTAATTTACAATTGCAAAACAACACTTCCTTTTAACCCGTCTTTAGCAGTTTTATGTTATATATGTGCACTAGAAACTACCATGTGACTGTCCTATAAAATTCTATGTTTATAATTTTCAGTTTTGACTTAATATTTGGACGAAGTGGAAAAACTACTCTCTTGCAGGTTTGCATTAAGCACTATTGGTTCTTTTTGTATAATTTTATGTTCATGCTCATTGTCAAGGAAGGAAAAAAAGTCTCAGTGCCTACATAACTTACCTAGCGCTTTCTTAGTGCAGCTTCTTGCTGGGTTTTCAAAAACAACTTCTGGATCTATTTGTGTTCAGAGATATGGGAATAAGCAAATCCAACTAAGTCACCTGAATTACTATCGCAGGACAGAGTTGGAATATGAATTCAACTTAATACAAATTTACCAACTAATATAACCAATAAAAAACCCCATTAAGTACTAAATTAGTATCAAGTGGTAAAATATGTCAACATCTCTAAGTTAGGATATGACACCGATCTGGCTAAATCTTATCTATCATTCGGTCAATTCATATTTCCAAATAGACAGACAAGATTAATATCTTGTTCTTTCTTTTTTATCCTTCCAGGTTGGCCAAACCCATCATTTTCATTTTCAATTTTGAACCAACTTGTCATTTAGAAGTTGATGCATAATAAATAATAATAGTAGTTGATGCTGGCTGCAATTTCCTTCATTTAGAAGCATGATCATTAAGCAATTTTTTAATTCGGTATAAATATATAATATACAAGCAATATTGGCAGCTTTTCAAAAAAAAAATCTGCATTGCTTAGCTTCCAATGTATTTAACTCATATACCAGTCAAACAAAATTTGTGTTGGTAGACTGTATATACTATTATAATTATATTATTAGTATAAATGTATTTTTGAAGCAGTACATGGCTTTGATCGTTAAGCTCTTATTCAATGTATTTGACTCATGTAGCAGTCAAACAAAATTTGTGTTGGCAGACTGTATTTGACTCATATAGCTTTTCATATCAGCTATAGAGCTAGTTTTTGCAGAGTTAGGCAACTCTCATTAATCTATTTTTGCAGGCTTTGGAAATAAGAGTTTTGCAGTTATTGCAGGCTGTATATTAAGGCTGGACTGTGCGTCAGCACTAGCAAACACCTTCTTTTGGTTTACATCTATTGTTATTGCATTAATTTGCGAGGTAATGTTAATTCTTCTATAGCCTCTACATTCCGAGAATGTATGTGATTAATCTATTTTTCCAACAGAACTTCATTTATTCCCTAATGCACTATCTATAAGAATCAAGTTGCAAAATGTAAATTAAAATTCAAATAGGCCTGAAGTTTATTTATTTTTCCAATATGCACTGACCATTCAAAGCAGAAGTAATTTAGAAATAAAATAGAATATACTGGTTGAAATAAAATCCAAATTGAAATTATTCCAGGAGTAACTAAACAATTTGAATTCACAGACTATTTGTTAGTGCCAGCGCTTTAGGGATGGCTTGTGGACCTGCACTTGCTGGTTTGCTTCAACTGAATTTTAAAGTATACTCTCTTACGATTAATCAGAATACATCACCGGGATGGATTATGGCTATTGCTTGGATTGTATATTTAGTTTGGTTGTGGATTTCATTCAAAGAACCAGCTCGCGATACTGAAGAAACCCATGAGCCTTCAGGTTAGTTTCATCTTTTATTTATTATTTACTAATTTTATTTTGGTACTCTTAAATGAATGGATTTGATGGATTCTTCATGTATGTGTTGAGTTAATGAAATTTTACACAAAAAAGATCTGTTGTTTGCATAATAAGACTAGTTCTTACTTTTTAAAAGAAAGTTTGTTAATTAAGAATCTCAAATTCATGCACACATGCGCTCATGTGCACATGTGCTATTGGATGGATATTATTATGCTAAAGTGAATAACTGCTTGTTTATTAGCTGGCCATGTGAACACTGGTGAGTTGGAGAATGGTCTAGCTCAACCATTGCTTTTAAGTGATAAAGAACAAGCTTATGAAGACGAGGACGTAGAAGATGAGGACAGTGAAGAAGCACATGAAGATTCACATAGAGCCGCGAGTTCAATAAGCGCAGCGTACAGATTACTTACACCATCAGTGAAGGTTAGAATTCTCTATTTAACCATCTTATATTTTTCTAGTTGAAGCTGAATGCCCATGCATAATTTCATTGATTGTAACAGGTCCAGTTGTTGATATATTTCATGCTCAAATATGCGATGGAGATCTTACTCTCAGAATCAAGTGTCGTCACTACGTTTTATTTTAGTTGGAGTACTGGCCAAGTGGCGATTTTCCTAGCAATCCTTGGACTTACGGTTCTTCCTGTAAATGCAGTTGGTGGAACTTACGTTAGCAATATGTTTCAAGACAGGTAACCAAAATGTTATTGTTACAACTATCAAATGCTATCCGATTGAAATTGCTTATAGAAACAGTTCTGTTAAAGTTCTCTTCTGCTTACAGTAAGCTTTAGTACTAATAAATTGCATATCACACAGGCAAATCTTGCTGGCATCTGAAATACTGGCGTTAATTAATAGACATCACCATGAGCTTTCATGTCACCAGCAAATACTCTGTGCCACAATACGTCATCTCTGCCCTTATCACATTCGTTGCTGTCGAAGTTCTTGAAGGTAATCACCAACTATATAGTTTCTCTTGTAGCTAGATACCTTTTTTAAGTATAAAGTTGTCCTGCATTAAAATTTTAAACTCCTAAATACATGATATTAACACGTGGTATGTGCGATTTTTGCTGCAGGTGTGAACCTTTCACTCTTGTCTAGGGTAATGTCATCTCGACTAGCGCGTGGGACATACAACGTAGGACTTTTATCAACGGAGGCAGGAACGCTGGCAAGAGTAGTGGCAGATGGCACGATCACATTGGCTGGTTATTTAGGCCGAGATCGGTTACTCGATGTCACACTTTTGCCCTATCTGTTCATCTGCATTGCTTCTATAGCTGCCACTTTCTTCACATACAACACTCTCTACTGATAGGAAGGTAAATCTTTCATTTATGTGTTTTGTTTAAATTGGTGTATGTCTAGCTTGTTTGTACATTTACATTCATCGTTGTCATGTACGCATTTTTGTTTGTCGATTATTTGTTTAGTTGTAATTATTGCTGATGGCGGTAATGTACTGTAAAGCCACTTTATCAATTATGGTGTAGTAGAAAGAGTGTGCTGATTACTATCCCATCGTAATTAAAAGAGTGATAACTTTATTTCGCCTAACCTAAGAAAGAGTGTGTTGATATTGTATTCTCTTTAGCATGGAGATGCTATAGCATCTGCATACAATAATACCTTTCTACTATTTTACTTTAATTCATTTGAATTATTTTCCTGTGAAATTCTCGTGTCCTTTTTCATTTCTAACATGATTGAAAATTTGTGCATTGGTATCGCAACTATTCCTAGTAGTTATATCGAAGATCAAGGTTCATAACCTTTCATCATATAATTTAGTGCTTAAGGAAGCAATAACGACAAAATTTAAAATAGAGACATTTAACGGAAATGGTAGAAAATGGAAGATTAATAAAACTGCTTAGAGACTATTCCCTAATGCACTATTTTACTACTATTTCTTGCCTTAAACATATCTTACTACACTTACTGTACTTCATTAGGAAACTTAAAGTCATTCATTGAATATGTATGTATAATTCATTACCAATTTTTGTTTATATTGTACCATTTCATTGACTCCAACATGTTTCCTTAAATGACAGGTTATAAGAGGGGAGCAATTTGTATTTGTGCGACATAAAACTAATCAACCAAGGCAGGTTAAACATAAGATTGCAATGTAGTATTATGTAATGATTCCGCTGTTGTACTATATAGTGGTATGTGTTGATGTTGAACATTATAATTCAAACATCTGTTATGTTTGGTTGTTGTGTTGAATGTATGAAAAATATTTGATTTAATAATCTTTCTTTTGTGATAGTGTTAAATTTGCAAATTTTTGTATTAATTATGATAATGAAATGACTGTCGCACTGGTGCAGAGAAGAAATTTCGAATTTTTTTCTTTAAAAAAATCAGTAATCAGCAACGGATTAAAGCCGTTGCTAATAGTTAAAAAAAACAGTTATACGTCTACATTTAACAACGGCTTTAAGCCGTTGCGAAATAAAATCTGGAACGGCTATGAGCCGTTGCTAAATAAGATTCTGCAACGGCCTTTAGCCGTTGCAAAAGTATATTTAGCAACGGATATGAGCCGTTGCGAAATTTTTACCACTGCCCATTTCGCAACGGCTTAAGGCCGTTGCGAAATGAGGATTCTGGTGTAGTGAAGGGCAACAACGAAAGATTATCGTACAGGTAAAACAGGTAATTGTATTTATTTTCAAATGATAAATTTAATGTGATAATCTGCACCATAATCTGAATTAAATCAGCCAGTTATGTGAAATAATTGATGATGTTAATTCTGATTTTTTTCAAAATATTGACCAATCATCTTTAAATAGAATTACTTGGAGTAATTATGATGGTTGACTGATTCTAACTTACCTAATATGATCTTACATGACTTGTTCTTATCTATGACTTTGATTTGTGCATAAAAGTTGACCAACCATCTTTTCATCATTGAACTTAATCTGTTTGGTCAAATTATGATGTTGATTGATTACTGATTACTCATGCTACAAGTAGATAAATTTGTTTGCTTGTTTATTTTCAACGGCTTCAATTCAAATTCAAGAGAACTTCATTTAAAAGCTGATGAAATTTGTTGAAACTTCACAGTCTAGTCTATAAACAAAGATAATGTTGAGTGAAGAAAAAAAACTCAGATGCAGATTACACTGGCAATCTAGTTGATGAAGAATTACAAGTAGATCGTGATTTAACTTTCAGTAATTGCATCGTTTTTCAAAGAAAATATCTGCATATTTTTCATTTCAAATAATTTCCGATTAACAGATACTTTTCTTAGATAAACCCTTCAAGAAAATCATTTTTGACCTTGTTTCAGATTAGTCATTTCCGAAAAATTGTTTTTGAAATTGATTTTAAATCTCTACATTAACTAATCTGATCCCCTACTAATTATCGAAAAGATAAATAGTGATTGAAAAAGTGATGAGTGTTGATATTAATCATATATTATAACTCAAGAAAGTATATATAGTAAATTTCTTTAGAAATTTAAACAAGAGTTATAAAAGTTTTCATTTGATAAAAATTTCACGACCATTTCTATTTCTATCATTTTTCTATCAACCATCACTCATCAAAATCCAATATAGTAAGTCAATATGTGGTATTTTAAACGGGAATCATTCATTTTTCATTTTATTATGTTTAACAAATTAAAAAAAAACATCCAAAGTATTCACTCTCATTTAAAAGTCCTCACGGTTATGCATGGGTGAATTACTTTGAATTTGTTATGTGCTTCCATGCTCATTTAAAAATCCTCACGGTTATGCATGTATGGAACGCACATCAAAAATTAATTGATTAAATAGACAAGTTGATTCTAATCCCATTTAAAAGTCATCACGGTTATGCGTGGTTAGAAGATACTTGAATTCATTTTTTTAAAAAAATATTTTTTTTGGAATACTACTAATCTCATTTAAAAGTCCTAACGGTTATGCATGGTTAGTAGATATTCAAATTCCTGTTGTAAATATACCACAAATAGACAAAACTATTTGGTTTTATATGATGATATCATCCCTATCATTCTAAAGTGGAATATGCGTCAAACAGAGTATTTATGATTTTTGTTTGATTTTTTATTGAAATTTAATATTTATACTCGATTGGGAATTAATATTATTTTAATGTCAATCACTTTATCTATTTTTTCTAGCACTATTTTTTTTACTGATAACAAAAGGGGGAGAGAAAAGTTAAGATTTTGAAAATAAAGGTCAAATATTTTCAAATTGCATCAAATTTCATTTGAACATTTCTATTCTCATGCATCTATGAAGGGGGAGTATTGTGTAGAGAGGGAGCATTCAAATAGGGGGAGCAAACTGAATAATCAAATACATTTAATATAGTCAAAATCTTAAATATATGTTTGTTATCATCAAAAGGGGGAGATTGTTGAATATGCGTCTATATGATTTTTTGTTTGATGATAATAAACATATATATATTCATTTAAATGTATTTGATATTGTACTATTTTATTTTTCACAGAATAAATAAATATTTGCTGAATAAAAATAAGAAACATAGAATTTGAATTCAAACAGAAATTTTTATTCAAACAAATTTTTATTACAATTTTTGAATAGTACACATTCAGGCTCTCACGATAACTATACAATTTCTGAATACATCACAATTCATTTTTACATAAATAACCTCACTACATATCACTCACACTTGTATTTTGTCTTCAACTGCATTCCAGCCTGATTCCAGCATCCGAGTAATCTGCAAAAATATTCTCAAACGCAGTAAAATTGAAAGAGAAATATTTTTGAAATTTGAAATAAAAGATGTTTTTGAAAATATTATTTGCCTCAGTTATTTGGGTTGTTCGTCATCATTTATATTTGAATTCATCATACACGAACAATGTGACATGCACAGTGTATCACTGTACATGCCACAAGGCCGTGCACACCGATATATGTATATACACTTGATATAGTAACAGGGACAGGTGAGCACAGGTCAAACCCAGATTATCGGATTCAACTCAAGTGCAATATAAATAAAATATCGACTTCAGCACAAGGTCAAACCCGAGTTGTGAAACTGAACTCAACAGTGACAGGTCAAAACAATGAATACAGGCAGTGCAACAGAGCTACTCCAGACCAGGTCATAGTGAAGCAACACTCAAGTAAACACTATAGGTTGAGACAGTAGCAAATCAAACCAGAAATGCACAAACCAAAATGAACTCGACCAAGAACTTATACAAAGCATCAGAGCTCAACATACATGAACCACAATAATATGCAAACTCAAGCTTACAGAGGTGCAGACGACCAAACAGCAACATGAATCAAACAAGGCATCAAGTATGTCAAAGTCAGGTACAAGTTACAATGTCAACAAAGTACACAGGTGAAGGCAACAGACTCAAGAGACTAAAGTTGCTCAAAGTCAATGACTCAAGTTCAAGATGCAGTGAAGCATGTACACTGGTGTCGTCAGAAAACATACAATGACAACTACATAATGCAAAGACCAGAATGAATGTAATTCAAGTGAACAGGTAAAAGTGAAGAATAGTAATCAATGTCACCAGAAAAACAATGCCGAAGCATCAAGATGATCAATGACAATGCAAACCAAAGCACTAAGTTATAACCAAGTCAAAGTCAACGCCGAAGTCATTGAGAAAACAATACCGTGGCCAACAAGTATTTTCGCAGTTCAAAATCAAGTCAGAGACATCATGAACAACATATCGAAATCAAAGCCGAAGCTAACAGTCCAGATTCAAAGACGTGGGAAGCAAGTAACAGAATATACGAATATATACGTATTTGAATAAGTCACGAACATCACAACCATCGATACATAATCAAGCAGCAGAGAAAAGAAGTTGACAGATTCAAATATATTTATACGAACGAAAATTATGGAGTTCGACTCCTATATAAACCCTAACAATCATCATTGGCAAAAATCATCGAATTCAAGTAATCAAACCAGAGAACAAAAGGCACAAATTACATACCAAAGTCACGAGACGAATTCGATCAGCAATCGAGAAGCAGTCAAAGCAAAGCTACACGAAGCATCGATCGACAGAGAGAAAGCACAAAATCATTCGATCGAGATAATAGTCGGCAGCTTCATCGAAGCCCTAAATTTTGGAAGAAAAACGAAAGCCCTAATTTTCAGATCGGAGGAACGAACGAGATAAACAGAGCCACCATTTTCTTCTTTCAGAGCAAAGAGGATCGCGTAAATAAAAAGAAAGAAAAGGGGGCCGTCTAATTCTATTTGAATTAGGGAAAGGAGTTTAGTTTATATTTATTTACAGGGCTTTGTTTTAAATCGTTTTTGAATCGTTTTAAAATTTGTATTTCAATTTCAAACTGATATTTTTTCTAGTCGTGTGACTAGGGGACAATCTACGTGGCGTAGATTGAGAATTCGCAACTCAGTGGCTGAGTTGTGGCAGGGTTTTGAGCGTAGAGTTAGAGTATTCAATAGCGGGTATAGCGAGTTTACGTGTGTAAGCGTCTGACTATCTAATTTCTAGTAGAAACCTTGGGGGCAGCACGTAGGCAGGGTTTTGCCGAAGCTGGGTAAATTCTGTGTTGTTCTGTTCTGCTTTTATTCTGATATTATCTGTGCTGTGCTATTCTGCTGTGTTGAAATCTGTGTTGATAATATTAAGCTTCCGCAATAAATTTTAATAATTGATAGTATCACCCTATTCACCCCCCCTCTAGGGTGAAATCGATCCTACAGAAAACTCACCAACACGTGTATCACAAATGAGACGCTATCCCATAAAAATACGGGGTACAGTGCCCCACGCAGACGAATGAGCCGAACATCGACGCACCCTAAAAGGTACGCCTCATGCATAGACTCGGTCGTGGTACAGTCGCCCATGCGGACGAATGAGCCGAACATTGACGCACCCTAAAAGATACGCCTCATGCACAGACTCGGTCGTGGTACAGTCCCCCACGCGGACGAATGAGCCGAATGCTCCTCGAACGGTCAAAAGACCATGGGTCGCTACCCCACCAAATTGAGCCGAAGTTCCATAGAATAAGTGTAAATTACACCAAGCTAGTAAATAAATGAGTTTAGCTTCATGTTCCATAACCACTAGCTTAACTTAAATATTTACGAACAAATTGTAGATTTCCACTCGAAAATACAAAATGATCATCATTAATCAATAAGAAGTGAAAATTACACTAAGCTAGTAAATAAATGAGTTTGGCTTCATGTCCTATAACCACTGGCTTAACTTAAATATTTACGAACAGATTGTAGATTTCCACTCGAAAATTGTCACGAAAGTTTAATCGAACAAGTCCAAGAATTAACCGACGAAGTAAACGCAAGCGTTTCATACCACTTGTTTTGCTAAGCCGTTTAATTAGATTTCTCATACGGATAGGTAAAGATTTGTATATACTAATAGATTGGAAAACGGTTTTAAAAGCGAGCTTTATATTTAAAATAGTGTCGAAATCATTTTAATGAAAGAGTTTTAGTATTTACTACTAGTATCGAAACCTTTGTATTTTAAAGTGACAAATCACAAAATGATTGTAAAAACAATCAATCACCAAAAATTCACATTCGAAGACATGAATCAAAACCATAGAAATCGATACCAAACCCATCAAATGGATATTCCTAAAAATCCAAAGAAAGAAGTCATCAAAGTCGATAATAAGTGATAACAACTAACCGGAATGACAAAAATCGATTAAAATTGAAAATCCAATCAAAAACAGCCAAAATAGGCAAAATTGGCAGTTCCAGACGTCTGGTTGAAAAATCCAGACGTTTGGATTTAGGTTCTGGAAATTTTCAGAAACCTTCCAAACGTCTGAAAGGTTGTACCAGACGTCTGACAAGTTGTATCAGACGTCTGACAGTGTGTATCAGACGTTTGATTCTGTTCTCTGCGTTTTTTTTCATCTGCTGCTCAAACCAAACGTCTGGACCTTACAACCAGACGTCTGGTTGCCTTTTCTGGGCAACATTTTGCCTAGGCCAATGATGGCCAAAATGATTCGGAAACAATCGGACGAGCGACGGATGCTAGGGATTTACGCCAAGCGACAACCCAGTCCTGTAGGCTCTTCAATACACCCCAAATAACATGTCCAAACATCCATAGTAGGATTTTCATAAAATTGGACTTCAAAACCAAAAATTGGAAAATTCACCAAATCAATTCCAAATCAAAAGCAAATGAACATGAATAGATGTTAGGAATTCATACCTAACAACAATGAAAGTTATAGACGTAGATGTGAGTTCAAAAACTCACCTTTAAACCCAAAAACAACAAATGAGAAGCTCAAAAACAAAGGAAAGATCAACTACTCTTCAACTTCAACTCTAGAAGCTCCAATCTATGATCATAGACAAATTAGGTTATAGGAATTTCAAGAAATTGGAGAGAGATTGAGGTGGAGAAGAAGAAGAGGATGTTTACCTAAGCTTCCCTTTGATTTTGGACTTGAATTTGTATTTCCTAATCAAACTAGGGTTTAGGAATTTTAGTTTCCTATCTTTTCCCCCATTTTTACTTTAGCTTGAGAGTGTTAGGAAATGAGGAGTAGAATGAATGAAGAGTAGAGGAGTTAGGGTATTAAGTTGGGTTAGTGGGCTGAAACCCAAAGCCAAAGCCAAAATAGAAAAATAGCAAAATTCTACTCAACTCCAAACATATCGATGTTTATACTCAAAAAAGTTGTAAACGCCATTTTGAACTCAATGGAAGTGGTCTTGAATCCCAATTCGACTGTTTACAAAAGATAACATTTCGGACTTTAATCCGATTAACGATGCTATATTTAACTAAAACATTTAAATATACAATCGTAAAATATGCGGGTTGTTACAGACTCCCCTCTTTAAAGAAATTGCGTCCTCGCAATACTTAAGAAGAAAATAAAAAGTAACAACCATACTAAGGCATAACAACACAAAAGAAGAAATTTTGAAATGAGAAGTTCACCCTAAGGAGCACGAGAGAGTAAGTCCGGATGTGTTCGCTCAATGAATTCTCTGGATTCCCAAGAGCAATCCTTAGGATTTGAGGACCATTGAACTTTCACAAGCGGAACATCTTTATTTCGAAGGCGTTTAATCTCCCAAGCAATGATACGGATAGGATGTTGCTCATAAGTTAAATTAGGTGAAATCTCAATTTCTTCAATAACACCGGGCTCAAGAATAGAATCGGAATCCCTAAGGCATTTTCGTAGTTGAGAAATGTAGAACACGTCATGAATAGCAGAAAATTGAGCCGGTAATAAAAGGCGATAAACCACGAAACCAATGCGTTCGGTGATGGAAAATGGACCAACATATCGAGGTGCTAATTTTTCCGATCGACTGAAATGCACAACACCCATCATAGGGGAAACACTAATGAACACCAAATTTCCAAGGGCATAGACAATGGCCGCGAGCACTAGATCATGAGTGGCATATCCAGTCTCGGTAGGCTTTAATTGTATAGAAGTATAAGCGATAACGTGTTCCCTTTTTACATGAGAACGACACCCAAACCAATACGACTAGCATCGATACAAACAATAAAGTCTTGATTCCCTTCGGGAATCACAAGAATAGAAGTATCGGAAAGGAGTTCTTTTAATTGATCATCTTTCCCGAAAAGCTAAGACTTTCAAAATTATAATTAACTTTGTGTAATCATCTTTTTAGAAAAATTTACTTTTTACAAGTCAATTTACTGTGTCTGACTGTCTCATCATAGCGTTTAGGAGATTCCTATCGATAACGTTGATCAAGCGCATCGACCAGAATTCTTAAAGCACTCAATGGGCAAAACTACACAAAATCATCTTCTATATGATAAACATGTCTCTTAAAATTTTACGAATATTCTTTGCTCGTTTTAAGAATAAAATCCAATCATACTTATAAATATCTTATTAAAAAGATTTGCAAATTTTAAATTGTTGTTTTCATCCATAATCAATAAATACAAGGATGGTCTCATCGAGATATTTTTATAATGTAGACATGCTCATTTATGAAACATGCATGTACACAATGCTGAATTATGAAAAAGATATATATTTTTATAATAAGTTTCAAACGGACTTAAACAGGAGATAAAAAAATTTAGAGGCCGAAAACTAAAAATTTTCCGAAAAAGAAAAGAAAATCCTAAAGAATATATTATATATATATACTAGTGCGAACCCGTGCTTCGCACACGGATGTTGAAAAAATATTGTTGTTGCATAGGTCATATTCAAATATATAAGAAATTTAATACGGTGGTAATGAAAAAACATTGTTGAACGATAGTGTTACATCATGAATAACAATTTGGTAGGATAAAGAATACATAGATATATTTGGTTATGATAATCACAATTAAAATCGAACAAAACAATTACAGTGAATATGTTAAAGTTCACAGACTATTTAGAGGATAATGTGTTAAAAATTTATCCGCTAATGCATAGATATATTCACTATGGCATATAACGCCAATGTTGTTGCTTTTGCAATTACACAGCTGCTTCAATGTGAATAGATATAGTTGAAGTATTCACTATGAACCGCAGACACAAAGACACAGTGTAGTTCGATTCAATTAAATAAGAGTAACAAAAGTTTTTTGCAATAGGGAGAAATATAGTAATATGATGACATTTGTAAACAGTCAGGAAAAGTATTTGTCAACAGCTGAAAAAAGGGAGCAAAAGAAAAAAGAAAAAAGCAACATATGTAATACAGGGGAAAAGTAGTAAAACAGAAGATTCAATTGAAATAGAAATGATGATGTAATAAGAAAATAACATGGATTCCAATATAAATTACTATTGTTCACCGAATCTGATCTATGTCGATGCAGGGTACAAAACACGGCATACAGCTGGTCGCAGTAACCAATATTTGAAAATATCCAAAACATACAGAAGAGAACAATTGTGAGAAGTCCATTCATTTTTTAGCCTTAGAAATAACTGCTAGCAACGCGTGTATGATATTGGCTTGAGCACAAATAGGTGATGTTTTCTTGAGCTTAATAGATGCATTACATCAGTCAATTATTTTAACCATTGAAGGTATTTGTACCTGCAGCCAAAAAAGGCAAAAGTGTCATTGATGCAGTATTATTACTAAATTCTCTCACTGCTCGACTGACCTATTAACTATATTTAATAATCAAACTATGACTACATAATCATCTATACAAAGATACATTCATCAATTGTTTTCTAGAAGTTTTCCGACGGTGGTGTTGCAAGTGATTTTAGAATTTACTGCAAAAAATAAAAAATAAACTCTTTTAGGTGGTTATCAACATTATTCTCACTACAACACATGTTTTGACCCAGCACTTAAACTGTGCATCTACCTTAAGCCCGAATACAACTTATATGCTTATTGTATTATTCATCGTAATTGTAAACGAAATTGAGTAAACTTAGCCAAATTATGTCATCAAACCTGGAAGCAATGTATTAAACGTTGAGCTGCACGGTTGAATCAAGCATTAATTATGTGAAGTCATTATTTAATCATCTCAAGCTATCAAAAATCAAAATTCATTTTTCAATTATATTTTCATAATACGATTAAATAACTATCGTTAACATCAAACAAAATTATTACTACAGCTAAATTAGTATTGCATCACACAAATGCAGTTAAAATATTCAAAAGCAATAATTGCTTAATTCCAAAAATACTGCAAAATAATAACCACTTTTGCTTAATGCATTTAAATTTTAACTACAGTAAGCTCGAATAAATCATCGTGTACAACCAAAATTATTACTGCATCACATAAATATAGCTGAAATATTCAATTTCTACCATGCATAATTCAAAATTGTCATTAAATTATAACTGCATTTTATTAATGTAGTTAAATTTTAATTGTATTAAGATTGAATAAATTCCTGAAATGTAGCCAAATTTATTACTTCATCACATAAATGTGGTTAAAAATCTTCAAATATAGTTAAATTTACCCAAAACTTGCTGGTAAATTATAATTGCATTTTCTTAATTTCATTAATTTATAACTGTTTTAAAATTGAATAAAATTATCAAATATAGTCAAAATCATCAATAGTAAATGCAATAAAAAAAATGCTAACGTAGTTAAATTAATTCAAAAAAGCCTATAAATTATTACACCATTTTTTGATGGGGTTAAATTATAACTGCACTAAGTTTGAATACTATCAAACACAATGAAGATTATTACTTTATTACATAATGTAGTTACAATATTCAAAGGCAACCATAATTGTATAATTCAAAAAAAATATTCCTTTCAAATATGTTAAAAGATAATAAATACATTATAATAATCTAGGTAAAACTACTATGTAATGTTTATGATCATCATAATAATGCTGTTACAGAAACGTGGTACACAGCGGTGACACAAAATAATTGTGCAATTAAAGCTGCTATATAAAATTATGATTTTAAAAAATTTATTTTTAGCTATCAACAATGGATATCATTGGAAAGCAAATTAAATTTGAGATTTAATAGTGAAAACGATTCTTAAATCCAATCAATGTAGAAAAAGTTATCACATTTTAAAGTTTGAAATATAAAAAAATTAAAAATACGACTGTTCAGTTGCCAAATTTCAAGGGGGTCTATGTGAGCTTGAAATTCAACCCACTAATAATAATATAGTATAGATATATATATATAATAAGTAAAATATGACAAAGGTATTTTGTACCCTTCAAACATGTTCTATTCTGAACAAATTGAACTAATTCTTCAGATCCTAAACCTCATCGTTTAGTCTTTTCAGATTAGGATTCCTAATATGCCATTTAGGTATTACCTGTTTCAAGGGAAAAAAGGCGACGTTACAATCTGTGCAATGTATGTACATCAATTATAATCAATAGTAAGTGACAAATTGTGGAAGACAGAAGACAGACTATTAAAACAATGAGAATGTAAGTAGGCCAGTTGTCATTCATTAATAAAATAACAGCAATCAATGATTTAATCAAGATCTTTTACTTAAGTGGATGCACCTTTTAAGACTTTAGTCGTGCTTTGTTATATGTCAAGTGAGGTATAAATATACAATAACTATCATGTAATAACAAAATATTCATGTTCTTACAGACCATGCAGGACTGATTTAAATGAAATACATCACAATGAGAATCAGTATGGAGATTTTATGTGAGTATAAATGACAGACCAAATATCACTAAGACGTGAAACTCGATAATGTCAAATCCAATTAAGTGCTTGTTCACATTTATACCCTACTATTAGTAAAAGAATTGATAATGAATTTCCATTCACAGACCAGTAGCATTAGTTAGAAAGGTATTCATACAACCTCACTTTTTGAATAAAGCCTCAAGAAGTATGTAACTCGCTTAAGAGATAATTCAATAAATGAACTGCAAGTTTGCCTCTAAAGAATAAACCAAATAATAAAAACATGAAATGACTATGGGGATGTGCAGATCCTGAATCTTATCATCACTAATAAATCAAAATATTTGCACCATATATGAATGAACATGCATTCAACGCAAGTGGACGACATGTCATCGAATTACAAAATTGGCTTTTTATATTTGTAAGAATCCCACAGTGGAGGGAGTAGAGTGTTGTTACCTGAGAGCTTTTAATAAGAAAAATAATCATATTCATCGACATAGTAAGTGAAAAAAATTGTGATAAACTCTCTAGGCATATGCTTGCATTCCTTATTTACTTCTAACAATGTCAAGTATGTATTTAATCTCCTTTTAGAATAAAAAACTAACATAAAAAATATGAACAATATCAAGGAATCTACCATGGACGTTGCCAACTTTGAATTCAAACTTTGATGGAACGTGGATTAAATTGGTGGGTTAGTTCATGATAAAGGCTGATAACATTTTTCCATCATTTTGAAAATTTTAAAAAATTTTGCGCTCTAAAAACATATTTTCTAATGCAAGATGAAAGCTTATCCAGATATTGCAAGCACACTATTGAAATCAATGTTACTTACAGTCTATACAAAACGATATTACTCAGGAATTTATTTCATTAGTTCACCAATTTCATAATGTTCAGCGAACTGTAAATATAGCTTCAAGCGCTAACTAATCAATTCAAATATTAAGAGGAAAAAAATGAAATCGAAATTAAACGTTGGTTCCCTTTACCCATGAGAGTAGACAGCAATGACAGTAGTGCAAAACGACAGTAAGCAGTGGCAGCAAACTACGGCGATGATAAAGGTGAAGTGAGAACGAAGGAAGCGGTTCGGTTTTGGAAAACGTATTTAGGGTTAGGCTTTTACTGAAAGAGCTGTCCCCCGCCAAGGTGGAGGCTGTTGAACAATATACAGGGGAATTATGGTCTAAATGAGTCGCGCGAGAGGTGAAAAAATGAATTAGTTTTGATTGGAAGATTTGCAAGGAGGGGAAGATGGGGAAGAAAATGAATAGGGTAAAGGAAAATAACGAGGAAAGAGGCGCAATCTATATATTAAATAATATTAAAGTCCAAGAATTTTACGCACTCTCCTTAGTTCTCTCTATAATTAATTTCCCTCTTTAATTTTCTCTAATTTATAATTAATTCATTAATTAATAATAAACTCACTTGCTTTTTTGTTTAAATGATATTTTCAAAACACATTCACTTTCCAATTCATGCTCTAGAAATTTTGAGCTAAAAGTTTAAGTATGTTCCAAACCACAATTATTAGCATTTAATATAATACAAATTTCATTTTATTCTTTAAGTGAAAAAATTAATGCGGACATCGCCATATTTCAAATAATCTGAAAATCTAATGTTAAATCAACCGATGAAATAATTTATTTCCTATGTGAATTCAAAGTCTTTTAACCATGTTACTTATATTTATAAATAATATTGATTACCGTTTGCATTTTACCCAAGACATCTCTAGATCTCTAATATATATATATATCCTATTTTAAATGTAATTTTCATTTTTATTGATTATTAAGAATAAATTTTTGATATATTGATCTGATCCTTGAACTATAGAGTCATCCAAGCATTGAATTACGGGTATTATCGCTCTTAATTGATGTAAGTGAAGTTATTCTTATTTGTTAGTTTAATGATTTGTCTTATTTATAAAATTATTGAATCTGAAAGCCGATAATGTCTTATGACTCGTATTTGATGCTAAATCATGTCACACTCCATATGTCTCCTTCATGATCACATAAAAAAATTCGACAACTTTGCTAGCATTGGTTGAATAAAATTATACTGATATCAAGTAATCAATTAGTTAAATAATTGTAAAGCAAAAAAATTTCCCGTTCTCTTATTAACTTTAGAATTTTTTTTTCTCCATCCTTAATTCTCTCTACATATTTTATTTTCAATACACCCGCAATTTAATATTATTATTATTTCAATTTATAGTTATTACAATTTTTATACTGGTTCTCTATTCCATCATTTTACATTTAAATACCGAAAGTTTGTAATGTATACAATTATTTACATATTTCTCCCCAAATTTTTTTTATTATTTTACATTTAAGTCCACATATTAAAATTTATTTTGGTGATCTTAATTCAATTAACAAATATTCATTAATCGTTGTAATAAATTCTAAAAAAATGACAATTAAGTTGTGAACCACGTTCATAGTGATATAAATGGTAAAGATAATTTTTCATAGTTTAAAATTTTCACAAATATGTACGGATTATTACAACGTTCTATTGATTTTCCTTCCATTGTTTACATTTAAATACCAACATTCAATATATTTTTACAATTTCTCCTAAGTTTTCTTATATCGTTTTACATTAAAGTACATATATTTGAATTTATTAAGTGATCTCAAGTTTAAGTTTTTTAATAAACTCAATTAATAAATGTTTATTAATTGATATAGTAAATCATGAAAAATGACAATTCAATGTGTATCACATCCCTACTGACAAAAATGGTAAAAGCAATTTTTCATTCAAGTCCACATATTTAAGAAATTTATAATCAGTATTTTAATACAAAGAAATATATACATAATATTTTCATTTTAAATTTGGCATTTCATAACTCACATGACAAATTTACATACTTAAAATCAATAAGTATAGTACATAACTCAATTATTTTAACAAATTTACCCATAATAAATTTAGTTCTTCGAAAATATTTATACAATTATTTTTCAGCAACATACTGTGTGCAACGCACAGGTTACACACTAGTAATAAAATAATTACTGATCCTGCTCCCAAATTTTGTTCTCCTTGAGTGCTGCAGCGTTTCTCAAAATATATTTGGTGAAATAACAAACAAAGTGGAGGGCGGGCCGAATGATTTGACGGACCCACGAATGAATGTTTAGGCAGCGGTTCTCAAACCTTTTTATTTAATTTATTTATGTGCTAAAATATTAAAAAGACAACATATTGGACTAAAACGATCGATTAGGGATTGTTAAAAACCATTTTTCTTGTAGTGTCGATGGATTGGACCATGGTTAAGATGAGATCCATGGAGTTTCAGAAACTACGGATGATCATTTTTGAAAGAAGGAGATGGATGGATCAAAGGGGTCCATGATTTGTAAGGGAGTGTCGGTAAACACGCCAGAAATAGAAAACTGAGAACGGAAGTTCGGTAGATTTTTTGAAAAAAAGGAAGAAGGTCCGGGCTTTCCTTCTAGCATCAAAAATGTTAGTGAGATTTTTTGGTCTCACAACACTCAATTATAAAATAATCAAGCTACCGATCATTTTACCAAATTAGAATCAACAAACTCAAATTGCATTAAGTTTGCCATTGGGTAGCAATTACGTAGCTGGATGCTTACGTAATTATGTAGTTTCACTCTAACGGTTCGTCAGAATGTCAAATCTAATTCGCATATTTATTATGGGATATAATCCAATACAAATATGAACAGATAACAATGCAAGAAAATAAAGAAACACAAAGATTTTTACATGGTTCAGTTCTTTTAAATCCTATGTCCACGGGTCAAGTTCTTTTCTTATTTCTATTTCTCGTGGTATTTCTGAAATTTAGAAAGATACAATTTCTCTTATTCACAGAAAGAAGGAAAAGAAAGTCCTACATAATAAATAAAGTGTGTCCACATGAGTAAGTATCGGGGCTCCATACCATGATACCACCCCTTTCCAGAAGGAAATGACATACCTAAAGGGCGCGACCCTCATAACCTTACCGCAACATTCCTATTTCGACCATTTCCGGGTTGTGAGGCCCTGACGAAGTCTCGTCCACAAAGCTACGCTTTTTCACAAAGCCACGCTTTGATCACAAATGATCAATAAATGATCATCGTCACAGCAACACTCAGCATGCCATATTACCAAATTGGGAATATATCGTTGATAAATTTCAACTACATAACCTATGAGTTCGTACGTCTCAGAGAAGGGTGTTAAGCTAAGAGAATAAATTCTCCGCCACCAACAGAAATAATGTAACGATGTGATTTTTCGACGCTTGAAAATCGACATTAATACGTCCACTGTGTCAAATGTCGTGCAATCGAATGCCGGAAAACCGAACCATTAGGGTTAAAAGAGAGGTAGAAGAAGACAAAAGAAAAAGAAAGAACAGATCACAGAAACAATATCAGAATCTCACATTTCGCAGCGGAACAATATATAATAGACATATCAATAATCTTTAAGCAGAAGACTATATCAGTTTATACATACATCAATCAGAGTCAATATACAACTCGATACAACAATGGACAGTTATATAAACCTGTCCTCATACAGAATACACAGCGGAAATAAATAACAAGTACGGGAGTACATCTCGCCATCCAGCTTATCCCCAAAGCTCCAGAATATCCTGATAAAAATAACTGTAGGCTGCCCGTGTGGAAAATTATGGGCATCTTCAATTTATTATGTTGAGGATGTATGCGGATTACCACTATCCTTCCTTCACTATTATGTTTCAACCTTTCGATCATGCCATTTGTCTTTCATCCACATTTTTGGTTTGATGCACTAGGATTGCCAACATGTCTTTGGTAGGAAGGCATAATTTGGACGGTTGAATTGTGGTCCTTGGAGGGAAGTTTGAATTAGAGGTGAAAACTCCTTATATTAAGGCGGGAATGCCTAGAATTGGAGCGTAGACCTTAGTAGGTCGTGCATTTCTGATTTGATGCGGCGAAGGGTTTGCACGCTGCCTTAAAAGGACATTAAGAGTCACTCATGGGTTTCTGGGGTACTACCGGTATATTTGGAGGCGAGGCTATACTAGTTGATGTGTAATACTTGCATGATATTGTGTCAGCCTGATACTTAGATGCGACCGTTCTGAGCTGCTTTGGGCTTTAGGGTGCATGATTTGTGGTTTTCTGGGAGTTAATTCAATGCAAGTACGAATGCGATATGAACTGGCTGTGGTCTGAGCCAACTATGATCCGAGCTGAATGTGGTCCGGGTCATCCTTGTTGCTAATATGCATGAGTTATTGATAAGGGCGATCCGTGTGTTTTCTATCTGTAAGTATGGATTTGTTGTGAAGCGTCACTTGAGTGGCCCTATGTGTAGTCCTTTGGGATGCTTCTGACCATATGCGATACTGCTTAGGTGGACCTCAGTATGCATGGTACAAATTTTGTCTTGAGGGTGTTAACAAAGTATTAGTTCTGGTGATGTTGGCAGTGCAGCTAAATCATTCGTTTATCGTGTCTTGTTGGCATAGTACTTCATTGCTCGCTTCTTGTGACTATGGTGGATTTCGATTTTAGCATCATAATATAATATTAAAGCTAAGGAATGAGTGTGGATCTGATATCTTTGTAGCCTTCCTTATGGATGCAGTTTTCCATACTGTTCTTTTTAGCTGCAGCTATTTTGGTTGGATCGGGTGTCGCGTCCGCAGGTTGATTTTTTTATGCACTATTGGTTGAATCGCTTTAACCTTTTCTCTTTCCATCTTAACTTTTATTCTGAGGGAAGCTCTCCTGGCTCTGCGCCTTATTTAATTCTCATTTAACGTAGCATGAGAAGCACGGGTGTAACATCTACCAAAAAGTCCCTTTCTGCATTGGGATATTTGCCTATTTATAGTCATTTGGAGAGGATGCGGATCGATAATGTGGCTTGAAATATTGAACCAAGACGTTAAATTGCTAACACTTGGCAATGATCCAACTTACTTTGACTAAAGACTACAGATTGGTGTTGTGTACTTTGTGGATGTCTTCCCTTGGTTATTTCTAGAATGTATATGTGGGTGGTTGAGATTTCATAGTATTATTGTATTGTTATATGTTAGGTTCATCTTGTCTTCTAAACTTTAGTCTTTTAAGAATATTACACTCTTTATCCCACTTGATAATTTGTACTAAAAGACAACTAAATAAAATGTTATGTTATATTGACCTTTGGTTTAGACTTTTGGGTTCCAACCTTTGTAAAGTAAATTAAGTATTTCACACATTACTCTATTTGGTATATAACCCTTTAAGCTTTATACTTTTAGGTTTACACTTCATAGCTTTATAACAATCATCTTAGGCTTTGGGGCTAGTAGGTAGATCACCTTTTCAGTTGTGTATCTATTTCTTTTGAGAATGAGATACCTACAAACCCTTCGGCTTTATGTATTTATATTTAAAATCCCTTCGACAAAATATGATATAACAAAAAAATTAAGCTCATGCGGAAATACCCAAAGATCTAGCTTATCGATTAATTATCAAATCAGTTCAATAATAAATAATCACAAAAAAATGTATAGAAAAATAGAGAACACAAATAATTTAATATGGTTCGGCCAAGTTAACTATGCTCATGGGCTCAACAACTATTCTTTATTTTATTGAAAAAAAAAGAGTACAAGAGAGAATAAAAATTATAGGTAGAAAAGTGGGGAGACTAACTTGTAATTAAAAATTAAATAATCAATTTCACCAAAGATTTGATTACACTCAAAACCCCTAATTTGATTTGATTGCAAAAATTAGGTTTTACTAAATAAGAGGATAATAGTCATTTCTCCTATATCATTATGAAGATAAAATGCCTTCCTTAATATAGAATAGATGAAGGAATTGATTGGTTGAAGCGATTGATTGGTTTCTTCTTTAGCAAATATTCGAACCAAGAAATTTATCCCTCAACCTTGATTCAAATATAACAATCTCTCTTCGTCACCACATCTCAACAATTTGTTGGGTTAACGCAACATGGAGCCAAACTCAAGATGAACTATTTGGCAATGATCTCCTAAAAGATTTCCAAATTTTTCCCAAGCATAATAAAGATAATATGCACATCAACAAAACAAAATGCATGTGAACAAATAACAAAATCTTCATACTGAGTTTACTCGAGGCTCCCATTGATAGCAAACTCTTACGTAATGCCAAATCATATATAATGTCCATAATAGTCCTAAGAACAACATCAAACATTCTAAACCTCACACTTCCAACACCCACGGCATGATAAGATGTGTTATTCCCCATATAACTTGCTTCCTTGTCAATCTTCCTATATTTGACAAAACATCTCATATTTGGCGTCACATGACAAGAGGCTCTAGAATCAATCGTCAAACATGTACTCACTGAAGATGAAATACTGGTTGAATATACTAATGTATCACTATCACTACTGTCTGCATATGATCTAACTGCCGCTGAAACTAAAACTTCCCTTCTTCTCTTCTTTCTAAGAGTTTCACATTCCTATATAAAATACCCATTCTTCATGTAATATTAATAAGCGCCCCTTCTAGGACAGTTAAGTGTGACCTATGCCTATCTCTGTTGCGTCCAAGGTAATTCTGGATCTTATATCTTCCTTTAAATGAATTACATTGTTTTTGAAGAATACCATCATTAGTCTTCAATTTCCATGTCCCCAAAACTCCATTTCTAGCAAATTGGTGATGTCATAATTGTTCATACAACTTCTAGAATAATTAGTCGTTGATAACTAATCTATACCAAGACAGCTAGCTTTGATATCAAATTGGTGTTAAAAATTTAGGCTTACACACATAGTATCCAAAGATCTATCTTGTTGATTGATATTAATAACGAACTCAATAAATAATAATAACCAAACAAAGAAAATCAAAAGTAGAAAACATGGTGATTTAATGTGATTCAACCAGATTGTCTGCGTCCATAGACCCGACAACTATTCTTTATTTTATGGAAGAAAGAGATTACAAGAGAGAGAGTAAAAAAATTATAAGTAGAAAAGTGTAGAGACTAATTTGTAATTATGAATCGAAATTTCTCCAAAGAATTGATTACACTCAAAACCCTAGTTTGATTTGATTGTGGAAATTAGGATTCACTCATGAAGAGGATAACACTGGATTCTCTCACATAATACAAAGATGAACTGCCTTCATTTATAAATATTTAATACAAAGGTTTTACTTGGAGACTAAGAAATTAATTGCCAAGTCATCTTGAAGCTTTCCCAAATTTTTATTATTTGAGTTTAATGCAAATAAATAATGATAATCTTGAGTTCCCTGCCCTTGCTTGACTGAATCTTCATCAATAATCTTTTCTTTCTTCATATCTAAAAATCAATTAATTCATAAATGGACTTTTTTCCTTATAATATAAATCTATTGACAATTAATTGATTGATTAATTAATTAATTAATTTTCTTCTAACAAAACAACCTCTAATAACATTCCTTTTCATGGCTTTCCAACATAGCTAATTACTTGATTGAGTGGATCAATTAATTATTTTCCTTTTTTTCTTTGGAAAATATTCAAATCATACAAATTTAACGAGGTTTCCTTCTTAAAAAAGTGAGTGTATATTTGTTATATATGTTTGCAATTGTTTTAAAGCGGATTGAGGCTATGGTGGATGTGTGTAGTATTTGTCTTTTAGTGTACTAGTGAAAATTGATGAAGTAGTAAATCATATTCCTTCTTGATTCATGTAAGCTTCATTTTTTCACCAACTTTAGAGCATATCCAATAATAAGGTGGGTGAGATGCTGCCGTGTTAGCAATCTCTCATTCATCCCCACGCATCAATCCCAACAAAGGAAAAATCAGTCGGTCCAATTGTAAGTTTGTCCAATATTTAAATATCCGGATAAGCTTATGTCCATTTTGAGCTGTTGAAATTGCAAGTCGTGTGAGATGCAGTAGCAAATTTGAGCTACAAATTTATCCAACATTATAAATGATGGATAAACTTGATATATCTTCCTCGGCCAAACCCATACTCAAATTTATAGTTCCACCTCTTTCTTTCCTACCCTAACAACCTATTTTAACCAGAAAATAAATTTTATTTTATTTTCATAATTTACCTAGAATTTGAGGACATTTATGTGTGTCGTTTGTGGTAGTAGAGGTGAAAGATACAATTAAGAAGCGGGTGGCAACAGACGTGATGGTGGACATGGTGATAGTGGTCAAAAGATGGAGTTAGCTCGCTCTACCAGAGGATGTAAGGTTGGTGATGGTACCACTGTCTCTCGAAGGAGGTAGATGGATTAGCATTTGAAGATACCGCTTTGGACTGTATATTAACTAGAACTAAGGATCGGGCAAGTAGCTAGTGAATTTCTGTATTCGTCCTAATGAACAAGTACATGTTTCCACCTGTATAGACATTACTGTAAATATAATTTATATTTAAATGCACTCATATAAATTTAATTTGACATTTATTTAAAGTGTTAGTTCATAATAGAAAATTTATTAAAATTGGCTATAATAGAATAAATCATTTAGTGCAATTGTCTCAAGTTTAACTAATTAAATTGTAAAATAAAATTAACGGTTATTGAACTTTACATTTAATAAATTTATTTTCATTTAAGTTAATCATAACAAAATAATCTGCTTTATCTAGGCTAGGGAAGGAAAAATCCATGGATTTTGGCATTAATATTTTGTTTTTATAGGGAGATCTATGAAGTCGATATTAACAGAAAGTGTAATACCTGTCATTCATGACCTTCTGGTTCTACGTCCCAATCGATGCTCAAACCTTAAAGGTCGTAAATAACAAATTATTAAGGTTAAATATTATATAAATAGCATACATAGCTATATACTTTTAACCACACTTTCAGAACTCATAGCTGAAGGAAATAAAAATAATATAACAAAAGTGAGCTATCTGAATCCATAGGAAAATAAAATCAAGTGTTATTACATTAGTCTAAAATAACACTTTCATAGTATGTAATTCAACATAGCTACAAGATACTGAAATAGTAGATAACTAGATTAGCAGTATAAAAGATATGACTCCATCGGATCTCTATTTTCATCTGCCCATAACAAGCACTTCCTAAAAATCTATCAACATACCATAAATAGATTAAAAAAATTATAGAAATATAAAGGGGTTCATACATACGCCTTGTGAGTGAGAATACATATCTAAGTATATGATACCAACACGGAAATAAAAAAATTCACGAATTACTCCTAAACTTATCATATTAAGGGTTATTCATCACAAACAGTTTAGTTTATCATATGTAGCATTCCAGAGGTATCATTCTCATGGCCATAACATATAACAAAATCATCATATAACATTGGGACTGGTACACTTTATGTATTATTCCTAATTTCAAGACCAAAAAATGAACGTCGATGATGCTGCAGTCATCACCATAATTATTTTCAAGTGACAGAATGAGGTTTATATTTTGTCTCACAACATTAAGTAAACAGAGTGATTAAATACTTTCATTGCATAAAATTATCTTATCCAAATGTCATTACAATTTCATTAACCCAATTTGTGCCCATGTAGGGTTAAATATAATAAAACAAAAATAGTAGTGTCATGCCTGACATATGATGTTGACATCCAACGTCTCTCGCTTCAGTCACTTCCTCGACTGCATGCCTCAAAACCTTATCTATCATTACCGATCACGTATAAATTAATTTTCTTTCATATCTGAATCTAGTGCTTCATCTTGCATTTCACTTCCCCGAGTAGCACAATGCCTTCCGAAAGTCATGCCAAAGAATTTTCTTGAATTGCATCCAAAAATGAAAGAAAACCCCCAACCACTCCCTACCTAGGCTTACTATCTAGGCTTGCATCTTGGCTTACACCCCACTGGTGGACCGGTGGTAGTCTGCACCAAGAAGCAAGTCTGGACAGCTACACTAATCACCATTTCGTGCCACGTTTTCTCCATAGCTTCACCCAACAAGTCGCCTAGCTCCTCCAGTCCGCCTCTACGACATTTTTTCTCTTTCGGAGTCCATTCGTTGATATTTTGAACGTAGTTTCTTATGTTTTGAAAATCAATTTTGATAAGAATCCCACTCTTTTTCACATAGAGTTCCATGAGATGAATCATTCGACCTGGCCTCCACTCATACACCAAAACATGCTCAACCACCCATCTTGCCTCGCATGGTGGTTACACGTGTGTTGATGCACCTTCTAGTGCATGCATATGCACACGTAAACACATACTCCTATGCTTCACTAATAACATTACAAGCTTCGCCGACACGATTACATGACTCGATATCTTCTAATGTACCTTAGTGCACACGATAGTTGCTCTAAGTACATGAGATGCTCACAAAGATGCATACCCATATATAAATATTCTCAAACACACATATATATACACATAACCACGTAAAACAATTCTAATAATAATTCATGGATTGACTTGATTATTATATATCTTCGAATACACGTATACATATACTTACCCATATACATATACATACATATATGTTTAAATAAGTATTTCTTAATCATTTTATTAAACCATATAACTCTTTATAAAATATCTCATTCACTTATAAAATTATTTCTTAACTTACATTACATTTTTAAACACAAATTAAGCTTTATTAAGCCTCTAATCACTTTAATAATAAGTGTAAAGCTTAAAACTCACTTAATTAATTTACTAACTTCTTTAAAAGTCATCATTAAGGTCTTTAATAATTAACGTGCTAATATAATTGTATTTACTACATAAACATAAGCTCAATTCATCACACATCATTCATTAAGCAACTACTAGTAATTATAACTACCCACTAACTTTTCTAAAACTAATTCGAATAGCTTAATTAATACTAACTAATGATATATACATAAACGAATCAATTAATTAGTCTCTAATCAATTATAACATCACACATCATTATTTAATTAACTTCTAATCCATTTCTAAGTTTACTAACTTGTTATAAAACATTAATTAAGATATCTAATAAATAGTGAGTTAATATAATCATGTTTACAACATAACATAAGCTTAAGTTAACCATATCATTCTCTAAATTACTTCATGTAACTCCATAATCATATAAACATAAATTTATGAAGTATAGTATGAAAATACAGGTAGAGAATCATTCCACTCACCTTCTCTTTACCAAATCAAGTTCCAAATCAAAAAAACCAATCTTCAAGCTCTCTTGAAATTTAAGATGTCGCTCCAAACTTCACTTCAAGCCAATCCAATGATGGGTTTTGTGAGGAATGAAGTGAGAAGAATTATAGTAATTTTATCAAGATTTAAGGAATTTATTTAAGCTTTTAGAGGATCAAGAGCTTGGCTTAAGGGAAAGATTAGGAAAGCAATTAGGGAATGAAAATGAAATTTTACGTTGAATGAAAGTGAAAGAATAGGTTAGCCAACTTATAGGCAAGTTAATTGGCCTTAGCCCAAATTTATTTCATTAACATGAAATCACTATTCACTTCAAAAACTTGTCGACTCCAAACAAAGCACAGCTTATACTTATTTTTGCCGCAATGGAATTCCGGACTCAATGGTTGGACGCCTCGAGTTCCAATTCATTCATCTCCAAAAGTCGAGTAGAAAGGATGCTTCGTTAATTAATTATTTAATATTTAAATTTAAATTAATTATTTAAATATCCCGTCGTTAAAAATATAATTTGTTACATTCTCCCATCCTTAAAAGAATTTTTTCCTCGAATTTCCTATGAGTATGACAAGATAACACGACTGACCAAAATTCCAGAGTATTAGCTTTAAAAAATTACCTTCCTCACATGACTAGCGATACAAAAAGCCAAATTAATATGCATTACACATCTAAGAAACATGCAATAACCTAAATTATCCAATATTTCTTAAAGTACATACCTCTTTTAAGAAAGCTTATTACCGTTTAAATGCAAACCTAAACAAGTAAGCATCTAGGTAGCTATGCCTCCGCCCTCAAGCACATAAATGTACTATACAAAGAGGATCATGCACCAACTCAACAACAAAAAATTCAAACATGTATAATTTGGCATAGTAACCGATACTACCACAATCATACATAACTATCAATTGAAGAGTACACTAAAATAAGTTAGTATCTAAATATAGCATAGACTTTGAGTCACATCAAAATACAATATACTCGTACAGATCTCACCTCGACCTCTGCAATAAGCATGGGTGATATGTGATCTATTTTATACTTATCACTTTCTCTCTCCGAACATGGTACTACAAGTAACTTCAACTAGCATTCAAGCAGCCAATTACATAAAATAAGCAACAACAACTAGAATACAAGTAACTAAATATACAAAACTATACCAACAAACATGGTAACCAACAATAGTCATAACGTGCATGTCAAGCTATAAACTCTAATGAGTCTATTTGACATTTAAGATGAACAAAATGCTTAAGTGATGCAACCCCTTTCATGAATGCAATACATGAAGGACTATTATCTTGCTATGAAAGGGAAAACTTATACAATATGTTGGACCATCGGTCCTCTCGACTTTTGAATAATCCAGCAATCTAAGTCTCAACTTTTATTTTCTTACAAACAGAACTCATTCTCACAAGGAGAAAACCTTACTAATTAAATCATCATTAAATGGTGATCTACAAATGCTTGGGCTCACTAGTGTCCAAACTCACTCAACTGCACAATGCTAATAAGGAAATATATAAGTGTACTACGATGCTCACCTAGGGAAGTATCATATTACCACTTAGAAGATTATCCGAATCATCACAAATCTAGTTGAGACGTCCATACCCAAACTATAAACAAGCTATCTTAACTATACTATATATAATTTTACAATGAATTAGATCATCCAAAATAATGTACGACGCCCGATCCAATCCTTTGTTCCCTTGTGTGACTTCTTTGTTAAGCTTGGGTAGGCCCTCCTCTTATGCGAACTTTGATCTGATTCCTTAGTCCGACCATTGAAATTTCCTACACGACTAGAGTCACGCATCAAAAATCTATAAGTCACCTCAAGAATCCGACTCAACTGCCCACCTTTAAGAATCCAGTGAAAAACCTTACTTAGCCGATGCATATCATCTAGAAACCCTATGTTCGAACTATAAATTAGGAACTTGTATGTGAATAGACTGATCCCTAAAAAACACTAGTGCAAAACATTGGGCCAATCCCATCACTTAAGGTTTACTAACATAACGATAAACACTTTTAACATAAATGACTCTATGCAAAATGTCTATAGGTCATTTGCTCGGACTTGGCTCATTACTAGGCAACCTCTGAACCTTACTTAGATGCAAATCCAAGTCACACTTCACCGACTAACCCCACTCAACTTGAAACACAACATGAAGTTTGAATGGCAGTACTCTTAGTTGCTACACCTTAGCTTACCAACTAAAGTTACACATACAAGGTTTAACATTATAAAAGAATTTATCTACTATGAAAAGTGTCAAATTTAGTCTATCTACAAAGTAACTAGGAATAGATAACTATACAACCCATGTATCAAAAATAACATAATAAAGCATCCTAACTATAAAGAATACCTCATTTGAGCTTCTTTCCTTTTTCCTAAGCAGTAGGCTTGTTAGGACCCGGTAATGCCTGTAAGGCAAAAGTGATCGCAACTTTCCCACCCCTTTGAAGTGTTGGACAATCCTTCTGCGAGTGACCAAGCTAAGCACAATTGAATTACTTATGCTTAGCCTTAGCAACATGGCATTATGTAGCAAAATGGACCTTTATGTCATAGGAGTGGCACGGCATATCAGCTCTCTTCTTTGCATAAGCTTGATCTTTCCCTATATATTAGCCATTCCGCTTCAGTTTCCTTTCCACCTTCACCGCCTCTATTAGTACCTCATGGGTGCTCTCAACAGTGGCTTATGCTGGGATATGACTAAGCAATGAATATCTAACTAATGCGTTAAAACCCTCGGAAAACTTCTTTGCCTTCTTCAAAGGACTATTGATCATATCAATTTTAAATTAAGCTAAAAGATCAAATTGGCTAACATACTCCCTCATTGACAAGCTACCATACTACAAATGGATGAAATGCTCAAGTTGCATGCCTTTCTCGGTCTCAAAAATAAACTAAGACTCATAGCGACGTCTAAAATCAATCCAAGTCATGGCATACTCATCAACCTCCTCTACTACTACGTCCCACTAAGCCAAAGCCTCCTGCTCGGGAAGCAATCTACCTCATGAGAACATCCTCTAAGCCTATATTAGTGGAAGCCCTCTTACATGTATGTATCTAAGCTTGTCTTTTAGCAACAGTCTCAAAACCCAAATATGGCTTCCATCGGAAAGTCTAAAGTTGGTGGAGCAAGAAATATTGGTTCCCTAGGGGCCACACCACCTCTAACACCTACCATAGTTGCTGCAATGTTTACGGTCTATGAAACATCCTATGCGACAGCCAAACAGTCTCTGAAACAATCAGACATCATTGTATGTTTATCTGTAGTTACATGCATTGCCCGTTTTCTCGTATTGATAGTTTGAAATGAAGATACCTTTACCACTTATGATAGAAACAAATTAATGTTCAAAAGACAAGTGGTGTATGCCATATTATATAGTAGGAAAAATACAAGTACGTACTCTCAATGTATCTCCTTTTACCAGGTTTCTTAACTCAAACCGGTCTACTTGGTCCCGAGAACTAAGCCTAAGCTTTGATACCAACTATAACAACTCGGCCTTTGTAAAACCCTAAATCAACATTAGATAATGTTAGACTCCTGAATATCTCAAAAGACAGTCCGTCGGGGTAAAATGAAAACAAAACATCATCACTGAGGCATATTGATAAAAATCTCACAGCGGAAGGATAACATACAATATAGTGAATATATATATAGATAAATAGAATATGACAAATAATATATAAGAAATTGCAATAATGGAAGGAATTGATAAATAAATATCAATACAGAAAGTCAAAATACATCAACCATGTACATACGGAGTTCTGAATGTAATATCGGACACAAAGAGTCATATATAAATAAAATGTCAGTCATATACTACTACAATAACAAATATACAATTCAAATTATTGACATCACCTCCAAAATGCTACATCTACACCGTAAGCACATCTGTAACGACCCGCATTTTACGTATTGGAGAATCATAAAATATTTTCATTTTATTTGTATGTGGTCGTATGATTCTATAATTTTGAAATATGATTCTTGGGGACATTTTATACATCTATGATTTTTCCCAAATTTCTATATGACCATTTTGACCCTGAAAACCTTGTTTAGGTTATAACTTTTGATATGTGTTGAATTAGGGTCTCAAACCAATTTCATTGCTTCAGGATGATGGTTTCTCATTTCATAGAGTGGTAGTAATAGAAATATGGACTTACAGTTAGGGAGTTATGCTTGTTTTAAGTTTAAAAATCTGATGGTTAGAATTAGTGTGTAATTAGTGAAGTCCATAGCTGGCCCATTAGTCTAATTAGAGAATGCTATAAATATGGGTTATGGAAGTTATAATAGAACTTTTCTCTCTCATTCCAAATTAAGTCTAAACCCTACTTAGCTCTAAATCCATCTTAATTTCTCTTTAAATCAAACTAGATTGTAGATTACTAATTAGATCTTCAATTAGAGGCTAGAGATAATCGAATTGCTTGATATAAAGCACTTTTCTTTGCTGTTCAAATTGGATCTTCGTTGTCTAGATTAGATCTATACAAATATTGGTTGAATTTAGTAATTGGTGAGTGGTTTTTGCCTTCTCACTATACTAGCATGTTTATATGGTAGATTTATAGGATTTAACATGTTTTAAATTGATTTTTGGCCACAAAACCTTTTTTAATCTTAATTACATGTTGAATTGTGAATAGATCTATGTTGATTAGAAATCACTATTGCTTATGCTTATATATTCATGCTATATGTAGATCTATGTTAGAAATTGGCTTAAATTGATGTTGTTTGCTAATATTGTGATTGTGGAGAAAGTTAGGTCGGAGAATTGTGCAAATCGAAGGCAAAGTTGGTTGGAATTGGACGAAACTTGGCAGATATGCTCTGGAGTATGGAGGGAGACTACATGATAACTCGCAAGGTGTTTGGAGTTAAAGTGATAACTCAACACCAAGTTAAAGTTATAACTTGGTACCAAGTTAGGGGAATAGTGACTATGAGTCGGTCTTTGTTATGAGTGGATAGAGCTTGGTCAAAGGAGCTTATCTATTGCTTGCTGTGGGAATTTGGCTAAGTGATGGATTGGGTGACGAGTTATCTCTAGAACTTGGGAGTGGAGCATTGGATTAGGACTGGGTTATCAAATAGGGACGAGTCTAGGTCGAAGGCACCTAGGGAAGAGTAATAGAGACAAGGAAGGAGAAGATAGCCAATTATTGGCTAAGTGCTTAACTTGGTACCGAGTTAAGGGATTAGGTCGGTACCGAGTTATCACATTTAGTGGTATGGATGTGGAACTTTCAAGGCAGGAAGAGGATGCTCTATAGGTCGTGCTAGAGGTGTTGGCTCGTTTGCGTCAAGGGTGGATGGCGATATAATAGCATGATGAAAAGCTATTGTCTTTGGATGTTGGCTCGTATTGGAAGTAGGTTCAAAGATAGTGGCTCATAAAGGAGGGAGCCATAGGATCGAGGAACATGATTGTTGTTCCTTGTGAATAGAGGAAACTAGATTGGGCAAGAAGGGCTCGGTGTCCAAATGGAGCAAATTAGAGCTCATTTATAGGTGCTAAGGAATTGTTGGCACTCAGAGAGTTTTCAGTTGTACTCGAAGCAGAGGTATTATAAGTGGGGACGCCCATGGGTCAATTGAGGGACTTGTATATCTTAGACATATAGCTTTGGGTCTAGTGTCTAGCTTTGGGCTATGAGACACGTATCTAGCTTTAGGCTGTGAGATACAAGAGTACAATAGAGAACTAGGATTCCCATTAGTCCCTGGCTTGGTGGTTATACGAGTTGACATATATTCAGAGCACATGGATGGAGTGATAGCTAGGATTGCTTGATGGATGCTATGGTTGCTATGATTGCTTTGGTTGCTTTCTTAGGTAGGCTATCACTCGAAGGTATCATAGGAAGTAGGTATTGGGGATAAGAATACCTAGAAAACTAATATCCTTTATTTGGTTGGTAGTATATCTTTATGATATTGTAGAGTAGCATATTATGGTGTTATGTGCTGACTCTTTGGTTGCAGGGACGGTCAGGTATGGTTCATGTACTCTTGTTCCTTACCATATTTACCTTTTTAGTATTTTGAGACTTATTTTCCACTCACACCAGATTGTTCTCTGACCCAAGGTTTAATGCTTTGCCTCTTATTATCTCGAGTACTATTAAATGAGTATTCTAGATAACAAGTCCAGGTGATGTAGTAGCTGTTCGGGGGACGAGCTGGATGGATCAATCTCATATTATATACATATATGGAGTCTACGCTTATTCCATTGAGCAATGCTGTGAAGCCCATGGCAATGCTTGCTTATTACTATATGTTGAGACAGTTTATTTGAGTTTGTTCATGTTGTATAAACTCTACTATTGATGTATAACTCTGTGATATTATACTCTGAAGATGATGGTCTATTCATATTGTTATTACTGTCTCTTTTGTTATATCTGTGATATTTTATTTTATCCATGTGATGTGAGATATGATAAGTTATATTGATTTATTTTGACCCTAATGATCGTCCCATATCAGCCAGGCACGATAGCAGCGCACTATTTGTATACAATTGGTGCCAATGGTATAGGCCGGTCGTCACATTTGGTATCAGAGCTTTGGTTACATGATTAACTGGAGTTGATACCATGATCCAAGAGAGATATAGAAGGTGTTATCTCCTTACACTGGATCGAGAGTATATATGTATACAAGAGAGAGTGTACTTCTTATAAGTTTTGTTTTCAAAACTATATAGTAATATACATTATATAGTATAAGTCGCATGCACATGAGCACTATAGACATGGTTTTCTTTAGGAGAGACTGATCATTCTTGTTATAGATAAGAATGGGCCGGCATACAAGGAACGTTATGAGGAATTCTGCTTCAGGAGTAGGGAAAGGAGTGGGCTTAGGAGCTGCTACACCTGATGTCCAAGCCATGTTCAATACTATGATAGCACGATGAGGAATGCTCCTGGAGTGGTGATAGGTGGAGGTGCTCCCATGCAAGCGCCTTGGGCTGACTTCACCAAGCTGAGCAAAGATTGTTCTACTCTTGGAGGAAAGCCTTTTCATGGGATGGAGTCAAGCACAGAAGTTCAAGATTGGTTGGACACTTGCGAGCGCATCTTCGGAGATATGGAGGTGGAAGATGCTATGAAGAGGAAATTGGCTTCTAGGCAACTTCAGGGGTGAGCTATGAACTGGTGGAATGCTATTACCATTGCTATTCCAGAGGATCGGTTTAAAATGAGGTTCGAGGAGAAGTTTATTCCAGCTGCTCAGAAATCGATTCTATTTAAAAAGTTTGCCGAGCTGAAGAAAGAAGTGATGTCAGTCTTGGAATATGTTATGGAGTTTGTTGCCTTGTCAAAGTATGAGATGTCGTTCATCGACACTTTATTAAGAAAGAATGAGAAGTTCGTCATTGGGTTGGATGACTATCTTGGAGAAAAGCTAGTAGACCATATTGAAGAGCCTTTTGAGAAGCTAGTAGGGAAGGGACTTTGCTATGAAAGTTTATACCCTAAGGCTAAGACTGCTATTGTTGTTTCTTCTGAAAAAGAGGAGCCAAAGCCGTAACAAGGAGGTGAAGACAAGAAGAAGTGGAATGGGAAGAGGAAGCAGCCTCGGGGTAAGGGTGGTAAGAAGAAGGGTAAATGAGAACCTACTTACTATAGATGCAACGAAAATGGGCATTTAATTAAACATTGCAAGATGGGTGAGAAGAGGAAATGTTACAACTGCAGCAAGCCTGGGTATCTGAAAAAGAATTGTCCAGAATCAGTGAAGGATAAGCAGGTGGTGAAAGCGTATGCCTTAGACGCAGTCTCAATTTCGTCGAGTGCTCCCTCAACAAAGGAAAAGGGGAAGGGTGTCATCATCTAAGGTATGCATTCAATTGGTGAAGTTCCTGTTCGAGTTTGGTTTGATACCAGTGCTTCTGATTCATTCATCTGTAGTGACCTAGTAGATAGATTAGGATTGGAAACCGAGATAGTAGACCGACCCCTAATCACAACGAACCCTGTTGGAGGTTCTACTGGTCTTTGCATGGTTTTTCATGGCTTAGTTGTATCAAGTCATGGATGTTCCTTGGTTTTTGATTGTTTCATTTTGAACTTTGTTGGGTTTGGGATTATCTTGGGTATGGACTGGCTTAGGAAGTATGCGGTCATAGTGGATTGCGAGAAGCTATTGGTAATAGTCGGAGATGTGGATGGGTGAACGATAGTGATTAGCTTCTTACCAGAGGATGGGGTGATAGTTAGCTTTCTATATTCATTTGAGGTTCTACATAAGGAATTGTCATCAATGCCTATCACTAGAAAGTATCTGGATGTCTTCGAGAAAGTGACTAGATTGCCGCCACATAGAGAGATCGAGTTTCAGATAGACTTGGTGAAGGAAGCCAAACCAATAGTTATCCCTTTGAGGCGCATGGCACCTATAGAGTAGAAGGAATTGGAGGCGCAAGTGAATGACCTATTGAGAAAAAGGTTCATTCAAAGGAGCATATCTGAGTAGGGTGCACCTGTGATATTCGCAACAAAGGCAGATGGCTCTTTGGGGTTTGTGTGGATTATCGTGAGCTGAATAAAGTAAAGTAGAAGAACAAGTATCCACTCCCAAGATTGATGATTTGTTTGATCAGCTGCATGGAACGAAGGCATTCTCTCAAATGGATTTGGTAACAGGATTTCACTAGCTTAGAGTAGTGAAGGAGAGTGTGCTTATTACCGTGTTTCATACACCATCGGGGTTCTATGAGTGGTTCGTGATGCCATTTAGATTGACCAACGCTCCAACATACTTTGTGGATCTCATGAATAGGGTTTTCAGAGATTAGTTGAATAAGTTCGTGCTTGTGTTCGTTGATGATATTCTGATCTACTCCAGAACTAAAGAGGAGCACAAGACGCACTTGAGGATTGTGCTAGAGATATTGAGGAAGTAAGAGTTAAGAGTGAAGTTCTCTAAATGTCACTTCTGGAGAGAGAAGTGAGATTCTTGGGTCATGTCGTGTCAGGACAGGGTATAGCTGTGGTTCCTGCAAAGGTAGCAGCGGTCTAAGTTTGGAATCAGCCTAAGAATGCTATGGATGTGAGAAGTTTCCTAGGATTGGAGGGATACTACAAACGTTTCATAAAGTACTTCTCGAAGGTAGCAGCACCATTGACCAATTTGATGAAGAAGAATCGGACCTTCGTATAGGATGCGAAGTGTGAGCATGAATTTGTGAGTCTGAAGGAGAGGTTGACGAGTGCACCAGTGTTGACAATTCCTAATGGGAATGAAGAGTTGACAGTATACACCAATGGTACTGGATTAGGTGCGTTATTGATGAAAAAGGGGAAAGTTGTTGCCTATGCAAGTCAACAGCTAAACCTGCACGAGAGGAATTACCCAACTCATGATTTGGAATTGGCAGCAATTGTTTTTTGCTTTGAAGATGTGGAGGCACTATCTATTGGGAGAGTGGTTTGAGCTGTTTACGGACCACAAATCCTTGGAGTACCTTTTCTCTCCGAAGGATCTCAACCTTCGTCTACTACAGTGGTTAGAGTTCTTGGCCTCTTATGATATTGGTATTTCCTATACTCTAGGAAAAGGGAATGCATTCGCCGATGCATTGAGCATAAGACATGTTGGGTTGGGAGTAATATTCTTGGAATAGAAGTAGATAGAATATATTGCTAGATTTGATTTCAGGCCTCACTGCGAGGTAGAACCTGAAATGTTGGCAAGCTTATTTATTAGACCTACGTTGATTGAAAGGATTGGTACTAGTCAGAAGCGAGATGCTAGGCTAGCGGAAATCATAGCAAAGATAGAGGAAGGAGTAGAATCTGAGGATATGAAGCAATATAAACCCGACCGAGAAGGTTGGATTCGTAAAAATGGGAGATTGTTTGTTCCCAATGTTGATGGGTTACGACATGAAGTGCTAAGAGAATGTTACCATTCCTAGTTAACCATTCATTCCGGTGGTGACAAAATGTATCGAGATATGAAGCGAACCTATTATTGGAAAGGTATGAAGAGGGATGTTGGGGCATTCATCTCAATGTGTATGAACTGTCAATTGGTAAAGGCAGAGCAGAAGAAACCTAGTGGATTGTTGCAACCGCTAGAAATTCCTGAGTGGAAATGGTAGATGGATTGCCTAGAACTCGAGCAGAATACAATGGCATTTGGATCATAGTAGATCGATTGACCAAGAGTGTAAGATTTATACATGTCAAGTTAAGTAGAACAGCATCCAAGTTAGTGGAGTTGTATGTGAAATGGATAGTGCGATTTTATGGTGTGCCAAAGAGCATTGTGAGTGATCGATACCCGTTGTTCACTAGTGGGTTTCGGAAGAGCTTACAAGAGGCATTGGGGATCGAGTGCATCTTAGTACAACTTATCATCTGCAAACGGATGGGAAAACCGAGAGGGTAAATCGCATATTGGAAGATCTCTTGCGAGCATGCATTATATACTTCGGAGGATCATGGGATGATTATTTGCACTTGGCGGAGTTTTCATACGATAATAGTTACCAGTCGAGTATTGGTATGGCACCATATGAAGCATTATATGCCCGACCATGTAATGTTTTTTTATGTTGGTGAGATTCGGGTGAGAAGATGATACTTGGGCTCGATATGATTAGAGAGACTTTGGAGAAGATTTAGGTCATTCGACATTGAATGAAAGCTGCTCAGGACCGATAGAAAAGCTATGTTGATGAAGAGAGTTAGAGTGTTATGTCGAAGATATGGTATTTGTGAAGGTTTCTCCTCTTAGGAACGTGGTTCGATTTGGTGGAAAGGGGAAGTTGGCACCAAGATTTGTTGGACCTTTTTCGATAGTAGAGATGATATGAAAGCTAGCATATAGAGTAGACTTATCTAAAAGGATGGCGGGCGTGCACAATGTATTTCATGTCTATTATCTATGGATGTTTGCGCACGACTCAGGCAAGATGATTACACCGGATCTGCTAGAAGATGTTAAGGTAGAACCAGAAGCTACTAGACCTCGTAGGTCGCTCTGTATTATTGAGTATGATAAAAAATAGCTTAGAAGGAAAATGGTGAAGCTCGTTAAAGTACAATGGATTAGAAGTGATGACGATTGTACGTGGAAAACGGAGGAGAGCATGAGGACTACATGTCCAGAGCTCTTTGGATGGTAAGAACCATTGTTTATCGTATCTACTTTCACCATTGTATATTAGGATTCTACATGCTAGGTATGTACTATATGATTGCATGGCTGTTTGTTTGATGAATGTGATGGTTTCTTATGAATTGTAGGCATGTGGGATAACTATGGTTGCTTAAACCTTGTCTTGTTTGGGGATTTCAGGGGCAAAATTCCTAAAGGGGAGAAGAATGTAACGACCCACATTTTACGTATCGAAGGATCATAAAATATTTTTATTTTATTTATATAAGGCCATATGGTTCAATAATTTTAGGATAGGGCTCTTAGGGACATTTTATACACCTATGATTTTCCTGAATTTATATGCAACCATTTTGACCCGAAAAACCTTGTTTGTGTTATAACTTTTGATAGGAATTGAATTAGGTTTAAAACCAATTTCATTGCTTTAGGATGATGGGTTCCCATTTCGTAAAGTGGTCATAATAGAAAAACAGACTTACAATTAAGGAGTTATGTCTATTTTAAGTTTCAAAAACTACTGGTCATAATTAGTATGTAATTAGTGAAGCCCATTAGTTGGCCCATTAGTTTAGTTAGAGAATGTTATAAATATGGCTGTTGAGGTTAGATTAGAACTTTTCTCTCTCATTCCAAATTAGGTCTAAATTCTAATTAGCCCTAAATCCATCCTAATTCATCCAAATTTCTCGCTAAATCAAAATAGATTGTAGATTAGAGATTAGATCTTCAATTAGAGGCTAGAGATAATCGAATTGCATTATTTAGAGCACTTTTCTTTGCTATCCAGATTAGATCTTCACTATCTGGATTAGATCTATACAAATATTGGTTGAATTTGGTAATTGGTGAGTGGTTTATGCCTTCTCACTATACTATGCATGTTTACATGGTAGATTTATAGCATGATGAAAAGTTATGGCCTTCGAATTTTGGCTTGTGTTGGGAGTAGGTTTCCGAAGATGGCGGCTCTTAAAGAAGGGAGCCATATGATCGGGGAATGTGGGTGTTGTTCCTCATGAATAATGGAAACTAGATTGAGCAAGAAGGGCTCGGTGTCCAAATAGAGCAAAGGAGAGCTCAATTATAGGTGGAAAGGAATCATTGACACTTGGAGAGTTTTCGGTTGTACTCAAAGAAGGGGTATTATAAGTAGGAACGCCCATAGGTTAATTGAGGGACCTGTATACCTTAGACCTATAGCTTTAGGTTGCGAGATACGAGAGTACAACAGAGAACCGAGATTTCCATTAGTCTCTGGCTTAGTGGTCATACAAGTTGTCATATATTCAGGGCACATAGGTGGAGTAATAGTTAGGATTGCTTGATGGATGTTATGGTTGCTATGATTGCTTTGGTTGCTTTCTTAGGTAGGTTATCACTTGAAGATATCATGGGAAGTAGGTGTTGGGGATATGAATACATGAAAGACTGATATCCTTTATTAACTTTATGATATTGTAGAATAGCATATTATAGTATTATGTGCTAACTCTTTGGTTGCAGGGACATGTCAGGTATGGTTCATGCACTCTTGTTCCTTACCATATTTACCTTTTTAGTATTTTAACTCATTTACCACTCACACCAGACTATTGTCTCACCCAAGGTTTTATGTTTTGCCTCTTATTATCTTTGGTACTCTTAAATGAGTGGTCTAGATAACAGGTCTAGGTGACACAGTAGCTCGGAGGACGAGCTGGATGGAGCTATCTCGTATTATATACATATATGGAGTCTATGCTTATTCCGTTGAGCAACGCTGGGGAGCATGTGACAGTGCTTGCTTATTACTATTTGTTGAGATAGTTTATTTGAGTTTGATCCATTGTATAAAATCTATTGTTGATGTATAACTCTATGGATATTATATACTGATGATGGTGGTCTGTTCACATTATTATTACCGTCTCTTCTGTTATATTAGTTGTATTATTTTTTATCCATGCGCTGTGAGATATGATAGGTTATATTGATTTATTTCGACCCTGATGATCGTCCTATATCGGCTGGGCATGACAACAGTGCACTATTTGTACACTATTGGTGCCGGTGGTATAAGGTGGTCGTCACAACATCCCCAAATGCACATGACTCTCAAACGGTTCAATCGAGTACTTGAGAGTTATTATGGCATAAACATACAAAGACAAAATGTGGGTCAAACATAAAGCCTGATGCAAGGGGAACTATCTCAAAATACTGTATATCAAATGTAACAACCCTAGATTTTTAATTTAATTTAAATAGATAATTAAATGAAATTTTGAATAAAAAAATTTGTAAAATTTATTTTAAATTGAAGCGAGTTTCCCCTATCTCCAAATAAATTTGATATAAATCATTTAAATTTAAAATTATTGCAAATATTATATATATATATATATAAATATTGGATTTGAAAATAAAATCTTAAAATAAATGGTTTTAAAAATAAATAAATACACTTATGTTAGAGATAGAAACAAATATGCAAGCTAACATAATACAATAACCATAACAATTACAAAGTAAAACTTAAGTTAAATATTATATAATCTATAGTAAAATATATATGTTGCAGGCAGAAACATCTCAATGTATACGAATGTAAGTAGGGTAAGTATGCTTAGCATCTAAGTCAAACAAAAATAAACTTGTGTAAGATTTCTAAGTACATAAAAGAATAAAGTATGGGCTGTTGTAGACTTGATAAGGAGCAAAGCATTTAATGCTATATCTCTAGTACACAAGACATTTCATTTCCAGCTTCTTTTTGGATAAAAATCTCTGAATTTTCGTGTACCTGGTCAATAAACAATTGAGTATACTTGTTTATTTATCAACTTACCTCATTTCATTTCGTATACAAAAGACTTAGCAATTCCAGTTCAACGTTTTAAAAGAAAAAGTTTCAATCAAAACAACAATTTTATCAAATCTCCAAGCAATGTAAAGATCCAAGCTTTCAAGTTCCAGTTCAAACATTTCAGCTTTCAATGTTTCAAAGCCAGTTCAAAGTTTTCTGGAATCAACAACAAAAATATGCAAGTTCAAATTCCAGTTTCAAGTTTCCTGTTTTCGAACAAAAAGAACAAGCTCTCTGTTTTAAAAAGACAGGTGAGTAAACTTTTAAACTAAAATTTAAATTAATCTGGAAATCTCTATGCTTATGATTTGTTTATATGAATATATATATATATATATATGTGTGTGTGTGTGTGCAAGTTTCTTTGTGAATCTATGATGTGTGCATATCGGTTGTCTTTTTTTAAAAAAACTTCTCTGATCTTTGTTTAAGACTCTGCCTTTAACCTCTTAACATGAGATGCCTTTAGTTTTGATGCATACGACTTATGGTTTAAGTAACTGGTGATGTATGATTGAAAATGTGTTTGTATGATTGTTTTTAGGACTCTGGAACTTGTGTGAATGTCTAGTTATTTACAGTGTTCATCTCTGTTTTAAAATTCCAAAGATTTAAAACTTAGTTTTAACTACAAATTCTTTTCACTCAAATTTCCTTTAGGCTTAAGTGTTTTAAACAAAGTTGTTGTTTTAAAACTAAACTAAGCTTTAAAAATAGTTGCTAGGATTATAGATAGAAACATTGTCTGGAAAACTGAAAATACAGAGAAACTTGAACTATGTTAAAAATCAAACTTTGTAATTTGTTGATCTAATGATATATCTTAAATAGTCTATGAAAGATAGGATTTTTAAAATCAAGTTCCCAATTTTTTAATGTAGTATTGAATGTGATAATGGGTGATGTCTGAAAATTGTGTTTTCGAGTCTCTCTGGCGATCTGGTTGGTCTGGGAAGTTGTCGTGTTTTCTGGAGATAGAAGAACGATCGGGGATATCGGCAAAAATGTCTGATGGTGATATATGTCAGTGGGAAGGTGGTGATTGTCATTTTTTAGTTAGGAACCCTAGTTTAGCTAAGGTAGATAAAATCGATCACCGTGGTCACTATCGTTGATCGAGCTTAACCAGTTTCTGGGAAACGAAAGTAGACGCGTAGTCGAAGTCGTGGCCGGAGGGATTGACTTTCAGGTGATCGGAGGTCGGCGAACGACGCATTGCCAGGTTTGGGGCGAGTTCGAGATGTTGGGTTTCCAGGCTTTAGTTTGTAATAGAATTCCGTATTCGAGTGAGATAGAAGGATCTGGTGATAGGAATGGAGTTTGGGAATGATCGTCAACGAGGGAACGTCGTCGAAGTCGATCGGAATCGATCGAGATCGTTGTGCACGTGCACGGCGTTTCATTGGTGGTCGCTGACGATTTTGGGTGTAGTAGGGAAATGGTATGCGAGTTTCTCGAGTAAATGAAGGGGGTGACCCGAAGGTTTTATTGGTTCGACTCGAAGCGATTAAGGAAAGGCTCGGGTTATCTTGTGGTTGCCAGTTTTTAAAAGCTTGGCAGTTTCAAGTTTTAAAAAATTTAAAGCTGGGTTTTTAACTAAGTTTGAAACCAAAAAAAAATTAAGATGGATTCAAATTTGCTTTGGTTTCCTAGTTTTAAATAAATATGAGTTTTATAAAAATAAAATGTTTTAACAACTTTTTAATGTTTAAAGTAGATTTTAAGGTGTGTTAAATTTTGTTAGGATAAATTTGTATTTATTTTGAATCTAAATTGAAATGAGAATTTGATCATAAATAATAAATGTTTTATCCTTAAATAAATGTAGATTTAAGGATTTGTAATTATTAAGTTAATTAAAATAAATAATTAACTAATTTGATTAATTAATGATTGAATTAATTAATTTAATAATTAAGAGTTAAATTAGTTAATTAAGGTTTAAGATAATTAATTAAAGGATTAATTGATAATCCAAGTTTAATTAATAAAAATGGTTTATAATTAATTAATGATTAATTAACCAAGATTTGTAGTTTATTCATAAGTAATTAATCTGGTATAAATTAATTATAATCAGATATTAATTGATCTTACTTATGAATATTTGGATTCTATTGGATGATTTGATTGTTGATATCCCTGATATATGATGCTTTGTGATACATCCTGATTTATGTTGTGATCTGTAGTTTACTTACCTGTGATATATATATCTGTGATTTGTAAATGAACGGTAAGCGTTATAGTTTATATCGCTTATCAACTATATCCTGTATTTTGATCTGTGATGATTCATCGTGTTGCACTATTGTGTGAAACCCCTAGACTACACTTTTACACACACAAATATGGATTTCACGTGGAAATCGGTTAAGTCACAGATAATTTAAATTTGATGTTTTTGAAATTGAAATTTTAATTTCAATTGATTTTGAAATTGGAAATTTGGGTTTAAAGTGAAAAGCTTTTGAAATGGAATTTCAAAGATAAAAGTTATTTTGAATAACTTAATCGAGTTTTGAAATTTAAATAATTTGATTTAAATTTGAATTCAAGTTTGAAATTGAATCCTATGATTTGAAACTAGGGATTAAAGATGATATAAATGTGTTTATATGAAGTTAAACCATTGTAAAAGTAAAATTTTGGGAATTTGGATTTAACCAAAGAACCTTAACTTGTATAAATGAATCAGATTTTCCGAAATGAAACTGTTTGTTTTCAAATGATAAAAGCTTTCATATAAGAAATGAAATTCCAATTTAAATTAAAGGAATTCCAAGATTGAATTGAAAAATGGTTTTCCGAGTTATGAATGAATTCTTTTTTGAAAGCTATGAATTAAATCTGTTTATTTTTAATAGATTTAAAATGGCGATTTGTTTAAACCATTCGAAATGAAATTGTTTGAAAGCTATGAGTTAAATATTTGTTTTAAAGGTTTAACGAGTTAATCAAATTGAAATGAAAATTGATTTGGAAAATCTGTGAATGAATCTTTTGTTTAAAAGATTAAAGTGTGGAAATTGTTTAAACCATTGAAGGTTGGTAAAATAAATCTTTTTGTTTAAATCTTTGAAAATGGTAATTTGTTAAACCATTTGGAAAGAGAAGTTTTGGGTAATAAGTTGTGACTTAATCGAAATCCCAATATCCATATATTTTTAAAAAATATCGCGCTCATTATTCGGTTTAGCCGGGAGAGGACCTTTGTGTCACATAACCCATTCCGAATAAGTGATTCGTCGTATATGGATCGCATTTGAACACCGGTGTTGAAGACCGGGTATTTACGAAAACGATAGGATAACCTATCGATTGTCTCTGCACCGAGTAGCTACGGTATAGAGATTCCCTAAGTGATGGGAAGTTCGATCGGGATTGTGAATACCCAGATTTGCAAGGGCTTCTTCGGAAGTGCCTCCGGTTCTGTTCGAACCCGGAACAGACTTGTATGGTTACATGTCTGACATTACACTTTGAGATATAAAGTCGATTTCTTTCAAATACATTTCTGTTGGTGGCGGAGAATTTATTCTCTTAGCTTAACACCCTTCTCTGAGACGTACGAGCTCAGAGGTTATGTAATTGAAGGTTATCAGCGATACACTCCCAATTTGGTAATGTGACATGCTCAGTGTTGCTGTGTGATGATCATTGTTTGATCATTTGTGATATGATCATTTGTTTGATCATTTATCTTTGTGATCATTACTTTGATCATCTGTTGACCCAAAGCATGGCTTTGTGCCAAAGCGTAGCTTTGTGGACGAGACTTCGTCAGGGCCTCACAACCCGGAAATGGTCGAAACAGGAATGTTGCGGCAAGGTTATAAGGGTCGCGCCCTTTAGGGTATGTCATTTCCTTCTGGAAAGGGGTGGTATCATGGTATGGAGCCCAGATACTTACTCATGTGGACACACTTTATTTATTATGTGTGATGTTGTTACCGAGCGCTCGGATAAAGGTCCCAAAGGACCGAGAGGTGGCATATTCGTGAGTTACCTGGTATAGGGGTAACCCGGCCTTGTTGGCAGAGAGCAGTTTGTCTCTCGGGACGTCCAGCCAGAGGCGATCCCATGTGGCAGTAGGAATGGAAGTTCCTTAGCCTGACCATTTGTTGGAAATCCAAAGAAACAATACGAGCCTTGTACGGTTTTAGTTGTATTACCTGCTATGGAATGTGGCGGTAACCTGCTATTGAACATAGTAGCTATAGTAGGCATACGATACTGGTCGTATGTTGGCTAAGATTAATATTATACCTTCGAAATGTTTTCTGCACTATGCACTAATAATAATAATCCAATGATTTGCGTAGTAAGCATCTTTGACTATCATAAGTAGAAATCTCCTCCGATTCTGCGTTTGCATTGTGTGTGTGTGTGCGGGAGGCCTTATGGTAGTTTCATTTTCCAAAAGCATTGCGGCTTTCAATGTTTAAAACTCTTTTGTTGTTTGTTTTAAAGATAAACTGTTTTTGTTGCTCACACTAGTCCCACGACTGACTCGGAGTTTATTGTTCCCTTCCTAAACTCTGGGTGCCCACCATTTTCCACACGGGCAGTCTAGAGTTGGGTTTCTCAGATATTCAGGTCTAGTAGATTATCTGGAGCTAGTCAGTCCTTGGACGACTGACCTTGCTTTCCGCTAGCTATGGATTGGAGCATTCTATTGGAGATATTCTATCTGATGCTGGTGTTATCTATTTTCTTTACGCTGCTATTTCTTGTATCATATCTCTGATATTGTTGTATCATATTGATATCATTGTTGTATATCATTCTGGATATTGTATTCATTGGAGTTGTATATGATATCATCTATATTCTTTTTCTTCCACTGTGTTGTTGTACTTAATGGTGTTATAAGCTCCGGCGAATCGAATTTGAACGGTCGAATCTGCGGCCTTCTAGTACAATGTGAAGTACGGATGTCGATTTTCGAACGTGAAAAATCCGAGACGTTACATCAAAACTATATACATAAAAGACAAGATACTACTACGCAGAGCTGGTCCTCTCCACGAATGTGGCTCAAAGGTAATCCGAATTGCCCATAAATAAGTAAAGTAAATTTATCCCAAAGGATAGGGGATCGTACCTCAACATACACTTCTCCTCTAGCCAAAAAGTCAGCACATCCTAGTAATTCCCAAACTTAAAAGCCCATACACCTCTAATAACAATGTCATAATGCTTATCGTGTTACTATAAGTATGAATAATCAATTATACATACTCACGTACCAATTCTATACAATAAGTACAAATAGCTGATATCTACCATTGTCTCGTGCTGAATGAAATATCAATGAAGCAACTACACCCAAGGTGATCTTTGGATTTATATACATTCTTACCCTTTGAGAATCCGAGAATGGAACTGAGCATGCTCATACGATCTCTTTGCTTCATAGGTACCCACATATAGATCTAACCCACTCTCCCAGCACCAAAGAAAATCCACATCACTATAGTGCTCGTGGGTTGCGAAATTATGGATCTTAAGGCTAACTAAACACTAGAGGAGGGTGAATAGTGTTTTCTAATTTTTATAGATCTTTTTAAAATTCTTTCAAGATTATTATTAACCAATGCAGAATCAACAATCACAAATGCTAACACAGATAAGTATAAATGCGGTAAAGTAAAAAGTAAAGAATTAGAGAGATCATACCAGGATTTTTATACCGGTTTGGAGTTACCCTACATCCAGTCCCGTACGATTGCTTGTGTAGATTTCTTTTCAAATTCCAATCTTTCAACGGGTAGAAGGAAAACCCAATTTCAATCTCGATTTCGAGGCTATGAGACACACCCTTCTAATATTCCAGGCTCAGGGTACGCCCACTTGATTTGGACGGGATACAAGCACACCCACTTGGATTTTGTAGCTAGCACACCTAATTGATTTGAACGGGTTACAATCACACCCAAGAAAATACAACAAGATTTGATGGTTTTTCCAAAGGCAATTTCTTGATCTTTGGTTATAACGAATCCTATATCCACTGGGATAGCACTTTGATCTTTGATTAAGAGAGAGATGATTGAAATCAGAGAGTAAATAGTAGATAATCAATACAATGAAGATTGAACTTATTCTGGTTGAATTTGAGAAGATTTGAATATATCTTTCACTAGAAATTTTGGTAGAGTAAGAGGAGAGAAGATAATAAGAAAGTAGTTGTTAAAAATTCATTTGAAAACCCCTTATATATAGAGTACAAACAAACATGTCCATTTGCGAAGAGTTACGACAAATAGACACTTCATTTTAAAATTTGGATTCCAAAAATGCGGCATATATGTCGACATGAGCTAGTGTAATTTGAAAACTTGTTTATTTTAAAATGTTTTGAAAATTCTATATTATGTAAAATAATTTGATACTTTGTAAAATAGTCTAAAGTTTAAACATAGTTTATAGACATGTTAACCTTTGAAAAACTTTTATAAAATATTTTAAAATATATTTTGTTTTAGAGATAAATGATTTGAAATGAGAAATAGAGATCAAAGATTACTACCAAGGACTTTAACAATATTCTATAACTCTATAAAATTTACTATAGTCTTAAGATCTTCATATTTTAATCGTTATACTCATGAGTTTTCATGTCCATTCTTCGAGTTTTTATACTATACAGTCTTCGATTCAACACATGTAGAATAACATGCACTATATACTATATAACTTGGAAAAACATTAGTATCCATATTATGTGGATGTATTATTATTATCAAGACTGTTATCATCAAAATCAATAACTGAGGTATTAACAATCTCCCTCTTTTTGATGATGACAACAATTAATACAAAATATGATATAATTCCTCCTGAGTTAGATATCTCCCCCTGAATACATGCATATGTATATTTTATATTTTTCTTCCCGTTTGTCATCACAAAAGTGGGTGAATAACTAAAGGCTCCCCCTAACACAAATGCTTAGAAAATATTATTTAAAATCAATAATCCAAGTTAAACTGATATGATTATATATAATGATATATGACAAGTATATAATAAATAATGCAGTATTTTATACTAAATATAATAATGAAGACTTATAAATTAACTCTATTTCAAACTATACAAATTCAAATCATATACAAGCCAGTCCAACTATAAATAAAATCAACACAATACAATCATTCAAATCAATCAAACTAAATAATTCAAACAATCCAAAATAAATCCTAAGATTACATATCAAATCCAAACCAAATAACTAGACATTTCATGGAACTTCAACCCAACCGTTAGACCCAAAGATTGGATCTGCTTTAATGGCATCCCAATCTTCATTATCCTTATTAATAGTGCACTCTGGGTTGTTGGTTGGTTTTTTTTGATTAAGGAAGAAATCATCCACCGAATGGCATTAAAATGCTTTTCTTGTTCCGGGTTCATTTGCATTTGACTTATTCTAAATGCCTTTTATTTCATAGGATAAAGTAGAGAATGTCTTTGAAAGATTGAAGAGTTTGTTTAAGATTTTCAGCATAATTTTTGATAGCGAGACGACATTTTTGTGAAAATGTGTTTATGAATAAGAAGAGAGTATAAAATAAAATGATGAGTGAGTTTTCTGGAAGAAATAGGCTTAAATAGGAGTAGAAAGTCATTTGAAATGATTGAATGGTTGGTAGTTATTTTATATTTTGAAATTTTAAAAAAAGTACTTTATGCCCGTTATATGCCGACATATAGGTAGCATGTATGTCGACATACATACATAAAATTTCAAAACAGGAGTATTTGCTATAATTTTTATTTTTATATTATACCATTATATATTTATAACTTCCATTGAATAATAAACAATACAAGACAGTAATAAATATATTTCATTACTTAGAACTTGAAGGATACATGGATTTTAATGATTGATAAATGCAAATACATAAACAAGAACTTAAACAAAAAACACACAATACAAAGCTAGATATCATAAGCAAACAACTAGATGAGGTTTAGAAGGATGTAAATGATATGAAGAGTCACTAAGCTTGCGAATGACATTTCTAAAGAATTTGTCCATTTTGTTGGAAAGAGAGGTGAACTTTTTACTAAAAGAACGCTTAAGCTTCTTTTGGTTTTTAAGAAGCTTCTCTTGGTTTCTTAGTATCTCCTTGTCGGAGGGGTGTGGTGGTTTGTCAAAACTTTATAAGGAAGTTTCCATTTCTTCCTCCTCTTCCTTTTCTTCTTCCACTTCCATTTCATCCTCTTCTTCCTCTTCTTGTTGAATTTCTTGTTTTTCTTTCCATACCAACCTATACCCCTTTTCGAGAAGAGTCTCGTATGGTTCGAAAAATGGTGGAATGTGCATAAGAGAGATATTGGCTTTGTCAAAAACTTTTCAAGGAATGGATTTTTATCCTCTTAAATCCACACCAAAATATAAGAAAATTTTAATAAGATACACACCATGGAAGAGTATGTTCTCATGTCTAAAAATTTCTTTTAAAAAAAGTCATCTAAAATGACTTGTACCCAATTTATGTTGTAGCGATCATAAATAGAAAAAAGTGCTTTGAAAACTTTTTGAGTAGGGTTATTATAATTACCCATCCTCGGAGTAATACTTTGTTGTAAAATGAGATTCATAAATCTCGATTTTGGTCAAAGATTCTTGTGTTTAAATTCAAAATCTTCATCACTTTCAAAAATATCATGGAGAACTTCATGGTTTTGTATATCAGTTTGAAATGCGGAGAGGTCAATTCCAATAGATTTACAACCAAGAATATGATCCAAAAGTTCACAATTTAAAACGATTTTAGTACCATTAATGTTACTCCAAACTTGTTCTTCTTCTCCTCGATAAAATTTTATGTTTAAATTAGCATAAACCTTTTGACCAAATCAGGATAACAAACAAAATCATTTTGAGAAGATTCAATTAAAATAATATTTCATTTTCAAAACAAAGATCATGTAAACCATATGAAGAAAAATCTTCGAATCTAGCAAATGTACCGGGAGAAACCTTTCTAGAAGTTGTATACTCCATATAGGCTTCAATGACGTCTTTCTCATTGAAGAGCTTTAGAGAGCCTAATGTTTTTTTGATTTTGACTAGAGGAAGCCATTATTAAAAGTTTGAGGAGATAAGAGAGTGAAATGATATTTGAAATAAAGCGAGTAAAATGATAGTATGGAGATGGAGTAAATAAGTAGATAATCAAAAGACATACTCTCTGGTCAAAAAGGTATCTTTTCAGAACATAGGAGTACATGCATAAAGAGAGGGAAGTTTCCAAAAATTAAACTATGCTAATATATTCCTATATATTCCAAAAATTAAACTATGCTAATATATTCCAAAAATCAAAAGACATACTCTCTGGTCAAAAGGGTATCTTTTCAGACATACTTTTAGTTTTCTGGCATGTATATCGACATATAACATGGGGGTATGTTGACATTTAGCCTGAAATTTCCAAAAATTAAACTATGCTAATATATTCCTATAGATACACACACACACACACATATACTTATATACTTATATTCATCCAATATTATTATTAATCTATATGTTATTCCTAAAATCCAAAATCAACCAAAAAAATTATTATATAAAAGGTATCGTTTTTTTGCTGCTTTTTGTTGATCAGTTCTGACTAGTCTATTGTTGCCATGAAACACATATTTACATTCCCAATATCAAGTCATTGTCTCTAGAGGGAGTGTCTGAATCATTCAAAGTTGCTGATAAGCCCTTTTTCTTTTTTTGGATTAGTCAGTTATTGGTGAGACCATTGATTTATTCGTATGCGGGCAGTCCCTCTGAAAATGACCTAGTTCATCACAGTTGAAGCATATAGTCGCAATTTTAGTTCCAGATGTTTTGTTTTCAGGTTTTCGAAAATTGTTCATCTTTCTATACTTCTGAAATTTTCTTAAATTTCTGGTCATGAAAGCAATTTCTTCATCATATCATCGTCAAAATCCTGATCATCATTTATTACATGAAAGCAATGGATTTTTTTTGTTACCTTGCTTTCCCTCCTACCCTGCATTTGTGCTTCAAAGGACATTAAATTGCTTATTAACTCTTCAATTTTCAGAGTACTAATATCATTAGCCTCTTCAATTTCAAGGGTCTTTTGATCCCATCCTTAATAGAGTGAATTGAGGATTTTTCTAACTTGATCCTCTTCAGAAAAGTTTTTACCTAATACAACTAACGAATGCACTATATCTTGAAACCTACAATACATGTCAAAAATGGACTCATTTAGATTCATTTTGAAAATTTGAAAGTGATTAGTCAGCTTGGAAACTTTAGCCTATTTCACTTTACTAGTGCCCTCATGTGTAACTTGTAGTGTCCTCAAAATTTTATATGCGGACTTACAACTAGACATTCTATTAAATTCATTTTTATCTAGTAAACAAAATAGTATTCATGGCTTTAGAATTATTTTGTATAAGTGCCTTTTGCTCAGCAGTCCATTGTACAAAATTTGTTTGTGGTTTAATGTACTCATTTTTGTGTTACATTCCAAATATCTAAACCATTAGATTGTAAATAGATCTTCATCGTACATGACCAATAAGTGTAATTTCTGCCATTAAAAAGTGGGGGTCTGTAACATTCCACATTCAGAGGCCCAAAACTAACCGCTACGGATGATGCAGTCATCCAAAGTTATTAATCCTCGATGATAAAATGCGGCTATGTTAATCATATCAATAATAAGAAGCACATGAATATGAAAAAAATTTCAAACACAATTTATAAATAACTTTTACATTCCATTTCAAAATATGGTTTCATATTCATTACATATCTCATTGGCAAACCCACATTCAGAGGAATTATATTTATTACAAAATAGTCCAAGGGTAGCATAGGAAGATGCCCCTTGGTTGATCAGAGTTAAATACTTGGCAATTGTACAACTTTTCCATTACATCCAAATAGACAAAACCAAAATACACAGCGGAAATAGATAAAGCTCCTAATAGCTAGATTGCCTCCTACACGTATTCAGAAGCTTATTCGTCTAACTAGTCCTGAAATCCCTTACTCGCGACCTACTCAAATGAGTACCCAAGAGTTTAAGGGGAAAACAGAAACTTTGGGTCAGACAAACGGTCTGGTGTGAATAATAACCGACCATCTCGAACTAAATAGATATCTAGTGAGACCACGCCGCTGAGCGGAATGGGTTTCCCCTCACTAGTATCTTAGTCACAAAACAATAACCATGTACTATGCTCTTACAACTACAATGGTCAGAACAAAGAAAATAGCATCTAAAATCATGCAACATATATTGGATTACCCATCCCAACTCATTAGGTTATCCATCTTAATTTCAAATGACTACCCATCATAATTTAAACTGACTACCTGTCTTATTTTAATTTGACTACCCATCTTATAATTACGTGGACTACCCATCTTACATATAAACATATTCAGAATTATATGAACTATCCATCTCACATGTAATTATTACTTGGATTACCTATCCCCTAGCACATTAATTACCCATCACGTTTGGTTTAATTATTTAAAATTATGTGGACTATCCATCATACATATTCCATTTCACTTAAAATGATGTGGATTATTCATCACACATCCCATAGTTTTCCAAGGTATGAACCCTTCATTATCCTCATAGAGACTCTCCATCTCCGGAATGATGTGGATTATCCATCTCACATCTCATAGTTTTTCTAGGATGACTATGATCCCATCATCTGCAGTTTAATTAATGTTATCCACATGTTTGATCCCATAGTTTTTTTTAAAGAAAAGATAGAGTTATGCAAAATCATCTTAGCACCATTTAACTTAGAAGATCAAAAATGAAAAACGCTATGCTCCGATGCCAAATGAAAAGACGGTGCGGATCGTGCTATATGGAATTATACTATACTAGTGCAGAAATAAACTAAGATACTATAGCAATGTGAATAAGTAAAATAAAACAAGCACACCATGAATTTTTATACTGGTTCGAAGTTCTTGTTCTACGTCCAATCCCAGACTCCTTCTGGAATTTCACTAAAACAACAACCCTCACTTTACCCGGAGGAACAGGTCTATACAACCCCTGAGCAGCCGAACAGGGACCTGAGCAACAGAATAGGATTTCGCCTCAACAGCCGAAGAGGACTTCACACGCTTGAGCAGCAGAACAGGACTTCAACTTATACAGAGAGTATTTGACACAGTGTGTTCTTGATAACACGGATTTGTCTCTTGATAGTACAACCTTCCTATAATCTTCTCCTTTTGATATATATATGTGTGTATGTAAAGAATATGGAAGTAAATGAATGATTTTGTATGAACTTGAATGCACAAGAGTGTGTTAGAATCAAAGTAGATTAAGAATAGAAAGAGTTAGATCAATTAGGTTAATAAAACTGATGATTCTAACATGTTTATATAGATTATAAAAAGGTGAAATTGTTCGTGAATAGATATCATGAAAGTATATGGTCATACCTGTTGATTAAAAGTCGTATCTCTTTATGGAAGAGAAATGTCTATTTAGAAATATAGCCGTTATAGGAATTCAGACGTCTGAAAAATAGAATTCAGACTTCTGAAATCGTTCACGTGCAAATCAGAAAGCAAATAGGTCATTTTTGACCTGATTCAAACATTTGAAAATTCCAATTTAGACGTCTGAATATTGTCTGGAAAATCATTTTTGATTCCAGATTCAGACGTCTGAAATGGTCAATTCAGACGTCTGAATTTGACCAGAAAATGCAAATATGTTCTTTTGAAGTGTGTATGTGCACGTGTCGACATATATATCCAAAAGGAGAGATTTTAACATCATTTTAATTCTAGACAAGACTCAATACAAAACATTTGTATAGTATGAAGCTTATTTGAATCCGGTCTTGTATATATTCCTGCAAAAACAAGTTAGTATATAAAACCAACGTATATAGTTGTCGTAGTCAAAATATCGTAAGTATGAAACGTCATAGACGAAGTTTCAACATTCTCCCCCTATTTGACGATGACAACTATACAATTTTAAAAAATATTCATTCTATATAAAAAATAATATTAATATGTTTAAAGCTCCCCCTAAGTATAACATCTCCCCCTAAGTATAATATCTCCCTCTATTAATATGCATATGAATTTCTCCCCCTTTGTCATTATCAAAAAGAATGAGGGAATATAATAAATTGTATAAAATATCTTGTAAATAACGAGATAAACTCATTATTAATTATGAAGGAAAAATAAAATAGATTTTACCATATTTGCTGAAGTCCATATTTCATTGTAAGCACGTAATTCTATTAAACGTATGGAACATTCTTTAAAATTCCAAAATCTATCCTTTTCCTTTTGTTTCTCCGAGTACCTGCAAAAAATAATAATCATTTTCGGTACCCACTTATTAGGTTAGGGTCTGGGGGGTTAAGTCTTGGGAAACCATACCCATTTGGGTGTGGTTGAACCTTTATAAATATAATTTTCATTATTAACTACCATATCAAAATAATCATTAATGTATTTTTCTCTATTTTTCCAATTAACAGGAACCCAAATACTTAGATAATTTTTATTCATATTTCCAGTTAACGATTTTGTACTTCTAGAATTATAAACATTATTAGTCATAGTAGTATTTGAATTTCTATAAAAATTGGATTTAGACTTTACTCAAAATTTAGTACTAGCACTAACATTTTTACTATACATGAAAGCATACCTAGTGTTATTTCTACGATCAATTTTATTATATCCTAAACCACTTTTATCATTGTGAGCTTTTGAATTCTTAACATAACCTAATCCCTTCTTATTTGAAGCAGGTTGAGAATTTTCAATAATCCTGGATAAATTTTCTCTTCCTTTATTAAAATTGGAAATATTAATGTCATCAAGCTTAGTTTTGGGACTAGTGTTATCTAACTCAACAATTTTAGTTTTTGTTTTTAACTCATGATTCTCAGAAGCTAGAGCATTATTCTTTTCATTTTGAGCTTCTATTTCTTTGTAACACCCCTTCAAAATAGGAATAATAGTCCCACATCACGGAAAAACACTATGAAGTGGGTGCGATCATACCAGCACTAAAGCACCGGATCCCATCAGAACTCTGAAGTTAAGCGTGCTTGGGCGAGAGTAGTACTAGAATGGGGACAATATCTGCGTTAAGTGAGGTGCGGGATGTTACATTGGTATCAGAGCCATACCCGGCCGGAATTGTGGTCTGTACGCGTTATGGCCACGACGCTTGGGTGGTGTTGTGTTCATGAGCCAACGAGGACATTGGGCTCTAAAGGGGGGAGATTGTAACACCCCTTCAAAATAGGAATAATAGTCCCACATCGCGAAAAAACACTATGAAGTGGGTGCGATCATACCAGCACTAAAGCACCGGATCTCATCAGAACTCCGAAGTTAAGCGTGCTTGGGCGAGAGTAGTACTAGAATGGGGACAATATCTGCGTTAAGTGACTTAATAGAGTGAGTTGAGAATTGTTAGAGAGTGAATCTTGAATTTTCTCAAGTTCTTCTTCTAATATTTTCTTCTCGTCTTTAAGCATATCTCTTTCGAATTCTGCTTTCTTCTGATTTTCCAGAGCTTCCTTATATTTTCTTTTGAGACTTTTTAAAGTGTCTAGAAGTTCTGAATTTATTTCTATCATATCATCAAAAGTTAGATCGCTAACCTCATTATCTTTTTCCATGAAGCATTTGTTTGTTTGCTCCTTTGATTTTTCTTTATTGCTTTTCCTCTTCTTATTTCCTTGACTAGATCTCTTTGTATCCATTTATTCTAGGATGTTGTTACGATCTCTAGAATACCAGACTCTCATACCAAATGAAAAACGCTATGCTCCGATACCAAATGAAAAGACGGTGCGGATCGTGCTATATGGAATTATACTATACTAGTGCGAAAATAAACTAAGATACTATAGCAATGTGAATAAGTAAAATAAAACAAGCACACTAAGAATTTTTATACCGGTTCGAACTTCCCGTTCTACGTCCAATCCCAGACTCCTTCTGGAATTTCACTAAAACAACAACCCTCACTTAACCCGGAGGAACAGGTCTATACAACCCCTGAGCAGCCGAACAAGGACCTGAGAAACATAACAGGATTTTGCCTCAACAGACGAAGAGGACTTCACACGCCTGAGCAGTAGAACAGGACTTCAACTTATACAGAGAGTATTTGACACAGTGTGTTCTTGATAACACGGATTTGTCTCTTGATAGTACAACCTTCCTATAATCTTCTCCTTTTGATATATATATGTGTGTATGTAAAGAATATGGAAGTAAATGAATGATTTTGTATGAACTTGAATGCACAAGAGTGTGTTAGAATCAAAGTAGATTAAGAATAGAAAGAGTTAGATCACTAGGTTAATAAAACTGATGATTCTAACATGTTTATATAGATTATAAAAAGGTGCAATTGTTCGTTAATAGATATCATGAAAGTATATGGTCATACCTGTTGATTAAAAGTCGTATCTCTTTATGGAAGAGAAATGTCTATTCAGAAATATAACCGTTATAGGAATTCAGACGTCTGAAAAATAGAATTCAGACTTCTGAAATCGTTCACGTGCAAATCAGAAAGCAAATAGGTCATTTTTGACCTGATTCAGACGTCTGAAAATTCCAATTCAAACGGTTGAATATTGTCTGGAAAATCATCTTTGATTCCAGATTCAGACGTGTGAAATGGTCAGTTTAGACGTTTGAATTTGACCAGAAAATGCAAATATGTTCTTTTGAAGTGTGTATGTGCACGTGTTGACATATATATCCAAAAGGAGAGATTTTAACATCATTTTAATTCTAGACAAGACTCAATACAAAACATTTGTATAATATGAAGCTTATTTGAATCTGGTCTTGTATATATTCCTGCAAAAACAATTTAGTATATAAAACCAACGTATATAGTTGTCGTAGTCAAAATATCGTAAGTATGAAACGTCGTAGACGAAGTTTCAACATAAAATGTTATCGCCTTTACTTTAAATCAACCACTCTTTTAAACAAAAATTACAATTAGGATATACTTCATAATTATCACCTACAAACCCTCTTATATACTAGTTACACCATAGTTACTTGTAATCAAAGTTTTATTTTTATTTTTGGTGAGACGGGTAATTTTTCAAAAATTTCAATTAAATAACCAAAAATGTATACTTATTCTATTGTGTTTCTTCAAAAGTAAATATGCTATAAAAAATCGTTTCACGTTTTTTTTCTTTATTTTTTTGGAAAGAAAATGCAAAAAAATAAACCATGAAAAATCAAAATCAAAATAAACCATGAAAATCAAAATAAACATAAGAATCCCCCACACACTTGATTTTGACTATGTCCCTACAGTCAGTGCATGAAATGATGAGTGTAACGGAGAAAAATATGCATATATTTACAAGAGAGGGTTAAAATTTCTTACTAGAAATAGTGTGGCTCATAAAGAATCATGAGCTCCTCCTCTCGATCACTCGCCAAATCCAAGTAAGATTTTAAACGGTGAGCATTGACTTTAAAAATCGATCCATCCCTAGGGTTTTCTATTTCTATAGCATTGTGAGGAAAAACAGTATGTACCATGTATGGTCCTGTCCACCTTGATTATAATTTCCTAAGGAACAAACAAAGCCGAGAGTCATACAAAAGAACTCTGTGATTTGGCCAAAATGTTTTTCTTAAGATTGACTTGTCATGAAAAACTTTTGTCCTTTCTTTGTAAATTTTCTCATTTTCATGCACGTCGTTTCTAATTTCCTCTAACTCGTTGATTTGTAATTTCCTGTTTCTACTAGCTTTTTCAAGATCAAAGTTTATATTCTTAATCGCGCACAATGCTTTATGTTCGAGTTCGATAGGTAAATGGCATGCTTTACAATATACTAACCTAAAAGGAGACATCCCAATGTTAGTTTTATATGTAGTTCTATAAGCCCAAAGCGCACCTCTCAATTTTTGTGACCAATCTTTTCGATTTTTATTTACAATTTTCTCCAAAATTTGCTTGATTTGGCGTTGAAACTTTAACTTGACCACAAATTTGAGGATGATAAGGAGTGGATAACTTGTAGGTTATCGAGTATTTCTTCATTAGAGTTTCAAATGATCGATTAAAGAAATGGGTTCCATTATCGCTTATTATTGTGCAAGGTGTTCCAAACCTTGAAAAGATGTTTTCTTTTATGAATTTCACAACAACTTTATGGTCATTTGTTTTACATGGAATAGCTTTAACCCATTTAGAGACGTAATCAACAGCAAGAAGTATGTATAGATTTTCAGAAGAGTTGGGAAACGGTCCCATAAAGTCAATACCCTAAACATCAAAGATGTCGATCGTGAGAATGGGGTTCAAAGGCATCATGTTTTGTCTAGAGATTTTTCCTAACATTTGGCAACGATCACAAGTTTTACAGAACTCGAATGCATCTTTGAAAAGTGTAGCCCGATAAAAAACATATTGGAGCACCATTTCCACTGTTTTCTTAGGACCTAAGTGACCGCCATAAGCTTGGTTATGATAAAATGAATGAACACTCTTAATTTTGCAATTTGGGATGCAACATCGACTGATTTGGTCGGAATAGTACTTAAACAAGTATGGATTGTCCCAACAGAAATATTTCACTTATGAAATAAATTTGTATTTATCTTGTTTCGACCAAAATGAAGGAGTTTCCTTAGCGACTAAATAGTTCATTATATCGGCATACCATGTATTGATGGAAACGGAAAGGAGTTGTTCATCTGGAAAGTTCTCGTTGATCGGTAAAGAAGATGGTGCGTTTGGAAGACATGACAGATGATCAGCAATGACGTTGTCGGATCCTTTTTTGTCTTTGATCGTAAGATCAAATTCTTAGAGTAAAAGGATCCAACGGATTAAATGAAACTTAGCATCCTTTTTAGCGAAAAGGTACCTAAGAGCGGAGTGGTCGGCGTAAACCGTAATGTGTGAACCAATCAAATAAGGTTAGAACTTTTCGAACGCAGAGACTACCGCTAGAAGCTCTTTTTCAGTAGTGATGTAATTGAGTGAAGCATCATTTAAAGTCATACTAGCGTAATAGATGACATGAAGAATTTTGTTGATGCATTGTCCTAAGATAGCACACCGCAATGTTAGAAGCGTCACACATTATTTCGAAAGGAAGATCCCAATTGGATGAGCAAATAATAGGAGCAGAAATGAGTTCATTTTTAAGACGTTCGAAAGCAGAAACACAATCAAAATTAAAATCGAAAGGAACATTTTTTCTAAAAGAGTAGTCAAAAGTCGAGCGATTTTACTAAAGTCTTTCACAAAGCGTCGATAGAAACCAGCGTGTCCTGGAAATGGACGAATGTCCTTGATAGATTTGGGAATGGATAGATTTGCAATTACATCAACTTTTGCTTTATCTACCTCAATGCCTTTGTTTGAAATGACATGCCCAAGGATTATGCCATGTTTGACCATAAAATGACATTTTTTCTAATTTAACGTTAAGTGTTTATCCTTGCATCGACTTAGAACCATCTCGAGATGGTGTAAGAACTCGAAAAAAGAATTTCCAAAGATGGAAAAATCATCCATAAATACTTATAAAAAGTGTTCGATTATGTCGGAAAAGATGTTAACCATGCATCTTTGGAAAGTAGCAGGAGCGTTGCAAAAACCAAATGGCATACGTCGATATGTAAAGGTGCCAAAGGGATACATGAAAGTCATTTTCTCTTGATCTTCGGGAGCGATCAGAATTTGGTTATAACCGGAAGAACAATAAATAAAGCAATAGAATCCATGGCCAGCTAAACGTTCGAGAATTTGGTCAATGAAAGGAAGAGGAAAGTGATCTTTACGTGTTGCAGCATTTAATTTTTGATAATCAATGCAAACACACCCACCCGTTTAAGTATGAGTTGGAATGAGTTCGTTAACATCATTCGTGATAACGGTAAGTTCGGACTTTTTAGGCACGACATGAATTGGGCTAACCCACGAACTATAAAAAATGGGGGCATATGATTCCGTTATCGAGGAGTTTAAGAATTTCATCTCAAACCACATCCTCAATTTTGGGGTTAAGCCTTCGTTGCATGTCACGAATAGGCTTGGCTTCGTCAACTAAGTGAATGCGATGTTGAACAAGAGCGGGACTAGTTCCCTTAATATCGATAATCGACCATCCAATTCCTTCTTTGTTTTTCGATAGAATTAAAAAAAGGAAGTTTCTTGATCAAGAGAAAGATTTGAAGAGATTATGACAGGAAACGTTTCATTGTCACCTAAGTATGCATACTTAATGTGATCAGGAAGAGGTTTGAGTTCCAACCTAGGAGGTTGCTCAGTCAAAGAATTCGGTTGAAGGTCTGACTCAACCATGAGGGGTTCAAACGGAAGCACATTTTCATTCTCGTTAGGCTTGTCTTGAAATAGTTATTCGTAATCGGTCTCATGTTCGTTGTTAAGGTCAACTATTTCATTGTCAAAATTTTCTTGAATGGAGCTAACTTCTAACATTTGGTCAAGTGGTTCATTCGATTGATTTTTGAGATTGAAGATGTTAAGATCCAAAGTCATGCTACCAAAAGAAATTTTCATCGAACCATTTCGACAATTGATTAGGGCATTTTAAGTGGCTAAGAAAGGTCATCCTAGAAAAAGTGGAATTTGACTCATCAGATTTTTCATAGGTATGTCTCTCGAACGATGAAATCGACAGGGAATATGAATTGGCCGATTTTGATGAGTATGTCCTTGATTTCTGAGTTATTTCATCAATTTTAGTTCACCCAAGCCAAGTTGCTGGTAAACTGAATAAGGAATCAAATTTACACTCACACCCAAGTCCAGTAAGCACTTATTAATCGTCTTGTCTCCTATTGTGCATGAGATCATCGGACATCCAAGATCTTTGTATTTAATGGGAATTGATTGACACAAGACTTCACTAAGACCGACAGTTAAAAAAACTTTCTTGGGTACATGAGTGTGTTGTTTTTTAGTACACAAGTCCTTTAGAAACTTAGTGTAAGGTGGGACTTGTTGAATGATATCCAGGAGAGGTATGTTCACTTTGACTTGTTTGAAAATTTCCAACATCTTTTCCATTTGATCAAAATATTTCTTAAATCAAAGTCGATGTGGAAATGGACTTCGATACTCAGTAGGTCGGTCTACTTAAGTAGAAGAAGAATTTGGATTGAAATTTGATTTGATATTTGACTCAATGTTTTGTTCAGAATCGCCTGTCCTTTTCAAAGTGTCAAGAGAAGCTTTCGATAAATCGTTTGAATTGACAACTTGGTTATTGATTAGTTTACCGGCAGGCAAAGTCATGATAGCATTCATTTGGTTTATATTGCTATGTTGAATGACATGAGCTTGATTCGAGTTCGTGTTTTGATTTATAGGGTTCAAAACTGGATGACTTGGGAACGTGCCTCATTCACATTTACTCGCAGAAGTGGCTAATTGACTCATTTGCATTTCGAATTTAGCAATTGATTGACTCGTATTTTGCATGTACGAGGTTAACAAAATTTGCAAATTACTATTTGGTTGGATGTTTTGAGTAGTCGCTTTAGCCAAAGTTTCAAGATTTTCTCAAGTGAAGTCATTCGTTTATCTTCTTGGGGAGCGAAAGATTGTTGCGGTTGATGTTGAGATGGAGCCGCAAAATTTTGTTATAAGTGGTTGGGTGGAAAAGGAGGATTTGAAGCATTGTTCGGAAATGCTTGAAAATTGGGTCAACCAAATTTGTGATAGAATTATTTTGGTTCCATGCAAAGTTAGGATGATTTCTCCAATTGGGATTGTACGTTGGAGAGAATGTGTCATTCTTAACCTTATTAAAAACATTGAGTTGTTCCAATGAATGAGGAAACTGATCGGCGATGTGATTCGGATCGTCACATTATAACATAATGGTTGGGAAGCTTGGTTCATTTGATTAGATGAGTAAACGCTGTCGAATTTATTGATCATTGCATCTATTTTAGCTTCCAAAGCCAATGATGATCCTATCGAGTGTGCACTCGATCGTGAATAAATGGATTTCTCGTTAGAACGTTCCCATTGGGATGATTTTACGATCAAGTTCTTAAGGAATTGCCAAGCATCGTCGTGATGTTGGGCAAGAAAATTACCTTGGCACATCGATTCAAGCGTGGTTCGTGAACTATTTTCAAGTCCATCGTATAAGATTTGGCAAAGAGTGCATTTTTCAAAATTATGGTATGGACATTTTATCAAAAGCTCTTCAAATCTTTAAAAGTATTTTCCTAAAGATTTACTCCTGAATTGATGAAAATATACAATTTCGTTTCAGATTTTGGTTGTTTTTCCAAGGAGTGGAACTTTTTTAAGAGAACTTTAATGAATTCATCTCAAGTTTTGATCGAGTTCGAAGGTAAGCTGTACAACTATTTTTTAGCATAATCGGTAAGGGTGAATGGAATTAACCTAAGTTTGATTCCATCGTCACATAATTGTTGAAGTTTAATGGTTGCACAGACTTGTTCGAATTTTGTTAATAAGATGTATGGGTCATCATGTTCAAAATTGCCAAATTTGGAGAGCGTGGCAATATGATTTGAATGAATTTCGAAGTGATTACCCGTTGAGACGGGTAAGGTGATACAAGAAGGAATAGAAATTCGGTCGAGAAAGGTTCTATCCTTGAGAGTTTGGGGAGCTTTTTTATTAGCCATCATTGGAGGATAGTTCGTTCGAGTTAAACGATTTGTTGTTATGTCACGAGTTCAAGTGCTCATGCACAAGTGAAAAGATCAAGGAGAGAAAGACGTGGAAGTCAAGGTTAAGGGAATGAAATAAGGTTTAGAGAATGAAATGAAGTAAACAATTCTTTTTTTAAAAAAGAAATTATTTTCAAAAGGAAGATTTATTTTCATTTTGTTTTTTGAATTTTTTTTCCTTTTTAAAATGTTTTTTTTTGAAAATATTTTTTTTTGGATTTTGTTTAAAAACTAAGCTAAGGAAAATGTGTTTTTTTACTTTTGGATTTTGTTTTTGTTTTTTATATATACATGTACTAATGCAACTAATGAATGCAAGGACTTAGTTACAAATTTTCTGTCCTTAGTAGCTCCTAACCCAAATCTGTATAATCACACATTGACTTAATTCAACAAAATAGTTCTCAGCCAGGTAACGAACGGGAGTTATCGGTGCACAACGAATCACCAGAGCAATGCAACCGAAAATTTAAGTACCTTCAGAGAAACAATCACTATAATATTTACGAATCACTATTGCTCTGTCGTAGCCTAGATACCAAGAAATAAATTATTAAAAGAAGACAACTTGTCAAAATACAATTAAGCCCTAGATGAACCCGTGACACCAGTAAGTCCAATGTTTATCCGTTATTATTAGTCAAATTGTAAGATGACATGCAATTTTTGGGCCAAGGAAGGGTCCCCCATCTTATGTGAAGTTGGGTATTGCCCTTAGAAAAGAAAATAAGATGAAATGAATGCAAAACAGAAATTAAACGTGTACTAACAATGCAACTACGAATAAGATTTTTGTTTTGGTTTTTATTTTTGTTTTTTATATATATAAATGCAAACAACCAATAATGCAAGGAAAATAAAAATAGAAGATAAGAACATGATACTAAAGCGTGCAAAATTATTAGCAAATTTTTTTCTTTAAAGCAGCGATTGTTTTTAAGCTAGCAAGCAAAGCAAAGCAAGCACTTCTTCTCTTGATTCTGCAACCTAGAAAAAAACATTTGAAATGATAATATTTTTTTTTATATAAGGATAACACGGAAACAAAAACAATTTTTTATTGTTAATCCAAATAAAAGCAAAAGCAAATCATCTTTTTTTTCCTTTTCTTTGTTTGTTTATGATATTTTTATTGTTTTTTTTTTCAATTTTACACTAAAAAGACGACCAAAAGCCAATAATGACAAATAAATCTTATTTAATGCAAATTAGAAACACTCACAACCCAAAACAAAATTCCCCACAACACAAATTACCCAACCCAAATTACAAACTCAACCCACTTCTAAATGCAAATCATCAGCAACACTCCCTTATACCCAACTCTCAACATAGAATTCCAATTACAAACTCAAATCCCAATTCTAGAATTCTAAAATCAAAACTCAAGAATTGAACTTGTGATTGGGTGGCGGTTGACTGAGGGTTGCGATTTTGATTCAGGCGAATTGGCTAAGGGATGCAGATTTGGGGTTGCTGGAGTTCAGGTTGCTTCGGTGGTTCTAGTTGAAGTGACAGTTTTGGGTGGATTTGCAAGTGGTTATAGTGATTGGTTGCAGTTGGTAGGCGTCAATAGGGCGGTGGAATTTGCAGATATTGAGGATCACGTAATAAGGTGATGGAGGGCAATCGGTAGTTTTTGAGGTGGATTAGTATGTAGCGTTTTGATGTGTTTGTGGTTCAGCCATGTGCTTTGTGTTTTTTGTAGGTTGAAGTCAGGGTTTTTGGTGATTTCGGCTTCGGGTTAGCGACGAGGTGCTGAATGAAAGTGTGGAAGGTTTGCATTGAAAACTTGCTGGTTGGTTTGGATGTCATAAGTGGGTGGATGTGTTGAAGAGGGGCATGATGTTGCAGTTGGTGGTCAGCAATTTAGTGAAGTCGTGGAAGTGGTTGGTGTTGGAGTTTGAGGAGATTGGATTGTAGTTAGTTTGTTTGGGTGATATGAAGCAGGGAGGAGGGAAGGAGCGGTTTGTTGTAAAGGTGGAGGAATTGTGGTGATTAAAGTGTTGTTGTGGTGGAGGAGTTGTAGAGATGAGTTGATGGTATATGAGTTGGTTATCTTGCGTGAAGGTAGTAAGATTCAAGGAGGAATTTGCTGTTTGTATGGAGGCAAAAGTGGGAAGTTGGAGGTGGAGAGGATCGGGAATGTTGTGGTGAAGGTTGGATAAGGAAGTTGAAGGTGATGGTATATGAGCAAAGATGGCGAGGTTGTTTTGTTGAGGTGGTCGGAGATGGTAGAGGTGATGGTTTGCTGTTGTGAATGGTTTAAGAAAGGATGCAGTCTGGTGATGAAGAAGGTGTGCTTGTGAGGTGATGAGAAGGTGTGCTTGTGAGGTGATGAAGAAGGTGATTGAAGGTTGTTTGGGTTTGTGCAGGTTGTAGGGGATGTTACGAATGGATGAAGGAAGTTTGTGTTCGGATTTGGAAGAGGAGGGTGTTTGGTGATCGATGGAGAAGTGGGTTTGGTCAGAGGAGAGGGAGTTGTTCAAATGCCTATAACATATATTAAATAAAAGAAAACGAAATTTGCACTCAAATGCAACACAGAGAATGAATTATTTTTAAAATAAATTGTACCACCAAAGAACTAACGCAAAGAACAAAATGAATTAAGAACAAACACAAACACAGAGAACAAAATGAACTGAGATGTAAAAATTGTATCAACAGAGAATTGGACAATGAAAGGAAACAAAATGCTGTGCACAAAAATATTTTTTTTCTTTTCCTTTTTTAACTAGAACAGTGCAAATGCAACAATAAACAGAGAATGAACTTGCAGTGAATAATGAAAGGTACAATTGAAAATTGAAGTTTTTTTAAACTATTGAACAAAATGCAGAATTAAAAAATTAATTTGAAGAGTAAATAAAAATTAATTTGAAGAGTAAATAAAAATTAATTTGCTTTCACCTGCAATGACACCAAAAACTTGTTTAACGAACTGAAAATTCTATCAATTAGAATACCATCGAAAATGAAATAATAACCGCAAGTGCACGACATACAATCGTAGTACGTATGCAAGTACGGGTTGATCCACGGAGAAAGCAAAAATTCTAATATTACTCAATCAAATTACCCCACAGATTTGAAATTGTTTAAATTAAGAAAATTGTAGAAAACAAACTAGTGCAAAAGTGAATAAAACTATGAGATTAAGGAGCAATTTAGAGGAAAATTCACTTTCAATCATTCATATGAATCAAACACAAAATGTATCCACAGCCTCTCATTTATATTTTAAGTAAAAATGAATTATATGTTTATTATAAGCATGACTTATTTATGCTACTAACTAGCACAATTTAAACCATCAAACTCTAACACACTATTCAAACTCACTTCTAAAATCTCATGAAAACGATCATGAAACTAAAAATTAAAATCTATATTAAGCATGATCTATTTACTATAAACTAGTAACCTAGATCATCCAATTTTGATTCTAGTTTGACTTTCATTATCAAAATCACTTAGGCAAATGATCAAATAGTTTATGTTTATATTGGATTAAGCATAGCTTATTTGAGTTGTCAACATAGACTATTAAATTCACTAAAAAGAAACATAAACTACCATCATTCTTAATTTCCATTAAGCACAAAATAAGAGACTACAAATGCAACCATTTTATGTTGATTTAGTATGATTCATAAGAGCTTCATTACCCCTAAATTGAAGTGGGTTAGCTTCTCATAATTGAATTCATATCAACACAAAATGATTTAAACATAAAAAGCAAGGAAAATGAGAGCTAATCAAAAGAAAGAGAGTTAACTACTTGCATGAAATGAAACTAAACTAATTGCATAAAAATTAAACTAACTACTAACATGAAATAAAAAGCATAAACTAAATAAAAGAGCATGAAATAAAATAGCAATAAAAGAAAGCATGAAAGTAAAGAACAAAGCTAAGAAGCCATTAAAGAGATATTTTATTTAACATTGATTTCGTGCTACAATTTTGTATAAAAGAGAAGAGGATTATTACATGAAACATAAAGGAGTATTTATACATTCCTAATACCCTGATTTCATTTTTATGGAGCTACCTAAAATAATCTTGATTTTGTGTAGCCTCCAAGAAATCATTAGAAATTAATTAATCCCCACTAACATGTGCCTTTGCCTTTAAACCTCCATTAACATGTACATGTGCTTTTAATTATGGTCCATTAGTTAGTGGGCATGTGGGCTCCTCCATTTGCATGAATTCTTTTATTCCTTTCATTCTTTAGCTTTGAATATTTGTGCATGCATATATCCATGAAGCTTCATCCAATTTGAACTCAATTTCTTACAAATAAAAATAAAAATGTGCAAATAAAATTTTTTCAAAATTTATTCATACACAAATTTACCTTTTTGCCCCCAAATGAAGATGAATGAATGATGTTTTGAAAACATTTTAGATTTTGGTTAAAACATGTATAATAACCTAATATGCTCGTTTATTTTAATAAAATAAGATTAAGTATGAGAGTATAACCATACACTTTTACATGCATATCAATATCCATCACACATCCCATAATTTTTCAAGGATGACTGTGAATCCTTTATTATCCTCATAGAAACTCTCCATCTCCAGCATGATGTGGACTATCCATCTCACATCCCAGAGTTTTTCTAGGATGACTATGAACCCATCATATACAATTTAATTCACGTTACCCACATGTTTAACCTATGTCTATTGGTATCACCAATTAGGTTGTCACTCCTTAAAGCTGTAACATTTCTAAGTGACATACATTGGTATCCCCAATTGTTGCATGTCGACTTTATTAAAAATAACAATGGCATCCCCAAGGTTTATAGTCGAAGTCAAAAACATATGGCTCGCCACCATTAAATAACTTAAATTTTGATCAAAGTCGAAGTTCATCTACATTGGTGTCCCCAATGATACTGTCGAGGTGTACAATTTAAAATGGCATTGATATCCCTAATGATGACGACGAAGTAAGAAACTTTGGCTCTCCGCCTTTTAATAATTTAGTGTAGATCAATGTCGATGGTATTAACACTGTTGACATAGAGGTCTAAGGGTCTCCACCTTTAATCATAACACACATGTAGTTTTAAAACAATGTCGAAGATGATGTTATCGACCTTCATAAACTATAGGCTATCCGTCTATTAAACAAAACTTAAAACTTTTATAAGTTATACAGCTAATTGCCGAAGATAGAGTCTCATCGACACTCTAAAACGTAGGCCTCTTCTCCCCTTTCAAAAAAATTTAATAAAAAAGCCTTTTGGGCATTGAAAAGATGAAGTGCAATGTCATGGCCCTGAGGCATCGACACTAAAACATAAGGTCAACGGCCTTGAAGCACATCGACCCCAAGACCCTCGACGATGTCATAAAACTTTTATACTCTAGTTACTTCGGATATTATGCCGCTTCGTATATAGAGTCGATGTCATTAAAAGCGGAATCACTACCTTAGTCTTGAAAACAATCAAAGTGATTAGGTGCGGCATCATTGAAAATAGTGATGAAGACATACAACATCGTCGACGTTGACATTAAACCTTTAAAACACTTAGATGAATCACGAAGACACTATGCCGCCAATGGCAGGTTGCCGACAGTATCGGCATCGACGCATGGAATCAATCCACAGCTACCAAAGTAGCCATACTAAGCTTCCATTCTTATCGACGTCGACCTTCATATAGATGGCATTTCTTTAGGCTCGAAGAGGGTACATGCGGCATGACATCATCATAATTAACATATAAACGGGTTTACTTCTATTAAAAGTGAATATTTTTCATCAAATCTCATAATTTGGCAAATTCCTATTGGATAATTAATTTTCTTTACCCAAACCTTTACAAAAATCTACCGCACTTAGAATTTCAAGTTCCAAAACATACTTTAAAACTATTAATTAATATCCTTAATTAATTATCCATTTAAATGCTTATCTAACATAATAATTTCATAATGAATAAAATCACTTGAGAAAAATTCAGAAAATTCACAGAAATTAAAGAATATCCTTCTCTCTACCATATAAAAATTCCAACGCCAAAAATCATAATTAATTATTTTAAATAATTAAAATCCGAAATTAATCTATTTCCTCCGTAGGAAATTCATAAAATATTTAATATAACTTAGGAAATTATGAAATTAAAAATAAATATTGTTTTACATAACATATCCGAAAATCAAAATATTTGGAGTCTAAAATTTTACCTTTTACCCTTAAAACCCTTTCTAAAATTTCATAAAAAAATTAATAAATCATTTTTCTATCCAAACATTGATTCTACCACCATATCTTGGCAAAAATAACCATACTAATTCGGATACTACCCATAGCCAAATTCAGAACAAGAAAATTGAGATGGAAAATTTATTATTCACCTTTAAAATTGATGTTGGAGTTGAGATTTGATTAGTGTCGTGCTTCCTTAAGCTTTAACTTGTAAATCTCTCTCGATTTCGTGATCTTCTTCCCCTTAGAATGGCCAACCTCCTTAGATTTTTCTTAGATTGTTTTGCGAATGAGTAAAGCGAGAATGATATGAGGGGGAGAGGGTTTAAAGCAAAGGATAGGTCTATTTTCTAAATTTCTCCTCTCATATATTCTCTTATATGTTAAGTTTAAACAATCTTAATTAATTGAGTATGGCATGATCTTTTAAGTTTTAAATCTCATTCTCCTTAACTCTTTACATTATTCTATTTAACCTATCCAATTAAATGCCTTGAATAATGTTTAACTAAAAATATGGGCGCTACAGGCTTCCCTCCTTAAAAAAAATCGTCCTCGAAATTCAGTAAGGACTACTAAACAAGCATATTAAACATGTAAACAATGCCAGTATATCCTACCAGCTATAGAGTCTATATACAACAAACATAGAATCATACCATCACAACAGCTCAGGATAATAAGTATCCATAATCATTTCCTCTGTCTCCCAAGTATAGTCTTTCTCGTTGTTACTCCACTGGACATTCACCAATCTGACTGTCTTGTTCCGTAACTTCTTCTTATCTCTCGCTACAACTCGAACTGGTTGTCTCTCAAAAGTCAGATCTGGTTTTACTACAAAATCTTCAAATGCAGTCGGACTAATAGTAGTCTCTGGATCACGCACATACTTCCGAAGATGAGAAATATGAAACATATTATGGACACCTGCCAAACTGCTCGGTACATGACCTTTTCAATCCTCCAGATAATAGGGAATGGTCCAACATATCTCCGTGCTAACTTTCCAATATTTCTGAATCGCACCACACCTTTCATCGGTGATAGTTTGATAAAACCTTGTGTCCAACTGAGAACTCTAGATCTTTATGCCTCTTTTTTGTGTAACTCTTCTACCTAGACTGAGCCTCCTTCATCCTACTCCGGATTAACTTAATATTCTCCATTGCTTCTCTCACCAGATTTGGACCTAGAACTAATCTGTCTTCGGTCTCTAACCAACACGCTGGTGATTTGCACGACCTTCAATACAAAGCTTCGAAAAGCACCATCCCTATACTAGTTTGATAATTGTCATTGTAGGAAAACTCAACCAAGTGCAAATGGTCTTCCCATGACCTGCCAAAATCTCGTACACAAGCTCTCAATATGTCCTCTAGTACCTTATTGACTATCTCTGTCCGCTCGTCTGTTTGTGGGTGATAAGCTGTACTTATCTTAAGTTTGGTATCTAACACGTCATGAACTCTTCCAGAATTCACTAGTAAACAAGGCATCTCTATCACTGACTATACTAATAGGAATCCCATGCAGCCTAACACGTGGTGTCCCGGGTGACCTAACGGGGATGAAATGAGCACACGTGGTCGGTCTCTCTAATATAACCTATATAATCTCATTTCTACAATTCGACCATGGCAACCTGTCAATAAAATCCATGGATATCGAATTCCATTTCCAAATCGGTATATCTAAAGGCTGAAGCAAACCACTCGGCTTTTGATGCTCGGCTTTTACTTGCTCGCAATTCGCACACTGCTTTACCCATAAGCCTACATCCCTTTTCATGCCTTCTCAGAAGAAACTTATCTGCATATCCTGATACATCTTGGTTCCTCCAAGATGAATCATAAACTTCGATCGATGGCACTCTCTAAGAACTGCCCTCCTTTGGTTTCACACATGCGGAACACATAATCGTCCCTTTTTCCTTACCCATCCTTTCTGGTCAAGACTGAAATCTTTTAGATAATCAATCATGGTTACTCCTTCCAACCTTCTATTCTTCTCAGCTAACAATGGACCATCTCTCTACTTAGAAGCAATCCCTTTCGATCAATACTTGTCGAACTTCAAAGTAGGATAATATGGCGGTACTCTAACTAGAATTAGAAGTCGATCTTAACTGCACATTACAAGTAGTCAATGCCTCTTAATCCTTCCATTCTATCAATATAACTAACACCACATTTTGATGTTTCCTACTAAGGGCATCCGCAACTTTATTTCCTTTCCCCGGTGTATACTCTATACCGAAATCATAAGCTGCTAAAAACTCTAGCCACCTTTGTTGTCTCATATTCAACTCTTTCTAAGAGAATAAATATCTTAAAGACTTATGATTTGTAAACAATTCAAATATTTGTTCCAGAAGATAGTGTCTCCACACTTTTAATGCAAAAATCATCATTTCTAACTTCAAATCATGAGTCGGATATCTAACTTCATGTGGTCTAAGCTTTCAAGAAGCATAGGTAATCACATTACCCCTTTGCATCAATGCAGCTTCTAACCCTGTTCCACATGCATACGTATACACCACTAGATCCCGATTCCCATCTGGAACAACTAACAGTGGTGCATTGGTTAACAAATGATTTAACTTAAGGAATGCTTCCTTGCATTTGTTGGACCAAATGAACTTCACATCCTTTCTAGTTAGCTTAGTCAAAGGCACTGCTATCCACGAGAAATCCTTAATGAATCTTTGGTAATAGCCAGCCAATCCTAGAAAACTTCTTATTTCAGTCACCATCTCGTGCCTCTTCCAACTGTTAATAGCTTCGATCTTAGCTGGATCGACTGACAGCCCATTTTTAGAAACTACATGACGAAGAAACTTCACCTCTTTCTTCCAAAAAATGACACTTTCAAAACTTTGCTTTAAGTTTGATGCTTCCTTAACTTCTCAAGCACTATTCTAAGATGAATCTCATGATCTTTTTCATCCTTCGAATATATCAAAATGTCATCTACGAACACCAATACGAACCTATCCAAGTCCTCTTGGAAAATCTGGTTCATTAAGTCTACAAAGAAAATTGGCGCATTAGCTATCCTGAATGGCATTACTAACCACTCATATGAACCATACCTCATCTGAAACGCTGCCAAATGAATTATGTCCTCTGCCACCCTTAATTGATGGAACCCTATCGCCAAATCCAACTGGGAAAATATTTTTCTCCTTTCAACTGATCAAATAAATCGTTGATTCTCGGCAAAGGATGCCTATTCTTTATCGTCTTCTCATTTAGCTTTCGATAATTAGTACATAATCTCAATGATCCATCCGGTTTCGTCATGAATACTACGGCCGCTCCCTAAGGCGAACTGCTTGGTCTAATAAAACTCTTTCCTTCTAAGTTCACTAGCTGCACCTTTAATTCCTTTATCTTGGTAGGTATCATCCTACTAGGTAGTCTACTCACGGGTTCAGCTCTAGGTACAAGGTCTAAATGAAATTCAATAGCTCGTCTCGATGGTACTCTTGTAACCGGTTCAAACACATCTACGAACTCTCTCACAACCAAAAAACCGATTTATCTCATATTCTACCTCCATGGCACCCAACAAAGTGCAGACATCCAAACTTGAATTACCCATTGAGTATATGATTCAATCACGGCTATTTGGGTGTCTTAATGATATTTCCCTATCCTAGAAAAATTCTAGCATCATATCTATCTAACCAATCCATGTCCAAAGTGATCTCGAAGCCTATAAAATAAATCACATACACACTGTAGGTAAACTTATGACCTAATAAATCAAGTTCTATATGGTCACATCTCATCTCCAGAGTTGCATACCCTCCTATTGGATTCACAACCCTTAAGGAAGTAACAAGGTATGATGGTTCTAGCTTTAACTTATCTACCAAACACTGAGATATAAAAGAATGCGATGCTCCTGCATCAAATAATACTCTAACTGGTATGCTATAAATCAAAAGTGTACCTTTAATCATAGACTTTCCTTTCTCAACAGCAGTCGGTTTAGAAGATGATGGTTCCAAAGCAAACATCTTCCCTTTATCAGCCCGGACTGGTTCTGGACATCATTCTTGAAGTACCCAACCTGGTTGTAGTTGTAACATGTCACATTCTCCTTTCCCACAACCTTCTTCTTCGAGGCTTTCTTTTCATTCCTAGAGTGACACTTGTTAGCATAGTGCCCTTTCTTGTCGCAGCTATAACAAACTACCTCAGACTTCTTATTTTTGGCGGCTCCACCTTTCTAAGCCCATTTCTTCTTGAAGAATTTCCTCTTCTTATTCTGTGGATTCCGAGTCTCCTCTGATTTCTCCTTCCCAAAGGTAGAAAGAATTTCTTCATTTTTGATTGCCATCTCCACCACTTCATTACATGGATTCCTGATATGTGGCATGGTCACCCTAGCATTCTCTGGCTTCAAACCCTGGATAAACTTCTCATTACTCTTAATGACAGTATCTATGACGCCATACCCATAACTTGACAGCTCGTCAAACTTAGTAGAATACTCTATCACTGTCATATCGCATAGTTTTAGTTCATCAAACTTTCCGAATAAGGTTAACTTGGCCACTTCAGATAAAAATCTTCCTTCGAAAATCTGTCTAAGTCGATTCCTCCTCTGGTACTCCTATGGTCACCCCGTTCCACCAGAACAAAGCAGCTCCTTGCAACTGTCTAGAAGTTAATATCTTATTCTGCTCATCATTCAAGCCCAAATCAACAAAAATCCTTTCACAATGCAACAACCAGTTCTCCACTTCTATCTCATTTTTAGTCCCCAAAAAAGGCTTCCCACCAAGATTAGTATAACCTCGGCTCAGCTTGGCATAGTTAATGGCAACCGGTGCTATAGGATTAACTCCTCCTACATTAGCAGCATTTCCTCCCACTACTCCAGCGGCTGCTCCAGCTTGTATCATATTAATGAAAAGTTGATACATAGTCCCCATATTCACTGGTGGGGTCACAACACCTAATTGGCATTTGCATTTTGATTAGTTGTTAACATTTGCTTGTCGACCTTGGTTCCTCCTAGTATTGGGCCGAGCATTTCCATTGTGGTGCTTTCGCCACCTAGATTCACCCTTCCGTTTCCTGCTCCATATCTTTCATTCTCGTAAATCTTTATACAAGCCTTAGTAAGATACAGAAGAATGGTCTAAGAGAGAGGGGAGAATACAGACAGAATAGGTGCTTATATATAGCAAATACAACTACGTTACTATAACGTTATCCCATACCCCAATATTATTCTTTGATTCATTAGGATTATGTTTTCAAAATCTCTTTAGGTTTAAATTTCTTTTAATTGTAAAACAATGCTTTGATACCAACTTGTAACATTCCCTATTCTGAGGCCCAAGACTAACCGCTACGGATGCTATAGTCATCCATAGTTATTAATCCTCGACGACAAAATGCGGCTATGTTAATCATATCAATAATCAAAAGCACATGAATATGAAAAAATTTCAAACACAATTTATAAATAACTTTTACATTCCATTTCAAAATATGATTTCATATTCATTACATATCCTATTCGCTAACCCACATTCAGAGGAATTATAATTATCACAAAATACTCCAAGAGAGACATATGAAGATACCCCCTTGGTTGATCAGAGTCAACTTGTAACGACCCTAATTTTGACTAACATTATTTAGGACATTTAATTAGATAGATTAAATGAAATAATGTAAATGGTTAAGGGATTGAGGTTTGTATGATTATAAGGTAGCCGTGCCTTAACTAATCGATAAGCCAAAGAGAATTAAAATGAAGAAATAAAGGGTAATAAGATGAGGGCAAAATAGCAATAAACTAAGTTCTTATACCCTAAACCCTTATTCCAATTTCATCTACAATATTCACAAACAAAAACTAAACCTAGAGCTTGGCTGGCCACCATTAGAAGAAAATAAGGGGACGATAAGCAAGAATTCAAGAAGGAAGCTTAATCAAATCAATTCAAGGGAAAATCTCAAACTCCTTAACAACAAGCTAAGGTGAATAATAGATTACATCTCATTTTTATTACTTTCAGTTTCTAGATGACATCCGAATTTATTTTGCAAGAAAAATGCTATGTTTTGATTATTGAAATGGATATATATGCTCGTTGATGATTTATGGTGTTTCATATAGATTTTATGATAAGATTTGATTGAAAAACCTAATAAATAACATCCAAATGGCTTGCATTTTTGATATAAGGTCAGAAACATTATTTTAGAGATGGGATTCAAGTTTAATAATTTTCTAAGTTGTTGTGGATTTATTATGAATTTTCTAGTAAAGAAAATGGTTAAATTGGGTTTAAATTATTTCGGCTATTATATGTTAGCTTTGGGTCAGAAATTTAAATATGTTAGAAAATATATTAAAAGTGATTTATGAGAATTTTGGAGAATTTTCCTAATTATTTTATTAAAGATAAAAAATTATTTATGGTATGGGACTTAAATGTTTTATATGTTTAGAAAAGTTGAAGGGGCAATTTGTTAAATGTTTTAAAATTGTTAATTACTGAATTCGGCAACACTTTTAGAAAAAGTTTTGTAAAAGAATTGACAACCAATTATATGTTTACAAATAAGGCAAGTTAGTTGGAAAGATATTACTTTAAAAGGTTATAAAAATCAGTTTTGTAATATATGCTTCGCCACTTATAGCAGCCACCTTTCGACACTATACATCCGCCCCCAACCTAGTCGAAACCAATACACATGGTATCAATGCCTTATACATAGTGGATTGGAGTTAGGCAGAAGGTATAGAGTCGAAACATGCTTTCAAAGGGGTAGAAGTAGCTCTTGTAAACTTGGAACTATTTTGGTTATAAATAAGGCTTTCGAAGGGGTTTGAGCTAACCAGCTTGCTTCTGTTTATATAAAGAAAGGACTTTCGAATGGGTTGCCACCTTTCGTTTTTAAAACAAGCTTTCAAAGGAGTCGGAACCTCTGCTGCCACATTCAACCCTTCGAATTAATGATTTCGAAAGGGTACTTTTGCCTTTAAACTTTGAAGCCGCTTCTCCATGCTTTCGAAAGGGTTGGTTTCAAAATCATATACTTTCTTTTACTTAGGAATAATGCTTTCGAAAGAAATGCTTTCACCCCAGTTATTTTAAGACCCTTTGTTCTATTAAAAGCTAAACCTAAAGGTTTCGAAAAGAATGGTTTTAAATGGTTTCGAAGCTATGTTCCACAAACTTTTACTTGAAGCCAATGCTTTCGAAAGGTTTGTCTTAAGTAAGGAACTTTAATGTTTTCGAAAGGTACAAAATGAAGGTTTTGAAGGGGAGATTCCCCTATGTTTTCAAAAGGTTTACTTAAGTCTTTAAATGGAAGATTTCCAATGCTTTCGAAAGGCAACTTTAAAGTATTGTGAAAAGAGGATGTCTAAGGTTTTATAAAGCTTTCGAATGGATACTTTCAATGATTTCAAAAGGTCTATTTTTAAAGGTTTCGAAAGGTATGCAATGGCCTTTTGACGTAGTGTTCCAAGGTAAAGTAGTTAACCTATTTTGAAAGGCAGACTTTCAATAGATTCAAAAGGGACTGTTTAAAGTTTTTAAACAAGGGTTTCGAAGGTGATATCTTGGATTTAAAACCTAATGTTTTCTAAGTTAAAGAAGGGCTTTAACTTTTTTTTAAAAGGGATAGGTAACCCTACTAATTTAGGTTTTCATTAACCTTGTTTTGTGTTAAGCACATATCATGGCAAAGATATTTGAGTAAAGCAAAAGGTATGTTTTCCTTATTAAGTATAATTTAAAGGGTTAAATCAATTTGAAAGAAATGTTTTCAAGGAAAATTTGATGAGGTAGTTGACCCTAAGTAAATGACTGAGATATTAGAATACCAGATGGGACTGGTATAGGATCGTGCCCAATACTTTAGCTAATAGCCCCTAGCTAATATAAGTTCAAAATTTCAGTGTGTAGGACTTTTTCACAGGTAAGACTAAAATGATGTTACACATAAAAAGGAATATACAGAGAAATATAGGTTATTGGTGAGCCCGCAAAACCATTAGGATTAGTTAACCCTACGAGAAGTAAGTTAAGGATGGATCGTCTAAGAGTGTGTCTAATAGAAGTTAGATTATTTATTTTGTCTAGTAGGCCCGAGTTAGCCAATAGTTAGTAGTTAGCCAAACAAAATTATATTGTTCAAACAGATAGTCCATTGATTACCTGATTTATGTGCATATATGATATTGCCATTATTACTTTAATCAGTTTGATTACAGGATTTTGGTTTACAACAGATATGTTTTAAAAGGGATATTAGTGAGGGGAAACCCGTTCCGCTAAGCGGTATGGTCTCACTTAATATCAGTAAACCAAGATGTAATAGTATTATTCACACAAGGCTTTATGTCTGACTCGAAGTTTATGTTTACCCCTTAAACTCTCGAGTGCTCAGAATTAATTTGAGTAGATTGAGAGTTAAAGTTTTACAAGCATAGTAGGTAGATGAATATTCTTACGAAGACGAGCAGGTGGCAAAGTTAGCTATATAGGAGTAATTAGTTTTATTTCCATTGTGATGTATTTAAGACTGATATGTCTATTTAGTACTCCGATCATCCAAAGGGGCATCCTCATATGTCGCTCTTGGCGTAATTTGTAATAATTATATTGATCAAAACCTCGGAATCGTTTTGGGATTATGTATTTGAATATGAAATATAGATTTGAAATGTAATCAGAAAAGTTGTTTTTAAATCTGTATTTACTTTTATTTCATATTCATGTGCTTCTGATATTATGGATACCATTAACATTACCTATTTTGTCACCGAAAGTTAATACTATGGATGACTACAACATCTATAGCGCTTAGCTTCGGGACTCAAGATGGGGGGTGTTACACAACTACTTGGCAATTATACAAATTTGTCATTACCTACAAATAGACAAAACCAAACTACATAATGGAAATAGATAAAGCTCCTAATAGCTACATTGCCTCATGCACGTCTCAAGGAGCTTATTTGTTTAACCAGAACCTGAAATCCCTTACCCCTGACCTACTCAAATGAGTACCCAAGAGTTTAAGGGGAAAACAGAAACTTCGGGTTAGACAAACAGTCTGGTGTGAATAATAACCTACCATATTGAACCAAATAGATATATTGTGAGACCACGCCGCTGAGCGGAACAGGTTTCCCCTAATTAGTATCTTAGTCACAAAACAATAACCATATATTGTGCTCCTGCAACCATAATGGTTAGAACATAGAAAATAGCATTTAAAATCATGTAACATGTATTGGATTACCCATCACAACTCATTCGGTTATCCATCTTAATTTCAAATGACTATCCATCACAATTTCAACTAGCTACCCATCTTATTTTAATCCGACTACACGTCTTATAATTATGCGGACTACCCATCTCACATATAAGCATATTCAAAATTATGTGGACTATCCATCTCATATGTAATTATTACTTAAATTACTTATCCCCCACCACATTAACTACCTATTAAATGTGATTTAATTATTTAAAATTACATGGACTATCCATCACACATATTCTATTTAACTTAAAATGATGTAGACTATCCATCACCCATCTCATAGTTTTCCTAGGATGACTATGAACCCTTCGTTATCCTCATAGAGACTATCCATCTCCAGCATGACATGGACCATCGATCTCACATCCCATAGTTTTCCTAGGATGAGTAGTGGATGACTATGAACCCATAATTTACAATTTAATTCATGTTACCCACATGTTTAACCTATGTCTATTGGTATCCACAATTAGGTTGTCTCCCTTTAAAGTTGTAACATTTCTAAGTGACATGCATTGGTATCCCCAATTATTGCATGTTGACTTTATTAAAAATAAGAATGGTATCCCCAAGATTTATAGCCAAAGTCAAAAGCATATGGCTCGCCACCATTAAATAATTTAAATTTAGATCAATGTCGAAGTTCATATGCATTGGTGTTCCCAATGATAGTGTTGAAGTGTACAATTTAAAATGGCATTGGTATCCCTAATGATGGCGTTGAAGTAGAAAACTTAGGCACTCCGCCATTTAACAATTTAGTATATATCAATGTTGACGGCATTAACATTGTCAACATAGAGGTCTAAGGCTCTCTACCTTTAATCATAACACAAACGTGGTTTTAAAACAATGTCGAAGATGATGTTGTCAACCTTCATAAACTATAGGATATCCACTTATTAAACAAAAATTAAAAACCTTTATAAGTTATATGGCTAACTACGGAAGATATAGGGACATCGACCCTCTAAAACGTAGGCTTCTTCGCTCCTTTAAAACTGTTTTAATAAAAGAAACCCTCTTCGGCATTGAAAAGATGAAGTGCGATGTTGTGGCCTAGAGGCATCGACACTAAAACATAAGATCACCGACCTTACTGCACATCGACCCCAAGACCCTCGACGGCATTATACAACTTTTATACTTAAGTTACTTCGGCTATTATGCCGCTTCATATATAGAGTCGAAGTCAATAAAAGCAGCATCACTACCTTGGACTTGAAAACAATCAAAGTGATTAGGTGTGACATTGTTGAAAACAGTGGTGAAGACACGCGACATCGTCGACGTCGACGTTAAACTTTTAAAATCCCTAGATGAATCAATAAGACACTATGCCGCCAATTGTAGGTTGTCGATAGTGTCGACATCGACGCTAATGGAATCAATCCATTGCTACCAAAGTAGTCATCTTAAGCTTCCATCCTTATCGATGTTGACCTTCATAGAGATGACATTCCTTTAGGCTCGAAGAGGGTACATAGGCATGGCATCATCGTAATTAACATGAAAACTGGTTTATTTTTATTAAAAGTAAATACTTTTCACCAAATCTTATACTTTGGCAAATTCCTATTGTATAATAAAACTTCTTTATCCAAACCATTACAGAAATCCGTTGCAATTAGAATTTCAAGTCTCAAAACATACTTTAAAACTGTTAATTAATCTCCTTAATTAATTATCCATTTAAATGCTTATCCAGCATAATAATTCCATAATGAGTCAAAATCATTTGGGAAAAATCCCAAAAATTCACAAAAATTAGATAATATCTTTCTCTTTACCACATAAAAATTTCGGAGCTAAAAACCATATTTAATTATTTTAAATAATTAAAACCCGAATTAAGCTATTTCCTCCTTAGAAATTCATAAAGTACTTAATTTAACTTAGAAAATTATGAAATTAGAAACCTATCTCCAAAATATTTTTTTATATAACATATCCAAATATCAAAACATTTGAAGACTAAAAACTTAGGTTTTACTCTTAAAACCTTTTCTAAAATTTCATAAAAATTTCCATAAATCATTATTCTATCCAAATAACGATTCTACAACCATATCTTGGCAAAAATAACCAAACTAATTCGAATACTACCTATAGCTGAATTCAACACAGGAAAATTAAGATGGAACATTTATTATTCACCTTTAAAATTAATGTTGGAGTTGAGATTTGTTTTGTGTTGTGCTTCCTTAAGCTTTAACTTGTAAATCTCTCTTGATTTTGTAATCTTCTTCCCCTTAAAATGGTTGACTTCCTTAGGTTTTTCTTAAATTGTTATGTGAATGAGTAATGTGAGAATGATATGAGGGGAAGAGGATTTAAGGCAAAGGATAGATCTATTTCCTAAATTGCCCCTCTTATATATTCTCTTATATGTTAAGTTTAAACAACCTTAATTAGTTGAGTATGGCACGACCTTGTTAAGCTTTAAATCTCATTCTCCTTAACCTATTACATTTTTCTATTTAATCTATCCAATTAAATGTCCTAAATAATGTTTAACTAAAAATTTGGGTGTTACAAGGTCTAGTAGTAGATTATCCTTCGACAAAAGTGTTAATAAATGTACTAACAGTGTTGCTAGCCATTAAAACTTTCAAAAATCAAATTATGAGTTTTTGAAAACCTAGTGCTCCGATACCAAATATGGGTTACAGAATATGATTGTAAGGCTAATTACACACCAGTGGGGGTGAATAGCGTTTTCTAATTTTTATGAATCTTCTTGAAATCTTTCAAGATTATTATCAACAAGCATAGATACAAACACAGATAAGTATAAATGCAGTAAAGTAAAAAGTAAAGAATTAGAGAGATCATAACAGGATATTATACCGGTTCGGAGTTACCCTATGTCAAGTCCCGTAAAATTGATTGTATAGATTTCTTTTCAAATGCCAATCTTTCAATGGGTAGAAGGAAAACTCAACTACAATTTCAATTTTCAAGGCTACGGGACACACCCTCCAAATTTTCCGAACTCAAGGTACACCTACTTGATTTGGACGGGCTACAAGCACACCCACTCGGATTATCAGGCTACTAAACACACTCAATTGATTTGAACGGGATACGATCACACCCTAAAAAATACAACTAGAGTTTGATGGTTTTCTAAAGGCAATTTTAGATCTTTGGTTATAATGAATCTTATAGCCTCTTGGATAACACTTTGATCTTTGATTGAGAGTGAGATGATTGAAATCAGAGAGTAAATAGTTGATAATTAATACAACGAAGATTGAATTGATTCTAGTTGAATTTGAGAAGATTTGAATATATTTTGCACTAAATTTTTTGGCAAAGTAGGATGAGAGAAGATAATAAGAACGTAGTTGTTAAAAATTCGTTTGAAAACCTCCCATATATTGAGAATAAATAGACATGTCCATTCGCGAAGAGTTACGACGAATAGACACTTCATTTCAAAATCTAAATTTCAAAATTGTAGCATGTATGTCAACATAGGCTAGTGTAATTTGAAAACTTGTTTATTTGAAAATCCTGTACTATGTAAAATAATTTTGATACTTTGAAAAATAGTTTAAACATAGTTTATAAACATTTTAACCGTTGAAAAACTTATATAAAATATTTTAAAATATATTTTAAATTTTTTTAGAGATAAAGGATTAGAAAATGAGAAATAGAGATCAATGATTGCTACCTGGGACTTTAACAATATTCTATGACTCTGTAAACTTTACTATAGTCTTGGGATCTTCATATCTTGATCTTTATACTCATGAGTCTTCATGTCCATTCTTTGAGTCTTTATACTATACAGTCTTCAATTCAACACATGTATAATATCATGCACTATATATTATATAACTTGGCAAAACATTAGTATCCATATTTTATATAAATGTATTATTATTAAGGCTGTTATCATCAAAATCAATAACTGAGATATAATCATTGCTCTCTATCGTCTATATCTATAATATTGCTAATAGATACAAGTATCCCTTAAGAGCTATTCTGGACCCTCCCAAAAGCTTGGCCTAGAACAGCAAAACGAATGTATAAATGAATATGTAGCACTGGAAGCTACGACCCGATAGTCCCCCTACTCCATGATTCTCTCATCGTGCACTTGCTTAGACCCTAATGAATCTCTCAAGCACAAAAACGCTTTAAACCATGGAATATATACTAGTTGCCTATTTACATGCCTTCTCGATCTTGTGCCAATCACTTATCGTCGCGTGTTTGCGCATCTGCCTGAATCTGGTAACAATACTATGTCGTCATGTGTTCCTTCCAATTGTACATGCTCATCATAGATGATTGTGCAAACAATCGTCGTATCGATCTTGTGTTCGATTATTCCTCGATGGCTAACTCGATCTTCTTCTATTCCTACGTAGGAATATGCCACATCCTACGTAACTCGCCTTGGTCGCTTCCTTGACTGCATGCTCAAATGCCTTATCAATTATTAACGATCACATATACATTACTTTTCTTTCACATCTGAATCTCATGTTTCACCTTGCATTCTACTTTCCTGGCTAGCCCAAAGCCTTCCTGGAGTCATTCCAAAGCCTCACGTCGAATTGCATATGAAACCGAGAGAAAACATCCTCTTTCCACTCCTTTTCTGGGCTTACTGCCTAGGCCTGCACCCTACCGGTGGACCGGTGGTAGCTTGCACCAGGAAGTAAGCTTGGGCAGCTACTATTCAGGACCCCATAATTCGTCATTTCATGCCCTAGTCCCTCTGTAGCATCGCCCGACGGATCGTCTAGCTTCTCTAGTCCACCTCTACCACATCGGTCCTCTTCCGGAGTCCATTAGTTGATGTTTTGGAAGTGCTTTCTTATGCATTTGGAAAACCGATTTCGATATGAATCCCACTCTTTTTCGTGTAGAGTTTCGCGAGACGAATCATTCAACCTGGCCTTCTTTCACATGCCAAAATGTACTCAACCGGCCTTCTTGCCCCGTGTGATGGTTACATGTGTGTCGATGCATCTTCTTATGCACGCATATGCATACACGCATACACAAACATGCCCATACTTCACTAAAAATGTTTCGAGCTTCATCGGCACAATTACTTGACGGAGTATCTTCTCATGCACCTTAGCGCACATGATAGTCGCTCTAAGTACATAAGATTCTCACAAATGTGTATACGCACATATATTAACATTTTCAGACACACATGCACACACATAACCACATACAACAATTCTAATTATAATTCATAAATTGACTTGATTATTATATATCTTCGAATACACGTATACATATATTTACCCATATACATATACATACACGTATATTCAAATAAGTATTTCTTAATGATTTTATAAAACCTTATAACCCTTTTATGAAATATCTCATTCACTTATAAAATCATTTCTTTGCTGAAATAACCTTTAAAAATACCAATTAAGCTTCACTAAGCCTCTGGTCAATTGAATAGTAACTGTGGAGCTTAAAACTCAATTAATTAGTTTACTAACTTCTTTAAAAGTATTCGTTAAGATATTTAATATGCTAATATAACCGTGTTTACTACATAAACATAAGTACAAATCATCACACATCTATCATCAAGCAACCATTAACAATTATAACTACTTACTAACTTTCTTAAAACCATTCAAATGGCTTGATTAATACTAACTTATGATATATACATAATCATATCACTTAATTAGCCTCTAGTCAATAATAACATCACACTCACTCACCTTCTCTAAATTACTTTGCATAACTCCATAATCATATAAACATAAATCTATGAAGTATAATAAGTAAATATAGGGAGAGAATCATCTCACTCACCTTCTCTTTACAAGATCAAGCTCCAAATCACCAAAACCCAACTTCAAGCTCTCTTTTAATTTGAGACGTCGCTCCAAACTCCATTTTAAGCTAATTCAATGATGGATTTTGTGAGGAATGAGGTGAGAAGAATTGCAGTGATTTTATCGGTATTTATAGGAATATAGTTACGCTTGGATTAGAGGATCCAAGGCTTGTCTTAAGGAAAAGATTAGGAAAGCAATTAGGGAATGAAAATGAAATGTTACATTGAATGAAAGTGAATGAAGAGGTTAGCCAACTTATAGGCAAGATAATAGACCTTAGCCCAAATTTATTTATTCATATGAAGTAACTATTCGCTTCAAAAACTATCAACTCCTAACAATGCCTACTCATTCCTCTAGCAATGGAATTATGGTCTCAATAGTAGGCGCCTCGAGTCCCAATTCATTCATCTACAAAAGTTGAGTACAATGAACACTCCATTAAGCAATGATTTAATATTTAAATTAATTATTTAAATATACAATCATTAAAGTGTGGGTTGTTACACAACCTATCTAACTATAAACTCATCCTACTCGAAGGAGCATCCATAAGTTTATGTGAAATAATAAAAACATGGGTTAGACATAAAACCTAATATGATTAATGCTTCACTCTAAACAAACAAGAGACCATCCTGCTGAAGCATGGAATCTGGTTTCCCCTTACTAATTTAGTCAACAACAACTACATCTTATCATGTAATAAATCATCATATCATGTTTGATCTCATAATATCAGTTCAAACACAAGCAAAAGCTTTATTTTTCACATCATATCCCCAACTAGGTCCTATAGTCAATTTATTCAGATTGCCACACAAGCCTTATCCTTACTGATCTTGATGTTGGGGGTAAAAACACTATATTTTTACTCAGGGCTTTACCTTAATTTCCCATTTTTATCATTAATAGATAATCATGTTGCAACTAAAGACTTACACCAACGTTTCCGAATACAATGTCATATTTAGACATTTGGTTATCGCTAAGGCCTTATACTAACATTACCAAACACAATATCATATTTAGATATTTGGCTGCCATTGAAGCCTTACACTAACATTACCAAATACAATGTTATATTTAGACATTTGGCTTCCACTAAGACCTTCCACCAACATTAACGAATAAAATGTTGCATTTAAACATTTGGTTGCCATTAAGGCCTTACACTATGTTTTATTATTTCAAATTATACTTCTTATCATCCCTTAGCTTTCATAACTTAGTTTTAATTTTCAAATTTGATATAAGTTATTACATTCTAACTTATTGTTCTTTACTTAGGGAATTTTATTTCCTACTATAACACCCTATAAAATTTAATATGAAATCAATTAATTAAAATAAGGCTTAAAATGAAATTTTTCCAAAATTTCAAAATTTGGCCATAGAAGATACACCACTGTAGTTGTGGTAATTTTTTGATCAACTTTCATATATAAATTTTTGCGATTGGAGCTTAAATGGAAAAGTTATTAACGTTTGAAGTTTTCGAATTTAAAATAATTCATACAAATTTAAATTCAAAATTTTTGATAACGTTAACGTTTGAAATTAAAAATGTTAATAAATATTTTAACGTTAACGGAAACTTAACATTTAAGAAAGGCGTCAACGTTAGTAATGAAATGGGAAACAAATCCAAAGAAAACGACAATAATAAATCAACGCTAGAAGCAAGTGGCCAGTCGACCGCCTATACCGGGCCGGTCGACAGCAAGCGATCGACCAACCATGGTAGGCTGGTCGACCGGTTAAGGTAGGTCAGCTAGGGTTTGCTTATACCATGAATGGCTTAGATTTTATTATATTAAACTAACTTACATCATACGGTCTAGATGTGTTCTAACCATACTAAATAAGAGGCTAGCCCCCTCACTTAAGTTCTCTAACTCCATCAGTCTTCTTCTTAAATTCTTTGATTCAGAATCAATTGGAGCTAAATGTAATATGGTTTATATATATACACACATTTTTTCTATTTCTATTCTTCCCTAATATCTGGTTTACGAATCTAATCTGTATACGATTGAATTGTTGTATACTCCAAAAAGAAGAAATCTGAATGATGAGCTAGGCGAAGGCATGAATCAGCAGGGAGACTATCTATGAGTGGTAATCTTAGTTTTCACATTTTAGTAATTTGTGTAGTAAAAGTTTGTATTTTTTTATGTCTGTATATGAAAACCCTAAATCTAAAAACTCAAAATTTCCTCAATAAAATTTCAATTCTTGGATTAGTTGGAATTTCAATTGTTTTATGTTAATATAGTAGAATTTAATTTGGTGTTTGCAATTTAAACAATATATGTTCTATTCAACTTCCACTTCTATTTTTTTGCTGCGATAAGGGTTCAAAAAGAAAATTATTAGAAAATGGTGTGCAAAATATGGATTTTTCTATCTGTAGTTTGCACCATCTATTTTCTTAATTTAAAAAATATGAATCCCTTTTTCTGCTTCAAGTTTGTATATGAAAAGGTTAAATAGAATATAAATGGTTTAAACTGTAAAATTTTGTTTCCTTGAAATAGAAGGGTTGATTCAATTATATTAATGTAAAATAAGTTTGATATTTTGAATCCTTTTTTAAACACACACACAAACACAAAAGTCTAATTTTCTAGCTAAGGATATTAGCGATTTTTTAATTATTGTATAGAACCGAGGCTTATATATATGGAAGTTTTGACAATTTAACGATTAGTATAGGAAGCGAAAAACTTAGAATAGGAATATATCTATGCACACTTTGGAATATTTAGTCATCAAAATATCTACGTATATTAAATATATTAATAGCGTATAAATAGTAATTTATAAATCATATCGTATAGAATAAATAGGTTAATAACTATAATTAAACCATACTGGAAGGAAGGTAAGGATAATTATGGAAATTAATCCATAATTGAAGGCGAAATAAGGAGTTTTCCATATATGGCTTAATGCGCAAATGCATGTGAGGTGTAATATATATATATAGTATATATATATATATAATATATATTCGAAGAGTGGAAATATGATTAAGTTATAGGGATGCGAGGTCAGTCAAAAGCATACAGAAGTATGCCCAGCTAATCTCACCAGCAACAGTGTGACTTTAAAACTGACGTGGGACATCACGTACAATAAGTATTTATGGTGAACATGAAATTAGTCCCAATTTTATAGGGTAAGCTTGCCTAGCTGATTTGGTTACCTGCATCTACGAATAGTTGGACTAAATTGAGACGTCATGATTTGGATTATGGGTCATAAGATGGATATCCCAGCACGGGCCGACTTTTGGATTGGAGGTATTAAGTGGTTGTTGCATGGTGCATCTCCATTCCTCTTAAAAAGTATGAAATGTTAGGGATAATCTTTTAGGTGCGGTAGTGAGAAATCTTTAAACGGTGTCCACTTTAGGGTTGAGGTATTAAATGGTTATTGTAGGGTTCGCTTTTTTTCCATAAAAGAAATGTTAAGTGACCTTGTAGGATTTCTTACGATGTCAGTTAGGAAGTGCCGAAGAGGGGTCCACGTGAGGTTTAGGTATTAAATGACAAATATCTTCCTAGCGTATAAGTATTAAATGATCAGAGCCTACCTATTTCCTATTAAGAGGTATTAAGTGGCTCAAGTGCTTTCTCTCACATTATTAGGGCATGATTGGTGGTTGCTGCATTGTATCCGGATTATAGTTATAAAGTTAGACTGGAAAGGGCTATTGGCCTATGATTAGAGGTACGTTATGAGCTGGACTAGAAGAGCCTTTGGCGTATAGTTGGAGGCATGCTTGGTAGGATATAGGATGTGTAAGGCATATTACTTATCTAAATGATACTTCATAAATACTATTATGGGAAGACAAATACTATTATGGTAAGGCTTGAGATTTTCATTTACCAAACATTGTCGTTCTGACTCTCTTCTCATTATAAAAGGCTAGGGGGAACGATGTTAATGGAGAAGATGAAGGCAGCGGTGAAGATTTATTGCATTTAATTACTTATCTATGTTTTTGATGTATTCAAATATACCTAGATTTCATACATGTTGATGTTTAATTTTAAGATATTGTATTATGGATATTTTGGGAAATTATGATTCCGCGATTTGGTTTTTATGATATGGATACTTACTTTTATTATAATGTTTTATCCCTTCCGCTATGAGATTCTTAAAACATAGATAGTTACCTTTGTATATTTTTCATTATATCAATTTTACCAACCAACAGATAGTTTTGGAATAGACCAAAGGTTCGATGAGCTTTTATTGGGTCGAAAATTAGGCCTATTCTAGAGAGGGTTGTTACTTTTGGTATCCGAGCATAGGTTACCCAACCAACGGGAATAGGTATACGTGAGAGTGCATATTTGTTATTTTTGAAAGTAATTTTCAAAACCCTACGATGCTTATATATATACACTTTTATTAAAATATGCAAACATACTAAGCAAATCTTTACTTCAGCAAATAATACTATCTTATAAAATTGCAACTAAAAGCTCAAACCTATAGATGGTTGATTATGGCTGAAAACAATTGTTCGGAGGCCAGGAACCCCTCAACTCAATAAATACCCACTATACGAGGTATTCTAGAATGGTTTAAGCAATATTTAAGGCATGTGGGGGGGGGCAAGTTCCCATTCCTCAACAAGCTACACCAGTGGCACTAGTTTCTCTACTAGTTGAAGCAACACCCCGCCCACTAGACTTCCCCAAAATGTTTAAAGACATTCAACATATGGGAGGGTGACATATACAAGGGCTGAAGATTTTATTGAAAAAAAGGCTTGGATTAACGACTGTGAGCGTATATTTTGGAAGCTGGGATGGGAAGACCGAACCAAGAAGAGGATGGCTGCATGGCATTTAAAGGGAGAGGCGTTGGATTGGTGGACCATTGTAGTTGAAGAGAACGTCAAGGAAGGAATTACTTTGGCCGAATTCAAGGTTCGCTTCAAGTCGTGATTCATGTCTAAAGCCGAAGTAAGTTTGTAATTGGAAAAATTTATCCAACCGAGGCAAGGAGGCTCTAGTTGAAAGAGTATATCAATAAGTTCATGGAATTAGCTAAGTTTGGATTGAGTCTGATTGATACTGCTACGAAGAAGTCTATGAAGTTTGTTAAAGGCCTAAATTCTCTACTTAGAGAACTGCTTTTGACCCAAGTACATGCTGGCCCCACTTATGAAATGATAATAGACATGACTCTACTTCAGACTGTTGGTATTGAGGAGAAGGAAAAGGTAGAACAAATGCAAAATCAAGGTGGAGTAAAGAAAGGGGGATTCTAGGCTGACAAGAAAGCCAATAGGAAGATCAAGAAAGGAGGTGTCGCATGCAATAAGTGTCAAAAAAAGGGCACATTGCTAAAGATTGCAAAGTGAGTTTGATGAGGGAAGACTTCAAAGGGAGGTGTTATCACTATCATGAGGAAGGGAACTACAAGAATCGGTGCTTGAAGCTAGCAAAGGAGGGACATAGTGGGAAAGATTAAGCCATCGAAGCTGTACATGTCTTAAGTACACCTCCTTTCAAAGACAACTTCAATGGAAGGTATAACTATTATCTCCGGTATTGGTACCTTATTTGACGTAGGAGAATCACATTCATAAATAGCTAAAAATGCAATCAACTCCTTAAGTCTGAAAACCCAAGTTGTCACCAACCCAATAGTCATGTTAAATCCTATTGGGGGTCAACACATGTTTGATTTGTAAAGACCCAGTTGTGGATATATGTAACATTGATTTTACATGTAACCCGTATTTTTTAGGTTTTAAGGGGTATGGACTTATCCTAGGGATGGATTGGTTATCTTATTATGGGTTGTCTTAGATTGTGATAAGATGGTTGTTTGGTTAAGAAGTTGTAAGGGATGAGACATTGATGTTCGTTGTTCACCTCAAAACTCAGTCGAGTTAAGCTATTTATATTCTCTTGGCCTATCAAAAGATGAGCTATCATCTGTGCCTATAGTCTGAGACTTTCCAGACATTTTTTATGAAGTCTCTGGTCTTCCACCCAAAGGGGGATCGAGTTTAGGATTGATTTAGAGAAGGAACCTAGATCTGTCGCGCTGCTATTATGGCATATGGCCCCCAAAGAAAGGCAAGAGTTAGATAAGCACATTTCAGAGCTATTGCATAAAAGATTTATTCGACATAGTACTTTGGAATGTGAAACATCTATTATGTTCACCACTAAGGCTATGCGTTGATTATCGAGAGGTAAACAAGCTGACCAAGAAGAGTAGGTATCCCTTACCTAGTATAGATGACTTGTTTGACCAGCTTGTTAGAGCCAAAATCTTTTCTCAGTTGGACTTAGCCATTGAATTCCATCCATTGAGAATAGCCGAGGATAGTAAGTAGAAGACCACTTTTCGCACTCCTAATGGACTTTACGAATGGGAGGTAATAACTTTTGGGTTGAGGAATGCCTCTGCATACTTTATGGATTTGATTAGTAGGGTCTTTATGGGGCAGTAAATAGGTTCTTTGTAATATGTGTGGATGATATTCTAATATTCTCTAAAAGTGAAGGTGAGCAAGGAAATCACTTAAGGTAGGTACTAGGGACCTTGAGAAGGCACAAACTAAAAGCCAAATTCTCAAAGTGCCAATTTTGGGGGAAGGAGGTGAGATTTCTCAATCATGTTGTCTTCGAGAAGGGATTGTCAATTGATCCCACGAAGTTGGAAGCTATTAAGACTTGAAGATTCCAAAGAACACCATGGAAGTTAGGAGTTTTCTTCGGTTAGCGGGTTACTATAAAAAATTCATCAAAGGACTTTGCAAAGATAATGGTCCCACTTACTCGCTTAACCAAGAAAATTCAGTTTTTGTATGGGATGGGAAATGCACAGAAGCATTTGAGAAGCTGACGGAGCTGTTGACTAGTACACCAATACTTACTATTCCGAATAGGACAAAGCCTTTCATTGATTACACCGATGCATGCGATATGGAGGTAGGAACTGTTTTAATGCAAGAATACAAAGTGATAGCCTATGCAAGAAAGCAGTTGAAGGACCATGAGAAAAGGTACCCCACTCATGACTTAGAGTTAGTAGTTATCATTTTTGCTTCGAAGATGTGGAGGCACTATTTTTTGGCAGAAAGGTTTGAGGTATTCACCGACCATAAATTACTCAAAGACCTATTTTCCCAAAAATATTTGAATCTTAGGCAGCTAAGGTGGATGGAGTTCATAACATCGTATGATTTTGAGATACAATACACCCATGGAAAGGGAACGTTGTTGCCGACGTCGTTAACCGGAGGCATGCTACTCTTGGTGCTATACATGAGTAGATGCATTGGAGTTCCTCTCGAAATATAATTTTCAACCACTATCAGAACACACTCTAGGCTATTTGGTAGCGAAAGAAGTAAGGCCCGCATTAATAGACCGTATCAGGCAAGAATAGAAGAAAGATGCGGTAATAGTAAATATTTTGGGCAAGCTAAGTAGAGGATAGCATTTACCCATGGCAATAGGTATACAATAGACAAAAGAGGATGTCTGAGGAGAGATAGACATCTATGTGTTCCAATAGTGGAGGACATTTTGGAGGAAGTGTTGGTTGAGTGTCACCATTTTAGGATGACTACTCATACCGATGGAGATAAAATGTATAGAAATATGAAGCGGATTTTCTATTGGCCAGGGATGAAGAAAAGGATAGCGGAGTATGTCTTTAGGTGTTTAACATGCTAGAAAATAGAGGTGGAACAAGGGAAACCTGGAGGATTGTTATTGCCATTAGAGGTTTCGACTTGGAAGTAGGTAGATATATCGATGGACTTTATAGATGGGTTGCCTAGGAGTTAAAGAGGCAAAGAGGCTATTTGGGTTATGGTGAATAGACTTACTAAGAGTGCCTACTTTATTCTTGCAAGGAGTAATAGGACTGCAAAATCTATCACGCAAATCTATATCAAAGAAGTGGTACGACTGCATGGAGTTTCGGTCAGCATTGTTAGTGATAGAGACCTCTTATTGACTAGTAAATTTTGGAAAAGTTTGTTGTCAACTTTAGGAACGACGTTGAGTCTTAGCAAGACTGATGGTCAGATAGAAAGAGTGAATAGAATTTTGGAGGACATTAGGAGCATCATTTACTGTTCGTAGAGTTTGTGTACAATAGTAGTTACCAATCAACGATTGGTATGGCACCCTTTGAAGCATTATACGGGAGACCATGAAAGTCACATAATTGTTGGTGGGAAACTACCGATAAAATTCTACTTAGACCAAGCTGCGGGACCTCAAAAAAGTAGAAGATTAGGCGATGAATGAAGGTCACACAAGACTATCAGAAGTGCTATACTGACAGCCAAAGGAAAGAGTTGGATTTTTTGGTTGGGTGCATGGTATTTGTTAAGGTTTCCCTTCTTAGGAAGGTTATAAGGTTTGGGACATCAGGGAAGTTGGCACCGAGATTTGTTGGACCTTTCCTGATTTTGGAAAGGGTAGGGAAACTTGCTTATCGAGTAGAGCTTCTGGCCAAACTAGCAGGAGTTCATGACGTCTTTTATGTATCACACTTGAGGAAATGTCTGCATAACAAAGTTACCATAGTAAAACCTGATCAGTTAGCATATATAGAAACAAAGCTAGTAGAACTCTATGCTACCATAGTGGAGCACAAAGTTAGAAACCTTAGTAACAAAGGAATTAAGATGGTCCAAGTCTAATGGTGAGATAATCCAACGGAAAGCGTACGTGAAACCGAAGAGAAGATGAAGGTTTCTCATCCTTAGCTTTACTCTTACAAACTTTCTCAGTCCAAAATTTAGTATTGTATAAGTTTTCGTTGCACTGTGTTTGCTAGATTGGATGGTAGGGGATGGTTGCCACACTTTTCACTATTATTTTTGCACTCATATAGAATCTAATGCATATTTAGGATGCCTGTCTACATGCCTATATGTCACGATCTTACATTCACGCTAGGATTGAGCTCTCCTATAGTATGTTGCATGCATAATTACATTGCATTTTTGGTTGAGTATATGGTTGTGTAGATAACTTGGTTGTAAACCATGGTAGTAGAGTGTGTGTTACATTATCTGTCCCTTAGGGATTTCGGGAACGAAACTCCTTTTAAAGGGAGGAGAAGGTAACACCCAATAAAAATTAAAAATAAAATAATTAATCAAAATAAGGCTAAAAATGGAAACTTTGTAAACATTAGAATTTGGCTATGAAAGTTACACCATTGTATTCATGGCGATTTTATGATCTACTTTCATATATAAAATTTTGCGATCGGAGCTCAAACGGAAAAGTTATTGGTGTTTGAAGTTTTTGTATTTAAAACGATTCAAACGACTTTAAATTCAAAATTCTTAATAACGTTAACATTTGAAATTAAAAACATTAATAGTGGAAATTTAATGTTTAAGAAAAGCGTTAACGTTAGTAATAAAGTGGAAAAAAAATCAAAAGATAATGGAAACAATAAATTAATGTTGGCGGCAGGAGGCCGCTCGACTACCTCTACTGGGCCAGTCGACCGCTAGCGGTCAACCTCCCACGGTAGGTCGATCGATCAGTTAAGGTGGGTCGGCTAGGGTTCGTTCAGGCCACCAATCGCCTTGATTTTATTATATTAAACTAATTTACATCCTATGATCCAGACACATTCTAACCACTATAAATAAGAGACTAGCCCCGCACTTTTATTCATAAGAAAATTGGAACGTTAGAGAAACTCTATCAGTCTTCTTCTTCAATTCTTCGATTTGGAATCAATTGGATTTAAAGGTAATAGGTAATACACACACACATTGTCTATTTCTATTCTTCCCTAATCTTTGGATTTTGAATTTAATCTATGTATAGTTGAATTGTTATATATTCCAAAAGGAAGAAATCAGAAGGAGGAGTTAGACAAAGTCATGAATTGAATCTAAAGGACAGCAGGGACACTGTTTGTAAGTGGAAATCATAGTTTTTCATATTTTAGTAATTTGTGTCGTAAAAATTTGGATTTGTGTTATGCCTTGGGAAATTTTGTATACGAAAAACCTAAATCTAAAACTCCAAAATTCTCCCAAATAAAATGTCAATTATTGAACTAGTTGAAATTTCCAATTGTTTTATGTTAATATAATGTAAATAACTTATGTTCTATTCAGCTTCCACTTCTAATCTTTATTTTTGCGGTAAATGTTTCAAAATGAAAATTATTAAGAAATGGTGTACAATGTATAGATTTTCCTATTTGTAGTCTGCATGGCCTATTTCCATAATTTAGAAAAATATGAATTCCTATTTCCACTTGAAATTTGTATATGTAGAAGTTGGATAGAATAACAAGGGTATAAATTGTAAAATTTTGTTTCCTTAAAATAGAGGAGTTATGTAATACCCCGAAATTTTTTATATAGCTTAAATAATGATTATAATTAATAATAAACAAATTTTCAATTTAATTAAAGGGAAACTTGGTAAATTTTTATAAAATGGCAAAATAGTAATTTTTACCAATGGTTGAATTAGCTAACGGAAGTTGCACCATTGCGTAGCTCTTATTTTTGCGGTCAGGATGAAGTGTTTACTTAACCAAATTAGATGTCGTATGAGTGAGATAATAATGTTTTATTTAAGTGGGCCAGGTTTGGGGCTAAGTTGGGCCACGCCCATAATTCGAATTTCAAATTTGAATGCCATTGCAGATTTCGCTCCTAAAAGCTTATTAAAGGAATACATACTTTCATTTTTCTTAAAAAAAATTCATTCTGAAAAATTATCCAACTCCATCTTCCTCCTCCTCTCTTTAATCCATCATCAAATTCACAAATCTTAACAAAAATTAATGAAACAAGTTGCCGTTAGAATCATAGTGAGGCTCTATATCATCTGGAGTATGAATCGAAGGCTAATTTGTAGATTGGGATTTATAGAAATTTGGGGCAGCGGTTGAATTCAGATCCTTTTGGTTTGAATCGGTGAGTGTGGCTTCTCTGATTCTTGTATAATGCCCTAATAATGATATGAAATGTTTTAAGGCTAATCTAGGATTAAACTGTACTATAAAATTTTCCTAATCAATGATACCTAAACTTAAGAAATATTAATATTTACTTTTTTTCCAGATTACTTCAGAAAACCTAAGTTGGTCGCTATTCAAATTGAAACTTACATAAATTGTAATTGGACGGTATGAACATATTAAGACTCTGGAAAACTAGTAGATAATGTAAACATATGATGTAGAATAAACAAAGACAAAAAATGAAGTAAAAATAAAAAAATGGAACAAAAAAATCAAAATAAGAAGAAAATCATGTGTTTGGGATGTGCACTAATGCGTGCACACCCACTAGTCACCAGTGGACGAGCCTGATTGCGGATTTGGACCTTTTTAAATGTCTGATTTGACGTGTGTTGTTCGGATCTTTTGCATGGCGATCCTCGGGTGTTACCTTGACACTTTTATAACCTGGTTGGTTGTTGTTTAGATGTACAAAATTATGTATGGATGTGATATGTGTGCTTTGGAATGGTTGTTGAATACTCGAGGCATGTATAGTCAGTTATTAACAAAGACAAAGCGTGACACTAGAGTATGCTATTTTAGGCAATTGGGCAAGTATATAAATTGGGACAAAAATGACGAGACGAGAATGTGAGGTGTGCAACTTAGGATTAGTTCGATAAAGTCTAAATGTATAATTTAGTGATATGAATAACTGAATCTTGTAGCGAATGCGGTGGGTCCTTGATTCATGGTATTGGCATGGCGTTCTCCTATAGAGCATTGTGGTTGGTTTAGGAGTGTTTTGATGTGGACAACAGTCGACCTGTAGCAGGACCAGGCGTGAGTCCAATGCATGACTATCCTTTACTGTAAGTGGCGAGACCAGATATTCATTGACGTTGTAACGACACGTATTTTTAACGATTAGATATTTAAATAATTTATTTAAATATTCAATCATTAATTAAGTAAAGGCCCAAAAATGTGAATTTTCGTATACGACCGAATCAGGACTCGAGACCACTTCCGTGGAGTTTGAATTGACGTTGTCAAATAAAATGAGTATAAGGATCGCTATATTTCGAAATCAGACGATCCGATGCCTAAAACGGTCTCGAAATACGTGAAATTAGCCTTCTAGGGTGCAGTCTCAGATGGAGACACGATTAGTGCCGTTAGATCCAGAAAAATGAGGTGATATACATAGATAGGTTTCGTGGCGATTGGGAGCATGGTGTGATCGTACGGACTCGAAACATACAACCATTTATTTGAGAATTAAATAAATGGAATATTATAATATTATATAAATCCTTAAAATCAAATTCTTCCCTCCAATTCCCATTTTCATTTTACTGTTCATACCTAAAGCCATTTTTCACGGTCGAAGCCATTCTTTCCATTCAAAAATTAATTTCTCCAAATCCGCTTGTCAATAAATTACTACGTTGGATCCGCTAAGATCGTATCGACGAAGGCTACATGATGACCGTGGCGGATTTTGGATCGTTGATGTTTGGATGGAATCAACCCACCATAGCCGTATTTAGGGTTAAACTTTGTCAGATCTTGGAGCAACGATTGACGAATCGAATATTACCATCGCATTTCTCTTGAATGGGCATTTCTCTCCTCAAAATTTAGGCATGGCCGAGCACCCACATTAGAACGTATCGAGCAGCAGGTTATAATGCTCGCAGTTGATCGGACCTTGCTTTGGTGGAACGAGTTCGACATCTTTGGGTCGTATTCGAGGAGATTTGGTAGCGGAGCGATTTGGCGAAAACGATTCGAGATTTCGTCGATGAACGAAGGAGATATTAGAGATGGAAACTTGCGGCCATGTGTGCATACATTCGTGCATGCATACAGGGAATAGAAAAGGAAGAAAGATTAAATTAATCGCAGTATTTAGTATTTTAATTAATTGATTATCTCCTTAATGATGATTCTTATTTTGGCTATATCTTTTGCATACAAGGTCCATTTTGGATGTTGTTTCTTGCGTTACGCTTGTAATGGCGAGATCTACATTTTGATGCTAGTTTGGACATATTTGACTAAGGTGAGTGATATTGTCTCTCACTTTACTATGATTGGTTGTTTATTGTTATATTGACGCTCGGAAATGATTTTTGGCTTTTAAATGTGATATTATTATATATATACAACAGCTATATTTTTATAAAAGAATATACAAATATTTTTAAATGATTTACATAGAATATCACTTATTTTCCATCGTCATGCCATAGTTAGAGAATTATTAGATTAGTTATATTATTGATGTTATTTCCTACATTGATTGTTATGGATGGATTATTTATGTCGTATATATGACGTTTTGTTTGGATGTATGGATGTTTGGATGTATGTTTGATTGTTTGGATTGTCTGCTATTTTGCTATTTTTTGTTAAAAATGCCGATTAGCTGTGATTTGACTTTAGGTAGCATCTTGTACGTTGAAGTTCCACACATGCGAAAAACTAATGAACAAGACGAGCTATAGAAGAGGGTTTGGGATACGTGCCGATGGATCTAGATTTCAGAGTGGATGATGCCGATCGTTTCTGTTTGGTCTGTACTTAACCGTTCGGTTAAGTACAAGACCAAGGTGGATGGTATTGACCATAGTAGAGTGGTCAATGTCCATCACCGTTGTCGATTGGTGATTTGGCTGATATGTGACTTTGACGCTTACGAGATACCATGATGTGCGACGTGATGGTTTGTTCGTGCAACCATCTTAGAGATATGATGTTAATAATCTACGACTAGTGATATTGATGGCGAGACAGGGATGTGGTGCTTCGACCTTGTAGTCTGATGCTGCGGATAGTGACTCGATGATGTATGGAGTAGGCACCGGGTTGATAGTCTCAAGACTATATGGATCATGCTAGATCTTGGGCTTTGGATGGTATGATAGTAGGGTTCTTCGATCGGGAGCTCAGGTAGAGAGCAGGATCGTGGATGATAGCTCGGATTGGAGTGAGGCTGTAGATAGTGGACTGGGTTGAGTGTTAAGGCTCGTGCCCAGAAACTGCAGCGAGCCAGTAGGATTCGAATCCATATCGAGTGAGTAGGGCTCGATGGATGTGTTTGTGCCTAGGGATCTTTAATGACTCAAAGGGTTTTCTGTTATGTTCAGAGCAAGGGTACTATATGCGGGTGATACTCGAGGGCTGGTAGCGATGGTTGTGTACCCTGGACCGCCCCGAGGGGGTCTAGGTTAGGTGGTACAGAGGTATCATAAGAGAAAACCGTGCGGGGTTTCAGACATGAAAGTACGGTGGAACACAATCAAGAACCAGGATCTCCACTAGTCCTTGACAGTTGGTCATATGAGTCATCGTATATCTGGCACATTGGGTGACAGCTAGTATTATTTGATGGATGTTATGTTTGTTATGGTTGCTCACTAGTCACCTGTCACCCTAGAGATGTCACACTAGGTAGGTATTGTGGTAGGGATACCTAGATACCCTGACTTGACTTAATGTGGAGTAGGTATGGATGGAGATACCTAGATACCCGAAGTTTACTTAGTGTGGAGTAGGGATTGTAGGTGGAGATACCTAGGTACCCTTATAGATACTGAGTATGGTATACCCTTTTCACGCTGTTATAGAGTAGCATATTACTTATGTTTATGTGCTGACTCTGTGGTTGCAAGGACAGGCCAGGTATGGTTTATATACCCTCTGTTACGTTTATTACCAACTTTTATAGTATATTGAGATTTGATATCTCTCACACCAGACTGTTGTCTGACCCGAGGTTTTATGCTTTGCTTCCTATTATCTCGGATACTCTTAAATGAGTAGATTGAGAGAAGGTAGATGATTATGGAGTTCTGCAGGTGGACCGATAGGAGGTGACGGTTATCTATACTTATATGTGCATTTGTTATTATATTTCCGCTATGTGACACTGTGGAGCCTTGACGGTGTTGATTTACTATTATAAGACTGTGTACCAGTTGAGTTTACTTTCCTATCGTATAAACTCAGTTATGGTGTTGTATAACAATGTGGATCTTTATTCAGATGATTATTTCACATTGTTATTACTGTCTCTATTGTTTTATACCTGTGTTGATTATTATATTTACTCTAACGCGATGTGAGATATGCCACAGGTAATTTGGTTATTTGATACTTCCTTTTTCTTCATTTCCATTATTTTCTCTTTTATTTCTTCATCCTTTTCTTTTTCTTTCCTTTAACTACCATTTTGCACCATATTGTATAGGGCGGTCGTTACATTTGGTATCAGAGCAAAGGTTACCCGATTAACCTTAGTTGATACCGCGATCCAATAGATATAGGGTAGGAGTTATTACCTTAGACTGGATCTAGAGAGTGTACATATATATGAGAGTTCGTATTTGTTATATATTTTTGTTTTACAAACTATATAGTAGTATAAACAATATATGTGTTGGGTTGCACACATGAGCACTATTGATGCAGTTTTCTTTGTGAGAGATGGATCATCCTTATTATAAAATAGGAATGATCTGGCATGGAAGAAAAATTGCTATTGACTCTATCTTTAGAGTTTAGTATTGGGTAGGATTAGGGCTACTATCCCTAATTGATAGGGTATGTTCGTAAAGTTGGTGCAGATCATTTCTTGGATGCCTAGTTTGTTCTGGATGGTTATGGTGCTTAAGTGTAATTGGCTAGAGTCGACTTTGCTAATCCATGCATAGACCATGAGAGTCTAAAAGACAGGCCGTTACTTGGAATGGAGTCGACTGTTGGAAGGCAAGATTGGTTGGTTGTTTGCGGAAGGATCTTTGATGACTTGGAGTTAGATGATGCATGAGGCAGAAGTTAGCCTCTGGATGACTCCAAGGACGGATAATGAACTAGTGGAGTGTTTTTGTAGCTTTGATTCCCGAGGACCGATTTCCTTGGGACAAGCTTATAGTTCGCTTCGAAGAAGATTTGTCTCGACTTTTCTGAAGTCAGGAGTCGTTAGAGAGTTTGTCGATCTGAAGTGTGGCGATATGTCTGTGTTGGAGTGTATGGTCGGATTCAATATGATATCGAGGTACGATCTATTCATGTTGATGCTCCACACAGAAAGGATTGAAGTTTAGCATTTGGTAGAGAGATCATCTTTGGGAGTCGATTGATTCATCACTTTGACATGGGCTTTGAGAGGATGATCGGGAAGTACCCAGTATTGAAGAGTTATCATGTACCAGTTGAGTAGGGATAGATCGAGAAACATATGTATTGATTGCCTTTCTGGTTTCATCGATTGCTCTATCGATGAAAGAGAAGGGAAACAGCGTCACCGTTTGAGATATGCTTTCTGCATATGGTGGTTCCATACATGTTTTATTTAATGTTGAGGTTTCATATTCCTTTATATCTAGATTCAATAGTTATATATTGGGATAGAGACTCGAGATAATTACTGATGTTTGAACGTGACAGACCTAGTTAGAAGATCAGCCAGCCTATACGTGGATTGTCGAGACCTTTCCCTTTTGATTCATGGTCATTTGTTTGTTAGGCATTGATTGTTTGGGGTTTAGATGGGTTAGTATTATAGTTTAAGAATGGACTGGCTGAAGGGGATACAGAATAGTGGTTGACTATGAGAGGCCATTGATGAAAATCGGGGGTGTGGAGGAGCGGACGGTAGTGATTGGCTGCCAACAGGGGAGCCTTCTATATTCGCATGATATTCCGCATGATAGGATGTCATTTGTGCCTGTAGTTGGAGAGTGTCCGGACATACTCGAGGAGGTGGCCGGATTACCACCATATAGGGATAGAGTTCTGTATCGATCTGGTCGGAGGTATTGGACCAGTATTTATGCCTTTAAGGCATAAGGTGTCCAAAAAGCTTAGGAGATTAAAGGTGCGAGCAGATAACCTGTTTAGGTGATGGTTCATCCATGGGTGTATTTGGCTAGGATGCACCTGTTGTGTTCGTTAGTAGGACGGATGGCTCTTTAGAGTTGTTTGCTGGTTGTGGTGAGTTGGATGAGATGACGAACATGTTCGTACTCCCGTTTGTTGATGACTTGTTTGATCAGCTCTATAACACGAGGATATTCTCTTAGTTGGACCCTACGGTGAAGTTGCACCAACTGAGAGTAATTTGGATGAGTGTGCCGATTATAATATTTCGTACGCTACCTTGATTTTAGGTTAGTTATGCCATTCGGGCTAACTAATGTGTCGGCATATGTTGTGGATCTCATGGACCATGTTTGGAGAGGTCGCTTGAGTGGGTTGTGCTTGTGTTTAGTGATGATACTTTCATCTACCCATGGATGGAAGAGGAGCATAAGACACCAATTGGTAATTGATATTGGGGGTATCACTCCTGAAGGAAGGGAGTAAGACGCTTGGGTCACGTTGTTTTAGAGTAGGACGTCGATGTAGATCCTTTAGTTATGGCAGTCTGGAATCTGAATGGACCCAAGGTAGCAGTATTGTCGACCTATTGTTTAGGAGAGGGTTAGGCTTTCGTTTGAGATATAAGGTGTAGACACGCGTTGGTGAGTCTGGCTTAGAGGTCGATGAGTGCATTGATAGTACTCATTCCGAGCAGGAATGAGGAGATGATATTACGCACTTGCCTGTGGTACTAATTACATTCAGTAGTGATACCGAAAGGTAGTATCCGACTCTTGATTTGGAGTTGGAAGTGATAGAGTTCACTTTGGGGATTTGGAGGCACTGTCTGCTAGGAGAGGAGTTTGAGTTGGTCAGTGATCCCTTGTTATTGTAGTATCTCTTCTCCGAGAAGGATATTTACCTTCACTAGTAGCGATCGTTGGAGTTCTTAGCCTCCCATGGATTTGACATTTCCTAGATGTTTGAAAGGGCAATGTAGTGGTTGGTGTTGCGAGTGGAAGATGTACCAGTTTGCGAGCAATATTCCTAGAGTGGGTATTGCCCAAGCTTATCACTGGTTATGACTCCAGGACTCGATGAGTTTTGGCCGAGTGTGATGATTAGTTTGACCATCAGACCTACTTTGATTTAGTAGATTGGAACTAGTCAGAGGCGTTAAACTAAACTAGTGGAGATCGTAGCTAAATTAGAAGAGTAAGTAGTGTCTGTAGAGGTGATGTAGTGCGGACTCGACCGAGATTGTTGGTTCCATAGGGATGAGAGATGTTTGTTCTTGAGTAGTGGGAACAAATGTTTTGGGACTACATCGATGGATTGCCGATGACTAAGGATGGAGAGATAGCATTTGAGTCACAGTCGATTAGTTGACAAATGATGCTAGATTTGTATTTCTTAAGTCCAATAGCACGGCATCCATTTTTGTTGTGTGTGTTGTTTGAGGGATAGTTGGTATGATTCCATTGTGTGCCAAGAGCATTGTAAGTGGTCGAGATCCATTGTTCGATAATGGGTTTTGGGAGAACTTACAGGAGGCGTTTGGATATTTAGCACTACATGGATTAGATGATATCGAGATCGAACCATGGACTTGGAGACCTCATAGTCTTGTTCATACCAATGGATGTGATACAAATCAAGTTAGGAGGAGGTCGAAGGGTAGTAGAGGTTTAGTGGAATGAAAGCGAAGACGATATGGTATAGTAGACTGTGGGGGGGCATTAGGAACGTTAGTCCGAAGCTCTTTAGACGATGATACTTTGTTTGTATCGCCAAATTTCATTATGGATATCATATTGGATGTTTATACTAGATGGTTTAGTATTCCGCATGCTAGTATAGGCATGGATGTTAGACATTATGTATGCATGTTTGATTTGATTGTTAGCATTTGAGTTGATAGTTTATGTTCGTATGGTTGTTAGGCATGCAAGATAGTTTGGTTGAGTATAGCATTCTTGTTTGATGATTGCTATATATGATCTAGTATAGTTAAAGATACGAGTTGTATACATATCTTTGTTGTAGTATAGTTTTTCGAACTTAGCCGTCCAAAATAGGTTCTACCGAATTTTTCCGGAATCTAACATATTTTTTTGAGGGTCGATGGATTAGGAGACGTTCCCGTTGCTTTGTGATTTTGAGGTCGAGATTCTTTAAGGATAGGAGAATGTAATGACCTGTATTGTTAATGATTAGATATTTAAATAGTTTATTTAAATATTTAATCGTTAATTAAATAAAGGTCTGAAAATATGATTTTTCGTATACGGTCGAATCAGGACTCGAGACCACTTCCGTTGAGTTCGGATTGACGTTGCGAATTAAAATGAGTATAAGGATCACTATATTTCGAGATCAGACGATCCGATGTCTAAAACGGTCTCGAAATATGTGAAATTAGCTTTCCAAGGCACGGTCTCAAATGGAGACGTGGTTAGTGCCGTTGGATCCGAAAAAATGAGGTGATGTACAAAGACGAGTTTCGTGGCGGTCAGGTGCATCGTGTGATCGTACGGAATGAATCATATAGCCATTTATTTGAGAATTAAATAAATGGAATATTATAATATTATATAAATCCCCAAAATCAAATTCTTCCCTCCAATTCCCATTTTCATTTTACTATTCATACCTGAAGCCATTTTTCATGGCCGAACCCACTTCTTTCCATTCAAATATTAATTTCTCCAAATCCAAATTACAACAACGAATCCTTGAGATCATATCGACGAAGGCTATGCGATGACCGTGACGGATTTCGGATTGACGATGTTTGGATGGAATCTACCCACCATAACCATGATTAGGGTTGAATTTTGCTGGATCTTGGAGCGACGATTGACGAATCGAAGATTAATTACCATCGCATTTCTTATGAATGAGCACATCTCTCCTCGAAATTTAGGCATAGCCGAGCACCCACATCAGAACTCCTCAAGCAGTAGGTCATGATGCTCGCGATCTATCGGATCTTGCTATGGTGGATCGAGTTTGACATCTTTGGGTTGTATGCGAGGAGATTTGGTAGCGAAGCGATTTGGCGAAAATAATTCGAGATTTCATCGACGAACAAAGGAGATATTGGAGATGGAAACTTGCGGCCATGTTGTGCATACATTCGTGCACACGTACAGGGAATAGAAGAAGAAGAAAGATTAAGTTAATCACGGTAATTAGCATTTTAATTAATTAATGGATTATCTCGTTAATGGCGATTCTTGTTTTGGCTATATCTTTTGCATACGAGGTCCGTTTTGAATGGCGTTTCTTGCATTGCGCTCGTGATGGCGAGATCTACATTTTGACGTTAGTTTGGACAGATTTGGATGAGGAGAGAGATATTGTCTCTCACTTTACTATGATTGGTTGTTTATTGTTATATTGATGCTCGGGAATGATTTTTGGATTTTAAACGTGATATTATTATATATATACAGCAACTATATTTTTATAAAAGAATATATAACTATTTTTAAATGATTTAAAAAGAATATCACTTATTTTCCAACATCGTGTCATAGTTAGGGAATTATTAGATTAGATCTATTATTGATGTTATTTCCTATATTGATTGTAATGGATGGATTATTTATGTCGTATGTATGATGTTTTGGATGGATGTGTTTGGTTGTATGTTTGATTGTTTGGATTGTTTGTTATTTTGCTGTTTTTGTTGAAAAAGCCCATTGGTGGTGATCTGACTTTAGGTAGCATATTGTACGTTGGAGTTCCACACATGCGGAAATCTAATGAACAAGATGAGCTGTAGAAGACGGTTTGGGATACGTGCCGACGGATCTGGATTTCAGAGTGGATGATGCTAGATGTTTCAGTTTGGTTTGTACTTAACCGTTCAGTTAAATACAAGACCAAGGTGGATGGTATTGAGCATAGTAGAGTGGTCAATGTTCATCACTATTTGTCGATTGGTGATTTGGCCGATATGTGGCATTGACGTTGATGAGATACCGTGGTGCACGATGTGATGGTTTGTTCGTGCAACTAGTTTAAAGATATGATGTTATTACTCTACAACTAGTGATATTGATGATGAGGCAGGGATGTGGTGCTTTGACCTGGTAGTCTGATACCGCGGATAGTGACTCGATGATGTATGGAGTAGGCTCTGAGATGATAGTATCAGGATTGTATGGATCATGCTAGATCTTGGGCTTTAGATGGCATGATAGTAGGGTTCTTCGATCGGGAGCTCAGGCAGAGAGTAGGATCGTGGATGGCAGCTCGGATTTGAGTGAGGCTACAGAAAGTGGACTGGGTTGAGTGTTAAGGCTCGTGCTCAAAAACTGTAGCGAGCCAGTAGGGTTCGAATCTGTATCGAGTGAGTAGGGCTTGATGGATGTGTTTGTGCCTAGAGATCGTTAATGACTCAAAGTGTTTTCTGTTGTGTTCGGGGCAGGGGTACTATATGCGGGTGATACCCGAGGGCTGGTAGTGATGGTCGTGTACCTTGGACCGCCCCGAGGGGTTCTAGATCAGGTGGTACGGAGGTATCACAAAAGAAAACCATGCGGGGTTTCAGACATGAAAGTATGGTGGAACACAATCGAGAACCTGGATCTCCACTAGTCCTTGACAGTTGGCCATATGAGTCATCATATATCTAGCACATTGGGTGACAGTTAGTATTGTTTGATGGATGCTATGTTTGTTATGGTTGTTCACTAGTCACCTGTCACCCTAGGGATGTCACACTAGGTAGGTATTGTGGTAGGGATACCTAGATACCCTGACTTGACTTAATGTGGCGTAGGTACGGATGGAGATACCTAGATACCCGAAGTTTACTTAGTGTCGAGTTGGGATTGTTGGTGGAGATACTTAGGTACCCTTATAGATACTGAGTATGGTATACCCTTTTTATGATGTTATAGAGTAGGATATTACTTATGTTTATGTGCTGACTCTGTGGTTGCAGGGACAGGCCAGGTATGGTTTATATACCCTCTATTCCGTTTATTATCGACTTTTATAGCATATTGAGATTTGATATCTCTCACACCAGACTGTTGTCTGACCCGAGGTTTTATACTTTGCTTCCTATTATCTCGGGTATTCTTAATTGAGTAGATTGAGAGAAGGTGGATGATTATGGAGTTCTGCAGGTGGACCAATAGGAGGCGACGGTTATCCATACTTATATGTGCATTTGTTATTATATTTCCGCTATGTGACACTGTGGAGCCTTGACGATGTTGATTTACTATTATGAGACTGTATACTAGTTGAGTTTACTTTCCTATCATATAAACTTAGTTATGGTGTTTTATAACTTTGTGGATCTTTATTCAGATGATTATTTCACATTGTTATTACTGTCTCTATTGTTTTATACCTGTGTTGATTATTATATTTACTCTGACGCGATGTGAGATATGCCACAGGTAATTTGGTTATTTGATACTTCCTTTTTCTTCATTTCCATTATTTTCTCTTCTATTTCTTCATCTTTTTCTTTTTCTTTCCTTTAACCATCGTTTTGCGCTGTATTGTGTAGGTCGGTCGTTACAGACGTGTAATCATTTACTGCAAGGGGCGAGATCGGATACGTTTAAGATTATTTAGATTTTATAATTTTTTTCTGTAGCATGGCGCAGGCGGGTCTAGAAAGTATTATACTTAGACTTAAATCATGTTATATCATCATCACAGTAGTATACTTGTATTAGATTTGCTTCACTCACGCAGACATATGTCTGATCCACTCCTATATTTTTCTATCTATATTCTTCAGGTTGATGGAGTCTAAAGGCATGATGGATCTGGAGCAGAAATTTGTATATACAACATGTGTGTGTGTGTGTGTGTTGTAAATAAAGTGTGTATTGAAGACTTAATGTGATAGTGTGTGGTGTTGGTTGGATTTGGATTGTATAGACTTATGTATTGATATCCGAATTTGTAGATTGAAAATTACATATGTATTTGTGTGTTATAAAGTATTGATTTGACCATCCGTTGTGAGATTCTAAAAGTTAAATATAGTTTTTTTATCTTATGCTCTATTTGTGTCTATCATATGTATTATCTTCAAACGACTTGCTATTTTGGGACTTCATTGTGTAGTTATAGGGTTCTGAAATGATGGGTTGTTACAAGTTGATTCTCTTATATAAATGTAAAATAAGTTTGGTATTTTAATTACATTTTTGAATACACACACACACACATATACAAGTCTGTTTTGTCAACCTAAGAATATTAGCTATTTTGTAAATTATTGTATGAACTGAGGCCTGGATGATTATGGAAGTTTTGACATTTTAACAATTAGTGTAGGAAGCGAAAATCTCAGAATAGGAATATCTCTACGCATGCTTAGGAATATTTAGTTAGCCAAAAATTTACATATGTATAAATATATTAATAGCTAAATAGTAACATATAAATTGTATCGTATAGAATAAATAAGTTAATAACTAGCATTAAACTCTATAGGAAGGAAGTTAAGGGTAATTATGGAAATCAATCCATAATTGAAGGGAAATAAGGAGTTTTCCTTATATGGCCTTAGTGCGTAAATGAGAATGAGGTATAATATATATATATATACATATATGTATAGTATATATATGGCAGTATATTAAGAGAGTGGAAATATGACTAAGTTACAAGGATGCGAGGTCAGTCAAAAGCACATAAAAGTCTGCCTAGCTAATATGGCTACCAGTGTTGTAATTTTAGGAATGACATGAGATATTGCCTATAATAAGTACCCATGGTGGACGCGGGGTTAGTCCTAATTATATAGGGTAAGTCTCCCCAGCTAATCTAGCTACCAGCACCTACGAATGGTTGGACTAATATGAGACATCACGGTTTGGGTTACAGGTCATAAGGCGGATATCCCAGTATAAGCACACTTCTGGGTTGGAAGTATTAAGCGGCTATTGTAGGGTCCTCCTCCTTCCCGCTCAAGAAGTAATAAATATTCAAGAATATCTTTTAGGTATGGTAGTAGGAAATCTTTGGAGGGCATCCGCTTCGAGATTGAGGTATTAAGTGGCTATTGTAGGGTTTGCCTCTTTTCCATAAAAAAAATATTAAGTGACTTTATAGAATTTCTTACAATGTCAGTTAGGAAGTACAAAAGAGGGGTCTGCTTTAGGTTTAGGGAATAATTGGCGGGGATCTGCCTAGGGTATAGGTATTAAATGATCAAAGTCTACCTATTTTCCATTAAAGAGGTTTTAAGTGGCTCAGGTGCTTTCTCTCACAGTGCTAAAGCATGATTGACGGTAGCTGCATTGTACCTGCATAAGAGTTATGAAGTTGGATTGGAAAAGGCATTTGGCCTACAGTTAGTGGTATGTTATGGAGCTGGACTAGAAGATCTTTTAGCTTATAGTTGGACATATACTAGGTAGGAGATAGGACGAGTATGACATATTACTCATATAAGTGATATTGCCCAATACTATTATGGTAAGAATTGAGTTTTTCATTCACCAGACATTGTTGTTCCGACTCACTTCTGATTATAACTCATAGGTTAGGGGGAGCTATGCTGATGGAGAAGATGAAGGCGGTGGTGAATATTTGTAGCAATTTAGTTATTTATCTATGTTTTTCATGTATTCAGATATACCAAGGTTTCATACATGTTGATGTTTTATTTTGAGATATTGTATTATGGATATTTTAGGATATTGTGATTCTGAGACTTAGTTTTTATGATATGGGTACTTATTTATGTTATTATATTTTATCCTTTCCGATTTGGGATTCTGACCGCATGGATAGATGGCTCTGTATATTGTTTAGTGTATCAATTTTATCAACCAACAACTAGCTTTGGAATGGCCTAAGGTTCGATGGGCTTTTACAGGGTTGAAAATTAGGCCCATTCCGGAGAGGGTTGTTACACCTATAGCTGTCGCAAGCCTCATTTTCCTTTAACCTATCAGGTTCCTCAAACTTAAGCGATCGCATGTCATAGCTAAAAGCTATCGAAGGTTATGCTATCACATGCCAACCTATCGCATGCTAAATTATCGCAATCCAAATTCCAAAGCCATTGAAGGTTGGGCTATCACATGTTAAGCTATCATAAGTCTAAATATAGGGCTATCGAAGGTTAAGCCTTAAGGGTTGCTGCATGCCATTTTCCTAAGCTATCAAAAGTTGAGCTCTAAAAGCTATCGCATGTCATCTTCCAAAGCTCTCGAGAATTGAGATCTAAAATTATCATGTGTTATCTTCCAAAGTTATCGTAGGTTGACAAATAGGGGCTATCGTAGGTCAAACTAAAACATATTGCATGCCAAGTATAAAAGTTATCATGGGCTGACAAATGGGAGCTATCATATGTTGAGTTAACAAATGGAAACTATTGCATGTCGATAAAGGCTGTCGAAGGTTATAGTGGCAGTTTTGTAATTACCTTGAAAACTATTTTATTTTCATTAAAGTAATTACTTTCCACCAAATCATATTATATGTTGAATTCTCAATGGTTAAAATGAATCTTTATAGTTATTTTTTTAAGGAAACTAGAGATTTAATTTCTCTTGCACAACAGCTTGTAATTATTTCCTCAATTATTTAGTTAAGTTACCATTTGTAATTAACATTTTCTATTACTAAATAATTCATACCAATTCGAAAATGCATGCAGAAAATCCTTTAAAATCCAAAAAAAATCCAGTTATCTATCATTTTCCTTATACAAAAATTTCAGGTCAAAATAAATATTTTTCATATTTATTAAAACCTGAAATTAAGTATTTTCCAAATTATAATATTCATATAAAATCCGTCTAATTTCAAAAAATTATGAAATTAAAAAATCATCTCTAAATTAATGTTTTAAATATCATACAAAGATTTCAAATGAATTATAGGAGGTTTGATCCATGTTTTACATTAAAACATGCTAAAACCATTACCAATTAATTCCCAAACATGAATGAAATGATTCTATCGTTCTTAAAACATGTTCATCACCATTTTTAGCATTATAAACACATATAATCCGAACTAACCAGGTTTGGAAGGGATTATTGAAAGTGTTACTCATGTAGGCTTAATTAAAACTTGACTAAGACCATCTTTTTTCTTCTTAGATGAAAGCTCTTCCTTTCGGTTTGAGTTTTTCTTCTTCTTCTCCTCCTTTAAAAATGGTTGTTGGCTTTATTTTCTACCCTTTTTTTAATGCAAACAAATGAAAGAAAGGGAAACATGGTTTAGCATCTTTGCCTTTTGCTTAGGCTAAATTCTTTATTACACTATCTCATTCATTTATTTCCCCTTACAACTATTCTCCATTCTATTATTCTGATTCATTGCCCTGTGCATATATGGCTGAATTTAATCTCTTTAATCACTTTCATTCCATTAAATTACCTATATATAAAGTATTCAACATTTATTCATTCAAAACTCCATCGATAATTCTTTTAATTAAATTCTCTCAACTATTTCTTAACAAATTATATTATTAATTATCTTCCCCATATCATGGCTCTCCAAAATATAGTGTGTTACACTTTATAGCTATTTAACATACCATATTACCTTCATTTCCTTGCTGGCACGCTTTAATATTAACGTACCCTTGCAGTTTTTTTCCTTTCTAGTACGCTTTAAAATATTAACGTACCCTCACATCTTTATTTCTCTATTGATACACTTTACAACAATAACGTACCCATGTAGCTTTATTTTTGTTTCAGACTGATACGCTTTACCATGTTGTATTTCCTCGTTGGTAAGCTTTATAATATTGATGTGCCCTCGCACCTTTAATTTTGTTTTAGACTCATACACTTTAAAGTATTAACGAACTATGTTGTCTTTATTTTCAACTTACAGGTATCAATCCATATTTATAACAATCATCAACTTATGTATTACTTTGTACATACAAGTATATGTCACTCAATGTTTCACCATTGTTATTCGATAGTGTTAAAGCACCCTTAACCATTTATATCGGACCCGTGGGTCTAAGTGCATACAAACTACAATAGTTCAAATGTTCGGCAAAACAATTTAGACGTTTAAATTCTTTTCGGATGACTGGTCATACCTTTTAGATGTTTGACTTGCTGATGAAAAAACCATCAGCTTTTCAAATGTCTGATCTCTTGATTCAAACAACTGAATCAATATTTCAAATGGCTGAACACTATTTTCAGACATCCAGAAGTGTTCAAAAGTAAATATGTTCTATTTGGGTTTTCATTAATAAATTTCAGACGTCTGAATTTTCAATCCAGTTGTTATCCATATATTTTTCTTAGAGAATAAGCATGAAGATATAGAGACAATGGAGGATAGCATTACTATGAATTTGTACATCGAGCATCTAAAAGAAGCATGTCATATATATAAGAACAAGTCAAATTAATAGGTAAGGGAAAGCATTCAAGTCGACAGCCTAGTAAGGGTCTAACATGAAGATACCAATCCACAAGGGATGACAAATTTGATGGTAGAAGGGATAAAGTATTACTATGTGAATGCCACCACACATAAAGATGCCAAAAGAACATATTGTCAAATCACTACAGGGGAGAATGACAACACCGGAAGAGGTGTCGAATACCCAGTGAAAAAGGAATATTGAATCTCAAGTGATATCGGGGTTCTACAACTTTGAAGATATCAAATTCTTATAGGTCAAATGGTATTGAGCCTCTACAACATGATTTTGTAGAGCATGAAGACAAAGAAAGAATGCAGAACCACTTGAGGATACTAGGAAGCTAAACATAAAGGGAGGATGTTGAGTGTTTGGTGGGCATCGAGCCCTTACAAGCTTTCGTAAGCGACGATGGACTTTGAGCTTGTACAGGCGACAAAGGATGTCGAACATCATCAAAATAAGGATGGATGTCATGTACTATCAATACAGAAGAGGTTACCGCATATCAATAGCATGTCGGAGTTTGTCGAATATCAATAATAAACAAAACATTTCACATGTTACCAATATAATAAATATATCGAATGGTTGTTGTTGGCAGAGATGTTGTAAGATATCGGTGAATAAATGGATGCCGAACTTTAAGAGAATACGAAAGATATTGAATAACTGCAATATGACATAGATATCGTAAACTAGTAGTATGACCAATATATCGTACTACATCAATGCAAAGAAGCTTGCTGCATATTAAGCAATACGGAAGGATGCCGAATGATTACCCTAAAACGAGATACCGAAAGCCAGCAGCATAATACGGAAGACGTAAATCATTAGAGCAAGCAATGATGTCGAATGTCAAACACTCTAAGAGCCACGTTGCAACGATGTCGCCCAATCCTACCCCTATAAATACGAACCCACGACAATGTAAAATGAGCGATTAATTTCTTTCTCTACTTCTCAAAACTGAAAATTGTAACTCTAAATCAATTTAGGGAAAAATCAAGAGTTGATTTGTAACTTTTGAAACTTGTGAGCAAAGACATGGACAAATGACTTAGCATAGCCTAATTACATCGATTGTGAAAATTTGATTCTTATTGAACATAGACATGCATATAACTAATTTTTGGACTTGGACTTGACTTTTGGGCCTCCATCTTGAATAAGGCCACTTTATCCCTTGTCCAAATGAATGTTTATTTTTCATAATAACCATCTAGCCTATTCTAATATAAACAATGGATTATGGCTAATATATTACCTATTTTGCCCATTAACAAATGATTAATGGGCTATTGCATATATATGCAATCTTACCTATTTTACCCTTGGAACATGTGACATGAACTTTTGAGCAATTTTATAACTTAATAAAAAGTCCTTGAGAAACATGGAATCATTTTGTGCTTAATCCTGGATGCTGAACTAATCCTTAATTTATCGACGCCCTTATAACTTACCAAACGATATTGCTGTTAGAACCCTTAGTTTACGGTTTTGATGATGACAACTATACAATGGAAATCATATATATATCATACAACTATACATATACAAATACAAAGCAAGACAAACCACTACTGTGACAAGACGATGACTAAAGCACTGAAGAGATTCATCTACAAAATTGCATGAAGATCGAAGAGAGATACACTCAAGAATAAACCCAGGAGAACATCACTTAACAGGTTCAGACGTCTGAATGCAGAACTTCAGACGTCTGAACGTAGAAGATGAACAAAAACAATAATAAGTTCTCGGACGTTTGAAAACACCATTCAGACGTCTGAAACTGGGCTTGGGGCAGATAATTCAAATTACAACTATCATCTCCGAAGAGACACAACTCCATCTCTCCTCCACAACTCTTCACCAGTGAACAGTGACGACTCTAGATTGAAAGGGAAGAGGTGTAACTACTAGAAGCAGCCTTCTACAACTATATAAACAAGAATCAAGAAGGATCAAAGCACTCAACTAATTTACTCGACTCTCTATCTTGATCATCTCTTGTTCTAACCATCTACTTGCTATCAAATCTGCAAATCTGAGATCATACACTTCCATACTCTCTCAAACAATATTGTATTCAATCATTTAAGAGATATAGGAAGTTAATTGTACTATATAGTCAAAATCCATGTAATAGAGTACACATTCTTGAAAAAGAAAACTCTGCTATTGTAAACCTGTTCCTCCGGGTGAAGTGAGGGTTATTTGGTGAAAGGAAATTCTGAAGTGGAGCTTCGGGACTGGACGTAGGACGGGAGGTCCGAACCAGTATAAAATCCCTGGTGTGATTATTCTTATTTACATACTTTACTATTGTTACACTATAGTTTAAATTAGTTATATACTCGTCATTTGTATAATCGATCCACTATAATATAGACTTTCAATTGGTATCAGAGCCTGGTTTGATCAAAAGTACCGTAACAAGTTTTTGAATCACTAATATGGCAAGTATCTTTCAAGAAGGTCAATCTACTGCACGTCCCCCACTATTTAATGGCTCCAACTATGCATATTGGTCAACTCGTATGCGTATTTTTATGGAAGCCAATGGTCTAGAAATATAGTCTGCTACACAAAATAAATATGAAGCACATGACACTGCTATGAGCACATGGACCGATGCACAAAAGACCTTAGCCCCAAACAATGCTAAAGCTATGAATGTTTTATTTGCTCTCTAGATAAAAATGAATTTTCACGTGCCATGTTATGTACCACTGCATTTGACATTTGGCGTACCTTACAAATTACACACGAAGGGACAACAAAGGTCAAACAAACTAAGATTTCAATTTTGCAAAACCAATTCTCCTCATTCAAAATGAAGAAAAATGAAACTATTGTTGACATGCATTCTAGATTTCAAACTATTCAACATGATCTTATGGCATTAGGAGTTAAATTTACTGATTTTGATTTAGTTTCTCAAATACTCAACTCTTTAACATCGGATTGGGAAAGGAAGGTATTAGCTATTGAAGAAGCTAATGATTTTTCTACTCTCAAGGTTGAAGAGTTGATAGGAAATTTAATGTCCTATGAAGCTAACTTATAGGCAAGAAAAGAAAAAAAATGTTGAAAAAAAGAACATAGCATTTCAAGCAAAGAATGATAACTCAGATTTGGATGAAGAAGAGATAGTTTTCATTACCAAGAATTACAACAAATTCAAGAAATTTAGAAAGATGACCAAATTCCAAAAAGAAAGGAAGTCCAATACAACAAATCTATCTCAAATCAAGTGCTATGAATGTGATCAATACGGACACATGAAGAAGAATTGTCCTAAACGCAACAATGAGAAAAAGAACAAATTTGAGAAATTTGAGAAGAAAAGAGCTTTTAAAGTCCCTTAGTGAAATAGATAGGTTAAAACTTGAGAATAATGATTTGATTAAGGAAAATATTGAACTAAAAAGTAGTATAGAAATTTCAAAAACTGAAATTTGTGAATTAAAGGATAAACTAGAAAAAATTACTAACAATGTTTCAAAGTTTAACAAAGGAAAACAAGATCTTGATAATTTAATTAAAATTTCAAAACCTTCTGGTAATCGAAATGGATTAGGATTTGAAAAGAATTCACAAAAAAAGGTAATACTATAAAGCAAAGTATCTTGTATCAAAGTTTCAAAAAGACACCAAAGTAAGTAAAGATGTAAAATCTAAAAATATAAAAATTTGGATACCAAAGTCTAATAATAAATTAATTAGACAAAAACATATTGATAGTTTTTTATCAAGTGTAGTATTTAATAATAATTATGTTTTTAATGGACCCAAACCCACTTGGGTATGGCTACCCTCCCCTCCTAACATATAGGACCCTAATAAAAGAAGTGGGTACCAATTGAATAATTTTTGTTTTGTAGGTACCCAAAAATAAAAGCAAGAAGAAATGGATACTCGATAGTGGCTGCTCAAACACATGACCGGGAATGCCAAGATGCTCTCAAATATAAAATATATCGATGGAGGCACCGTAACCTTTGGAGACAACTCAAAAGGATATGCCATCGGAATTGGAGAAGTCATAAACATCGGTATTTCCAACTCTCATATTATTTCTAATGTTTTATTAGTAGAAAATTTAAAACATAATTTACTTAGCATTAGTCAATTATGTGATAAAGGTTTTCAAATAAATTTCGAGAAAAATCAATGCAATATATTTGATAATAATAAAAATTTATTATTTGAAGGATTTCGAAATAAAAATATTTATATTTTGAATATGAATATAAAACAAAATTCCAATTTATGCTTGACCGCTAAACTTGATGATCCATGGCCATGGCATAAATGATTTTGTCACATGAATTTCAAATTTATAAATAAATTATCAAAACATGAACTAGTTAGAGGTTTACCAAAAATAAATTATAAAATAGACAATTTGTGTGATGCATGTCAAATTAAAAAGGAGTTATTTTAAATCTAAAAATAATATTTCAACAAAACAACCATTAGAATTGTTGCATTTAGATTTATTTGGTCCTACTCAAGTAAGATCAATAAATCATAACAAGTATGTTTTTGTAATTGTTGGTGATTTTTCAAGATATACATGGACTTTGTTTTTAAAACATAAAAGTGACACTTTTAGTATGTTTAAATTTTTTGCAAAAAGAATTAAAAATCAAATGAATTTGAAAATTAAAAATATTCGCAGTGATCACGGAGGAGAATTCAAAAATGAACTTTTTACAATTTTTTGCGATAAAAGGGGAATTAATCATAATTTTTCAATTCCACGTACACCACAAAAAAACGGTGTAGTTGAACGGAAAAATCGAACATTACAAGAATGTGCAAGAACAATATTAAACAGTAGTAATCTTCCAAAACATTTTTGGGTTGAAGCTATTGCCACGGCTTGTTATGTTTTGAATAAAGTGACACTACGACCAATGACAAAAAACACTTGATATGAAATATTTTTTGGTAAGAAACCTAAAGTATCATATTTTAGAACATTTGGATCAAAATGTTTCATATTAAATACTAAAGACAATATAGGAAAGTTTGATCCTAAGGCCGATGAAGGAATATTGTTGGCTATTCGGATCGTAGCAAAGCTTATAGAATTTATAACAAAAGGAAAAATATTATAGAAGAAAGTTTACATGTTCCTTTTGATGAAAATTTTGTAACTACATAAATTAATGACGAAGAAGAAATACATCCAAATGATTCTTCTAACACATCTCATAATAATAATGAAGCTATTGATCAAAATAATACTCTAGCTTCACCTCCTAGGATTTTAAAGAATCATCCTATAGATAACATTATTGGAGATTTAAATTCTAGGGTAACTCAAAATCAACTTAATCAAATTTGTCATGTTGCATTCGTTTTAAATTTTGAACCAAAGAACAATAAAGAAGCTTCTAAAGACGATTTTTGGATTTTAGCTATGCTAAAAGAATTAAATCAGTTCGAACGAAATAATGTTTGGGAACTCGTTCCAAGACCGGAAGGTCAATCCATCATTGGAACTAAATGGGTATTTAAAAATAAAGCCGATGAAACCGGAAATATAGTTCGAAATAAAGCACGTTTAGTAGCACAGGGGTATAATCAAGAAGAAGGAATCAATTATGATGAAACTTTTGCACCTGTAGCTAGATTAGAAGCTATACAAACTCTACTCGCTTTTGCTTGTCATAACAAATTTAAATTATATCAAATGGATGTCAAAAGTGCATTTTTGAAGGGTTTTATCAAAGAAAATGTTTATGTTGAACAACCACCATTATTTGAACATGAAAAATTTCCAAATCATGTTTTTAAATTAAATAAAGCATTATATGGGTTAAAACAAGCCCCTAGAGCATGGTACGATAGGCTTAAAACTCATTTAATCTCATCAGGATTTCAAATTGGTAAAATTGACACGACTTTATTTATTAAAAGTGAAAATAATGATATTTTAGTTATTCAAATTTATGTTCATGATATCATATTTGGATCAACTAATGAAAATATATGTGTAAAATTTTCTAATATATTGAAAAATGAATTTGAAATGTCACACATGGGAGAATTAAATTTCTTTTTAGGATTACAAATAAAGCAACTAGAAAATAGTATCTTTATACATCAAGAAAAATATTGCAATGAACTATTAAAACATTTCGGTATGGATAAAACGTCTAGTAAACCTACTCCTATGAGTACTATGGTTCATCTTGATAAAGATGAAAACGGAGAAGATTTTGAAGCAAAATTATATAGGAGTATGATTGGTTCGTTATTATATTTAACCGCAAGTCGACCCGATATAATGATGAGTGTTTGTCTTTGCACACGTTTTCAAGCAAAACCAAAAGAATCTCATCAAAGAGCCGTTAAACGTATTTTGAGGTATTTATCTAACACGAAAAACTATGGACTATTCTATCCAAAAGGATCTTCCTTCGCACTTGTATCATATAGTGATGCGGATTTTGGAGGATGCAAAATGGATAGAAAAAGTACGAGTGGAACATGTCATTTCATCGGACAATATCTCGTCTAATAGTTTAGTAAAAAACAAAATTGTGTTTCTTTATCCACTTGTGAAGCCGAATATATTTCAGCGGCATTAGCATGTGCACAAGTAATTTACATGCAACAAACCTTAAAGGATTTTGGAAACATAATCGAAAAATCCCCGATTTATTGTGATAACACTAGCGCAATCAATCTATCTAAAAATCCTGTAAATCACTCTAGAACTAAACATATAGATATAAGACATCATTTCTTAAGAGATAATGTCGAAAAAGGAACTATAACTCTTGAATATGTTAACACTGAAAATCAAATAGCCGATATCTTTACAAAACCATTAAACGAACACACTTTTGTAAAATTACGACGAGACTTAGGCATTTGTTCACTTAATGAAATTTTAAACTAAGAACAATTTCTTATATCCACAAGTTTATTAGTTTGTTAAAAACCTTTAAAAATTTAGACAAGAATTTTGCACCGTGAACAAACTACCTATTTTTATATTTGGATTGCTATAAAAACTAACTTTCTGAAGTTTTTTTTTAAACATAACAAGTATCATAATCAAAATGTCATCTCAGGAAATAACTTTGTATAACTCTGGATCTCCATCCTCAGACGTATCCACTTCTTCTCTTCGTACTCCTTCACCTCCTCATTTCCTACCTTCTCCTGACTTACCAAAAAGTCGATGGGGATTATCACCTCTACTAAAGAAAGCCAAACGAGAAAAACCGCCTACAATCCATGAAAAACTTAATGAAATATCACATTATTAATTCGCAATGATGGATGCTCAAAAGGAAATGTACTATAAACAAGAAGGAACAATCAAACATTTGAACTTCCTGGAAAAGGCTCTATATGCTATATGTGGTCATTCTCCAATAAAGAAGTGTTTACATAAAAAATCTCCACGCTTTGTTGAAACTCCTAAAGACGAACCGTCAACTTCATCACCCAAACCTCCTTCCTGGTCCCCAATCAACTATGGTGATCCCACCTACGAACCGAATTCATGGGATCGTCAAGAATGGAACCAAGAAAAATAAACTATGACGTTTGAAGACGATTATATACATATATATTTGTTTGTATTATATTGTATTATATTCAATAAATAAAGTTTTTTCTTCACAAAACTCTCAAGAAAAAGTTAATCTGGAGTTTTCAGTCATTTGAAATAGATTCCAGACGTCTGAACTAAGAATCTGGAACAAATTATATGTTCCCAGACATCTGAACTCAAGTCCAGACGTCTGAAATCACTCTCTGTCTCACATTAAAATTTTCCAGACGTCTGAGTTTTGATTCCAGCCGTTTGACTTTACTTTCTGCTTCTAATTTAGACATCTCCAGACGTCTGATCTACTTTTTCATACATCTGAAAGGAGAAACGACAGTTTTTCAAACCCTATACCTGATCGATCAACCACTATTTCACCACTTCAATTCAGTTCCAAATTAAAAATTATTTCTCACAAAATCTCTAAACTCGAATTTCTCTTCAAATCAATGCCACCACGAACTAAAACGATGAGAATTAAGAAAATGAAGCATGGTGAAGGATCTTCCTCTCAACCATTGATGGTGACTGGTACTCAAATCAACAATTGGTTATTTCAGAATCCAACAAATATATGACGGTTTAATGACTTGAAGATTAAGAAGATGCATCTAGGACCTTTCTATAGCCTAATCAAGTTTCCTTCATATGATATGGACGACATATGTGAGCAAGGTGAATTGAAAACCCTTTTCTCTTTTAATGCCAACGATGTTTCTATCGATCAACTAGCTATATATCTTTTTTACTCTAATCTGGATAGTCCATCGGTATGGACTACTGAGAATGATGAAGATTGGTTATGGACGAGTGTCTATGGGACAACAATCAAGTTAACCCCTGGTATAATTGGACGATTAATAGAGTGCTCTTATACGGGTCAAAATTTATTTGAAATAGAGGACATGCGATTCAAACCTCGTGATACTATCACTCATCAATTATGGGAAAATCGAATGCCTCAATTTTCATCCAAATTCCTTAGGCTACGTGCTAGGCTCCTTGCCCGAATGCTTATAAATACCATTATCCCTCGATTAGGTAGCCATGAACAAATTACTAATCTTGAACACAAAGCACTATATGCACTATTTGGTCGAACTAAGATCAATTGGGCTCAGTTCATTTTCGATGAACTAAAAGGTTTTTGGAATAGATCTCGCCATACAATCATTTACCTGGCTTATATTATGCGAATTCTCAGAGCACTAAACATCCCATCGTACATTTCTACTTTTGAGGAGTTACCTATCAAATATAGTGGAACAAAATTTTTCAATCTTATGCATTTGCCGGAGGAACCACCATCTTATATAACTTTTCTAGAATAGAAAAATGCACAAGATCCACCTCTTCCTCCTCAACAACAACAACAACAAGAAGGCGATGTTGAACTACCAAGGAAACCATCTCCACCTCCTCCTTCCTCGTTTGAATATCACTCCGATATGGAGATATTGGAAGCACGAACTCAGCCTCATGCTAATGAGAATATTGCTCACTTAACCTTACAAAACCAAGTGCTCCTATCAAGAAATTAAATTATCCTTGGTAAACAAGTAGCAAAGCTTGATCTCACGTTTTACACAAGGCTTTACAAAGTTGAAGACTCTCTCGTTTTAGTGGTTTCCAAACTTAATCATGCACTTCAACAAGTCCGTCAACCTTCTTCTGACTGGTTTACGCCTTCTCAATCTCCTCACACATCGCTAAAAACCGGCGATAAGGAGAAAGGGAAATTAGACTCCTCTCGTGATGAACTACCTTGACTTCATAAGGTAAATATTTTGTTCTAATTAACTCCCTTATCAAAGTTCTGGTAAGACACTATCAATATTCCTCTTTTTTTATGTGCTTAATGATGTAATCATAACTTTTTTGTTAGTGATATAATTATGTATGTACATCGTACTTGGTTCTGCAATATTTTTATGATTCTTTGATTATTTTTGATAATGACAAAGGGGGAGAAAAATAAATATGCACATCTATAGGAGGAGATCATATTTAGGGGGAGAACCTTTCTGTAATTGTTATCTAAGTACATTATATAGTTGTCATAATCAAAAAGGGGAGAATGTTAGAACCCTTAGTTTACGGTTTCGACGATGACAACTATACAATGGAAATCATATATATATATATATCATACAACTATACAGATACGAATACAAAGCAAGACAAACCACTACTGTGACAAGACGATGACTAAAGCACTGAAGAGATTCATCTACAAAGTTGCACGAAGATCGAAGAGATATACACTCAAGAATAAACCCAGGAGAACATCACTTAACAGGTTCAGACGTCTGAATGCAGAACTTCAGACGTCTGAACGTAGAAGATGAACAAAAATAATAATAGGTTCTCGGACATCTGAAAACACCATTCAGACGTCTGAAACTGGGCTCGGGGCAGATAATTCAAATTACAACTGTCATCTCCGAAGAGACACAACTCCATCTCTCCTCCACAACTCTTCACCAATGAACAATGACGACTCTAGACTGAAAGGGAAGAGGTGTAACTACTAGAAGTGTGACGATCCAACTTTCTACTACCAGAAAGTTGCATCATCTTTAAGAAAGAAAGGGGTGAGAAATAGAAAAGATAAAGAAGAAAGAAGAAACAACATCAGAATCTCAACAGCGGAACGAATAAATTATATTAATCACATAAATATTACATAATATACAACATCAATCAGAGTTACACAGATAATACATCACATACTAGACAATTATAAACACCTGTCTAGTTAATACAACTCGATACAACTCAAATACAACACAGAGATACCAACACAGCGGAACACTACATATATATCTACAATGCTGAAGCCTCCTGCTCCATTGCTCATCCACAATTCATCAAAGCTAACCTGAATCCCTTGGCTACTCGTAAAAAATTGAGTACCCGAGAGTTTAAGAAAAACAGAAATAAACTCCGGGTCAGACATGGGTCTGGTGTGAGTAACAGGTTAAAGTTGCTTAACTTTGAAAATCCTTTGAAAACAAAAGGTATCACGTAAGACTTCCCACACATAAACATGGAAAAGTTTTTACCTTACGCTAACCAAACATTTGATAGGAAATTCTATGATATTATAATAGGTCTAGGGTTTTCAAGTAAATAAGAAATAGCTAAAATTGTTACATTTATTAAATTCCAGCATACTAGCCAAACATGTGGGTAATACAATCAAATCCGAGGGCACTTATTGGAGATTGGATTCCATTCAATGGCAGGGCTACTGGGGTACCGCCCGTCACAGTACCTGGCCTAGATCAGCGTACCGAGGACCCACCCTAAGTCCCCTGCAACACAAAGCTGGAACCATCCCTTACTGGACAGTCCCAAACAAGATAACCCCGTAGTTGGCTGCAGACCAACTGCCCACTAAGCCGAAATAAAAGGGACATCTAGACAGGGGTAAATCTCGCTCTCAAGTGGGTGCGACCCACGAAGCCTTGCTGCACCTCCCCTGTTTTAGCCATTCCCGGTTGATGAGGCTTGAGGTCACGATTACCTTATCAGAACTCATCACTTAGAATGCTCATCGTCCACCTGACGATGTTCTGAAAGCATTCAATCCATATAAGTTCATTCCGGGTTCGAACGAAACCGAAGGCATTATCTCGTTACACTCATTTTGGAATCATCCTCAGGGTTAACGATAATAACTCTTGCACTCTGAATCTTCATCTTCACTTGATATTCACGACCTATCGTTAATTTGGATCGATGTGGTTTTCGGATATCCAAATCTGGAAACCCGATCCCGGTCTCATCGAAATCCAAACCGTATCTTTTAAGGCCAAGTTGTTTTAAAGTTAAAACAATTCATTTCATTATCTATATACACACAGATAGATAATTCACAATATCATCATAATTAGATAATCTACATTATCATCACACTTCAACCAAACATCCATATCATATAGCATTTATTTATCTCATATTTGAGATTTCAAACCATTCAAGGCAAATACTATCATCCATCATACATAAGCAAGGATTCATAAACACACCATTTATAATTAATTTAAAATGAATTAAATTAATTACCTTATCACTAATTAATTTAAAGTAAATTAAATTAATTACTTCATCATTATAAATCTTGCTTACATAACCATTAATTAATTACAAATCAATTAATTCATCATTCTCTAATTTCCATCTTCATTAATCATCCTTGATTAATTATCCTTTAATTACATTCAAGTAATTATCTTTTAATTAATTTCACAAATTAATTATCCTTACCCAAATACAGTAATTAACCTTTAATTACTCTATTTATTAATTAACTATAATTGATTACATCATTCCTTAATTAATTACATTAATTAATTACTCAAATTTCTTATTATTGATTAATTAATCTAAATTAATCAACCCTAAATTACATCATTAATTATATAAATTAATGATCCCTAATTACATTCTTGATTTAATTATTCCATTTAAATTAATTACATTAAGTAATTAATCTAAATTAAACCACGATTATTAATCAACTATTGATTAATCCCATTTAGTAATTAACTACCCTTAATTAGTTCATTTAATAAATTAATTGCTCCATAATTAATTATCTCGATTAATCCCTTGATTAATTTCACAAAGTAATTTAATCCAAATTACTATCATACTTAAATCATCTTCAATCAATTACATATAGTAGTTACCATTAATTACTTCATTAAGTAATTACACTTCATTAATTACATTCAAGTAATTATACTTATCAAATCATTCAATGATTAATTTAAATTAATTAAACTTAATTAATTAACTTAAACAAATCAATTTAAACCCAATTAATTATATTAAGTAATAAATTCCTTAATTACTTCACTTAAGTAATTACACCTAACATTTTCACAAATGATTATCTTTAATTAATAAATCTAATTAATTATTAAATTTATCACATAAATCAATTATTTAATAAATCTTAAGTTAATGACCTTCATTAACTATTATCAATTCTTTATTTCTTTCCTTAAGTAATTAAACTTAGATTAATCATTATTAATTACAAATTAATTAATCTTAATAACAAATTAATTAACCACTAATTATTTAATTAACTTAAGTTTTAACTGTAACTTAATTAATCTTTAATTACTTGATTAATTAACCTTTAATTATTAATTTATGATCTAATCTTACCAAATTAATGTTCTTTAATTACAAATTAATTATTCCTAATTAATTAACTTAAAACTTAATTAATGAGTTTAAAACTCCTAATTACTAATTTAATCATCCATATCCTTAATTGATTAAATTAATTCATTATCCATTATTAATTATCTTTTTAATTTAATGAATTACAAATCATTAAATTCTAATTAATTTTAAGATAAAACTTTATTCATATTAATGATTTAATTATCATTAATAAAGTATTCAAAACAATTTACTTTTAAATTTTACTTTTAAATTTCATTTTAAATTTAAGATTTAAAATGAAAATAAATCAACTTTACCAAAGTTTTAAACAATTTCAGACCCTTCTTAATTCACAAGTTTAAGAATTATTTATCTTATAATTGAAGTGAAGAGAATTTAAAAATCCAATTTCATTTTAAATTCAATCAAATAAAATACACTTAATCATTCAAATTATTTAAAACAATTTAAATTCAAAAACTTTATTTTGTTTTTAAGACTGAGATTCAAACTTCATTTGAATCCATTCTAACTTTGATTTAAAACTGATTTAAATATCTATTTCTTTTTTTCTTTTTAAAAACCCAGTTTAAAATTTTAAAAGAACATACAAGTTTAAAACCTGTCTCTCACTTACCCGAGTCATCCACTAATTGACTCGAGCCCCAAAACCAAATTCTTCGAGTCAATTCTCGAATCACTCGAGTTAAACTCGAGCAACTTCCCTGCCTTCACAACCTACCCCAACATAACCAGACAAATCACTACCCCATGCATGTGCACACCAACCCCAGTCGATTATGACCATCGACGATGATCTTCCCACGTCGACTGGCATCCCCAAAACCCAACTCAACATCTTAATGCCTCAAAAATCGATTCGAATTCGAATCAAAACCCAGACCTGGCACGAAACTAGGACACTACAACCAAACCCTGGATCATCGCCTCGTTCACGAAACTCCGACCTCTGGCGCCTTTGAAATTCTGGCCTCGACCTCGTCTACTACCCAACTACCCTTCCACAAAATCCGGTAGCACTCGATCTTCTATAGGAGACGTGGTGATCGATGCATTATTCACAGTAAAAACTAGGGTTATAAACATTCTCGACCTCCTGTCGTCGCCACCGTGCACTGATCAACTACTTGGCATTTTTCCCAAACTCCGCTAACACTCCACTACCATTAGTGATGACCCCATCCTCTCCGATCACGAGGATCACTAGATACTACCCAATTTCCAATTTCTGTTCAACTCAAAAATGCATATCCAAAACCAAATTAAAAATTATGATTTCTCTTCCAAAAATCATGGTTTTCGATTATGTTTTAGATCATATGCCTGAAATAAGAAAATAGGATGTTAGGGTTTTTACTCATATTCAAGTTTGTTCTGTTGTTTTGATTTTCCAGGGCAATATTTAAAATTATTTTAGCTTAAATAAAATTTAAACTCTAAGCTAAGATGTAACAAACAATTTTTGTTTTTAAACCAAGTCTAAACATCAAATAGTTCAGGTGGAAATGAGTTTTGAATCAAATTCCTATGTTTAAATTTTAGACAGAACACCTGTATGACAAAGCCTGTAACACTACATCCACTTTTAAATATACACATAGAAGTCATATAGATATACATACACGATTATCCACAAATAAGTATTCAACAGATTCATACTTTAAGCTTTTAAAAGTTACTCACCAGTTTTGAAAGTTGAAGAACAGAGCACCTATTGTTTTTGAAAAGCTTTTATTTTGAAACAGGGTTTTGAAAGTTGCAACTGGAACCTCTTTGATCTGGTTTTTGAGGAAGTTGTTCAAGTTTGAAGCTTTGTTTAGTTGAATGATGTTTGAGTTGAAAATAAGCTTCAGTGGTAAGATATCTCTGGTATGCTAAGTTTCTTTTTGAAAACGAATTGAAATGAAATACAGAAGATTGATAAAGAAAAGAGTTTACAGGCTATTTTACTTCACTGGTACAAGATTTTATTGAATTGGGTCGGAGATTTTTATCTCTTTTGGAGGCTGATAGATTTTAAAATGTGTACTAGAGATGCTACCAATAAATGCTTGTCTCCATATCTACATACTTATCCCTCATTTTAAATTTCGTATGTACTTCTCTTTACATATATTTTTCTTTATACCCTTTCAAGTGTACATAATTATTTTCTACTCCCTGTACAAGCATGAAGATATGTTTCCCTTTACTTTGTTTATTCTTGCCTACAAATTACTTATAGGTTACATACAAGATACTTTCGGCCTTGTATCTAAATGCATTTTCCAGAACTTCACCGTGTTCATTTTCTTGCCTAGCATTTACTACTTATGCTTGGTAATATAACTATGTTTCTATATTTAACAAGATGTTTAGATTTTTCCTACTTGTATTTTACTTTATATACACATTTTATTTTGAAGTTAAAACTTTATTCTTATGAATTTCTTTTATTTTTTTAGAGAAAATAAAATAAATCTATTTATATATATACAAATAGCAACTTATACAAATATCTTTAAAATCCAAATATTTTAAATACTTACCCTTTTTAATTTCAAGGCTTTTGAATTCAAACAAATTCTAAAATCTAATTTTAACATCAAGTTATATATATACATATATAACAACATATTTAAATTTGAAAATAACACTTCTATTTAAAAATCTTTTTATATTTATATATAAAACAATACATTAATAAATGTTATTTGAAAACAATAATTTATCAAATTTAAATAATTTATAAAAGAGATTATAACTTCCTATTTTTATTAAATGAATTAATATCTCATATTTATTAAACAACATTTTAAAACCAACCTTTTTAATTAATCTTGAACTTAAGCTAATCTAAATCAATTAAACATTTATCTTAACTATTTTAAAACTATATATTTTATATTAAATCCTAATTTCCAAATTACCACAAATATATTAGAATTTGAAAACATGATTTACTTATTTATTAAATTCAAACCAAAGGTTTCTATTTATAATATATACAAATATATATACATTATAAATAGAAAGCAATTTATTAGCTTTTAAAAGACAAATTATCAGTTAAATATTTATCTAAAAGAAGATTATTAAATCAATTCAAATCTTATTATTAGATATTATCAAATCAATTTAATTTTTAATACAGATTATTAAATTGATATTGCCATAAATTCCGGGATGTTAGATTTATTTGGTGAAAGGAAATTCCGAAGAGGAGCTTCGGGACTGGACGTAGGATGGGAGGTCCGAACCAGTATAAAATCCCTGGTGTGATTATTCTTATTTACATACTTTACTATTGTTACACTATAGTTTAAATTAGTCATATACTTGTCATTTGTATAATCGATCCACCATAATATAGACTTTCAATTGCCTTGATAGAACTAAAGGTGTAAAACCAAGTTTTGGTTCAGCATGGCTCCATGGGAGTTAAACCAAATATTGGGTTAATATTTTAGCGCTAGAAGGGGGGCTCAAACCTTCGTGTTATTATAACTTTATCTTGAAACAAATTACTTAAATTTTCAAGAAAATGGGAAGAGCTAAAGAAATTAACGTTCTAAATGAGGAGATAGTACAACAAAAAACATTGGAAGATAATGTCACTTCGCGCTTTAATCCAAAAAGTGTAGGGCCTGGTTAACCTTCAGAACCAGTGAAGCCAAAATCAAAGATTTAATGCAACATATGGCAGCAATGCAAGAGTTACCAAAGAAGGTCCTTTCACAGAAGTCTTCCAAAATAACAAGGCTTACTGAAGGTGAAAAGGTCGAATCTCCAATGAGAAATCTAGATACTTTTATGCTCAGAAGCAAGGATAAAGGCAAAATCATTATAACCTCGCAGAAAAGAGGAATCCAAAAGGTTGGAGCTGTAGTATTCTCTCCAAGTTGCTAGCAGATAGCAAGGCTAAAACAAATCACTAGGAAGAATTAGCAAAAAGGTCTAAAGAATAACCGGGAAGCTCAATCTAATGCAAGGAGTATATGCCCTATAGAGGTGAATACCATGATGATGAAGCTTACTTAAGAGATATAGCTGATAAAATAGCAAAGGATATGCTTGATGTCAAAGGAAAGAGAACCCTTGATCCCAGAGTCAACAACAATTTTTGTGAAGCTTCCCTTCATAGAAGGAATATTGTCTACCAAAATTTCATCACACATAAAGATTCCATCGCCAAGGTATAACGGGACCACCAGTCCCGATGATCACCTTCTAGCCTTTGAGAGCCAAATTGACCTCCATAATGCTTTTGGAGCCGTACGCTGTAGGCTCTTTCCGACCACTTTTCACGGAGTAGTTGTAAAGTAGTATAGACATTATAAAGAGAAGACCATTTATTCTTGGAAGCAGTTCTATGAATTATCATCACAATTCTGTGTGTGCAAGGACCCTACTCTTGATTCTAATGTACTAGCGAATGTCAAGCGAAAATTGGGAGAGCTGCTTGGTGAATACTTGAAAAGATTCAATGTGATGGCATTGAAAGTAGAGAATATGACCGACAGAGAAAAGTTGATGGCAGTGCATTCAAGGTTGATTGAGAAACCCCCCTTCTAGAAGGAACTTTATATCTACGGGTGTAGAGGCCTACTTTCCAACCTGACAAATTCATCTGTAGGAATGAGATGTACCACGCTAAGAAAAAGTCTTAGACAAAAGAGGCAGGAAGATTTGGCTTTGATCACCCCAATAAGAAGCCAAGATAGGATGAGGCAAGAGAGGAAGATAAGAGGAGATCCTGAAATCTAACTATGTGACTTTAAACAAACCAATTTCCTATAATATAGCTAAAGATGGAGGCAACTCCCAACTTTTTACAAGGCAAGAAATAACCCCGAGCTAAGAAGGGGAGGATAATATTGCACCTACCACAAGGCGAACAGACACAAAACTGATGAATGTTGTGTCATAGCTAGAGTTATTCAAAATATGATCCGATCAGAGCTCCTAAAGGAATTTGTCAAAGAAAATCAGAAACCTACCCATCTTGAAGAAAGTAATTAGAGGCCGCCAAGCAATGCCATGAATTTTGTAGAAAACGATTCTCAGCAAGATTTTATTCCACCGATAAATTGAATATACGTTATCAATGGAGGGTCGCATTTAGCTGGGAGCAGCAAGGGAGCCATAAACAGGTACATAAGAGAGGCAAGAGATGAAGTATTTTTTATTCAGGAGGAGCCACCACTCAAAAACCATAAATATCAGCTTCAGATGCATAGTTTGATGATAACTCCGCAAGAGTTAAGTGTGGTTCGTCATCCCACAATGACCCACTAATGATAACTGCACAGATCAGACTTTCCATATAACCAAAATTCTAGTTGATACCGGAAGCGTGGTGAATTTTATCTTCAAGCATGCCTTCGATCAGATGGGAATTCCAAATGAAAAATTAGAGCCAAGCTTTGAGCCCATCTTTGGGTTCAATAACAAAGGATTCACCCCTGTGGGGCAGATTAAGCTTCTAGTACAAATGGGGATTCCATCCTGCTTGAGAACTTTCAAAACCTTATTCGTCATAATGGAACAACCTCCCTACTACAATGCTTTCTTTGAGAGACCAGTCCTTGATAAGGTGGATGCTTTCGTGTTACCAAAATATCCGATGGTAAAATTTCTAAACAAAAGAGGATGGTGAATAATAAGGGGAGAGCAATTTAGCTCTCAGAATTGTATTTTGCTACTCTTGATCAATGCAAAAGGGATAATCTTTCTTGTTATGATTCGAAGAGAGACGAATCAATCAAAAATATAATAAAAAGGTACCTAAATGGTGGTCCTCTAAGCTAACCATTAAAGGCAAGTGAGAAGACAAGAGCAGTTGAGAAAGCCAAGAATGTGTTGAAAAGATTTAAATTTTCTGAGAGGAAAAGAAAAGGGAAAGAGACAACCTGCTAGACGAGGAAATAGATGGAGAAGAAATTGTCACTTAATTAGATTGTAGAAATGAGCGGGAAATAATTAAGCCAATCGAAGATCTAGAAGAAATAAGCCTAGATTTGCTTGATCCAACAATAACAGTAAAGATCAGAAGGGAGTTAGACATCAAGCTCAGAGGGGAACTTATTCAATTTCTTCAATCTACTAAGGATGTATTTTCTTGGACCCACTCGGACATGGTTGGTATACATCCAGCGATCATGAGTCATGCCCTGAACATAGATCCAAACATCACTCCTATTCGACAAAAGAAAAGGCAGTTCGATAAAGTTCGAGTTAATGTGTTGAAAGAAGAAGTCAAAAGGCTACTTGAAAATAGATTCATTAGAGAACTATCCAAAATGGTTGACCAATACTGTACTAGTCAAAAAGCCCAACAGAAAATGGAGAACGTATGTCGACTATACTGATTTGAATAAAGAATGCCCCATGGATTATTATCCCTTACCTTGAATAGACCAATTAGTTAACACAACAAGTGGACATAAGCTATTCTCTTTTATGGATGCATACTCGGGGTATAATCAAATTCCCATGTTCGGATCGGATAAAGAACACACAAATTTCATAGCAGACTGGGGAATATGCTACTACAATGTTATGTCTTTTGGTCTGAAAAATGAGGAGCTACATATCAAAGACTAGTAAATAGAATGTTTAAAGAACAAATTACTCAAACATGGAAGTATATGTAGATGGTATGCTAGTCATATCTCCAGAGGAAGCCAATCACTTAAAAGATCTTGAAGAAATGTTTGAAGTACTAAGAAAGTATAAGTGAAATTGAATCCACAAAAGTTGCTCTTTTGGGATATAATATAGGAAGTTCCTAGGGTATATTGTTAGCACCAAAGGAATTGAAGCTAATCTAGACCAAATTAAGATGGTTGGGAACATGACAAAATAGAAAACAAACAAAGATGTGAAGAGCTTAAATGGAAGAGTGACAGCCTTGAATAGATTCGTCTTTAAAGTCATTGATAAATGCATATCGTTCTTTGATGTGATCAAAAATAATAAAAACTTTGAGTGGGGGGATGAGTTCCAAAGAGCCTTTAAAGAACTAAAAAATCATCTTGAAAAGCCTCAAATTCTATCTAGTCCGGTAGAAGGGGAAATCTTTATCTCTACATAGCAGTTTCTGAGCATGCAGTAAGCTCCGTTATAATAAGGGAAAAAAAGAAAACTCAGCTTTTGATATATTATGTAAGAAAAAGGCTAAAGGATGCAGAAGTTAGGCATCCGATCATAGAAAAGTTGGCATTCTGCTTAATACTCACCGCTCGAAAGTCAAAAGCCTATTTACAAGCGCACCCAATTAAGGTTTTAACCAACTTTCCACTCAAACAAGTCTTTAGTAAACCCGAAATGTTAGGAAGATTAGTAAAGTGGGGAATAGAACTTAGCCACTCTGATATTGAGTTCTAACCTCAAATGGAAATTAAAGGACAAGATCTAGCCGACTTCGTAAATAAATACATGAGATTCATCAAAGAATAGTCAGAAAAGCAAAAAGGTTTGATGCCTAAGTGGCAATTATTTCTTGATGGGGTGTCAAATGAATAGGGAGCAGATGTAGGATATGTAATCATTACCCCTTATGGACATCGACTGAGTATGCTATAAAGTTAGGTTTTCCTACAACTAATAATGTGGCTGAATACGAATCAATGGTAGCAAGACTTACCCTAGCTCTTCATCTAAAAATTCCAAGGATACAAGTTTTCGGTGATTCTCAGTTAATGCTAAATTAGTTAAAACGGACATACCAAATGAAAGTCGCCAAACTAATCCTTTATGTTAAGAAGATGCTAAAGATGTTAGCTTAATTTGCAGACTTTTCCATACACCAAGTCCCTAGAGGGAAAAATTCTCAAGCCAATTCCTTAGCAAAACTACTAGCTCACGAGGAGCACCGAAAGCTCAAATTGTACCTGTAGGTTTCCAACAAAGCCCGGTGTAGAGGAAAAAACCCCTAAGCCAGGAAATAAAGTCCTGTATTGACTAGGTCTCAAGCCCTCGAACAAGAAAATAAATAAAATGAATGGAGAAATGGCAATAGAGAAAACCAATAAAGATCATTCATGAAGAAACTAATAGTCAATACAAAAACAACTGGATGACACCCATTGTGAGTACTAAGTGGAAGGAAAACTACCAAGGGACAAAAGAGAGGTTAGGAAGATAAGACGCCAAGCCCCAACTTTACCATGATAAACATAATACTTTATAATAAAGAATATTCACTTTCTTACTTAAGGTGTGTTAGTCCATAAAACGACTTAAGACTGATAAGAGAAGTACGTGAGGGATTCTGTGGAGATCATTCTAATGGAATAAAATTAGCAAAAAAGTTTATGAGGCAAGGTTTTGATTGACCCTAAATGAATAATAATGCAGTGAATCATGTAAAAAGGTATGAGAAATGTCAGAAATTTTCTACAATTCCATATATGCCCCCAAGTAAATTGACCCCAGTTTCAAGTCCATGGCCCTTTAATGTATGGGGAATCGATTTAACCAGACCATTATCTAAGTCCAAAGGTGGAGCTAAGTTCACAGTAGTAGCCATTGATTATTTTACTAAATTTGTAGAAGCAAAACCATTATCGAACATAACATCGTGAAAAGTGTTAAAGTTTGCGATTAAAAATATAGTTAGACATAAAATAATATCCGATAATGGAACTCAGTTTGAAAGTGAAGAATTCACCAGATCTATGAAAAAAATGGAATAATCAAAAGCTTTTCATCTATAGCTCATCCAAAGGCTAATGGAGCCGTTGAAGCTGCTAATAAAACATTAAAACTATTCTTAAGAAACGACATGACAAAGCAAAAGAAAATTAGGTAGAAGAACTACCATTAGTACTTTGGGCATATAGAACTTCTACTAAGATTGCAACAGGACATACCCCTTTATCCTTAACATATGGACGTGAAGCAATGCTTCCAATCAAAGTTGAGGTTCCATCTCATCAAAGAATTGCAACTTGATCCTAATCAAGAATTGAGGAAAGAATCCTTAGATTTGATAAATGAGCTAAAGGATGAAGCAACCATATGAACGGTCGAATATCAACAAAGGATATCAAGGTATTATAACTCCAAAGTTAAAGCAAGATTATTTCAAAAATGAGATTTAGTACTTCGAAAAGTCATGGAAAATACCAAAAATCAATCAGACGAACTGCTTGGACCAAAACTGGGAAGGTCCTCTTGTTATTCAGGAAGTAATTCCCCTAGGGACTTACCGATTATGCCAATGTAATGGCAATGTAATAGCAAGAACTTGGAACATTTAAGACCTTACTTCCCAGCAATGGATGAATAAAGAAAATTGAGATAAGCATATCTATGGAATGAATAGTCAAAGGAAAGAAAGGAATTAAAAGAAAAAAGCCTAAATCACAACCTAAGATGGTAGTATGGTGCAAAAGAAAGTCTTCGATCCCACCACAAGGGCCTGGTCAAAGCACCTCCTAGAGCGATGTCAGAGTAAGCCTTTGGTCCTGCCTAAGATGGCATGGCCAAAGAACTGCAAGCCTTCGGTCCTGCCTACATGGCCCTGGCCAGAGGACCTCCTAGAGGGAAGATGGAGTAAGCCTTTGGTCCCACCTAAGATGATCTGGCCAAAGCACCGAACCAAACTTCAGTTCCACCTAAAGGGAGAACGGGTAAAACTTTCGTTCTGCTTAAGATAGCTAACCAAACGCACCGACTAGCCAAAAATCATTACCTATAAGGTAATAAGGGGCTTAAGTCTAAATCAATACCCCAAGAGTAGTAAGGTGCAAAGAGAATTAAAGCCTAAATCATCATCATAAGAGTGATAAGGGGCAAAGAGAATTAAAGCTTAAATCACCACCCAAAGAGTGATAAGAAGCAAAAGAGATCAATCGAACAAGTTCAAATCTACCCTAAATATGGGTCAAAGTAATCTTCTAGAGGAAGAATAGTCTAACACATTTATTTTCGCATCAATACAAAGTTAAAGTAGCCTTCAAAGGAAGGTCAAAAACAATTTATTGCCAGATAGATTTTTGGTCTTCTATTTATATATTATTACTAGATGGATTTCTGGTCTTCTATTCAAATATTATTACCAAATGGATTTCTGGTCTTCTATTCAGATTATTATTAATGGATGGATTTCCGGCTGCTATTTGGAAAATTATGATTAACAAATGGATTTCCGGCCCTCTATTCAAATATGATCCTTCTATTGAACAAATCTCTGGTCTTTTCAACTAAACTTAGCTTTGCAACGAAATACAAAAACTTTTTTGCATGAAGAATGAGATAAACTAACTCATATCTTATCAAATCCGCAAGGGATAGTTTAGAGCTCAATATAAAGTTAATAATGAAAATTATCATCCTTTATTTTATGTTTTTCAGGAAAAACAGGATTGAAGAGAAAATCTTACACAAAGTTAGAAAAGTAAGAAAATTCTTGATTTTGCACTAAAGTGTAAAAGCTTCTTTTATACAAGAAAGGGGCAAATGTTATCCATATATTTTTCTAAGAGAATGAGCAAAAAAATATGAAGACAATGGAGGATAGTGTTACCACGAATATGTACATCGACCATCTAAAAGAAGAATGTCATACTTATAAGAACATGCTAAATTAATAGATAAGGGAAAGCATTTAAGTCGATAATCTAGAAAGCATCTAACATGAAGATACCAATCCACAAGGGATGATGAATTTGATGGTAGAAGGGATATCGTATTATTACAATGGGGAATGCCACCACACATAAAGATGCCAGAAAAACATGTTGTCAAATCACTACAGGGGAGAATGACAACACCAGAAGGGGTGTCGAATTCTTAGTGGAAGAGGGACATTGAATCTCAACTAATATCGGGGTTCTACAACTTAGAAGATATCGAATTCCTACAGGCCAAATGGTATTGAGCCTCTACAATATGATGTTGTGGAGCATGAAGGCAAAGGAAGAGTGCAGAACTACTTGAGGATACCAGGAAGCTAAACATAAAAGGGGGATGTCGGTGTTTTGGTAGATATCGAGCCCTTACAAGCTTTCGTAAGTGACGAGGGATTTCCAGCTTGTACAGGTGACAAAGGATGCCGAACATCATCAAAATAAAGACAGATGTCGTGTACCATCAATACAGAAGAGGATGTCGCGTATCGATAACATGTCGGAGGTTGCCGAATAGCAATAATAAACAAAACTTGTGACATGTTACCAATATAATAAAGATATTGAATGGTTGTGATTGGCTGGGATGTCGAAAGATAGCAATGAATAAATAGATGCCGAACTTCAAGAGAATAAGAAAGATATTGAATAGCTGCAATATGACATAGATATCATAAACTAGCAGTATGACCAAGATATCGTACTACATCAATGCCAAGAAGTTTGCCGCATATTGAGCAATACGGAAGGATGACGAATGCTTACCCTGAAAGGAGATGCCGAAAGCCAGTAGCATTACATAGATGACGTAAATCATTGGAGCAATCAATGTGGTCGAATGTCATGCACTCCGAGAACCACAGGGTAGCCATGCCATCCAATCCTACCGTTATAGATATGGACCCCATGGAAATGTAAAAGGGGCGATTAATTTCTTTCTTTACTTCTCAAAACTAAGAATTGTAACCCTAAATCAATTTAGGGCAAAATCAAGAGCTGATTTGTAACTTTTGAAACTTATGAACAAAGACATGGACAAACGACTTAGCATAGCCTAATTACCTCGATTGTGCAAATTTGATTTTTATTGAATATGGATATGAATATAACTAATTTTTGGACTTGCACTTGACTTTTGGCCTCCATCTTGAACAAGGCCACTTAAGCCCTTATCTAAATGAATGTTTATTTTGCATAATAACCATCTAGTTTATTCTCATATGAACAATGGATTATCGCGAATATATTGCCTAATTGCCCATTAACAAATGATTAATGTAATATATGCAATCTTGCCTATTTTACCCTTGGACATGTGACATGAACTTTTGAGCAATTCTACAACTTAATCAAAAGCCCATAGGCAACATGGAATCATTTTGAATAACCTCATTTGTACTTAATCTTGGATGCTGAACTAATCCTTGATTTATCGACGCCCTTCCGACTTACCAAACGATATCGCCTTGATTGAACTAAGGGTGTAAAACCAAGTTTTGGTTCAGCATTGCTCCTGGGAGTTGAACCAAATTTTGGGTTAACACCAGCTATTAGAACTACAGGTACATACAAATTTTCGATGTTTTCTTGTATTTTCAATTAATGACTTATCCATCTTTGTATTAACTATTATACCTTTAAACAAATTTTGGGAAAGTAATAACATTTATATAGTTTTTCGTCTAAACTATCTTATTAATACCCTAATTTCTTCTTTTTATCACCATAATCAATAATTTCATTATTAGGGATAGTTTATGTCTTGTTACATCATTCCCTATAGTTACCATTATGTTTACTCACATCAAAGCCCTAGTTTAATCATTATATTAACAGACATGTGTCATTACATCAAATGCTATTCGTGTATTTTATGTTGGTTAACATTTTCTTATGCTTCATGTGTGTGTGTGCGCGCGCGCGTGTGTGTTCTCTTAATTTCTTCTTTCTTCATTAAATAAAGGCCACAATTCAGTAGTAATGGCTAGTTATCATTTCTAAACCCAAATATAAATATCAATTTTTTGGTTCAACAAATTATCCATGATTATCGAGTATTTTATCACAAAATTAATTAAATTAAATTAATTTTTTTATTAATGGTCAATAAATATGATTTAATGTAAATAAATTATTTATATAAATACAAAATTAGATCTACTACAAATTAATATAAGATTTTTTCTAAAATTTCCCCATTTTACCATGCCGCCAATGCACCTGATCTAATATAACCCTCCCAATATGAAATGCTTAAAAAATATGATATCGAAACTTATTGTAATAGATAATATAAAATTAATATAAACTATTATTTAAATTGACATGTATACATACATACACATACACACAAAAAATAACAACAACAACAACAATTTATTTAAAAGCAGTGTTAAAAAATATATTTAATAATAATAATTTCGTATAATTAAAAATCATTAACATTTCATTTAAGAATATTTTAATTAATTACAGTATAAACTTTGATAGTATAAACTAGTACATATAATAGTATAAAATAGTTTATCAATATAACAAAATCATATTGTACAAAATATTTTTTTAAATGAATTTACCGATGCTTTTTATTAAACTTCACTGCAACACCGTCGAGGAATTTGAGATAATTTGTGGCTTAAAGCAAATATGTACCGTGCAAAACTATAGGCAACTCCCTACGATTTATTGATGCCTTTGCGATGAGTTATGAATTGCCAATGCTTCGTCAAAGCATCGTTGGCGGAGTGTTGATAATTTTTGATGGAATAAAACACTTTTCTAGTAATGATGATGTTAGAATGTAAAGAACCAAAATGATGTTTCTCCTAAAAGAACTAACCAATTGAGCCAAACAAAGATTCCAGATGATGTTAAACTCGAATGTTAGCTATAGGACTACATATACTAGAATTATTAGTGTATTCTTAATTTCTAACTAAACATATTGGTTTAAAGATGAGTACTTAAAATATTTTTTGTATTCATTCTTTTTAGAAGTTTTGTTTGCGAACATAAATTGGCATACCGATAATATTACGCTTTAGCTTCAAAATCGAATATTCTTTGATGCAACGGCTACAAAAGTTAATTTTATTAAATTTAATTTTTTGAAAGTTAGTGTAAACTTTATATACTTACAATCTCTTTTTTAATAAAACATATTTGCAAAAGGTTCAAATCTTTTTCAAGTCGCATTTTGCCTAGATGGATATATTTCGTACAAAAAGTTTTACATAATTCTCGAATATACAATATTTTCAAACGATCTCTTTCTTGGTGAAAATAAAAAAATTAAATGGAAAAAATTGAATTTGTTTTAAGATTTCGATTTTTCACAAGATTTTTAACTTCAAAATATATTAAACTAAAAATATTTACTAAAAACCCAAAAACAATTCTAAGACGTTGTAAAAAAATATCATGAAAGTCTTTCCTATTAAAGTTAATTAGTGATTTTCAAAAACTTGATAATAATATAACCATCCATTTATTTATTCAAAATTTATATGAAAATAATAAATATTTTTCCAAAAGCAAAAACAAATTTTGAAACATGCTTTTATGAATTTAGCATTTTACGTTGTTAATCAAACAATCCAGACGATAATAAAGTATTGGTTGATTTACTTTGTTTAGGTTAGCATATATTGACTGTCATCAAACTTTTTTTTATTTTCTTTTAAGCATTTCGATTTTCTAAAATTGAAAACTATTACCTGTAGAACAAAACTAAAATTGAATAAAAAAATTACTTGAAAATTTTAAGAAAAATTAGTTGAAAATAGGATTTATAGTGCAATTTCAAGTATTTGATCAGATATATAAGGAAGTGTGATACAATTTACATAAATTTAAATACTTTTCTCACCCATTTATCATCTCATCCAATCAAATACTTCACTCACTGATCACATCTATCTTTCCTTATTATTTTTTTTAATTTTCTTATAACCATAACTTAACTTCTTCTTCTTCTTCTCTCTCTCTCTTCAAACAATAAAATCAAAATTTCTTCATTCAGTTTTTGCACAGCCAATCTTTTTTTAATATAACGTTGGGTTCATCAATATCTGTGAACCCACCAAATTGGTTGTGCCTATGGTGTTATCGATTTTAATTGTACGTAGATTTTCGTATTTTTTTTGTAAATAGTGTAACCCTAAATGAGACTAACATGACAAAGTATAGTTTGCAACTCAAATTAGATGCTATTGTAGAACATAGTAGTAAAAAACATTCATTACTACTTCAATCAAAAAATATCTAATCATTATTACTTTTACTACTGTTTCAAAGAAAAGAAAAAAAGAACGACAAAGCCAGTTATAATAGAAAACAGTATGATATAGTCAAATATATTTAAACGACGAAACCAATTGTAATAGAAAATAGTATGGAATAGTCGAATATATTTAGGTATCATTATCCTTCCTTATAACATTGACTAGGTCACAAAAATATTGATTTACATGCATATTCTAAATATAATTAAATACACAACTAATTAACTCATAATATAAAATTGATAAAAAAATTTTTAACTAACATTATTCATCTCGTTTTTTTGCCATTAATGGTGGAGACGATTAGGAATAATTTTGTTTAAGGTTTATATTTCATTTTATTTCTACGTTGCTCGGTTATGCATAGCCAATCGTGTTTACTTCAATATCTTCTTTTAAGTTTAAGCTACACTTTTGAATTAATTTTCATGATTTACTTTTATTAAATATTTAAGTGGCGTTAGTAAGTGTTTAGCTGTGTATTAATAGCAACGCCCTATAAAGAAAACAAATTAAGTCTTATGATCAGGAAAATTGTTAAATTTTTTTATAGTAAGAGTATAAAGAGAAAAGTGTGGCGATAAGTGTTACAACAACCTAACGCCGATTTATTTCATCCAAAAAAAGAGATAAAAGAGAAAAAGGAAGACGATGAAGAAGAAAACATAACATTATTTTGAAATAAACATGTTTAAACGCTCCAATCACTTGTTTCATTCAATATTCAACATTTTTTTAGATTTCGTTTGTTTAAAATTCTGAAAGCAGAATATTGATTGCTGAATGCTGAAAGCTGAATAATAATTGTTGAATGTGGAATACTGAATCATGAAAGGTTGTTTTTTATATTTTTAAAACTTCTAATTGGAATTAATAAAAATTGCTATTATGACAATATTGCCATTTATATCAATTGGTTATTCACATGGTAGTTACTAAAACAGAACCTTTGAACCATAAATTTAATTTTTTTAGAGCTTGAAATTTGAAATTTCTTAGTTTTGAAAATACTTGGATTTTGTGGAAATTTGAATAATGAATAATTATTTGAAAGTTTTCAAAGATTTAAACTTTAGAGAGACTATTAATAAAACTTGAGTTTTATTAATGTGTGCTCTCCTCTGTTTCTAAAGGATCATACATTTCTCTCAAAAAAAACTTGAGTTTTATTAATAGTCTCTCTAATCTATTATATTTTAAAATTTTAATTTTCAAAAAGTTAAATTTTCATGAATTAAGTTTCTAAGATTTAATTTAAAAAGATTAAGATTTTAAAAATATTTGCCAAATTTGTTAATTTAGATTTTTTTTTTGAAAATTCAATATTATTTGACTTGCTTTTCTTTAATTTAAAAATATTAATATGAATTTAGAAATGTTACCAAAAGCATAACTTAAAAAGTTCAAAATCTTTAAGTAAAATGAATTTTTGAAATTCTAAATTATTAAGATTTCATTTATAGTAGTGTAACAAGTGCAACTAAGGTTATATACAGAAGAAATTATCATTAAACATTTAAAAAAGAAAAGAAAAAACGGTATAAAAAACCGCAACCTTTTTCATTAAGTGTTTTAAGTATAAACATTTATTAAAACAAAAACTTTGTTCACGGATAAGTTGAAATTTGTTCAAAATAACGATGATGATAATGTCAGAGGCAGAATCTTATTATTCTGAGTCTGGATGTATTGGGAAGACAGATAATCACCTGCTCCCAATGTAAGAGCATCTCCAATCCTTATGCATTTTCAATGTAAAGTGAATGCCACATAGATTCTAGACATTGTGGTCTTTATTTTTAATCTCCAATGCTAAAGTAATTAGATTGTGGAATATGACATGGCATGATTTTTATTAGACATTGTGAATTGAAATGTCTAGTTCTAGACATTGTAATTAACAATGTGAAAGGGTAACTACCAATAACTTTTTGTCACCTAAGTAAATTTCAATACATAAAAATGTTTGCATTGGAGAATATTAATTTATTTTATTGTAATGTAAAATCACATTAGCTTAACATTGTCTAACTACTTGTGCCACCTAAACATTTCATGAAATTACATTGTCTAGAATTGAAGATGATCCAAGTATGATAGGAAGAATTCTCCACGCATTGTTTTTCCGTATATTTTCATCTCGTCCCATTCAAATATTCTTCCTCTGCCCTGGTAGATACCATTTTGTCTCCATTTTCATCTCAACTTTGATTATATAATATCGCCATTGAACAACTCTTTACATCCAACAAAAATGTCTGCTATTCAATTTCACCCCCCTCCTTCACCTAATTCAATTTCACAATCCCAAAAATTCAAATCAAGAATCAACTCACTGAAAAGCTTTTTGGATCTGACACCCGAATCCAAACCCGAAAGGATAAATATCGACATCCAATACCACGATCCGAACAAACCCAAACGGTCTCAGCCGGAGTACGACGCGGCGGTGATCGGTTGCGGTCCCTCGGGGCTCCGCATAGCAGAACAAGCAAGCGCGCTTGGAGTTCGGGTCTGCTGCATTGACCCGGACCCATTAATGGGTTGGCCCAACAATTACGGGTCGTGGGTGGACGAGTTTGAGGAACTGGGACTTGCTGATTGTTTTGACTACACGTGGCCGCTGGCAAGTGTAGCTATCGATGAGTTGACGTGGAAGGACCTTAGCCGTCCGTACGGGAGGGTGAGCAGGGGGAAGTTGAAGAAGAAGTTGATGGAAGGATGTGCTGAGAATGGAGTTAGGTTTTGCAAGGCTAAAGCTTGGAATGTAGAGCATGAGGTATATTTTGTTTTACTTCCAAAAAAAAAAATGCTGAATCAGCTGTTATAACACTGGAGAAAACAAGTCATGTTTTTCTAAACAATGCGGATGAAATAAATACATAATTTTATGCACAAGCGTAAGTCATTGCATCTGAAACAAAGCATATATAGTAATCAACTTATTTAACCACAACAATAATGTAGATAGGAGAAGTCCTAACTTGGAATATTTCTGTTTACTGAAAGCTTCAATATTGTTTAAAGAAAGAGATTGATATCACCATATGCCCTGTTCATTGCTTGCCGTGGACTATTTTCCATGATTGTTAAGTTGCTTATGCGAAAATGAAGTATACAACTACTACCTTATACATTAATTTCATCCATCACCATGAATGGCAAATTTAGCAAAACACAAACCGATAAGGCAAACATCTGATTTGTTATCATCTTGATCGACCAAAGTGCATATACTAGATGATTCGTAACAAATGTATTTCAAAACTGATTATTGATGGCTAACCTAGAAATCTAACAAAAATTAAAGGTTTTGCGTTATACTAACGAATATGTGGCATATTTTGAAATTGAACCATCAATTTTCTAGTTGCAGCAAGATGTGTAAATTTCCTATATTTCAAGCTCCTTCCTCCCACTTTTAACTGTCTATATATTCAATATGAATACTCTTGAAGTTCATCTCTGTAAATGGTGGTTGGATACACAAAATTGATATACCTTATTTCATCATAATTAAAGGCATATGAGCACACAAACCCTTTCCATTGCTGGACAGTTTTGTTGAGTTTGTGAAATTTAACCCAACATAGTAACAATTGAACAAAAACAACTGATCTATTAAGTTTGCAAGGTCTAAGATCGCTTTTAATTATTTTATACATTACTTGAAAAGCTAACTTGTAAGATTTTTGGTTATTGATAAGCTACAAAGTTGTTTAAAGAAAGAGATCGATATTAGCATATTTCCTGTTCAATGCTTGTCATGGACTATTTTCCGTTGTTGTTAGGTTGCTTACATGAAAATGAAGTATATTACTATCTCATACATGATTTTCATCTATCATAATGAATGATAAATCTAGTAAAACGCCATTAGACAGGATTCTGTTTTGTTAACTACTGAGCAACCAAAGTACCTATACTACATGATTCATAACTGATGTATTCTAAAACAAGCAATTGATGGATAACTTAGAAATCCAATAAAAGTTCAAAGCTTTTCGTTCACCAAATGTATATGTGGTATATTTTGAAATCGAACCAAAAAATTCCAGCTGCGTGGAAATGTGTAAAAATTAATATTTCAAGTGCCTTGCTCACATTTAACTATCAACATATTCAAAACAAATGCACTCTGATTTCTTTTATTTTTTATTTTAAAAAAAGAATGGTGGTTGAATACACTTCGTTAATATACCTTAATTCATTATAAAAATGGAATATGAACGCACAAGCCCTTGCCATAGCTGGCACAGTTTTGCCACCTTTCTAAAGTTTAACAAAATCAAGTAGACCAACTTAACAAAAAACCGATCCATTAAGTTTGTCAGGTTTATCATACATAATTTATGTCCAAGATGGATTATATTTATACTTCAATATCTAACACCAATAATCTGAACTCAGGAATTCATCTCCACGATAACATGCTCCAATGGATCCACAATAAGAACCAACCTTGTAATAGATGCAAGTGGCTTCTCAAGCCCTTTCATCACTCATAACACGAACCCAACACAGTCCCAAGGCTACCAAATCGCACATGGTATCCTAGTCGAGGTCAAGTCCCACCCCCTCGAACTACACAAAATGCTTCTTATGGATTGGCGCGATGCTCACTTAGACAACGAGCCCTACTTACGCAAAAACAACCTCAAAACCCCTACATTCCTATACGCTATGCCCTTAAGCTCGACCCACATCTTCCTAGAAGAAACTAGCCTAGTTAGTCGACCCGCCCTACCCTACACCGAGATCAAAAAACGCATGGTAGCAAGGTTAAGGCATATGGGCATTGAAGTTAAGCGCCTTATCGAAGAAGAAAAATGCCTTATCCCAATGGGTGGGCCCTTGCCCAAGGTCCCACAAAGTGTATTGGGCTTTGGTGGGTGTAGCGGGCTTGTCCACCCGTCTACCGGGTACCTGGTGGCACGGGCCTTGAAACATGGGCCTATAGTTGCCAGTGAGATGGTGGAGTGTCTGGGGTCGAATAGAGTGGTTAGAGGGAAGGCGTTGTATGGTAGGGTTTGGGATAGTTTATGGACGACCGAGATGAAGCGGGAGCGTGAGTTTTATAGGTTTGGGATGGAGACTTTGTTGAAGCTTGATTTGAATGGTACTAGGAGGTTCTTCGATGCGTTTTTTGACTTGGATGAGTATTATTGGCAAGGGTTTTTGTCGTCTAGGTTGAGTTTGAAAGATCTTTTGGTGCTGAGTTTGGGGTTGTTCGGTAATGCTTCGAATATGTCGAGGTTTGATATTGTTACTAAGTGTCCTTTGCCTTTGGCCAGGATGGTTGGGAACTTGACTGTGCAATCTGTTTAGATTTTGCAAGTCAAGTTTATCTTGTAAAAGTTACTGATATTAAATGAATGGGTTGTCTAGTTTGCAGGAAGTGTAAGATGATAAGTTATGCTGGTATGCTGTTGACTTTAGAAGCAATTCAAAGTGTTGCATCGATTCTCATGGGTTACGATTCATTATTACAAATTTTCCTTGTTAAATTACTTGTATAGCATATCAAAGTTGATTAGTCAATGTGGTGATAACATACAACATAAGGAATATAACAATAAGTTTCTTCAGTATTGTAATGGCTAAGGAAGATAACAATAAGTTTCTTCAGTATAGTATTGTAATGGCTAAGGAAGATAACAATAAGTTTCTTCAGTATAGTATTGTAATGGCTAAGGAAGATAACAATAAGTTTCTTCAGTATTGTAATGGCTCTGCGTGTTCAAAATCAGAACCGAGTTTGTACTTAGATTTTTGTGGTTCTTGATATTATGCAATGTTTATCTTGATTGTTAATTTATACAGGCATATTTCTAAAAAATGTATAATGCATATAACGCGTTTTGATATAAAAGGAGAAAAAAGAAGTTAAAAGGGAATCAAAAGTTATACACTATCAGCTTATTAACTGATCTGATGTGGAATTTGTAGACGAAACATTTGGTTAGTATTAGAGCACGTCCTAAAAAAGGACTATTATCTGGATTTTTGATCCGGCTATATCCAGAGTATTGGAAAAGTTAGACTCGACGGTAGACAATGCAAACTGCCCAAAAAGGTGATCATGGAGTCCGGAGATCAAACACAGACAACAATATGAAGCAATGATCAAGCGAGACCAAAAGATAAACTTTTCGGAACATTCTAAGTATGGATTAGTGTCTCTTCTAGGTAAGGGATCGGTACCCTCCCCTTACTCTAAACAAGGGAATCAGATCGTATCACTATTGCAATGAACAACACAAACCAGCAGTTCAACTCAACGGAAATCGATGGATGTCTCTGAAAACATAAAGGCAATTATGCAAACAAATTTGAAAACATGAAGCTAGCTTGGAGGAGGACCAATTGAACCGATCGCAAGTTCCCACGTAGCCTCTAGGACCGATCGATACCGATCGCTTAGGATTGGGAATTAGATCGTGAAATTTTTGGATGACCTCGTTTACATCTTGAGATCCCGTCGGTGAAATTTCAGGAAGATATTCGGTCGTCTACCCCTATACATACAGAGTTCGTTGTTCATTTTAGGGATCTTTACGCTACTGTTTTACTTGTACTCCATTGTAATCAAGGATCTATTTCGATCTGATCCCCCGTACTCAGAATTCCAAGTGATTAATAAAACAATTCATTCAAAGTGGATGTAGGCAATCAACGCCGAACCACTATAAATTTACGTCTTCCTGCTTTCGGCTTGTTTTCCTTCTGTTTTAAGTTTAATCTTCACTTTATTTCTCTACATTCAATCTATTAAATGTTTGTGCCAACTTTTGATGCAAACATTTTGGTGCTTTCAACGAGAATGAATTCTTAGCTTAATTGGATCTCATCATCTAGTAGTCGATTCTCATATTCGTGAGATAAATCCAGTTTTCTGCCGACAAGTTTCGTTTCTATTCAGATTTGAAGAAGATCTAAAAGGAAGCTATTAGTCATGGCCAAAGGGAAGTCTACTACTTCTAGTGCTGTTGAAGGTAATGCAGACACCAGCGTTCAACATGTTAACCAGAATGTACAATCAGCGGCTGCTAATGCCCCAAATCCTTCTGATTATATCACCAAAGCTGACTTTGAAGTCTCGATGAAGGAACTGTTGGATAGCCGTCAACAAGTCCAAACAAATATTGATCCGATGAACCAGTTGAAAGACCAACGTGGGAACACGAGGAGGGAGCCTTCTCCATACTCTGGGTCAGAGAACTCCTCATTCGACGACTATCATAGGAGCGGACGACGCAAGACGGATGCATATGAAGGTGGAACCTCGAGGAGGAACTACGCGGTTGACTATCGCCAGACTGCACGGATCGGTACCGAACCCTCCAAGGGGATCGGCATCGAACCCTCCAATCTAGGGAGGAGCCGTCAAGCTAGTGAAGAAACCAACCCCGGACGCGTCGCGATCGATCGCGACGCTGGAGCTCAGGCGAATGTGAATGAACCCTAGTTGAGAGACGATGATAGGACTGCTGCTCAGGAGGAACATCAAGAGCACGCTGAGCCAAGGCAACGTGGTGCGGCTCGAAGGCATGGATAAGGTCGTTCACGTGAGGTGGAATACAACCACCACCTGGCACCAGCTCTTCAGGCGCTGGACTTAACAGCTATGGTGAGCAGCTTGTGAAAAAGAGTCAAAGCTTGACCAACGATGATTGGGGACTCTCCAGAAGTCATACTCCGTTCACTGACAATATCCGACACACAGATTATTCGTGGAGGTTTAATATGCCTACGTTGCCTGCCTATGCGGAAAAATCCGATCCCAGGCAGCATCTCTTGAGGTACGAGTGGCACATGGATTTCGCATAAGCCACTGATGCAATCTAAGTGCATATGTTTTCCCATTTTTTTGGAAGAGATTACGACCATGTGGTTCGCCAAACTACCGCTGCAGCCAATTTCTTCGTTTGATGAGTTAGCAAGGAAGTTCATGGAGCAGTTTTGCACGCACGCGGCTCGCCCCAAAGACGTCATGTCCCTCTCCAACCCGATCCAAGCACTGGGGGAGTCGCCGAAAGATTATCTGGAAAGGTTCAATACAGATGTTATAGAAGTCAGTAATCCAAAAGAGGATGCAATATTGATGGCACTGACTAAGGGAGTCGACCTTTCTGATTTTGGCGATTAGTTAGCATGAAAGCATCCTTCTACGTTAGAGCGTTTCTTTGCAAGGCAGCTCGGTACATGAGGAAGGAGAAGGCTAAGCGGACCAGAAAGAGAGATATTGCAGGCTCGAGTGTCGAGGGAGTACAAAGTAACGTGGCAGTGAAGCATTCCGGAGAGAGTTCCGGGAAAGTTGAATTTAATGTTCATAACAAAGCAAATGAGCAAAATAGATACAGTGATAGAAACTACGATCGAAGACGGGATTCTGGAAGAGGGAAGCCAAGGATCCCAACGTTTTAACACATAAACACCGTTGAACACGTCATTAGAAAACATCTATCTATCGACTTGTAACACTATGCAATACAGAAAACCACCTTCGAAGGAACCGACGGAGAACCAGAGACAAACGGGGAAGTACTGTAGATTCCATGAAAGTTATGGTCCTACCACAGACAAGTGCCATCACCTTCATGATGTCATTGAGAAGTTGATTCGTGAAAGAAAGTTGCAACAATTTGTTAAAGCCCTGCAGGATGGTGGGCATGGGACATCCGAACCCAATAGAGGACAAGCTCCGCCAAGTGCTGAGGAACCTAGGCGGACGGGAGGAAGATTGGTCATTAACACTATTGTCGGAGGGCCACATCCAGCTGACAAAAGCTGGAATGATACGGAGCGTTACGTGAACGCTATAAGACTTGTTGATATTGAATTGTAACGACCCGTAAATTTCGATAATTAAAATTATTAATTAAATAAGTTTTGGAATTTAATGTTGTGAAAAATAAAAAATTTAAGTTTAACAACGAGAATAATAACTAGAATGAAATGTAATAATGTTAGTGTAAGTTAATGGATAACCATTTTAATGCAATTTCAATTAATTGAAATTTAATAATGTTAATTTAAGGCAATTGATAACTATTTCTAATGAAATCTCAATTAAGTGGAATGATTGTAAAGTTAAAATTGGGTATAAACTGTAAATGAGTAAATAAATCAAATGTTGTATTAAACGGTGAAATTGTATGTGATTAATTGGAATTGATTAAAATAGAATAATTAATCCGCATGTGAATTTATTAGTTTTGTTTGTTAACAATACACATAGAATTGTGTTTGAAATTGTAATTTATAACAATGGTTTAATTATCATTGCATTATTTAATCTGTTGAAACTTAATTGTAAATCAATTGCAATGAATGTAAGTAAATATTGCGTTAATATGAATTCAGATGAAAATTGTAGAATATTGATGTAATAAATGGAAAACCAATGTTAACTATGTCCATAAAGTAATGATTGATTGAATAAAAAGTTTGAAATCAAAATGAATCAATTTATCGGATTTTAAATTTTAACTAATGAATTTATTGCAATTGGAATTGGAATGTTGTAATTAGCGCAATATTAATAGTTGAATTTGACATGAAAAATTTGTTTTAAAAGATTATAATTACTAGTTAATCAAAAGTGATAAAAATTTGTTAGTTATAAAATTTGAATTTGAAAAGTGATAAATTTAATAATAATAATTTATTTAATTAACGTGAAAATAGCCGTTTTGGCCACTGTCTCGGATTTCGACGAAACTAGTTTCATCGGATCCGTAACAGTGAATTTTTATAGGATTTCAAGTTTCGTAGCGATCAGACTTGTCGTTTGATCGTGCGGGCTCGAAACACGTGGAAATCAATTTAACTGAAATCAATTTGAAATAAGGTGATTTTGAAAGCTAACTTCTATACACAATGGAATTATGACTTGAAACTTGTTCCATTGAGTTTAAAGATATCGAAAACCTATATTTCGATATATTGGATGACCCATTTTCGTTTCGGAAACGAAACGGAGTTTTCGGATCGTTGTTATCGTTTCGATTCAACCCTACATATATATAGCCTGTTATAAACCCTAGTTGTTTCTCATTTTATTATTTATGTACGTACATCTTCTTCCTCCTTCTCAAATGTCAGAACATCAAACCTAATTTCCAAATTCCAAAAACCTAATTTCAAAAAAAAAAGAATTTTTTTTTTGCTCTAGGTTTACTTTGAGTCGGGAAGAGGTTCGCTTCGAGTTCCAGAGGCGAAAACCCTATAGCGACTTCGGGTCAGAGAGAGTTCCATGCCAAGCAAGGCGCATCTGGGCGCGCTTCGAGTTCTAGAGGCGAAAACCCTGCAGCAACTTCGGGTCAGGAGCCAAATGACTCGGGTCTCGGGTCATTTTGGAAAAAACTCAGAGGAAACACCGAGTAATTGAGGCGGCAACTCGAAGTAAGACCCGAAGTCGAAATTTTCCAATCTTCTAACGTTAATAACTTTTGCATACGAGCTCGGATTCACGCACGGTTTTCTCCGTTGGGACCGTATCGAAATTTCGAACATTTTGGAACTAGTTTGGCTGCATTTTGAGACTGTTAAATTTTTGGGCTAATTTTGGATTTTAAATCGACGACAAATCGAAGGTGGGTGTTTTAACCTACTCACGACTACTAGATTATCTTATGTTAGTTAAATTGAATTTATGATGTGATTAGAAATTGATTGGTTGATGTTTGGTATGTTTAAATTGTCATTCCAATTAAATATGACTTTATTGCATTTAATCGTCATTTAATTTAATATTGAATTTAATTGTTAATTGAATATCTGTTGATGATAATCATTTAATTGATATTATTTATTGATTGATTTGAATGGTGATTGTGATGGATATTTGACTGTTGATATTGGATGACTGGATGTTATATTTTTATATTGTTTTAACACTACAAGTTCCCTGTGGGTTGAAATGATACATACCCGAACGACCTGATAGATTAGGGGAAATCGTTATGAGTTGAAATGATGGACTCAAGCGATTTCATGGATTTGTAATTAAATTCGGGATTGCGAGTTGAAATGAAATATATCCGTGAATATAAAATAATTGCGGATTGAAATGATAAATATCTGTATCACTTGACCATAGGGTAGAGAATTATATACGGACACCGGATTGGTCAAATTAAATGATTTTAAATCCTTAAATTTTGAATTTAGTTAGATGATATTTTGAAGAAAATTTAATTTATATAAAAACTGAATTATATTTGAAAATCCGAGTTTTAAATGTTGAAATTGGAAATTGGTTTAAAATAGAATTTTAAAGTTGAATTTGAAGTATAAACGAAATTATCGAAATTGAGTTATTGAAATGTTGGAACTATAACTTTGAAAATCTATTTAAAATTTAAATAGTTAAATTTGATGTTATGTTCAAATTTATTATCTCAATATAATGTAAGTGTTCTTTTAATTTCTAATATTTAGATTTTCAACTATTAAAATAAGTTAATCTATTTTAAACCAACTTAATCAATTTAAACTATTTAATTTATTTGAATCTAATTTAAGCTATTTTAAACTAATTAACCTATTTAATCTATCTTAATCTATTTTAATTTATTTTAAGCTATTTTAAGCTATTTTATTATATTTTAATCTATTTTAGATCATTTAAACTTTATTAAACTATATTAAACTATTTTAATTTATTTTAAACTATTTAATCTACTTTTAAATTCATTAAATCTATTTTAAATTTAATTAATCCATAATAAACCTATTCAATCTATTTTAAACCATTTAAACTATTTTATAATCTATTTAAAGTATTTTAATCTATTTTATATTTATTTATTCTATTTTAAACCTATTTAACCTTTATATCTTTTTTAAAACTATGTTAAACTAATTAAACTATTTCTAACTGTCTAAATTATTTTCTAAATTTTCGATGGTGTAGAGTGGAAATGTTTATAATTAAAGCCTTGATTTTTAAAGCAAATAAGGTTTAAAAATGTTATAGCATAAGTTGGGATTTGAAATGATATTTGCTGGTGAAACGACATATTTAAGTAAATATGATTTTGAAAGTAATTATGATTTCGAAAATGATATGGTTTGAATTGCATATGATATTTTGATATCAATATGAAATGGTTTTGGAAATGTAAAAGAACCATCCGGTGTGTAATAAGCGGTTGGTTGTTAAAAAGACCGGGATCAGATATTGTCATACTCTCTGCCAATACCGAAAACCACTTTAACAACTGTGTACGTGGTGGAGATTCCAGAAATGAAGTAGGATGGTTTGGAAAACGATTCTGTATGAGGTATTTACGTGACCCTGACTCCCGTGAGTCGGCTTAGATGTGACTAAAACAAGAGCTATACTGGGCCAAGTGAGGTCGCACCTCCGATCGGGCACATTTCTTCGACACCATACTATTACTTTGTGATTGATTCGGTGGCCACCCCTCGATTTTGATTATGGAAGTGTGTCCGAGTTGGGCGGTAGTAGCTGCTATGCGTTACCACCAATCCGGGAGTGCAATGGTATATCTAACCTGGCATTGCCTCGCGTGCCGTGTTCACATGTCGTATCGCGCCTTCTACGAGTTTGTTTTGTACCATACCTATGGAGTGCCCTCTGGGTAAACCTCACGGAGGAGCTTACGGTACTGTATAGACTGTAGGAATATATAAAATGTGTTAAGGGGAATATGGGTAACGCCTTAACGCTATTTTAATACTTTACTTTACTGTAGACACTATTATAATAGCGTATTGTACTATGTACATAGATAGTTTAACAGATCCTTAAGAGATGGGAATCCCGAACATCTCTTTAGTTATTGCACTCATGTTAGACACTGGATAGGAGATTTCAAAACCCGTAAACATCTTTGACGCCGTTACACTCATATTTATTATACTGTTGATTTAACTTACATAAGATCTTTTAGTTCTGACTCGAGTGTTTTGTCTTTTCGAGTTTCAAAGTGGGAAGACCGCTGTAGTAGTTTTACTATACATTTGTTTGATGAACAAACCTTAATTTCTAAATAGGATTTGATATATAAAAGAGATATGAATATATATATATATATATATATATATATTATTTTGAAATGATTTGTAATGGAACCCAGTATTTAGTTCTTAAGTTCTGTAAATTAGAAACTTCAATTATTGTAGTGAAATGAAATCTTAACTATTTAATAATTGGATTGAAGTGTTCAAAGGGAATTATGTTTCTAAGTGAAGAATTAAGATATATAAAAATGTTATAAACTTAAGTGATGTTTGAAGCCAATTATAATTAAAGTAAATAGTGAAAGTGAATACTATATGTGAAAGAAATTAAAGTGAAAAGAAAAAGGAAAGAATAAAAATCTAAGTATGAATGCTTCACAAATGAATATTGATGTTAAAAGGAAATCAAAGCAAATAATAAATGTGGAGTAAATTGAAATAATAAGTATGCAATACTTAAATAATGAATTCATTGATTATTTTAAATAATTGAATGGAAAAAGTGATCATGCAAGTAAATGGATGTAAAGAAATGGAAAATAGCATTGTATGTATAAATGAGAAATGAAATTTTGTAATAATGAATGTAAATTTATGAAGATAAGCATAGTATGAATGAAACTTCTAAAAACAAAAAAACAAAAGAAATTTGATGCTAAGTGATTAATGAAATATATAAGAAATTGACTATCTGTAACTTGTAGATATGAAGATTTTGAAGATGTAATTATTGAACATTTGTTAACTAAATGAATAAGATAAACTTGTGTAACATTCAGTTACATTCTAAAAGACATATGTATAACTCACTAAAATATTAAAAGTTAGAATGTTAATAAGAATAGGTAATAGAATATTATACAAGTAAAACTTAAGTAATGAAAGTGTTCAATGGAATTGTTTCTATAAATAAGAATTTTGATGTTATAAAATGTTATGAACTTAAGTTAATAATTTAAAATGCTACTAATTAAATTTAATAGAAAAGTGAATACTGTAAGTAAATGATTATAAACTTAAGTTAGTGCTCGAAGTCATTTATAATCAAAATGAGTAGTAAAGATGAGTACTATATAAATTGAATGATTATAACTTCGGAAAATGTGCAATGATTTAGAAATGAATGTGGAAAAGAAATAATCTATTAATGGTGAAATAAATTGTAAAGAGGCTTACATAATAATGGATAATCCAATAATTAAAATGGAAATAACTTATGTAAGCAACGAATGTTAAGTAATGAAAAGGAAAAATTTGGCATTATATGAATAAACGAATGGGAAATGAATCTTTGTAAGTAATGAATGTAAATTAAAGAGAATAATCATTATATGAAAAATAATAATAATGATGAACAGTAAATAATGTGAAAAGAGATTAATAAAAAAAACTTACATGACATTTGAATTTATCGGTTGTTTGGCTTATAGGATGATTGGGAAGTGATACTTTAAATTGTTTAGGATGTATAAACAATCTATTAAGTTTTATCTAAGACTGTTCAGTGTATGGTATGCTTAGTAGTTTATTTATCATTCTATACGACTAGAAGTGTCTAAACCTGAACAAACCATTTGTTTTGATTGCTATGGATGGATAATTGATTACTTTGATTGCATGTGATGGTTGTATGTTTTGTTTGCAAAGTGACTATTGTTATGTTGTGTTAATTTGTTTTGTTATTAATTAAAACAACGTAAATATTTCTCTTTTGCATAATTCTAACTCTTTTGGATTATATAAGTGAAATACAGGTTTATGGAAGCATTAGCTATTGCTTTTGGTTTCATAAATAAGTATTGTTTGCCCAACAAATATGTACGTTTTCGGATTACGGTTTTCTAGCCGTATTTAAACTGTTTTTTCCGTGGTTTGGGATATTTTATTTTGAAATATTATATATATATATATATATTATTGATATTATTATTTCTCCCAGACCTCTCCGTACAAAGGAGACTTTGCCGAAATTTTCCGTAAATTTTGGACATAGAAATTTTTGTAAATGTGAGAATGTTTTTCAAACTTATATTAACTTGAATATAAAGGATTTAATTGGTTATTAATTGATATTTTTATTTAATACTTAATTATGTAAATTAATTGTTATAAATTGAATATTTTGAATAAAATATATTAATTCCTTTATCCCTTCTTTCCCTTTTCGAGGACAAAAAGTTTTGAGTGGGGGAGAGTGTAACGACCCGTAAATTTCGATAATTAAATTTATTAATTGAATAAGGTTTGGAATTTAATGTTGTGAAAAATTAAAAATTTAAGTTTAACAACGAGAATAATAACTAGAATAAAATGTAATAATATTAGTGTAAGTTAATGGAAAACCATTTTAATGCAATTTCAATTAATTGAAATTTAATAATGTTAATTTAAGGCAATAGATAACTATTTCTAATGAAATCTCAATTAAGTGGAATGATTGTAAAGTTAAAATTGGGTATAAACTGTAAATGAGTAAATAAATCAAATGTTGTATTAAACGGTGAAATTGTAATTAATTGGAATTGATTAAAATAGAATAATTAATCTGCATGTGAATTTATTAGTTTTGTTTGTTAACAATACACATAGAATTGTGTTTGAAATTGTAAGTTATAACAATGGTTTAATTATCATTGCATTATTTAATCTGTTGAAATTTAATTGTAAATCAATTGCAATGAATGTAAGTAAATATTGCGTTAATATGAATTCAGATGAAAATTGTAGAATATTGATGTAATAAATGGAAAACCAATGTTAACTATGTTCATAAAGTAATGATTGATTGAATAAAAAGATTGAAATCAAAATGAATCAATTTATCGGGTTTTAAATTATAACTAATGAATTTAGTTCAATTGGAATTGGAACGTTGTAATTAGCGCAATATTAATAGTTGAATTTGACATGGAAAATTTGTTTTAAAAGATTATAATTACTAGTTAATCAAAAGTGATAAAAATTTGTTAGTTATAAAATTTGAATTTGAAAAGTGATAAATTTAATAATAATTTATTTAATTAACGTGAAAATAGCCGTTTTGGCCACTGTCTCGGATTTCGACGAAACTAGTTTCATCGGATCCGTAACAGTGAATTTTTATAGGGTTTCAAGTTTCGTAGCGATCGAACTTGTCGTTTGATCGTGCGGGCTCGAAACGCGTAGAAATCAATTTAACTTAAATCAATTTGAAATAAGGTGATTTTGAAATCTAACTTCTGTATACAATGGAATTAGGACTTGAAACTTGTTCCATTGAGTTTAAAAATATCGAAAACCTATATTTCGATATATTGGATGACCCATTTTCGTTTCGGGAACGAAACTAGGTTTTCAGGTCGTTTTTATCGTTTCGATTCAACCCTACATATATATAACTTGTTATAAACCCTAGTTGTTTCTCATTTTATTATTTCTGTACGTACATCTTCTTCCTTCTTGTCAAATAATAGAACATCAAACCTAATTTCCAAATTCCAAAAACCTAATTTCAAAAAAAAACAAAATAATAATAATAATTTTTTTTTGCTCTAGGTTTACTTTGAGTCGGAAAGAGGTTCGCTTCGAGTTCCAGATGCGAAAACCCTGCAGCGACTTCAGGTCAGAGAGAGTTCCATGCCAAGCAAGGCGCATCTGGGCGCGCTTCGAGTTCCAAAGGTGAAAACCCTACAGCAACTTCGAGTCAGGAGCCAAATGACTCGGGTCTCGGGTCATTTTGGCAAAAACTCAGAGCAAACACCAAGTAATTGAGGCGGCAACTCGAAGTAAGACCCGAAGTCGAAAATTTCCAATCTTGTAACGTTAATAACTTTTGCATACGAGCTCGGATTCACGCGCGGTTTTCTCCGTTGGGACCGTATCGGAATTTCGGACATTTTAAAACTAGTTTGGCTGCATTATGAGACTGTTAAATTTTTGGCCTAATTTTGGATTTTAAATCGACGACAAATCGAAGGTGGGTGTTTTAACCCACTCACGACTACTAGATTATCTTATGTTAGTTAAATTGAATTTATGATGTGATTAGAAATTGATTGGTTGATGTTTGGTATGTTTAAATTGTCATTCCAGTTAAATATGACTTTTATTGCATTTAATCGTCATTTAATTTAATATTGAATTTAATTGTTAATTGAATATCTTTTGATGATAATCATTTAACTGATATTATTTCTTGATTGATTTGAATGGTGATTGTGATGGATGTTTGACTGTTGATATTGGATGATTGGATGTTATATTTTTATATTGTTTTAACACTACAAGTTCCCTGTAGGTTGAAATGATACATAGCTGAACGAACTGATAGATTAAAGGAAATTGTTATGAGTTGAAATGATGGACTCAAGCGATTTCATGGATTTGTAATTAAATTCGGGATTGCGAGTTGAAATGAAATATATTCGTGAATATAAAATAATTGCGGATTGAAATGATAAATATCCGTATCACTTGACCATAGGTTAGAGAATTATATACGGACACCGGATTGGTTAAATTAAATGATTTTTAATCCTTAAATTTTGAATTTAGTTAGATGATATTTTGAAGAAAATTTAATTTATATAAAAACTGAATTATTTTTGAAAATGCAAGTTTTAAATGTTGAAATTGGAAATTGGTTTAAAATAGAATTTTAAAGTTGAATTTGAAGTATAAACGAAATTATCGAAATTGAGTTATTGAAATGTTGGAACTGTAACTTTGAAAATCTATTTAAAATTTAAATAGTTAAATTTGATGTTAAGTTCAAATTTATTATCTCAATATAAACTGTAAATGTTCTTTTAAATTCTAATTTTTAGATTTTCAACTATTAAAATAAGTTAATCTATTTTAAACCAACTCAATCAATTTAAACTATTTAATTTATTTTAATCTAATTTAACCTATTTTAAACTAATTAACCTATTTAATCTAACTTAATCTATCTTAATTTATTTATACTATTTTAATCTATTTTAGATCATTTAAACTTTATTAAACTATATTAAACTATTTTAATTTATTTTAAACTATTTGATCTATTTTAATTCTATTTAATCTATTTTTAAATTCATTAAATCTATTTTAAATCTAATTAATCCATAATAAACCTATTCAATCTATTTTAAACCATTTAAACTATTTTATAATCTATTTAAAGTATTTTAATCTATTTAAAGTATTTTAATCTATTTTAATCTATTTTAAATTTATTTATTCTATTTTAAACCTATTTAACCTAATTTATATCTATTTTAAAACTATGTTAAACTAATTAAACTATTTCTAACTATCTAAAATATTTTCTAAATTTCTGATGGTGTAGAGTGGAAATGTTTATAATTAAAGCCTTGACTTTTAAAGCGAATAAGTTTTAAAAGTGTTATAACATAAGTTGGGCTTTGAAATGATATTTGCTGGTGAAACGGCATATTTAAGTAAATATGATTTTGAAAGTAATTATGATTTCGAAAGTGATATGGTTTGAATTGAATATGATATTTTGATATCAATATGAAATAGTTTTGGAAATGTAAAAGAACCATCCGGTGTGTAATAAGCGATTGGTTTTTAAAGAGACCGGGATCAGATATTGTCATACTCTCTGCCAATACTGAAAACCACTTTAACAACTGTGTGCGTGGTGGAGATTCCATAAATGAAGTAGGATGGTTTGGCGAACGATTCTGTATGAGGTATTTAGTGACCCTGACTCCCGTGAGTCAGCTTAGATGTGACTAAAACAAGAGCTATACCGGGCCAAGTGAGGTCGCACCTCCGATCGGGCACATTTCTTCGACACCATACTATTACTTTATGATTGGTTCGCTGGCCACACCTCGATTTTGATTATGAGAGTGTGTCCGAGGTGGGCGGTAGTAGCTACTATGCGTTACCACCAGTCCGGGAGTGCAATTGGTATATCTACCCTGGCATTTCCTCGAGTGCCGTGTTCACATGTTGTATCACACCTTCTACAAGTTTGTTTTGTACCATACCTATGGAGTGCCCTCTGGGTAAACCTCACGGAGGAGCTTACGGTACTGTATAGACTGTGGGAATATATAAAATGTGTTAAGGGGGATATGGGTAACGCCTTAACGCTATTTTAATACTTTACTTTACTGTAGACACTATTATAATAGCGTATTGTACTATGTACGTAGATAGTTTAACGGATCCTTAAGAGATGGGAATCCCGAACATCTCTTAAGTTATTGCACTCATGTTAGACACTTGATAGGAGATGTCAAAACCCGTAAACATCTTTGACGCCGTTACACTCATATTTATTATACTGTTGATTTAACTTACATAAGATCTTTTAGTTCTGACTCAAGTGTTTTGTCTTATCGATTCGCTCGGGTCAGTCTGAGCTTTTCAGTTTATCAAAGACTGCTTTCTGGAGGACGAAGACGAAGATTTTGTACTATTATTATGTATTATATTTATTCCACTGCATTATGTTGTTCCGCTGCATTTATTTATTATTTATTCTTATTGTATGTAACTCTGATCTACATTGTAATAGTATAATCAAAGATCATTTGTAAACAGCTTAATGAACTGTTTATTTGATTATTATATTTTATATTCTGCTGCGAGATTCTGTATTTGTTTTTCTTCTTTCCTTGCTTTTTCTTATTTACCCCATAACAATCTGCCCTTTTTAATGGTTTGAGTCTGACGTGTGGCTTATCATCGATTTAAACTGTCCAAAAATGCAGGTCGTTACATGAATGCTGCTCAAACACAGAGGACGTGCTCCGACAAAGGAGCAAAGAACTATGACCGACGATATCGTGTTTCGAAGTAGAGATGCATATAAGGTGGATGCCCCTACAATAGACCCAATGGTGATCTCAGCCATGATCGGCCCGCCTTGTTGAGAAAGATTTGGATTGACTATGGAAGTTCTGTAAATATCATTTTTAAGAAGGCCTAAAGCCAAATGTTGCTGGAGGCCAAAGACTTGAAACCGTGCAAAGCCCGTATTCATGGCTTTAACGATATTTCTACTGAAGCAGTAAGCTACGTCGAGCTACCGGTGAAGTTAGGAGACGACAACTGTAGGAGAGTGCGGGTGCTGCCATTTGTTGTGATGAATGTGAACTCTCCGTACAATGCTTTTTTGGACCGACCGACCCTTGTTGAATTCAGGTCAGCTATCGACTCTTAGTGCTTAACACTCAAATTACCGACAAAGAATGGCGTGGAAATTATTCATGGAGATCAGGCGGCTGGTCGTGCTTGCTATGTTGCTGAGTTGAGGGATGCTCAACGAAAGGAAAAGGGAAGGGATGGAGACTCATCTTTGAATCAAAACTAACGAAGCTTAGCAATCAGCGTCCGAGCCTTGTCTCGGGCACCACAGTCGATTCTATAAAGATATAGATCCGAGAGATGAGGAAGAGGAGCCCAAAGAATCCAAGGCCGCACCTGTTGAGCCGACGATCGACATCGCGGTCAGCCACGACGACCCGTCACAGATCCTGAAGATCGGATCACAGCTCAATGCAGCAATGACGAAGGAATTAGCTGGTTTTCTCCGAGGGAATCTTAATGTGTTTGCTTAGACCCATTCTGACATGTGTGGGATCTCGCCGATCATTGCGAGGCATGCATTGAATATCGACCCGAGGCATGTCCCGATGAAACAAAAAGGACGCAGCATGGATCCAGAGAGATCATCTGTGAGGAATGCGGAATATGGATCTTAAGGCTAGGATGAACACTAGAGGGGGGTGAATAGTGTTTATTAGAAATTACTAAATCCTTTTGAGTTATTGTTGATTTGTACACAGATGTATGTAATATTCAAACACAGATATAATCACAGAATCAAACACAGATGCAGAAATAAAGTAAATGCAGTAAAGAAAAGAACACATCGGATTTTATACTGGTTCGGAGTTACCCTACATCCAGTCCCGCACAACTAAGTACGGATTTCCTTTCAAAAGCAATTCAACAATTACAACCCTCGGTTTCAAGGCTACGAGGTACACCCTCCAGAATCACAATCCTCTGGGTAGAGATCATTGATTTCCGAGACAACAAGTTCACCCAATTGATTTCCAAGGCTACAATCACACCTTTTCTCGCTTGATTGATTTCCAAGGCTACAATCACACCTTTTCTCGCTAGATAGATTACAAAGAAGCCTATAACTCTGAATAGCACTTGGATCTTGTTGAGATAGTGATAGAGAATCAAACCAGAGATAATCTAGTTAGATTCAATGTTGATTTCGGGAGAGTAATGATAGAATTTTGAATAAGAAAATGTGGAAGAAGAAGAGAAGTGAAAAACCAGAAAATCTGATATATAATTCGTTGAAACCAACCCCTGTTTATAGAAGAACAACAACCATGTCCATTCGTGAAAGGTTATGGCGAATAGACACTTCTTTTGAAATTCAAATTTCTTGAATCTAATTGTCACTATGTCGACATGGGGTACTAGGACATGTCGACATCCCAAAGGAAATTTTGATGATTTATTTTTCTTTGAAAATAACCTTTATTTCATATTAAAACTATTTTAAACTTTATAAATATACTTGACTATAGATAAATACATAGATAAATATAGAGAATAATATATATATAATTTTACTATAATTTTATATTTAAATCTAAGTATAAAGATAGTTTAAAAACAAACGAATTTTAAAAACAAGAGTTTATTAAAAACAAAAACAAAGAATATTTTAAGGCTAAAATATCTTTTTGAAAATCATTTGAAAAGATAATTTTTAAGGCTAAAATATTTTAAAAAGCAGTTTTGAAAATCATTCTGAAGTAGTTTTGAAAATCATTCTGAAGTAGTTTTGAAAATCATTTTGAAGTAGTTTTGCAAGCTTCTTCCTGCTCATGAGTCCGAGACTCAATACTTATCTTGAAATCTTGAACTCTTGATAATCTTGATATTCTTGATACTCATGAGTCTTCAATCTTGATATCTTGAATCTCTATACTGTACAGTCTTCATTCTTGGTACCTGCATGGTTAAATCCTGCATATACATATATATCTAAACTATAATGTTAGTATTTATATTTTATAATCTTATTCTAAGGTTGTTGTCATCAAAACCATCATCTCAAGGACTAACAATCTCCCCCTTTTTGATGATGCCAACCTTTGTTTATAAAATATTATTTCTATCCTAATAACTCCCCCTAAATCTAATAACTCCCCCTTAATCTATTCCTAACTCTCCTATTTTATATTTCTCCCCATTTGTCATAAACAAAAACAAACTAACTCCAAACTATATAACTCCCCCTCATTCTTATACTCAAGTACCTGCATTAATAAACCATATAATAGAGTATACTAAGAAATAACTATACTTATAGACATGATATTCAATCAACGATTATAAATATATCAATGTATATTTATACATTCATCAATCCACACCAAGTGCTAATCAAATCAATCAAAACAAACAATTTCAATCAAAGCAGTCAATTCAAACAAAGTAATCAAACTAAATAAAGCAATCAAATTAAACGTTACGAGGAACTTCCACCCTTCCTTCTTCTCCGAAAATAGGGTCTGCTTTGATGGCATCCCAATTTTCATTGTCATTTGTGAGAGAGACAGGAGGATCTTCTTCGTTATCATCCTTGTGCAGGGAAGAAATCATCCATCAAATTGCCTTGAAATGCCTTTCTTGCTCCTTGATCATCTGCATTTGACTCAACTCTAAGTGTCGCTGGTTACGAAGAATGAACGAGAGAATATTCTTGAATGAATTAAGAGTTTCTTCAAGATTCTCGGATAAGTTATGAATTGGATTAGCCATTTTTGAAATTGTGAGAAGAATGAGAGATAGAATAGATAAGAAATAATATTCAGTAATGAATTCTGGAAGAGATGAGTATATACAGGTGTAGAAATTTGTTTGAAATGAATAGACATATGGTAGTTATTCAAATTTCAAATTCAAAATGAAGTGTCATTTCTGACCAGTACATGTCGACATGGTCGTAGAGGGTATGTCGACATGAGGCTGTGAAATTTGATGGTAATTTTGATTTTGTGAATAATTGTGTATATATATTTATTTATATAATATACTAACATTTATTCAAGAGATAAGATAAGCTAGATAACAGAGAGGAAATTTAATTTCATTGCATAGAAGGGTGATACAATGATTAATCATAAACAACTACATAAACACTCAAATTAAAACAAACTTAAACTAATTTGACATGATATGAAAATATAGAACTAGTTAGAGGATGATGAAGATGAAGATAATCCAAGTTTCTTGCTGACTTTGGAGAAAAACTTGTTCATCTTGGATGATATTTTGTCCAACTTCTTACTAACGGATCTTTTAAGAACCCGTTGATTCTCAACAATAATCTTTTGGTTTTTGAGAAGGGTTTTATTGGTAGGATTGGAGGGATATTCAATACTTTCTAGGGATGTTTCACCTTCTTCTTCTTCTTCTATTTCCATTTCATCCCTTTCTTCTTCTTCTTCCTCTTCCATTTCTTCATGAGCCAAACGCTCTTCCTTTTCGGCAAGAGTTTCATAAGGTTGAAAAACATATGGGATTTTCATGAGAGAAATGTTTGAGATATTAAAAACTTTTCTTGAAATAAATTCTTCTCCTTTGAAATTTACTCTAAAATAGTTGAAAATCCGAGTAAGGTAAATTCCATGATATAAAGTGTTTTCTCCCATTTCAAAATTTTTAGGACGAAGTTCATCCAAAATAACTTGCGTCCAATTGATATCATAATTTCCGAAAATAGCAAAAAGTGCTTTGCACACTATTGAAGTGGGATTGTTAAAATTTCCCGATCTTGGGATCAAAGTATGTTGTAAAAGAAGATTGACAATTCTTGCTTTAGGACGAAAGTTTCGATTTTTAAATTCAAAGTTTTCTTCTCCTTCAAAAATATGATGAAATGTCTCACGCTCATGTTCATCGATTTGAAAACTAGAAAGATCCATTCCTGTGCTTTTGCAATTGAGAATGGTACCCAAAAGATCACAATTCAAAACAATTTTAGTGCCTTTGACACTACTCCAAATTTCATTATCATTTCCTTCATAAAATTCTCGATTGAGATTTGCATAGAAAATTTTAACAAGATTTGGGTAACAAACAAAATCATTTTGAGAAGAATCAACAAGACTAAGAATTTGATTGTTTGCAAAAAGAGTATCAATTTCATAAGAAGCAAAATCTTGAAAAATAGCAAACTTTCCGGGATGGACTTTTCCATAGTTAGCATAATTGATGTATGCTTTTATTGCCTCCGGATTATTGAGGAGTTGCTCTTTCAAGTTTCTGGAAAGTCTCATGGTGGAGGGGTTACTTGAAGAAGCCATTAAAGTAGAGAGTAGAGAGCTTGAAGTTTTGAAGAGAGAGTTTGAATTTGAAAATGAAAGTGAAAAGTTGTGATAAAAGATAGTGAATAACTAGATTTTTGAAAGACATGTTCTCTGGTCAAAAGATGCCTTTTCAGAGTATTGAATGAAGTGAAAAGGTGGAGGGAAATTCAACCATTTGAATTCAAATTTTGAATTTCAAATTCTGGTACCTATGTCGACATCAGGGTAGGGACCATGTCGACATATGCCTGTGAATTTCTATGATTTATTTTTCCTAAGTATAATATATATACACTTATTATTTTAATGTCTATATATATATCTGGAATATTATAGTATATTCCAAAAAATATTATTATATTATTAAAAAATAAAAGTAAAATTATAATAATAAAAATAAAAAAATAAATTTAAAATTCAATCAACACACCAATTCAAAATCAATCAATCAAGCAATCAATCATCTAATTCTAAGCATGCAATTTCAATCAATTGTATTGTAAATGTGTACCTTTTTTTGAGTCTGTTTCCTTGAATTTGTTGAAGTCGTGAACTGCCGTGAAACACAAATTTGAGTTATCTGTCTTCTGATTATCATCGCTTGAGGACGAGTCTGAGTCATCTAGAGTAGCAGTAAATGCACACTTCCATTTCTTTACTGTATCATTGTTTATAGGAGGATTCTGCCTTTCTGGATATGGACAGTCTCTTTTGATATGGCCTGGTTCATCACAGTTGAAACATTTGACATTGTTTGGCACTGCATTCTGATTTCCAGAATTCTTATATTTGTTTATCTTGAGATTATTCTTTCTGTATTTCAGGAATTTCCGAAAATTCCTGGTCATAAATGCTATCTCTTCATCATTATCATTGTTTGAGTCTGATCCGTCGGTTAATGCATTGAATGCCATTGATTTCTTTTCAGATGCTTTGCTTTCTCTTCTCCCGATCATTTGGACTTCAAACGACATTAGATTTCCAATCAATTCGTCTATCTTTAAGGTACTGATGTAATTTGCCTCTTCAATTGCAAGTGTCTTTTAATCCCATTCTGGAGTGAGAGAATTTAAAAATTTTCTGACTTGATCTTCTTCCGAAAATTCCGTTCCCAAGGATATTAAAGAATGCACAATATCTTGAAATCGACTATACATATCTGAAATAGACTCATTAGTGTTCATTTTAAATAACTGAAACTGATTTGTGAGCATGGAAATTTTGGTCTGTTTAACTTTGCTTGTTCCTTCGTGAGTCACTTGCAAAGTTTTCCAGATTTCATATGCAGACTTACAAACTGACACTCTATTAAATTCATTTCTATCAAGTGAACAAAAGAGAATATTCATTGCTTTAGAATTATTTTGTGCAACAGTCTTTTGCTCAGTGGTCCACTGTGCAAAATTAGTTGTGGGTTCAGAATATTCAGTTTGTGTGATATTCCAAGTATCTAATCCTACAGATTGTAAATATATTTTCATCCAACATGCCCAATATGCATAGTTACTGCCATTAAAAAGTGGTGGTCTGGCAGTAGACTGACCTTCTACAAATGAACTAGTGACAGGGATACTAGTGTTAATAACAGTACCAGTGTTGATAGCCATTTTGAAAACTTTTCAAAAATCAGATTATGAAACTTTTGAAAACCTTGCTCTGATACCAAATGTGAGGAATGCAGAATATGGATCTTAAGGCTAGGATGAACACTAGAGAGGGGGTGAATAGTGTTTATAAGAAATTACTAAATCTTTTTGAGTTATTGTTGATTTGTACACAGATGTATGTAATATTCAGACACAGATATAATCACAAAATCAAACACAGATGCAGAAATAAAGTAAATGCAGTAAAGGAAAGAACACACCGGATTTTATACTAGTTCGGAGTTACCCTACATCCAGTCCCGCACAACTAAGTACGGATTTCCTTTCAAAAGCAATTCAACAATTACAATCCTCGGTTTCAAGGCTACGAGGTACACCCTCCAGAATCACAATCCTCTGGGTAGAGATACTTGATTTCCGGGGCAACAAGTTCACCCAATTGATTTCCAAGTCTACAATCACACCTTTTCTCGCTTGATTGATTTCCAAGGCTACAATCACATCTTTTCTCGCTAGATAGATTACAAAGAAGCCTATAACTTTGAATAGCACTTGGATCTTGTTGAGATAGTGATAGAGAATCAAACCAGAGATAATCTAGTTAGATTCAATGTTGATTTCAGCAGAGTAATGATAGAATTTTGAATAAGAAAATATGGAAGAAGAAGAGAAGTGAAAAACCAGAAAATCTGATATATAATTCATTGAAACCAACCCCTATTTATAAAAGAACAACAGTCATGTCCATTCGTGAAAGGTTATGGCGAATAGACACTTCTTTTGAAATTCAATTTTTTTGAATCTAATTGTCACTATGTCGACATGGGGTACTAGGGCATGTCGACATCCCAAAGGAAATTTTGATGATTTGTTTTTCTTTGAAAATAACCTTTATTTCATATTAAAACTATTTTAAACTTTATAAATATACTTGACTATAGATAAAATACATAGATAAATATAGAGAATAATATATATAAAATTTTACTATAATTTTATATTTAAATCTAAGTATAAAGATAGTTTAAAAACAAACGAAGTTTAAAAACAAGAGTTCATTAAAAACAAAAACAAAGAATATTTTAAGGCTAAAATATCTTTTTGAAAATCATTTGAAAAGATAATTTTTAAGGCTAGAACATTTTGAAAAGCAGTTTTGAACATCATTCTGAAGTAGTTTTGAAAATCATTCTGAAGTAGTTTTGAAAATCATTTTGAAGTAGTTTTGCAAGCTTTTTCCTGCAGAATATCTCATCATACCAGGACTCGAGAACTTGTACAAAACCAGGATGTTCGTGGGTTTGTAAGCCACTTGTCGTAGGTTTGTAAGCTACTTGTCGTGGGTTTGTAAACCACTAAAAAGGTAGAAATGGGTTCCATCCCAAAAGAAAAATGGAGTGAAGATTTCAGTGCTATTATGAAGTTTTAACATAATTCTAGACTCAATACTTATCTTGAAATCTTGAACTCTTGATAATCTTGATATTCTTGATACTCATGAGTCTTCAATCTTGATATCTTGAATCTCTATACTGTACAGTCTTCATTCTTGGTACCTGCATGGTTAAATCCTGCATATACATATATTTCTAAACTATAATGTTAGTATTTATATTTTATAATCTTATTCTAAGATTGTTGTCATCAAAACCATCATCTTAAGGACTAACATCTTCTACGCTTAAGGAGGAGGTGGATAAACTCAAGAATAACGAGTTTATCCATGACGCCTTCTACCCAAAATGGGTGTCCAATCCTGTACTCATGAGAAAGGCTAATGGAAAGTGGAGGACATGAGTTGACTACTCAGACCTGAATAAAGCATGCCAGAAGGACATCTTTCCACTTCCAAGAATCGACCACTTGTAGACTCAACCGTTGGACATGAACTGCTTTCGTTTATGGATGTGTACTCCGGTTACAATCAGATCTCGATGCATGTCCTAGACCAGGAACACACCAACTTCATTACCGACCTGGGATTATACTACTGCATTGTGATGCCTTTTGACTGAAAAACGCTGGAGCTACTTATCGGAGATTGGTCAACCGGGTGTTTAAAGGCCAGATCGGACGATCGATGGAAGTATATGTGGATGATATGCTCAAGAAGTCACGACGATCAAACAGCTACATCGATGATTTGGCGGAGATGTTCAATGTTTTCCAAAGATATGGAATGAAAACTCAACCCCTTGAAATGCTCTTTCGGCATTGGGTCAGAGAAATTTTTGGGTTTCATCGTTAACTCTCGTGGAATTGAAGCCAATCCTGAGAAGATTTAGGCGATAAGAGATACCTAAGCATCAAAGATGATTAAACAGGTGCAAAGCATAAATGGGAAGGTCGCTGCCTTGAGTCGGTTTATCTCTAGAGCCACCGATAAGTGCATTCCCTTCTTCGACTTGATAAGAAGAGGGAAGACGAACTTCGAATAGACGTAGGATTGTGTTGACGCGTTTCAAGCTCTGGTACACCACTTAGAGAGACCTCCCATCTTATCTAAGCCACTAGATCATGAAGACTTGTACATTTATTTAGCGGTGTCTGTACATGCCAAAAGTGTCGCGCTGTTGCACAAAGAGAATCAGATCCAGAGGCCAGTATACTATGTCAGCAAGCGATTGATAGGTGCTGAAAGAAATTATCCGAAATTGGAGAAGCTCGCATACTACCTGTTGATTGCATCAAGGAAGCTATGCCCTTATTTTCAGGCTTTCCCAATCGATGTCTTCACCGATCAGCCGTTACGACAGGTCCTATAGCGACATGAGACGTCTAGAATATTACTGAAATGGAACATCGAGTTGAGTCAGTTCGATATCAGTTATCTCCCACGGAGAGCCATTAGGGATAGGTGTTGGCGGACTTCATAGCAAAATGCACTTCCAGAGAGTAGTGAAGAACATACCATCCAATGAAAGATGTACACGGATAGAGAATCCAACGATCGATGTTCTGGCGTCGGAGTCATGCTAGTCACTCCTGAGGAACGCTCGATCTGCTATGCCCTTAAACTCGACTTCTCTCAATAAATAACGAAGCTGAATATGAGGCCTTGATCGTCGGGCTCAAACTTGCCAAGGAGATGGGAGTACAAGCTTTGCAATTTTTCTATGATTCCCAGCTAGTCGTGTGCCAAGTCAGAGGAGAATATTAGGCCAAGGGAGAGCGACTTGCTCCTTACCTCAACTGGGTCCAAGAGCTATTAATCATTTTGAGCATTACACTATCACATACATCCCTAGAGAGCAGAGTGAGAAAGCCGACTCACAGGCCAAACTGGCCAGTTCCGGGGATGCGCAGCAAATGGGTCAGGTCCTAATTGAAGTAATTAATGCTCCGAGCATTGACTAGATGGAGATTGATTGGGACTTGGAGACGGAGCCCGAAAAGGAGACATGGATGACTATGATAAAAGATTATTTGCAGAGGGGAATCCTTCCCGAACGGAGAAACAAAAAACGATAGGTCATCCGTAAAGCTTCACGATACATCCTTCAAGGAGTCATGTATAGAAACCAAAAAATCATAATTGACAATGGAACCCAGTTTGACAGTGCTGAATTCAAAGACTTCTGCAGCCGGCATCGTATTGAGAAAAGATTTGCGGCAGTTGCTCACCCTCAAGCTAATGGACAGGTCGAAGCTGTTAATAAAATCATAAAGTCCACTCTGAAGAAGCGTTTGGAAAAGGCTAGAGGCAAGTGGGTTGATGAACTCTAGTCAGCACTATGGGCATACAGAACCACTCACAAGTCTGCGACCGACCATACTCCATTCGCCCTTGCCTACGGCTCTGAAGCCGTGATTCCTGTAGAACTTGAAGTCTCTTCTCAACGAGTGACTTACTATGACCCTAGAACAAACAGAGATCTCCTTTTGGAATCTCTAGACATGGTCTATGAGAAGCGTGAAGAAGCTGACCGGCTACACAATGACACCGGGTCGTCCGATACTATAATGTTAAAGTCCAAGCTAGGACCTTCGAAATTGGAGATCTTATTCTGAAACAGATCTTTCCTAGCCCCACTAATATGGGTTCGAGATGGGAAGGACTGTATGTCATCAAATAGAAGCTTGGAGATGGAACTTTCAAGCTAACGATTGTCGATGGCATTACTCTCCATAGAGCAAGGAATAGCGAGCATTTATGATGCTACTTCACTTAATTTTGTTTCACTCATTTGTATTCCATTTGAAATTTGCTTTTGCATTTCAGTTTGAAGCCATGTAATAAGACAAACTTGGTCGCTTTCTCTTTCTGCCGGCAATAGAACTTGAAGTTTTTTCCATATCCATGAATTACTTGTGCGTAGTATAATGGTTGTGATATGCGGCCGACTTACATCTATGTATGCCTAAATATAAACCAACGAGTACCCGGGGTTTGGTGCCAACCATGTTTGCGGATCCATAATCAAATTAACCAAAAACGAACGTGACTCGACTGTTCATCCATTGATTCTCGCCTACGATCCAACGGACCAAGTATAAAACATGGAGCGGATGTGACTCGACCATCCGTTAGCTCATTTCCGTCCTACGATTCGGTGGGAGAAATATAAAGTAGAAGTGGACGTGGTACGACCAACCACTCTTCGACCTTTTCCTTTGACTTAGGGGCAAAGGAATTAACCGAGAAAAATGTTGTTCGACCATTTATCATAATAACTCCAGTCCCTAGAGTGAATCGGGTGTGATTAATCGCCCATCGACTAACTCTGATCCCCAGAGTGCAGAAAAGGGTATAAATAAATGAATGAGTGCGATTCAACCACTCATTTGCCGACTCTGACCTAAACCGGACATGGGGAATATAAACTTTTAATGGATGGAAAGCGACCGTCCGCAGATTAACTCCGCCAACCCAAGACTGCGGGCAGAAGTATACTCGCTTAACCGCTTAATTCAACAGTGTAACACCATGGCTTATGCCTAATGTTTGATGCAACTCAAGGTCATGACCGAGAAGAGGCCTTGAGATAGATTTATCAAATCGACGTCCGAAGTAACGAGCGAGCAAATGACATTGCAACTTAAACAATGAGCAATAAATTACAAGTACATTGAATGATAAACATAATAGCTCGAACACTTGAACGAATTCACACAAAAACTAAACTGAAACGAAAGAAGTTTTTATTCACAAGCAAAAAGCTTGGGAAGTTAAGTCCAAGTTTATTTCAAAGACTAGAAACCAAAAACAGGATCGTGCCCGCACAATCACGACCAACAAAAAGGAACTAGCTATCTAGCTATACATAACTCTAGCGGAGTCGGTGACTATTTCTTATCTTTCTTGGGCTTCTTCGAGGTAGACTCACTGGAGCTCTCACCATTGCCTCTCCTATTTGACCTTCCTCCACACTTGCCACCCTTAGATGAAATGCTTTTAGAGACAGAAACAGAAGTAGTCTCACTTGGGGATACAGAAGGGTCGACCTTTCCAGGAATGATGCCGCTGGGGAGTATGATTTGAAGTGGAGTGACATATACCTCGGCATGCTCCCTTTTGACTTGCTTGTCCAGCTCTTCCTTCTTAATGTGCTCCTTCAAGCTATGCTTGTCCGTGTGCTAAAAGGTATGAGTCACCATGACATCATCTGTTTCGTCATGGGCCTGTTGATCATCGGTCTTTTCTTCATTCGAAGTCTCTATGACTTCAACATTTGGGCCGAGAGCCACATGGATTGGGCGGTCGGGACCATCTGCGAAGTGGCGACCACTGTAGACTCTGTGATCAGTGCTTGCTGTCCCAGGATGGCTTCACCGCCAGGAGCAGCATTTATAGGTGCAGACAGACCTATAACCACAAAGCTCAATGGGAAAGCCCATGACTTTCATGTGCAAGATGTAAAATTTCTCAAAACTATGGAAGGTGAGAGATATACCATCGTCGGATTGGCCTTCGATCAAAGTTGGAGTGCCGCCTTCAAAAATCGGAGATAGACCAAAAGACTTGTGGATTTCAGGATGATCTGGATCGTAGCCTATCTCCTTTTCAAGGGCATGAGAAGCTGAGGCACTAGTTGTCGGACTTGTGAGAGGGTCTTGAAAGCTAGACTCGGAGGCTTCACCACCATCTTTGCCCTTCCTAGTTGTTTCAGGGTCACGAAGTAAACTGAGCCGAGTAGCCTTGAGATTGTCTGGCTCTTCATCGCATAAAATTTCGCGCATAAGCTGTTTCTCATCGATCTAGACGCTATCGAGAGACTTCTTCTTCAAGTCCACAATATAGTCCCAAGCTTCGACTAGCGACTCGGGATATTCCTTTCCAATGAAGCGAAGGTTGTGGTTCATGTGGACATTTGCATTGTAGTATACAACAGAGGATTAAAATCGTCCTTTATCTCTGTCCGACCAGCCTTCCTAGCTTCTTCTTGAGGGCCTTTGTTGGAGTTGTTTATCGGCCTCTATCTTAGTCATGCAAGCCTCGACGGTTTCCTCGCAATATCTTTGAGACTCTAATTGAGCCTCAAGCTTCTCTTGTTTTTCCCTCTTAAGTTCCTTCTCAAGCTGCCTAATGCAAAGGTCCAAGGCGTCGTTATCTTTTTTCAAGGTGTCCTCCTTCCGCAGAACATTTTTCTCAAGACCTAAAGTGCCACTACGACGAACAACGATATCCAATTCAATTTGATGTACTTTCATCCAACACTCAGCTACTTCAGAAGACTCACTAGCTCCATTCTCAGCACCAACCAGCTTTGTGTTCAACCCCTTGACTTCCTCATCCAAGTGTTTGATGGTGTCTTTATCGTGATTCGTGAATTGCTTCTAGATTTAAACGATCAATCTCATACTTTCTTTTCATCGACACTTCAAAATCCTCTCAACCAGATGTTGAATTGTGTCTTGCTAGATGTAGACATCATTGACATAAGAGAGCACCGTGTCCTTGGTTTGTGGAGGAATCGGGTGCAAAGCAGGAACAAATTTGAACTCATCAAAACATAACTTAAGAAATGTGGCCTTGAGCTCAACCATCTTTTTTGCAATGGTAGCATCGAGAGTAGTTGGAGCTAAGAGGGACCGTTTGCCATGCATATGAGACGATGTATCGAGACTCCCTGTGCCAGTTTGGCATTCGGAAGATCACCAGATGCCGGAAGAGCCCGATTGTTGCTCGGATAGTGTAGCTGAAGTAGGGGCGTGAGGTATGACTTGTTACTACTATAAACGACGAGGTATGGATCGACACCCTTGTGATGAGAAGACTGGGATTGTGACTGGATGACGGATGCTTGGATTGATGACTTTTGTCCTGGTCCTCTCTTTCGTTATGGTCTTCTCTTTCCTAGCCAGGCCGTCGACTAGATTCCGGACCGTGACTGGACCTGAAATATGATGGGTGAGAGTAGGATGGGTTCTTCAAGCATTCGTAGTTGCGACTGCATCCCATGAAACCTACAAATAAAAAAAAGACGTATCAGCATCACTAGAATTAAAGGTGGATAGGTGTTGTGTGGTGCGGTGCACATGATCGTGAGTGTCCTAGTGTCCCCCGACGGATCAGGTACTGGAGCTTTGCTAGCCTTAGTGGTCTCCCCCATGCTAGTGGAAGGAATGTCAGCACCAATTCAGATAGGAGAAACGGACCCCTCGAGGCTCATGTTAGCAAAATCATAACTCCAGACATCCTCTGGTATCGGGATGTTCGACAGTCCCTCGAATAAATTTAATGAAGGTAAGGAAGTGGATTGATCAACAGCAGTAGTGGCTGGCTTCGGCTACTTGGAAGTTTGCCCTTTGCGAAGCTTGTAGACGAGCTTCTTCCTTTTTCTCTTCTTTAAAGCACGGAGCTACGTGTCTTTAGATGACCCGACAACAAGCTCGTGGCTTGAACCTACATCGTCACGACCAGGCTCATTAGCATCGCCCCTTATTTCATCTTTTTTGATGTCATCCTGAGCCTCCTAGACCGGGGGCACGAAAGGATTAACATTGCTACCTCTCTACTGAGCAGCACCACTTCTTCCTCTCACTTCCTTATTAGCATTCCCTATTAACCCGGTGCTACGATCCTCTTCTAACAAGCCAAAGGCAAAGAGACGCTCATCGATAATGAAGGATCTAACATCTCTATCTTCCGGAGATATATTCCTGAGCTCAGAGACTGCCTCTGAATAACCATCATTGAGGGGACGTGGATAGCTACCTATAAGATTCAAAGAGCTGCTTAGTTCAAGGTACGACTTAGATACAAGCACACATGGTTAAGTAAAACAACACCTATGTCCTTCCAGCCATCGTCCCATGAAGCCAGGTGGGCAACGTACATAAATCCACTCATTCTTGAAAGCACTTAGCTTATTCCAAGCGCCAGTCACGACTTGATAATTATTGACTGACTCAAGAAATGTATATAAGTGGCTTTCATTTCGTCGCTTGAGTTGAAAATGAATCGAATGTCCTTCGGAGTTGGTTCACGATATAAGAATTCGAGGAATATCATATATGTACAGTGATGAAATGCATAGTTGTTCGAATGCAACTAGGCCAGAGCCAATCTCAAATGATCTAACATCTTCCGGATGAATGGATTTAAAGGCAAGACGCATCCTGCCCATCACATATACCTATTACAGGCAATATAACCTTCCAGAGGTGAGTGAGCTCTGCCATTACAAGATGAGACTTGTACATCCTCATACGGGATCCCATGTTTGATGCAAAGTCCGTGGAGAGAAGCCTCATCGACTCTCGAAGTCATGGAGTCTTCCAGATCTTCAAAAAATATAACATCTTCTAGAGTGCCAAGAGCTGGTTCGTCTTCTGCTTCTAAATTCATAGGAATTTCAGGCACTTGGTGAGAACTTTCGGGTTGTTCTGGTTGATTTCCCAGAATGTGTCAAGCAGATATTGTTGTAGAGCTTGACTCAACATTAGAATCACCGTGTGAAGCAGTCTATTCAGTAGCCATAGAAGCTAAACGCTCCAAGGGTATGAAACCCATAGCTACCAAACTTAGCAGATAGTCATTGTTAGAGAAAGAAACATGTTCCTCGTGTAAAGTGTAAACTAGTGCGGCATGGTGCAGTGTTGTGCATTGCAATGATAAATAATTCAAAATTAAAATCACAACTGTGACGAGACTCTATGATTCGACCGGAGTGACTGTCATCGCTGACCATCTTTATGCGATGGTTGTGGATTTTTTTAAGCTCCGGAATCAGTTATCGGCATGTTGAAGTCCGGTATTTGCATTCGAGTACATGTGAGCATCCAAAACTGTTCAAGACATATGTTACAATCCAAATTCATCTTCAAATTCATATGTTATGCACATTCAAGTTCTAAGTCATATGCATGCGTATTCAAGTCCGAGTATTTAAGTTCAAGTCCAACTTCGAATATGCAAGCATTCATGTCCATGTTAGTTCTACATGCTCATGCTTCTAAGGTTTGGGTTCAGGTTCATTCATGCAAGTGTATGGGTTCGAGTGTTCCAAGCTGAAAACACCCAAGTCCCCCATAGGCAAGGGACCGCGACCGGTCCCTAGCCTAGGCACCATCAACTTAGTCAATTTCGAACTCTAACACGCCTGAACCGATCCCCATACCAACCGATCACTCATTCCTCACAAAACCATCTCAACTCTGCCATATCACCGCCGATCCCAATTGCACTGATCGCTCCATGCCGACCCATGAACCGATCCCCTAGACTTCGACACTTCACTTCATATCCAATACAACAGTCGATCCCATACTTCGCATCACAACCGATCCCATGCCACGACTGAACCAAGCAGTTTCAACTACTCCGCTTTATCTCCTCCAAATCATTACTAAGCTTACGCACATCTACCAACATGAATAATCCTAATAGTCTCGACACATAACAAATCGCATACAAACTAAATTGTAAATCCACCTATATATGGAAATAAGGCTCGATTGAAGGAAAGGAACTCGGCTTTGAAACAAATCAAGTGTTCGGGTGCAAACAATTTGGGGTAAAATCAGTGGATTTAGTTGGGATTTGGTGAAAGATGAGGCGGCGTGAGGTGTGGAGTGGGGTGATAATTGAGCTAGCGATGAACTATTGAGGAGATTGTTGAATTGCTCAAGCTTAAATTCGTTAATGGCGGACGCAAGAAAAGGAGATGAGATCGGTTCGGTTGTAAAACAAATGAATTAAAGTGGAGATGGTGAAACTAAGTTTTAGTTTATATATGGTAGTGGCCGGCTCTCATTAAGCCCAATACGGTTGTGTTTACAAACAAAGGGGATTGGTTCGTTCACATCGATACATAGGCACGAATTGGCTAAGTCCACATAGGTAGAGGGATCGGATCTGATCCCCCATCTAGGGGATTTATACCGATCCTTTACCAATAAAAATGTATAGCAATGTAACTGTATTTGAACTACGTAAAATTGGAAATGACTCATGAGCATGCAAGCACATTTGGGAGCCAATGACAGTAGTGTGCGCATGAACATACGAGCAAGTGTGCACACTCGACGTTTGATTTTTTAAATCGACTGAAATTGAACTACTACCTGAGAACTCCTGAGAGAGAAGACCAGTTCAAGTAACCGAGACCTACTAACTTGATCCACAAGCTCAATAGAACCAAGTATAGATAAAGATTGGGGATGACATTCAGATTTATACTGACTCTTTGGAAACAGAGAGAGATACAACTCTTTGGAAAGACAACTCGACGGAAGGATAACGATTGTTCAGGAAGCTGAATGGAATACTTTTTTGGCGACTCTAACTTGCATTGATTCAAAGCACGTCATGTTTGAAACAAGACGTACTCTGAGGGGCAAGTGTTATCTAACCTTTTAACCTGGGTATATCCAGACTATTGGATAAGTTAGACTCGACGGTAGATAAGGCAAGCAGCCCAAAGAGGTGATCGTGGAGTCCGGAGATTAAGCATAAACAACAATATATAGCAACGATCAAGCGAGGTCAAAAGATAGACTCTCCGGACTATTCTAAGTATGGATTAGTGCCTCCCGTAGGCAGAGGATCGGTACTTATTCCTTCCCCTGGACAGGGGATCAGATCGTATCACTATGGCAATGAACAACACAAACCAGCAGTTCAACTTAATGGAAATCGATCGATATCTCTAAAATCATGGAGCCAACTATGCAAACAAATTTGGAAACATGAAGCTTATATGGAGGGGGACCCACCGAACCGATCGCAAGCTGCCATGTGGCCTTTAGGACCGATCGATGCCGACCGCCTAGCATTGGAAATTGGGCCTTGAAATTTTTTGGGTGACATCATCTACATCTTGAGATCCCATCGGTGAAATTTCACGAAGATATTCGGTCATCCACCCCTATAAATACAGAGTTCATTGTTCATTTTAGGGGTATTTAAGCTGCTGTTTATTTGAACTCCATTGAAATCAAGGATCCATTCTGATCGGATTCCCTTGCACTCAGATTCCAAGTGATTAATAAAGCAATTCATTCAAAGTGGACATAGGCAATCAACGTCGAACCACTATAAATATACCTCTTCCTACTTTCTGCTTGTTTTCCTTTTGTTTTAAGTTTAATCTTCACTTTATTTCTCTACATTCATATCTAATTATTTTATTTACACAATTGAGAATTATAATTGACATATAGGATTTAATTGAGAATACATGTCACTGGGGTTGAAGATGCTCTTAGAAGTCATTAGCTCGAGCTGATTAAAACTTCCAATCAACTTGTGTTAAATTGGTTGAGGATTTCATGATTTTGCATTACATCCAACTATAGTTAGCATAATCATGCATCAAATGAGACAAGTCTTATTTTGAGTATTTTCTCACTTTATGTGTTTTAAGTCATACCTAATTATGGTCCTAATGGAATTCTAATTTGTAATTAAATACTAATCGATATGGTCAAACAATAGAGAAAGTATGACATTCACACTTAAGTTTGACAAACTATTATGTCAAAAGAGTTGTGTACATTGTCACATGAGAGTTTCTATTTTACGTAGATATATTAACTTATAGAAGCATCTCGATGAGTAGTTTTATGTCATTCAACAAACAAGAACATGTATGTTAGCCCTCAGTGTTACCTAACACAACCAACCATGAGTGACTCATGTCTTCACAACTATAGGGAACATTAAGTACATTAATTTATCAGAGTATCCGTTCTTGATACAAATTGGCTAGGAGCATATGGAATCCACATTTAAATGCTTAAGGTGTGATTATGAACGTTTTGTTACCAATATCAGCACAACACATATTTCAAGGATTTTTATGACCATGTAAGAGCATCTTCAACAACTCTTCATTTAGTTTGGATGTACGTTCAGTCTGGGAGCTCCAATATAGTAATTCAAACTTAATATTAAACATAATATTTAGTCCAAATTCTGAATTGGGTGTGGATGCTTATTTAATAGATGTTTGAATTCACACATTTATTGAATAAGCACCTAATTAGCAAATGATTGTTAAATAAGCGTCAAACTTTGGATAATTATTTAATACCAGGTAGACGTCGGGTTCTTATTAAATAAGAGCTTGGAGTCGAGCACTTATTTAATAAGCGCTTACAATTAGCCGCTTATTCAATAAGCGAATGACATCAATTGCTTATTAAATAAACACTCATTTGTTGGGTGTTTCAACAAAATTTAATCCTTAATATTCAAGGTTTTGAATATTTTGATAACAAGAGTGATACTTAATTTTAAACAGAGCACTCATTCAAGGTTTTGAATCTATTAAAGAATCTCTAATTATATAATTAATAACATTATATATATATATATATCTGTGTGTGTGTGTGTATGTCTGTACACACATAATGCATTATTAAAGGGACTCCACTTTTATATATGAAAGTACCATTTTTCATTTTTTTTAAACTGTTGTGAGGGGTATATAAGAAATATATCCCCTCATACAAAAATTAGTTGTAATCTCATTTTTAACCTTCTCCTAGTCATTGTTTTTCCCTCCTAAACCTTGTCCTTTTCCCTCCTAAACCCAAGCATCGAAACAGAGAAAAAATAATCACAAATTGAAGTCGGGAATAGGGATGAAAATGGGATGAGTCTAGGGTCCAAACTTGGTAGATTCGCCTCTGCTTCGACCCACCAAGACACGTTCCATTGGGTCATCGGAGCGGGTAGATGCATAACCCGTTTCTGAGAGCTCCTAATATAGGATCAGGTCGGGGCTTGGCTGACCAGTCCCAACCCAACACTAATGAGTTTTCATGAAATTGCTTTATTACTATAATGATGTTTTGTTAATCTTTTTAGATAAAAGTGATAATGACATGGATATTGTAATGTTACATTCAACAGGCTATAAGTTTTTGTAGTATTAAGTCGTGTCATTGATAATTATACAATAACATATGCATATTTTTTGAATTGTTATTGTACAACTGATTTTAATATCTTCAATTCCCATTGTAAACACATTGTTATTTGTATTTAATGTAGCATTTAGTGATAATCTCTCTTACAAAAAAAATAAAATAAATGTGTAAATCTGTATACAATTTTAAATTAATACATAGAGTCTTACTGGGTCTTAGGGTGGGGTGGGTCTATCCAGATCTTTAAGGGTTTGGATTGTGGAAAAAATCCAGACTCGCATCGGGTTTATAGGGCAGATCCGAGGCGGGTCCGAGACAGGGTTTAAAAAAATTGGAGCGGGTCTAGGGCACAAAAAATCCACCCCATTACCATTCATAGTTAGGAAAGTGTAGTACCCATGGTCGGTACCGAAGATCAACTTGAAGTTGCAACTAAAGATGGCGACAGCAGCGACGACTTCGACGATCGCGTTAAAATAATTTTTTTAAGAATTTAGCGTTTCGATAGCATAATGTATGAAATTTCAACTAATCCAGCACGGCATGGCCGAATTGCAGTAGATATGCTTCCATGAATTTTTAAGTAATAATTTAGGGATTTCGACAGTATATCAGTGTTATATGGCAGAATTAAAAAAACGATGTGCTGTTGTCACTAATGCTTAGATTTATCGGTGGATGTGCTTCGTATTAGTTATATGGTTTATTATACTACTGCGGCAAGACTTTGCCGAAAAGACATTAAACAGTGAAAAGATGCCGTTATATAAACATAAATAAGGTGGCATGTCATCGTTTATTTTCTAGGACAACCGCCCCTTGTCGAACCATGTAGTGTTTTGGTTGTTAAATGTCTTACGATTGATTCATATTTTGATTTTCAGATGAGTTGATGTCAAAAGAAAATGAGCTAAATGAAGTAGAACAAGATAATGAGATGGAACAAGATGATATGGATGAAGATCATGTAGAATTGGAAAAAATTCGAGTGATTTACCTTTATATTTTTCTGATCTAGAAGGTCATTTTAGAACTGATGTGGCATGTTTTTTCTTAATATATTTTAATATTGCATTATTACTTTTTTTTTAAATGCAGTATAAAATATATCTTAATTTGGATTGCAGGAGTTTGATTCGAATGGAGAATTATGAGATTGATGAATTGAGTGTGGATTGTGTTACTGTGACCAGAAGAACTAGACTTAGGAATGTGAAGAAGAATGATAAGGGGTCGTGGATGGTACTAGCTTGTGAAAGAAGTGGGGAGCATTATAGCCATATGGCGAAAACTTATGTTCCGAAAAGCAATAGAAGAGAAGAATAACTGAAAGTAAGAAGTGCGAATGATCATTCGAATTAAGGGCAACTTTTAGGGTAGATGGAAAGCAGACCCTCGGTGTGAAAAATGGGCGACATAATCACAATCTTTCTACGTGTCTTATTGGTCATGCTTATGTTGCTGAAATGAAAGAAAAAAAATTAAGATTGTGGAAACTATGACCAAGAGTGAAGCTCGTCCACGTCAAATTTTATCAGCCATTAAAAGTGAAAACCCTAAAAATCGATTTACTATAAGAAACAATTGCGATACTAAGTTACAAATCACAGAAGGTAGATCTTTTATGCAACAATTTACGAAACTATTGATTGATCGTCATTATTCCGTTGAACAACCTGAAACCAATTATATATTTTGACATTTTCTTTAGCCATCCTAGATGTATTAACCTTGCAATGTCTTTTCATCAAATTCTGTTCTTGGATTGCAATTTCAAAACTAATCGGTACAAACTCCCTTGCTTTTACATGGTATCTCATACATCAACTAAGAATACGTTTACTGTTATAGTTGCTTTTATTACTCAAGAAACGACATAATCGTACATTTGGGCTTTTAACCGTGTTATAAAATTGTATAGAGAATTAGAAATTCCAAATGTCGTAATAACTGATGCTGAAGTTGCATTCATCAAAGATGTGAGTAGTATTTTTCCAATGGTTCATCATATTTTATGTGTATAGCATATTTCCAAAAAATTGCAAGCTAATTGCAAACCAAACTTCATTAAGAAGAGTACAGTGGTATTTGACGATAAGGAGATGACGGTGGAAGATGAGGAGAACACCGGCTTTTTGGGATGGTTGGATTAACATTATAAATTCGTCAACCGAAGAAGACTATCATATTAATTTAAAATCTTTCAAAGAAGAGTGGTGGTCCAAACATAAGAAGTCGGTAACTTATGTGATGAAAAATTGGCAGGCCCAGTATAAGCAAATTTTGTGTTGGCATGGAGTAATCACTGGTAAAGAAAGTGCACGTAGTCAATCGAAAATGTATTTTGATTCCGCTGTAGGTAATTTTGTCCAGTGTTGGACAAATGCACATCTATGTGTGGAAAATGAAATAATGGCAATAGAACATGCTTTCGAAACAAGTGTTACAGATTAATGCATCGTTTTAGAAATGAGCCAATGTTTAGATAATTTAATGGATTTGTATCCTATAAAGCTCTCGATTTGCTTCTAAACGAGATAAGCACCATTTCTATAGTCGGTTCAAACTTCGAACATTGTGGATGTGTTTTGTGGAAACTAAATGGTTTACCTTATGCTCATATGCTTACAAAATATAAATTGGCATGTGGTTACATTCCTTTAGCTGCCACCAATTATTTTCGAAAACAACTAACTTGTACACCCCTAACATCCAATCTAAACTTTGTCGAATTACCCGAAGTTTAAGCCCTACAATGCAGATATGATGTTGCGCCTGATAAAGAACTACTTATTGTGAAAAGTGAGTCAAAAGAGTTATCCTTTGATAACAAAAACGTTAGAACCTCCCATGGTAACAATTTTACAAGGTGTACCTTCTAAAAAGCAATCTAGAAAAGATGAATCAATCAAAAGAGATCCTTCATATTTCGAGTATGTTGAAGATTCTTTGTCATGTGTATCTAATCCTACTCCTATTTAAAGCTATAGAACTCGAAGTATGAAAACAAATGAAGATGAGAACATTCAAGTAGATGGTTATCATTTGATGCAAATGCCAAATATTATGAAGCCGTATATAATTAGGTTACAAGATATGCGAAACGATGGTAATTGCGGTTATTGGGTCGTTGTCAATCAATTACAGCTTTATAGTAAAAGGCCCGACGATCCATGCAAATATATATCTGAAGCTATGATTAAGAACTAAGACCTACATGCGTGCATGTACAAAGGAACGCGAGATGGTTATGGTTTCGATGAGTTGAAAAATAGGATCCAATGCAATTATCTTATCACGGAAAGCGAGTGGATGCAAATGCCAAAGGGTGGATATGTGATAACATAAGCTTTTGGCACGGTTGTTGCTATATTAAGTAAGCATATGAGTTGTACTTTTGTGCCTACAATGGTTCGTGCAAATCTATCCAATCAACATAGGATAGTGGTAATAGATTATGTGGATAATTCACATTTGTTGATGTTCAGCTTAAACCGGATTCTCCTTTACACCCTCCCAGACTTCTTATTTCCTGGAGATATTCAACGTCAATGCAAGAGATTAGATACAACCTTACAAGGAAAGAATGGAAAAGTACGCAGCTACGGTTACGACTGATGAGGAATCAGAAGACTTAGTACGGTGTAAACTTGTTTTGGACAAAGGTTTACAAAAAATATATTCTTTGAAGAAAAATTCATAATGTGACCGGAAATCGATTTATCGTTAAGCAGCTTTTTGATCGAATATGTTGTTCGAACTCTTGTGCACTTGACCAATGATCAAATCAAAACATTAGTAACTAATTAACATGCACACCTCTACATTGAGCTTGGAAGGTTCTAGAATGTTCTAATGGATAAGAGATATTATCATGTTGAGGGTATGATGATAACTAGCACAAACGAGAAGTGATATAAAGGTGCGTGTAAGAAGCAGGCTCCTTTGTGATCTTCCATGAAAGGTATAAGATGGTAATGACCTCTTTCCTAAGCTTATAAAAGGAAGAGCGCACCCTTAGGAAATAGTCACAAAATTTACAAAGCTTGAGTTATAAAATCAATGGCTTCTCTTCTTCTTTCCCTCTTGTGTTCTAAAAAGAAATAGTTACAAATCAACTCCAAATCACTTCAAACTTTGCCACAAGTTTAGTGCAATATTAGAATATTTTCACCGTGCCAAAAGTTGAAGAAGCAAAGCCAAACCCCTACATCATGAGATGGCCTGAGCATTAAAGAGTATGGGAGGGAGGAAAAGCAAGGTGAAGCAAAGGAAAGGAAGAGGAAGGTGGTTGCAAGGAAGGGGTTAGGCATGGGTTCTTGTATCTTGGTTGTTTGTATGGTTAAAGGTGAGTTAACACGTCACTTTGAATGGAAAATATAACACATATATGTTTATATTTGATTGTGTAAGTTGTTTGAATTGTCGTTAACTTATGTTAAAACATTGGTTTGAATTCTTACTTTAAAAGTAAGTGACATTTGTGATCCATGTATATTGACTTGAACAAACTTGGAATGGACTTGTATGGCATATACTAGACCTTGAACAAACCACATAGGTTATAGATTGTGACGACCGCCCATGACCCCCGCACAGAATCTAGAGATAGTGCGCTGTAAAGTGTGCCAGGCGTCCATGGACGATTGTCAGGGTAAATTAAAACAACAGAATCTATCGTATTACTCACAGCGCATGGACAAAATACAATAGAACATATGTATAGTGAAGCTTTACAGAATAAAATGCCATCATATAAACTTCATAATAGTTGAATACAAGCATCCAAATAGCCAATACATCAAGCCTCACTACATAACACTCAGAGAATACAAAACAGCGGAACATCCAGTACATATAATAAGAAGATAATATGAAACCCTCCAGCTCGTCTTCGATATCAGCATCGCGAGAAGAGAACATCACCTGTCACCTGCTACCTAGTCTGCCCGTCCCAAAAATGGACGAACAGCCCAAGGCAATAAGAATTAAAACATAAAGCCTTGAGTCAGACAACAGTCTTAGTGAGCAGTAAATTAACTAACAACATACCAAAAGAGCATAAAGGAAAAGGAATAGGAATACAACCCTCCCACTCCACCTCTTTCTACAGTGATAGCCCCCAAACACACACTAAGCAGAAGCAACATAGCAGAGCATACAACTTAAAGTAAAGTAATAATCATTCGAGTCAAGGGCGATGTTTTCCAAGTACCAAGGCCTAAATCAGATAAGCACCCAGAAAATACCGCTCTTGAGTCCGAATGACGATACAACCAAACATCCATGACTCTGGCTATCACTGTTACCATTGCTTCGATATCACCGTTAATTGAATGACCGGCACATTCTTTCAGCCGTCCGTCAAGGGCTAATGGAAACCCCGGTTCTAGACATAACTCCCGCACGTCGTCGCAGCCCGTGCCTAGGACTATCGACTCTGCCCAAAGTACTCGACTATCAACAGTTGGCCGTTGGGACTATCGAATCTTCCCAAACGTACTCTTGCTTAGAGCATGCTAGAACCTTCAGCAACGATGCTATCCAAGCCTCCTAGTCATCCTCCTCGACGACTATTCTCATATCCATTCATTATCCTCAACTCGAATCATATCACCGAGTTATCAACATGCTTGGAATGATCCCGTCTGGATTAAACCAAGTCTTCATCACATGATTGCCTCGCTTCATGACATCCTCGCAAAGCCTCATCTCAACATCACATCATCAAATCTACGCATAAGAGCTTCAACATCCCGCTACATATACCATGAGCAGCTTACCCAATTCAAGAGCCTTTCTCTTAGCTTTTGAATCATCTTCGGTCTAAATCAAACCATCAATCATCTAATTCATAACAATCAACCAAATCAAACATTAATCCAAGCAATCAAGCATTCAAATATGATCTAAGTAGACAATTATAACAATAATGGCATTTTCGTAATTAAAGAGTTGAAAGTCCAATAAGCATGAAAACATGAATTATATCTCTACAAACTTGATGAATGAACTTGCATAGGTTAACATATGATAAAATGGATGCAACATCATCATGAACAATGGATCTATATGGATCTACACTTAGGATGAAGAAAATGCATGGAAATCACTATTTTAACACCAAATCGAGCCAACAATCCGATATACTCCCTTGGATCCGTGTGAGAGATAATCACCACTCACCAAATCACCAAAACAAACTCAAATCAACACGCTTCAGATCTGGACAGCGAAGGATCAACCTCGATCTATCACCAATCCGCTTCAAACGATGAAATCTAACTTGAAAAGATGAAGATCTTCAATCTATGCTCTTGAATCTTCAATCTTGATCTTCGATTTGGATGGATGGAAGCACTAGATTAGAGTGGAGAAAAGAAGTGAAGAAGTGTAGAAGTCGAGCTCTCAAAATGGCAGCACTTCGTCGCTTCGAAATCCGGATCCCAAAAAGTGAGAAAAACCCTTCCTATTTATAGCTGAAAATTCACTAAGTCGTAACTCGGCTATCTCCATAGGTCGTTTCCGACCTAAGCCTCTCCGACCTAAGCCTCTCCGACCTAACAGATATGCACGCGACATAACAGTCTTCGACCTAACGACTTAGCCTATGTGCGACTTACGACTTAGCGCACCTTAATGACTCAACAACACTGGCACGCGACCTAAAACTTACGCAACTTAACAATCTCGCGACCTAACACAAGTCGCAAACAACTGGACTGCGACCTAACTACTAAGCCAAAGCCCAACGACCTAACAACTCGCGCGACCTACGACTTAACAAAACGCGCATCCAAGCACTCAGCGACCTACGACCTAACTAACCTGCGACCTAACAACTCAGGCGCTTCAACGACTTAAAGGCTTACGACTTAACACATGGCAAAACTCAGCGACTTACCAGTGTTACGACCTAACACTTGAACTATCCTAGCGACCTACCAACCCATGCGACCTAACTCCTTAGGTCGCCTAACGACCCAACTACGCTAACAAGCTATCCTCTAGGTCGCAACATACTGGGTTGTTAACTCGCTAACCCTTAGGTCGCAAACTATTATAGGTTGCTCCCTGCTTATCCCCTAGCTTACTTAGGTCGTTGCCCCTATAAGTCGTCTACGACTTAAATGTTATCAACTCCTAGGTCGCTCAACCAACCTAAACTGCCATACGACCTAACCACTTCATCCTTAGGTCGCACACAACCTAAGCTAACCTACAACCTAACCTTTAGGTCGCTCCACCTTCCCAGGTCGCCAGCTACGACCTAACTTCTTAAGGTCACGACTTATCACCTAGGTCGTTCACGACCTAGGACTTAGAAAAATCTGCCTAAAAATCTGAAATGACTTGAAAATGCTAAAATTCCAGATTTTGACGAACTTGTCGATCCGTAAAAATACGGGTCGTTACATTCTCTCCCCCTTAGGAATTTCGCCCCCGAAATTCCAAGCAATCATAGCAATCAAAAACTATTCTGTACGCCTACCATCCATAGCAATCAACAAACCATGCATCCAAATCTAGCTTAGCGTACAGAATTCTAAAACTAGAAAAAGTTACAATATCGTGAGATGAGACGACACCTTAGGGCCATACCTCGAAGAGTTCAGGATGAGCTGCTTTCATCCTCTCTTCCACCTCCCACGTACAGTCGTTATCATCGTCACTCCATTGTATCTTGAGCAACTTAACTACCTTCCTCCTAAGCTGTTTCGTGTCGGTTTCCACAACACGAAGCGGCTTACGAGGTCTTCTATCGACTGGATCAACTTTGAAATCTTCACAGCTATCAGCAGAAACCACCGTATTCGAGTCGTGCACATACTTCCGTAGATATGATACGTGAAAAACATTGTGCACACTCGACATCTTCTCAGGTAATTCCAGTCTATAGGCGAGCTTTCCAATTCGCTCGATGATCGGGAATGGTCCAACAAATCTTGGAGTCAATTTTCCTTTCTTCCCGAATCGGAAAACATTCTTCAGTGGAGAAATCTTCACAAAAACCATATCGCCTACGTCGAATTCCAAATCCTTACGACGCTTATCGGCATAACTCTTCTGACGGTCTTGGGCTGCCTTCATTCGTTGCCGAATGATCTCTATGCAATCCGAAGTCTGTCGAATCATCTCTGGCCCAAGTATCAACTTTTCTCCAGTCTCTAACCAACATGTCGGAGAGTTACACGGTCTTCCATACAACGCCTCATACAGTGCCATACCAATACTTGACTGGTAACTGTTGTTGTATGCGAACTCCACCAAATGAAGGTGATCTTCCCATGATCCTCCGAAATCCAAAACACATGCTCTAAGAAGATCTTCCAAAACTCGGTTGACTCTCTCGGTCTGACCATCTGTTTGAGGGTGATAAGCTGTACTCAAACACAACTCGGTTCCCAAAACTTCCTGGAAGCTCTTCCAAAATCCACTAGTGAACAATGGGTCTCGATCGCTCACTATACTCTTCGGAATACCATGAAATCGAACTATCCACTTAACATACAACTCAGCCAACTTTGATGCGGTCCTAGTCGATCGAACAGGAATGAATCTCGCGCTCTTAGTCAGGCGATCTATAATGACCCAAATCCCTTCATTTCCCGTTCTGGTTCTAGGCAATCCATCAATAAAATCCATCGACACTTGCTCCCACTTCCATGTAGGAACTTCTAATGGCTGAAGCAATCCACTTGGCTTCTTCTGTTCGGCTTTTACCAACTGGCAGTTCATACACTTGGAAATAAAATTTCCAACATCCTTCTTCATGCCTTCCCAGTAGTAGGTTCTCTTCATATCCCGATACATCTTATTTCCACCTGGATGAATTGTCAGCTTCGAGTGATGACTTTCCTTTAGAACTTCACTCCTCAATTCATCTATATCGGGAACAACTAATCGTCCTTGCTTCCGAAGCCAACCCTCTCGATCGACCTCGAATCCTTTATCCTTTTCTGGATCCAATCCAGATTCCAATTCACGGATAATCTTGACAAGCTTATCGTCTCGCTTTTGGCTCTCGCCAATCCTTTCCACAAGAGAAGGTCTTATCGATAAGTTTGCCAACATCTCAGGTTCAAATTCGCATCTAGGCCTGAAGTCAAATCCAGCTAAATACTCGAGATTCTTCCATTCTGAAAACATGGCTCCTAATCCTGCATGTCTTCGACTTAACGCATCTGCCACTGCGTTACCTTTTCCCGGAGTATAAGCTATACCAAAATCATATGATGCTAAAAAATCTAGCCAACGTTGCTGCCGAAGATTCAAATCCTTTTGGGAGAAAAGATACTTCAACGACTTATGATCCGTAAACAACTCGAATCGAACTCCCAACAGATAATGTCTCCACATCTTCAGAGCAAATACAATCGCCGCTAACTCCAAATCATGAGTCGGGTAATTCCTTTCATGCGGCTTTAGTTGTCGACTGGCATACGCAACAACTTTATCCTTCTGCATCAGCACTGCTCCAAGTCCAGTACCACATGCGTCGGTGTAAACCACCATCTCATCATTCCCACTTGGAATAGTCAAAACAGGAGCACTCGTCAATCTCTCTTTCAGGATTCCGAAAGCTTGCTCACACCTAGCATCCCAACCGAACACTTGGTTCTTCTTCGTCAATCCTGTTAACGGTGCAGCTACCTTGGAGAAGTCTTTGATAAACCGTCGATAATATCCTGCTAATCCAAGAAAACTTCTCACATCAGATGCATTCTTAGGTCTAACCCAATCCTGGATTGCTGCCACCTTAGCGGGATCAACCGCTATCCCATTTCCAGAAATCACATGGCCTAAGAACCTCACTTCACTCTTCCAGAAGTGACACTTCGAAAACTTAGCCTTTAGCTGATGTTTCCGTAAGATTTCCAAAACAATATGCAAGTGCGTCTTGTGCTCTTCCTCCGTTCTGGAATAAATCAGAATATCATCCATGAACACAAGTACGAACTTGTTCAACTGATCTCTGAACACTCTATTCATAAGATCCACAAAATATGCTGGCGCGTTAGTCAATCCAAACGGCATTACCAGCCACTCAAAGAAACCGGATGGTGTCCTAAAAGCAGTCTTCGGCACACTATCCTTAGCCACTCTTAACTGGTGAAATCCCGTTGCCAAATCCATCTGAGAAAACACCTTAGCCTCGTGAAGCTGATCAAACAAGTCATCTATTCTCGGCAATGGATACTTGTTCTTCTTAGTCACCTTATTCAGCTCACGATAATCCACACACAATCTCAATGACCCATCTGCCTTGGTTGCAAACACAACTGGTGCACCCCACTCGGACACACTACGCCGAATGAATCCTTTCTGCAAAAGATCATCAACTTGCACCCTCAACTCCTGTTGTTCCCTAGGCGCCATCCGCCCACAACAGGTCTGGCTCCTTCAACTAGATCTATACGAAACTCGATCTCTCTATGCGGCGGCAACCCTTTGACTTCGTCAAAGACATCCTCGAATCCATTAGCAATTGGCACCGATGACAGTCCATCCCGTGGAACAACCAGCGAATACATGAAGCTCATGAAGACGCCTTCCTCATGCTTACATCGTATTACAACCTTTCGCCCCTCCACATTCTCGACTGTCACTTCCAACCTCTCGCAATCAACCTTTGCCGCATACTTCCTAAGCCAGTCCATACCCAAAATAATTCCGAACCCCGCAAAGTTCAGAACAAAGCAATCACAAACAAAAGAGCAACCATGACTCGATACAACTAGACCACGGCATAACATACACAAACAAGACGAACCCCCAACTGGATTAGTCACAACCAATGGCCTATCAACAATATCCAGTTCCAAACCTAACCGGCCTACAAGTTCACTACAAACAAACGAATGCGACACCCCAGTATCAAACAACACTCTAACTGGAACACCACATAAGAAAAGAGTACCTTGAACCACCACACTCTTTCCCTTCTCTTCAGCGGTAGGAGCTTTCGAAGACGACGGAACAGCTCCCAAAGCATAAGCTTGCACAATCTGCTTGTCCCTTCTCGGTTCTGGACAATTCTTCCTGAAATGCCCCGGCTTGTCACAGTTGTGACACTTCATTGGCACCTTCGGATTCTTACAATCCTTAGAGAAATGGCCCTTCTGCTGACAATTGTACCAAGTCACCTCGCCTTTCGGCTTCTTCTGGCCATCCTTACCCTTCTGCTGCTGCGGCTTCCTCTTCTTGTTTCCACCCTGTTGGGGTTTAGACTCTTCCCTGGTCACAGCAACAACAGATCCTTCCTTAGGAAACAGACTCTCATGCCTAAGAGTTTTCTCCACAAGCTTCTCAAATGAATCATCCAAATGATCCACCAACTGTCTCCCAAGATAACTATCCAAGTCGGTCACAAAATTCTCATTCTTCTGATAAGCAGATTCAATATATGACCGAGCATACTTGGACAAAGCTTCAAACTCAGAAACATACTCAAGAACAGATCTACCTCCCTGCTTGAGCTCCACAAACTTCTTGAACAGAATAGACTTCTGAGCTGTAGAAATGAACTTAGCTTCAAACCTAACTTGGAATTGCTCCCAAGTAATCTCTTCCTCCGCAGTATTGATGGTAATAGAGTTCCACCAATCAAAGGCTCTCCCTTGAAGCTGTCTTGATGCCAACTTCCTCTTAGTTGCATCATCAATTCCTAAATCACCAAAGATCCTTCTACAAGCATCTATCCACCTCTGGACCTCAATAGTTGATTCTGTCCCCAAGAAAACCTTTCCTCCAAGAGCGGTATAATCCTTGCACAACTTAGCAAAATCCACTGGTTTCGGAGTTTGGACTTGAACTCCAACATCTACTGCTGCCCCTGGAACTGGTATCCTTCTCATGATCGAAGCCATCATAGCTTCGAACATGGCTGCATAATCAGCAGTCTCTTCAGTAGCACGGCCTTCCCTAGCAGCTGGTCTCCCTCTTTGACTCATTCTCAATATCTATAAAAAGGAATGATCAGAACATCTAGAGAAACAACTGCATAAAGGACTAACTTACTGCTAAACTACTATATTATATATAATAATCATCCATCAAAATACAATTACGTCTCTCATACGTAGTTACGTCAGCGAGCGTTGGGTAAAATCGATTAACCAATGCTCGATACCAAATGTGACGACCGCCCATGACCCCCGCACAGAATCTAGAGATAGTGCGCTGTAAAGTGTGCCAGGCGTCCATGGACGATTGTCAGGGTAAATTAAAACAACAGAATCTATCGTATTACTCACAGCGCATGGACAAAATACAATAGAACATATGTATAGTGAAGCTTTACAGAATAAAATGCCATCATATAAACTTCATAATAGTTGAATACAAGCATCCAAATAGCCAATACATCAAGCCTCACTACATAACACTCAGAGAATACAAAACAGCGGAACATCCAGTACATATAATAAGAAGATAATATGAAACCCTCCAGCTCGTCTTCGATATCAGCATCGCGAGAAGAGAACATCACCTGTCACCTGCTACCTAGTCTGCCCGTCCCAAAAATGGACGAACAGCCCAAGGCAATAAGAATTAAAACATAAAGCCTTGAGTCAGACAACAGTCTTAGTGAGCAGTAAATTAACTAACAACATACCAAAAGAGCATAAAGGAAAAGGAATAGGAATACAACCCTCCCACTCCACCTCTTTCTACAGTGATAGCCCCCAGACACACACTAAGCAGAAGCAACATAGCAGAGCATACAACTTAAAGTAAAGTAATAATCATTCGAGTCAAGGGCGATGTTTTCCAAGTACCAAGGCCTAAATCAGATAAGCACCCAGAAAATACCGCTCTTGAGTCCGAATGACGATACAACCAAACATCCATGACTCTGGCTATCACTGTTACCATTGCTTCGATATCACCGTTAATTGAATGACCGGCACATTCTTTCAGCCGTCCGTCAAGGGCTAATGGAAACCCCGGTTCTAGACATAACTCCCGCACGTCATCGCAGCCCGTGCCTAGGACTATCGAATCTGCCCAGAGTACTCGACCATCAACAGTTGGCCGTTGGGACTATCGAATCTGCCCAAACGTACTCTTGCTTAGAGCATGCTAGAACCTTCAGCAACGATGCTATCCAAGCCTCCTAGTCATCCTCCTCGACGACTATTCTCATATCCATTCATTATCCTCAACTCGAATCATATCACCGAGTTATCAACATGCTTGGAATGATCCCGTCTGGGTTAAACCAAGTCTTCATCACATGATTGCCTCGCTTCATCACATCCTCGCAAAGCCTCATCTCAACATCACATCATCAAATCTACGCATAAGAGCTTCAACATCCCGCTACATATACCACGAGCAGCTTACCCAATTCAAGAGCCTTTCTCTTAGCTTTTGAATCATATTCGGTCTAAATCAAACCATCAATCATCTAATTCATAACAATCAACCAAATCAAACATTAATCCAAGCAATCAAGCATTCAAATATGATCTAAGTAGACAATTATAACAATAATGGCATTTTCGTAATTGAAGAGTTGAAAGTCCAATAAGCATGAAAACATGAATTATATCTCTACAAACTTGATGAATGAACTTGCATAGGTTAACATATGATAAAATGGATGCAACATCATCATGAACAATGGATCTATATGGATCTACACTTAGGATGAAGAAAATGCATGGAAATCACTATTTTAACACCAAATCGAGCCAACAATCCGATATACTCCCTTGGATCCGTGTGAGAGATAATCACCACTCACCAAATCACCAAAACAAACTCAAATCAACACGCTTCAGATCTGGACAGCGAAGGATCAACCTCGATCTATCACCAATCCGCTTCAAACGATGAAATCTAACTTGAAAAGATGAAGATCTTCAATCTATGCTCTTGAATCTTCAATCTTGATCTTCGATTTGGATGGATGGAAGCACTAGATTAGAGTGGAGAAAAGAAGTGAAGAAGTGTAGAAGTCGAGCTCTCAAAATGGCAGCACTTCGTCGCTTCGAAATCCGGATCCCAAAAAGTGAGAAAAACCCTTCCTATTTATAGCTGAAAATTCACTAAGTCGTAACTCGGTTATCTCCATAGGTCGTTTCCGACCTAAGCCTCTCCGACCTAAGCCTCTCCGACCTAACAGATATGCACGCGACATAACAGTCTTCGACCTAACGACTTAGCCTATGTGCGACTTAGCGACTTACGACTTAGCGCGCCTTAATGACTCAACAACGCTGGCACGCGACCTAAAACTTACGCGACTTAACAATCTTGCGACCTAACACAAGTCGCAAACAACTGGACTGCAACCTAACTACTAAGCCAAAGCCCAACGACCTAACAACTCGCGCGACCTACGACTTAACAAAACGTGCATCCAAGCACTCAGCGACCTACGACCTAATTAACCTGCGACCTAACAACTCAGGCGCTTCAATGACTTAAAGGCTTACGACTTAACACATGGCAAAACTCAGCGACTTACCAGTGTTACGACCTAACACTTGAACTATCCTAGCGACCTACCAACCCATGCGACCTAACAACTTATGCGACCTAACTCCTTAGGTCGCCTAACGACCTAACTACGCTAACAAGCTATCCTCTAGGTCGCAACATACTGGGTTGTTAACTCGCTAACCCTTAGGTTGCGAACTATTATAGGTCGCTCCCTGCTTATCCCCTAGCTTACTTAGGTCGTTGCCCCTATAAGTCGTCTACGACTTAAATGTTATCAACTCCTAGGTCGCTCAACCAACCTAAACTGCCATACGACCTAACCACTTCATCCTTAGGTCGCACACAACCTAAGCTAACCTACAACCTAACCTTTAGGTCGCTCCACCTTCCCAGGTCGCCAGCTACGACCTAACTTCTTAAGGTCACGACTTATCACTTAGGTCGTTCACGACCTAGGACTTAGAAAAATCTGCCTAAAAATCTGAAATGACTTGAAAATGCTAAAATTCCAGATTTTGACGAACTTGTCGATCCGTAAAAATACGGGTCGTTACATAGATGGACTTGGCATAGAGCGGACTCGGATTTGAAAGTGCACTTATAGCGACAGTCGCTATAGATGCAGTTGTGAATTGCCTTGTTTTTGGCGATTACTATGGAACTTTGTAGAGAGATCCTTGGGGGTTTTTCAACATATTTATAATGTTTTATATGTATATTTGTTTCTATTAAAAGCTTGAATAGTAAAAAGTTAAGTAACATCTCCAAAAGTTATCAAAACATAACTAGTGCAAAACTGCTCGTTTAGCTTTGATTTTGGAAATTAAAAGGTTTGAAAAGATATTTAGGTTTAAGTATTTTGTTTCTTTCTTTTTACAAGGGTTTTATAACTCTTATTAAAGTATTTTTAAAGTGATTTGGGTTCTTTATGAATTTTTAAGAATTATCTGTGAATTTTTAAAGTAGAGATATTTTATTTAAAACATATCATTTTTAAGTTTTTAAGGAAAATTGTAAAGTTGTTATTTTCAAGAAATATTTTTGGATAAATGTTATAAAACCTGTTATAAATATTTTCAAGTTTTTTAAAGTAGAAATTAGCCACAAGGGCCTCTTTAGCAAGTGGAATTAGTTTCTAGGACACACAATTGAAATAATTACTTTCAAGGACAAAACGTAAAATAATTAGTTTCTAGGGCCTCTAAACCTATGAAATTATGTCCTTGAAAGTAATTGGACTGCTGACTTTGTCCTTGAAAGTAATTATTCTGCTAACTTTGGCCTTGAAAGTAATTTTTTTGAATGTGTGTCCTAGAAACTAATTGGACTGCATAGTTTGTCCTTCTGGTGAAATGCCCCTTTTTTAAAAGTATAGACAAATTCTTTCGGAAAGGGCTTAGAATTACAAAATTGCCAAATGGTTAATTGTTTAATTACTTGTTTGAAAAGTAATTAACTATGTCTAATAGTAAAAGCCGACGAATTAAGGTTTATCTATTTGTGAGAGTTAAGGTTGACGTCGAGTAGGGACGGAGCAATAGAGCTCTAATCTACCAGGCATCCCTCTTGATCGAGGAATAGTAAGTCGAAAAATGTCGGAAACGTGTTAATCGTGTTGATTTCTTTATTGTTTATGGAAATCATTAATACTATACTTAATACTAAAACCCAACGAGGTAGACTTATCTATTTGTGAGATTCAAAAATGAAGTGTATCGGGAAGGCTTTAATGCAACCAATGCTCTAACTTACTTGGCTTCACTCTTGAACGAGGTATAATTAAGTTAGAACGCCGGAAACGAGTTAAGCGTATGAATCATGATTTATATAAGCAATTGTTTTGACTAGATAATCGATTTAATTGATTATCGAACTTAACCTAACATTGACTTAAGAAGTTATCGAATGACTTCGTGATTTCATACCAATAAGTACCCTCGAGGAGGAGTATTGGTACGAAACGTCTCTACCTTTCTCTTATTTCTGAGAGAGCCGGAATTGAGTTAATCGGGAATTCATCGATTGGTTTTAGAGAGTCTGATAAGAAGGAAGAGTGTACTTATATGAGATGACTCAAAACCCGTAATCACTTCAAAACCATATACGCGATCTATGTTTGAGGAGCGGTTGTGAAGTGAAATGTTATAGCATTGAACTATCAATCCTAAGGTTAAGTCCAAGGGAGAGGTCAGCGTTAACATTTCAAATAACGCTATCGTGTAAGACTGTCTATCTTGAGGAGTATTCCAAGAGAGATGACAGTGTTAGAATTCATCGGAGGACTTATTCGGGAAACCTATTTGGAGGTTCGGGATCTGTTCGAGATGCTTGAACCTATGTAGTGATTCGTGATCGGTTCGAGATGAAGGAATCCATTTGAAGATTTGTGTTCTGCTCAAGTGATGAAGAATCATGTGAAAGATGCCGAACGTAGCCTCGGCATCGGGAAAATGACAGAAAACAGAGAAGGGACATGGCTAAGGAGGTTTAGCAAACCTCAAGGGTATATCAACTCCATGTCTAGAGATGCTTATCTATATGTAGGTACCGGTAGTTGATATAACTCGGATCATACACCGAGGGTGGTCCAGTTATGTTTACCTTCGAGTATATCCCATCTAGAGATATACGATGCTCGAAAGGTACTTTATGATCCTTGTCATGGAGATCCACTTCAGTTTACTACGAGTGTCTCGATGGAAAATCCATTATGCGAACGCACCTTAGCGGTATTGATTGCATACCTATTATTGTTATGGAGTTCACATAGCAACTACTTGGTATGACATATCCTACACTCTAGACATTATCTTTCATATCACCATATGTTAAACTTAATGAATGGTTGGTTTCTTTAAGGGAAAAACCATTATGGGAGTCCGTACGATCTCAATAGTTACTGTTTCATATCACTCATATTTCTTGAGTTTCTCACGCTGGTTTACTAGACTGATCCGGGTGTTATTAATACGGTATTGTTTTCCAAACTGGTAAATGAAATAAATTTACCTAGGACTATATTTTAGATATAGAAGTACAAATTTTCAAAGGAAAATTGATATAGTTATTTTTGATGTGTTTGTTTGTTAGGAAATGATAATATTCAATTATTATCATTTATTGTTTGATTAGTTATGCTCGACTAGTTTATGAGCATTTACTATAGTTTGCTGATTTATAAAGGATTTATCTTTTTACAACAAGGGTTGGGTAGATAGTAAATTTATGGGAACATTAAATACGAACACCTTGTGAATTAAATTTCACAGTTTGAATATAAGGCGGTCGATGATAATGATGAGTTAAAATTGAATTTTAATAAGAGTTGTTTATTATATTCTAAACAAAGATATACAATCGTGAAATGATTTTGATAAGGAAGCAACTTTATATAAACATGGTTTATAAATGAAAAGGATTTAAATAGAGAATTTAAGTGCTTAAATTCTGGTATCTTTGAAAAGGTTTTTCATGATTTTAGAAAAAAAATAGTATTATTATTTGAAAATAAGTATTTAAGAAATTGGTTTATGAAATTGAGATCATGGTACTTAGTAACATTTACAAAGTATTTGATACCGTTTTGAAATGATTTTGGTTATGTCCGCAAGACATCAATTGGGTGTACTGAACTCACTTCTATTGCTTGAAAATAATTCTGGTGATGACTTCAACATCATCAGCATTCATTTTTAGGTTTCTAAGTATGGGATGCTACAAAGTTGTTTTGGTAAAACAGATTTTGATATAATACCAAAGTAAAATTTGATATACAAAAGATATATGTATATAATTTCATGTGGTTTGAAATGAAAACCGGTGTTTAGTTCTAAAGTTTTCTTATTAAGTTAATTCATGTACACATATAGCTTATACATTAGGAAAGTATGGATGTGCATCATAATATGATATGTTGTTTGATAGTTATCATTTGTTAAAATGAAATGGAATTTTTGGCTATTTTAGATAGTTGGGAACCTCCGTATTGTTATAGGACTTGTAGTTAAGTGTTTTTGAAAATGTAAAGTTGAGTTTATGTAACACTTGAATTGAGAAGATGATAAGTTAAAACAATTTCTAAGTTTGTTAAACATATTTATTACAAATTTGATGTTTTATATATACTCTTAGGATGTGATGGAGTATTATACGAGTATGGAACTTAAGTTGTAAAATGTTTATAAACTTGAAGTTAGGTTTCTATGAAATGATTTATAAATAATTTTAGTATTAAAAGACATACTATTTGGATAACTGATTGTGATTAAAAAGGAATTGGTGTAGTTAAGAAACCAATAGAATGAATATGTAAGTTGTACATAGATTGTTTTATTCGCATGACTGTTCTTAATCCAGTATTCGAGTACGTGATTTCAAGGTGGTCTACACCGGTTCGAACAAGAATTTTTCATTAGACTCTTGACGGCAAACACTTGATACAGATTCTTGATATGATCCCGAAGTTTTCTATCATATTATATGGCTATATAAGGGGAGCGAAGGTTTCTAATCAAGGAACCTGACCAGAGTTCGCATTAGAGAGGTTGAGTGATCTATAATAGTTGGGAAGTGAAATTTATGCGATTGAGCAAAGTGATCGGATCAGATATTGCGTACGAATAGTCCATCTGCATCGTACGTGCTTTAGTATGTATGCATACTATGTTTTGCTGACTTATGGAGGGTTTAGATGATGACTCTTCGATTTGTTATAAGGTAGCATGAATAATCGTCTAAGTAATAACTTGAGGCTGTTGAGCGTAAGGTACGCTTAGTAGGTTGTTTATCATCCTTATGCGATGAGAGGATTTTTGAACCTGAGCAAACTGTGAGCTTTGTTTTCTAGTGATTGTGATACTATTATGTATCAATGGGTGATTTTCTCTTTGGCTGATCGTGTTGGAATTTCAAGGACGAAATATTCTAAATGGAGGAGGATGTAACCACCCAAAATTTCGAACACTTCATATTTAATTATTTGAATTATTTAAATATTTGAATCTTGGATTAAATGTTATTAAAGTGATTTAATGAGCTTTTTAACCCCCATTTGAAATCATAAATAATGATGGTAAATTTGTTTTGGAAATATAATTACAAAATTATACCCTTCGAAGAAAAATTGATAATATGGCCGGAATTCGGTTCATCGGCATACAACTTTTCGATTGAAATAAGTTATTCAAACTCTTGTGCACTTGACTAATGATCAAATGAACACATTAGCAATGAATTAACACACACACCTCTTCATTGAGTTTGGAAGGTTCTAGAATGTTCTAATGGATGAGAGATATTATCATGGTGAGGGTATAATGGTAATTAGCATAAAGAAGAAGTGACATAAATGTGCATTTGAGAAGGAGGCTCCTTTGTGACCTTCCATGAGAGGTAGAAGGTGGTGATGACCACTTTCCTAAGATTATAAAAGGAAGGACGCACCCTTAGGAAATTGTTATCCTGCCTTTTGGTAAGGCCGTGACACCAAGAACTTGACTAGAGACCAAAGACAGTTCGTCTAGAAAATCGGTTACACGCAGGTTCACTATGGATATCGACGGAATTTGTCCAAGTCCGGATCAAGCTAAAATTGATATGACACGACAAGCGAAGCGATGAGAGCCAACGTTCCAAATTTCAAGTCAATCCAAGTTCGTACGTTCAAGTTACGATCGATGCAAAATTGGGTGAAAACCAACCACTGATCGAATCGCTCAGTTCGAATCCATCAGGGAAGACCACTTCGACTCGATCAGCCAAACACCACTTTGACTCCATCGGCAAAGCCACTGTTCGACTCGATCCACTTCGAATCCATCACCGAAGCCACTGTTCGACTCGATCCACTTTGACTCCATCGGCGAAGCCACTGTTCGACTCGATCCACTTCGCATCCCTCAGAGAACCACAGTTCGACTCGACCATCCAATGCCCACTTCGTATCCATATAACAGAGCATAACCATCGATGCGAACTATGCACCTTTCATCGATGCGAACAGAGTCACCATCATCGATACGAGCAAACCAATTCCATCGATTCGAACAAGGCATGCTACAGATCGATGCGAAGGAACGAGCTGTTGATCGATTCGAGCTAGGCAATGGACTTCGATACGAACTAGGCAAGGATCTAGGGCGACTCATTCGACTCGGCATCGGAAGCGGAATGATCCAGAGATTCAAGCGCTGCGTCATCTCACAGTCACGCGCAGTTATCGAGTCGAACGAAAGCGAGTCGAAATGATCAAGTCGAACGAGAGCGAGTCGAACGAAACAGCCAACCGAAAGTCCTATTTTGTATCGATCGTATATCCTAATCTACAAGTCCAAATTCTACGAAATTTTCACAGAAGCTTACGTACATGCTAAAGAACGTCCACGCCAAATTTCGACTCCATTAGATGAAATCTTGATCGATAAGAAATCTATTCGTATCGATCATGGATCGGACCGAAACTTCACGGGCTTGCACGCGCGGGCCGGGTCACGTGCCAGAGAGGGTCTCCCGAGATCTGAGCGAAATACCAGCCTCCTACACCTATAAATAGAGCCCCAGGGCATACGGAAAAGGGGCTTCTCCTTCTTTGAATTCTCCAACGTCGAGATTCTGCCGGATCCAGTTCTAAACTCCATTGCTGCTGTTGCAAACGAATTTTACTGCTGATGTACTCGAGTTTCAGAACTATAACTCACTACAATCCATTGTAATCAATTGTAATCGACAAGTGAACATCAATAAAGTCATCAACTTCAGAGTGGATGTATGCAAGATCGCCGAACCACTATAAACCTTGTGTCTCTGTCTATCTCTCTACGTTTTAAATTTATTATTCTTCATTTTTTATCCACTACATTGCTTAGATCTGTGATTTGTGGTCATATATTGTTGATTTGTGTTCGTACACTGGTGCTTTCACGACATTTGGGGTTTGTGCCCAATTTTGGCGCAAACACTTTGGTGCTTTCACTAAGAGTTGAACTCAGGAATCCTATCGTTTGGAAGTTAAGTTTGAAGGCTTAGAGATTCAGATCTAAAGAGCTATGATAAGGAAATCAAGTAGAAGACAAAGGCCAGAAAGAAGTCATCATGAAGGGAGTCAAGAGGCTTCTTCAGGAGCAAAGAAGACATCAATCTTCATTACCAGGGATGAGATGGAGACAATGATGAAAAGACAAGAGGAAATGATCCAGAATTTGCTTCTTCAGATTGGGCAGCTTGGAGCGCAAATCAAGGGGCAACCAGAGTTCAGAACGGAGCAAGACCATCTAGCACAACGCCAGAGCTAGGGGCAATAACCCAGGGCATGTTGGCCCAATCCCGGGTGGAGTACTAGGTGGAACTGCGCAACGCGGCATTGACAGAGAGATAAATGCTCAACCAAGAGAGCAGATTCCAGGAATCCCTCGTGAACTCGGGGAGCAAATCGGAAATGACGGACAAGGACTACAACTTGGGGATAGTGACAGATTGGCGGAGATGGTCAGACGCGCCATGAGAGGCGGACTAGTGAATAGAGATCTGGAGGATGTGAACATGAGTCCCTTTGCTCCTATGATCAGACAAGCCAGGAATCCACCAAAATTCAAGTTACCAACATTGGACATGTACAATGGAAGAACGGATCCTGCGGTTCATCTAACGAAGTACATGAGGCACATGGAAGTGCTGGGGGCATCGGAGGAGGTCATGGCCCGGTGCTTCCCGCTGTACCTAGCAGACATAGCAGCATTATGGTTCAGACAACTGGAGAGCGGTTCCATTGGAACATGGGCCGATTTGACCTAAAGGTTCATGAGGCAGTTCAGGGTTCACATTTCAAGACCCAAGAATGTGATGAGTTTGGCGGCACTAAAATAGAGAAACAGGGAGTCTTTTAGGAACTTTCTGACGCGATTCAATGGAGCGACATCATCGGTGGATCAACCCGATCCATCCATGGTTTTGATGGAAGCTGTATCTGGCATAGCTGATGGCACAGAGTTCAAGAATTCGTTAAAAAGGGATCCCCTTATGGATCTAGGAGAATTTTATCATGAGGCTGAAGGATTTTTATGACTAGAGGATGCAAATGGTGAAAGAGAGGAAGGGGAAGGAGTTGATGTTTATGCAGTCAAGGGTGAAAATCCTCCTAAAACAGATTCAGGAACTGGTAAAGGGAAAAGAAAAGCTGAGGATAATAATGATGGTGGACCAACACGACCACGGAAGGAACCAAGATTCACCTCCTATACGGAGTTGAATGAGACTTTGGAGCGAATCTACCAGGACACTAGGGGGCAGATTCCTTATCGAAAGCCAATGAGAAGGGATCCGACCAACAATGAAAGAAGGTCAGACAAGTACTGCTTATTCCACGAGCTGAATGGTCATAACACGAATGATTGCAGACAATTGAAAGATGAGGTTGAGGGACATATCCGGAATGGTTTGCTATCGCAGTATGTAAGAAGGGGAACAACAACGGTGGAACGGGAGCGGCCACCACCTACACCTGCTGGGGATGGCTCTGGATCGTGGCGTCAACTTGTCATCAATTGATTGGGATAATGACGAACAAGTAGCAAACACCACACCAACGCGATTAAGTCTTTTTACACATGTACAGGACCGCGAACGATCCTCAGGCATGCTCTGATATGACTATAAACCGCATCAATGTAGGTGTTTGCACTTTGACGTCCCTGTTTTGCTTTTGTTTTCTGTTACTCATATTTAGACTCGATTTTGTTTGAGATTTCTGTTGGAAGACTTATTCTGAAAAAAAATCCACTACCTATGATTCCACAACGGCTAAGCTACTTACACATGTACGGGACCGTGAACGATCCTCAGGCATGCTCTGAGATGGCGATAAACCGTCATAACGAACAGTTCAGAAACTCACTCGAACGTGAATTCTGGCACCAATAATACCAAGTCCCTCCCCGGGCACACACAATTCGCCTCGAACCGCACCCGACCGCGAACGGTCACAATTCGCCTCGAACGGCACCCGGCCGCGAACGATCACAATTCGCCTCGAACGGCATCCGACCGCGAATGGTCACAATTCGCCTCGAACGGCACCCGATCGCGAACGATCACAAATCGCCTCGAACGGCACCCCGACCGCGAACGGTCATCATTCGCCGCGAATGGCATCCGACCCCGAATGGTCACGTACTACCCCGAATGACATACGATCCCGAATGATCGTCATTCGCGGTCAGATAAAACTATCAATTCCTTTGCAGGTCATCAACAGGATATGAACATCCAGCTTATGGCATTACAAAACACACCTTCTTATCACAAGGCATGTTTTGGGTGGCAAATGTTATCCCGCCTTTTGGCAAGGCCGTGACACCAAAAACTTGACTAGAGACCAAAGACAGTTCGTCTAGAAAATCGGTTACACGCAGGTTCACTATGGATATCGACAGAATTTGTCCAAGTCCAGATCAAGCTAAAATTGATATGACACGACAAGCAAAGCGATGAGAGCCAACGTTCCAAATTTCAAGTCAATCCAAGTTTGTACGTTCAAGTTACGATCGATGCAAAATTGGGTGAAAACCAACCACTGATCGAATCGCTCAGTTCGAATTCATCAGGGAAGACCACTTCGACTCGATCAGCCAAAGACCACTTCGACTCCATCGGTGAAGCCACTGTTCGACTCGATCCACTTCGACTCCATCGGCGAAGCCACTGTTCGACTCGATCCACTTCGACTCCATCGGCGAAGCCACTGTTCGACTCGATCCACTTCGCATCCCTCAGAGAACCACAGTTCGACTCGACCATCCAGTGCCCACTTCGTATCCATATAACACGTATATATTTGTGTTTGATTGTGTTTATGTTGTTTGAATTTTTGTTAACTTATGCTAAAACATCAGTTTGAATTCTTACTTTAAAAGTAAGCGACATATGTAATCCATGTATATGGACTTGAACTAACTTCGAATGGACCTGTATGACATATGACTAGAGCATGAACAAAGCATAGTGATTATAGATGGACTTTGGCTTAAATAAGACTTGGATTTGAAAGTGAACTTATAGCGATAGTCCCTATAGATGCAGTTGTGAATTGCCTTTTTTTTGCGATTGCTATGGAACTTTGTAGAGAGATCCTTAGAGTTTCTTACCATATTTTTAATTTTTTATATGTATGTTTATTGCTATCAAAAGCTTGAAAAGTAATAAGTTAAGTATCATCTCAAAAGTGACCAAGCATCACTAGTGCAAAACTGCTACATTTAGCCTTGATTTTGGACTTTAAAAGGTTTGAAAAGATATTTAGATTTAAGTATTTTATTTCATTCTTTTTACAAGGGTTTAGTAACTCTTATTATAATATTTTAAATGTTTTTGGAGATCTTTATGAATTTTTAAGAATTAGTTGTAATTTTTTAAAGAAGAGATATTTTATTTACAACATGTCGTTTTCAAGTTTTTAAGGAAAATTATAAAGTTGTCATTTTGAAGTAAAATTTTAAATAAATGATTTAAAACCTATTATAAATATTTTCAGGCATTTTAAAAGTATATACAAATGTTTTTGAAATGGGGTAAGAATTGGCCAAATGGTTAGTTATATAATTACTTGTTTGAAAAGTAATTAACTATGCTTAATACTAAAAACCCATGAAGTAAGGCTTATCTATTTATGAGAGTTAAGATTAATGCCGAGTAGAGACAGTGCAATAGAGCTCTAACCTTCTGGGCTTCCCTCTTGATCGAGGAATAGTAAGTCGAAAAATGTCGAAGGCGTGTTAATCGTGTTGATTTCTTTATTGTTTATGGAAACCATTAATACTATACTTAACAATAAAGCTGACGAGGTAGAGTTATCTATTTGTGAGATTTAAGAATGAAGTGTCTAGACAAGGCTTTGATGTAACCAGTGCTCTAGCTGATCTAGCTTCACTCTCGAACGAGGAATAGTTAAGTTGAAATGTCAGAAACGAGTTAAGCGTACAAATCGTGATTTGTATAAGCAAGTGTTTTGACTAGATAATCGATTAGTCGATTATCGAACTTGACCTAATATTAACTTAAGAAATTATCAAAAGACTTCGCGATTTCATACCAATAAGAACCCCGAGGGAGGAGTATTAGTACGAAACGTCACTATCTTCTGCTTACTTTTGAGAGAACTGGAATTGAGTTAACTAGGAATTCATCGATTGATTTTGGAGAGTTCGATAAGCGAGAAGAATGTACTTATATGAGATGACTCAAAACCCGTAATCAATTCAAAACCATATACGTGATCTATGTTTTGGAAGCGGTTGTGAAATGAAATGTTATAAAGCTGAACTATTAATCCTAAGGTTAAGACCAAGGGAGAGGTCGGAGCTAACATTTCAAACGATGTTGTCGTGTCGGACTGTCTGTCTTGAGGAGTATTCCAAGAGAGATGACAACGTTAGAATTCGTCAGAGGACTTATGCGGGGAACCTATGTGGAGGTTCAAGATCTGTTCGAGATGCTCGAGTCCATATTGTGATTCGTGATTTGTTAGAGATGAAAGAATCCATTTTAGGATTCATGTTCTGTACGAGTAATAAAGACTTGTGTGAAAGATGTCGAACGTAGCCTTGGCATCGGGACAGAAAATAGAGAAGGAGCATGGCCAGGGAGGTTTAGCAAACATCAAGGGTATATCAATTCCATATCTAGAGATGCTTATCGATATGTTTGTACCGGGAGTTGATATGGCTCGGATCACACATCGAGGGTGGTCCAGTTATATTTACCTTAGAGTATATCCCATCTAGAGATATACAATGTTCGAAAGGTAGTTTTTGATCCTTGTTATGGAGATCCACTTAAGTTTATTGTGTGTTTCTGCAGAAAATTGATAATGCAAACGCACCTTAGCGGTATTGATTGTATACCAATTATTGTTGTGGCATTCACACTACTACTATTTGATATGACTTATGTGCTATACTCTAGACATTATCTATCATATCACTATATGTTAAATTTAATGAATGGTTGGTTTCTTTGAGGGGAAAACCGTTATGGGAATCCATACTATCTCAATAGTTACTGTTTCATGTCACTCATATTTCTTGAGTTTCTCATGCTGGTTTACCAGACTGATCTGGGTGTTATTTTCTTATAATGCTCGGATCAGCCCGTTTATATTTTCAGATTTAGATATGGACACTTTCGAGCTTCCGGAGATGAGCTAGATGGTTTCCTACCATAGTATTTATTCCCGCTGTATTACTATTATGTCATCGGCATTTGTGAGGACGAGTTGTTATAACTGTCCAGGCTGATTACTGTAACTCTAAAAAACTTTGTATATTAGCATAATAGTTTATACTGTCTTTTGATATTATATATTATAGTTCCATTATGAGATTCTGATATTGTGTTCCTTTTTCCCTATTCTGTTTCTTTTTCTTTCTATTTAACCCTAGCAATTCTTCTTTCCAATGCTTGGATGCTTGGCACATGAATATTGTGGATATATTAGTGTCGACATTTGGGAGTCGAAAAAGCGACTCGTTACATACGGTTTGAGTAGTTTATTTTGGGATGTTGTTTATAATCTATTTTTGGTGCTATGGCTTATTTTGCAGTAGAATAGATGTAAGAAAAGTATTTCTTCTACAGATGGCGGTACATATGTTATTTTGCAGAATAACTATATAGTTTGAATGAGATAATATGATTTGATATATTTTGAATGGAACGTTGTGATGTGTTTTGAATGGGATAATTTGTTGTTTATATACTGTGATAATTTGTTTTTTATATATTATGATAATTTGTTGTTTATATGTAATTTGTTCCCGTATGACTAGAGAGGCTGGAGAAAAAAACATTAAAACGGTGAAAACATATCAAACTGTACAGTGATATGGTGGCATCCCATCGTCTGAGAAAATAAAAATACTTCAATTTCTTTCTCGAGACTTCATGGTTCCAAACTATCCTTTTATTTAAATTATTTCAGTAGAAACCCATCGTTTGAAATAATTTGAAAATACTAAAGTTTTTTTAAGACTTTACAATAACAAACGATCATTTTATTCATAAAATAGATCGGTAGGTACCCATCGTTTGGAAATATTTGACGATACTAAAGTTTTCCCGAGACTTTATGGTAATAATCCATCGTTTTGTTTTAAAAAAATTGATAGGCACCAATCATCTCGAATAATTTGAAAATACTAAAGTTTTCCCGAGACTCTACATAATAGGCCATCGTTTTATTTAAAAGAAATCAGCAGTAACCCAGCGTCCGATACTGTGCAGAATTTTTATGTTTACGGTGACACTGTGCAAATTTTTTATGTTTACAATGATACTGTGTAGAATTTTTGAAACTACCACGGTATCCTTCAACCGAATCTGTTGCGTATTTCCAGACTTGTCACCACAAACTAGACATCTAATAGTATACCAAAGATATATGATCGCACAATTTCCTTAGAACCTTCATAATGAAATCTCAGCCATTCCAATCTAATCTTCTTTTCACCACCAACTATAGCAATAGCGTTTCCTTTATCAAGTCCAAGATATTTACCTAATAGGTTATACATATCATCATAACTAATCCCCCTAGATCCACTGAGCGGATCAATGACAGCTCGGCCTTTAGTTGGAAGACCGATAATGTGTACGACATCATCTATGGTTATAGACATCTCCTTAAAGAGAAGATGAAATGTGTTTGTTTTAGGTAAAATCCTTCAACAAATGCATTGATCACAACTTTATCAAATTTTTCATAAGCAAGTGATATTAGTGAAGTAAAGCCGTTAACTACATCCTTTACAAAACCACATTCTTTACTAAGATCTTATAACCTTGTATACCCACATGGCTATGAACCTAGTAAGTCTAGCATCCCCCTTTAGTGCCTAAGAATAAAACTACGGTATCATAAAAGTGCATTATTTCAAAATGAATACATTAGTAATGTAATATATACTTACTTTAGAGTTTAGAATTTGATGAGCTATATGATTTTCAAATCCCAAAATTAATGATGGTACAATTTCAGGCATTGGTACTTCAATGGCACCTTGCTTCATTTTTTTTTCGGCCTTTCGATCATTTGTCCACTTCAGATTAGCTATATGATTTTTTTTGCCTTTCGATCATTTATCTACTTCTACCTCTTCGACTATCCCTTCCTCTACCTCTACATCACCCTCTTCAACATACTCTTCACTGTCATGTTCATCAATATCCTATTCTCCCTTCTTGTCATGTCCATTACTGTCATCTGAAATTTGATTTTCGCTAACTTATTGTTCAGATTCATTTGATTCATCGTCTACACCGCCACTATTTTCTGATTCATTTGCTCTCACTTAAACTTTTATCCGAATCAAATTGTTCATTCGGTGCTTGCTTAGCCACTTTCTTTTGCCTTTCCATATTTCATTTTGATGATTCAAAGCCATAAATGGAACATGTATTGCCATAGAAGTGGAATGTTTATTGCATATCAACATAGATGGACATTAACATGATAACCATGGCAACTTAATAATTCTACAAAATACTAATATGCTAAACAATAAAAAATGACAACCAAAAATCATTAAGAACTGTAAAAACAGCACATCACTATCGAATATTTTTTGTATCAACGATACCTTCCCATACCAATTTACCATTCAACGACATCTAAATGTGATATAGTAGAAAATCGGTAGTACATCATCAAAATGTTTGAAACTATAGAATCCATATCAAAGCATCAATTCGACAACTACAACATAGCACGACAACCCACAAACAAAATAAAATTTGTTTACGCTCAAACAACCATCATTTTCACATATTCGACAACAACAAACCACATTAAATTACATAATTTGGTATGAAACCATCGAATATTTGCAAATATAGAATCCAAAATCAAATTGACACTTCGACGGGCCTTAGCTGTACAAAATACTACAACCCCTAAATGAATTCAAAACATGTTTGTGTTCCAACCACCACTATTTTTCCATCTTCGACAACTCTAAAACCAAAAAACAAAACTATACCCTCTACTTTCATCCTTACAACCAATTGTACAATCCACATTTGATTTGATTGAGAGGAAAAAAAACATACATTTTAGCCTCCCTTGGCATTCGACTAGGATCTACACCATTTTTCTTTGTCCTGACCATTTCGATTTTGCTTGGACATTAAGTTGGAAGCAGAAATTTTAAAGTTTTTTAGTGGGAGAAGGCAATAGTAGAAATGAAACATGCATCATGTTTTAATTGAGGTAAGGGTATTTTTGTCCATACATATTATTATAATATAATACAGTTGACACCCTTAGCAATTTCAAGTGGGTAGGAGTCCTCCTAAAATTGTATTCTTCGTATCTAAAAGTGGATTTTCTTTAACAATGTAAATACACGCACATACACACACCCTGTTGATTGTTGCGAGGGGTTAATTGGTTTAGCATTGCAAGAGATGTAAAAAAGACTATAGCCATTTACCTAAGATTGTTATAAATTCTGCCCTCCATAGCATAAATAATTGTGCAGTATCAAGAACCAAAATGTGAAGCAAAAATAAATAATGAGAATCTACTCAAGATCAGGTGTGGGCTATTGACTCATATCAGCTTCATCATGCATTTCATCTATCTAGTTTGCACTTGTCAAAGATCCTTCATGTAGAAGGATGTTCCCATTAACTAGCAAATAGCCTCTTATAGAGGGCCTTGATGTTCACCTTCATAACACTAGCATGGTGACACTGCAATGGTTCACTTATCAGGGTGGAAAAAACAAAAGTTTCTGCAATGTTTACACCAACATTTTGGATAAGAGAAATTTATGCTTGTTAGATGTGGAAAACAATCAAAGTCATTGGTAAATAACTTATTATAATGAAGTTCCATTTTATTGGGAAGTTCCATTTTCTAGTTAAAAATATGTCTTGTACGGTATGAAGTTCCATTTTTGAAATACTATATTTCCCATTAGAAGCGCATGTCAAAAGAAAAGGTTAGCCCCGTTTGGCTTGTCATTTTTAATTTTGTGGTTTCATCCAAAAAAAATACGCACGACGCATATATTTTTCGAAAAACAACCAATTTGAAAAATGAAGTTAACATACAAAATGGAAAATAAAATTACTTTATTTTTTGTATTTTGGAAAATAACAAAAGCACGAGAAATGATCCATTCCTTCATCATCCCTCCATCCCCTTCGCCATCCTCCGTCGTCCCTCGATCCCCTCCATCGTCCTTTCATCATCGTCATAATAGCTTAAAGTTTTAAATATTTTCCTCCAATCTTCTCGTATTTTGTAATGAATTTTAAAAACATAAAGCACAAAACTCAAAATAAAACCAAAAGGGCCCTTATATTTTCAAAAATAGAAAACAAAAGGCTTTTTAGGCCCTAGAGAATTTAGCCTATTATCTCTAGAATAGAAATACACAAAATCAATCATCTCATGTTCATTTATTATGTTTCTTAAAAAGATACTAGTGTTTCAATATTTGCTGCTACGTTGGTTTAATATTTTATGCCTTTTTTTGGATGTACAGCACAACTGTCCTAACTGGTTATATGTTCTAGTTTTGATTAATAAGATCACAGATTCAAATCCTGCATAACGCATGATTTGAATCACTAGACATATATTGACTTGTAGCATACTATATACTACCTAAGATATGTAGTTTAACTATGTATTACCATCAAATACCAAGAAAAAAAACTTATTACTCAGTTAACAAACTTAACAAGCATATGATACTAATACTATAATGAAAATAATAACCAAAAGTGAGGTAACTCACGTAATGATATTTAACTCAGGTTAAAAATTAAGATCATTTACATCCAGGTTAGATTAAATTAAATATGTAAACTCTAATTACCATAAATATCTTATAAGCTAAAATGCACAGGTACCTAAATATTGAACTTTTCATGGGATTTCAGCTGGAAAGAAATAAGAAACTCAATAGCAGTAAGAATGCGCGTTGCATATTAAGGTATTAAAACAATTAAAAATGAAAGTAACTTTACAAATGCTAAACTCTCTTGGAATTTGAAATATCCATCAATATGTAGTATTAGACTAAGTAATACTTGAAAATCTCTACCATAATGTGAAAAGGTTATCCACGAAGTAACTAGTTTGTAACATCCAACAAATAAATAAATAACCGAAGAATTAATTATGGAATTAATCATTTGCATGACCTTATAATGGAAATTTAATAAGAAATCATGAGTAGTAAATAAGTAAGTTTTTGAGAGAAATAAATTTACTTATGGTGCATTTATTAACACTTCTATATTTGTTTTTCCTACCATGTTACTTTGAACAAACAACTCCCACAACAATGGAAAGAAGAAAACAGATGAGAGGAGACTTAATTAGTAGCACGATATATCTTTAGGATCTTCTTTAATTAGGTGGTTAGGATTTGAATTTGATTCTTTGTTTTTTTATCAAAACCATAACAACAGCAGTCGAGCAAAGATGAAGAGAGAAGATGGGGCAGCGTTGAACGAAGTCTACAATGTTTGTCATTGAATCACCATTTTCCTCCTCTATGAAATTTTTAATCTTTCTTTTAAAGTTTCAACTGATAAAGGATGGTAGATGAAACAAATATCTAATTAATTGCTATAGGGTAAAAACATAATTAAGTTTTAATATTGTCGAGGTAGGAGAAACGACTATACTAGTGTTAATAGACGCATCCATTTACTTATTGTCATTTAGTTTAAAACTAGTAGTGATTCATCATGGTAAGTACTTGGATGTACCTATACTTATTATGTTGCAACTTTATGAAAACTTAATGGAATGAATTAAGGGGGAAAACAATTAAAGGGCTAACGACCCCACTCATTAAGGGTGTGTGTGTGTCTCATAACAAAGTGTGTATGCGTGCACGTGCAACATAACAAAGTGTACATGGTTTAACATGTCCATGCATAGATGCTGGGATTTACACTGCAACGGACATGTTAGCTTCTCTTGTATACAAATATGTTGTCTAAATGTGTGTGTTTATATATGTATATATATGTATATGTATATATATGTGTTTATATATGTATATATGAATAATATATATGAATAATATATATGTAGTATATATAGATTTATATATATATATCATAAAGTATTACTTATAAAATAATATTTAATGGTGCAATTGAATAAATATACACATATGTACACAAAATATAATTATATTACACAATGATTTCAATATTAAAATGCAATATAAATTTATATAAATAAATAAAATTATTATATATATAGATCGAAAGCTATTTTTTTAACAAATATATATATGTATGTATGTATAATCATATATATATATATAAGAATAATACGTACATATATATGTAAATATATGTAAATAAATACTTACAAAACATTATAATATATATACATATATTAATTAATATTTATATATATTGATCTCGGCCCAAAAGTTAGAATTTTTTTAATTTTTTTCTAGTTTTAAACTATTAAATAATTTATTTATTTTTAATTTTCGTACGAAAATAATTAAAAATAATTTAAATATTTTATTTGAGAAAAATGATGATATATTTTGTATTAAATTTTATACTTGTATTATTATTTATAAATTTACATATATGTTTATTAGTTGCATAAACAAATTTTTTGTTAAATAAAAGGTATTTAAAATATGTACAGTTTAATTTTTTTTTTTAATTCAAGATTATTTGTACGATAATAAAAAAAATTGGTTTTTTAAATTTTATTTTTGAATATAGAACATGTATTAAGTAGCATTATATTTTGTATACTAATTTAATTAAAATAGAAATTGTTTATATATATAATTTAATTTCAATAAATTTTCTTTTTTACCTGGTTGTGAGTAATATAATGCATTGTATATAAAAAATTAATTATTTATTCATATATATATATATATATATATCTATATATATCTAACCATCTAAATGTGACAACATATCGATATACATATTCGTTATAGTTGCTAACTAACATATATATGATATAATAAATAAATTTAGCATTAGTGAAACAGAAATATACTTTTCACTAAAGCCTAGTACGTACACGTAGAAACGAAGAATGGAACTTCTTGAATCCAATTCCAATTCTAAATTGCTAGCTCTCGAATTGTCTTACCAACGATGATCAAATAACATTAATTTTATTTGATTTTGGTGTTTGTGATTTTGGAAACTCCTTGGGCTATGGCTGGCCTATAATGGCTGATGCAAGGGAGGACTTAGAGAGATCTCAAGTGAAGCACAAGTGGAATAAATAAAAGAAGGATAAGAGAGTGAAAAGTGGATCAAGATCCTATTTTTTCTCTTTACTAATTCTTTCTTTTTAATTATTCAAACCACTTCATCATGTACATTAAATGGTCAGCCTCCCTTGTGCATGCCTATAGCTGCTATTAAAGCTTGCAAATAGGCCTTGAAACCATTCCAAGCCAGAGTAATAATCCTTTCATTTAATCCAATTAAACGTGTACCGATATCGTATATCAATTAGTATATTTATAGCTATTATAAACACACCATTTAATATTGTTCAACACACATCAAATAAAATTTTATAACATACATAAATATTTATTAAATTAATTAATTAATAACAATTACAAATTAGTTAAATCAGGTGGTTAAAGGAGTATTCAACTTTTTCGGTTATGTGACTCTTAGGTGTAAATTCGGCCAATGATTAAAATCGAATAATTCATTCACATGTCACTTATTAAGTGGTGTGACATAATGACCAAATTTGTTATTTATTTGGTTTTGGTAAAATCCAATTTTGCTTTATTAAGTGTTACCCAGTTGTAGAAGTTATTTACATCAACTTTCTTCGTCAAAACTATATCGCTTTGGACTTGGAATTTGGTAATAGTTAAAATTCCAATATTGTCCATATTTAACTCCATAGTCTCAAAAAAAGTCCTTGGTTCAATAATAACAATCAATATTAACCAAATTGCTCTTCTCATAGACTTTGACTTTGATTTAACTTTAGCTGACCGTGATACTAACCTCGTATAACTGAGAAGACGAATCATTTCTTGAGTAGTTTTTCACTTCCAGTGCTTCCACTTGACCCAACTATAGTTGTTCGATGGATGTCGTGCCACAATTTAACTATAATCGAAGCAGAGCTTTCACATTGAAGATCAATAATATTCTCAAGTCAAGAGAACCGTGTAATTTTGTCACATTGATATTTTCTGTTTAACATTAGTTATATTAACCAATAGAAAACTATCGAGTGATCGTTCCAGAGTTATCTAATAACTATCAATATGTAACACCTTGGTGCCCCTAACGGTCATGAGTAATACACCGTCTAACATTTGAAGAGCGTTACATACTCTAGTCTCATTGGATGTATCGGTATCCAATCTCGATATAACTTGACTAGGAACATTTAAAATGATATGTTTATTTTTATTGTGATAAATTACTCATGATTGCAACACTTTGTAACTACTATCACAAAACATACTATTTATTTGTTTTCTATTAAATTTATTTTTAATTAACTTAATTAATCAATATAACATATTATCGAGTTAGATATATGTAACAAATTATATAATTGCCCCTAGGGCATACCCCTAACTCTATCCAAAACAGCTTTACTAGAGGATCTTTAACTATGATTCCCTCCTCTAAAGATTCCAAAATGTTGTAAAAATTTAATATGATGGTTTAAATGGATTTTTAAAAATGAAGAATTTTCCCATGTTTAAATAACAAGTTATTAATTTAAAAGAAGCTACATGTTTTGGAAATTAAGAGAAAATAGCTAAAATGGTAATGCTTTAGTAAAGGTATACTTAGAAAAACTAAAAATAGAGAGTCGAAAGTTGAAAATATGTCCACCAAAATCATTTTATGAATTTAAAAATATGTTAATAGGTTAGGGTACAAGATCTATTAAAGTACCAAAAGAATACTAAGAAAAGTACAATCACTAACTAAAAGTGGAGGCAGAACAAATATGGTGGCGATACATGTAAAACAGTGGTAGGCGCATACAGATGGCAGTCTCTGATGTAGGCAATAGAGTTGATGTGGAAAAGCACAAGGGTATTTGCTAAGAAACTGGTTTGGAACCAAAGGCTAAGATAAAATAAGGGAGAACTAAGTAAAAGTTTTAAGTAAATGAAGTAAGAAAAATATAACGCCAAAGAAGAAGGTTGAAGGTCCATACAAGGGTTATAGTTCAAGGTGAACACCGAAGGCGGCGGCGGAGGGTACTTGTAATGAGAGTATAATAAAGTATGTTTCCCTAATACAGACCCGAGGATAGTGATTCGCTGAGGCTAGTTAAGTTTCAATAGAAATTTAATTCATAAACTAATTGAAAACTATTGACTTTCAAAGAAAAGTTAGTAATGAAACCTAGTAACTTTTAGAGGAGAGTTATAATGAGATCCGAGGCTTAGGATAGCCAAAGGAGTACTTAGTTTTGAGAGGCATAGAGTATCACGAAGAAAGATCCAAGTCCTAAGAGGGCCTAGCTAAAACTTAAACCTAATATATGAACAATTAGGTGAAGTATTGAAAGTTAAAGTGAGAATCCACTACGTAATGCAGTTTCAGAAGGGCTTTAACTCTAATGGGGTTACTTGGTTGAATGTGCCTACTTTAAAGGAAAGAGTTTGGCATTCGACTTTCGAATGGACACGAGACGTCCAAGCGGGATGTACACTTTCATAAGAGCGGATTGTAACTCTCTTATGGTGTTCGAGCTAAGGAAATAGGATTTCCTAAATTGTTTGGAGTTGTACCTTGTAGTATAAAATAAATGAACCAGGATTGCTTGGGATGTATCTTGCTATATGAAGAAACCCGGTCCATTTTGCAGCAGGTGAAATGGGTAGATTTAAAAAAAATCCCTATTTGGATTACAGTGGACCTATGAAGTATAATGGGATTTACTAGATCCAATTTAGTTAATTTAAATAAATCCAATTTTATATAACTTTTTGATCAATTTATTAAATCTATGTTTGTTAAGTACGAAATTTGAATAGGTATGAATATATTAAATATATTCATATCTCTAAAAGTAGTATAAAAAGGGAATAAACATATTATTGATCTGGATGTAATCACATTAAGATCGAAAAGGAAATAAACAAATAGGTGATATCAAAAATCGATTACACCTTCCCTTTTTGCTAACATTCTACTGAAATTATACATAATCATTACACAAAATTGCATGTGATAATAAAATATTTAACATGACATGTAAGAACAAAACAACAACAAGCTCAATATATACATATAGATGTGGATATTATGATTTATATCTGCCATGTACATATTCACCATTTATATGCATATATCAGTTGCCTTAATTTAATTTGATTAATATAAAGCGTATGTTTAATTACAAAATATTATAAAATCTGAATATTAATAACAAGGATTGATTAGATAAACTTATCATAAACTGACTAATAGAAATTTCAAATTTCAAATTTGTAGTTAGAAATTTAATTTGGTTTGACAAGTTTTATTGAAAATTGAGATCTACTTTACATTTGATTAATGTAAAAGTAACCTTATTGAATTAACTGCTGATATTGAAATCACACACGCATACACTGACCTAGATATATATACATCTACATATATATACTAGTATATAACGCACGTATGTGCATCTAATGTCCAAAGATGTTTACTTTGAATTGATGTGTGTTTTAAGTGCAAATGTTTTTGTAGTCACAACACATTTCAGTTTGTTTTGTTAGTGATATCGAGAATAAATTGATAGTAAAATATTACCTTGATGGGTAGTCTTCAAGAGCGGTAAGATTCCATTAACAAAGAGGGGTAATTTTGAAATTTAAAAAAATGCCTATAAATCAGGTTGATTGAATTTTCTTTATTAATATCAGAGAATTAATTAGAGATTAGCATTCAGTCCTTTTTTATCCAAACAAACAGCTTTAGTTTTAGTATACATAAATTTGCATTTTAATTAAGGTAGAAGTAGTTTAATTTAAAATTTAATTGAGATATAATTGATTGACTTGATTTTAATAGACGACGGACTTTCATTTTAATTAAGGTATGAACAGTTTGCACTTTAATTAAAAGATAAGAGCAATTGATCAAGTACTGAAATGTAAAATTTTGAATTCCAACTAAGTTGGGAGTGTATCGACATATGTTAAATGTAATTTGAATTTAAAAGTACATTTTGAAAAGTTTAAATTTATACCCAAAAAGTGTAACACTAAAAATGTTAAAAGTATTATTTAAGAAACTAAAAACCCAAACTGATTCTAATTTTTTATTTTCTTTGATCCGCTTACTAAAGGCTGATGATGATGTCTGATAGCAATAACGCAACAAATTGTATGATAATAGCCAATTGATACCCTTGTTGGGTAGGAAGTAACTATTAATACTCACTTCAGCACTTTTTTTTTAATCAACAACTCTCTCATGACAACTAATAAAAATTGATGAAGCTGAATGAATAATTCAAATCTCATTCTTCACTAAATGCTGAAACTAATAAATTTGTCTCATCACATAGAATACAAGTTACTTTTTAAAGACATTTTTCTCCAGTTTCACTACAAAAAAAACTATTTTTAAATTTCAGAATATTTATGAAAAACTCCACAAATATTTATATTTTTTTTAAAAAATGCTTTAATCGTTGAAATATACAGATAATGTTCAAATTTAATTTTCAAAAAGTAATATTTTTTTTAGCGAAAGTAAAATTGAAAATGTAATTTAAAACATGTTTTTAATAGATTTTTTTACGTATTAAATCTTAAAATAACATACATAGCCAAATTTCCAGTGGAATTTATTCAAAATTACCGTCTTAATAAATTTAGCATAAAAATCAGTACAAAAGGCTCGTTAACATCTCATTGCATATGGATTTCTCATCCATCAGGATGATATTTCAAATGAAAACTAAAAATTTAAAATGTTCCATTAAGACCTCGCCACCTAGATAATGATTCCTCTTTTTTTGTGCTTTTGAAGAAAATACGTGAAAACATTATAACATTTGGTCTAATAATACAGCAAATGCAAATAGGACCATGACAAATTGATTGTTTAGACAAAACATAACTCGTTCTCATTTTTCTTCAGCTCACACATAGTTCACACTGTACATACCAGTACATCAGCACAACAATGAGGATAAAGATGCAAGGGTATTATTGGTAATCCAAAAAGACACGGTTAAAATTAGTTCATGGAATTCTCATTATTAGTAGTAAAGATATATAATCATGAAGTTGAAAATAATTTCAATTATTCAAAGCATACACACATACATTCATATTAAATTAAATTATTTTAAATAAACATAAAGTCCACATATTTCTAAATGCTTTATATATATATATAACATATATATATATATATATGTTATGTATATGTATAGCCATATAATATTTAGTTGCATCACTCAAAATTAATGAAATTAAAAAAATATTCAAAAGGAATTTAAAATCAAAAATATCCATAAAGTTTAAAATAAGATGTTAATGTATTTCGTGTTTCAAAATGATTCAAACCAATATTATTTAACTCATTAAATTAATATATTACCTTAAAAAATCATTATGTATATATTGAAGCATATTTTTATAGATGGAATTAGAATTTTACAAAAGATGGAATTAGAATTTTACAAAAACCTTTTTTTGAATCGGGTTCTCCCTGCCCTTTATTTCATAAAATAAAAATGTACAAAGTATATACAAAACAATACCCTCCAACAATATACACCACTAAACTAAAGAAAATATAAAATAACCCAAAATAAGAAATTAATCCAAGCCCATCAACCCACTTAGCATCCCTACCCATGTTTTGGGTTCAAAAATAGCAACCCAATTCAAGAGCATTTCACAAACTCGTTCATTTCTGTAAGGTTAGCACACCAAAAGGGGAAACCGTAACTTCATCTCATCATACTCAATGCCTGCTTATTGCATGTGGAGAAAATTAATGGCAACTCACACCATCACTAAGTTTTTACATCTCCTCATAACCTATCCTTGTTATTTAACTCTTCACCCAAAAAATTCCATCTTTGACTATATTTAGAGATGCTTTAAGCATCTCTTCTGATAAAAGTCGGATCTTAAGAGGATATGATGCTTTTGGAATTGTAATTTCCTTTGTGAGTTAACTTTAGCCTCATAATAGCTGTCACACTTAACAATTTGGGTTTGAAACTCACTAATCTGGCGATTTGTTTCAGATAGCTTCCTAGCTGTTGACGCCAAAAGTGGATCAAAACCCAAAGAAATGTTTTAGGGGACATGTCAGGTTTAGATCTAGCAGATAATAACAAAATGGTAGAAAAGAGAACAATAAGACATAAGATTTTTATAGTGGTTTGGCAATCTCTGGTCTACGTCCACTTTAATCTTTTATTGATTGTGAATTTAAGATAGTTTGGAAAGAATTAGAGTCACCAGTACAAGGGGTTGACAGGTTCCTACGCTTATAACTGCCAATAGTATCTGCCTATGTGACTATTGTGAGGGAGAGATAGGAAATAAAGAATGAGCAAAGTCTAAGATCCTTCTTTAATTGTAGTATGGTTGACATATATAAAGTGTAGGATCATTTTCACCTTAGAGGGGGGGTGAATAGGGTGATACTAATAAGAATGAAAATAAATGCGGAAATAAAAACAATCACAGATAATAACAAAGTAGAGATCACACACAAATTTACCCAGCTTCGGCAAAACTCTGCCTACGTGCTGCCCCAAGGTTTCTACTAGAAATTAAGTAGTCAGACGCTTACACACGTAAACTTGCGACACCCACTAATGACTAACCTAACTCTACGCTCAAAACCCTGCCACAACTCAGCCACTGAGTTGCAAATTCTCGAACTACACCACTGTAGTTTGTAACCTAGTCACACGACTAGAGAGTTACACAATTTTAAAAGAAATTTACAAAATAAAATAACTAAACAAAACCCTATATATCAATTAAGCCCAAAAAAAAAACTATACCGGCCCAATAACAAATTAAACTAAAGAGACGTCTCCTTTTTTTGTATATGCGGCCGTTCCTTTTGCTTCTTTTCAAACTTAGGGTTTCTAGAATCGCCACTTTGAAGTTGATCAATTGAATTGAAGAAATTGCTTCTCTTTTCTTCATTAGTCGAATCTAGGCTTTGATTTGCTTGCGACTGCTCCAATTGTCGAGTTTGATTCGACTTTGAATTGGTACGTGTTTTCCTCTTTCGAATTATACTCGACTTGATTCGAGTTCTGAATTAGTTCATGAATTTTTTTTATGCTTGTACTTTGGTTTTTGCTTGAACTCGAATGAGTTTACTGCCGATGATGTAATTGGGTTATATAGGGATTGAAACCCTTAATTTTCGTTCGTATATTTCTCGTTTGAATTCTTCAGTGAGTTTTTCTTGGCCGTGATTTTTTAATCGAACGATGGTGATAAATTTGACTGGTTCATTTCGTTGATACGTTACTTCATGAATTTGAACTTGCTCTGTTCTTTCTCCTATGACTTCGGCTTGATCGTTTCTTTTTCAAAACTGCTCCTTATTTTGAACTACGACTTTGGCATTTGAATATTTGAGATATATTTTGACTTTCTGGCTTATTCACTGATTCCATTTTTGCTGGCATTCAATTTTCGAACTTTTATACCTTGGCATCGTTTTACCCTCTATTCCATTCTTTGACCTGTTAGCATTTGACTTTGAGAAGGACTTGACTCTCTGACTCGTTCATTGTGATATAACTAACGGCTTCATGAAAACTACATTGTGTGCTTCGAGTCTATTCATGTTGAACGACTGCGTCTTTTGTTTTGTTCACTGCCCTGGTCTGGATTGATTCTATTGTCACATGTGGAACTGGTGTGTTGATCTGGTTTGGTTGATATTGCATGTTGACATGGTCTTGTTCTCGAGTCATGTATCATGTGGAGTTCATGTGTACTTAGTTCTGTTTGAAGTTGAAATTTTCATATTGTACCGAGTTGTTTGGTGGTTTGTTCGAGTCTAGTCATTTGAGTGTGTTCATTGCTTCATGCGTGTACATTTTGTTTTGAAGTCTGGTTTACTTGAGTCTTGTTCATTTTGGAGACTGGAGCTTTTGTACATTTGGTTCCACTGGCCTGTTATCATGTGAGTATGTGTTATGTTCTTATTATCCATGTTGGTCTGTACACTTGCATTTCTTTGGGCCCTTGTGCATTGAACTTGTACATATCTTGTTTGTATGCATGTGGAGTATAACCTTGTTCCACTGAGTCATTGAGTTGATGCCTCTGATTGTGATGGTCTGTTTGTAGTCTGGTTCAACTGAGTGTTGTATGCATGTGCTAATTGCTGCATGCACCACTTTGCTCATGTCTGAAATGTAGACTGATTCACTTCAGTTTGATTGCACCGGCTTGTACATTTTGTTGAGGCTCCATGTTAACTGTTAGCTCAATCTGGCTTTGTTCATCATACTCGGTGCCTTGCATTTGTTTGCATATTAGTCTTTTTATACTTGTTGTTGCACTTGGTTTTATTTTGTTTTTGGTTCTCGTTTGAATCCATGTAGATTCTGATGTGTTCTCGAGTCTTGTTGTTCTTGGTTTGCATTTGTGTTTGCCTCTGGTCTGGTTTGGTTTATCTTTTTCATGTAGTAATATGTTTGGGTTATGATGGTCTGATCTGATCTTCATGTTCATGTTGACTAACCATTGAAACTTGTACTTGACCATTCTATTTTTTTGTTTTTGTATTGCACCTAAGTTGAATCCAGCTTTGGCTTGGGTTTGACCTTGTGCTCACCTGTCCCTGCAGTTTTAACACGCAAGTGTAAATCGGTGTGCACGGCCTTGTGACATGTACAGTGATACACTGTGCATGTCACAAGTTGTTCGTGTAAGATGAATTAAAAGAAATGATGATGAACAACCCAAATAACCGAGGCAAATATTATTTTCAAAAACACATATTTTATTGTACTCTACAACATAATTTCTTTTTCAATTTTACTGCGTCAGTGTTTATATTGCAGATAGTTCAGATGCTGGATATAGGCTGAAACAAAGTTGAAGATCAAATATGAGTGTTGAGTGAATATGTAGTGAGGTGTAATATGTAAATTGAAAATTGTGTTGTAATTGAAATTTTATTGTAATTGAAAATGTGTAAATGTAGTGAGAGCTCAAATTTGTACTATTCGAATTTGTAATAAAATATTTGTTTGAATATGAATTTCGAGTTATTTATTTTATTCAACAAATATTTATTTAGTTATGTGGAAGAATAAAATAGTACAATAACAAATATATTTAAATGAATATATATATATGTTTATTATCATCAAACAAAAATCATAGGCTATTGTATTCTACATAAAGAAACATGTGTACAAGTTCAAGACCCCGATTTCATTGAAGTCGAGAAGCGAGCTTAATGTCGTACAACTGAACACGTGGGGCTCAGGAGCCATAAAAACCTCTCGGTACCAAGTGGTTTTGCTTTGCGTAAAGTCACTTTTTACACTTATGCGATCCTTCTATCTTCTATTTGATGCGTTTCATGCTCTTTTCCATAGACTTTGAGTTGATTCCGATGATTCTCCCGATAACACTTGTAATATCTTTCTTTTCTTTTTTCTCGTTAATCCTGAGAATTGTTTGTCTATCTCTAAGAAAAGCACTTGATAACGAGTGATTGAGTTAGAATATGAAGTTTATGGAGTTTGTGAGGCTAAAATTAAAGGAGAAACCTCTCTGTACTGAGTGGTTTACTTAGATCCAAAGTGATTATTTCCCTTGAATATGCTTTTCCACTTCTTCTAAGTGTGTTTCTAGGTTCTTGAGTTGTTTCTCTTCATATTGACCCTCTACTTTCGATTGACTTCTGCTTAGTTAAAAACCCGATTAAAACTAACTTTGTAAACAATCAACATAATTTCCAAGCTTTTGAAGGAATAATGCATGTATATATTCTAAGACCACCTACTCTTCTATGTGCTGCTTCGATTAACTAATTGATTGTAAATTATCTCCTTTTGTTTCCAAATCAAATGTATAACTTACATTGCAATATCAAGACAACATCCAATAAGTCATAGAAATAATTAGTATTTGTTAGTTGTGTTTTGTAATTATTTTTTATGAAAATAAGACATGAGCTAAAGCAGATAAAGAAGCAGCAAACCAAGTAATATGAAGTGGAATCAGACTCGGCTGCCGTTCATATGTTCACACTTGCAATCTGAAACCATAATTCTAGGTGGTTGGTAAGAAATTATTTTCCCATTCTCTAATGATGTTATGGTCTGTGATGCATATGTATTCAGATATGTGAACTATAATTGCAACAAGATCTTTGATATTTTACAAATAGACTATTCATTATTACCTTGGCTCTTGAATGGTATGTTATTACGTTTACATCATATACTACTGAAGTTGATAGGACAATTTTAGTAATATCGTTGATTCTGTTGTTATGATTGAATTTGTGGATAAAATTCACAACTTCAGTATGTAGTTCGAGCATTTATGTATAACCATAGGCCATAAAGGCTTTGTACGACTCCATTTCCAAATGGATGTTGTTTGCGCCAAAATTGGTCACAAACCCCAAATATCGTGAAAGCACCAGTGTGTGAACACAAATCAGCTGTATATAATCACAGATCTGAGATCTAAGTATTGTAGAGGATAAAAAGTGAAGAATAATAAATTTAAAATGGAAAGAGATAGACAGAGACACATGATTTATAGTGGTTCGGCGATCTTGCCTACGTCCACTTTGAAGTTGATGACTTTATTGATGTTCACTTGTCGATTACAATTGATTACAATGGATTGTAGTGAGTTATAGATCTGAAACTCGAGTACAACAGCAGTGAAATTCGTTTGGTGCAGCAGCAATGGAGATTGGAACTGGATCCGGTAGAGTCTGGGCGTTGGAGAATTCAAAGAAGCCGAAGCCCCTTTTCTGTATGCCCTGGGGCTCTATTTATAGGTGTAGGAGGCTGATATTTCGCTCAGATCTCGTGAGGCCCTCTCTGGCACGTGACCAGGCCTACACGCGCAAGCCCGTGAAGTTTTGGTCCAATCCGTGATCGATACGAACAGATTTCGTATCGATCAAGATTTCATCCAATGGAGTCAAAATTCGGCGTGGACATTCTCTAGCATGCACGTAGTCTTCTGTGAAAATTTCATATCATTTGGACTTGTAGATTAGGAGATATGATCGATACGAATTGGGATCTTCGGTTGGCTGTTTCGTTCGACTCGCTCTTATTCGACTCGGTATTGTTCGCATCCCTGTTCGACTCGGTCTTGTTTGAATCGCTGTTTGACTCGATGAAGTGGCGTTTGAATCTTTGGATCACTCCACCTTTAATGCCGTTTTGATCGAGTCATTTTTGGGCCTTGCCTTGTTCGTATCGATGGAAACGCCTTCTTTTTGCATCGATAGAAAGTGAGTTGCACGCCTTGCCAGTAGGGTTCTGTTCGTATCGATGGAACTCAACTTCGGTCGATTGATTCGAATACGGCAACACGATGGATTCGATCAGTGGATCCACGATGGATACGAAGTACCGAAGTTGATGGATTCGAACAGGGCTTTTCCAGTATGGATAAGAACTGGATAAATGAGGGACATGAACCATTGTTGCTCGATGGATTCGAAGTAGGCATTAGACGATCGAGTCGAACTGTTGTTTTCTGAAGGATGCGGAGCGAGTCGAACAGAGGCTTTGAGATGGAGTCGAAGTGGAGCGAGTTGAACAGTGGTTCTGAGATGGAGTCGAAGTGGAGAGAGTCGAATAGTGGTTCTGAGATGGATGTGAAGCGGAGCGAGTCGAAGTAGGCACTCCCGATGGATTCGAACTGAGCGAGTCGAACGTGAGGCTGTTTTAATTCAATTTTGCATCGGTCGTAACTTGAGCATACAAACTTGGATTGACTTGAGATTTGGAATGTTAGCTCTCACATAGCCTCGCTTGTCGTGTCAAACCAGTTTTAGCTCAATCCGGACTCGGAAAAAATTCGTCGATATCCTTAGTGAGCCTGTGTATAACCGGTTTTCTAGACGAACTGTCTTTGGTCACTAGTCAAGTTCTTGGTGTCACGGCCTTGCCAAAAGGCGGTATAACATTTGCCCCCCAAAACATTCCTTGTGATAAGAAGGTGTGTTTTGTAATGCCATAAGCTGGATGTTCATATCATGTTGATGACCTGCAAAGGAAATGATAGTTTTATTTGACCGCGAATTACGATCGTTCGGGATCATATGTCATTCGAGGTAGTATGCGACCGTTCGGGGTCGGATGCCGTTCGCGGTGAATGATGACCGTTCGCGATCGGGGTGCCGTTCGAGGCAATTTGTGATCGTTCGCGATCAGGTGTCGTTCGAGGCGAATTGTGACCATTCGCGGTCGGGTGCCGTTCGAGGCGAGTTGTGATCGTTCGCGATCGGGTGCCGTTCGAGGCGAATTGTGACCGTTCGCGGTCGGCTGCCATTCGAGGCGAATTGTGACCGTTCGTGGTCGGGTGCCGTTCGAGGCGAATTGTGTGTGTCCCCGGGGGCGAGGGACTTAGTATCATTAGCGCCGGATTTCACGCTCGAGTGAATTTCTGACTTGTTTGTCACGACGGTTTATTGCCATCTCAGAGCATGCCTGAGGACCATTCGCGATCCCTTACATGTGTAAGTGGCTTAGCCGTCATGGCATCACAAATGGCATACTTTTATTCAAAATGAGTTTTTTAACAGAAATGTTCAACGAAATCAAGTTCAAAACATCAGAAATGGAAAATAAAAGTAAAACAGGGACGTCAAAGTGCAAACACCTACACCGTTGCGATCAGTAGTCGTACCAGAGCATGTTTGAGGATCGTTCGCGGTCCTATACATGTGTAAAAAGACTAAGTCGCGTTGGTGTGGGGTTTGCTACTTATTCGTCGTTATCCCAATCAATTGATGACAAGCTGACGCCTCGATCCTGAGCCGTCCCCAGTAGGTGCAGGTGGTGGTCGCTCCCGTTCCACCGTTGTTGTTCCCCTTCTTATATACTGCGATAGCAGACCATTCCGGATATGTCCTTCAACCTCATCCTTCAAGTGTCGGCAATCGTTCGTGCTATGACCGTTCAGCTCGTGGAATAAGCAGTACTTGTCTGACCTTCTTTCATTGTTGGTCGGATCCCTTCTCATTGGCTTTCGATAAGGAATCTGTCCCCTGGTGTCCTAGTAGATTCGCTCCAAAGTCTCATTCAACTCCGTATAGGAGGTGAATCTTGGTTCCTTCCGCGGTCTTGTTGGTCCACTATCATTATCCTGGGCCTTTCGTTTCCCTCTGTCAGTTCCTGAATCTGTTTTAGGAGGATTTTCACCCTTGACTGCATAAACATCAACTCCTTCTCCTTCCTCTCTTTCAGCATTCGCATCCTCTAATCGCAAAAATCCTTCAGCCTCATGATAAAATTCTCCTAGATCCATAGGGGGATCCCTTGTCAACGAATTCTTGAACTCCGTGCCATCAGCTATGCCAGATACAGCTGCCATCAAAACCATGGATGGATCGGGTCGATCCACCGATGCTGCCGCCGCATTGAATCGTGTTAGAAAGTTCCTAAAAGATTCCCCGGTTCTTTGCTTCAGTGCTGCCAAACTCATCACATTCTTAGGTCTCGAAATGTGAACTTTGAATTGCCTCATAAACCTCTCAGTCAGATCGGTCCATGTTCGTATGGAGCCATTCTCCAGCTGTCTAAACCATAGCGCTGCAGTGTCTGTTAAATACAATGGGAAGCACCGGGCCATGACCTCCTCCGATGCCCCCAACACCTCCATATGTCTCATGTATCGTGTCAGATGCACAGCAGGATCTATCCTTCCATCGTACATTTCTAATGTTGGTAGATTGAATTCTGGTGGATTCCTAGCTTGTCGGATTGTAGAAGCAAAGGGACTCCTATTCACATCCTCCAGATCTCTATTCACTAGTCCGCCTCTCATGGCTCGCCTGACCTTCTCCGCCAATCTGTCACTATCTCCAAGTTGTAGTCCTTGTCTGTTGCTTCCGATTTGCCCCCCCCCCCCCCCCCGAGTTCACGAGGGATTCCTGGAATCTGCTCTCCTGGCTGAGCATTCATTTCTCTGTCAATGTCGCGTTGCGCAGTTCCACCTGGTACTCCGTCCGGGATTGGGCCAACATGCTTTGGGTTATTGCCCCCTAGCTCTGGCGCTGTGCCAGATGGTCATGCTCCGTTCTGTACTCTGGTTGCTCCTTGATTTTGCGCTCCAAGCTGCCCAATCTGAAGAAGCAAGTTCTGGATAATTTCCTCTTGTCTTTTCATCATTGTCTCTATCTCATTCCTGGTGATGAAGATTGATGTCTGATTTGCACCTGAGGAAGCCTCTTGACTCCCTTCATGCTGACCTCTCTCCTGCCTTTGTCTTCGATTTGATTATCTTGTCATAGCTTTTCAAATCTGAATTCTCTAAGCCTTCAAATTCAATTTCCAAATGATAGAATTTCAATTCTCAGTGAAAGCACCAAAGTGTTTGCGCCAAAATTGGTCACAAACCCCAAATATCGTGAAAGCACCAGTGTGTGAACACAAATCAGCAATATGTAATCACATATCTCAGATCTAAGTATTGTAGAGGATAAAAGGTGAAGAATAATAAATTTAAAACGGAAAGAGATAGACAGAGACACATGATTTATAGTGGTTCAACGATCTTGCCTACTTCCACTTTGAAGTTGATGACTTTATTGATGTTCACTTGTCGATTGCAATTGATTACAATGGATTGTAGTGAGTTATAGATCTGAAACTCGAGTACAATAGCAGTGAAATTCGTTTGGTGCAACAGCAATGGAGATTGGAACTGGATCCGGCAGAGTCTGGGCGTTGGAGAATTCAAAGAAGTTGAAGCCCCTTTTCTGTATGCCCTGGGGCTCTATTTATAGGTATAGGAGGCTGGTATTTCGCTCAGATCTCGGGAGGCCCTCTCTGGCACGTGACCAGGCCTGCGCGCGCAAGCCCGTGAAGTTTTGGTCCGATCCGTGATCGATACGAACAGATTTCGTATCGATTAAGATTTCATCCAATGGAGTCGAAATTCGGCGTGGACATTCTCTAGCATGCACGTAGTCTTCTGTAAAAATTTCATATCATTTGGACTTGTAGATTAGGAGATTCGATCGATACGAATTGGGATCTTTGGTTGGTTGTTTCGTTCGACTCGCTCTTATTCGACTCGGTATTGTTCGCATCCCTGTTCGACTCGGTCTTGTTCGAATCGCTGTTCGACTCGATGACGTGGTGTTTGAATCTCTTGATCACTCCGCCTTTGATGCCGTTTTGATCGAGTCATTCTTGTGCCTTGCCTTGTTCGTATCGATGGAAATGCCTTCTTTTCGCATCGATAGAAATTGAGTTGCACGCCTTGTCAGCAGGGTTCTGTTCGTATCGATGGAACTCAACTTCGGTCGATTGATTCGAATACGGCAACACGATGGATTCGATCAGTGGATCCACGATGGATACGAAGTACCGGAGTTGATGGATTCGAACTGGGCTTTTCCAGTATGGATACGAACTGGATAAATGAGGGACACGAACCATTGTTGCTCGATGGATTCGAAGTAGGCATTAGACGATCGAGTCGAACTGTATTTTTCTGAAGGATGCGGAGCGAGTCGAACAGAGGCTTTGAGATGGAGTCGAAGTGGAGCGAGTTGAATAGTGGTTATGAGATGGAGTCGAAGTGGAGCGAGTCGAATAGTGGTTCTGAGATGGATGTGAAGCAGAGCGAGTCGAAGTAGGCACTCCCGATGGATTCGAACTGAGCGAGTCGAACGTGAGGCTGTTTTTATTCAATTTTGCATCGGTCGTAACTTGAGCATACGAACTCGGATTGACTTGAGATTTGGAATGTTAGCTCTCACATAGCTTCGCTTGTCGTGTCAAACCAGTTTTAGCTCGATCAGGAATCAGACAAAATTCGTCGATATCCTTAGTGAGCCTGTGTATAATCGGTTTTCTAGACGAACTGTCTTTGGTCTCTAGTCAAGTTCTTGGTGTCACGGCCTTGCCAAAAGGCGGGATAACAGATGTCGTGTACTTACATTTGAAATATAAGTGGCATATGTCCTCTACCTTTTCATTACAAAGAGCACACAAAGGTTCAATGTCTATGTGTCTCTCTATATCAACTTCTTTTTGGTTAGAAAAAAGTCATTAATGACTCTATAGAGACATAGCCATTTTAGGAACATGTATATTGCTCATAACCAAATTAGCCCCTCCTTTATTCTCGCTTATCTTTCTGTTAGATTCCCATACATCCTAAAAATTTATATTTATCATTCTTTGAACAAACCCAACTCCAGTAAGCCCTTTGACTGTCATTGAAAATAGTTGTGTTTTCAACTTTTAAAGAACCCAAAAAATTGAATCTATCACTTCTACAAACTCCGTCTTCTATAATGCCACCAAAAAAAGCCTTTCACTTCTAGTTCGAAACATCCTATCCATACCAAGAATATTAATGATCTGACCTCCTTAAAGCCAGGGGTCAAACCAAAGGGACATTGAAATGCCATTTGCTACTCTTTTCTTCATACATTGTATTGCATAGGGTCTTAATTCTAGTGGATATTTCCAACTACCAGAAAGCTCGTTTCTGCTGTCAATTTCCCAAAATTAATTATGTTTTATAAATCTATCATTCATCCACTTTGCCCAAGTTTATTTACAATTTTCCAGATAAGTTTGACACCCATGGCCTTATTAATATCTTCAAACTTTTTCTGCTGTCAATTTCCCAAGGAATTTTCTATATTTTCCTTTTCAAAAAAGTTTGGATATACATGCTTAATACAATTAATAGTCCCCGCTGGTAACTTAAAGCATTGCATCTAATATTGGGTTAAGGGAATATCATTAACTTCATCGGTTCAACTCTTCCCACAATACTAAGCATTTTTGTTTCCCACCATTCAATTCTTTGTTTAACTTTATCAATCAAATTCGTGTAATCCTTGTCCCTTAAATTAACCGAAGATAGTGGTATACCTAAGTGCTAGATGGGAAGATCAACTTATTGGACATTAAGAATTACGGCTATTTATAGACCTGTCAAAATATGACCCAACCCATTTACCCTACTTATATATAGGTTGTGTCAACCCATTTATGAATATTATTAAATGGGTTATGGGTTGGGTTGACCCATTTTGAAATGGGTTATAAATGGGTAATCCATTTACCCATTTATTAAAAACATTAAATTTTAATATAAATTTGAAAAATAAGAATTTTGAACCTACATTGTAGTTTTTCATGGAGACTGACAGTTGTACTTAGAAAATAACAAGCTACCGCATCCCCATATTTGTATTCCGTCTAATGCAGAAGCCGCTATTTTTTTGTTCGGACTGCAATAACTCCTTCGTTCTAACTCGGAATCAGGCGAGACTTCGACCGATGAACTCCCACCTAAATTATAGACAGTATGGAACACTCGGATACTTCATCGTGTGAACGCACACAGTAGTTCTCCAAGGGGACTAACAGTTGTACTTAGAAAATAACAGGCGACCGCATCCCCATATTTGAACTCCGCCTAGTGCAGAAGCCGCTATTTTTTTTGTTCAGACTACAATAACTCCTTCGTTCTAACTCAGAATCAGGTGGGACTTCGACCGATTAACTCCCCCTAAACTACAAACAGTATGGAACACTCGGATACTTTATCGTGTGAATGCACACTGTAGTTCTCCAAGAGGACTGACGGTTGTACTTAGAAAATAACAGGCTACCACATCCCTATATTTGAACTCCGTCTAGTGCAGAAGCCGCTATTTTTTTATTTAGACTGCAATAACTCCTTCATTCTAACTCGGAATCAGGCGAGACTTCGACCGATTAACTCCCACATAAATTACGGACAGTATGGAACACTCAGATACTTTATCATATGAATGCATACTGTAGTTCTCCAAGGAGACTGACAGTTGTACTTAGAAAATAACATGCTACCACATCCATATATATGAACTCCGCTTAGTGCAGAAGCCGCTATTTTTTTGTTCAGACTGCAATAACTCCTTCGTTCTAACTCAGAATTAGGCGGGACTTCAACCGATTAACTCCCACCTAAATTACAGACAGTATGGAACACTCGGATACTTTATCGTGTGAATGCACATTGTAGTTCTCCAAGGGGACTAACAGTTGTACTTAGAAAATAATAAGTTACCGCATCCCTATATTTGAATTTTGATGAAAATTAGAATTAAAATTTTAAATTTTTATCGGAACTCAAAACATAAAAATTAGAATTAGAATTATTTTATATTTATTTGTTTTTTCTTAGTCAAATTAAAGTTAAATCTTTAAATTCATTAAATGGGTAACCCGCTTATTAAGTGAGTTGGGTCATAAATGGGTTGGGTCATAAATGGATAAAAAACAATGGGTTATAAATGGGTTGGGTCAAACTTGATCCAATCCATTTTGACCCAACCCAACCCGTTTGACAGGCCTAGCTATTTGTGCCATGTCTTTCACCCCTGCAAAGAAAACATTTGATTGTCATGGTTCAACTGAAGTCCCATGCACTTATACATAGTCCCAAACACTTATTTAATAGCAGTTACACCAATTGAATCCGCTAGAGAAAAATCGAAATGTCATCTACATAGATGAGATGGGCCAAACTATTGCCTTTTGCATATGCAAATTCGATCTGCCTATTTCTAACCTTCTTTTCCATCAAAAGAGAATAATACTCCATGAGCATAGTGAAAAGCAATGGGGACAAAAGGTCGCCTTGCCTTGGTCCATTCAAATTTTCATAAAACCCCATCGAGCAGCCTTGGCTAATGATTGAAAGACTAAGGGTATTTATAAGCTCTGAAACCAAGTTAATCCACTTCATTGGAAAGGGCATTTGTCTCATCATATGCATAACAAATCTTTTATTATCTATATCATATGCTTTTCAAAAATCAATTTTGATACACATATTCATGTTGTCATTCTTGTTGAAGCCTCAAATCATTTCACGAGCATATAATATACTGTTTGCAATACTCCTTTCATTTAAAAAGCACATTGGTTTTCAGAAATAAGGTCATTTAGAAAGTATTTTAATTCATTACAAATCACCCTCATCAATATTTTATAACATATTGCAGCAAGTAATAGGCCTAAAATGATTAATCTTCATTGTATTTTTGGCCTTAGGGATAAGATGAATGAACATATTATCATTCTTTATAATATTAGCAATAGATTCATGAACCATACCTTTTACGCTCTCCTAATGACTTCTATAAAATTAGAAATTGGAAGCATCAAGGCCCGGAATTGTCGAGTCTCTTACACTAAACACCGCCTCTTTAAATCATAAAGATCTATATCTTTATTCAGAAAGTACTTTCCGTAGTCTATGATTATGTTTTCTCAAATTATCTTAGGCAAATGTTCATGCGATATTTGGTTAAATAACGTCGTGTAATAGTCTAAGTTTTCTTAGTAAACTCTTCGGATCATTGCACATTCTCTCTTTGATTGATATACTGTTGTTCCAACTGATAACACATCTCTTATTAGACATTTTAGCAAAGAAAAAAGTCGTGGCCTCGTCTCCCAAAAGGAGAGTCGCATTTTGCCTTTTGTTGACATCTAAAATCTCCCTTTGAATGGACCTTTCAAATTACGACTTCTTTTATTCTAAAAAACATCTTTTAGACTATCTAATTTATTAGTTTCAAGCTACTTTGGTAAGTCGGCGCATTTTGCTCTAATGCTCTCCACCTCCTTGCAAGGGTTGTTTTTGTCCCTACACCACAGGCTTAAAATTCTCTTTAAGTTTTTCTACTTCTATAAAAGATAGTAAAGAGGTATGCCTTCGACCTCTTTATTCCATCCTACTTGAAATTGATCAAAGTAAACTTCGTGCATATGCTATTAATTCATATATTTGAAAGGATGAAAGGTGATAGTAGAAGAAAGGTGGCACGATGAAGAAAAATTAAACGCTTGTAATCAAGAGACATTTAAAACTCTATCAATTTTAGTAAGAATATTACGCTCTATCCCAGACTACTAAGAGAAATCAAATCCTTTAATCAGAATTTCAGAAACCCTAGCCTAACCATCTATTTACCCAGCTCTTGCATTTTTCTAAATGGAACGGGGTTACCTCCTTTTTTCCTCAATGAACCCTGTACAATTTGTAACGACCCGTATTTTTAACAATTAAAAATATCAATTAAATGAGATTTTGGAGTTTAATATTGTCAGAAATTAAAATTTATGATTTATTAACTTGAATTTTATTAGATTATAAATTTTGACCTTAAGAGAAAATCCTAAAAGCAACTAATTTTAATGAAATGGAAAGTGGTAACGCGTATTAGAATATAATGTAATAATATTGATTGAATGTAGTTGACAACTGTTTTAATGTAATTTCAATCAATTGTAATAATAAAGTTTAATAAGGAATAAAATCAATGATGTAGCCAAAGAATTTTTTAGTAAACTTGCAATATAACCCAAAAAATGGAAGGAATAGTTTGATAATTTATTTATATAGATCCTATATGGTTGAGACCAAAAGTTAAAATAATATTGCCAAAAATTGACAAAATGATATTTCCATGTATCAAATGGTGAAATCATATGTTATTAAATTGGAATTGGTTTTAGCATCAAATAAGAAATCAGTTATTTAGTAAGTAAATTTATAACCCATGTTGTAAGCAATAAATTTATAAATGTGTATAAATTACTAAGTTGTACCAATTATATTATTTCTCATCTTATTATTTAATCCATTTGAAATTAATTTGAAAATCAATGAAATTTAATGTAATTGAAGTATTGTAGTTAATATAAGAAAAGATGTTAATTGTGAAGTAATGAGTGTAATATATGAAAACTTATGTTTAATGAACACATAAGGTAATAGTTGATTTAATATAAGAACATTTAAATCAAAATAAAAGAATTTGTTTGAAATTTAAAATATAATGAACTGGGATTTTATTACGGTTGTAATTAAAGTTGAAATCAATTTAATACTTAAATCTTGGATTTAACATGGAAAATTTTATTTCAAAAGATTATTAATTTATTTTTAATCAAGGACGATGATAAGAAACTTTTAATTTAGAATTTAAAAGTGATTAATCAGTTTAAAAATAATTCGATAAACTAACGTACAAAAATAAATATAATTTGATTTTTTTATAGCTAACTTCTATATACAAAAGAATTAGGGTTTGAAATTAGTTTCATTTAGTTTAAAAATATTAGAAACATATATTTCGATATATATGATGACTTATTTTCGTTTCGGGAACGAAACGGGCTTTTCAAGCCTTTGTTATCGCTTTGGCCCAATTGATTTATATTCACTTGTAAAATGTTATTTTTGAAATGTAATTATTCAAATTTGATTCAAATGCGTAATAATGATAAAAATCGAATTATTAATGAACTTCGTAGTTGTAATAACGTATTTGTAAATTAAAAATATTGCATTTGTCATATTTGTGAATTGGTAAATTATTTGAATATAATTTAATTTAAATTTATCGAACAATAAAATGTTAATTTTTGTATACGATGGAATTAGGCCTCGAAACTAGTTCCATTGTGTTCAGAAGGCTTTTTTACATATAGATTGCCTGTCAGCACGCGTCGATTGGAGTTTGGGCTGTTTTGGACCTCACGCTATAAATTGGCACGTAAATCAAGAATAAATATTATTAAAATATTTCAGAAACCCTAACTTTCATGACGGCTACTTTCAATGGCTGAAAACTTCCCAACTTCTTCCTCTTGGATCTCTCTCATCTCTCACCGATTGACGACGAAGTGTAAACGAAAGGTGTAGTGCTCCACGAGATCTACAAGGTGTACGATTCGATCGAGCTAATTGCGTTTGGATTCATCGAAATCTAGCCATGAAGGTAGTAGCGTTAATGGTAGTTTGCGAGCAGATGAAGGCGGTGGAGGTGACCGCGTTCTCGGCGTGGGTAGAGCAGGCGATAGCGGTGACAGTGGTGGCTTCGGATCTAGGTGGAAGCGCGTGTAGCGGTGGCATTTGGCGAATGCCTAGTGGTGACTATGGGTTGTTTGCATGTCATGGGTTAGGGTTGCTGGTAGTTGAAGAAGGTCATGTTTATTACGAGTTTTCCCTTTTGTTTGTTTTAATTCAAATTTTAAAATTCAAATTTCTAACCTTCATAACTTTTGCATACGAACTCGAATTGACGCGCGGTTTCTTCCGTTGGATTCGTATTGAAATTCCGGACAACATGAAACTTGTTTGATTGAATTTGGAGATATTTCAAATTTTGGGCTTTTATTGGATTTTTAATGGGCTTAAAATCAAAGGTGAGTGACTAAACCCACTCACGTAATATTAAATTTTCTTATGTTGGTCGAATTAAATTTATAAAGTGATAAAATTTATTGGTTGTTGTTTGGTAGATTAAATTGACATTTAAATTAATTTGAATTTTATATTGAATTAAATTGATATTTAAATAAATATTGAATTTAATTGTTAGTTAAACACCGACAATTGATAATTAGCAACTGTTATGAAATACTGTTGATTTGGATGTTGATTGTAATTGGATGCCTATTGATTGATATGCTGGATGTATATATGGTTGTTATTTATTTTGTTATATCCCTGTTATTATCCTATTTATTATTTGACATCTTATAAATTGTCACTTGTAATTTTTGGGGTGAATTAAGAAATATGTTGAAATGATATATACCTGTGTCATTTAATTATGGGTTGAAATGATATATATCCATCCATGAAATTAAAATTGAAATAACTAATCACTTGGCCATAGGGTAGAAAATCATATATGGACACCGAATTTGGTTAAATTAAATGGTTTAAATCTTGAATTTAAATTTGTTTAAATGATATTGTTTTAAAAAGAATAAAATTAGATTTATATAAATTGAAATATTTGTAATTTGAGATTTGAAATGTTGAAACTGAAACGGTTTAAACGAATTTGTTTAAAGGATTTAATTTGAAATCTTACGTTGAAATTTGAGAAATGACTTATATCTATCGAAAGTGAAGTATTTTAAAGGTTTAAATTTTAATTTAAACTTTGAATTTACTTTAATTAAAATGGATTAAATTGGTATTTCCAAGTTTGGATGTGAAATGGTGTTAAACTAAATTGTTTAAAATGAGAAATTGAATTGAGACTTTCAGTCATTTGAATAAAACCGTTTAAATTGAATTTGGAGTAAAATTTGAAATTGTTTTGAATTGAGGCTAATTTAAATCGAAATTTAAATACGAAGTTGACTTGAAATTGGAAGTCGAAAATGGAATTCGTTATGATTTGGAAATTGAACCTTGTTGTGAAAGGAAGAAGCAGTTTTAATGTAAAATATTTTAATATATAAACTATTTAAATAACCAAATTATTTTATATATAAACTATTTTAATTATCAACTATTTTCAATATTAAAACTCTTTTATATTCAAAATTATTTCCAATCTTTAAAACTATTTTAATTATTACAAACTATTTTAATTATTACAAACTATTTTTCAATATTAAAACTATTTCAATTATCCAAAATATTTTTCAATATTAAAACTATATTTTAATTATCCAAAATATTTTCAATATTCAAACTATTTTCATTTATTCAAAACCATTTTTAATATTCAAACTGTTTTAAAGGTGCGAATTGTTTAGATTTAAATCATTGATTTAAATATGATTGTTTTGAAAGTATGACCTATTTGAATTCGAAATGATTTTTGATGCAAATCTGATATTTTGATATGAAGTATGGCTTGTTCTTGAAATTTAAAAGAACCGACCGGTGTGTAAAATGGATGATTGGTTGAAGAGACCGAGGCCGGATGAATGACATACTCTCTGTCATTCTACCAGAACCACTTTAACAACCATGTACGCGGTAGATGTTATCCTGAATGTAAAGGTTGAATTGGCGACGTTTACTGGAATGAGATAGAGACAATGATGGATGACCTCGACACTTTTGTTAATTGGAAATGACTAAAACAAGAGTTTACTAGCCAAGGGGTTCTCTACCTTTAGGGGCCCCACCCCTTCGTATTATATTGATTTTTGACTTGATCGGTGCATATTGATTTGATTTTGAGGGTGGTGGACTCGGTCGGCAGTCGCTACGGCGATGTGTTACGATCAGCCAGAAAGGGTAAACTGTAGAATCCTACCTTGGGCATTGCCTCATGTGTCTTGTCATACTTTTATCCTTATACGTGACCATTACGATTTTTTTAATGTTCTCTTATCACGGTGCCTCCCTGGCTACCGACGTTACTGGTTGTGTTAAAGGCAAACTGTAGGACAATGCTTAAAAATGTGTTGAGGGGGATCAATGTAAAGCCTTAACGCTATTTTAATACTTTACTGATAGACACTACATATATAGCGTATCTTACGACGTATAGAAAGTTTGGCGGATCCTTAGGAGATGGAAAATCCTGTAATATCTCTTAAGTTATTGCACTCACGTCGTACACTTGATAGGAGATGGATAATCCTATAAACATCTCTAAAGCTAATACACTCATATTTACTTGTTATTGATTTTACTTACATAAGAACTTTTAGTTCTGACTCGAGTGTTTTGTCTTTTCATTGCGCTCGGGTCTGCCTGAGTATTTCGGTGTTGAAGGCATTATTCCTTGAAGATGAAGATGGAATTTTCTAGACCGTATTTACTATTATTATTCCGCTGCATTATTTTGGTATGTTTGTTGATTGTACTCTGATTGTGTTGTAAAAAATTGTGTAATGAAATGTATATTGTAAATAGCTTCATGAACTGTTTATTTGATTATTATATTTTATCATTCCGCTGCGAGATTCTGTGTTTTTGTTTTCCTTCTTTCTCTTATTTTCTTATTAAACCCCATTGACAATCCTCCCTTTTGAATGGTTTGAGTTTGACATGTGTGGTTTATTGTTGAATTAAATCGTTTAAAAAGGTGGGTCATCACAGTTGGTATCAGAGCTTTAGTTTAGAGATACCTTAGCCTGTTGGGGTTAACTAATTAGAGATAGGGTAAGTGATACCCTAGAATGAGTTTGAGTGTATATATAGGAGGGAGCGTATTTGTTAGTGCTATAAAAATGTTATTGTATTGTGTTAGTTTGTTCTATTGAGTATTTATGAATTTCGGTCGGTACATAGGACGCTATTGTATCGATAGGGATTTCTAAACACTTGAACATGGTAAATCGACACAATATTTTTAAAAAAAAATAGGTAAATGAAATAGTTTTACCTAGTATTATATTTTATATTTAAAAGAATAATTTTTTTATAAATTGATATTGTTATTTTTGGTGTGTTGGTTGTTAGAAAATGATAATATTTGATTATTGTCATTTATTGTTTGGTTAGTCAAGGTTCTTAAAAACTATTGACTATTGTATGTTATAATTTTTTTATAAATATGGTTTACAAATAAAAGGAATTTAAAATTGGAAATTTGAGAACTTAAATTCTGGTGTTTTGAATTTGGTTTTCAAAGATTTTGGAAAAATATATTAGTATTATTTGGAAGAATTTTCGGATAGAAATATTTTCAATAAGGTTTAAAAGAAATGTTTTTAAAAGAATTTTAAAAAGGAAGTAAGTTCTGTACTCCTCTCTTCTGTTGCTGGAAAATAATTTCGGTGATGACGGCCGTATCATCAACATTCATTTTCGAGCCTCAAAGTGGGGGAGGCCACTTAGTAGCCTTACTATACATTTGGTTCGATAAATAGATTTTGATTTAAAATTTCTAAATATGATTTGATATATATAAAAGATATGAGTATATATATATATATTATTTCAAGATGATTTGAAATGAAACCCGGTAATTAGTTCTTAAGTTTTCTATTAATTAGTGTTTTTCAATTATTGAAATGAAATGGAATTTTTGACGATTTTAAAATGGTTGGAAACTTCCAAATTGAAATTAGAAATTAAAAGCTAAATGTTTGATGAAAATATAAAAGAGGAGGTTTTGTAACTCTTAAATGAAAAGATAATGAAAATTTAGAAGATTTAAACTATCGAACATTTTTGTTAAGTAAAATGAATAAGGTTACCTGTATATGCTTCTAGGATTTAATGGAATATTATATAAGTAAAAACTTAAGTAATAAAAATGTTTCAAAATGAACATATGTATACAAATAAAGAATTAAAATGTACACGAAATGTTATAAACTTAAGTTAATGTTTTGAAATGCTTAATAATTAAATTGAATAGTAAAAAGTGAATACTATTTAAGTAAATGATTATAAACTCAAGAAAATGTTGAAACGATTCATAAATAAGTTTATTTTTAAATGATACTATATATGAAGAAATAAATATGAATAAAAAGGTAGAAAAACTTAAGCATGAAATAATTCATTAATGAATATTAATATTAAATGGAAGTCAAGTTATATAAGTAAATAAATGTGAATTAAACTACAAAGAAACATATGTAATACTTTAAGAATTTATTCATTAATGATATTAAATATCGAGTGGAAAATAATCTAGGTAAGTAAATGAATGTAAATTAATAAAAGATGACCTTGTATGAATGAATGAGAGTTAAAATAAATGAGAGTTACGATCAACCAGAAAGGGTAAACTGGTAGAATCCTAACTTGGGCATTGCCTCACGTGCCTTGTCATACTTTTATCCCTATACGCAACCACTACGATTTTGTTCTAGTGTCGTCTTATCACGACGCCTCCCTGGCTACTGACGTTACTAGTTGTGTTAAAGGAAAACTGTAGGACAATGCTTAAAAATGTGTTATGGGGGATCAATGTAAAGCCTTAACGCTATTTTAATACTTTACTGATAGACACTGCGTATATAGCGTTTCTTACTACGTATAAATAGTTTGACGGATCCTTAGGAGATGGAAAATCCCATCACATCTCTTAAGTTATTGCACTCACATTGTACACTTGATAGGAGACAGAAAATCCCGTAAACATCTCTGAAGCTATTACACTCATATTACTTGTTATTGATTTTACTTACATAAGAACTTTTAGTTCTGACTCAAGTGTTTTGTGTTTTCATTACGCTCGGGTCATCTTGAGTATTTTAGTGTTGAAGACATTATTCCTTGAAGATAACGATGGTTTTTGGTAGATCGTATTTACTATTAGTGTTCTACTGCATTATTTTGGTATGTTTATTGATTGTACTTTGATTTTGTTGTTAAAAAGTTGTGTAATCAAATGTATATTGTAAATAGCTTCGTGAACTGTTTATTTGATTATTATATTTTGTCATTCCACTACAAGATTTTGTGTCTTTGTTTTCCTTCTTTCTCTTATTTTCTTATTAAACCCCATTGACAATCCTTCCTTTTGAATGGTTTGAGTTTAACATGCGTGGTTTATTGTCGACTTAAATCGTTTAAAAAGATGAGTCGTCACACAATTGAAGTCCCCATTTTAATCCATGGCTTGTAGATGGAAAAGGCATCATCTTCCAAATCATTCCAAAATTTGCTTCTAAGAACCTCAAAATTATGAGCATATAAAAAAGGCATTATACTTAGCACCCCCATGATTAAAAAGTTCCAAAGTGTTGTGTTGGTGGTAAAGTCCAATGGTGTGATATTTCCACACCTCTATATTAATTAGGAAAAAAACCTAACAATTGTAATAGCATGACATGTTGCTAATTGTTTCCCAATTATCGCCATTCTCCTTTTCAAATTTTCAAACTCTAAAAATTTAGGCCTATTTTCCAATATTCCAAAACACCCTACTTTGATCTTTTCTATAATACTGCACATCTCCTTGCATCTATTAGGCTTGTGAATGCCTCTTACATTCCATATTTCAAAGGGCATGATTCATTTCTATTATGGCTATGAAGTGTCATGCCTTAAGAGGCTTTCCCTATCTCATCACGGCTTTTGTTGTCAGTTCGATTAAATTCCAAGTTCATCATTACCAACTTGTCTCTCTTTAGTAGTTCAAACTCTTTAGTACTTGGTCTGCGATTTTTTCTGGTTCTAAATGCTTCATGGATTTGCAATTATAAACATATGATATGTCAAAATCCTTTTCCTCTTGCCTTTCATGTTGGCCTCAATTCTGTTCTTATCCCTACATTAGATTCACATTATTAAGATCACATTTAACATTACTAAAATTCAATTGCCAATACTAAAGTCAGATCAAGAGTTATAAGAAATTTGTCCCTTCTCCATTAGTGCCAAGTCCAATGATGAGTTGTGGCATTTTAAAATTTGGATAGGAGTTGTTGGTGACCTATTTATTAGTACTTTGGTGGCTCTCGATCCCTTCGAAGTTGGGGCAGAAGTAACATGTGTCCTAAGTATTATAGCTCCTTCAACATCCGAAGGTGGAGTGGTAGAATTTCTATTTGTTGTTGAATAAGATGCCCCATCCTTACGCCTATTTGGGGACTCACTATTCCTTTCCTGTAAAGCTCCTTCCTTTCTACCTTCTATCTATGGGTCTCTTATCTATTACTTCTCCCCATATCCAGAACCAAATGTTTTTGGCTTCTCTCGCCTCTTTTGGGCAATGCAGTTCTCCATCGAGTTAAGAATCATCTATTTCACCGAGTTCAATGTTTCAATAGCCTTTTCCACCTTGTTTAATGATTTATATGGATCCACCTCACTATCTTCTTCTACCTTCTCATGAAACTCTCTCTAATCTCCACTTTATTCTCCTAGACTACCTCCATGTATTTTATCTTCTCTTTTCCTCAATTGGCTTTTATTTCTGATTGTTTACCATCCCTTTCCTGAATTGGATTATCTGTTGTTTGTTCCTTTGCATTTTCGTCCTCAATCTCCTCCTCCTTATTTTCTTCCTTGGAACCTATATTTTACTCATTAGGCATTGTGTCTTCAGGTTTCAAAACATACACAATTGTCACAAAGTGGTTGGTGGGTTCTCATATATCACTTCTTGACTATGAATCTCCCTTTTCTCATCTATAGCCTCCATTTTCTCTGGAAACCGAACTTCTAATTTCATTTCAACCAAAACTTTAGCAAATGATATTCTAGATCTATTTTTTGATGTTTCATCCATCTTGATAAGAATCCCAGTTGCACTCACCAATGCCCCAATTGCCTTTGGTATCCATAATTTAAAACTTAGCCCTGATAACCTAATCCAAACCAGCATTGTAGTGAGTAGACCTCTATAAGTTTCCATGTTATGGGTAAGCCTTTTTAAGATGATCACATTCTTATTAAAGAACCACAGACCCTCTTCAAGGATCTTCAATAATCCTTTTCGTTCCCAAACCTGAAAATAAAGAATCCATTATCTTCTATTTGCACTTGAAAATTATGTTGTCTTCCCAACTCTCCTAGCAAAAGCTTTATATATTTTGTAATTGGGTATTTGACCCACAATATAAAGAAGAATGCAATGAACTTATCAGCTCTGTGCCTCCTGAATAGCATTGTTAGATATATTTCCCCTTTTAATACCTCCATCAGTGTTAGGTGCTACATAAATCAGTCCAAACACTAATTTGTTCCCGCTTCTCCCTTAATGGTGTCATAGTAGGGTGCCTTTTTTGCATCAAATGCTACTTTAAATTGTTTTAGATTTTATTTTGAGGCAGGTTTATGCGTTTTAGCCCCTGTTGATGCCTTCCGCTATTGCTTATAAACCCTACCTTTATCCTAACCCTTTGGAAAACTTACTCGACTCCTTGTGATCTTCTCCAGGATCTGAAGGTTTCTTACCCTTCCTTTTCACCACTTCCTCCCTTCATTCTCCTCCGACTTCCTCCTTACTAGACATAGTATAAAGATTAGGAATATATATTAAGAAATTGAAGGGAGATGTGAATAAAATTACAAAGAAAAGTGAAATAAAAAGGTTGGTGGCCGCGTAGTCTTGGGTTTGCACATCTGCCGTTTACTTCAGGTTGATATTTACGCAAATATTTTTAGCTTTAAACAAATAAATTAAATCAAATCAAATCATCCAATTAATTGTTTAACTTATCATGTTAATTATAAATCGTGATGAGGCAATGACGCACTCACATCTTTACTACTAATAATGATAATTCAATCAACATGAAATCAACCGCGTCTTTTTGAAATTCCTGTTATACCCTTTCAACCTTCGTCTCTGTTTCTCGCTTCAAGTTCTCATTCCTTCTTCATCTTCGCTGAAAATAGAAACGGTTCCAGATGCCACGCAATTCTAGATCCACCGTCTTCTCTAATATCTCTCCAACAATCAATCAACGGTTAGTCCACTGAACTGCAAAAATTAGGGCTACTTCAGCGCGAATCCAAATAATTGGCTAAGGATAGTACGTCACCAGCTAAGCCCTACATCACTAGCTAAGCCCTAACAAAACCCACACCCACTTGATCTACAAACTCGAACTCCCTGCTCCAAACAAGGACAACAAGCCTCAAGAGTCCCTTCACATAGAGCATGAAGCTTCATTTATTTATCATCCAAATAAAGAACCCTAACAAGGGCAGGTCGTCCGACAACGATTTTAGAGGGCTTCAAACCAAGCGCAGGGCTCTTTTTCCAGCGAGCTTGCAAGGGCGTTTTGGCAGTAAAGGGTACGGCCCTGTTGATCCTCCAAACTTCTTGAACTATTAAGGGTGCAAGTTTCTGCTTATATCGGCTTCGGATGATTTGGAGGAGGAGCTCGGGTTGGAGTTGAAGGGAGAGGTCGATTTATCATAGAGCTGATAAGTCATGTTCTAATTTGATCCAGATGTTTGGTGAAGCAGGGTCTGCTAAGCCTTTGCTTAGTGGTACATGGGTGTGAATTCTTCCTGTTGATAAAGGTAGTCTTTTTTGTGTACGTAAGCATGTGTTATCTTAGTGTGGACGGTCTTGGGATGTTTGCATGGCTAGATGTATCTGGATGTAGATTGTTGTTTTCAGTTATGTATGTGTTGTATATATCATGTTTATGGTCTCTGACTTTGTTGGTTTAGTTTTTCTTTGATGCTTGTGAAATGTTGGCATTTTTTAGTAGTTTATGTGATACATTGTCAAGCTTAATTGTAGTGTCTAGGTTTTGCTTTTTAAATGTTGATTAATCTTCATTTTATTAATTTTGCAAGATGTAGAACTGTATTGATTGCAAAACGCGGAGCTGCATACGGACGGACTTCAGCGCGATTCCAACAACCCACCGTCTTCTCCAACTTCAAGCATGATTAATGATCATGGATCGATCGACAATCCACTAAGGTTAGTTTTGATTATGGTGAGGTGTTTGCTTCTTCTGTGTGTTTGACAATGATTGGTTAGTGTGTTTGAGAATGATTAGTCGAATACATTTAGAAATTATATCTACATGTACATATGATTGTTTTAGGTTTAAATAGTTATTGACAACAAAGTGATAGGTTCAAACTAGAAGAAACTGATTCCTTTAAGTTGATAATTACTAACAGGAGAACGAAATAGCGAAGGAAAAGCAATGGAAATTGAACTTTCAGAGCTAAAATAAACTAGGCAAAATTGATATCTAAGTGATAATTATTTTTTATTTGGAATTTGATCTAATACCATTTGGAATTTTGATTCAGTAGCATTTTGAATTAATTATGAACTATCTGAGGCATTGTTGGCCACTGTCTGGTAAATCATTAAAGTCTTACATGTTTACCTAGAAACATATCTACTACACCTTTTTCATTTTCACAGTAGCTGATATATAATTTTCCTGTGTAACACAAAGTGTAGCATAAGAAGAAAGCATGCTTTATTATTGAAAATAATTATAATAATAGGAAAGATTAATAGTGGAAACAGTTTAATTTTATTTACTTCGCAGACTATGAAATTGCAGTTTAATTAGCTTACTAGAGGACATTGGTAAGGGTGTGGATAGTAACAAGGACCTCAGTTTTAAAGGTTGTGTGGTGAGTTTCAATAAGGGTAAAACCATTTAATCTAATCTTTGTTTTTGAGTCTAAAATTTTCAATCTAACAAAATTATTCAAGTAAAAATAAAACTGAACTTTGTTTAGTTTCAAAATCAAAAGTGTTAAAACTAATAAACAAACATAAAATAAATAGAATTACTTAAAGATGAAGTTGGTCTTTATACATTTACCAACTTATTGTGGCTTAGCACTTTGATTTTAACTTGGTTTTTAGTTTCATGTGTTGCTTGATGCGTTTCAAAAGTTTATTTTAGAACAGAGAAGTAATTTTTATCAGAAATAAAGGACTGATTTGATGCCCAGTGCTCAAAAACTAAACATTACAGACTAATACAACCAAAATACTTGGAATATTTTTGAAAAGATAAAAGGTAATTAATCAGATAAACTGAGGAGATGAAACACGTATAAGCTTATGCAACATGGAGGTCAGTATCTGTAGCAGCAATGACAGCACCAGGCCTTTTATACTCCTCCTCATCCTTTGGAGGATGAATGATGACCACATCAAGCAGAGGTTTTGTTGGGCCCTGATCCAACATAATTTTCACCTTTACTCCCTGAACAACCTGTCACATGAGGTTGTACGTAACTATAGAATTAATGCATTCCTTCACAGATCGTTCAGAAGAGATTATGTATCCATCATTGAATTTCATGGATTTAGCATGTTGAATTTCAAAATTTTCAATAAACATATAGTCGTGAAACTAATATTTCTTCTTTAGAGTTCCAAAAGTTTCAGTCATATACTAACATTCATTAGCCCCCCCCATATCATTGGAAGATGGAAGAAGAAGCAAGATTGTCAAATAATGTAACAATTTTCTTTCCTCCAATATTAGTTTCATATTAATTATTTTCCCTTCTAAACGTTTTCTTCAAGCATAGTTATCATTCTGGGAGTCATGAATTGTTTTGATATACACTATGCTGATAGAAACAAAATAAATTGCATAGTATTAGGGTAGCTATGAATAATTCATCGCCATTAGTTTTGAATTCAATTGATTCTTTTGATCAGATATCAGCTCAATTCTTCTATCCCCAAAATTCATGTGCCCCATCCTCACTCAATCTCCCTAATTCATTGTTGATTAATCAAAAGGGTTATAATAAAGAGAAGCACTATTTTAGAGAATTCTATTTAAATTGGCATTGACAGTAAGAATGAATACAAGTATGATGTCTGAAAAAATAAAAGGGTAATGAATTAAGATTACTAAACACAAAAAATGATATTATAATTATTGTATTCTATATTTTTTACATGTGAATTTTTGAATAATTTGGCTACATCAGTTGCTGAATATTTTGACATGTACATCCTATTTTAGGAAAGGTTGGATATATCAGAAGTATCCATGAAGTAGTTCAAAATTGGGATAGGGAAGGTGAAGCCAAGGAATTTCCGCTTTTACAAGGAACTAGCTTTGTAGTTTGGAAATGTTGTGGATTTCTAATCGCAGTTGCATAGCAGTGGTCCTTGAACATAGATTAATCAATAAGAATTATTTTAAGCACTCAATTGAAAGTGTATTGTATTAGGTAATTTTGTGCGACGATGTTTAGTATATTTGTGTTTTTGAGGCGTACTGGATTTAAATTAGTGATTGATTTGTGGAATGTGAGCACTGTTTATTAATTCAAACGGAACAATATAAATGTTCAATATGAAATTAATTGTTCATTTTTTCCGAAATTTGGTGTTGCTTGTAGTGTTAGCAGTGCATATTTTCTTAAATAATTGTTGAGCTTTTACTCTTTTTTCATATTGATTACTCTTATTTGAAAGTGTATCAAGATTCAAAAAAATTTGTTTATCAAATTGAATTTGTGATCACTAATGTGAATGCTGTAAAAATTGACTAATATGCATCTATTTTCAATATATCTCTATAATTTTGGGTATGTTTATATTCCGTAAATTTTGCAAAGTATGAGAATATGATATAGTTGGGTTGCCCGATGAAAAACACAAAGGTATTCTGGTAGCTTGGATACATTACAATATATTTCTACTTTTAATAAAAAAAATTCAATTAATAAAATTTCCACGGTGTCTTTTTGAAATTCCAAAAATACCTTAATCCATTAACGGAATCCCACCATTGGTTTACAATCTTCACCGCGATCCTTTTTCCAACCACTAATCAACAGATCCCAATGCATGGAAAACAACACTTTAAAATTTTAACTTCATTTTTCAAATTGGTTGTTTTACAAAAAATACATATATCATGTGCATTTTCTTGGATGAAAACCCAAAATAAAATTGACAAACCAACCGAGACCTAAATATATCTAGATATTCTTTGTGTTTTGACCATAATTTGTTTGCTAGCATTAGCGTGTGTGTGAGTGTGTGTGATTGAGCCATGTAAGGGCCATCGATTTGTGAACTTGATAAAAATAAGTTAACTGGAAATTGGTTCATTTTAAAAGATAACTGAGAATTTTACTAGCATGAGCAGTTAGAGATGTCTAAGTTCTCCATCATTTATTACAACTTTGACTAATCAAGCTCAAAAAACTATTGTAGTTCTAACATAATTGGTATTTTAGTGCTACCGATTGGTTCAAAAATTGATGTGAAATCTATTGGTTTATTATTTGGATTTAGTTGTTTTGTTTGAATATACTCTTTAATTATACAAAAAATGATGTTGATGTGGCAAGCTACATTGTTAAGGTCCTTAAGAATATTTGAAATAGTGAAAATGATCACTACACTTATTAACAATAAATAAATTGTTTTTCTGAAATGAACAAGGCATTGATGTTCTAATTGAGCATGCACTGTTTCTGATTTTGTCGTGTGAACTTTATTTTAAGGTCCATGATTTATTAGTTCATGATGGGAAACTAAAACCGAAAGACATATGCAACATAGGAATTTTTTTGTGGGGTAATAGCATGTAAACGGATACTTTCAAAGGTGGATAGTGTCATAACCTCATCCGAAATCATTTTTGGTTATCAAATATTCATGGATACGAACGGATTAACGTATTTGCTAAAAATCGATAAATCAAGAAACATAATTAAATTTTTTTGATTTAATATTTTTTTTCTAATCGCATTGATTATTAAAGTATTCAAAATCAACACATACAATGATAATAAACAGTTTGAATAGTCAATATGCATTAAATGCATAATAATATATTTAATATAATTTTGTTTGCATGCACAACTCAGTTGAACAGGGCTTCCTAGCAATCATGGAACAAAGTTCCCTGAGGTCGCGGGTTCGAGTCCTAGAAACCTGCTTTGTACGTACAACTTATTCTAAATATTTCTAACTATTAAATAAAATAGTAATTTGTAAGCATAAAAAATAGAAATGTACAAAAAAGTGGTAAAGAAACAATTAATCACTGATGTATTTAGATACATTTTTGCTCACAGCCCCATTAACTAAAAAGCATATGCATGTAAAAGTACAAGTATTATTTCCATTTCCAATAGTATAAAATAAACTAAAACAAAAGAAATGAATGATAAAACCATGAATGCTTTCAAGTTACTGGTTCCATGAATATTCTTCAATTATCTCCGTCTTTTCGGGCGTTGCTTTAAGTTTAGTTTATGCTTACAACGGTACTGCCAAAATCTACTTCCATGGGTACAACTATAAATGCATGACATTGTGATTAAATGCAGGCCCACCTGAGCGTGCATATATACTCGTACATATGAAAAATTGTTATGAAGAGATACAGCTAAATATGAATATGAAAAAAAGTTTTGTCTTATGGATCTAACCAATAGGTGACATCTTTACCTGTGAATCCTCCAGAGATTTCTAAAAACCAACACCCAATCATAGCAGAAGATGGATGAAACATTAGCTCTTTATTTCAGTTAAATATTCTGATTTGATATAGAGTTGAAATCTTTTAGGAAATGATGAAGAAATTTTTGGTCGTGACTTGGAGAAAAAAGGAGAAAGAAAAATGAATGAAGGTAATAAAGTTAGTGGACTTGTTTTAATTGAAAGAATGAAACATTTCTCGCTCTTTTAATTAAAACTTCCCTAATTAACCACTTAATTCTCTCTCACTCTGCCCTTTTCTCTACGTATATGACATGCCATTATTTGCCAACTATATGGCGCAAAGTTACCAAAATCCCTTCAAGCATTTATCTCTTAACCCGTTTATAAATATACTGATATTGTATGCAATGTGCGCAAATATAACTTTTATATATGCATGCAAATAATTACAACAACCCCATAAACATCAAATTAATTATAATATTTCACAAATATCTATTAATTTTTTACAATATTTTATAAACTAAATAAATCATATGGTTTTTTGAGAATTCGTAAAGTTGTGAGACCCAAAGGTGTGAATTCAGTCAGCGATTAACTTTGAATAATTCAAATATTAATATTCGCATGTTACCCGATGTAGTTAAAGCACTTAATGGATCTATAGCGGTGGAGATGCAAAAAATTATAACGGGATAAAACAGGGATATAGCAAAAATTAGCAGAGGTGCAAAAAGTGTAACATCCCGTATCTGAAGGCCAAAAGCTAAGTGCTACAGATGTTGTAGTCATCTATAGTATTAACTTCTGGTGACAAAATACGGTAATGCTAATGGTATCCATAATATCAGAAGCATTTGAATATGAACAAAATCACAGATTTCAAAAAACAACACTTTACTGATTACATTTCAAAACAGTAATTCATATCCAAGTTACATAATCCCTTAACGTTTTCCAAGCAATGATCTAATATATCAATTACAAAATACGCCAAGAGCGACATATGACGATGCCCCCTTGGTTGAACAGAGTCAATATAGTCATATTTGACTTAATACACACAGCAGAAATAAACAAAATAAACTCTAACTCCTTGTTAGCTATCCGTCAGCCACTTACTCGTCTCCGGAAACTTTATTCGCCAAAAACCAAAACCTGTAAACCTCAACCCTTAGCCTACTCAAATCAATTTTGAGCACCCGAGAGTTTAAGGGGAAACAAAACTTCGAGTCAAACATAGAGCCTGATGTGAATAATATTATTACATCTTGGTTTACCGATATTAAGTGAGACCATGTCGCTTAGCGGAACAGGTTTCCCCTCACTGATATCCTTTTCAAAACATATATTTTGCAAATCTTTTCCTACAACCAAACTGGTTAATCAAACTGATTATAATAATAAATATAACAATATACGTTATGCTAAAAATAGGGTAATAAATGGACTATCTCTTCGAAATCTGGGCTAACTGCCCGCAAACTGGACTAACTATCCACAAACTGGACTAACTGTCCCTTTGGCTGACTCGGGCCTACCAGATAAAATATCAAATGGTCTAAACATCTGTTAGACAAAACTTCTAGACGGTCTGTTCTTAACTTACTTCTCCAAGGGTCAACTAATCCTAATGGTTTTGCTGACTAACCAATAACCTATCTCCGTACATAATTATTCCTTTCTGTATGTAACCATCATTTTAGTCTTACCTGTGACTAAGCCTTACACACTGGAATTCTGGACTAAATTAGCTAGGGGCTAATAGCTAATGAGCATAGGGCGCGACCCTACACAAGTCCTATCTAGTCTTCTAATCTGAGTCATTTTCATAGGGTTAAATACCCTTTATCTTTTTCCTTAAAAAACCCTTTCAAAATGATTTAACCTTTTAAATCATACTTATACAATGAAAATACATCTTTAGTTTTACTCTAAGCTATTTTGCCATGTTATATATACTTTACTCAAAATAATGTTAATGAAATTTAATGAGGATTACCTATCCTTCCAAAACAAGTTAAAACCCTTATTATCTTGAAAACACTTAGGCTATATTGCCTAGTTAATACATTCGAAACCTTTGTTTAAAACCTTTAAACTACCCTTTCGAAACCATTGAAAGTACCCCTTTCAAAACCAAGTAATACCCTTTACTTAACCAAGGCCGAAAGGCCAAATCCTTCCTTTCGAAACCATTCAAATTCTTCCTTTCGAAAGCATAAAAAACTTCCCTTCGAAAGCTTTAAAATCCTAGACATCATTCTTTTAAAACCTTTAAATATTGCCTTTCGAAAACATTGGAAAAACCTTTCCTTTCAACCCTTTCGAAACCCTAGGAAACCACCCCTTCGAAACCATTCATTAAAACCTTTCGAAGGCATCAAAACCTACCTTTCGAAAGCACTGGGTTCAATTTAAAACATGTGCAAACACCTTTCGAAACCATTAAAACTGTCTCTTTCGAAACCATTTGGGTTATACTTCAATCAAAGAAAAAGTATCTTTAGAACATTTAAGTCGAAAGCATCTGTTTCGAAACCATTTCTTATATAAAGGAGTGATGATGTCGAAACCATCCCTTCGAAAGCATTTGGAGAAGTGACCAAATTTTAGAAAACAAAGTAACCCCTTCGAAACCATCTGGGTCGAAAGGAAGAATGCGGCAGCAAAAGGTTTCGACTTAGCCGAAAGCAGACATTTAAATCAAAAGCGTAACCCAATCGAAACCATTCTTTTAAAACCAATTGACCTGGTCGAAAGCCAACCAAGTCGAAAGCTATTCAGTCGAAAGCAAGCAGGCACATTTCCATTTAAAAGCAAAGTATCGCTTCAACTCGTTCAAAATCCTTGGTTTTGACTCTATATCTTCCGCCTATATCCAATTCACTACGTACCAGTTCCCTGATACCATGTGCACTGGTTTCGATGGAGTCAGAGGAGAAGGTAAGGAGGCGAATGCCTGGTGCCGAAAGCATCGAAACAGTAAAACCATGTAGATTAGGCCTTTTAAACTATTTCTTTGTACCTAACCTGCCTTATTTGTCAAATTGTGATTGGTTGCAAGTTTCTCTTTTCTAAAAGTATTGTCGACTTTCCAGAATTAACAATTTGAATTTATTTACAAAAGGCCCCCTCTCCTTTCATAAATATATAAAACATTTAAGTCCCATACATTAAATAATTTTATATATCCATTCAAACACTTAGGAAAATTCTACAAAAATTCCAGAAAATCACTTTTAATATGTTTTCTAACATATATTAATTTCAAACCCAAAGCATTAATTATTTAACCATAAATAATTTTTAACCCAAAACAACATTTTCTTTACTAGAAAATTCATATAAAATCCACATAAATTCAAAAAATTCTAAAAATTGAAACCCCTCTCTAAAATATTATTTATGGTCTATATAAAAATTCGCAAAGCATTTGGATGTCATTTGATAGGGTTTTCACCTTAAAACATGTCATAAAGTCTTTATGAACAAACATAAATCATCAACAAGTATATGTAATCATTCCGTCATTCAAAAACATGGCAAATCATTGCAAATAAGTTTAGATTCAACTTAAAACCAAAAATAATGAGAAATTTGAGATGTAGTCATTATTCGCCTTAGGTTTAGAGATTATGGAGCTTGAGATTTGAATGGATTTGATTTGATTTAGCTTCTTCCTTAGCTTTTCTTAATCTTTTTCCTCTTTCTCTTGTTAATGGCGGTCGGCCTCAAGTTTTAAAAAATTTGATAAATGAAAATTAAACATGCATGGGGATACACGACCAAGGTTTAAGGGTATAAGAATGGCCTCTTTCATATTTTACCCCTCCTCTATTTCATTTTAACTCTTATTTTAATTCATTGGTTAAATGGCACAACTACCCCTTAATAAAAATCAAATCTCAATCCCTTAATCAATATATTATTTTATTTTATTTAACTAATTAAATATCCTAAATGATGTTACCAAAAGTATGGGGTGTTACAAAAAGATTCATTAAATATAAAACCAAAATTTAAAGTTAATTTATTCTCATTCATTCATTCAAGATATGCTTGTCCCATCAATAAGTAATTTTATGAGTCTTCATCGTCCACAAAAATATAAGTACATGTATAGTTGTTTCATAAACTAATTATATGTGTCATCTAGGAATATGACCTTCTTATGCCATTTTCTGAAGAAAAAAGAGTTTAATTTAAGTTTTCTAAATGATCAATATTTCATACAATTTCCATTGCTACATTCTAACAATATGGAGTCATTTGTAATAAAAATGTATAGATTCACTAAAAGCACTTTGTTTCTTATGTTCAACGCATTCCACACACAATTTTGTTTTTAAGTTGCTCTTATGTTGTTTTTATCACTTTTTTTTAATATTCAGCTTTCCCTTTTAAAACTTTAGTTTAGCAACTTTCTCCGCCATGCATTAAACACAAATACTAGATTGAATAATTAAGTAAACAATGTCGGTTGCCTCTATGAGCTTGTTTATTCACAACACAATTTTAAATAATGTTTCAATTTTATCTTAAATTCCTAAAAAACACTCATGGGTTTACACCCATTTTAGAGTAAATAGATTCAACTAAGACTATGCAATGAATAAATCATACTATTCGAATTTCACTTCTGTCCATGATAAGTGATAGGTAAATAGATTTAGTTAAAATTGTGCAATGAATGAATCATAATAAGCGTAGGTAAAAGCTTTAATTTATAAGTGACGACTTTTAGTTCTATCCATGATCTGTCATTTTCTTCTACTTTTTATTTGCATTAACTTTTAAAATTTAATTTACTAATCATATTATTTGACCAATAAGCATCATAAGAGTTGAAAAAATGGAGCTTGTCGCTAAAATTACCTTCAATGTTTGAATCCACTTGTGAGCGATATGCACAATACATTGAGTTTCATAGTGTTTTTAGTTGTTGTGATGACCGTCCTATACCACTGATGTAACAACCCACCCATTTGGACAGTTTAAATCGACAATAAACCACACATGTCAACTCAAACCATTCAAAAGGGAGGATTGTTAATGGGGTAGATAAGAAAATAAGAGAAAGGAAAAAAACACAGAATCTCACAGTAATGATAAAATATAATAATCAAATAAACAGTTCATGGAGGTGTTTTACAAATAATATTTGATTACACTTTTACAATACAAATCAGAGTTATACATACACCAGGAATAAACAAATAATGCAGCGGAACAACATGATGCAGTGGAATAAATAAAATAAATAGTAATAATATACTAAATCTTCATCTTCGTCCTCCGAAAATAAGGTCTTCAACGCTGAAATGCTCAGGCTGACTCGAGCGAAATGAAAAGACAAAACACTCGAGTCAGAACTAAAAGATCTTATGTAAATTAAATCAACAGTAAATAAATATGAGTGTAACGGCTTCAGAGATGTTTACGAGATTTTACATCTCCTATACAGTGTCTAACGTGCATGCAATAACTTAAGAGATGTTCGGGATTCCGTCTCCTAAGGATCCGTTAAACTATCTACATACATAATATAATACGCTATTATAACATGTCTATAGTAAAGTAAAGTATTAAAATAGCATTAAGGCATTACCCATATCCCATTTAACACATTTTTATATAAATACCGTAGTCTATACAGATACTGTAAGCTCCACCAAACCTGTGCGATACTCAGGGAGCACTCCATAGGTACGATACGAACCAAACTCGTAGTCGGCGCGATAAGGCATATGACAAGGCACGCAAGGCATTGCCCAGAGTAGGATTCTACCGTTTTGCAGAACCGGGCTGGTGGTAACGCATAACAGCTACTACTGCCCACCTCGGAACACACTCCCATAATTAAATCGAAGGTGGTCACCAATCAATCACAAAGTAACAGATATGCTATCGAAGAAGCATGTCCGATCGGATAAGCGACCTCACTTGGCCCAGGTATAGCTCCTATTTTAGTCATATCAAGCTAACCCGAGGGGGTCAGGGCTGCGTTCATACCTCATACAGTAGCATTCGCCAAACCATCCTACTTCGTTCTGGATTCTCCACCACGTGCACAGTTGTTAAAGTGGTTTTCGGTATTGGCAGAGAGTATGAAAATATCTGATCCCGATCTAACAACCAAATGCTTATTTCACACTGGATGGCTCTTCTACATTTCAAACAGTTCATACTTCATATCAAAATATCATATTCACTTCAAAATATCATATTCACTTCAAAATCATATCACTTTCGAAACCATTATTTACTTTAAAATCATAATCATTTCAAAATCATATTCACTTTCGAAATCATAACCACTAAAATAGGTTAAACCATCATATCAAAATATTCACATTTAAATCAAGTGAACCTAATCATAACAGTTCCAACTTTAAACAGTTTGAATATTGAAATTAGTTTATATATTGGAATAGTTATACATTAAAGATAGTTTATACATTAATATATGTATATATATATATTAGAAGTTGTTTATAAATTTAAGATAATATGTATATTAAAATAGTTTATATATTAAAAATAGGTTATAGATTAAAATAGTTTATATATTAAAAATAGTTTATATATTAAAATAGGTTAAAGATTAAAATAGTTTATATATTAAAAATAGTATATATATTAAAAATAGTATATATATATATTAAAATAGGTTATAGATTAAAATAGTTTATATATTAAAATAGTTTATGTATTAAAATAGGTTATAGATTAAAATAGTTAATGTATTAAAAATTATTAATATATTAAAATGGTTTATATGAGGAAAAATAGTTTATATGTTAAAAGAGTTTGTATATTAAAAGAGTTTATATCGAAAATAGTTTCAAACAAGAGTTGTTTCTCCCAATTTCACAAATCAATTCAAATCAACTTTAGTTCCAAAATTCAATTTAAATCAATCTCAGTTCAACGATTTCACTTTAAAAAGGCTAAAGGTTTCAATTCAAATTCTCATCAAAACCATGTCAATTTATATCGATTTCAAATTCATATTTGAACTACAAATTTAAACCACTTCAAATTCAATAGGTTTCAAAGTTTAAATATTCAAACGTTTACAATAACTCAATTTTGATAAATTTCATTTATATTCAAAATTCAACTTTAAGATTTCAATTTAAATTCTTAAAACAATTCATTTAAACCAATTTCAATTTAAACATTTTTTTTAAAAGCTTGGATTTTGAAAATAATTCAGTTCATATAAATCAAATTTTATTTCATAATATCATTTAACTGGATTCAAAATTTAAGGATTTAAAATCATTTAATTTAACCAATCCAGTATCCGTATATAATTTTCTACCCTATGGTAAAGTGATACAGATATATATCATTTCAACCCATAATAAATTTAAATTTACGAGAATATTTCATTTCAACCTGCAATCCCGAGTAAAATTCAAAATCCATAAAATTCCTCGAGTTTATCATTTCAACCCATAATGATTTTTCCCTAACCTATAAGACCATTCAGGTATGTATCATTTCAATCCATAGTGATTTTCCTAATAATAACTAAGAGAACTTGCAGTGTGATAACAACATATAAATAAACATAACATTAAATCATCCAAAAATGTCAACAATTAAGCATCCATCACAATCATCATTCAAATTAACCCATCAATCACATCAATTAACTGGTTAGCAATCAGGTATTTAACAAACAGTTTAAAATCTAATATTAATTTTAAAATGGCAATTAAATTCAATATAAATTCAAATTAAATTTAAATGACAATTTAAAATACCAAACAACAATTAATAAATTTCTAATCACGTCATAAATTTAATTTAACCAACATAAGATGGTCTAGTAGTTGTGAGTGGGTTAAATCACTCACCTTTGGTTTATCGACGATTTATAATCCAAATAAAGGTTCAAATTCGAACGGTTTTAGAATGCATCCAAACCCATTCCATACTGTTTGGAATTTCAATACGATCGCAACGGAGAAAACCGCGTCCAAATTCGAGCTCGTATGAACAAGTTATGATAGTTAGAACGATTGAAATTTTAAATTAAATTTAAAATAAACTAATAGCAAAATAGTAAATTAAACTATCTCTTACCTAACCCTACCATGAAAAGAACACACGAACTCAATCTCAGCCGCTACGAACTCTGATGAACGTACGCGCCTCCTCGCCACTGCACCACGATCTGACCCCTCCGCTAGCCTCGTCGTGCCAAGGCGCCCCACTCTAAGACCGCACGACCTTCCTCCAATGCCAGAGAGACCACGGCCGCCGCTTGCTTCCAAGGCACATTTTTGCGAATTCATGCACTGCCGAGACAAGCTAACTGGATGGATCAACTACTCTTGACCTCCTCTACGCTCCAACACCACCTGATCGTCCTATCGACGAAGATCCACCATCGAAAAGAAAGCCCTAGTTTTGACGGTCGAGACTAAATCAATTATTTCTGGCCAAACCGTGACTCGAATCGAAAAACAAGTTACAACAGTAGATTGCGCTTGTCGAGAGCTTTCCAATGATATATAATTTTCTATGGTTTGAGGAGTTTGGATTTTGAATTTGATTTTGATTTGAAATTAGGGTTTGGAATTTGGGAATTAGGTTTCTGCCATTGAGAAAGAGGGAAGGAACATACAGATAGATTTGTATGTACAAGAATAAGAAATAAAAGGCTGCTAGGGTTAGGAAAAACTATTTATATTGACAGAGATAGGGAAGAATGAATGGACATACTGAATTGGGTCGAAACGATAACGACGACCCGAAAGCCCGTTTCGTTTCCGAAATGAAAATAGGTCATCCATTATATTGAAATATAGGTTTTCGATATTTTTAAACCCAATGGAACTAGTTTCAAACCCAAATTCCATTGTATACAGAAGTTAGCTTTTAAAATCAACTTATTTTAATTGAATTCATTAAATTGATTTCTACGCGTTTCGAGCCCGCACGATCAAACTACAAGTCCGATCACTACGAAACTTAAAATCCTACAATAATTCATTGTTACGGATCCGATGAAATTGGTTTCGTCGAAATCCGAGATAGTGGCCAAAATGGCTATTTCCACGTTAATTAAATAAATTATAATTAAATTAATTTAATCACTTTCAAATTTTAAATTTAAAAGTTAACAATTTAACATTCTTGATTACATAGAAATTTAAAATCTTTTAAAATACCATTTCTATATTAAATCCAATATTTAAATATTTCATAAATTTCAGCGTTCAATTACAACTATAAGAATTTGATTAATTATAATTTAAATTCCAATAAATTCATTTATTTTGATTTACATTCTTATTATTCAATCAACAACACCCTATGAATTTTATTAACATAAGTTTACATTTTACTATATTCAATATTCTATAGTTATCATCTTTTACCATAGTAATTATAATATTTCAATTTCATTAATTCCATTAATTACCAATTTAATTCCTTATTTACAATTATAGCCAAATTAACTTTACAAATTTTCAATTGATTGAAATTACATCAAAATAATTGTCAATAACATTCAAACAACATTATTAATCATATTCTAATTATTTTTCTCATTAATAGTTCATAAATTTTATTTCGCACAATATTAAATTTCAAAACCTTATTTAATTTAATAATTTTAATTATCGAAAATTATGAGTCGTTAACTCTCCCCCACTTAAAACTTTTCGTCCTCGAAAAGGAACAAGAAGGAATTAAGAAACTAATATATTTTATTTCAAATAATCAATTTATAAACACATTAAACTTACATAATTAAGTATTTAAATAAAATATATTAATTTATAAACAATTAAATCTTCATATACAAGTTTAATAAAAGTTTGAAAATATTTTCACTTTCACAAAACTTTTCTAAGTTTTAAATTCACGAAAAATTTCAGTAGAGTCTCCTTTGTACGATAGGTCCAGACAAAAAGTAATACCAATAAATACAATTTATATATCATATTTCAATAATAAAATATCCCAAATCATGGGAAAAACAATAAAATATCATTCAAAAACCGTAATCCGAAAAAGTACCTATTTGTCAGGCAAACAAACTTTATTTATGAAACCAAAAGTAGTAGCTATTGCTTCCATAAACCTGTATTCCACTTATATAATCCAAAAAGTGAGAATTATGTACAAGAGAAATATTTAATTGTTTTAAATTAGTAACAAAAACAAATCAACACAGAACATATGTAAACAAAACAACACGACCATCATATGCAACAAAGGAATCAATCATACATCCATAACAATCAAAACTAATGGTCTGTTCAAGTTCAGAAACGTTTCATCGTACAAGGATGATAAATAAACTAAAAAGTGTACCTTACGCTCAATAGCCTTGGATAATTACTTAATAGATTATTCTTATAACCTTAAACAATTTGAAGTATCATTTCCCAACTTCCCATAAGCCAAAACAACAAAGAATTTTAAACATTATTTAAGTTTATTCTATTGGTTCCTTTCACATTATTAACCTCAGATTTATTTTAAATTCTAATTTATTCATACAATGTCATCTTTTATTAGTTTACATTCATTTTCTTACATAAATTATTTCACATTCAATATCCGAAGTCATCAACAAATCAATTCTTGAAATATTATATAAGTTTCCTTGTAATTTAATTCACATTCATTTACTTATATAACTTGATTTCTATTTAATATTAATATTAATGAATAAAACATTTCATACTTAAGTGTTTCTACCTTTTAATTCACATTTATCCTTTCTTTTATAGTGTCAATTAATAATAAACTTATTTATGAATCATTTCAGTCATTTCTTAAGTTTATTAACATTTTCTTAGATAATATTCACTTTTTACTATTCAATCTAATTATTAGCATTTCAAAACATTAACTTATGCTTATAACATTTCTTGTACATCAAAATTCTTATTTATAGAAATAATTTCGTTTAAACACTTTCATTACTTAAGTTCTACTTGTATAATATTCTATTACATATTCATATTTAACATTACAACTTTTTAAACATTTCTGGTAAGTTATATCCATGTTTTTAAGAATGAAAATTGAATATTATACAAGTTTATCTTATTCATTTTAGTTAACAAAATGTTCAATAATTGCACTTCTAAATTTTCATATCTTTTTATTTACAAGTTACAAAATTCCAATTTCTTATATATTTCATTAATCACTTAGCATATAATTTCTTATTTTTCATTTAAGAAGTTTCCAACTATTAAAATAGTTAAGATTTCATTTCATTACAATAATTGAAATCCCTAATTTATAGAAACTTAAGAACTAAATGCTGGGTTTATTTCAAATCATTTTGAAATACTATATAGATATTCATATCTTTTATATATCAAATCATATTTAGAAATTTAAAATTAAGATTTGTTTATCAAAACAAATGTGTAGTAAAGCTACTACAGTGGCCTTCCCACTTTGAAACTCAAAAATGAATGTCGATGATGCGGCCGTCATCACCGAAATTATTTTCCAGCGATAAAAGAGGGGAGTACAGAACTTATTTCCCTTTTTAAAATTCTTCTAAAACATTTCTTTCAAATAAATATTTCTACCAAAGTACTTCCAAATAATACAAATATTTCTTTCCAAAACCTTTTGAAACTAATTTCAAAACCCCAGAACTTAAGTTCTCAAATTTTCAATTTATATTCACTTTATTTGTGACTCCTATTTTGCAACCAATATTTATAAATTTCACTTCCTAACAAACAAACATAACACATACAACTATATCCATTTACAAAATTATTCTTTTATATACAAAATATAATACTAGATAAAATTATTTCATTTACCTATATTTCAAAAACAATATTGTGTCGGTATGCCCTATTAAGTGTCTAGAAATCCCTATCGATGCCATATCGTTCTATGTACTGACTAGAATTCATAAATACTCAACAGAACAAATTAACACAATATAAAAACATTTTTATAACACTAACAAATATGCTCTCTCGTATATATACGCTCAATAACTCATTCTAGGGTATTACTACCCTATCTTTAATGAGTCAAACCCCACAAAGCTAAGGTTATCGCTAAACCAAAGCTCTGATACCAACTGTAATGACCCATCCTTTTGGACGGTTTAAATCAACAATAAACCACACATGTCAACTCAAACCATTCAAAAGGGAAGATTGTTAATGGGGTAAATAAGAAAATAAGAGAAAAGAAAAGAAAAACAAAACAAAACACAGAATCTCACAACGGAATGACAAAATATAATAATCAAATAAACAGTTCATGAAGTTGTTTTACAAATAACATTTGATTACACTTTTACAATACAGATCAGAGTTATACATACAACAGGAGTAAATAAATAATGCAGTGGAACAATATGACGCAGTGGAATAAATAAAATAAATAGTAATAATATAATAAATCTTCATCTTCATCCTCCAGAAATAAGGTCTTCAACACTGAAATGCTCAGGCTTACCCGAGCGAAATGAAAAGACAAAACACTCGAGTCAGAACTAAAATATCTTATGTAAGTTAAATCAAAAGTAAATAAATACGAGTGTAATGGATTTAGAGATGTTTACGGGATTTTACATCTCCTATGTAGTGTCTAACGCGCGTGCAATAACTTAAGAGATGTTCAGGATTCCATCTTTTAAGGATCCGTTAAACTATCTACATACATAATACAATACGCTGTTATAATTTGTCTATAGTAAAGTATTAAAATAGCGTTAAGGCGTTTCCCCTATCCCCCTTAACATATTTTTATATAAATACCGTAGTCTATACAGATACTGTAAGCTCCACCAAACTGGTGGGATACACATGGAGCGCTCCATAGGTACGATACAAACCAAACTCATAGTGGGAAAAGGATAGCTTCGAAACCACTCGTTCGAAAGCATTTATAAAAGCGGCTACAGAACCCTTTCGAAAGCATTGGTTTAAAGTTATAAAGAAAGCAGCCTTTAACTAATTCGAACGGCATGAATGCGGCAGCTAGTTTTTGAATAGGTTCAAAAACGACTACCCTTTCGAAAGGTCCTTTTTAAACCAAAATAAGGGACAACACATTCGAAAGCTTCTTTGAAAATAAAGTAAGCGGTAACTCTTTCAAAAGGTTCTTTCTAAAAGCAAAAGTAAGTTGTTTGATTCGAAAGCTAATAAAGTTGACTCTAACCCCTTCGAAAGCATCTTTTATAAACAGAAGTAAGTAGTGGATAACTTCTACCCCTTCGAAAGCTGGGTTTGGACACTGTCCCTTCCGCCTTTCTCCAATTGGAATGGGTTTGTAAGCAGAGGTATGGTGACAAAAGCTAGCAATTGGAAGTGACGAAGTTGTAAATTATCTCAAAACCGATTTTATGCCTTACAAAGTAACTTCTTTTCATCTAACTTGCCAATTTGTCAAAATATAATTGGTTGTCATTTCTTCATCAAAAATACTTTTTTTAAAAAGGCTGTCGAATTCAATAATTTATGATTGAAATTATTTTAACAAATAAGCCATTCCCTTCCATAAAACATTTAAACATTTATGTCCTTCAACTTAAATAATTTAATAACCATGTTAAAACACTTTAGAAAAATCCCCAAAAATCATCATAATTTACTTTTCGTATGTTTTCTAACATGTATAAATTTCAAAGCCGAAGTCATTTATATAATTGTCGTAATAAATTTTAAGCCCAAACTATCTATTTCTTCCATTCAAAATTCATAATAAATTATCCATAGCTTGGATTATTATGAAAATTTAAACCCATTTCCAAAATAATGTTTTACATAACATATTCAATCCTCATGGCATTCGAAACCCATTTTACACGATTTTAACCTTAAAATCGAATTATACCTTTACACAAAAATACTTGTTTAAATCAAACATGGCATATAATCAAAGCATATCATCATTCAATCCATCCAAACGGTTTCAAAACTTTAAACCCGAAATTAAAATGTTCATTCAGACATATATGAGATGGTTTAGTTTATTATTCACCTTGTTTGGATAAGGAATTTGATATTTGCTCTTGCTTTAATCTTCCTAGCTTAAATCTTAGCGTCTAATTGATTTTAAGCTCTTCTTCTCCTAGGGTAATGGTCGGCCTTGGTTCTCCTTTGTTTTTGTTTTATGAAAGTATGAAATGAGAATGAGGTAAGGGTTTAGGGGTTATGGTGTTATGGGGTTATATAGGGCTATTCCTATATTACACTAGTCTTATTCTCTTTGGTTTTTAACTTATAAAACCATTTTATAAACCCATTTAGTCAAGGCACGATGCTATTTAGTTTTCAAATCTCAATCCGCTTATCACTCTAGTCTCTACATTATTCTGTTTAATTTATCTAATAAAATCTCCTGAATAATGTTATTTAAACTTAGGGGTGTTACAGGCTCCCCTCCTTAAAGAATTTCTTCCTCGAAATTCAGCAAGGACCAAATTCTAATCATAGCAATCATCTATAACATCTCCTAACTACCATAGTAGCCTACCTGACTAGAAAACAGTCTATATTAAGCAAATATAGAACATACCCCTACAGCAGATCAGGATAAGTATCTCTAATCTTGTCTTCTATCTCCCAAGTATAGTCTTTCTCGTTGTCGCTCCATTGAACTTTCACCAACTTGACTGTCTTTTTTCTTAACCTCAAAAGTCAAATTCGGTTCTACTATTAAATCTTCCAACGCGGTCGGAGGAGTAGTCGTTAATGGATCATGCACGACTTATGAAGATGAGACATATGAAATACATTATGGACACCTGCCTAACTGCTCGACAACTCTACTCTCTATGCGAGCTGCCCGATCCTCTCTATAACTAGGAACAGTCCAACATATCTCGGTGCTAATTTCCCTGACTTTCCGAATCGTACCACAACTTTCATCGGTGATACTTTAATGAAAACCTTATCTCCAACTGAGAACTCTAGATCCTTACGTCTCTTATCTGTGTAACTCTTTTGTCTAGACTGAGCTTCCCTCATCCTTCCTCGGATCAACTCAATCTTCTTTGTTACCTCTCTTACCAGATCTGGACCTAAAAATAATCCATCCCTAGTTTCCAACCAACATGCTGGTGATTTGCATTGCCTTCCATACAAAGCTTCGAAAGGCGCCATTCCTATACTAGTTTGATAACTGTTATTATATGAGAACTCAACTAAGTGTAGGTGACATTCCCAAGATCCACCAAATTCTAGCATACAAGCTCTTAATAAATCCTCGAGTACATTATTGACTCTCTCTATCCACCCATCCATCTGAGGGTGATACGCAATACTCATCTAGAACTTGGTACCTAACACATCCTATAAACTCTTCCAAAATTCGCTAGTAAACAAAGTATCTTTGTCACTGACTATACTGCTAGGAATTCCATGCAGTCCAATTATGTTCTTCATAAACAATTTAGCTAAAATAGGTGTCGTCCTGGTTGACTTAACTGGAATGAAATGGGCACTCTTGGTCAACCTGTCCACTATGACCCATATACTTTCATTTCCTCGATTCGACCTTGGAAACCCGTCTATAAAATTCATGGAGACTGAATCCCATTTTCAAACTGGTATCTCCAAAGGTTGATGCAATCCACTCGGCTTCTGATGCTCGACCTTCATTTGTTGACAGTTCACACACTGCCTAACCCATATGCCAACATCATTCTTCATACCTTCCTAGTAGAAACTCCTCTTCATGTCTTGATACATCTTGGTTCCCCCAGGATGAATCGTAAATTTGGATCGATGACATTCCCTAAGGACTTCTCTCCTTAAGTCCCCAACATTCAGGACATACAACTGTCCCTTCTTTCTCAACCATCCCTTCTGGTCAAGAGTTATATCTTTTGGATCGTCAATCTCCAATCCAACCTCCATCCTTTTAATCTTCCCGGCTAATAATGGATCCTCTTTCTGCTTAGAAGCAATCCTTTCGATCAGTACTGGTCGAACTTCTAAGAAGGATAACATGGCAGCGTTCTGACTAGAACTAGCAATCGATCTTAACTGCACACTACAAGTAGTCAAAGCCTCTAGATCCTTCCATTATGTTAACATAGCTAGCACCACATTTTGATGCTTTCTGCTAAGAGCATCTGCTACTTATTTCCTTTTCCAGGTGTATACTCAATACCAAAATCATAAGCTGCTAAAAACCCTAGCCACCTCTGCTGTCTCATATTCAACTCCTTCTGAGAGAATAAATACCTTAAGGACTTAAGATCTGTGTATAACTCAAATCTCTCCCCTAAGAGATGATGTCTCCATATTTTCAATGCGAAGATCACTATCGCCAACTTTAGACCATGAGTAGGATATCTCACCTTATGTGGTCTAAGCTGTCGTGAAGCATAGGCAATTACTTTGCCTTTTTGCATCAACATGGCTCCTAACCCAGTTCCACATGGACCCCGTATACACTACTAACCCTTGGTTTCCATCTGGAATACTAATACAGGCACATTTGTCAACAAATGCTTTAACTTAAGGAATGCTTCCTCACATTTGTCAATCCAAATGAACTTCACATCCTTATTAGTTAGCTTAGTCAAAGGCATTACTATCTGCGAGAAATCCTATATGAATCTTAGATAATAGCCAGCGAGTCCAAGAAAATTTCTAATCTCGATCACCGTCTCGGGTCTCTTCCAGTTGTTAACAGCCTTGATCTTGTCCAGATCAACTGATAAACCCTTCTCTGAAACCACGTGACTAAGAAACTTAACATCTTTCTTCTAGAAATGACACTTTGGAAACTTCGCTTTCAACTGATGCTGCCTTAGCGTCTCAAGCACAATTCTAAGATGAAATTCATGTTCCCCTCATCCTTGGAGTATATTAGAATGTCATCTATGAATACCAATTTGGACCTATCCAAGTGCTCTCGAAAAATTTAGTTCATCAATTCCACGAAGAAAGCTGGTGCATTCGTTAACCCGAATGGCATTATTAACCATTCGTACGAACCATACCTAGTTTGAAACGCCGTCAACGGAATACTATCCTCTGCCACTCTTAGCTGATGGAAACTTGTCACCAAATCCAATTGGGAAAATACTCTGGCTCCACACAACTAATCAAATAAATCATCGATTCTTGGCAAATGATGCTTGTTCTTAATCGTCTTCTCGTTCAACTTACGATAGTCGGTACACATCCTTAACGCCCATCTAGTTTCTTCACAAACACCATGGTCGCTCTCCAAGGAAAATTGCTTAGCCTAACAAAATTCTTCCCTTCTGAATCCACTAGCTACACCTTCAATTTCGTTCATCTCAGTCGGTGTCATCCTGCTAGGTGGTATACTCATAGGTTTTGCTCTTGGCACAAGATCTATCCGAAACTCAATGGGTCGTTTCGGTAGTAGTCCTGTGACTAGCTCAAAAACATCTACAAACTCTCTTGCTATCGAAACCTGATTCAACTCTTCTTCTACTTCCATTGCATTTAGTGAAGCCCAAGCACTTAAGTCTAATTTCTCCACCGAGTATATAATTCGGTTATGACTATTAGGGTGTCTTAGCGATATTTCCCTATCTTGGAAAAATATCCTAACATCATATTTATCTAACCAATCCATACCCAAAATGGTCCTGAAGCCTACGATATCAAAAACATACAAACTGCATGCAAACTTATAACCTAACAACCCAAGTTTTAACTGGTCACATCTCATCCCTGGAGTTGCATAACCTCCTATCAAATTCACAACCCTTAAGGAAGTAATAAGGTATAAGGGTTATACATATAACCTATCTACCAAACACTAAGATATAAATGAATGCGATGCACCGGGATCAAATAGTACCATAACTGGTATACTTTGAATCAAAACGTACCTTCCATCACAGTCTTTCCCTTCTCAGCAGCGGTTGGCTCGGCAGATGATGGTCCTAAAGCAAAAACCTTTCCCTTGTCCGCTTTGACCAGTTCTGAACACTGATCTTTGTAATGCCCAATCTGGTCACGGTTGAAGCACTTCACTCCCTTCTTATTTGCAGCCTTCTTCCCTTTTCCGGTTCGACATACATGAGCATAATGTCCCTTCTTATCACACTTAAAGCAAACTAGATTAGCCTTCGCCTGGTTGGCAGCTCCTCCCTCCTGAGTTCCTTTCTTCTTCAAGAATTTCCTCTTCTTGCCTTGAAAACCCTGGGTTTCAACTTGGTTCTCCTTCAAGTAGAAGGCATCTCTTCATTCCGAATTGCCATCTCCACTACAACTGTACTTGTATCACGGAGATGTGGCATAGTCGCTATAGAAATCTCTTTCTTAACCTTCGAATAAATTTCTCATTTCTTTTAATGACGGTGTCAATGGTGGCATATCCATATCTGGACAACTCATCAAACTTCGTAGCATACTCAATCACTGACATCTCACTATGCACTAATTTCGTGAACTTTCTCAGCAATACTGACTTGGCAACTTCAGAAAAAAAACCTCTCTTCGAATCTCCAATGAAATTCTGCCATAGTCAACTCTTCCTCGGGAACTCCTACGGTAACATTATTCCACTAATGAAGTGTTGCTCCTTGCAACTGTCTAGAGGCAAGTCTCCTCTTCTGCTCGTCGTTTAATCCCAATTCAGCGAATATCCATTCACAATGCAATAACCAGTTTTCTACTTCGACAGCATTCTCTGTTCTCAAAAACGGCTTCCTACCAAGACTGGTATAATCCCTGCTCAGCTTAGCATAATTATTGCCAACTGGAGCCACGTGATTAGTTCCTCCAACAGCATTACCCCCAACCACTCCTGCAACTGTTCCAGCTTGCATAAGATTAACAAAGAACTGATACATTATCCCCATATCTACTGGCGGGGTTCCAGCACCTAGATTGGCATTTGCATTTAGACTAGCATTTGTCTATCAACCCGGTTTTCTTTGGGTGTTGGACCGAGCATTTCCGTTAGTTGTGGTGCTTCCTCCACCTTGATTTCCTCTTCCATTTCTTCCTCTATATCTTCCTTTCTCGTAAATCTGCATACGAGCCTTGGTAAGATACCGAAGAATGGTCTAAGAGAGAGGGAGGTACATACTTATAGATATATACATAACAAATACAAGTACGTTACTATAGTGTTAATCCCAAACCCTGGTCTCATTTTCTGATTCATTGGATTATGTATTGAAAATCTTTTAGGTTTAAATTTCTTTTTAAATTTACATAAACTTATGCTCTGATACCAACTTGCAACATCCCCCATTTGGAGGCCCAAAACTAACTGCTATGGATGTTGCAGTCATCCATAGTTATTAATCTCGGTGACCAAATGTGGTAATATTAGATACATTGATATAACAGAAACACATCGATATGAAAAAAATTAAAATCATAAATCAAATTTCACATTCAATTTCAATTCATATTTCAAATTCATTACATAATCCCAATTTGTAAAGCACGTTCAAAGAAATATATTTATTACAAAACACACAAAGGGCAACATATGAAGATGCCCCTTTGGTTGATCAGAGTCTAAATATAGGCAAATAAAGAACTTTGCCATTACAACCAAAACATAGAAGAATCAAATAGAAAGAAATCCTACTAGCTAGCTGGCCTCCTGCACGCCTCCGGAAGCTTATTAGTCTAAAGGAACACCTGAAAACCTTAACTCTAGAACTACTCAAAATTAATTGAGCACCCAAGAGTTTAATGGGAAAACATAGACTTCGAGTCAGAAAAAAAGTCTGTTATGAATAATAACCTACCATCTCAAACCATAAGATATCTAGTGAGACCACGCCGCTTAGCAGAACGGGTTTTCCCCTTACTAATATCTTAACTCAATTTATAATAACCATATACTTTGCACCTGCATCTACAATGGTTAAGGCATAATCATAATAAAATGTATCATGATGATATACAAACATATAATATGCTCTGGATTACCCAACCCCATTCATCTGACTATCTATCTCAAGTTATAGTTTCTAGGGTCACTATTAACCTTAGTTTTTATGAGCTAACTAATAACTTGTTCCAAGCTTACGGACTATCTGTCTGGTTTCATAGTTTTTATGGAATCACTAAGAACCTATTGGTATCTACCAATGACGTCATCAAATTATAGTTTTCATGGGCTCACTATGAACCTATTGGGTTCTCCAATAACTTCTCTCATGTCACGATTTTCATAGGCTGACTATGAACCTATTGGTCTCTATCAATAAATTAATCCGGATATAGTTTTCATAGGATCACTAAGAACCTATTGGCCCCTACAAATACCAATCCGTACATAGTTTTCATGGGCTTACAATGAACCTTTCTAAACCAATAATTTTTTGATCGGTCTTTGGGCATCCTTTACTCCGATCTACCTGACTTCCTGGATGCAATTCTACTCACACAGGAGTTAACTAAATATATATTCACTATTGGATCAACCTAGCTGGTTATTCTGCCCTTAACACCCCAAAATGAAGTCATGGGTTGATTATAAAGTGAATTTGTTTACAGAAGAAGCACACATAATAACTAATCGTATAATAATATAAATGTCTATGGTTTAATTTCCTTGTAATCATTTATCACATGAAAACATGGTTAATAACCTATTATCTTTTGCATGGAAAGCTTCTTCAAAAACACCAAAGTTGAATGACATTTCAAAACTCTTTCATATTGCCATGGGTTTACTTTTAAAATAGAAATTGGGTGTCTTGTTTGAAAACTAAGGCTTTTGAAACCTTAAGCCTTCTCTTTCAAACCATTAAAAACATATCTTTCGAAAGTATTCAAACCTTCCTTTTAAAGCACTTAAAGATATATCTTTTGAAACACTCAAATCATTCCTTTCAAAAGCATTGAAATCTTCCTTTAGAAGCCATTAAAAATATACCTTTTGAAACACTTAAAGCTTATCTTTCGAATTACTTGAAACATACCTTTTGAAATGCCTAAAACATACCCTTCGAAAGACTTAATGCATTCCCTTCGAAAGCTTCACAAAAACCATCTAAAAGTGTTCCTTTTGGAACCATTGGGTTTAACATTAAATATAACTTCTGGGTCAAAGAAAACAAAAGCGAAAGTAACCATTTCGAAAGCATTGATCTTCAAATAAAAGAACTGGGAAAATGATAGCTTCGTAATGACCCTTTCAAAAGCATTTATAAAAGCGGCTACAGAACCCTTTCGAAAGCATTAGTTTAAAGTTATAAAGAAAGCGGCCTTTAACTAATTCGAAAGGCATGAATGCGGCAGCTAGTTTTCGAATAGGTTCAAAAACGGCTACCCTTTCGAAATCTTCTTTGAAAACAAAGTAAGCGGTAACTCTTTCAAAAGGTTCTTTCTAAAAGCAAAAGTAAGTTGTTCGATTCGAAAGCTAATAAAGTTGACTCTAACCCCTTCGAAAGCATCTTTTATAAACAAAAGTAAGTAGTGGATAACTTCTACCCCTTCAAAAGCTGGGTTTCGACACTGTCCCTTCCGCCTTTCTCCAATCAACTACGTATCAATGGCTTGATACCGGGTGTTTTGGTTTCGAATGGGTTTGTAAGCGGAGGTATGGTGACGAAAGCTAGCAATTGGAAGTGACGAAGTTGTAAATTATCTCCAAACCGATTTTATGCCTTACAAAGTAACTTCTTTTCATCTAACTTGCCAATTTGTCAAAATATAATTGGTTGTCATTTCTTTATCAAAGATCCTTTTTCTAAAAAAGCCGTCGAATTCAATAATTTATTATTAAAATTATTTTAACAAATAAGCCATTCCCTTCCATAAAACATTTAAGTCCTTCAACTTAAATAATTTAATAACCATGTTAAAACACTTTAGAAAAATCCCCAAAAATCATCATAATTTACTTTTATTATGTTTTCTAATATATATAAATTTCAGACCGAAGTCCTTTATATAATTGCCGTAATAAATTTTAAACCCAAATTATCTATTTCTTCCATTCAAAATTCATAATAAATTATCCATAGCTTGGATTATTATGAAAATTTAAACCCATTTCCAAAATAGTGTTTTACATAACATATTCAATCCTCACGGCATTCAAAATCCATTTTACACGATTTTAACCTTAAAATCGAATTATACCTTTACACAAAAATACTTGTTTAAATCAAACATGGCATATAATCAAAGCATATCATCATTCAATCCACCCAAACAGTTTCAAAATTTTAAACCTGAAATTAGAATGTTCATCAAGACATATATGAGATGGTATAGTTTATTATTCACCCTGTTTGGATAAGGAACTTGAGATTTGCTCTTGCTTTAATCTTCCTAGCTTAAATCTTAGCTTCTAATTGATTTTAAGCTTTTCTTCTCCTAGGGTAATGGCCGGCCTTGGTTCTCCTTTGTTTTTGTTTTATGAAAGTATGAAATGAGAATGAGGTAAGGGTTTTGGGGTTATGGTGTTATAGGGTTATATACGGCTATTCCAATATTACCCTTGCCTTATTCTCTTTGGTTTTTAACTTTTAAAACCATTTAGTTAAAGCATGACCCTATTTAGTTTTCAAATCTCAATCTCCTTATCACTCAAATATCTGCATTATTCTATATAATTTATCTAATTAAATCTCCTGAATAATGTTATTTAAATCATGGGGTGTTACACCAAAGGTACTCCTACTTGGGAACCATCCCCGGGATTAGTAGCGAGCAGTCCTTGCAAATTGAAGATTTTCAGAACGAAGGCGCTACTGCCACCATATATATATAATATGGGAATCACCCAAGAGGTTAAATGCAAGCGCCCTACATCATGAAGACCTTCATCTTCAAAGTCATTATCTTCAAGTAAATTTCACTTTTGATTGCAACATTGGTCCAAACTGGTTTTCGGATAAATCCAGTCCCAATCTCTCCTGACCAACAATCGATAAGAGGCCCTCAACCTCATATAGAAACCAAGTCTCACAGACTTATCACGTTTCAACTCTCAACTTGCTATCCTTCAGCCAAGAAGGAAGCCCGTTATATTGGAGTACCATAGTCACTCCGCTCTACTCGAATCATCATTCTTAACATCAAACGATAATCAAGCCTACTCAGTTGGCTTTGTGCTAAGTACACAACTAATCAGTTTACACATCCAGTCAAGGAACCAAAAATAAAATCTAGCACACAAGCAGTCACTAGGCCTGTTTAATTAATCTTTTATTAATTAAATCACTTTCCAGGTATTTATGTCAAATATCTTTACGAAGATGTATTCTCCGAACCATTTTTAAATCTTTGATATTTGGAAAACATTTCCATATACTTATCTCAACGGTATAATATATTCACAAACTATTTCATTTTCAACCCTTAGAAAATATCTCTATATACTTAAATCTGTAATAAGTATATTTACTAATCTTTGAGGAAAGCTTCGTATTTTTCCAAAACATAATTTCTTGGGTCAAAATGAATGTTGCCTAAAACATCCTTACGACAACCCAAAAACACTAGTATAAGGATACGATTAATTATACTTAATATTAATTTATGATGTCTAACCTAAACTATCTATTAGTTAACAATGAAGCCGGTCAAGTTAGGGTACCATTACCTCTCAGACTTCGAATAGATGACATTTTTTTTTGCAAAGTCAGCCTGTTTTTTAAGTGGACAGTCCACTTTTATTAAATTAAAAGAAAAGGTACAAAGCTTAGAGAAGCTTAAACAAAAGGGCTAAAGGATGATACATAGGCATTAACGCAAGCATATTGCGTAAATAAATATGTATCAAATCATCTTATAATTTTACACAATACATCAAATATGGATGAGTGTCTATTGGCAAATCTACGCTTATTTCTCTCTTCCCATATTGCAGCCACCGTTAACTTGAGGAATCTGAGAAGGCGGAATGAAGTTTGCGATTTCAATCGAGTTGCTTTAAAAATACGAATCCATTCGATTTTGTAGTTACGAGCAGGAGGATGTTCATGGATATGGAGGAGAGTACGACGCCAGAGATGAAACGAGAAGAGGCAGTTGAATAGAAGATGGCCGACATTTTCAGGAGCTCGATTACAAAGAATGCATTTAGAGTGTTCGATGAAATTCCTCCTCACTAGGTTGTCTTGAGTATGCAGGGCATTACTAAGGCATTTCCAGAGAAGTAAATTATGCTTTGGTTTTGATCCAGTATGCCAGATTCTGGAATGCCAGGCAAAGTTTGAATTGGTCGTGTTGCAAATGATCGAATTGTAAACATTAGAGATGTTGTGGGGTTTATCACACCATGTCAGAGCTTCTATAGTAGGTTTAGTGTATTTTCTTCTTATTAGGCTCCAAACAGAAGTCAGAGTGGACGAGGAAACATGGGGCAATTGTATACCATCTTCAGATATATAGTCATTAGCAGTCGCTTGAAGAGGGATACCTGAGTTAGAGATAAGATTGTAGTCTACAAGAGAAGATAGTATCATACCTGGAGAGCACCACGGTGAGAACCAAAAGGTATTGTATTTATCACATTGAACCATAGGTAAATACTGCTGCCTATGCTGTAATTTTTTTTTCCAATGGTAACTAGCATTGGTATCTGAGTTTATAGTCCAAAAGTTATTATTTTTGAGATTATAGTGTCTGTTCCAGACAGCCCATAAACCAAGCTTATCAGTGAGAAGTTTATTGACATGATTAGAGTTAGCAGCAATATTCCATACTTTAAGATTGATAATACCAAGACCACCCAATTTAAAAGGTGTGATAATTTTTTTATATGCAATAGGAATGAGTTTGTTTGAATAGATATTTCCATGCCAAATAAAGTGATTAAAAGCGCGATTAAGCATGTTTATAAGCTTAGCAGGTATGATAAATAAACGAAAATAATAAGTGCACATGGCAGAAGCAATGCTTTTAATGATTATAAGTCTACCAGCTTGAGATATGTTAGAAGTGTTCATAGAATTAAGCTTTTGAGTTATTTTTTCGAACATAGGGAGACATTTCGTAGTGTTTATTCTAGCTTTACATAAAGGAACACCTAAGTAGGAAGCATTTATATCCATGATTTGAAGTCCAGAAAGATGAAGAATGTTAGAGATCCAGGAATCAGTCACACCCGCGATACTTATGTGAGATTTGGTTTTGTTAATTTGCAAGCCAGTCATGGTTTTGAAAATATCTAAGGTAGCAAAAATATTAGAAATAGATTTGATATTTGGTTTGGAGAATAGGAGCAGGTCATCAGCAAACATTAAGGAAGAGATTTTATGTATTTTGCATTTAGGATGGTAATCAATATTTTTAATAGTGTTTTCCCTGCAAAGTAATTGAGTTAGTACTTCCATAACAATGACAAATATAGAGGAAGAGATGGGATCCCCTTGTCTAATTCCTTTTTGTGTTTTGAAATAACTAAAGCATTCACTGTTAATAGATAAAGAAACTTTAACAGTGGATATGCAAGTGTGTATCCAAGCTAGAAAGGGGAGAGGGAAGTTCATTCTAGACATAATGGATATCACAGCTTCCCATTTAATAGTGTCAAAAGCCTTTTGTATATCAAGTTTGAGAAAGCATCTAGGAGAAATATTTTTCCTATTATAGCCTCTTATCAATTCTTGGGATAGCAAAATGTTGTCAGTAATAGATCGACCAAGAATAAAACCATTTTGATTTGATGAAATTAAATCATTCAAGTATATTTTCGTACGTTTAGATATGATTTTAGCAATGCATTTGTAAATGACATTGCAACATGCTATGGGTCTAAACTCAGTGACACTTTGGGGTAAGTCAGTTTTTGGGATTAAAGCAAGTTTAGTATGATTAATGCCATTTAGGAGAGTATTGGTTTTTAAAAAATGAAGAATGGCATTACAAAAATCTATATTAATAATGCTCCAACTTTTTTGAAAGAAATGTGCTGTAAAACCATCCGGGCCAGGAGAGCTATCTTTTTTCATTTTAAAAATAGCATCTGTTATCTCTTCAATGGTAATCTGTTTTATAAGGCAATCAGACTGATCTGCAGAGATGGTCTTAAAATTTAGGTTAGTAAGAAGGTGAAGATCAGGTTTGTGATCAGAGTTGGTAAAGAGATATTTATAGTAAGAGAGAAAAGCATTTTTGATACCAATCTGAGTTGTAGCTTCATAACCATTATTATCTTTTATCTTATGGATGATGCTAGCAGCTTTTTTTATCTTCAAAGAGTTGTGAAAGATTTTAGAGTTTTTGTCACCTCCTATATCCCAGTTATTCCAATTTTTTGCTTTCTGCATGTTGAGTTCAGTGTGGATAGCTGATTTTAACTGTGTAGATAAGGCTTGCTCCTTCCTTGATAAGTCAATGTCAGTAGGATTAGCCTGTAACATAATATGTATATTGTTAAGATCACTTCTTATTTTGGAAGATAGCTGATTACCTGTTCCAAATTTTTCTGTAGCCCAAGTTTTGATATTGTTTTTGCAATCTTTAAGCTTTGAATGAAGTATGTACATAGGATTGCCAAATTTTTTAGCACTCCAAGTATTCTGAATTAATCTCATAAAGTCATTATCTTGTGTCCAGTTATTGAAGAAACTGAAGGAGGAGGGCCCTTTTTCATAAACATGACCCCAGTCCAGAATGATCGGACTGTGATCCGATAAAGATGGGGGAAGGAAATGGGATAAGAGGGTAGGCCATATAGTAAATGCATCAATGTTGAAGTAAGATCTATCCAGCCTACAGAACGTTCGAATTCCAGTTCTACTGCAATTATTCCATGTAAAGAAGGCTCCAGTTTTCGGAATTTGATGAAGCTGGGAGGTTTGAATGGAGTTATTAAGAGGGGAGATGTCATTAATAGTAAGAGGAAGCCCTCCAGATTTATCATCAGAGAATTGCATGCAGTTGAAATCACCCAAGCAGATCCACGGTATAGCAACAGGATGTAGAGAGGGGAGCAAGTCAAGAAGGTATTGCCTATTATGTTTAGAGTTTTCTGCATATATAAAAGTAGAAACAAAATTTGTGTTAGAGGCCAAGTGGGTTATACTGCAGTGAATATATTGCCTATGAGAGGCCAAAGTATTAACGGAAAATATAAGAGGATTCCATATAATCATAATTCGACCATAAGGAGCATTTATGTGGTTATGTATTATAGACCAAGTGGGCGCAATAATTTTTGCATTAGCTATAGTTTCTAGTTCAGAATATTTAGTTTCAGCAAGGCATATAAGTTGCAATTTGTTGCCCTGAATAAGTTGCTTAATTTCATATTTTTTGCATCATCATGCCCTCCCTTGATATTCCAGTAACCCATACTGTCAATCATGTCTTCTTTTTGTTTGTTTTGGCAGATTGCCTGGTGATTCTTTTCTTCTTTCCTGATGTACTTCTGGAGCTTAATTTAGCAAGTATTTGTTCCTCGGAAAAAGCTATGCCTTAATTTAAGTCGTCTACTGACATACTGGAGCATTCTTCTTCAGTTTCAGAATTGATGTGAACAGTTGCTTTATGCTTGGAAGTATCAGGTTGATATAAAGCAATGCCAGGTGGCGGCTTTAACTTCATATATGGACTTTTAGCTTGCTTTTTCGAGGAAGGAGTATTTGTACTGTTACTTGTTTTGTGAGTAGGATTAGAAGCATTTATAGATAATTGGATGTTGTTTCCTTCTCTGTCTTCATTATGCATGGGAGTAGTAGTAATTTGCAAAGGCAAACTTGTCTCCATTGATTCCAGGTTGATATTTGTGATATTTGCTTGTGCTTGATTTGAAAGTGCTTCATTGTTTATTTGTATGCTTTGTTGTTGATCAGCTCTGTCTTGTTTTCCAATTACATTGTGCATTTCCATAGCAATATTGTTGTTGAGTTCTGAACGTGTTTCATTGTTTTGTGCATCATCATGTATCTCAAATATTTCGCCTTCCTCTATATCAGCAAGTAACGAGAAGGAGTTATTAGTCTCTATATTTCCATCTATTGCTTTTACCATTTTTTCCTGCGAAGTGTCTTTTGCCGTTGCATCTTTATTTTCTTTAATTTCCATGATGCTTTGTGTCTCTGAAGTTATTAAGTTTGGTTGTTTCATTTTTCTTTGCCAAATTTGTTGCTTCGCTCTGTGCATATCAGCACCATCTTTTCTAGCATTATCCGTCACGATATTCTTTTGTAAATGGTTTGAAGTATCTGGTTTTTGAGTTGCTTTCTCCTTGAAGGCATGTAAGTCATAAGTTTTTGTATTGGTGTCCTCTTTGCTGCAATGTAAGTCACATGTCTTAGTTGCGTGGCCAAAAACTTTACACGCAGTACAAATTAGTGGCTTCCACATATACTTTTTGTACCGTGTCTTTACTATCTCCAACAAGGATATGATCTGGCAGCTCTTTTTCCGGCGAAATTTCAACCAAACACTTAGCATATTCCATATGCTCTTGCTTCTCTATAGCTTCATTGAAACAAATCAGTTTACCCAAGTGGCAGGCAATCGAATTAATACCATATAATGTCCAAGCAATATGTGGAATATTGTACAAGTGTATCCATATAGGTACATTTCTGACTTGAGACTGAACCGTGCCAAAGGAGGGCTTCCAAGTTGTAATAATAAACATCTGCCCACGTATGAAGGTGGGATCTGCTTTCAAAATTTTAAGTTTATCCTCTTGACAATTGAATTTGAAAAAAAAGTTGGTACCATTTGACTTTACTTCATAGGATCCCTTAAGTTTCCAGAATCTCTTGATATGGGTGAAAACCGCCATATAGTTAACACTAACACCAAGAAAAAAACCCACTAGGTAATTATCCCAGTAGTTTTTTCCTTCTGTATATAAATCAGCGGAAGGCAGTAATGGTTTGCTGAGATAATTAAGATTGAAATCCGTGGGAGAGAAAACACCAGCATTACGAGGCTTGGAGGCAAAGAGAGAAGTCCAGGAAGGAGGTGGAGGTAAAGGTATGTCAGAAGAGGAAAGGGAGGTAAGATCAGGATGAGGGGCATCGAGTGGAACAGCGTCGAAGGGAGGGTCAGGAGGAGGCAGAGGCGGGGGGAGAGGAGGAGGCGGAGGAATAGTAGGTGTGGAGATAGTAACCGGAGGGGGAGGAGATGAATCGGCGGGGGGAGTAGGAGGAGAAGAAGGTTTGGAGAAGCATGAGGAAATAGCCATTGTTTCTGCCATGGAAATAGCCGTTGAGAAAATGACTATTTTATTTCATGTTTCTTTTTGTATAGATGACATTCTTAGCTTCGAAATAGATATAAGTTACCCACCTCGAATATTAACATCAAATATAGGATATGAATAAATCTCATATACTATATAAAATATCTCCTTTCGGAAATCACTTACTATAACGACAATGTTACAGTCTATATCTTCCTCACTTTTTCGAAAACATTTATTGCAACAAAAATGTTGAAATCCTTGTATTCCTATCACTTCAGACATTTTAAATCACTTTTAAAACCATTAAACTCCATTTAGAAATATCATTTTCAAAACATTCCTTTAAGAGATTATTTTAAATTTTAAAACGTAATGTATCTCTACTTATCAAGATAAACCATTTTATATTTATAAAACCATGTTTTATAATATCTTTCCTATTTTATAAAAATTCTTTTTATAAAATCTCTTTATTTATAAAATTCCATTTATAAATCTATTCCTTTCTAGATCTCCTATATTTATAAAACCCAATTTATAAATCTATTTACCAAATATCAATTACAAATCTATTTTTAATATTTATAAAGCACTGTTTATAAATCTATTACTTTATTTATAAAATATTACTTTTATAAATCTTTTATATAAACTATTTCATAAATATTTGTTTCAAACTATTTAAATCTTCTTTAAAACTGTATTTCATTTATAATAAAAGATGGACTTATTTATTAAGTTTTAAAACCTTTATAATACAGTTCGAAAATCTCTATTTAAAAATACTTCACAAAAAAATTAAATTAATATTTCGAAAATCATGTTTTTATTTATTTCAGTAAACTCCTTCTTTTAATAATTTATAAATAATTATTAAAAACATGTATATTTCAAGTATCACCTTAAAAATTATTTCAATTCAAAATTATTATTTTATAGTATTTCAAAATACTAAAAATAAGGCTCAGTGTTACTACAGCACTAAATAAGTAAAATCAGGTCCATGTCATCAAATATGACATCCAACAAACCATATATCACAATATATGAAAAGTAAAATCAATAGTGTGAGAAATCCCGTTGGATCCCTCCAACCTGTCCTCCTGCATTACAACTTATATATACATATATCAAAACACACACACACACATATATATATATATGTAAATAAAATCAACAGTGATGAGGAATCCTATTGGATCCCTCCAACATGTCCCCCTGCATCACATACCGTATATAATCATATAATATGGGTCATCTGCTTCTAGGCAGGTACGTATAAAAGTTCTTCCGCTCCAAGGGCGGGAATAAATCCAAACCAACTGATAAAGCGGTAAATCATCCAAACGAGCAACAAACAAGCATTAATAAAAATATCCACGCTTATATAAAATATAAGTGGGCCAGAGAGGTGAGTTAACTCACCAAAATTCCAGTTGTTGCCGAAGCGTTCTAGTTCCGTTTGTTCGATTTTAGCTGAAATTTCTACTAGCTTTCATCTAAGCCAATCCAATTCCATAACTTAGTGTTCGATGCTATGAGAGAAACGTGACTGACCTCGTTCGATTTGGACCTAATATGATCAAGTTATTATTCTACAAGATTGAAAAATTAAATAATATAATTATTCTCTAATTATATCATTAATTTAATCACCTAGCTTAACCTAATCCAGGCCGCTAATGCCCTTGTTCGAACCAAAGCAGTTCGCAAAAAACGAAACTTGACATCGCGACTTCAACTGCTCAACGCCGCCGCCTCCGACCTTCCCCGACCGCCGAGACTTGCTAGAGGATAGCCCCGACCAAGCTAAGGCTTACACCACCGGTCTCGTCGCCCCTATCGTCACCGCCTCCAAGATTCAGCTCTAAAATTGCACTGTTGTCGTGCCAAAATTCTGGCTACCACGCTTCCCCATACGAAGATCCATCCATCCAAAGCCTTCACCACACCCTCGTAAACAAAACTCTAGTTGACACCTCTGCCTGAAAACGCCTTAAGTGGCTCTGATCATTGCAGGCCGTAGGATACCAGGGTTAGAGGAAAAAGAAGATCGGCTAGGGTTTTAGCAAAATAATAAGGGTAGGGGTCCTATATATAGGCAAATATCTGGCACTATTCATGCTCTTAAACACATGAAACCCAATCGATGTGTGCACACTGGCATTCTTAGCTAATTACCCTTATTCCAAACTCTATGGAACTAATTTCGATACCTAATTCTATCATATACAGAAGTTAGCTTTTTAAAATCAAATTATAATATCCCAATTATCTAAAATAAATCACTACGAGTTTCAAGCTCGCACTCTCAGACAGTACATTCGATCACCATGAAACTCGTCGATGTATAAAAATTTGTTTTTACGGATCTAATGGCACTAGTTTCGTTAAAATCCGAGACAGTGCCCCGAGATGATAATGTCACATGTTAATTAAAACGAGTTTTTTTAAAACAAATTCAATCACTTTTAATTCAAAATTAAAGGTTTACTATTATCATTCTTATTTAAACTGAATTTAAATAAGCTTTCAAAATCTATTTATTCAAATTAAATTCAAGATTCAATCATTTAAATAATTTTAATGTTTAAATCACTATTCCAATATTCAAATAACCCTTATACTTGAAATTTAAGCCATTTGACTTATAAAACTAATATTTCAATATTTAAAATTAATTAAATATTTCAAATTCAAATGTCTAAAATCTGGATCATTACATCATGGGCCTAATCATGAACTGTAAGAAGTTTGACTGGCACTATCTCTGGGTACCTGCGCACCTGCATTAACTATATTCAGATTCATTCAAGTTGATTAAGTCACAACTCTTAAAAAAAGGAAAATGGAAGTTTCGGCTGAAAAGGCTATTTATTTCATAAAAGACAAAAAATAACAGAATCTGTCTTATTACATAGCTCTACCCATTATTTACAAGTTTATTCTAAGTGAAATAATATCATAGGTGCTCGATATTCCACGCCCTTAGGAGCGAAATCCCATCCATAATTTCCATCTTGAAAGTGCCATCTCCAAGCTGTTCCTCTATTACATATGGACCTTCCCAACTGGGGCCCAGTTTCTTAGGACAGGGAAGATTCGTTTGAGGACCAAATCACCGATTTCAAAGGTTTGAGTCCTAACTTTAGTGTTATAATATTGTGCGACCTGGTGTCTATTCACAGCTGCTCTCAACTTAGCTTCGGTCTGCTTCTCATCGATCATATCAAGAGAATCCAGAAGGAGTCGTTCGTTTATCCATTGATCATAGTGGGTAACACGATGAGAAGGTACTTTCGATTCGATCGGAATCATAGCCTCCGATTTGTATGCCAAGGAAAATAGAGAATGGCCAGTCACTGACTTGTGAGTGGTGTGATAAGCCCAAAATGTTAACGGGAGTTCATCGACCCACTTGCCTTTGGCCTTCTCCAATCGCTTCCTTTGATAATTTTGTTTACAGCTTCAACCTGTCCATTCGCCTGAGGATGTTCCACCGTAGCGAATCTCTTCTCTATGAGGTGTCGGCGGTAGAAATCCCTAAACTCTATACTATCGAATTGGGTCCCGTTGTTGGTAACGATTGCTTGTGGAACTCCAAAACAACAGATGATATTCTAAACAACTTAGTTGATTACTTTCTTCGTAGTAATCATGGCCAAAGGCTCTATCTCAGCCCATTTAGTAAAGTAATCATCCACCACGATGGCGTACTTCATGCCACCTTTAGATATCAGCAATACACCGATAACGTCAATACCCCAAGTGGAAAATGGCCAAGGGATGACAATTGAGTAATTTCCTTCGGTGGGGCCCTCAGAATTTTAGCAAATCTCTGGCGCTTGTCACATCTTTGGGTGTTGTCGGCCGCGTCTCGATTAACAGTTGGCCAGGAGTATCTATATCAAAGAATCTTCTTCGCTAAAGTTTTCCCCTCAATATGGTTGCCATAAGCCCCTTCGTGGACTTCTCCCAGAATTCATTTAGCCTCGTCGTGAGTGACACACTGAAGCATGGGGACAGTGAAACCCTTTCTATACAGTACTCCTTCTTGCATGATATATCTTGAAGCTTGGCAAAGGATTTTTCATCGTTCATTCCTTCTCTCTGAAAGGATCCCTATTTCCAAGTAATCCTAAATTAGAGTCAAACATGCTCATGTTCAGGCTTAGTCTCCGAGATCCAATCGACATCCATCTGCTCGATGCTCGGAGCTGAAAGTACTTCCATTGGAACCAAGCCCATGAGCTACGCATCTCCAAAACTAGCTAACTTAGCAAATGAGTCAGCTTTCTTATTTTTCTCTCTGGGAATATGAGTGATCGTGTAATATTCAAAGTTGTCAAGCAACTCAAGAACTCAGTTTAGATAAGGAGCTAGCCTTGCTCCTTTTGCCTGATACTCTTTCCAAAATTGGCATATCACTAGTTGGGAGTCACATAAAATGTGTAAAATCTTTATTCCCAGTTCCTTGGCAATCTTGAGTCCTACAATAAAGGCCTCATATTCAGCTTCATTGTTTGTCGTGGGAAAATCGAGTTTCAAGGTATAGCTGATCGGGTGTTCTTCAAGAGTGACAAGCACAACTCCAACACCAGAATACCGATCATTGGATGCACCATCTGTATACATCTTCCATCCAACTTCCTTTCCTCTACTGCTCTCCAGAGAATCATCCCATGTAGTGAATTAAGCTATGAAATCTGCTAAAGCCTGACCTTGGATTGCTCTCCGAGGGTGATAAGTGATATCGTATTGGCTCAATTCAATGTTCCATTTTAACAGCCTTCCAGAAGTCTCAGGTCATTGTAAGACTTGTTGTAAAGGCTGGTCAATAAGGACATTGATCGGATGAGCCTAGAAGTAGAGGCGGGGCTTTCTTAAAGCGATCAATAGACAGTATGCGAGCTTTCCCAGTCTCGGGTAGTTTCTTTTTACTCTTGTCAACCGCTTGCTAATGTAGTAGACCGGTCGTTGGATGCGAGATTCCTCACGTACAAGTGCGGCGCTCAGAGCATGCACCGACACTGCCAAGTTTATAAACAAGTCCTCATCATCCACCAGCTTCAAAAGGATGGGAGATCTTTCCAAGTAATTCACGAAAGCTTGGAGCACGTCTTTGAAATCCTGGTTCCATTCAAAGTTTCTCTTTCCGTTCTTGATCACTTCGAAGAAAGGGATACATTTGTCAGTGGCCCTGAAAATGAATCGACTCAGGGCAACAACTTTCCCATTCAAGCTTTGGACCTCCTTGATCGTCTTTGGGGCTTCGATCTCTCTCAAATCCTTGATCTTATCTAGATTGGCTTCAATTCCATGAGAGTTCACAATGAAGCACAAAAACATCTCAAACGCAACACCGAAAGAGCATTTCAAGAGATTGAGCTTCATCCCGTACTGTCGGAGGACATCAACATTATTTCTCGAAAGTCATGACTTCACGAGCATACCTTCCACATAAACTTCCATTGATCGTCCGATCTGGTTTTTAAACATCTGATTCATAAGTCTCTGCTAAGTCGCTCCTGCTTTCTTTAATTCGAAGGGCATAACCAGATAGCAATAGAGTCCAAGGTCAATGATGAAACTGGTGTGCTCCTAATCTGGGATGTGTATTGGGATTTAATGTATTCGGAGTACGCGTCCATGAATGCAAGTAACTCGTGTCTAGGTTGAGTCCACTAACTGATATATTCATGGAAGCGGGAAGCTATCCTTCGGGCATGCCTTATTCAAGTCTAGATAGTCAATGCATGTCCTCCACTTCCCGTTTGCTTTCTTCACCAAACTAGGGTGGGATACCCAATCTGGGTATAGAGCGTCATGGATAAAGCCATTATCCTTCAGCTTATCCACTTCCTCCTTGAGTGCAGCGGATCTCTCCGGACCTAGGCTGTGGCATTTCTGTTTCACAGGAACACATTTGGGATTGATGTTTAATGCATGGCTCGCTATCTCGGGCGAGATCCCATACATCTCTGACTATGTCCAGGCAAACACATCCAGGTTTACCAGGAGAAAACCAACCAACTCCCTTATCACATTATTACTGAGCTGATATCCAACCTTCAAGACTTTACTTGGTCATCCCTGCTGACTATAATAGCGATTGTCAACTCGGCGGGAGCTGCTCATCCATCCTCCGGCTCCTTTCGTCGGTCCAAGTCATCGTACAACCGACTATTTTCCCAAGCCAGGGCTCAGGCGGTAGCCGCTATACGTCCAAAGCCTTTATGTAGAGGACCCCTATACACTCTTTCCTTTCTCCTTATACCTTGCTTCCTTCAGTTCAACAACATAGCACTCGCGACTAGCCACTTGATTTCCGTGCACAATCCCCACTCAATTGTCTGTAGGGAATTTCATAGTTAAACACTAGGGAGTGATGGCTGCTCTAAATTTAGCTAGGGTTGATCGATCCAAGAATGCATTATAAGCAGAATAAATATCCAACACTAAAAATGACATAATGCATGCTCGCCTTCGGTCGCCCTTACCAAGTTCCACCGGTAATTCGACAAATCTTATGGCTTCAGTTGCCATCTCGTTGAACCCCTTTATATGAGATCTACAAGGCTTCATATCTCTCTCCTCCAACATCATTTGGTCGTAAGATTTTTTAAATAAAATATTGACTGAATCCCACATTCAAAAAGCATCTTTCATACAACAGCAGGACCAATCACGGTTGAGATCACGAGTGGGTCAATTGTCGGAGCTTCCACTCCGTCAACATCCCTATTTTGAGAAACAATACCGTCTGTCATAGTTCGAGATTGTTTTGCCAAAGCTCCGTCCTCGACAGCATAACAACTTTCATTCTCAGCATGCTTTAAGGCTCCAATATATCTATCCATTTCCGCAAAGCTCTTATCGGCAGGATGAGGCCCACCGATGATTATGTTTATCATTAGTCATTTTCTAGCTGCCTGAATGCATCAGCATCGGGCTCAACTTGCCTCTGTTGGGAAGACGGCCCAGGAGCACTAGAATTTCCTTGCCCGCCATCCTGTGTGGCTTTCACATATTACTGCAGTTTCTTTTCCCTTATTAATTCTCCAATCATGTCACGTAGGTGCCCGCACTCATTAGTATTATGACCGTGAGTCTTATGGAATCTACAAAACTTGCCCGACTTCCTCTCCTTCTAGTCGACTCCTAGAAGTCGGCTTTCTATACGATTCAGAATTTTGAGTAGCAGAATAGATGTTCTAGAGTTGTTCAATTCAATGTAATCGTCATACTTGGGACCCCTAAAACAACTCATGTTATCTGGCTTTCCTTTCTTCACTCCATCATTGTATTGTTTTCCTCCGTTTTTCTGATTACCAACTTTCACATCAAAATTCCCAGAGCTTCCTCCAGATTGCTTTACAACAATATTACACAGAATCTTCTCATTCGAACTTCCATCATCTGTCCTCCGTGGACGCTTACGCACATCCTCTCGATGCAAATACCCATTAGCTTTTCTATAGAAAGCCTACATTGTCGATGGTTGCTTTCTTTTTATCCAATCCCCAAAATCTGAGTGGGATGAACTCCTTTACAAAGCGCCATCAACACCATATCTTCCTTTGGATATGTTATTTCAGTTAGAGCCGTATGGAACTGATTTAAATAGTCCCTTTGGCGACTCTCCTTTAGCATGATATACATTAGACAGTGACATCATGTGTTGCAGACATGAGGTGTGCAAACGGAATTGCTCCAATAATTTCCTTGACAATTCAGCAAAAAATGATATGGACCTTGGCGAAAGCCGAGTGAACCACATCGTAGACGCTCCTTCTAAAAAAATTGGGAAACAGCGACACTTCACATCATCTGAAGCCCTGGCTAAATCCATGTGTCATTCATATCTTAGTAAGTGTTGCCTAAGATCCGTCATTCCATCATAAAACAACATCATTAGCATGTTGAATCTCCGAGGATATCTCGCGTGAAGGATGTCCTCTGTAAATGGGTTCCGGCTAGCATAAGTTCCCCAATCATTATTAGTTCTTGATCTATATTCATTAACAATCTCCTAACCATGTCTTCCAAGTAATTCGAATCAATGGGTTCGATTGAACGGTGGTGATCGAGTCCTGCCCCAAGTGTTCGGCCCAGCAAACACTCTCAGGAAGGTGCTTGATACCTAGGCTCCCCAAATGCAGAGGGACCCATTCGTCCAGCATTCCCCCTGTTTGATTCCCATAAGCAGCATCATCGGCAATATTATGATTTTCCATATTTAAACCTTTAATGGCACATCCAGGGATGCCATCCACATCGCCTTCCAAAGGATGGGCTCTAGGCCTACCATTTTGGGGGTCGATACCGATTCCCAAATGGGGATTGGTATCGATCCCTGAATTTGAGCCTGGGGCTTGTCCACTTCCTTGTGTAGATGTTCCAATAGCATATTGAGTTTTTTCTGCCTTCCTTCCCTCTGTCTTCCCTCGGATGAAGAAGAACTCTCTCATTTTGAGCTAGAATCCCTTCTACTCCGTCTGCGGCTGTTTGAGTCAGCTCATTCAGCAACCTCAAGCTCTTTTACATCGCGTTGCTCATCTCCTGTTGGCTAGCCTGGAATCTATCTTCCATCTGCTTCATCATCATATTCATCTCCATTTTGGTCATGACGTTAGCTGGAGTCTGGATCTTAGGTTGAGTTGTTTGGATAACTCCATCTCCTTACTTAGGATTCTGATTCTCAACTTCAGTAGTAGCCCTGGAATTGGTAGACCAATCTCTTCTTGATGGGGCCATGGTAGAAAGCTTTTAGTAGATTTGTTGGAAATCTGAGTTGTAGAATTAAAAGATAGAGAAATTAGATCTATCTTTTGGATATAGGGAATCCAATAGTAGATAATGGATCCAAATGGCCTGAGAATATCCCCTCTCAAAGAAAGCACCAAAATGTTTGAACCAAAAATGAAACAAACGCCCAGAAGTTTACGTAGTAGAGATTAAATGAAGAAAAGTAAATAAAAAAATAAGGAAACAAACAAGACACATCGTTTATAGTGGGTCGACAAAGCAAGGCCTACGTCCACTTTGAAGTTTTATTGCTTATTTTCGATTTGGAGGCAGAATTTCTTAGGGATTAGTATGACTCCAGCACTTAGAATTTCAGAGGTACAAAAATATGAGAAATAATAGAACTCAAGCTAAAAGATCATGAAAAATGAGCCCTGCCTTCCTATTTATATAGGTAGGGAACCTAAAATCTCGTTTAAAATATCTCCAAACCATTGTGCATGAATTTGGTCAATTCTTTCAAAATAATAGGTGTCGCCTTAGTAGAAGGCTGGAGTCAGTACAGATCCCCAAGATGTCCATATTTGGCATCTTCATTCCCTTACCTTGAATAGTCTTGTAGTTAGCTTATTGATTCCACTGTTGTTTATACTAGTTTTAGCTTGTTTCTGATTCCAAAGACGGAGTTGAAGGAGAAAAAAGTTGCAGTTTCAAGCGTTCGTGGAGTTCGATGGAGAAAAGCATTAAAACAACAAACCACTTTGGAAATAGGCTTTTGGCACTGAGATAAGCATGTAGGCAGAAGATAGGGTCCATGCAAGTCGTATTTAGGAGTTGTTAGCGATCCCAAGTGGGAGTCGGTACCGATCCCCAACTTGAGGGATCCCAGTGTCTTGTTGTTTTTGATGGTTTTAACTTTGACTTTGTGGCTATGTCTGTGCTTGGTTTATGGACTCCTGGGCTATCTCTTTGGGCTTTCTATCTTGATAACTCCAAGTTCTATCTGTCCAGTTTGTCCGGATTCTGCCTGGTCAAAAGGTAGGATAATAAGTAGTTTAGGCGTTTTTGTCTATCTCATGTGCTGTATTGTTTCTTTTTAGTGGTATGACCACTATAAAACCATTTAGTTGTTCTGTGCATGTGCAGAGCATCTGTTTTTCATATAATAATAATAGTGGCACGACCCACTATAAACTCGACTAGCTTTGCTAAAAATAAGATTAAGCGATATTTTATTTATTATATGATTTCAGTTGAAACCACATAATTTACTAAATGATTTTCTTATGGAATTTTTGTTTTAAGTTGTAGTTATTCAAACTTATTTCTAAATTGGTGTAGATTTAATGGATCCGTGAAGTTGTTTATACAGATTTAGTTTGATTTATGATCGAGTTCAATATCTTTAAGGAGTAACTACAAGTCTTAATTATATTTTTGTAGGAATAATGAAAAACCCACCTCTATACCCATACTATCAATGAATATTACTAGGTAATATTGTTTGGTAATACAAAGAATGAGACGGAATTGGGCTTAAATATGTAAATATTTCCTTGGGCTGACATTGGTACATTGTTCAAAATCAAATAATTATCACATGTATCTATCTATATCGAAACAAAGCAATAAACATATGCGTCTCCAGGATAAAACAACATACAATGTGTAATAAATAACAAAGAACATAGAATCATTAACGCAATGATAAATAAATAATAGAAAATATACCCAAGTCTAAGCTAAATATAAATATCAAATTCCCATTATCTCATGAGTAGTATACAAAGTATGTCTAATAAACATCACAAGGTCATATATACAATGAGTTTATATAAAACAGAATAATATACTACATTGTAAGGTAACTAGTCTCCACTATGTCCAGAAAACACAAGCCGGTCTCATCATTCCTGAATCTGAAATATCTCGAGTTGACTCTAGTATTACATAAATAACACACAGGTCAAACTATGTCTATATATAAAGGTCAACATATATATATATAGAATATGCATAGTATAATAATGGTATCATAAACATGAATAGTATAACAAAATGGCAACTACCATGAAACCAAACATAAAGATGTCATCATCCATGAAAAATCAAGTCAAATAATAAATCATAGAAATAATATTAAATGTGTGAATCATCCATATCCAGAATCATTATAAAAATCCCAGAAATCATCAATACTCGAGGTACCATCAAATATAGTCAGGCTAGCACACAACATTGCTCAAGTATATCTCTTAATCTCAAATAATAATATATCATCATCAATTAATATAAAAATAGGCCATATATTTGTAAAATCGTATACAATAAAAGATACGAGGATCGACTGTACTCCAAACACCTATCATGGGTATAATATCATTTCCTCATATGAAAATAAATCAGAACAAATGATGATGGGAGATTAACTGTACAACAGACACGAAGTCCTAAGTAGAGTCATATCTCAACATGTGGGCCGCCTGACATTAGGTCGCCTAAACCATATATATACTTAGGTGAGGTGTATCAATAGTATATGCCAATCTATGACTTCGTTAGAACCAGAAGGGATATTGATGGCCATTTTCCCGCTCTAGGGTCACACACATGGGCCACCTAAGTCGACTTTACAGCCTTAGTTACCTCAACGGTCACCATGACACATATCCACCAGTTACTCGTCTACGCAAAGCCACAGATACCACCCTGCAATTGCCCTTATAGGTAATAGACTACTAGCCTTAGGTGATATTGGATAAGAAGGGTAGCTACCCTTGGGTCACCTTACCCGGTAATACTCATTAAGGTGTCAAAAACCTGGGGTGCGACCTCATGATCATGCCACTAGGATGGACGCTAGCCATCTAGTCCTCTCCAACACTAATAATAAGAGTACATCACGAGAGACGACTCATAATATCAACAAATATAGGCACTTACCATGCTCACACCTATGATTATCACCTCATGTATGTATAATCCCATCTCACCATTCCTATCGCGTGAGTGTCATCTACTTACAATGAATAACCGGATAAGTATCTAAATGGCATCCCATATCACCACGTGGTACTCAATCGTCTATTTATTGCTCATAAACTTACTTGACAATATTCTATATAATGAGTCCGAAGAATAACCGGAGAAATATTACCAAAAGTCCCACACCGGATGGTATTATAACTCCATTTATTCATATTCTTAGTTACACAAAACTATAATCAATCATAATATACAATTAAATTTATAAAGATGATCCAATTTATATATAAACAACAAAACTTCTTAAAACAACTATATATAAATAGATATATACCAAACAAAATATTAATAACTTTTACATATTATGTATCCCATACACTTCATTTATAGAATATTAAAACAAAGATTTAAACACTAAAGTTCACTTTCAAATTACACACACACACACACACACATATTTAAAGTTCTTAAAATCCCTTTTCATATCAAATCAAAATTTGTAGAAGTTGTCCCTAAACTTTCTATAATTAAATACTATATTTAAAGAAATATACAATCTTCAAAATTAATTTCTTTTTATTCCAAAATATATAGTGTCGTTCAAAACCTCACTTTTATATTCAAATTCTTTGATAACTATATTAAAATCATTTAATAACATTTAAAAGTCATTTCATAATTTCCCATTATTACAAAATATTTTCAAATTAATTTATAATTTACAAAATTGATTTTTATTTATTCCAAACTATAGAATATTATCCAAAATCTCTTATTTTCATTCAAAATTATTGATAATACTCTTTAAAATCAATTTAATGCATTTTAGAAATCATTTCATATTTTCTAGATAATATATAGATTTCTAAATGATGATTTGAAAACCATTTTCAAATTTAAAATATAATAATTATAATAGTGATTTCTAAAGGGTTTTGTGATTGAAAGAAAACTATATTTGTAATTAAAATAGATTTCTAAAATATGAAAAATGAGTTAAATTAAGTATAATTTCAGTTAATTATTTATAAAATACTTTTAATATGATTTTTAAAACCTTAAAATAATTTTCTAAAGCTTTACAATTTTTTTAAAACAAATAAAATAAATAAAACATCCATAGAAAGCACACACATCAGCATTCAAATATATAAAGTTCAATTAACAATCGGATATAGATATAGTGTGAGTGTAAAACTCACCAAAATTTTAAATGAGATCTTTACAATCATCGACTTCGCCTACCACATCGTGCACTAATTCCAACTCAGATGACATCGTCCACTGGGTGAGGACACATGCCTCCTCCTCTTGCTTGAAGCACACCTGCGACTTGCACCTCATCGTTGTCAACCAACTCATTGCAGCACCTTTCTAGGCAACCTTCATCGCCTCGATGTTCACAAATCCCCTTATACCATGCGTTGTCGTTTACCACCACACACGCAATCGTGCATTGCCTTTTTTCGATTTGATTTTGAGATCCTTCTAGGTTTTAAGGCTATCGAATGGAAAAAAACGAAGGGGCATGGGCTAGTTTGGAGTAAAATAAAGGAGAGATGAAAAAGAAAGAGTATAGGCTTAATTGGTTTGGGCTTTTAATTCTAATTCAATTTAGTTTTTAATTAATTCCCTTCATACTTAATTTTAAAATTTTAACCCTTGACGTTTGTTTATCAATATTTCAATCCAGTATAAATTTATTTACACTTCATTCTACAAATTATATTTCGATATTTGGACAATTTTATACAATTCAATACTTGTTTATTTTATTTAATTATTCGTTGTATTGGCATAAACTAAATTTATTTTCAACTATTTCTATCATTTGAAAATTATTTACTATATAAAAATATTCCATATTTATTAAAACATTTTATTTAGTTTTAATATATTATCTGAGAAGAATTTATAAATTAATTTATCAATTTATTAAAACAAATTCTTTTATTTAATAGAATTTAATTAAGTAAAAATTTATTTTCAAAATAACAATTTCCAAAAATCAAATTTCAAACATCTTTATTTTAGTGAAATTAATTTATTATTATGGTATAGAAAGCAAGGTTGTTAAAGACCTTCCCCCTTATGAAAATTGCGTTCTCGCAATTTCTTATAGGGAGATATCATACACAGCTCATACCCTGAACTTTCTTCGTATTTTCAATCTTTTATATGCTTACTCTATTCAATCATCTATGTGGATCTCTCTATCTTATCATATCATATGCTATAGATTCATTTAATGACTTTATGTTTTTCATATACGATAAATTTGTGAAAATTTTACTAAGTTTCGACTTTTTCTGAAAATTTCAACAGAGTCTCCTTTGTACGGAGCGTTTCAAAAAAATAAAACATAATACAATCACAACGCACGCACACCCAAATGCCGGGGCATCCTGAAACACAAGGAATAAATACAATATCACATATTTATCGATATAGTGTAAAAACGTACATTATTATTAGTGTTTTATGCAAATTACCTTGCTATTGTGTGAGCAAAAGCAAGTTATCATTGCCAATTAGTCCAATTATGCTTCGTAAGTTCCTATACTAAACTCAAGTTTGAATATTAGTCCCATAGGAAGAAGTATAGTAAGTATGCATTCATGTAACGAATTAGCAACTTAAAATACTTATTTTAGGCCATTTGTCGACAAAGATCTCAAGGATCAAACACAAAATTTGATAATGGTTTCGAACAGTGAATTTTTGCATGATATGTTAGCTTCTCAAATCAACTTTTGGATTGCAAAGTACAGAATGCAACTTTAGTTATGGGGGATTGCTAAAGTTAGGTAAATTGGGTTTTTAATATAAGTGTAGGCCCGCTTAATTTGCCTTTTTAGCCTAGAAAAGTTCAAAATTTTGCAAAACACTTAAAATAAAAGTTGTTGTTTATGTCCTTATCTTTTCATAAAAAGCAAGATCGTAAAAATAGGATAAACCATTTAAAACTTATGGCCAAATGAATTCGGTGTTGTTTATTTGATTTCTCAGGACAGCGAGATCCTTCCCTGATAATTCAAGCTTTAACCATTATTATTCTCAAAAGTTTGTATTGCATTTTAAGTAAAAATTATTCTCTAATGGCATAACTTCCTAACAAACTTAAAATCATCGAAATGAGCCAAGGTTTGATATTTATGGGTAAAATAAATTATAGTTTTAACTCAAAATTTTCTATACATTGTCGAAAATTCTTCATTTATTTAAAGCAACATTTTCCAATAACTAATTTTAAGTTTAATTTATTTAATCTTAAAAATTCAAATTTCATTTAAAGAACATTTCTTTTTTTTCTTTCTTTTATTAACTTCTTTCTTTTACTTACATTATTGCCATTTTGTCTTAAGTGTTGTTGGCGTCAAAATTGACCACCAACACCTAGTTATGTGAAAGCACCAATATCCAGTCATAGATCTTAATATGTAATGCAGAGAATATAATATGAAGAACAAACAAATTAAAAATAAAAGCAGGTAAAAAGAGACAAGATTTATAGTGGTTTGGCTAACTTTGGTCTGCGTCCACTCCAGAATAATCCTTTTTTATTATATTGTAGTTTGTTTACACTTACAATCCAAAATCCAAGAATAAAATTGGCAGAGTGTAGCCTAGATTGAAGATAAAGAGAAGCAGAAAGAAGAACAAGATCTCTTTTATAAAACCATGCCTGCTGTATTTATAGGGGAAGAGATGAAAATATCTCGCTCAAAACTCGGATCTGGAACACTAAAGACAAGACGAGCTTGCCTAGAAAGTTTGGGGCTCACCGAAGCCCATAATAGTGATCGGTGCCGATCCCTATAGTAGGTCCCTCGTGATGTTATCTCCTTGCTCTCCGAATTTCATGTCGATCGCACTTATGGATCTTGAGATAACGATCGATCATCGCCACATTATGTCATGAATAGGGATGAGGGCTGATCCCTATATAAGGATCGAATCCCTCCCAATTGCTCCTTTGTAGTTTTGATCCCTGTGATGGGTCCCCCATGTTGCAATGCACTTCCTCTACAAATTTCATGTTGATTGCATTTGTAGATTTTGAGTTATTGACTGATCATTGCCGCATATTCAACTAAACCGATCCATTAATAGGGATAGGGGCCGATCCTTATAGAGCGATAGGGACCGATCCCTCCAAATCTCTCCAAATGCCATGCGATCCCTAGGGTAGACTCCCTAGAGTCCCCTCTTCTTGTTTTCAATGTTTCACTTCAATCCGCCTTGTGGTTGTTGAGTTACGGAGCAATCATCGTTGCGTTGTGTTGTGTGCATCCTGTTTAATCTGATCCCTCTATTCTGATCCCCCTTCTAGGGGAAGTATTAGTTCCATACTTATCCATTTTTTGAGTGCTATCAATCCGAATCCATTCAACTATAGTCCATAGTTTCAAATATAATTGATCTCCAATCTCGATAACCATCTCTCCAGGCTCTCTGCCTTGATCATGAAGTCTATTGGGTTAAATCCGCCTATGTACTGCCTTGCCAAAAGGCATGTTAACACTTTGCCCTCAAAACATGCCTTGCGATAGGAAGGTGTGTTTTGAATCATCATAAATCCAAGATTCGAAGCTCATGATTCATCGATAGCCATATTATCTAATCTGAATCCAATACGTTGCCAATCCATATCCATGATCTCTCCAGATCGTTTTCCAAACCCTTGATCTTACCGGGTCGTTAGCCAAATCAGGTACTGCTCCGAGCCCATATCCAAGTCCATGATCGCTCGGGGTCAATGTCCAAATACATAGCTGTTTGAAGCTAATATCCAAATCTATGACCTCTCCGGGTCCTTTCTGAGCACAATCCATACTCGACATCCAAGTAAGTCGATCATGTCGCTCTTCGGCGAAGCGACGTTATTTTCTATATTCAGGTTCAATGTCCTTGAACGTCAAGTGGTGTCTTGGCTTAAATCCTAGGCTCATAGCAGTCTCTCTAGACCCTTGCCAAGCATAATCCATACCTAGCTTCCTATTGGGTTTTATTCTCCAGTCTTGACTCTCCAGTCGAGGACTTAATCCATGTGCGAGTCCATCTGGTCGCTCTCCGATGAAGGGATTCGCACCTTGCGGTTACTGCCCCTCACTCCAGTCAGGACAATAATTGCGTCCTGTTTTATCCATCGCAGTAATGAAAATCATAAATAACCTAATAAATAAGAGTTCATACATCCAGAAGTCCAAAAAACTAAAAAAGCAAAAAGGGTGTATTTTCGGGCATGATTGTTCATCATCATCTCAAAGCATGCCTAAGGACCATCCTCAATCCCGTACATGTGTAAGTGACTTATCAGCCTGATTATAAAGTTGTTTATTATTATTATTATTATTATTATTATTATTATGGTCGGAGTCCAAATCCTAAACTTGGCCCTTATCATCACGATCAGTTGATGACGATAAGTGACCCCGATCCAGGGCTAACCCTGTATCCATTCGATGCGGGCGATTGCTGCTCTTATTTCATCATTGTTGTCTGATTCCTCACGTACTGTGGTAGTCTGCCGTTCTTGATGTGCTCCTCAATCATATCCTTTAAATGCCTGCATTCATCCATGGGGCGCCCATTTAATTCGTGGAACAGGTAGTACTTTACAGACATACGCTCCCGCTCCGTGGGATCCCTCCTTGCCGGTTTCTAATAAGGGAGTTGCCCCCTAGTGTCTAGATAAATCCGTTCTAGGCTTTCCATCCAATCCAAGTAGGAGGAAAACTTCGGCTCCCGCTCTTTCCATCACCTTTTGTCCCATCATACCCATCATCTAGTTTCTGTTTGCCTTCATCATTCTTGTTTGCATCTCCTGATGATCCTTCGTTTTACACAGCGTTCATCTCGGATTTGTCGGCTCATATGTCTTCCTGCCACAGGAACCTTTCTGCTTCATGGTAAAACTCCCAGAGATCCATAGGTGGATCCCGAACCAATGAATCCTTGAAATCCATGCCATCAGCAATTCCTGATACAGCTGCCATCAAAACCATGAATGGATCTGCCCGGTCCACCGATGCCGCCGCGGCATTAAATCGTGTTAGACCTTAAAGACTCTTCGGTCCTCTATTTCAGCGTTGCCAATGTCATAACATTCTTGGGTCTCGTGATGTGGACCCGAAACTGCCTCATGAACCGATCTACTAACTCGCTCCATGTCCTTATTGAACCATTCTCCAGCTACCTAAACCAGAGTGCAGCTAACTCCATCAAATAAAGTGGAAAACACCTTGCCATGACCTCGTCTGATGCCTCTAGTACTTCCATGGGCCATATATGTCTCATCATGTGCATAGTTCGGTCCGACTTTCCATCATATACTTCCAGCATTAGTAGTTTAAACTCCTATGGATTTCTAGCATTCCTGATATTAAGAGTGAACGGACTTCTATTTACATCCTCTAGATCCCTATTCACTAATCCTCCACGCTTAGCTCGTCTGATCGTCTCTGCAAACCTGTCATTGTCATCCAACTATAGTCTCCTATCATCATTTCCAAAATGCCTCCCGAGTTCAAAGGGAATTCCAGAATGTACTCCTTTGGACGAGCATCCAAATTCTGATTTGCACCAAGCTCCGCAGGATCGACCATAGGTCCTCCAGCATCGCGATCAACCAGACCCATGGGCATGCCCCTAGCCTTTGAGGATCGGAGTCGATCCCTCTAAGATGGTCGGGGACTACCCATGGCTTCTTTGTTCCATTCCTTTATCCAATAGCTCCATCTCCATGTTCCCGGTTCTGATTTCCAGTGATTCATGTTGCTTCAACTCCTTGATCTAAGTTGTTATTAGCGCTTGCTACTCCATTCTCTTGGTTCTATGCTCCAGCTTGTCTAATCTATCAGAGTAAATTCTGCATCATCTCCACTGTCTTTTCAACATCCTTTCCTGCATAGCATCCATCATCGTTTCCATTTCATAGCCGGTGATGTAGACAGACGCTGGATTAGCTCCAGCTCCTGAGGAAGCCTCCTAACTCCATCCATGGTGGCTCCTTTTCGGTAGCACTCTCCTTATTGATTATTTCACCGTTGCTCCAAATCTAAGCTCTAAATCTTTTGCAAGCTCTTAATCTGAATTCCAAATCCATGGGGCTTGCTCTCATGATGAAAGCACCAAAATGTTAGCGTAAATATTGGCCACCAATACCCAGTTATGTGAAAGCACCAATATCCAGTCACAGATCTCATATAGTATTTAATTTATAGAATATAATATGAAGAACAAATAAATTAAAAATGAAAGCATGTAAAAAGAGACAAGATTTATAGTGGTTCGGCTAACTTCGGCCTGCGTCCACTCTAGAATAATCATTTTTCTTATACTGTAGTTTGTTTACAATTACAATCCAAAATCCAAGAATAAAATTGGCAGAGTGTAGCCTAGGTTGAAGATAAAGAGAAGCAAAAAGAAGATCAAGATCTCTTTTCTAAAGCCATGCCTGCTGTATTTATAGGAGAAGACATGAAAATATCTCGCTCAAAACTCGGATCTGGAACCCTGAAGTCAAGACGAGCCTACCCAGATAGTTTAGGGCCCACAAAAGCCCATAATAGGGATCGATGCCAAACCCTATTTTGGTGGAATCATGGGGTACAATCGTTATGGTAGGTCCTTCGTGATGTTATCTTCTTGCTCTCTAAATTTTATGTCGATCGCACTTACGGATCTTAAGATATCGATCAATCATCGCCGCATTATGTCATGAGCAGGAATGAGGGCCGATCCCTATATAGGGATCGGAGCCGAGCCCTCCCAATTGCTCCTTTGGAGTTGCGATCCCTATAAAGGATCCCCATGTTGTAGCGTACTTCCTCTCCAAATTTCATGTTGATTTCATTTGTAGATTTTCAGTTATTGACTGATCATTTGCCGCAAATTCAACTAAACAGATCCCTGAATAGGGATACGGGCAATTCCTCCAAACCACTCAAAATGCCATGCAATCCCTAGGGTAGACTCCCTAGGGTCCCCTCTTCCTATTTCCAAATTTTCACTTCAATCCGCCTTGTGATTGTTGAGTTATGGAGCGATCCTAGTTGAGTTGTGTTGTGTGCATCCTGTTTAATCTGATCCCTCTATTTCGATCCCTCTTCTAAGGGAAGTATTAATTCCATACTTAGCCATTTTTTGAGTGCAGTCCATCTGAATCCATTCGACTATAGTCCATAGTTTCAAATATAATCGATCTCCAATCTTGGTAACCATCTCTCCAGGCTTTCTCCCTTGATGATCATGAAGTTTATTGGGTTAAATCCGCCTATGTACTGGCTTGCTGGAAGGCGGGTTAACAAGTGTTATTGAAGATAAACGATTTTATTTATGCTCATCTCAATTAGTTGTATTATCATACTAGATGGCGCAATAGTTTTGAAGTGTTTTTGTATATCTCGAATCAAATGTAGGTTGTGGTAAGTACTTTTGCATCTCAATCATCAACTAAGAAAAGCTCTCTTTGTCTTATGGCTATTTAAATTATATTATTTGCTATATATTTTAATGTTTACTTCTACGATATTAAATATTTAACTATTTAGTAAAACTGATTTGATTTTAAAATAAAAGTTGATACTTTTATCTTTAATCATGTGTTCATATATATACATATACAAATGATTTTGGAGCTCGTATATTCGTTCAACTATCATTAATTGATAATAATATTTTTTTCAAAATATCAAATTCATATTGTTTTTGTTTTTTTTTCCACTTTATGTTATTTTTCTAAAATATCATGCGGATTAAAATTTCTTTTTCGAAAATCAAATATTTCATACTAAATTCAAAAATGACAAACAGTTTTCATTTCAAATTATAGAACATTGCTTTGATTATTATTTTAAATCATTCGAATACTTTAACCAACGTATTAATTCATTTTTAAAAAATTTAAAATTAAAATTTCAATTCATCGTCATTTCTTTCCGAACCTTGAACATCGTATTTGAAAACTTAACTCATGTATTTATTTTATCAATACTTATATAAAATATCTCTTCCTTAACTAATATATCTTCAAAAATAATTAACACTTTCATTTTTTTTTCTTCTTTGAACCACATATTTTATTTTACTTTATTTTTCCTAATGAATTTTATTTCTTTTGAAATGATCTAAAACATTTTTTACACAATATTTTCCAAAACGCGGTTTAAAATATGTGACATTCTCCCATAATTTCTTCACAAATCTTTACTAATAAAGTAGGTAAAATATTTAATTTTATTTTATTTTCTCTCTAGAAAATTTATCTTTAACTCAAACAAATCCATTATATATCCATATATATTTAATTAGAATATTATTCTAATCCATTTCTTAAGCAAATATTTATATTTTCATATAATAATCCATAAACTACTTTATATTAAAATATATAATGTTGTCGTACCATAGATTTTAGCGATTTATTTCACCAGTTGGCTGCTGTATTGACTACCTAGGATAATATATAAACTTACCTCATCAATGATCTTAACTTCTCACTGACATCCAATGGGTGCACACGTTGTTTAAAATAACGAAATCTAGAAAAATAATATTTTTCATTTTCTAAGATATATATTACTTTCTAAACAATGCATAAATTTTAAATAAAATCTTTCTTATACCATTTCTAAAATACTATGTCGGGCTGCCTCATATAAGCGTTTAGGAATCCCCATCAATAACACTGATCAAACGTATCGATCATAATTCTTTAATGACTTTACGGACAAACTAACACCAAAATAAACTACTAAAACATTTTCAGTCACTTTATAAAATGGTATTCCTATTTTTATTAATTCATATGCTTATTTGAATAAAATATTTATTTTCCAAATTTGTATACAAATTCAATTCAACAATCATTACACATCATTCATCCATAATATCAAATAATTACTTTGATCTCTACTGGAACCTTCTATTCAACTTGCTACATCACTGTTTAGAGTTGTGAAGTTTTTATAATGCAAGATTTGGATTATGGGCTTTTACAGCTTCCCTGACCGAGCTACTTCAATCTCATTCAAGCCACATAGAGATATATCTACCATCACCAATGCCGACACTACTGGTCAAGCAGACAATTCCTTATTTCACTACCCCATCAAAAAATTATATTCCACTTGGAGACAAACTCACAAAAGAGATAGGGATAAGAATATTATATAGCAGGAAAAATAATAAATACGTCCCTAGATGATTACCTCAGTAAACTTTGTATACTCCTAATGTCCCTTTAATATAAGGTAACTACCACACACCCAAGGTGACAGGGACTCCAAGTCTTATCTAAAGTTAAGAACCATGTCGCATGTATGTATGTGTGTGTGTGTATATGTATATGTATATGTATGTGTATGTGTATATGTATATTGTTTGTACCAAAATTGGGCACAACACTCTTCGGAAGTTTTTGAAGAGATAAAGTGAAGAAATTAAATGAAAAAAGAGGATTATCTAACAAAAACTCCAAATTTCAGATATGAAAATAATTAAAATACAAGGGGAGAGACAGGAATTTAGAGTGGTTCGGCGTATCGCCTACGTCCACTATGAAGTTGATAGCTTTATTGACCTTTCTTTGAAGATTACAAGTGAATTCAGCGAATTACAGCAGATAATTATGATTTACAGCAGTGAAATTCGTTATTGGCAGCAGCTATGGAGTTTAGATCTGGATCCGGCAGAGTCTGGGAGTTGGAGAATTCTAAGAAGAAGAAGCCCCCTTTCTGTATGCCCTAGGGCTCTATTTATAGGTGTAAGAGGCGGATATTTCGCTCAGATCTCGGGAGACTCCCTCTGGCACGCGACTAGGCCCGTGCACCCAAGCCCACGAAGTTTCGGTCCGATCCGTGATCGATACAAACGGATTTTGTATCGATCTAGATTGTGTCCGATGGAGTCAAAATTTGGCATGGACATTCTTTAGCATGCACGTAGGCTTCTATGAAAATTTCATATCATTTGGACTTGGAGATTAGGAGATATGATCGATACGAATTAGGATCTTCGATTGGCTGTTTCGTTCGACAACCTTATTTCGACTCGGTCCTATTCAACTTGATGACGTGGCGCTTGAATCTCTGGATTACTCCGCCTTTGATGCTGAGTTAGCTGAGTCATTCTTGGACCTTGTCTTGTTCGAATCGATGGAGGTGATTCGTCCGTATCGATGATGGTTATGCTCTGTTATGTGGATACGAAGTGGACACTGGATGGTCGAGTCGAAATATGGCTCTCTGATGGATGCGAAGCGGAGCGAGTCGAAATGTGGCTCTCTGATGGATGCGAAGTGGAGCGAGTCGAACAGAGGGTCTCTGATGGATGCGAAGCAGAGCGATTCGAACAGAGGGTCTCTGATGGATGCGAAGCGGAGCGAGTCGAACAGAGGGTCTTTGATGGATGCGAAGCAGAGCGAGTCGAACAGAGGGTCTTTGATGGATGCGAAGCAGAGCGAGTCGAACAGAGGATCTCTGATGGATGCGAAGCGGAGCGAGTCGAACAGAGGGTCTCTGATGGATGCGAAGCGGAGCGAGTCGAACAGAGGCTCTTTTTATTCAATTTTGCATCGATCATAACATGAGCATATTAACTCGGATTGACTTGAAATTTGGAATGTTGGCTCTCATAGCTTTGCTTGTCGTGTCATATCAATTTAGATTGATCGAGACTTGGACAAAATTCGTTGATATCCATAGTGAGCCTGTGAATAACCGATCTCTAAGATGAACCGTCATTGGTTACTAGTCAATTCCTTGGTGTCACGGCCTTGCCAAAAGGCGGGATAACATATATGTATATGTATGTGTGTGTGTGTATATATAACGTATTGCTCTAAACTTGCACTGATACCAAATAAAACACCCTACCTCTATACCCATATTACTAAAGAATATTTTGGTAATATTATCGGGTGATACAGAGAATGAGGTGATATTAGGCATATACATGTGAATATTTCCTTTGGCTAACACTGGTATGTAGTTCAAAATCAAATAATTATCACTGGTATGTGTATATGCATCTCGAGGATAGAACAATACACAATATGCAATAACTAATAGAGAATATGAAGTCATAAATGCAGCTATAAATAAATAATAGAAGATGTACCCAAGTCTAATTGGAATATAAATATCAAATTCCCCACTACCTCATGAATAGTATATAAAGTATGTCCAATAAACATCACAAGGTCATATATACAATGAGTCTATATAAAACAAAATAATATACCATACTATAGAGAGAAATTTTTTACATTATGCTCGGAAAATATAAGCTAGTCTCATCATCCCTGGACCTGAAATGTCTCAGACTAACCGGAGTATTACGTAAATAACATACGAGTAAGATTATGTATAAGTATAGAGGTCAACACACACATATATAGATAGATACATACATACTTATATTTTTAACCAGGTTTTTAACCCATCAAAATTCAATAGGAGTTAGAATGAGTGCCGACAACTTCATAATCCGGTAGAAGAACTGGTTCGGAAAAATCGGCCGTCGTAGTACGTGAAGAATAGAGCTGCGATAGCATAGTCAGAGCAGCCACCACCCACAGCAAATGTTTCAAGGAATGCCCAGGGATCTTGGCCAAGACAGATAATCCTGTAACCGGGATAGATGGGAAGTTAGATCTGACTGCTACTCTTTGCTTTGGTTTCTTTTTTGCACTTTTCTTTTCGTATATTAGGGGTAAAAACAATAATGACTCCAGATCTCTTAGACGTGCGCTAAACCTAGATTGGTTCCTAGTCGTGCTCTGAGTCGGATATCTTGGATGACTGCTTAGGATAATAATCTTAGACCGCTTGGACGTGCACAAAACCTAGATTGGTCCCTTGCCACACTCTGAGTCGGATGTTTGGAATAAACATTTAGGATTTCTGCTTATTTAATTTCTACTTGTTTGCTTTTATTTGAATTTTGTAAAATCCATATTTGATGTGATGACTGATTTTGAACGCTATAGAGTCTCGACCGGAGAGATGGATCGGAGTGCAAGGTGCAAGTCCCCTTGCCGGAGATCTAGTGGATGGACTTGTACGATATTGAATGCCATAGAGTCCCGACCGGAGAGACGGGACCAGAGTGAAAGAAGTAAGTCCCCTCACCGGAGAGTGAGCGGCTGGGCTTACTTAATCCCCCTTAACTTAATAAGCAAATCGTCTGGGGAAATCATCCCCCTGAACTGAAACAACAAACGATCCAGAGAGATCGTCCCCTAAACTAAACATCAAACGATCCGAAGAAATCATGCATTAAACTTAAATGGTCAAGAGAGATCGAACCTTAAAACAGATTTGACTTTGCAAAAAGGATTTGAATTCCTTATAAATAGAATAAAACTGATAAATCCTGGAGGAACACAGGATTATTTTAATATATGATGTGACATAATGTGATTTTGATATATGATGTGATATAATTCCGATATATGATGTGATTTTGATATATGATATTATAATTCTACATTTAATCTGAGTGGTAATGATGTAAATCCCAGATGAACACGGGATGATTAGAGATGTGTAATGTAATTAGAGACATGTGATGTAATAACTGCGAATGAAACCGGAATGACTATGATATATAGATTACACTTAGGAAGAGTCTAGAGTCTTAGGATATAACAGATTTGGAATGATTTGTGATTGGCAAGAGAATCCGAAGGAATTAGATGATTCACCAAGGATAAAGTAGTTGGAAAGCTCAATTATCGAAGACTGAAGAATCAAGAACTTGTTCTTAAGAAAAGCACACCTTTCATTAAAAAGGAATACTTTGGGGGGTAAGTGTTAATCGATTTTTAACCCATCAGAATTCAATAGAAGTTAGAAAATTCAGACCATGCTAGAATAACTTGAGACTTAACCAAAACAACCAAGCGAACAAGTCAACGGGACTCAAGGAAAATCAGCCAATAAAATACTAAGTAGATGGATCGCTAACAACCTTTCACCCATGGATTGCTAGCGATCCGTAGGGAAGCATCATGAGTTGCCCAAACCTCTTGCATCATGATTCATTACCATCTCTAAGCATGCTTGTCAAGTTCCATAGCATGCCAAACAATCTAGCTCGAGAAGTGAAGACTCGTCTGATTTAAGCTGTTTGACCAAAAGTAGCTAATTTAAAATGTACCTACAAAACTTATACAGAGTCGGATTGACTTGAAATTTTTTTAGAACACTTATAAGACATATAAGAAGGCTCACATAAAAAAGGGATCATTTGGAGGTAGTTTGATGGATCACTAGCGACCTAACTAGATGGATCGATAACGATCCATGTAGAATAGGCCCCACCACCTGAAATTTCAATGGCAGGTCCCACACACCTTAGAGAGAGTACCAGCAAAGTTTTGTCTGATTTCATTAAGTTTTGAGCAAGTTATGGACAATTCTTCTGGACCAGATGACCCATGAAAACGGATGATCAAACTAAATTCAAACGACTTGATATTTGGACAAGACACTTAAATAGTAGGAAGACAACCAAACAACAATCACTCAAAAATATGCTAGGTGGATGGATAGCTAGCGATCCATCTCCTGTGGATCGCTAGTGATCCATCCCTTATGGATAGCTAGCGATCCATCAAGATAGGTCAGATCGATCCACCAAGATAGGTCGGATCGCCCTCAAACTTTCCAAGCTCCTTCGTAGCACTAACTAAAGGCTTCTGGTAGAAAAATATGCTAAGTTGATGGATAGCTAGCGATCCACCCTCTATGGATAGCTAGCGATCCATAGAAATGACTCAGATTGATATGAGATTTTCGGTGATGACTTGGCATAACAACTGGACTCTTCTACACTTGGACTTCTGGCCCAATACTCACTAAATTCCCCTATAAATACTCACATGCCTGCAACTTGAGATGGATCTTTTCAGCGAGAGAGCCGCCATTACTCTACTGGAATTCCTTCACTTTTTCAACTTCCTTCTCCCTCACAATAGTCATTAAGGGGGTTACTGTAATTGTCCAATCAACCCCTGCACTTGTGACTTATTCTAACTCATTGTAACTTAGATCTAAGGACTAACTAGTTGATATCTAGAGAGATTCAACTAGTATAATCATAATAAAGATTGATTAAAGTGGACCTTGGCCAGAGTCAGCCGAACCATGATAAAAATTATGTATCTATTTTCTTACTTCTTCTTTTTATTTGTTGTTTATCTGAGATTTGTGCGGCTGATTATCAGCACTGGTGCTTTCACACTCGATCCAGGGTGTTGATCCATTATTTAGGATAACATTTTGGCGCTTTCACTGAGAAAAGGTAGATCTGGAAATTTGAAGCTTGAATATGAGATTTGGGAAAAATGAAGAGGCCCAACACTAGATCTAAAACTGGAGCAAGTCAACCAGATCCCGAGCAGCCAGAAAGTATACTTAAATTCTCACCGATCTAACTATGTAGCTAGAGAAGAAATGGAAAGGATGATGAAGGGGATGCGGGATAAAATCTTGGCTAGGCAACAAGAGATGATGGAGGGATTCTTCCAAAGAATGGGAAACCAAGGAATTGCAGGAGCTACAGGAATTCAGACCCTAGGAAATAATACAGAAGCTGCTAGAGTTGGATTAGAATGAGATGGATCATTGCCTCCATGCCTAGAGCAACCGATACTTAGGGGCAACACGTGAGTCAACCTGGGAATCAACGCCAATGATAGGATCAATATTGGAGCGGTCACCAAAGGGCCAACAATGGAGTGACTGTTGTAACTCCAGGAACTTGTGGTATGGGAGGTAATCTGAATACTACAGTGCAATCGGCGGAGGAATATGTGTCAGGGCTACCCTGAAGGAGTGGAAGATAGAATGAGACTAGGAGAGTAGGGAAAAACATTAGTGTGCAACCAGTGGAGTATGCGTCAGATTTCTCTTGCCAAGGTGGGAGGCAGAACATTGCTTTCGGAAGAAAACCTTAATTGAAGGGTGAAAATCGAATTGCTGAATTAATAAGAAGGTTGGTTAGAGGAGGACCCATAGATCAAGGTTTGGAAGATGTAAACGGAAACCCGTTTACTACTAATAGCCGGAGTGTGAGAGATCCTCCCGATTTCAAGCTTCCCACATTGGAAATGTACGGTAGAAAGGCTGATCCAATGATTCATCTGATGAGATATATCCGACATATGGAAGTGCTAGGTGCTTCTAAGGAAGTAATGGGGCGGTGCTTTCCATTATACTTGACGTGTTTGGTGGCGATGTGGTTTAGACAGCTAGAGAATGGACCCATTAGCACGTGGACCGAGTTAGTAGGCAGATTTTTAAGACAATTCCGAGTTCACGTCTCACAACCGAAGAATGTGATGACATTGGAAAATGTGAAACAAAGGCTCGAGGAGACCTTGAGAAGTTATTTAACAAGACTCAACGTAGCAGCGGCTGTAGTTGATAGGCCAGACCCATCAGTGATTTTGATGGTAGCAATGTCTGGAGTCGCAAGCAAGACCGGCTTCAGGGCTGCACTTAAGAGGGATCCACCGATGGATCTTGCTGAGTTTTACTGTGAAGTTGAGAGATATTTACATCAAGAGGATGCTGACGCTGAAGATGAAGCTGAAGACGCCGAAATTTATGTTGTGGATGGCAAGGGATCCTCCGTAGCAGGATTTGGAAAAGACAAAGGGAAAAGAGAAGCGTATGATGATTCTAGGGGACCGAAACGACAAAGGAGGGAGCCCAAATTCTCCTCCTACTCTGAGATGACTGAAACCCTAGAAAAGATATACCTAGACATTGGAGGGCAAATTCCCTATCGAAAGCCTCCGAGAAGAGAGCCTAGTAATCGAGAGAAAGAATCTAGAAAGTTTTGCATTTTCCATGAGCTGGGCGGATATGAAACGTATGAGTGCCGACACCTTCATGATCTGGTAAAAGAACTGGTTCGGAACCAGTTGTCGTAGTACGTGAGGAATAGAGCTGTGATAGCACAGTCATAGTAGCCACCACCCACAGCAGATGCTTCAAGGAATGCCCAGGGATCTAGGCCAAGACAGATAATCCCGTAACCGGGATGGATGGGAAGATAGATGCGATTTCTACTCTTTGCTTTGGATTCTTTTTAGCACTTTTCTTTTCGTATATTAGGAGTAAAAACAATAATGACCCCAGATCACTTAGACGTGTGCTAAACCTAGATTGGTTCCTAGTCGCGCTCTGAGTCGGATATCTGGGATGACTACTTAGTATAATAATCCCAGACCGCTTGGACGTGCACAAAACCTAGATTGATCCCTTGCCACCCACCGAGTCGAATGTCTGGGATAAACATTTAGGATTTCTGCTTATTTAATTTTTGCTTGTTTGCTTTGATTTGAAATTTGAATTTTGTAAAATCCATATTTGATGTGATGGCTGATTTTGAATGCCATAAAGTCCCGATCGGAGAGACGGGACCGGAGTGCAAGGTGCATGTTCCCTTGCCGGAGAGCTAGTGGATGGACTTGTATGATATCAAATGCCATAGAGTCTCGACCGGAGAGGCGGGACCGGAGTGCAAGAAATAAGTCCCCTCACCAGAGAGTGAGCGGATGGGCTTACTTAAGCCCCATTAACTTAATAAGCAAATCGTCTGGAGAAATCATCCCCCCGAACAGAAACAACAAACGATCCGGAGATATCTTCCCCTAAACTAAACATCAAACGATCCGAAGAAATCGCACATTAAACTTAAATGGTCCGGAGAGATCGAACCTTAAAACAGATTTGACTTTGCAAAAAGGATTTGAATGCCATATAAATAGAATAAAACGGATAAATCCTGGAGGAACACGGGATTATTTTGATATATGATGTGACATAATGTGATTTTGATATATGATGTGATATGATTTCGATATATGATGTGATTTTGATATATGATATTATAACTCTAAATTAAATCTGAGTGGTAATGATGTAAATCCCGGATGAACACGGGACAATTAGAGATGTTTAATGTAATTAGTGACATGTGATGTAATAACTCCAAATGAAACTGGAATGATTATGATATATAGATTACACTTAGGCAGAGTCTAGAGTCTTGGGATATAACAAATTTGGAATGACTTGTGATTGGCAAGAGAATTCGTAGGAATTAGATGATTCACCAAGGATAAAGTAGCTGGAAAGCTCAATTATTGAAGACTAGAGAATCAGGAACTTGTTCTTAAGCAAACATTCAAAAGACATACTTTGGAAGACAAGTGTTAACTGGATTTTTAACCCATCAGAATTAAATAGGAGTTATAACATTTAGACTATGCTAGAATAACTTGAGACTCAACCAAAACAACCAAGCAAACAAATCAATGAGACTTAAGAAAAATCAACCAATATAATCTATGCAGATGGATCATTGGCGATCCATCACCTATGGATCACTAGCGATCCATAGGGAAGCATCATGAGTTGCCCAAACCTCTTGCATCATGATTCATTACCATTTCTAAGCATGCTTGCCAAGTTTCATAGCATGCCAAACATTCTAGCTCGAGAAGTGAAGACTCATCTGATTTAAGCCGTTTAACCAAAAGTAGCTAACTTAAAATGAACCTAGAGAACTCATACTGAGTCAAATTGACTTGAAATTTTTTGAAAACACTTAGAAGACATAAATGAAGGCTCATAGAAAAAATGGGATCATTTGGAGGCAGTTTGATGGATCACTAGCGACCTAACTAGATGGATCACTAGCGATCCATCTAAATTAGGCCCCTCACCTGAAATTTTTGTGGTAGGTCCCACACACCTTAGAGAGAGTAATTGCAAAGTTTCATCTGAGTTTATTAAGTTTTGAGCGAGTTATGGATGATTCTTCTGGACCAGATAACCGATGAAGACGGATGATCAAACTTACTTCAAACGACTTGATATTTGGACAAGGCACTTAAATAGTAGGAAGATGACCAAACAACGATCACTCTAAAATATGATAAATGGATGGATAGATATTGATCCATCCCTTATGGATAGCTAGCGATCCATCCCCTATGGATAGCTAGCGATCCATCAAGATAGGTCGAATCGCCCTCAAACTTTCCGAGCTCCTTCGTAGCACTAAGTAAAGGCTTCTGGTAGAAAAATATGCTAAGTTGATGGATAGCTAGAGATCCACCCTCTACGGTTAGCTAGCGCTCCATAAAAATAACTCAAATTGATTTGAGATATTTAGTGATGACTTGGCATAACAACTAGACTCTTCTGCACTTGGACTTCTGGCCTAATACTCACTGAATTATCCTATATATACCCATCTACCTGCAACTAGATATGGATCTTTTTGGGGAGAGAGCTGCCATTATGCTACTGGAATTCCTTTACTTCTTCAACTTCCTTCTCCCTCACAACAGTCATTAAGGGGGTTACTGTAATTGTCCAGTCAATCCTTGCACTTATGAATTATTCTAACTCATTGTAACTTAGATCTAAGGACTAACTAATTGATATCCAGAGAGATTCAACTAGTATAATCATAATAAAGATTGATTAAAGTGGACATAGGCCAGAGTCAGCCGGACCACTACAAGAATTATGTATCTCCTTTGTTACTTTTGCTTTTTATTATTGTTTATTTGAGATTTGTGCTGCTGATTATCTACACTGGTGCTTTCATACTCGATCCAGGTGTTGATCCATTTTTTCGGTTAACATTTTGGTGCCTTCATGAGAAAAAAGGTAGATTTGGAAACTTGAAGCTTGAATATGAGATTTGGAAAAAATGAAGAGGCCTAAAACTGGATCTAAAACTGGAGCAAGTCAACCAGAGCCTAGTGGCAGTCAGGAAGTATCCTCAAATTCTCATCAATCCAACTCTGTAGCTAGAGAAGAAATGGAAAGGCTGACGAAGGGGATGCATGATGGAATCTTGGCTAGGCAATAAGAGATGATGGAGGGATTCTTACAAAGGATGGAACAACAAGAAACTACAGGATCTGCAGGACTTCAGACCCTAGGAAATAATACAGGAGCCGCTAGAGTTGGATTAGGACGAGATGGAACATTGCCTCCATGCCCAGAGCAACCGATACTCAGGAGCCACACGGGAGTCAACCGGGGAATCAATGCCAATGATGGGATCAATATTGGAGCGGGCATCGAAAGTCCAACGATGGAGTGAGAAACTCCAGGAACTGGTGGTATGGGAGCTAATCCAAATACTAGAGTGCAACCGACAGAGAAATATGTGCTAGGGCTACCCCGGAGGAGCGGAGGATAGAATGAGACTAGGAGAGTAGGGCAAAACACTAGTGTGCAACTAGTGATGTATGCGGTGGATTTCCTATGCCAAGGCAAGGGGCAGACCATCGCTTTCGGACGAAGACCTTCATTGATTGATGAAAATAGAATTATTGAATTAGTAAGAAGGTTGGTTAGAGGAGGACCCACAAATCAAGGTTTGGAAGATGTGAACAGAAACATGTTTACTGCTAATATCCAGAATGCAAGAAATCCTCTCGAGTTCAAGCTTCCCGAGTTGGAAATGTACGAAAGACCAATCCCATGATTCATCTAATGAGATATATCCAACATATGGAAGTGTTGGGTGCTTCTGAGGAAGCAATGGGGTGGTGCTTCCCATTATACTTGACGGGTTTGGCGGCAATGTGGTTTAGACAGCTGGGGAATGGGTCTATTAGCACATGGACCGAGTTAGTGGGCAGATTTTTAAGACAATTTCGAGTTCACGTCTTACAACCGAAGAATGTGATGACATTAGCAAATGTGAAACAAAGGCCCGAAGAGTCCTTGAGAAGTTATTTAACAAGATTCAACGCAGCAGTGGCTGCTGTTGATAGGCCGGACCCATAAGTGATTTTGATGGCGGCAATGTCTAGAGTTGCAAGCAAGATCGACTTCAAGGCAGCACTTATGAGGGATTCACCAATGATCTTACCGAGTTTACTATGAGGTTTAGAGATATTAATGTCAGGAGGATGTTGACGCTGAAGATAAAGATGCTAAAATTTATGCTTTGGATGGCAAGGGATCCTCTGGAGCAGGATTTGGAAAAGACAAAGGGAAAAGAGAAGCCGATGATGATTCTAGAGGACCGAAATGACAAAGGAGGAAGCCCAAATTCTCCTCCTACTCTGAGCTGACTGAAACCTTGGAAGTGACATACCTAGACACTAGGAGGAAAATTCCCTATTGGAAGCCTTTGAGAAGAGAACCCACTGATTGAGAGAAAGGATCTTGAAAGTTTTGCATTTTTCATGAGCTGGGCGGACATAAAATGAATGAGTGCCGACACCTTCATGATTTGATAAAAGAACTGATTCCAAACAACCAGCTGTCGCAGTACGTGAGGACCAGAGCTGCGATAGCATAGCTGGTGCAACCACCACCCACAGCAGATGCTTCAAGGAATGCCCAGGGATCTAGGCCAAGACAGATAATCCGTAACCGAGATGGATGGGAAGTTAGATCCGACTACAACTCTTTGCTTTGGTTTCGTTTTGCACTTTTCTTTTTGTATATCAGGGGTAAAAACAATAATGACCCCAGATCGCTTAGACGTGTGCTAAACGTAGACTGGTTCCTAGACACGATCTGATTCAGATATCTAGGATAAATGCTTAGGATAATAATCTCAGACCGCTTGGACGTGCACAAAACCTAGATTAGTCCCTTGCCATGCTCTGGGTCGAATGTTTGGGATAAACATTTAGGATTTCTGCTTATTTAATTTCTACTTGTTTGCTTTGATTTGAAATTTGAATTTTGTAAAATCCATATTTAACGTGATGAATGATTTTGAACGCCATAGAGTCCTGACTGAAGAGACGGGACTAGAGTACAAGGTGCAAGTCCCCTTGCCGGAGAGCGAGTTGATGGACTTATACGATATCAAACGCCATAGAGTCCCGACCGGAGAGACGGGACCGGAGTGCAAGAAGTAAGTCCCCTCACCGGAGAATGAGCGGATAGGCTTACTTAATCCCCCTTAACTTAATAAGCAAATCATCTGGATAAACCATCCCCCTAAACTGAAACAACAAATGGTCCGGAGAGATCATCCCCTAAACTAAACATCAAACGATCCAAAGAAATCGCGCACTAAAATTAAACGGTCCGAAGAGATCAAACCTTAAAACAGATTTGACTTTACAAAACGGATTTGAATCCCTTGTAAATAGAATAAAATGGATAAATCCTGGATGAACACATGATGATTTTGATATATGATGTGACATAATGTGATTTTGATATATGATATGATATGGTTTCGATATATGATGTGATTTTCGTATATGATATTATAACTCTAAATTAAATCAAGTGGTAATGATGTAAATCCTGGATGAACACGATGTGATTAAAGATGTGTAATGTAATTAGAGACATGTAATGTAATAACTCCAAATGAAACTGGAATGATTATGCTATATAGATTACACTTAGGAAGAGTCTAGAGTCTTAGGATATAACAATTGTGGAATGACTTGTGATTGGCAAGAGAATCCGAAGGAATTGGATGATTCACCAAAGATAAAGCAGCTGGAAAGCTCAATTCTCGAAGACTGGAGAATCAGGAACTTGTTCTTAAGAAAAGCACGTCTTTCATTCAAAAGGCATACTTTAGATGGCAAGTGTTAATCGGATTTTTAACCATCAAAATTCAATAGGAGTTAGAACATTCGGACTATGCTAGAATAACTCGAGACTCAACCAAAACAACCAAGCGAACAAGTCAATGGGACTGAAGGAAAATCAACTGATAAAATACTAAGTAGATTGATCGCTAGCGATCCATGGGGAAGCATCATGAGTTGCCCAAGCCTCTTGCATCATGATTCATTACCATTTCTAAGCATGCTTGCCAAGTTTCATAGCATGCCAAACAATCTAGCTCGAGAAGTGAAGACTTATCTAATTTAAGATGTTTGACCAAAAGTAGCTAACTTAAAATGGACCTAGAGAACTCATACGGAGTCAGATTGACTTGAAATTTAGGGAGAACACTTAGAATATATAATAGAAGGCTTGGAAAAAAAGGGATCCTTTGGAGGTAGTTTGTTTGATCTCTAGTGACCTAAGTAGATGGATTGCTAATGATCCATGTAGATTGGACCTTACCACCTAAATTTTTATGGTAGGTCCCACACACCATAGAAAGAGTACCTGCAAAGTTTCATATGATTTCGTTAAGTTTTGAGCGAGTTATGGATGATTCTTCTGGACCAGATGACCCATGAAGACGGATGATCAAAATAACTCCAAACGACTTAATATTTGGACAAGGCATTTAAATAAAAGATAGGAAGACAACCAAACAAAGATCACTCAAAATATGCTAAGGGATGGATAGCTAGTGATCCATCCTCTGTGGATAGCTAGCATCCATCCCCTATGGATAGCTAGCGATCCATCAAGATAGGTCGGATCGCCCTTAAACTTTTCGAGCTTTTTCATAGCACTAAGTAAAGGCTTCTGGTAGAAAAATATGCTAATTTGATGGATAACTAACGATCCATCATCTATGTATAGCTAGTGATCCATAGAAATGACACAGATTGATTTGAGATTTTCGGTGATGATTTGGCATAACAACTGACTCTTCGGCACTTGGACTTCTGGCCCAATACTCACTGAATTTTCCTATAAATACTCACCTACCTGCAACTAGAGATGGATCTTTCCGGGGAGAGAGCTGCCATTACTCTACTAGAATTCCATCACTTCTTCAACTTCATTCTCCCTCACAACAGTCATCAATTACCGTGATTCTCCAGTCAACCCTTGCACTTGTGACTTCACTTGTGACTTATTCTAACTCATTGTAATTAGATCTAAGGACTAACTAATTAATATACAGAGAGATTCAACTAGTATAATCATAATAAAGATTGATTAAAGTGGATGTAGGCCTGAGTTAACCGAACCACTATAAAAATTCCGTATCTCTTTTCTTACTTATTTTTATTTGTTGTTTATCTGATATTTGTGCTGCTGATTATCTGCTTTGGTGCTTTCACACTCGATCCAGGGTGTTGATCCATTTTTTGGATTAACATATATATATATATATGCATAGAATAATAATGATATCATAAGCATTAATAGTATATAAAAATTGCAACTGCTAAGAAACCAAGCATAAAAATGTTAGTACCCATATAAAATCAAGTCAAATAATAAATCATAGAAATAATATCAAATGAGTGAATCATCCATATCCAAAATCATCATCAAAATCCAAAAACCATCAATACTTATGATATCATCAAGTATAGTCAGGCTAGCACACAATAATGCCTAAGTATCTCTCGATCTTAAATAATAAAATATCATCATCAATCGGTATAAAAATAGGTCGACTATCTGTAAAATATGTACAATAAAAGATATGAGGATCGACTATACTCTAGACACCTATCATGGGTACAATCTCATTTCCTTATATGAAAATAACTCGGAATAAATAGTGATGGGATATTGACTATACGATAGACATGAAGTCCCAAGTAGAGTCATATCTCGATATATGGGTTACCTAACCCATATCTAAACTTAGGTGAGGTGTAGTATATGCAAATCTATCACTTTTTTATAACCAGAAGGGAGACTGATGGCCATCTGACCACTTGAGAGTCACACCACGTATGGGTCACCTAACCCGACTCTACAGTCTTAGTTATCTCAACGGTCATCATGATACATATCCACCAGTTGCTCATCTATGTGAAGCCTTAGTCACGACCATGCAATTGCCTCTATAGGTAACAGACTGCTGATCTTAAGTGACACAGAAGTTGAAGGGCACCTACCCTTGGGTCGCCTAACTCAGTAATACTCACTAAAGTATCATAGATCTAGGCTGCGACTCCATGATCAGACCGGTAGGATGGATGCTAGCCATCTGGTCGTCCCCAACACTAATATAGGAGTACATCGTGATAGACGACTCATAATTATAAACAAATATGGGCACCTACTCTACTCACACCTATGAGCATCACCTCACATGTGTATAATCTCATCTAATCATTTCCATCACGTGAGTGCCATCTACTTACAATGAATAACTAAATAAACATCTCAACGGTGTCTCATACCACCGCGTGATACTCAATCGTTTATTCATCGCTCATAAACTTCAATCAAAAATATTCTATATAACAAGTCCAAAGAATAATTAGAGAAATATTACCAGAAAGTCACATACCTGATAGTATTATAACTCTGTTTATTCACATTCCTCATTACATAGAATTATAATCAATCATAATATACAATTAAATTTATAAAGAAGATTCAATTTAAATACAAACAAGAAAACTTATTAAAATAATTATATATAAATAAATATATACTAAATATAATAAAATCTTAAAAACATTTACATAGTAAATATCACATACTCTCCGTTTATATAATATCAAACAAAGATTTAAACACCAAAATTCACTTCTAGATTTTATATATATATATATATAGTTTCTAAACTCACTTTTCATCTTAAACAAAATTTATAGAAGTTATCCCAAAACTTTCTATAATTAAATACTATTTTTAAGTGAATATACAATCATAAAAATTAATTTCTTTTTATTCCAAAATATACCTAACTTTTGTTTTCAAATTATCTGATAAGTATATTAAAATCACTTAATAACATGCAAAAGTCCTTTCATAATTTTCCATAACTACAAAATGTTTTCAAATAAATTTAAAATCTACAAAATAGATTTTTATTTATTCCAAACTATAGCATATTATCCAAAATCTCCTGTTTACATTCAAAATTATTGATAATACTCCTTGAATTCAATTAAATGCATTTTAGAAATCATTTCATATTTTCCAAATAATATATAAAAAATTTAAACAATGATTTGGAAACTATTTTTAGGTTTAAAATATAATAATTATAATAATGGTTTCTAAAGGATATCATGATCAAATAGTTTTAGTATGTTTTAAACCCTTAAGATAATTTTTTAAAAGCTTTTCAAATATTTGTTAAAGTAAAAATAAATAATACATCCATAAAAAGCACACTTATCAACATTCAAATATATAACGTTTAATTTGCAATTGGACAGAGTTCCATTTGCAAATTGACACTTCCAAAAAATGCAAACAATCAACCATATCAACTATTTCCAAACGAATATACCAAACAATCCATTTAACCGATCAATTCAAGCAAATAGCAATATATATATATATATTATATAGTGATAGAGACATAGATAAAGTGTGAGTGTAAAACTCACCAAAACTCTAAATGAGATACTTACTGTCAATTACATTGTCAACCACATCATGCACTAATTCCAACTCTTACGACAGCATCCACTACATGAGGACATGCGCCTCCTTCCCTTTCTTGAAGCACATGTAACGACTAGCCTTTTCGACCTTCAAATGTCTGGATTAATACATCAATGGTATTCACGTACCGAACACTCAAGTGCTGGAAAGACATATAGTTAGGGTAAAATAAATGAAAATAAATTGAATAAGAAATAAAACGTAATATTAGAGTCTCACATGCAGAATGATAATACATAATATCTCAAAAGTGCAGTACAAAGGATTACTCCAACATACATGATAATCTCATAGTCACAAAACCTAAGTACTACTATCAGCCTAGACAGTTATAAATGTATGTCCTCACAATGCTGATTACATACATATATACAGTGCCACGGAAATGAAAATAGGTAGATAAATAGGTGGAAGCCTCTAACTGGTCTCCATAAAGCTTAAAGCATCTAAAATAATTTCTACTTTACTCAGCCTACTCAAAAGAGAGTACGCGAGGTTTTAAGGAAAAAATCAAAACCACGAGTCAGACATAAGTCTGGTATGAGAAATTCAAAAATGCATGTAACACATAACAGTACTTTAGAGACCAACCGATTCACCGGAATAGTTTTCCCCTCAAAAGAACCAAGAACATTTGATATTTACATTAGGAGATATAATAAATAATGTTTAAGGTGTGGAATATAAATCAAAATATAGTTGTGTTGCTTGGGTCTCACAACACAACAATATTAGGGTACAGCTAAAACCGCTAAGGTACATTCGTATATGAATTTTCCATTAAGATCCCCCTAGTAAACTGGGACTAATCTCCATGACAAAGGTCAGAAACTACCTTCCGAGTGATGTATATCTCTAAATAAAATATACCACAAAGGTAAATGTAACGAATGGGATTTTTCGTCGCTCGAAAATCGACATTAATACGTTCACTGTATCAACTGCCGAGCAATCGAATGCCGGAAAACCGAATTGTTATGGAGAAAAAGAAGAGGTAGAAGAAGACAGAAGAAAAAGAAAGAAGAAACAACAGAAACAGAGACAATATCAGAATCTCACATTCGCAGCGGAACAACATATAATAGATAAATGAATAATCTTTTAAAACAAAGAACTATATCATTTTATACATCACATCATCATCAGAGTTTACAACAACAATATACAACACAACTGGACAGTTATATAAACTTGTCCTCATACAGAATACACAGCGGAATAATACATAGTATAGATGATACGTCTCGCCATCCAGCTTGCCACTTGAGCTCCATAGCATCTCCTGAATCCAGAATGATCTGATAACCTAACTCTAGACTGCCCATGTGGAAATTGGTGGGCACCCAGAGTTTAGGAAGGAAACAATAAACTCCAGGTCAGTCATGGTGACTGGTGTGAGAACTAAAACAGTTTATCTTTAAGCAACAACAACAAAGAAAACAAACAATTTCGCAATGCTTTTGGAAAATGAAACTACCATAAGACCTCCCGCCACACACACAATGCAAACGCAGAATTGGAGGAGATTTCTTCTTATGATAGTCAAAAATGCTTACTACGCAAAACAAATCATTTTTTTGATATTATTACTAGTGCATAGTGTAAAATTCTTTCGAAAATATAATATTAATCTTAGCCAGCATAGGTACCATTATACTATGCCTACTATAGCTGCTATGTTAAATAGCAAGTTCTACAACTAAAACCGTACAAGGTTCGTATTGGAAGATGGATTTTCCAACAAATGGTCAGGCTAAGGAACTTCCTATGCCACGTAGGAAACGCCTCTGGCTGTACGCTCCGAGAGACAAACTGCTCTCTGCCAACAAAGCCGGGTTACCCCTATAACTAGGTAACTCACGAATATGCCATCCCCCGGTCCTTTGGGACCTTTATCCGAGCGCTCGGTAACCAACATCACACATAATAAATAAAGTGTGTCCACATGAGTAAGTATCTGGGCTCCATACCATGATACCACCCCTTTCCAGAAGGAAATGACATACCCTAAAGGGCGCGACCCTCATAACCTTGCTGCAACATTCCTGTTTCGACCATTTTCGGGTTGTGAGGCCCTGACGAAGTCTCGTCCACAAAGCTACGTTTTTCACAAAAGCTATGCTTTGGGTCAAACAAATGATCAAAGTAATGATCACAAAGATAAATGATCAAATAAATGATCATATCACAAATGATCAAACAATGATCATTTCACAGCAACACTCAGCATGTCACATTACCAAATTGGGAATATATCGCTGATAACCTTCAACTACATAACCTCTGAGCTCGTACGTCTCAGAGAAGGGTGTTAAGCTAAGAGAATAAATTCTCCGCCACCAACAGAAATGTATTTGAAAGAAATCAGCTTTACATCTCAAAACGTAATGTCAGACATGTAACCATACAAGTCTGTTCCGGGTTCGAACAGAACCGAAGGCACTTCCAAAGAAGCCCTTGCAATCCGGATATTCACAATCCCGATAAAACTTCCCATCACAAAGGAAATCTCTATACCGTAGCTAACGGTGCAGAGACAATCGATAGGTCATCCTATCGTTTTCACAAATACCCGGTCTTCACCACCGGTCTTCAATACGATCCATATCGTCGTATCACTAATTCGGAATGGGTTATACGACCCAAAGGTCCTTTCCCGGCTAACCCGAATAGTGAGCGCTTATTCACAAATAAGTGTGGCATTCAAATTCAAGCAAATCACAACAAATACCCATTTAAGGTAATTATTGATAGTCGGTTATTTAACTATCAATAGGTCTGCACAGCATCATCAGATTCCAAATAATTTTCCAAATTATTTATCTTCCAAAAATATCTTTACAAGATATATAATTTCCACACTTCAACTATTTGAAAAAAATTTCAAATCAATTTCCACATTTCAATTTATCTTTGAAGATAAAGTCTCAAAACATTTCACTTCATATTGGAAAAGCATTTCCATACTTATTTAATAATAAGTAATCCTCAAATCTTATTTATTTTCGACACTTGAAAATATTCGATATACTTAAATCCAGTTAAGTATATATTTATTCTTTAAGGAAACATTCTCTTAAACATTTATTTGAGTCAAAACGAATGTTACGTAAAACATTGTTACGACAACTCAAAATCACTAGTATAGGGATTCGAAATTTAGATAGATATATAATTCCCAATACTATATAAAATATTTCCTTTCGGAAACCATTTACTATAACAACAGTGTTATAGTCCACCATTTCCTTATTCTTCGAAACGTCTATTTCAACAATAACTGTTGAAATCTATGTTTCGATACTTAACACGTTTTAAAACAATTACTTCATTTCGTAATATCACTTCTCCAAAACATCTCTGTTTTATTTAATAATACATTCACTGTCCAAAATCATGAATATACTTCCTTTAACAAGCTATATAAACTTAACTGATCAAAATAAGTCAAATTTCAGATGTTATAAAACAACGTTTATAAATTCCATTTATTTTTTTTAGCAACTTCAAGTTAAAAATCACTTTATTAACAAATTCTGTCCATATCCCATTTACAAGTCAAAATCCAAATTATAAGCAAACTACTTATAATTCTCTATTTACAAATTCATTCATTTTATAACTTCCCCAAATCGTAGATTCTATCCTTTTATAAATCCATTTATAACATCGTTTTAAAACGTCTTTAAAACTCCTTTATAATTTCATCACTCTGATTTATAAAAAATCATTAACTCCATATTTTCAAAAATCACTTTAAAAATCCCTTTATAAATCAAAATCGTTATTTTCAAACTTCAAAAATGGATCCGATGATGCAACAGCACCAATCATCAATCACGACAACAAAACATCACATATCATCATATGATAACAGAATATATCACAATATCTGTAAATAAATCACTACGGTGAGGAATCCAGTCAGATCCCTCCAACCTATTTCCCTGCATCCACAGATGTTTGCACAATACCAATTTCACTTCACAGTGAAATTATTGCGGTATATGGGATTTATAAATATTATCCGCTATTATGCGGCGCAATAGGGTCTCATCCGCTATACAATGCGGGAAATCAACTCCAATATATACATATTCCAATATATATATATATTGCTATATACGTATATAATACCAATTCCACTAAACATTGGAATATTCGCGGTATATGTTTTTAATAAATAACCTCCACTTAATAACGGCGTATAATGTCTATTTCAACAATACAGATAACAATTTATCATCCAATCACACAATCAAGCAATTTTAAATCTAACTATTTAAAATTTAAATCGAAACAAAAGATTCTATTGAGTGAGGAGTTCTCACCTTTGCTTTTAAAACGGTCGCAGCGTTTTATTTTTGAATAAAATTAAACACGCGTTTAATTTTTACTCAAAATTTTCACTGACTCCAATTGCTTCCAATCCAGTTTCATAGCGTAGTGCTCGACAATACAATTCCAATGCAATTCGTTTCGTGCGAAACGGACCTCGTATGAAAAAGTTATGATACTTTGAAGTTAATACGAATTAAAATATATATATATTTCAAATTTTCTTTTTATTTTATTTTTCCACAAACCATCCTGGCCGTTCAATTTCTCTACCTCAGATCTGGGCCACCCTTTCTTTCATCTTCCTCTATCATGTTTCCACCAGGTCATGTACGTGAGCAAGAACCCAAAGCTCACCTACTACATCTCGAAGCCACTCCCTCCATCGTCCACTAGAATTCGATCGGCCATCACCAAATCGTTCGTCTACGCAAACTCCACCTTCGGCCATGATCTGGGCGAGCTCGGTGTGAGGCGCAGGTTGTTTCGATGGGTCGGAAGCCATGGATGTAGAGTTGACGGTGATTTTCGATAAACATATGTGATGTTTAGTCAATGTAGAAGAAGAGATGGTGGCAGTTTATTATGGTGTTGTATATGAATGGTAGAAAGTGTGTGTACTGATACTGTTAAACTGGCACAAGTTCAGATACACAACAAAGAATTGGAATCTTTAATAAAGAATTGTGATACAGACAAAGAAAATGAATTCAAGAATTTGGAAGAAAATTATCAAGAACTGGAAAGGGTAATTTGTAGCAAATTGAACAAGTATGCGGAAGTTAACAAAATTGTCAATCAAATACTTGCAGGAAGTACAGGCAACAGGGAAATACAAGTTGTTTATATGAACAAGATTGGGATTAAAAATGAATATATGATCAAACTAAGATGATTAAACTACAACTTCTAATTACAAGAAAGAACATATACAGGAAATGGCAAATTGCAGAGAATGTTCAACAAGAAGTGACAGAAAATTGTAAGTGGCAGAAATGAACTACTAATGTAACAGTAGCAGGCAAAAGATTGTAAAAGATTGAACACTATTTTTATACTAAAATTGCAAGAAAGAAATATCTCAGGTAACAGCTAAATTTTGCAAAAGAAGAAGATTTATTTTCTGAATTCTCACACCCTTTCTGATACAACATTTCCTGTATTTATACAATCAGATAGCAAGACTGAATCAACTCATACCCAAGTGATTCAATACAGCCCAGATTCAAAAATTACAGCCCATACATCATATAAAAATGATCACTGCTCCCAGATTAAATAACAACAGTACTAAATGCACCAGTCGTGCACGTGCACACACTGACACGGGCATTTATCTCTCTCCACAGATCATGGCCTCATCCATTCAAGCACCGGACATCCTTTGGCCATCTCCAACCTCCCTCTCTGATGATCTGTAGTCCAACTCTGGTGAACAGTGTTCAGTTGCAGATGTATCTTCTTTTTCAGCTTGTATACAGCAGCTCTTCATCTCCAAAACCATGGCCTTCATGCTGTGGTTGTTACATCTCCCCTGTGCTTCAAGAATGGACCTTGTCTCAAGGTCCAGGGTAGGAAATCTTCTAATCAATGGTCAGTAATCCTCCCACGAAGCCTCTTCTTCAGATCTGCCCTTCCATTTAACTAAAATTTGTACAACTGCATCATTATCTCTAGGTACCATTCTGTGGTTAAGAATCTTCTCTGGTTGGTCTACTATTTCCTCTACAAAGCTTGGTGCATCATCTTGTATTATTATACCATCTCCAACTCTCTTCTTAAGCTGTGATACGTGAAACACCGGATGGATTTTTGAGTGATTTGGTAACTGCAACTTGTAAGCCACACTCCCAATTTTCTCTTCTACCATGTAAGGCCCATAGAATTTTGGTGACAACTTATGAGTTCTTCGATCTCGGGCTGAAATCTGTTTGTATGGCTATAGCTTTAGGAATACCCAATCTCCAGGCTCAAATTCTCTCTCTGTTCTTCTCAAGTCAGCATATTTTTTCATTCTTTCTTGTGCCATCTTTAAGCTGTCCTTCAGGAATTCCATCATAATATCTCTAGTGAACAAATGCTCTTCCACCTGTTCTATTTTGGTAGTGTTTGGAATGTATGACATGAGGGTAGGAGGGTCAATACCGTAAACAATTTTGAATGGAGTAGTTTTAGTGGGTGTTTTCCAAGTCGTATTATACCAATATTCAGCTAAATCTAACCACTCCGCCCAAGCTTGTGGCCTATGACATACAAAGCATCTCAAATATCCTTCTAGAATTTTGTTAACAATTTCGGTTTGACCATCACTTTGAGGGTGATAGGCTGAGCTATACTTCAGATTGCTTCCCTGTAATCTAAAAATTTCCTGCCAAAAATGACTGGTGAATAACGTGTCTCTATCACTCACTATGGTTTTAGGCATGCCATGAAGTTTGAACACCCCTTTGAAAAATACTGCTGCTACTTCCTTAGCTGTGTATGGGTGGTGAAGGGGAAAGAAATGTGCATATTTGCTGAGCCTATCAACCACAACAAAAATTACAGTATAAGTATGGCTTTTAGGCAGGCATGTAATGAAATCCATGGATATATCTGTCCATATCTTCTCAGGAATTGGTAAGGGTTGCAAGAGGCCGGGTATTAAAACATTTTCTCCTTTATTTCTTTGACATTCATCACAAGCTTTGACGTAGTCTTCTATACTTCTCTTCATTTTCTTCCAGTGAAATACTTGTTTCAATTTCTGCATAGTTCCCTTTATACCTGAATGACCTCCTAAAGGCGTAGAGTGGTGTTCTCTAATTAGGGCCTGAGTGAGCAATGTGAGATGATGGTCCACCAATATTCGACCTTTGTAAAATATTATATCTTCAACCAGTTTATACTTAACTTCTGACAGTTCCTTTCTTTGAATTTTCTCCTTTTGATTTTGATACCAAGTAGAGGTTTGTAAAGTGTTCTTCAGTTCATGCAACCATGGTGTTTGTACTGTTGAAATGGCTTGCAATTGTTCTTCCTCCTTCATCTCCCCTTCCTTTCTAAAAGAGTCAGCCACTACATTCTTTTTCCCACATTTGTATTCCACTTTATAATCAAACCCATGAAGTTTTGCCAACCATTTATGTTGAAGACCGGTTGATAGTTTCTGCGATAACAAAAATTTAAGACTTTGATGATCAGTCTTAATTATAAATTGCCTTCCCATTAGATATTGTGCCCACTTTCTTGTTGCAATGATTATGGCTAGTAGTTCTTTTTCATATGTAGAGAGTGCCAAATTTCTTCCATGTAGGGCCTTTCTTAAATATGCCAGAGGTTTGCCATTTTGTGTCAATACTGCTCCTATTCCCTGCCCACTTGCATCACATTCCAAGGTGAATGGTAGATTGAAATCAGGCATGGCTAGGATGGGTGGTGTAACCAAACAGTGCTTGAGTTTGTCAAAAGCTATCTTGGCATCTTCACTCCATTTAAATGCATCCTTCTTCAACATTTCAGTCAGAGGTTTAGCAATCAATCCATAATTCTTGATAAACTTTCTATAATATCCAGTTAGTCCCAGAAACCCTCTCAATGCCTTTAAGCTATTAGGTAATGGCCATTCAACTACTGCCTTCACCTTATTGGGATCAACAGCAATGCCTTCATAAGAAATAACATGGCCAAGATATTGTATAGAGCTTTGTGCTAACTGACATTTAGATAACTTGATCACGAGTTCATTGTGCTTCAAGACCTGAAAAGTTAAGTTTAAGTGCTCCAAGTGCTCAGTCCAAGACTGGCTATAAATCAGTATATCATCAAAAAAAACTAACACGAACTTCCTCAAATAAGATCTGAAAATGTCATTCATTAGAGATTGGAAAGTGGATGGAGCATTTACTAACCCAAATGGCATCACTATGAATTCGTAATGACCATCATGGGTTTTGAAAGCAGTTTTGGGTATGTCAGGCTCACACATTCTGATTTGATGGTATCCTGATCTCAAATCAAGCTTGGAGAAAAATTTGGATCCTTGTAATTCATCAAAGAGTTCATCAACAAGAGGAATAGGGAATTTATCCTTTACAGTTTGGTTATTAAGTGCCCTATAATCAATACAAAGCCTCCACATTCCATCCTTCTTTCTCACCATAACTACTGGGGAGGAGTAGGGACTGTTGCTCGATCTTATGATTCCTGCCTTCAGAAGTTCTTGAATTATTTTCTCAAGCTCATTTTTTATGTGGTAGGAATGTCTATATGGCTTAAGACAGATTGGTTTGGCATTTGGAAGCAAAGGGATTCTACGATCTTGTAATCTTTTAGGAGGTAATGGGGGATTGGGGTTAGTTATTTCTGGGTAGAGTTGGAGGAGCAGTTGTACTTCTGGGGGAATGTCAGATGTTTGATTGTTTGAGGAAGGGGACAGTGAGCAAAGCATCACGGTAATTTGAGCCCTTGCACATTCTTTCACTATCATTTTATTGCTAATCACCTTCACTTCTTCTTATTGCTGCCCTTGCCAAATATATTCTCTGTTATTGTATGTAAATTTCACCTGCAGTTTTTCCAGATTTAAAGTCACTTCCCCTAGCTTCTTCATCCACTGAGCACCCAAAATTACTTGGCATCCTTCAAGTGGCAGTAGTAATAACTCTACAGGCATCTTACAACCTTAACAACTAAGTATAACATGATTACATATTCCTGATCCTCTCAACTTCTCCCCATTTGCTACTACAACTTCATAAATTTTTGATTCATCAACCTTTAGCCTTAGCCTTCTAGCTAATTGATCATGTATAAAACTATGTGTAGACCCAGAATCAATTAATATTTGTACAGGTTTGTGTGGTGACCCTCACTCTAAAACACATAGATTTTTTTTTACATTCAAGAGGAATTCACCACTAAACCCCAATTCTTTTATATTTGGATTTTTTTATATAGTTTCCAAATATTTTTCCCAAGACCCTGATTTTTACCAATATAATCATATCAGTGTACAAACAAATTAAGACAATTATATATTTGATGATATACAATTGTTTCTTTATTATTATTATTATTATTTTTATCAGAGGGGATTTAAATCAAATTGAAAACAAAATACCATACAAGTTATTGACAAGCCACTTATTTCCTTTCTAAATTTTGTTCTACTGCCAGAGGTATATTTTTAGCAAATTATAACACTTATACTTTTGTTTGACTATATATATATATCAATCTGCCTAAATAGTTCTATTAACACTAAAATGGTATTTCCTTGATCTCATGATAGTTATCAAGTGTATGCATGAAATTACTTACAAATTTTACTAGCAGGTATGGATATTGGACTTAATTTCCATTTATCATTTCAGGTTGATCAGATGAGGATTTTTAGCATTTTTAAATTTAACATGATGCAGACTTACATACTTGGTGATTTGTGGGATATGCTTGGTGTTATCCATGGGCTGCTTGGTGTTTTCTTTGATTTGTCCCGGAAGCACTTTACACTTCACTGATTGAAATGAAGTGGTTCCAGGCTCCAAAGGTTTGACCCATGGCCATCTAGACCAGCCATAGTCCCTCTTTTACCACTTGCAAACCCATATCCCTCATTTTAACAAGCTTCTACAAATTCCTACTCCTAATCCCCAGCATGTTTGTGTCTAGTTTTTTTTTTTTGAAATGCTTTCTTATATGTATTCATTCAATTATTCAAAATTCAGTATCTTCCAAGTCTACTGCTCTCATAGTGCTATTTGAAATTTAAATATTCAAATACATACAAACTTCCAGAATTCATGCACATGCCAGTATCATTTACCTGCCATGCACAAATTCATTTCACTTGAATATTCTACTAAAATCTTGAGAGTTCATTTCAAAAATCAATCCCCTTAACTGTTTAATTTCCATAAGGCAAAATATAGGCAATAAAAATCAGAGATCAAATATTTATGCACATATCATATGTATATGATATGTCTATCTCCTTATTTTCTCCAAATCAATCATTCATAAAATAAATTGGTAGTTAACCAGACATCATCAATGATCACTCACAACAGGTTTTGCTTAAGTACATATTTTCAACCCCAAATACTTAGAAAGTTTCCTATAAGTAACTTCAATTACAGAAAATAGAATTTGTCTAGTAATTTCATTACAATGCAACTGCAAATTTTAAAACAAGTCTCTCTTATTTATACTAGTAGCCAATGCCTTCTTTACTCATCAAGCCAACTTCAATTTCCTGCAAGCAAATCATTTAGCTGCCCCAAAGAATTTTTGAGACACCTAGATGATTGCAAGGGCAACCAAAAGGGTCAGTTTACACTGGTATGAGCATTTATCAATTTTGTATACTTACACATAATTTTAGTAATCTTGCAGTGCCTTCTTAGTTTATCAGGTTTTATACTTAGCATGTTTTGGTTCATTCAAAGAGATACAAAGTCACATTCAACAAATTAAACAATACACAGCAAACAGTTGAAATAATCATGTGTACAATTCTTAATTCATCCACACCAAATCTTAGATAAGTAAACTCAGGTTTCATACTCCAAATTTCACCCAGCAATTAATCAATGAACAATGTTTATTTTGATTAAATCTAACACCATATCTGAATATTTATAACCCAGATTTTTAAACCCCTATCCCCATTTGTTTTATGGTCTTTAACTCCTTGTCAAATGAACACTATGTATGCATTGTGAAGGAAACTCCCAGGTTACTTAATTTATTCCAACACACAAAGGCCTCAGGATGCAGTTGCACCATGCATATGCTTGCTCCCACCTGAAGTAAGCAGATCATTGACTATCTCCCAAGTGACCAATCTAGTTTTTCTTTCATTCATATTTAAGAGAGATATAACTACTTGTATATTTTCTGGTTCAACCCCATGTTCCCCTGTTTAATCTATGTCCATGTTTAAAAATAGAACAAGAATGCTCAAATCATGTTAACTCTAAAAACCCACTTACAGATTAATGCTCCAAACAAAAATGCACAAACAAACATCCAAATCACCCATAACAATTTATTTCAGAGATTGAAATGACTCATAATATTTTTTAGGCTGCCTGCAATAGGACTTAATGCCATTGCATACAAAGGATAAATACTCACCTAAGGTTTTTCCTTTTACTGCCTTAATCCTTTGAACAGCAAATTCCCCAAAGCCTCAAGCTGGTGTTTCTCCTAGTTTATTCTTTTATTTTTGTTTTGATCCCGAGAGAATGATGGATTTGGCTATGTGCAGTTATTTATAAATCCATTCTAGGGTTTAAGAAAATGGGTAATTCCCCTGATACCCTTAGATGTTTATGTACACATCATATTCCTGTGTGATCATGAATTGGAAATGCACACATTTAGGTTACTTTAATTAGCTATTTCGGGGATCATGCATTTTTAAACACTCAATACTATTTTCATGACTCTTTTCTACTCATGCAATAAGCATGTGACCCTCAGTTCATTATTTCTTTTTACAAGTTTAAGGAATCTGAAAATTTCCTTTGTATTTTTTTTTCTACCTATTTGTTATTTCCCTTTTATCATGCATACTATCATACCTTATTATGTAATGTAAAATTATTTACCCAAATTATTTGCCTGGAATAAATATAGTATGGAAATTTTATTTGATTCTATATATGTGTATATATATATTTCTGCCTTTTTGTCAAATCAGCAACTCCTTTTATATTTAAATTAAAAATCACATATATTATGCTAATTATTTCTGGCACAATTATAAGACATATAAACTTTTTTATTAAACTTCATTTTATTTTATCTTCATATAAAATAGAAAATACCCCATATATATTAAATGTATGTATATATATATATATTTACATAATTCTTTGAACATAAAGCTATATTTATTTTGAGTTCCAATTTTTCTTCTAATCACCTTAATTCCTTGCATTTTATCAAACAGAAGCTCCCATGCAATTTTATTTATTGCTAAATTCTTTTCTGTTTTAATGCAATATATATATATTTTATATATCTCAGAATTTCCTAATATAAATATTTATTTATTATTAGTTTTTTTCATTTCATTTTTAGGGTCATTACAGTTTGCCACATATATGTCCTTTAACCTTGATAGTTGAAAGTGCTGGAATTCCACACATAGCTTGTAGTGTAATTGAAAGGGGGTTTTCTAATGTTTCATCCATTTCTTCATTAATTTCATCTTGCTGTGGTTCGTCATCATCTAATGGCATGATGCCTTCAAACACATATACTTGGGGATTCTTACATTTATGGTCCCTCAACCACTTCTCCTTGCATCCATAACATAGATTCTGTCTTCTCATTTCAATGATCTGGTTGGGGGTGAGGCCCTTGCTTTTTGCCAAGTTCTCTAGGTTAGAGGTCCTTTCTTTAGGTTCTGATTTGGTGGGTTCAGAAGTATTTGGTGTTGAAGCTTAAGGAGCAATATTGTTTTTCGGGACAGTGATGTTTGTGGCAGGGTGTTTACTTCTTTTGGTTTGAACGTATTTACTCTCATACAACTTTGCAAGAGACACTGCTTCTCTAAAATCATTTGGTCGAGATGTCAATACATCATATCTGAATTCTTCCTTCAATCCACCAATAAATCGGTCTAATAAGAATTTTGAAGGTAGGGTTTCTATCACGACTTGTAGCTGCTCAAATCTGCTGAGGTAAGCTCTGACTGTGGTATGTTGTTTAAGTTTGGATAAAGTTTCATAAGGTCTCTCCATCTCCTCTGGGTTGAACCTGATTTGGATCTCCTCTTTGAATACTGGCCAGAATTCATGGTTATACACTGTGTTGGTGTACCAATGATACCATTGAAGTGCTTCCTTCTTCAAATAAAATGAACAAACCTCTACCCATAGATTCTCCTCAGTATGATGAAACCTGAAATACTCTTCTACTTGTCTCAGCCAATCAGCAACACCTTCCTCACCCGAAAAGATAGGAAAATCTAGCTTCATGGTGGGATAGGGATAATGATAGTTTGGGATGTGGTGGTTTAGGTTGTTATAATCTGGATTAAGGTAGTTGATGTATGTATTCATGGGGCCTCGCTGTTGAGGTTCTTGGGAATAGACTGGTGGATTATTGTAACACTGTGTATTTCTTGGTGGTGGTATTGCATTTCTTGGCTGTGGATTAGCAGTTCTGGGTTGTGGAGTAACATTTCTTGGTTGAGGAGGAACTGTGGGTGTAGGCAGAGTATATTGGCTAATTGAAATGGTGTCTGATACTTGTGTAAGAGGTGGATAGTGGTGAGCAGGCGGTGGTTGAGCAGGGGGTGGATATTGATGGGTAGGTGGTGGAACTACTGATGGCTGAGGAGGGGGTGGGTGGTGATGAACATGAGATGGCTCTGCTGGTCGATTTTTGAGTTGTTGCATATCTTGTGCTAAAGAAGTAAGGACATTGCGAAATCCTTCGAATTTGGTGTTGAGATCTTTGGTTGCGTGCTCTAATGTCTTCAGCGAGAGGGTGGTACGTTCATTCACCTCTTCTTGCTTCTGCCATGCCATTTCTTGATCAAGAATTGATGGAGAGGTTTGGGAAGGGTTGCTGCTGTGGTTTGGATCGAACTGGAGGTCGGATTCATCCCCAGTTGGCTGCTTTGATACCAAATTGTGAGGCGCAGGTTGTTTCGATGGGTCGGAAGCCATGGATGCAGAGTTGACGGTGATTTTCGGTGAAGATATGTGATGTTTAGTCAATGGAGAAGAAGAGATGGTGGCAGTTTATTATGGTGTGGTATATGAATGGTAGAAAGTGTGTGTACTGATACTGTTATACTGGCACAAGTTCAGATACACAGCAAAGAATTGGAATCTTTAATAAAGAATTGTGATACAGACAAAGAAAATGAATTCAAGAATTTGGAAGAAAATTATCAAGAACTGGAAAGGGTAATTTGTAGCAAATTGAACAAGTATGCGGAAGTTAACAAAATTGTCAATCAAATACTTGCAGGAAGTACAGGCAACAGGGAAATACAAGTTGTTTATATGAACAAGATTGGGATTAAAAATGAATATATGATCAAACTAAGATGATTAAACTACAACTTCTAATTACAAGAAAGAACATATACATGAAATGGCAAATTGCAGAGAATGTTCAACAAGAAGTGACAGAAAATTGTAAGTGGCAGAAATGAACTACTAATGTAACAGCAGCAGGCAAAAGATTGTAAAAGATTGAACACTATTTTTATACTAAAATTGCAAGAAAGAAATATCTCACGTAACAGCTAAATTTTGCAAAAGAAGAAGATTTATTTTCTGAATTCTCACACCCTTTCTGATACAACATTTCCTGTATTTATACAATCAGATAGCAAGGCTGAATCAACTCATACCCAAGTGATTCAATACAGCCCAGATTCAAAAATTACAGCCCATGCATCATATAAAAATGATCACTGCTCCCAGATTAAATAACAACAGTACTAAATGCACCAGTCGTGCACGTGCACACACTGACACGGGCATTTATCTCTCTCCACAGATCATGGCCTCATCCATTCAAGCACCGGACATCCTTTGGCCATCTCCAACCTCCCTCTCTGATGATCTGCAGTCCAACTCTGGTGAACAGTGTTCAGTTGCAGATGTATCTTCTTTTTCAGCTTGTATACAACAGCTCTTCATCTCCAAAACCATGGCCTTCATGCTGTGGTTGTTACACTCGGCCACCCTATGTGCCTTGAAAAACATGGTGACAGCAGCAAATTTAAACACGTATTGCCGTTGATTCGTGACTTTGATTTCGATCATAACCGTTGAATAGCTAGATCTCACCTAGCTCTACAAGTTTGCAGTTGATGATTTTTGCTAAAAGCTGATGGATTTGAAGATAATTGAAGGAGAAGATGGTGTATTCTCAGCCATTGAAATGATAATGGCGGCTGGAAGAGATGAGTTAGGGTTTTGCTTGTTAACGTGTGTATATATATATACGTATATATATAATAATATTAAATTCATTTTAAAACAACTTTTTCAAACGATCTCCAAATCACACGTGCCGCCTGGCGTTTGTAAGGTTTACCCCACGTTCTGAACACAATGGAACATGTTTCGGGAGCTAATTCGGTCATCTATGCGAGTTACGGAGAAAAACGATCAAATTTAAATTAAACCGATTTAAACCGATTTCGATGCGTTTTCGCTTGCCCCGGACAAACCGTACATCCGATTGACACGAAATTTAAAACCATACAATAATATCACATTACGGATCCGATGAAACTGGTTTCGTCGAAATCCAAGACTGTTTGAAAAATGACTATTTTAACTCGCCAAATTAATATTAAAACAATTTCGATGTGTTTCGAGCTGCCACAGTCAAACGACAACTCCGATTGCTACGAAAATTGAAATTCGATAATAACAAACTATTACAGGTCCAATGGAACTAGTTTCGTCCAATTCTGAGACTGTCCCAAAAATGGCTAATTTCACTAGTCGATTAAATATTAAAATATTCAATTTTCACAGATTAACTCCAAATTCAATTTTAAAAGTTCTATAACATCACTATAACTTCAACATGATTTAATATAACTTTATAAATCATTTTCAATCACATTAAATCCAGATTTCAATTATTTCTGGAATTTCACTATTAAATTATCGATTTAATTACCCAATTAAATCCAGATATTCGAAAAATAAATTATTCGACTTATAAATTCCACTTATTAATATTTAAGATCAATTAAATATTCGAATTTCAAATATCAGAAATTCTGGGTCGTTACAAACTTCCCCCCTTAAAAGAATTTCGTCCTCGAAATTACCAAGTAAGAAAAATTCATAAAATCCATTGACTTTCCAAAATCCACTTCGTGAAAATTTTATATTCACCTTTTTCCAAAACCTTTAACTTCAACCAAAACAGTGGTTTCCATTTTCTAGTTCAATTCATATATTTTCATTACAATTTAGAAATCAACTTTTCATTAACAAAAATTTCCAAAATTTTCCGAAAACTTTCTAACGCCTTAAATTTCCAGAAAAATTTGCCAGCGTCTCCTTTATGCGGCTCGATCGTAGTAGGATCACAATTGACATAAATATGTATACATCGACCCACCCGGTCGGAAAAGCAGAAAAATAGTTCATATTTCCTATTTTTATTGCGTAGGCGTACCTTTTTAGCATTTTTAAGCAAAACAGTTATTTATTTAGCATATTTGCGCAACCAAACCAACCGTACGGTAGCCACCGCACCTGTACTTACTCAATTTAAACACGTAAGTGACAAATATATAAATTATTAACAATTTTACTCTTTTAAACAACTACAACACTTGCATATCAAAAGAAATGCATACTAAACAAGTTTTATAAGCAACTTATAAAATTTCAACATTACTTGCAATTGTTTACAACCAATTCATATATAATGACATTCAATTATTCATTTTCAATTAGTTTACATTTATTAATTTACATTCAAGTTGGTTCACTTTCAATTCAAATCAATTACTATTTAAATTTACTTTACCTTCAATTTAAATCAAATTACATAGCTTCCAATTCCATTTATTCAATTTCATTAACACTAATGAATTATACACAATCAACCAACAACCATATAACATCCAATGTATATTCTACACAACCAAATAAATTCAATTTACTTTACTTACACTCAATTTGGTTCAACACATTAAATTTTCCAATTGGTTTAATATTAAATTGGCTTCCATTCAATTTCCAATTACATTAGCTTTAATGAATTAACACTTACATCCATTGTTTCATATCAATTTATTCACATTCGATTGATTAACATTCAATCCATTTATTCAATTCAATTGCTAATCCATTTAACAAATAAAATTGAATTTTATTTATATAACTCAAGTTCACATTCATTTAATAAATTCACTTTATTAATTTACTTTGATATCAAAATCAACTTCATTCAACATTACTTAAGTTATATTCCAATTAAACATCATTTGTTTAACTTCACTTAAATTTCCACTTATAAATCCAATTCAATTCCAATTATATTTAACTTTTACCAAAGTCAAATTTATTATCTCATATTATAAGTTCAAACTTGATTACTTATATTCAACAATTACAGCTTGGATTTTAATTGATTCACTTATACTTACTTTAATTTAACTCCATCGTTAAGTTAAATTTATTCTATCAAAATTCAATTTATATAAGTATCAACTCATTTATTATTCCCATAAATATTTTAAATAGGATTCCAGAGTCTTTTCAACCTTTCAAAACTATTTTTGAAATCAATTCAAATTATCTTTTGAATTTCTAAAACCAAATCCAAATTTTCCAAAATTCTTTCATTTAAAATAATCTGGCAGCAATTCCTCTTTTGGAAACCCGAAAATGAACACCAATGATGTCGCGATCATCATCGGAATTATTTTTCAACGACCTGAAAAGAGTTTAGAGCTTTCATCCCTCCAAAACAATTTTCCAAAACATCAAATCCTTTCAAAAACATTTCTCTAGAATTTTATTTTAGATTATAAATCACATTTACAAATCTTTTACTTATAAAATATCACTTCTTATATATAAGATTATTTTTCCATTGTAAATCATTTAAATTATAACTTCACACATTATAATTCATTTGCTTATACAATTCATTCTTTTACAATTGTTGTTTTCATTTAACTTATTCAAACAACTTTTATTAACTTATATATATTTACATTTTTAACAACCAAACAATCAATCATATATACTTTAATAATTTCAAAAAAATTATTTCTTTATATACAAAATATAATCGAGGTAAAATTATTTCATTTACCCCAATTTAAAACAATATCGTGCCGAATTGTTCTGAACAAGTGTTTAGAGATCCCTATCGATAAAGTTGTACTGACAATACCGACCAGAATCCATATACCACTCAACAAACCAATCATCACAATATAAAACAATTTTATATTAACTAACAAATACGCTCTCATATCTATTATTACACTCAACTCATTCTAGAGTACTACTGACTCTATCTCTAAAGAGTAACACCCAACAGAGCAGGGTTGTCGCTTAACCATATGCTCTGATACCAAATGTAACGAATGGGATTTTTCGTCGCTCGAAAATCGACATTAATACGTTCATTGTATCAACTGCCGAGCAATCGAATGCCGGAAAACCGAATTGTTATGGAGAAAAAGAAGAGGTAGAAGAAGACAGAAGAAAAAGAAAGAAGAAACAACAGAAACAGAGACAATATTAGAATCTCACATTCGCAGCGGAACAACATATAATAGATAAATGAATAATCTTTTAAAACAAAGAACTATATCATTTTATACATCACATCATCATCAGAGTTTACAACAACAATATACAACACAACTGGACAGTTATATAAACTTGTCCTCATACAGAATACACAACGGAATAATACATAGTATAGATGATACGTCTCGCCATCCAGCTCGCCACTTGAGCTCCATAGCATCTCCTGAATCCAGAATGATCTGATAACCTAACTCTAGACTGCCCATGTGGAAATTGGTGGGCACCTAGAGTTTAGGAAGGAAACAATAAACTCCAGGTCAGTCATGGTGACTGGTGTGAGAACTAAAACAGTTTATCTTTAAGCAACAACAACAAAGAAAACAAACAATTTCGCAATGCTTTTGGAAAATGAAACTACCATAAGACCTCCCGCCACACACACAATGCAAACGCAGAATTGGAGGAGATTTCTTCTTATGATAGTCAAAAATGCTTACTACGCAAAACAAATCATTTTTTTGATATTATTACTAGTGCATAGTGTAAAATTCTTTCGAAAATATAATATTAATCTTAGCCAGCATAGGTACCATTATACTATGCCTACTATAGCTGCTATGTTAAATAGCAGGTTCTACAACTAAAACCGTACAAGGTTCGTATTGGAAGATGGATTTTCCAACAAATGGTCAGGCAAAGGAACTTCCTATGCCACGTAGGAAACGCCTCTGGCTGGACGCTCCGAGAGACAAACTGCTCTCTGCCAACAAAGCCGGGTTAACCCTGTAACTAGGTAACTCACGAATATGCCATCCCCCGGTCCTTTGGGACCTTTATCCGAGCGCTCGGTAACCAACATCACACATAATAAATAAAGTGTGTCCACATGAGTAAGTATCTGGGCTCCATACCATGATACCACCCCTTTCCAGAAGGAAATGACATACCCTAAAGGGCGCGACCCTCATAACCTTGCTGCAACATTCCTGTTTCGACCATTTTCGGGTTGTGAGGCCCTGACGAAGTCTCGTCCACAAAGCTACGTTTTTCACAAAAGCTATGCTTTGGGTCAAACAAATGATCAAAGTAATGATCACAAAGATAAATGATCAAATAAATGATCATATCACAAATGATCAAACAATGATCATTTCACAGCAACACTCAGCATGTCACATTACCAAATTGGGAATATATCGCTGATAACCTTCAACTACATAACCTCTGAGCTCGTACGTCTCAGAGAAGGGTGTTAAGCTAAGAGAATAAATTCTCCGCCACCAACAGAAATGTATTTGAAAGAAATCAGCTTTACATCTCAAAACGTAATGTCAGACATGTAACCATACAAGTCTGTTCCGGGTTCGAACAGAACCGAAGGCACTTCCAAAGAAGCCCTTGCAATCCGGATATTCACAATCCCGATAAAACTTCCCATCACAAAGGAAATCTCTATACCGTAGCTAACGGTGCAGAGACAATCGATAGGTCATCCTATCGTTTTCACAAATACCCGGTCTTCACCACCGGTCTTCAATACGATCCATATCGTCGTATCACTAATTCGGAATGGGTTATACGACCCAAAGGTCCTTTCCCGGCTAACCCGAATAGTGAGCGCTTATTCACAAATAAGTGTGGCATTCAAATTCAAGCAAATCACAACAAATACCCATTTAAGGTAATTATTGATAGTCGGTTATTTAACTATCAATAGGTCTGCACAGCATCATCAGATTCCAAATAATTTTCCAAATTATTTATCTTCCAAAAATATCTTTACAAGATATATAATTTCCACACTTCAACTATTTGAAAAAAAATTCAAATCAATTTCCACATTTCAATTTATCTTTGAAGATAAAGTCTCAAAACATTTCACTTCATATTGGAAAAGCATTTCCATACTTATTTAATAATAAGTAATCCTCAAATCTTATTTATTTTCGACACTTGAAAATATTCGATATACTTAAATCCAGTTAAGTATATATTTATTCTTTAAGGAAACATTCTCTTAAACATTTATTTGAGTCAAAACGAATGTTACGTAAAACATTGTTACGACAACTCAAAATCACTAGTATAGGGATTCGAAATTTAGATAGATATATAATTCCCAATACTATATAAAATATTTCCTTTCGAAAACCATTTACTATAACAACAGTGTTATAGTCCACCATTTCCTTATTCTTCGAAACGTCTATTTCAACAATAACTGTTGAAATCTATGTTTCGATACTTAACACGTTTTAAAACATCTTTTTAAAACAATTACTTCATTTCGTAATATCACTTCTCCAAAACATCTCTGTTTTATTTAATAATACATTCACTGTCCAAAATCGTGAATATACTTCCTTTAACAAGCTATATAAACTTAACTTATCAAAATAAGTCAAATTTCGGATGTTATAAAACAACGTTTATAAATTCCATTTATTTTTTTTAGCAACTTCAAGTTAAAAATCACTTTATTAACAAATTCTGTCCATATCCCATTTACAAGTCAAAATCCAAATTATAAGCAAACTACTTATAATTCTCTATTTACAAATTCATTCATTTTATAACTTCCCCAAATCGTAGATTCTATCCTTTTATAAATCCATTTATAACATCGTTTTAAAACGTCTTTAAAACTCCTTTATAATTTCATCACTCTGATTTATAAAAAATCATTAACTCCATATTTTCAAAAATCACTTTAAAAATCCCTTTATAAATCAAAATCGTTATTTTCAAACTTCAAAAATGGATCCGATGATGCAACAGCACCAATCATCAATCACGACAACAAAACATCACATATCATCATATGATAACAGAATATATCACAATATCTGTAAATAAATCACTACGGTGAGGAATCCAGTCGGATCCCTCCAACCTGTTTCCCTGCATCCACAGATGTTAGCACAATACCAATTTCACTTCACAGTGAAATTATCGTGGTATATGGGATTTATAAATATTATCCGCTATTATGCGGCGCAATAGGGTCTCATCCGCTATACAATGCGGGAAATCAACTCCAATATATACATATTCCAATATATATATATATTGCTATATACATATATAATACCAATTCCACTAAACATTGGAATATTCGCGGTATATGTTTTTAATAAATAACCTCCGCTTAATAACGGCGTATAATGTCTATTTCAACAATACAGATAACAATTTATCATCCAATCACACAATCAAGCAATTTTAAATCTAACTATTTAAAATTTAAATCGAAACAAAAGATTCTATTGAGTGAGGAGTTCTCACCTTTGCTTTTAAAACGGTCGTAGCGTTTTATTTTCGAATAAAATTAAACACGCGTTTAATTTTTACCCGAAATTTTCACTGACTCCAATTGCTTCCAATCCAGTTTCATAGCGTAGTGCTCGACAATACAATTCCAACGCAATTTATTTCGTGCGAAACGGACCTCGTATGAAAAAGTTATGATACTTTGAAGTTAATACGAATTAAAATATATATAAATTTCAAATTTTCTTTTTATTTTATTTTTCCACAAACCATCCTGGCCGTTCAATTTCTCTACCTCAGATCTGGGCCACCCTTTCTTTCATCTTCCTCTATCATGTTTCCACCAGGTCATGTACGTGAGCAAGAACCCAAAGCTCACCTACTACATCTCGAAGCCACTCCCTCCATCGTCCACTAGAATTCGATCGGCCATCACCAAATCGTTCGTCTACGCAAACTCCACCTTCGGCCATGATCTGGGCGAGCTCGGCCACCCTATGTGCCTTGAAAAACGTGGTGACAGCAGCAACTTTGAACACGTATTGCCGTTGATTCGTGACTTTGATTTCCATCATAACCGTTGAATAGCTAGATCTCACCTAGCTCTACAAGTTTGTAGTTGATGATTTTTGCTAAAAGCTGATGGATTTGAAGATAATTGAGGGAGAAGATGGTGTATTCTCAGCCATTGAAATGATAATGGCGGCTGGAAGAGATGAGTTAGGGTTTTGCTTGTTAACATGTATATATATACGTATATATATAATAATATTAAATTCATTTTAAAACAATTTTTTCAAACGATCTCCAAATCACACGTGCCGCCTGGCGTTCGTAAGGTTTACCCCGCGTTCTGAACACAATGGAACGTGTTTCGGGAGCTAATTCGGTCATCTGTGCGAGTTATGGAGAAAAACGATCAAATTTAAATTAAACCGATTTAAACCGATTTCGATGCGTTTTCGCTTGCCCTGGACAAACCGTACATCCGATTGACACGAAATTTAAAACCATACAACAATATCACATTACGGATCCGATGAAACTAGTTTAATATAACTTTCACAGATTAACTCCAAATTCAATTTTAAAAGTTCTATAACATCACTATAACTTCAACATGATTTAATATAACTTTATAAATCATTTTTAATCACATTAAATCCAGATTTCAATTATTTCTGGAATTTCACTATTAAATTATCGATTTAATTACCCAATTAAATCCAGATATTCGAAAAATAAATTATTCGACTTATAAATTCCACTTATTAATATTTAAGATCAATTAAATATTCGAATTTCAAATATCAGAAATTCTGGGTCGTTACAGTAAACATAACTGGACCATGTGGAATATGCATGTATATGCTTTTTGTTTGATGATAATAAACATATATACATTCATTTAAATGTATTTGATATTGTACTATTTTATTTTACACAGATTAAATAGATATTTGCTGAATAAAATAAATAACATAGAATTTGAATTCAAACGAATATTTTATTCAAACAAATATTTATTACAATTTTGATAGTACAATTTCAAGCTCTCACTATATACATCATTTTTGATCACAATACAATTACATCACGATTTCATAGTTACATCATTTCCTCACTACATATCACTCACACTCGTATTTATCTTCAACTTCATTCCAATGTGAATCCAGCATCTGAGCAATCTGCAGAAATACACATTGACGCAGTAAAATTGCAAAGGAAATGTTTTTGCAGTATAAAACAAAATGTGATTTTGAAAATTTTATTTGCCTTAGTTATTTGGGTTGTTCGTCATCATTTATAATTGAATTCATCACATACGAACATTGTGACATGCACAGTGCATCACTGTACATGCCACAAGGCCGTGCACACCAATATATGTATATACACTTGATCGATTTACAGGGACAGGTAAGCACAAGGTCAAACCCAAATATACAGACAGGTTCAACTCAGGTGCAATATATACAAAGTCACATCGCTTAGCACAATATCAAAATCCAGACCAGGCAGACCAAAGAATAACCATACACAAAGACAAAGTCAATGCATGTACAAAGCTGCAGGAGTATACAAATACTCAAGGCAAATGCAACTCCAACATCAGAAACTACAGTTGCTACCAAGTGATGAAATGTGCACAGTGCCACCAAGCAACTGCTACATACAAAATGATCAACCAAGTTCAACAAGTGAACCAGTACAAGGCAGCAAATCCAGACCACATGCAAGTGAAATAATCAGACTACAAGTATCACAAATGCACAAGATACTGCGATGCCGAAGCACACTGGAACACACAATGCAAAACTTCTAGATGAACAAGATCACAGTGATACAAACAAAGCCAGACCAACCAAAGAACAAAGTCAAACAACATGAACAGAACAAGTGAATCAAGCCCAGCTACCAACTCGAACATATCCAGACCAAATGTACAAGTGCATAGACAACTGCTCAAATCAATACACAAAGTCGAGACAAGAAGTGAGATCAACAGACATAGCCGAAGCCTAGTTAAATGTCAAACTCAAAGCCGCAATGAACAAGTCAGAACACGGAACCAAAATCAACATCGTCAATGCAATTCAATGCCGTGATGACCAAGCAAATTGACCAAGCAAAGAATCAATACCGTGATTATCACGTAATAGAGAAAAACGAAATATACGCATATGGAAAAGGTCAGAATTCATCGCAAACATTAATCAAACGGTTAAAGACGAATTCAACATAGAATAGACGAACGAAAATTATGGAGTTCGACTCCTATAAAACCCTAATCATCATCGGCATATGAACGAGTGAGTTCGAATACAAAAATCGAAGAGGAACAAAGCTAAAATCTTACCAAAAGCAAAATCGAACTCACCGAAGCGCGAAGCCATATCCAAGTACAAATCTAATTTGCGCAAAGCTGAAGCTATAGCAAATTCTCACAGAAGCAAAAGCAAGGTCGAAATCCTAATTTCTCTCAATCGCCAAAAGCAACGACAAAGCCGAAGCTTCAGTTTGCCAGTGGAACGAACAAGGGCAAAGCCCTAATTCAATCGAGCAAGTTGTGAAGAAGATCGAGCTCGTATTCGCCAGAGAATCAACACATCGCCGAAGCCCTAGTTTCGAAATTGCCATTTTCTTCTCAAAGGGGATCGGGCTAGTAAAATAACAGAAGGGATTGAAGACAAATTGAATCGGGCCGACATTTTTAGTAAATAAAAGGAACGGGCTAAAGTATTATCGAAAATTATTGAAGTGGGCCGGCCAAGCTTTTTAAATAGGGTTTTAAAGTTTAATTTAGTTTTAAATTTGGGCTGGGTTTTTTTGATTTAATTTTTAGGCCTAGTTTATTTGAGGGCAAAATTGTTTTTAAATTGTCAATCTATATTTTGCCCTAGGTTTTTAAACTGTGTTCTGTTTTTCAGTCTGTATTTTAAAAGTCCAGTTAGAGTGAATCACCACCTAGGGTTTAGGTGTTGTCAGATTGTCTAGTTAGGGTTAGTTCAGTGAGCAGGGAGGCTGCGAGTTTGCAAAGCTCTATAGGCGGGAGCAGAGTTTGCGAGTAAACGAAACTCTATAGGCGGAGCAGGGTGTGCGAGTCTGTAGGAGTGTTTGTGAGCGGGAGCGAGTGTCTGCGAGTCTGTCAGAGTGTTTGTAAGCGGGATACTGTTTAACTCTAATAGAAATCTGGGAATGCAGCAGTAGGCAGGGGTTGCCGAAGCTGGGTAAATTTTGTGTGTGATTTACTTTACTGCATATTTATTTATCTGCTATTTGCTTTCGCGTTTAATTTGAGAAAATTTGCGATAACCCTATTCACCCCCCCTCTAGGGTTAATCTAGATCCTACAAGTGGTATCGGAGCCTGGTATTTTTACTTTAACTCTAGAGTCATGAATTCATCGAATAATGCTTTTTCTGAGGGGCAATCTATTGCTAGGCCACCGATGTTTAATGGTAATGATTATGCTTACTGGAAAGTTAGGATGAGTATCTATCTTAGTTCTGTTGATTACGATGTTTGGGATATTATTGAAACTGGCTATAGAGCTCCCACTATAACTGTTGGTAATACTGAGATTCTTAAACATAAGGATAGGTGGGACGCTAATGATAAGAAGTTAAAAACTACTAATGCTAAAGCTATGAATGCTTTGATCTGTGCTCTTGATAAGAATGAATTTAATAGAATTTCTCATTGTACAACTGCGCAGGAAATCTGGCATACTTTGGAGGTGACACACGAAGGAACTTCTCAAGTCAAGGAGTCTCGTCTAGCCCTGTTCAGCAATGAATACGAGAACTTTGTAATGGACAAAGGCGAGAGCATAAAGGACATGTTTGGACGCTTCTCAACCTTGGTATACAATGCTAGAGCGCTTGGAAAGGTATTCTCCGAGGTAGAGTTAGTGAGGAAGATACTACGAGTCTTACCGATGAACTTTGAGGCAAAAGTCACAGCAATACAAGAATCGAAAGATCTGAGTAAACTAAGCATGGAGGAGTTGATTGGCAACTTGATGACATATGAGCTTGAGCTAAAATCAAAGGAGGAACGCAACAACTCCGAATCAAAGAAAAAGACGATTGCCTTGAAGAGTAGAGAAGAGAGCGATGATGAAGCAGAAGATCCAATTGAAGAACTTGCAATGGCTGTCAATAATTTTAGAAAATGGTCAAGATTCGGGTCACGCAAGAAGAAAACAAATGGTAATAGGTCAAAAGATTCTGACAGTTCCGATAATGAATTGACCTGTTATAACTGCAATAAGCCTGGCCACATCAAACCAAACTGCCCACTTCTCAAAAACAACAAAGGAAAGAAAAAGAAGAAGAAGGTCTTTGCAGCAACTTGGGATGATGAAGAAGGAGAGGAAGTTTCGAATGATAACTCAGAGGAGGCTAACTTGTGTCTTACGGCAAGATCAGATTCAGAAGAAAGCTCAGTGGAATCAAGATCAGATTCAGAAGCAAGCTCAAAGGATAATGAGGTAAGAAACTATTCTTATAAAGATCTTGTTTATTTGTGCCTCGATCTTACTAAAACTGTTGAAGCTCTTGATTCTAAAAATGAAAAACTGAAATCTGATAGGAAAGAACTTGCCCGTGAAAATTTTAGGTTAGAATCTGAACTTGAAAAAATTCAAAACTTAGAATGTAAAAACTGTAAAGCTTTAGATTCAGAATTATCTAAACTGAAAAATAGCTTCGAGGATCTTGAAAAAGAAAACCTGAATCTAAAGGAAACTATTGAAACTAGGAAAAAGGATTTTGTGAATAGATGCACCTCACTTGTGACTGAAAACACGACACTAAAAACCAAAGTCCAACTCAAGCTCAACTCGGTCCCCAAAGCCTCCTGTAGACTCCTTCAGAACTCGCTAATGAAAAGCGGATCTCGAATCTTGAGAAAACACTGAATAACTTTTCAAGAGGAGAAAAATCATTCAATATGTTATTGGGAAATCAATTTTTTGCTAACAACAGAAAAGGACTAGGTTTTGGGAAAACACAAGTTGATGATAATGCAAAAAGTAAGAGTGTCTTTGCTAGATGTGAAATAATTGACCATCGTGTTGAAAATTGTAGTCATAGGAACAAGAACACAAAATTTATTCAAATTTGGGTTCCGAAGAATTCTACAAACCAATTTCATATCTATTGGAACAAGAATGAAAAGACAAAACAAGTTTGGGTTCCAAAGGGATTGTTTATTCATAATTATTTTGCCACTAACAACCATGGACCTATAAAAAGGTCACAAAAATCTTTTACCGTGTAGGTGTGGTGGCAGGCTAAGGAACAACATTAAATGTTGTCTGGATTCTGGTTGTTCCAGACACACAACGGGCGACAAATCAACGTTCCTTAGCCTAGTATAAAGGTGACAGATTCACAATGGGTAAACAACGAAAGATTATCGTTCAGGTAAAACAGGTAATTGTATTTATTTTCAACCGATAGATAAAATGTGAAAATCTGCACCATAATCTGAATTAAATCAGCCAGTTATGTGATATGTTTTGTGATGTTAATTCTGATCTTTTAATCAATCATCTTTGAGGAGAATTACTTGAAGTAATTATGATGGTTGACAGATTCTGACTAACTTGATATGATCTTACATGACTTGTTCTTATCTATGACTTTGATTTATGCTTAAAAGTTGACCAACCATTTTTCATTGAACTTAATCTCTTTTTTGGTCAAATTATGATGTTGATCCTATGGTTTCTTAATCTGACACTGAGATTTTTTTTTTTTGATAGTTAACACGACTTCAATTTAAAGTCAAGTTTGTTGAAAATGACTCTGAGATAATTTGTTGAAATTTCACAATCTGGTCTATAACATCCAAACGAGTGATATTGAGTCAGATGCAGATTACACTGGTAATGTAGTTGATAGAAAAATTACTAGTGGTACGTGATTACATTTTGAGACATTCATTTGCTGCATCATTTTTCAAAGAAAATATCTGCATATCTTTCACTTGAAATATTTTTCATTTTAGCAGAATTTTTCTTAAAAACCCCTTCTAGAAAATAATTTCTTTTGACCTTGTATCAGATTTGTTATTTAAAACTTGATTTTATTGAAATTGATTAACTGATCTGACCCCCTAATAATTATCTAAAAAGATAAATAGTGATTGAAAATAAGATGAGTGTTGATATTAATCATATATTATAACTTGAGAAAGTATATTTAGAAAATTTCTTTAGAAATTTAAACAAGAGTTATAAAAACTTTTTGTTGATAACTATTTCATGATCATTTCTATTTCTATCATCCGTCTATCAACCATCACTCATCAAAAATCAATATAGTATGTTAATTTGTGGTAGTTTAAACAGGGAATCATTTGTGCTTCAATTTTATTATATTTCTAACAATAAAATCCAAAATATTCACTCTCATTTAAAAGACCTCACGGTTATGCATGGGTGAATTACTTGGATTTTTGATTTTGTGCTTCCATGCTCATTTAAAAGTCCTCACGGTTATGCATGTATGGAACGCATATCAAAATTAATTGATTAAATAGACAAGTTGATTCTAATCCCATTTAAAAGTCCTCACGGTTATGCGTGCTTAGAAGATACTTGAATTCATTTTTTAAAAATTTGGAATACTACTAATCTCATTTAAAAGTCCTAACGGTTATGCATGGTTAGTAGATATTCAAATCTCCTGAAATAAATATACCACAAATAGACACAACTATATGGTTTTATTTGATGAAATCATTCATATCATTCTAAAGTGGAATATGCATCAATTAAAGTATTTATGATTTTTGTTTGATTTTCTTATTGAAATTAATATTTATACTCGATTGAGCTTTAATATTGTATTAATGTCTACCACTATATCTCTACTTTTCTATTACTATTATTCTTTTGCTGATAACAAAAGGGGGAGAGAAAAGTTAAGATTTTGAAAGTAAAGGTCAAATATTTTCTAAATGCATCAAGGCTCATTTGAATTCTTTATTCTCATGCATATATGTAGGGGGAGTATTGTATAGAAAGAGAGCATTTAAATAGGGGGAGCAAATTGAATAATCAAATACATTTACAATAGTCAAAATCTTAAATATATGTTTGTTATCATCAAAAGGGGGAGATTGTGGAATATGCATGTATATGCTTTTTGTTTGATGATAATAAACATATATACATTCATTTAAATGTATTTGATATTGTACTATTTTATTTTACACAGATTAAATAGATATTTGCTGAATAAAATAAATAACACAGAATTTGAATTCAAACGAATATTTTATTCAAACAAATATTTATTACAATTTTGATAGTACAATTTCAAGCTCTCACTATATACATCATTTTTGATCACAATACAATTACATCACGATTTCATAGTTACATCATTTCCTCACTACATATCACTCACACTCGTATTTATCTTCAACTTCATTCCAATGTGAATCCAGCATCTGAGCAATCTGCAGAAATACACATTGACGCAGTAAAATTGCAAAGGAAATGTTTTTGCAGTATAAAACAAAATGTGATTTTGAAAATTTTATTTGCCTCAGTTATTTGGGTTGTTCGTCATCATTTATAATTGAATTCATCACATACGAACATTGTGACATGCACAGTGCATCACTGTACATGCCACAAGGCCGTGCACACCAATATATGTATATACACTTGATCGATTTACAGGGACAGGTAAGCACAAGGTCAAACCCAAATATACAGACAGGTTCAACTCAGGTGCAATATATACAAAGTCACATCGCTTAGCACAATATCAAAATCCAGACCAGGCAGACCAAAGAATAACCATACACAAAGACAAAGTCAATGCATGTACAAAGCTGCAGGAGTATACAAATACTCAAGGCAAATGCAACTCCAACATCAGAAACTACAGTTGCTACCAAGTGATGAAATGTGCACAGTGCCACCAAGCAACTGCTACATACAAAATGATCAACCAAGTTCAACAAGTGAACCAGTACAAGGCAGCAAATCCAGACCACATGCAAGTGAAATAATCAGACTACAAGTATCACAAATGCACAAGATACTGCGATGCCGAAGCACACTGGAACACACAATGCAAAACTTCTAGATGAACAAGATCACAGTGATACAAACAAAGCCAGACCAACCAAAGAACAAAGTCAAACAACATGAACAGAACAAGTGAATCAAGCCCAGCTACCAACTCGAACATATCCAGACCAAATGTACAAGTGCATAGACAACTGCTCAAATCAATACACAAAGTCGAGACAAGAAGTGAGATCAACAGACATAGCCGAAGCCTAGTTAAATGTCAAACTCAAAGCCGCAATGAACAAGTCAGAACACGGAACCAAAATCAACATCGTCAATGCAATTCAATGCCGTGATGACCAAGCAAATTGACCAAGCAAAGAATCAATACCGTGATTATCACGTAATAGAGAAAAACGAAATATACGCATATGGAAAAGGTCAGAATTCATCGCAAACATTAATCAAACGGTTAAAGACGAATTCAACATAGAATAGACGAACGAAAATTATGGAGTTCGACTCCTATAAAACCCTAATCATCATCGGCATATGAACGAGTGAGTTCGAATACAAAAATCGAAGAGGAACAAAGCTAAAATCTTACCAAAAGCAAAATCGAACTCACCGAAGCACGAAGCCATATCCAAGTACAAATCTAATTTGCGCAAAGCTGAAGCTATAGCAAATTCTCACAGAAGCAAAAGCAAGGTCGAAATCCTAATTTCTCTCAATCGCCAAAAGCAACGACAAAGCCGAAGCTTCAGTTTGCCAGTGGAACGAACAAGGGCAAAGCCCTAATTCAATCGAGCAAGTTGTGAAGAAGATCGAGCTCGTATTCGCCAGAGAATCAACACATCGCCGAAGCCCTAGTTTCGAAATTGCCATTTTCTTCTCAAAGGGGATCGGGCTAGTAAAATAACAGAAGGGATTGAAGACAAATTGAATCGGGCCGACATTTTTAGTAAATAAAAGGAACGGGCTAAAGTATTATCGAAAATTATTGAAGTGGGCCGGCCAAGCTTTTTAAATAGGGTTTTAAAGTTTAATTTAGTTTTAAATTTGGGCTGGGTTTTTTTGATTTAATTTTTAGGCCTAGTTTATTTGAGGGCAAAATTGTTTTTAAATTGTCAATCTATATTTTGCCCTAGGTTTTTAAACTGTGTTCTGTTTTTCAGTCTGTATTTTAAAAGTCCAGTTAGAGTGAATCACCACCTAGGGTTTAGGTGTTGTCAGATTGTCTAGTTAGGGTTAGTTCAGTGAGCAGGGAGGCTGCGAGTTTGCAAAGCTCTATAGGCGGGAGCAGAGTTTGCGAGTAAACGAAACTCTATAGGCGGAGCAGGGTGTGCGAGTCTGTAGGAGTGTTTGTGAGCGGGAGCGAGTGTCTGCGAGTCTGTCAGAGTGTTTGTAAGCGGGATACTGTTTAACTCTAATAGAAATCTGGGAATGCAGCAGTAGGCAGGGGTTGCCGAAGCTGGGTAAATTTTGTGTGTGATTTACTTTACTGCATATTTATTTATCTGCTATTTGCTTTCGCGTTTAATTTGAGAAAATTTGCGATAACCCTATTCACCCCCCCTCTAGGGTTAATCTAGATCCTACAAGTGGTATCGGAGCCTGGTATTTTTACTTTAACTCTAGAGTCATGAATTCATCGAATAATGCTTTTTCTGAGGGGCAATCTATTGCTAGGCCACCGATGTTTAATGGTAATGATTATGCTTACTGGAAAGTTAGGATGAGTATCTATCTTAGTTCTGTTGATTACGATGTTTGGGATATTATTGAAACTGGCTATAGAGCTCCCACTATAACTGTTGGTAATACTGAGATTCTTAAACATAAGGATAGGTGGGACGCTAATGATAAGAAGTTAAAAACTACTAATGCTAAAGCTATGAATGCTTTGATCTGTGCTCTTGATAAGAATGAATTTAATAGAATTTCTCATTGTACAACTGCGCAGGAAATCTGGCATACTTTGGAGGTGACACACGAAGGAACTTCTCAAGTCAAGGAGTCTCGTCTAGCCCTGTTCAGCAATGAATACGAGAACTTTGTAATGGACAAAGGCGAGAGCATAAAGGACATGTTTGGACGCTTCTCAACCTTGGTATACAATGCTAGAGCGCTTGGAAAGGTATTCTCCGAGGTAGAGTTAGTGAGAAAGAGGAATCCTTCCCGGGGGATCTCGTATATATAAGTTCTTAATGCAAAAGATGTTTCATACCAATGCTCCACCCCAGGTGATCTCAAATCGTATGAAGCTGCGAAGCTTTTAGATACTTCTTAAGTTATATTTGGTCAAGTTTAATAGTTGACTAATCGACTGTCTATAAAAATGATCGCTTATAGAAATCAAGGTTTGTATACTTAACACGTTTCTGTCCTTCCCAATTTAACTATTCCTCGGTCAAAAGTGAAGCCGGTAGGTTAGAGCACCATTTCTTATATCCTTACTCGAACATCAATCTTAACTCTCACAAATAGATAAGTCTACTTTGTCGGCTTTTAGTGTTAAGTACAGTATTACTAATATTTCATAAACAAGTAAACAACACACAAATGTAACTTCTAATTCCTTCTTCCAAAATAATAATCTTTCAAAATTACTTGTATATAAGTTAGAAATCCTTTTAAAATGATACATACATACATACATATATATATAATTTATTTATAAAGCTACTATGCTTAATAGAATTTAAAACAAACTTAAAGAAGAAAAATGTAACAAAAACTCATTATACTTTAATAAAATATTAAACTAGTTTTATATGTTATATGTATAAGGTACCTTTCAAAATACTTATAAATAAGTTATAATTATTTATGTAAAATATTACTTTAAAAATAATTACTTAACATTGATTTAAAACCATTTTCTACTTTAACAAATAAACATGTGTTATATATATAATAAGAAACTCTTTATACTTTAATAAAATATTTCAGCTACTCTTATAAATTTATATATATAATACCTTTCAAAATATTTATAAATAAGTTATAGTTATTTATGTAAAATATTACTTTAAAATATTACTTAACATTGATTTAAACCTTTTACTACTTTAACAAAATAAACATGTCTTATATATATAATAAGAAACTCTTTATACTTTAATAAAATATTTAAACTAGTTTTATAAAGTTATATATATAATACCTTATAAAATATTTGTATACCTTTTTATAAAACTCCTTGAAAAATAATCCATAAAATATCTAAAGTAAATAATTTTCATTAAAACGAAGTTAGAGGAGAGAGGATTCAAAATGCATCTATAGTGATTATCGCTATATGAACCATTCCATATTCAATTCAAATTCAAGCTTCATTCATTTACATATGCTTAAACAATTCTCAAGTTCAAAACACATCTCAAAGAAGCATGGGAAAAGCAAATATACAACATATATAAACATGAAACATAAATGGAAAGCAAGAATAAATACAAGAATATCAAAGTGCTTCTATAGCAACCATCGCTATATGAACCATTCCAAACTCTACTCTATTATATAAGCACTTTTAATAGTCAAGTCCAATCATACGTCATATGCCATTACATATGCACAAATATACAAGTCCAAAGTCCAAGTCCAAGTCATGTGCCATAGAATTTACATATGCACAAATACACAAGTCTAAAGTCCATAGTTACTTATGTCATATGCTTTCCAAAGCATAACAATTATACACAAATCAATGCTTTTCAAAGCACGACAACATACATAATCAAATGCTAACCAAAGCATAAATCAAAGTTTATAACTTTAAGTAGTTACTGACTATATTATAGTTTTTAACAAGCATTTAATCAAGTTTATATTCATTCCAAAAGTGAGATTACTCACTTTTTAAAACAATGAATAAGCTAACACAAGCCTCGACCTTATCACCACTTCCAACCAAAACCTAGCAAACACACCACACTTCCTACCTTCAACCCAATAGCTCATGATTCAAGGCAATATTGCCTTAATTTGCACATGGCTAAGGCAAGAATATGCCTTATTTGCTTATGGCCTAGGGATAGGGGAAGAGAAATGCTCCAAATCTTCAAGCTCCAAGATGATAAAAGTAGTTGTATGCTATTTAATGACTATAGCAAGAGTTTTGGAGACAGTGTGTTGTTTGAGTTACTTTAATTCAAGAAGTATTTGAAGAGAAAAGAGTGAGAGATGGTTGCTTTAAGTGAACAAATTTGCAAACCACAAAAGAGAGCCTTGTACATGCTTTTATAGACTTGGAAAATGAGTGGCAATTTACTACATTACCCTTACATGGCCGGCCACACCCCTCACCTAGCTCATGTGTAACAGCCCATACCCTCGTGTGCCTAACTTTTCACTATAATGAACATACAAGACCACCAAAATACGGATCGTTAGTTTGGTATCCTGCAATTAAAAAAAAGAATGCATATCAGAACACTAACGATATAACTTACAACGGAATAACAAAATATAATAAGTCATATATGTACTGACCAGGATTTGACACTTCCAAAATCAAATGTCCTTATCAACATCAAACACCAGTACCTGTCCTTCAAACTATCTTGTGGATTATAATGAAGAAGGACTCAAAACAACGTTCTGGTGACTGGTAAATTATACACTTTACACATAACACTAGTTAATGCCGATTGTTCTCTATATTATGTTATGTCTATTTACATTTTGATTAGTCATTTCAATTCCATGTTCATGTACGATACCTTCCCATCTACCTTCTATAGAATCATAGCTATGTATGTATGTGTGTGTATATATATAACTATAAGTACCATAGTCCCCGATGGACCTAGATACCATCCCCGCTAGTATCTCTCTATCAGCAACCATCAGGATCCATTGCCCTCGCTGTGTCACGATCTAGTCACCATATAACTCGAGGGACTCCTTCAGTGCCAAATAATGGTTTTTCAAAATATTATGACGTGTCCTATAACACTTTAGGGATTTTCTACTTTGTCTGGTTTCTATTATGGACTCAGTTCCACAGACCACCCCAATCATTTTAAAAGAACTCTCTTTGGATTAACTAACTTTGCCCTAACAAATAAACTATAAACAACTATGGCAATGCATAACCCAACTTGGTCTACTCTGGTAGGAGACGAAGACCAATTAGGTATAACCTTGTCTTTCTCATTGACTGCTAAGGATTGATGAAGTTCTCACCCTATGCAACCCTACCCCTGACTTTTGGTACAAACCGTTGTTGCATAGTGCCTGATCCCATTACCGTCCGGTTTAGATCACCTAGTGCAATCAAGGCAATAACCCTCTAAAACTATATTTGAAGCAAACTACTCTATCTATTGGCGGTATTCCTTTATCTATACACAAACGCATATACTCCATGGGTCCTATGGTTGGATATGTCTCACATCAGTATAATGTTACATAATTGCTGGTAGCCCCTTTCGGTAGGCAGGCTTCTATTGTGTAACACTACTGACCTCGCATTCAAACCTACTCTAATGACCAAATGTCATATTATTCATTTAACTATACATTACTATGATAGTTCACAATCATCATAAATGCATACTTGAGGCTACGTGTGCGTGTGTGTATCTTATACACACACACACACATTCATGCATACTTAATTACCTTGCCTCTATAGTTTACCGTTGACCCTAGGTCCTTACTTCATTATGCGTTTATCCTTTTCTTACTAAATTTATTTACCTCATTCCTCTTATCAGGTATATAATATCGTTTTCCATTCTTTTTATCTGTTTTCCCATTTTCTATCGTTTTCATTTCTTCTTGGATATCCTTTCAATTTCCTTTTTATTTAATTTCTATTTTTATTGGTTTTTCATATTTTATCTTTTTAGGATATTCTTACCGTGTTCATATCTTCCTACGATTTACTGCATTTTAATGCGCTGGAACTACATTTCTATCATAAAAATGTTGACACTTTAAATTTCCATACCTTATCCAGAAAGATAGATTTGTGTGATGTTTGTAAATACAATGAACTATCTTTTTATTATTTAAAATAGAGGGTACAAAATACAGTAAATATCCCTATTTTGTACATCTCTTTCTTTTTGATTGCATTCTTTGTCAGTCCAAACATCGTAGTTTTATTTATTAAACTTGATAATACATAGAAATCTACTTGCAACATCTTAAGTACAATGAATTAATATATCACTTAAACCTCTAAAATCTTAATAAAATTTCTTTATTTTACATTCTTATCCTTCGTTCAAATACCAATTTATTATTATCATATCAGAACAAATTCATAAATATAACAAGTTACTGGTAGAGAATATGTAGGCAAGTTTTTTAATTTCATTAAATCTATTCCATAATCATTATGCTTAAATCAATTCCATAATCATTACACACATAAAGTTTATTGTCCTATTCATTATTTATCATTCTAGTCAATACACGTATTCAATTAATAATTCCAAAACGATTTTAAACACAATATTAAATAGATTTCAACAATATAAATCTAATCTTATTACAAAACATGTAAATTCCTACTCACCTCTTTTTAAGCATTTCCAAATCTCTGGATCTAATTCAAGTTATCTATTGTTCCGCTTTGACTCCTTATTTGGAACCATACATCGTAAGTATATACAGATCTATTAGAAATTTAGATTAGAAGAGAGAGATTTGGGTTGATTGACAATTTAAATCCGAGTTTACAATTTACCTTGGCTGCAATGATTTGATTTGAACCTATTCTCTTTCCTAGTCATCTTCTAAAATCCTCCTACAGTGTATACGTGCAAACTACAACCATTTCTATGAAATTACAGTTTTTGAGGAGAAGAAAAAATGGCAGAGCTTCCGCGCTCATTATAAAATTATAAGTTAGAAGTGAGGATCTAGGTCTATCTCTAATCTCTAATATTAATAATAAAAATTCATTGAATAGGTTTCAACCGTGTCTTTTCAGACTATCGAAAATACCCTTCGTTATGTTCGCCTCTTTGTCCTCATTTTGTCGCGTCTTTCCCAGATTTTTTTTTCCAGATTCATCACTAAACCTAATCCAACTCCGTGGCTATTCAACACCAAGAAAATCATCAAACTTAATATGGTTTTATTGCTATTCCATTCGGTTTTCATTAATCTCACCTAAACTGATAAACCCTAATCGATCATCATCACTTACTTATTAATCGCTATGTCTGCCTTCACCTACGGAAATTCTACCTCCGCTTGATCCTCCTTCGCATCCCAACTTACGGTGGGACTCGATCTTCCATCAAAGGGGTTTGCGATTGATGATATTTTTCATCATGGTCACCCAAAATTTTAGACCCCAGATTCAAAAGGTATGTTTAGCACGTAGCTTACTGTAGATTATAGAAAATTCCATAGACATTATGGAGCCTTAATTACTGATTATAGATTTTTGATGTTTAATACACTTTTTGCTGTAAGTGAGATTTAAGATTTTTGCTTTAATACACTTCTTTGATTTTTTGTATACTAAAGATTGAATAAAGTACAACAGATAATTAATTTGTATAATGAAGATTGAATCATGTACACACATCGTATGAGTTGTTAAATCAACATGTTACAGCCAGAGGTTGCCACTTGGAAGCATGAAGAATAAACTACTTCTACTTCCCGAATTGGCTAATCATAGGCAATAGTTGTAGTATTTAACCTAATAAGATCCCATTCAGACATTATACTTTCAACAGAGATTACAGTGTTTGTTATAAACAGGGTTGTGGTTTCAATTGTGTGGCCTCTAAGTGTATGTGTATACATATATGCATATATATGGTATGCACAAATCATCTTTAACTGTATCATGTATGGTATCATGATTGGTATGCTTGGACGTGTATGATTTACTCGGCTTCATTTGGGTTCAATATGCTTAATGGCCACAAGTATGTAATAAAGGAAGTTAATTGTTGGTATTTTGCAGTAAAATATGGTTGTGTTTTTTTGTTTTACCTGCATTTCTAGCTCCTTATATAAGACTGTAATGTTTTTCTTTTAGTTCATTAATAATATTAAACGTTATGAACTTTCCATTGTCCCCATGTGAGTCTACCAAAATTAGAAACACATACATTTTTAAAGTTGATATCCTTCTATCAGATTCCTAATTTTAAAACGATTTCTAGGTATTTCATTCTATTTCCACATTCCAAAATAGATACATCTTAATTTTCCTATAAAGATTGGAATTATAAAACTACAATATGACCACAAAGCTTAGTATGTAAAATCTTCTTTTGGTGGAATATATAGGAAATTGAAGGTACCGTTAGAGGTTTAACAGGTGTAAAATAAAACCCAAATTTTGACATGTATCTACTTGAAAGTAATGCTGATTTTTCATTGTAAAATGAGGTACCAATAGTTCTTTATGATGTCAGTAGTGGAAATTTCTAACTGAAATTATGTTGTATGTTCATAAATCTCATGCTTAGTTAGTTCAAAGGATAAGGATTACATGTGGGTTTCTCATGACATAACTATTTTCTACCTCACCTTTGTAAGTATCTTTTTACTTTAAAATGAAGGTGTTGTCTAGATAGGTAAGAGTGTAAAATTATTGTTGTGGAGATGTACAATTAGGTGTAGTAATATTGTGGACATATACTCAAATATACTCATACTCATCACTTGTATGTATCAACAGAGGAAGAATGTCTAGATAGTAAAAATTTATGCTAGTTTGTTTTTTACGACCTGCTCTAAGTCACTGTTACAATGTACAACATGATATTTATAAATGTTATCTGTTATTCCACCACCTGTTTTGCATTGGTTAGTTTATTTCAATTCTTTTACAATGTAATATTCATATTCATTTTATATCAGGAATTCTTTACTAATCAACTATTATTCTATGCAGTTAAATTGAAGGATGATTGGCCTATAATTGTGATGACCCTGAAGTAGATACAAATATGCTTGAAGACTGCATTTTATTCTCTCTTTATAATTGTTTTTTTGCATTTTAACTGGACAAACTGGGAAGGTAGTGAATTCGTTCATTTTTTGGGCAATTTTTTTTTGAAATGAGTCGATTACATTCATTTGAATCTCAGTTAAAAGGAAAAAAACATTAACAACGAAAAATTCTTATTTTCTTTTTATACTGCTTGAACGTCAGGCTTGACGTCCTAAATTGGTCATTTATTGTTCATTTTTCTACGAGGACACGTCCTTTAAATATATGTATAAGGTGGAATATATAAGGTTATGTGTAATGTACGAGATAAATTTTATGTATACATATAGTTATTCACATTCTTTGTGGAAGTGATGAACTACATATGTTGAATAAGAATTTTGGTCCATATGAGAAAAAAATGATAGTTTAAATGTTATGGTATATAAAGTCTAAATAACCCATTAACTAGATGCGTGCCCAGATGTAATTTCTAAGCTTGGAGTGTTGACCGTATAGCATGAAATGGGTTGTGGTTGGGGTTGGGGTTTGTGATTAGTTGAGGCAATGGACCAAAATTTAAAAACACCCTTGATTTCCACCTCAAGTTCCGATTTAAATAATATGTGTATATAGCTTTTCAACGACTCAAGTGCAAAATATACACATATATCCAACACACATGTGAAGCAAGATGTGCGTGCATGCAAAATCTACACAAGTAAATATATATTATTCATGACATGCAAAAGAGGAATGCATGCATAAATGCATGCAAAAGATATTACGCAGAGAAGCAATCATATATTCATGACTCTATCCTATATTTTAATGCGTGAGATGAAGTAAATATTTTAACGCGCATGACTAAATTTTTAACGCGCGATGCCCTATATTTTAACAAGCGGTGATAGAGTAAAATTTTAACACACGAACGTAAGTAAAATTTTAACGCGTGAGGTCAATATTTTAAAGTGTTAAAAAAGTGAACTTTTAAGACGTGTTAGCCTACTATTTTAAAAAGAAGGGGATAGCTATTTAATAACTCCTAAAATATCATCACTCTATGTTGAAGGTAAATATTACTTAACAAAAAAGGTGACTTTGTTAAATATTTTAATAAGATTTCAAAAGAAAAGAAAAATGTATTAATCCATTTTTGAAAGAAGCCATTACTTTGGAAAAGTAATTTATGTATAAATTGACTATTATTTTGAATATATATAATTGATTGGTGATATGTTGTATGTACATTTTATACATTGATCGGTTATTATTGCATATATTCAATTGTTGACATGCTCCCTTATATATTATACGATATCACCTAACATTGTGACCTTGGGGATTGGGGAACAGATGACCAGTTAGGATTGTTCCAATAGTGGGTATGGTCAGACTTAAGCTTCCGAGTGAGTAAAATTGCGAACAAAAGATCGTGAAGATCAAAATTTTGTTAGGATGTACGAACTGATCATAAGATATAACTCAATGACAATCTGAAAACCAGATTAAGATTTAAGAATTACGGGTATAGACCGGGGTAGGGTCGTGCACCATCCTCTAATAGCTTAGCCCACGGTTGGTCAGGTCCACGATTCCATTGCGTGGGGCCTAGCCGAAGAACATGCGAAATTTAGATTACGTAAAGAAAGAAAGTGTCTCATGTAATAAAATACACAAAAATAAAAAACAGTGAGAATACTTTTAGCATCAGCATTACTCTTTGCTAGTTGCATGATAGTAATTTCATGGAGTTTTTATATCCATAGATCTTCATGTTTCCAACTGTCAATAACATTTCATTTATTGAATATAATATATCGAATTAATTATGAATTTGGGTACATATTCATTAAAGCAGTGTTACTATATCCGTAAAAAAACTTTATACATGCTTCGAAAAATGCTACAAAGTGCATTGCTAAGTTAATACATGCACATTGTGATTAGATGCAGGCAACCTGGATGTGCTTATATACTCGTATTTATAGGGGTTCAAAGCAGTGTCAACCGTTCAATTAAACTGTTTTAATTCTGGGTCGTTCAACCCTAAATTACTGTCGTTGTCTACACAGCACGGGTCAACCGCTTAGTATTCCAAGTCGACCGCTATCGATCGACCTAAGTGCTTCCTTGGTCGACCTGTGCTGTGTAAACTTGGTCAATTATCAACGTTGATTAGATTTGTTAATTTTATACCAATTTAACCTAATCATTGTTATCTATTTTCCATAATCACTTGCTTAACGTTTAAGTCACAATAATGTCAACAGTTTTCAATTAAAATTAATTAATTATTATTTATTTCCTTAATTACATATATAATTATTTCTGACTCTAAAGTTTATATATGAATTCGTTTGTATTCCAATCGGAAAAGTTTATATATGAACATTGATCAGAAAATTGCCACGAACCCAATGAATTAAGTTTTGTAGCAAAATTCTTATGTTTGCAAAAATTCTATTTTCAATATTCATTATTTATTAATTAACTTCCATTAATTAATTATCGCTAAAAATGTGGGGTGTTACACCATGCTTCCATTTTATCCATCCATGCTTTGAGAATGTCTTCCTTTAATTCCTCCTTAAAACCCTCTTCCATGTATCCTTCTAGAAGTAATTATACTAAATAATTTTTGCTTAAGATGTTAGGTGATTTAAATTGTTGTAAATATCTTTATATGTTACAATACAAGCGCAAAAGAATTTAAACAACTTTTATCGAATGAAAAGCCGTTTATCGATAAACTGATTTTCGATCACATTATCGATATTTCTTCGAAGTATATATTTTTGTAAACTCATTTCAAAAACAAGTTTTCTTGTATTAGTTATTAGTTAAAAATAGTTTACTAAGGTTATAAAATCACATTTTTAACAGTTAACTATTTTTCAAAAGTTAAGATATTCAAAGGCAAAGTGTTCAAAATTATGGTCGCTACAGCATACCTGCGACATATGCCTCATCATCGTCGATCAACTCATTACAGCACCCTCTAGGCCAACCTTTATTGCCTCGATGTTCATAAATCCCCTATGTTATGCATCGCCCAAATCTCCTATCGCGGCATCAATTGCCGCAGTGTAAGCTCATCGGGGCGTCTTCCCCATCCCCCTTGTCGATGATGTCATTTACCACCATGCACACAATAGTGCATTACCGTTTTTTTATCTGATTTAATTTCAAGATCAATCTGTGGTTTAAGGAAATCTAATGGAAAAATATGATGTGGCATGGGATGTTTTGAGTAAAATAAAGGAGTGGAGAAAAAGGAAGAGAATGGGTTTAATTGGTTTAGGCCTTTAACTCTAATTCAATTTAGTTTTTAGTTAATTCCCTTCACACTTAATTTTAAATTTTTATGCTTGACAATTGTTTATAAATAGGTCAATCTAGTTTAAATTGATTTACACTCCATTCTACAAATTATATTTTGATAATTAGACAATTTTATTCAATTCAATACTTGTTTATTTTATTTTATTATTCATTGTATTAACGTAAAGTAAATTTATTTTCAACTATTTCAATTATTTGGAAATTATTTACTATATAAAAATATTACATCTTTATTAAAACATTTTATTTAATTTCAATATATTACTCAAAAGAATTGGTTGATTAATTTTTCAATTTATTAAAACAATTTATTTAATTAAGTAAAAATTTATTTTCAAAATAACAATTACCAAAAATCAAATTTCAAACATTTTTATTTTAATTAAATTCATTTATTATTATGGCATAGAAAGTATGGTTGTTACACGTAACAACAAAGGTTTGACGATTCTTCTCATATTTTTCGTTTATTGTCCACATAGTATATGCATATGAAAAGCACATCTAGACGATTTTTGAAGTTGAACATGCACGATAAGACATTCGTTTTTCACCTAAAATTCTATTTTTAATGTGATGTATGACTGTATAGCTAAATGATTAAACCTTTTTATTTTTTATTTGCACTATAATTTTAATATAATATGGCTAAATTTTAGGTTAGTGCAATAACGATAGATTATGGTGCAAAAGACATTTTTTTCTTTACAATCCTCTTGTCCATCCATTTTTCCTTTTGGACTGTAGTGGAAAGCATTATTTGTAAATTGCTATGCTAGATATTTTCACCCCATGAATTTCACAAAATTTTTAATTTTCACTTTTATTTGAGATTCATTTATCACAACCATCTACTCATTGTTAGTTGTTTGTCTATAGTGACCAGGAGTCGTTTCCTTTGAAATTTCCGCAATCATAACTACAAAATCGATGCTTTGACTCATGCTTAGGCATTGTCTTTCAGTTTGAACTACCATTGGAAAATTAAGCTGTTAGAATTACCATTGTTTTTATTTATCATAACTTGTTATCCTATCAAATAATCTCATGAATTTTTAAGCATTACTTTAGGTGTCGCAATAGGCATGTGTGTCAGACATTTTCATTCTAGATCATTTGCTGATCCTCTTTAGTAGCCTAAATTTACCAAATCCATATGATGCATCTATTTGCATAGTGAAACCATATGAGATCGACAGTCATGAGTATTTTGAGATTGAAAAGCCTAGCAGTGAGCCTATTGTTGCTATTGGTATTAAGATTTGGATAAAGTGGGATGGAATTTTTTCCGATAATATTTTGATTACTAACGATGAGAAGCTCATTGAATCATTTAGGAAGGGGACATGGAAAGTGAAGTATTGAGCTGAGAAGGCAAAGAAAAAGGAAAAAGAGATGGCGTACTGGGGTTTTGGATCAGTTTCCAAGCTTCCATGTGAGAACCTATTCATGGTATTTCAATTGTTTATTTTTACTATATATATCCCTAACATTAACCACATTTCTTGATATTTGTAGAAAATTGTATTTGACCTTTTAACGATCCGACTTTTCGATCCTCGAATGTCGGCACTAAATACATTCACGATATTCGTGTACCGAACACCCAAGTGCCGAAAAGACAGATAGTTAGGGTAAAAGAAAAGAAAAAGAATAGAATAAGAAAAAAAGAACACAACATCGTAATCTCATGGCGAAACGATAATATATAGTATCAAAAGCCAGTACAAAGGATTACTTCGATTACAAAAATTTCAAAGTTACAAACCTTAGTGCTATGATCGGTCTCAACAGTTATAACAACCTGCCCTCACAATGCTAAGACATACATACATATATATATAATACAGTGCAATGAAAATAGAAATAGATATATAACGGAAGCCTTCAGCTCGACTCCTGAACTTTGCAACGTCCAAAGTGAAACCTGCTTTACTTAACGAGTGTTGTCCACATAATTTCCACAGGATAAGGGCAAAGATATTAACATCGAAAGAGAAGAATAATGGAGTAGAATCAATGCCTAAAAAAAGGCTAATAAACAACGTCGTCTCTCATCTACACCGCCACTCATTCATGCCGCTTTTCCTCTACGACGTACCTCATGCGATGACGTTTATTTTAAATATCGAGCCTTAAGTAAAATCATGCTGCTTCCATGTTGTATGATGTCTATGCTGCATTCCCTCAATAAGGAAAAGGAGAACGTCGCACTTAATCAATATCACCTCCGATAAGTGTCACTTCTTAATAACGTCTCTGCTAAGCAACATCGCTCGTCAACAATGTTGTCTCACTTCAATGCCACTTACCATCTATATCAACCTTTATTAACATGGCTTTATTAATATGGTTGTGGATCAATGTCACCTCTAGCCGATGCCGTGCCTCTTCAAGGAAATGATTGATACTGCTCCTCATCTGTGCTGTTATGAGATGATGCCACATATTATTGTTGTTAAAGTCACCAGTTGCCAATACAACTTCGATGATGTTAATCCTAATCAATGCTGCAAATCATCAATTCCACTTATTATTGATATTGCCCCTTCAATGATGACCGAATCTTATTAGAATAAGTTGTAATCGATATCCCGTTTTGGGGAGTGTTGTCGCAGTCAATCCTTGCGACGTCAATGATGAACATCGTCGACATCCATGAAGATAGGATGATAGTTAATGTCGCCTCAATTCAATACTGTCGTCAATCAATAAAGGGTGTTAATCATCACAATGGAAGTCATCAATGTCGAGAATCGTCAACGCTGACATTATATTGGATAAAGTCGCTCTTTCACAAAAATGCCCTATATCGACGCCGCCCCTCATCAATGCTCAGTGCCTCCTTCAATTGATGTCATCAGTAATCAATCAAGAGCATTCCAACACATAAGAATGCACAAGTTCCATCAAAGTCGATGCTCTAAAGAATGATGTAACTTCATGATGATATCACACCATAGCCCCACCGCTCCTTATTAGTATCGAATACTATTGAAGCAACAACCATGCAATGGCAAAGATAATGATATATGACATTGTTGACCCTGCCAAAGACATTGGAGGCAAGATGGAGTTGAGTATTGAGCCTCCCTACTCCTATAAATACAGACCTAAGGGCTTGCAAAAAGGGGCAATCATATTTTCTCTCTATTCTTGAAATCAAACTCTTGTAAACCCTAAATCGAACTTGGAATAAAACCTATTTGACTGTAATTATGCATAATCCATATAAACAATAACTTAGACTTGCCTCTTATTTTGATTATGCCTTGTTGAACATTAATGACATAGATGAGCATATGATTGAATCCTTATAGTCTGGAACTCGATATTATTATTTTAAAGGAGTATTGGACTATGACAGTTGATCATATGCACATATATACCTTTCCCAATACATATGGACTTTGGATCTTGAATATATAAATTTGTTGCTTGTCTTCTTCTCCTCTTATGAACATATAGCATGACATGGACCATTGAAGAATATCACCTCCAAAGCTCATATAAATTCTTAAACATGGTTGACTCTAATAGATCTTCAAGGATCTCGAACACAATGATCCAAGAAAATATATTAACTTTATAATAATTCATTTCAAAGACCCATTGACATCATAAATCCATCCTTTAACGGTTCCATCTCACATTAAACCACAAGTGACAAATTGATTCTTGGTCAACATCGATCAAGTCAATCCTTATTGTGTTTGAATCAAGGATAAATTTGCCACAATTAGCATCATGGGTGTTATACCATTTTTTGGTCTAACATATTTGTTGCTAAAAGGAGGGCTGAACCTCCATCTTGTTTAAATTTTTCTCCAAACAATTGAGCAAGTTTTATTTTAGGAAAATAAGATCAAGATGACTTACTGCTATAAATAAAGAGGTTGTCCAAACAATAACATTAGAATAGAATGTAGTTCCCAACTTCAACTTGGGAAATACAGAGCCAGGACAGTCATAAGAACTGGCACGACCTACAAATAGCGAAGCCAAGATTAAAAGCCTGGAATAACAAGTGCCGGAGATGAAATAATTTTTTGGAAGGAATACTTGCTCAAAGTCCTCCAAAACCACCAAGCTCATGGGAGGAGATGAGGTAGAGTCTCCAAGAAGGGATTTAAACGCCTCTTTGCTTAGAAACAAAAGCAATGGTAAACTTACCCTAACTCCACAAAAGAAAAGAGGTGACCAATAAGCTAAAGTAAACTACCAGGGAAGATTAGAAGAAAAATCTAAGGAACAATCCAAAAGCTCAACTTCTGAAGGACACAAACTCAAAAGGAACAACTACCATAGTGATGAGGCCTACTTGAAAGAAATGGTAGAAAAAATGGCAAAAAATATGCTTAATCTCAAGGGAAAGAGACTCTAGACGATAGGGTTAATGATAATCATCGAGAAGTTCCCTTCACAGATGAAATCATATCTATGATTTCTTCTCATATCAAAATATCCATCTGATAAAAGGGAACGACCAATCCAGATGATAGCTTATTGGATTTTGAAAGTTAGATGAACTTATACAATGCATCTGGAGCTGTACGTTGTAGGCTTTTTCCAAATACTTTTCAAGGAGCAGCAACTTAGTGGTACCAACAGTACCGAGATAAAACTATATATTCCTGGAAGTAATTACCTTATGAATTCTCGGCACAATTATGTATTTGCGAAGATCCTATTATTGACTACACCATGCTAACTAATATCAAACAGAGACCAGGGGAATTGTTGGGTAATTATCTTAAGAGGTTCAACACAGAGGCCATAAAGCCAAAAATATGACCGACGGGGATAAGTTGGTGGTGGTACATTCAGGACTGATTGAGGAAACCTCATTTTGGCGAGAACTCTATATACATGGATGTAAGGACTTGCAGAATTTATATTTTCAAGCTGATAAATTCATTTGCATGGATGAAATGTATCGTGCCGAAAAGAAAGCCCAGGTTAAAAAGGAAATAGGGAAAATTAGTCACAATCACAACCATAAGAAGCCAAGATGGGAAGAAGCTTCAAATACTAACCATGTTGCTTTGAACAACCAATATCCTACATATATGCTACAATGAAGGGAAGTGGTGACTTCCCGATTTCTTACAAGGCCAAAACCAATCATGAACTAAGGAAAGGGGGAGATTACTATGCTTATCATAAATTGAACGGGCATAAAACCGATGAGTGCCGAGTATTGGGAGGCATAATTCAACGAATGATCCATTATAAACACCTGAAGGAATTTGTTAAGGATAATCAGAAAGCTGAAAATGACAATCAATGACTACCAAACAACACCACAAATATGGTGGAAGGTGATATTCGGCTAGATTTCATTCTACCTCTCAACAGAATTGACGTTATCCATGGAGGCCCACACCAGGTTAGAAATAGCCAAGGACCTAGAAGTCGCTATGTTAGGGAAGCAAGAGAAGGAATTTTCTCTATCCAAGAGGAGCCGTTGTACAAGAATTCGAGATTCCAAATTCAGATGCATAATCTGATCATCACTCTACAAGAGCTAAGAAGGCTTCACTACCCGCATAATAACCCACTTACGATTGTTGCGCAAATTTGACTTTCGGTGGTTATCAAAATTTTGGTGGATACCGAAAGTGCTATCAATGTAATTTTCAAGTATGGATTTGACCAAATGGGAATTCCAGAAGAGCGGCTTGAACCGAATTTTAAACCTATTTTTGGGTTCAATAATAAAGGGTCAACTCCTATTGGGTAGATAAGACTTCATGTGTAAATGGGAGTTCCACCGTGCTCTCGGACTTTTGAGACTCACTTTGCCATCATGGATCAACCTTTATATTATAATGCATTTTTCGAAAGACCGGCTTTGGATGAAGTTGATGCTTTAGTTTGGCCAAAGTATCTGATGGTGAAGTTCCTGACCAAAAGTGGGTGGGGAACCATAAGAGGAGAACAATTCAGTGCTCGTGAGATGTACTTTTCAATTATTGAATAATATGAATGAGACTACCTTTCTTGTTATGATTCGGAGAAAAGTGAATTAATTCGAAATGATACTAAAAAGCCTTTGGATGGTGATTCTTTAAACTCATCACCCAAAGCGAAAATAGAGCCCATTAAGAAGGCTAAACATGTGTTGAGGAAATTTGACTTCTCTAAGAAGAAAAGAAAATAGGAAGAAGCAAATTTGGTGGAAGACAAAATAGAAGATGGGGAAATTATCACTGAACTAGACTGTAGAAATGAACAAGAGAGAATGAAGCCCGTAGAAGATCTTGAGGAAACATGCTTAGATTCAGCCGATACAATGACGATGGTTAAAATTGAAAAGGAGTTAGATAGCAAACTTAAAGGAGAGCTAATTCAGTTCCTTCAGTCTAGCAAAGATGTATTTGGCTGGACACAGTCAGATATGGTTGGAACAGATCCAACTGTCATGTGCCACACTTTGAATATAGTCTCAAATGTCACACCAGTCTAGTAGAAGAAAAGACGGTTTGATAAATTCCAGTCGTGCTTTAAAAAAGAAGTTAAAAGATTGCTCGAGAATGGATTTATTAGAGAGGTACTTTATCCAAAATGGTTAGCTGATCCAGTGCTAGTTAAGTAATCCAATGGGAAGTGAAGAACGTGTATTGATTACACCGATTTGAATAAAGCATGCAAAAAAGACTATTATCTGCTCCCAAGGCTAGATCAATTAGTTGATGCAATAAGCGGACATCAACTTTTATCTTTCATGGACGCATATTCTAGATACAATCAAATTCCAAGGTTCAAACCAGATGAGGAAAACACCATTTTTATAATAGATTAGAGAACATACTGCTATAAAGTAATGCCTTTTGAATTGAAAAATGCTGGAGCTACATACTAGGGACTAGTGAATAGAATGTTCACGGAACAAATTGGCCGGAACATAGAAGTATATATGGATGATATGTTGTTCAAGTCTTAAGAGAGAGGCAGTCATCTGAAAGACCTAGAAGAAATGTTTGATGTGTTGCGAAGATATCAGATGAAGCTTAACCCATGAAAGTGTCTGATTGGAATTCAGTCCGACAAATTCTTAGGATTTATTATCTGTGCAAGAAGAATCAAAGCTAACCCTGACCAAATTCAAGCTAGTAGAGATACGGCAGAACCTAAGACAAGCAAAGATGTAATGAGCTAAATGGGAGAGTGGCAGCATTGAACAGATTCATTTTCAAGGCAACTGACAAGTGCATTCCCTTCTTCAATGTGATTAAGAAGAAGAAAAACTTCGAATGGAGTAAAGATTGTCAAAAAGCTTTTAAGGAGCTGAAAGATCATTTGGAAAAACCACAGATTCTCTTTAACCTTGTAGATAGGGAAAATCTTCATTTGATATGGTTGTTTCTGAACATGCAATTAGCTCGGTGCTAATAAGAGAAGAGAAAGGAATTCAGCTTCCAGTATATTATACCAGCAGAGGACTCAAAGATGTGAAAACTAGATATCTAGTTATAGAGAAATTGGCGTACTGTTTGACGCTCACCGCACAAAAATTGAAAGCTTATTTCCAAGCGCATCCAATCAAAGTCCTAACTAATATCCTACTCAATCAAGTTTTTAGTAAGCCGAAAACTTCAGGAAGATTAGTTAAATGGGGAATAGAGCTTAGCCAAAATGATATCGAATGCCTACCCAAATATCAATTAAGGAATAGGCCCTTGCTGATTTTGTCAACGAATGTACAGGATTCATTAAAGAGCAATCGAAAAAGGAAAAAGATCTAAAACTTAAATGGAAACTGTTCATAGACAGAGCCTCAAATAAACAAGAAGCTAGGGCCGGATATGTGGTTATAACTCCAATGGGCATCGTTTGCATTATGCAATGAAGTTAGGATTTCCAACCACCAGCAATCTAGTGGAATATGAATATATGATAGTAGGACTTACCCTAGCCCTCTAAGTGCAAACCATAGAAGAAAGGTTTTTAGTGATTCACAATTGACGGTAAATTAGCTAAACTAGAAATATCAGATGAAGGATGCCAAACTAACTCTATATGTTAAAAAGATATCGAAGATGTTAACCCAATTCGAAGATTTCTCAATACATCAAGTGCCAAGAGGCTAGAACTCTCAAGCTGATTCTTTGGCTAAGTTGGCAAGCTCATAAGGGGCACTAGAAGCCCGAATGTGATAATGGGTTACCAAGAGAATCCTAGTATAGAGGAGAAAAGTCCTAATTCAGGAAATGAATCCTAAGTGTTGACCAGATCTCAAGCCTTAACACATAAGGAGAATTAAGACGAAACTAAGATTCTTCAAGAAAAACCTTCTCACAAAGAAACTAATGATCAATATGAGAATAATTTGATGACTCCTATCGTTGAATATATAACAAAAGAAAGGCTACCAGTAGATAAAAAGGGGGAAAGGAGAATAAAATGCCAAGCTATGACTTTTATCATGCAAACATGATATTTTATAAAAAGGGATATTTTCTCCCTTACTTAATATTTGTTGATCCAGAAATGGGAGCAAGAATACTAAGGGAATCCCATGAAGGATTTTGTGGACACCAATCTAATGGTGTGAAACTGGCCAAGAAAGTTATGAGACAAGGCTTCTATTGGCCTCAAATGACTAGTCAACCAATTGATTATGTAAGAAGATGTGAAAAATGTCAAAAGTTCTCTAAGATCCTGCATCTACCATCAAGCGAGTTGACTTCTATCTCAAGCCCATGGCCTTTCAATGTATGGGGAATTGACCTAATCGGGCCATTACCAATATCCAAATGAGGAGCTAAGTACGCAGTAGTAGTCATTGTTTACTTCACGAAATGGGTAGAAGCTGAGCCGCTTCCAAATATCACACTGGAAAAAGTTCTCAAGTTCATAATTAAGAATATCGTTACAAGATTCGGAATTCCATACAAGATAATATCCGACAATAGAACTCAATTTGAAAGTGAAGAATTCACCCAATTCTGTAATAAAAATGGAATCATCAAAAGCTTTTCATCTATAGCTCATACCAAAGAAAATGGAGCTGTTGAAGCGGCCAATAAAACTGCAAAGACCATCCTAAAGAAGCAATTAGACAAAGCAAAAGGAAATTGGGTAGAGGAACTACCACTCGTTCTATGGGCATATAGAACCTCTACTAAAACTGTAACAGGAAATATCCCATATTCCCTAACATGTGGATGTGAGGCCATGCTCCTAATTGAGGTTGATTCTCATTGAAAGATTGCTTATGCTTTTAATCCACATCAAGAATTAACGAAAGAATCCCTGGACCTAATCATCGAATTAAGAGATGAAGCTGCCATACGACAACTGAATATCAACAAAGAATGTCCAAGTACTATAAATCTAGAGTAAGAGGAAAATCATTCCAAAAAGGAGATTTAGTACTTCGAAGAGTAATGGAGCATATTAAGAATCCAACGGATGGGCTACTAGTGTCAAATTAGGAAGGAACCTTAATTATACACAAAGTAATCCCGCCTGGAACCTATAAACTCAGTTGGCCAGATGGCAATGTCATAGCGAGAACATGGAATGTCAAACATTTGCAGCCATATTTCCCAACAATTGATGAATAAAAAAGTTAAAGAAGAAGAATTTATTAACTCAATCATGGAAAGGAGTAGGATTCTCCTAAGGAAAAAGGCCTTGACCATCAAAGGTCCATGACCATCAAAGGCCCTGACCATCAAAGGTCCCGACCATCAAAGGTCCTAGTCCATCAAAGTTCCCTGGCCATCAAAAGCCTTATAAAAGCCTTCGGTGCCATCATCAAAGGCCTTACTAAAGCGCCTCCTAGTGGGAGGATGAAGTAAGCCTTTAGTGCTGTCATCAAAGGCCTCTCTAAAGCACCAAACCAGTCTTCAGTTTCATCATCAAAGGCCTCTCTAAAGCGCCTCCTAGAGGGAGGACAGAGTAATCCTTTAGTGCTCGTAGGATCGAATTAACCCTAGAGGGGGTGAATAGGGTTTAAAAAATTCATAGATAAATAAAAATTGCAGCACAGACAATAATAGAGTAAATTCCGAAATTAAAAGCGACACATAAATTTACCCAACTTCGGTAAAACCCACCTATTGCTGCCCCCAAGGTTTTTACTAGGAACTAAATAATCTGATGCTTGCAAACACTGTAAACTCGCTACCCTTGCTAACCCGATTGTTCTAACCCTACGCTCAAAACCCTACCACAACTCATCCATTGAGTTGCGAATTCTCATACTACACCCCGTAATTTGTACCTAGTTAAAAACTGGAGTCTTTACAAAGTTAAAAGGAAAATTACAATAAAATAAAAATTGAAACCTTAAATATAAATAGTTTAAGCCCAAAAGAGAAGTAACCAAATAGTGCGGCCAAAATTAAAATTAAAAAACTTTAACCCCTTTTTCTTATTCGGCCTGTATTCATTTCATGGCCGAACTTGTTTTGGTTGCAATCTCGAATTAGGGTTCCTTGAACAAAGCCGCTGATTGATCGATTGAAGAAATATGAACGTCTTGATTGCCTTGTCACTCAATCGTATTGCTTTGATTTTCACTTGTTTCTTCGTCGAGTTAGTTTACTGTTTGAATGGTATGAACTTTATTCCCCTTCTGAATTTCGTATTCGAACTCGACTTGATCATCTGTCGATGACGATGTTGGGTTTATATAGGGATTGATTTCGTATATATCCCTATATATTTGTTTGCTTTGTATTTTTCAATTGCTTGTCTCGGCAATGGATTTTTAATCGAATGCCTTAGTATTTTCTAACCCGTTCATTGATTTCTGATCTATGCATATATATTCGAATATGTTTTAAAAGAATTTGACTTGGTTGATTTCCTTTGATCGAACGGTTCATAAAAAACTTGATTTGTTATCTTTGAATACTCTACTATATTCTAGAATATATTTTGACACTGTTAATCTTGGTCTTTGATCGAATTGCCTTGACTTGTTCAAATTTTGCTTTACTCCATTGAGACCATGCTTGTTTGCTTTTCTAGTATTCCATTTTTTTGATGCATATGTAAATGTATATATACATACATATATATGAATATATGTGCATGCTTAACTTGCTTTTACTTGTACTTGTGAGTTCATGCCTGTTCTTGCTGAAATGTTTGTGTTTGTGAACTTGTACTTTGTGCATTTGCTTGTTGCGCCTTTGCCCTTGATTACTGCATTTTCATATGTATATGTTGCCCATTTATGTATACATGTATACATATCAATGTGATCATTTTTTTGGCCTTGTCCATGTTGATCTACATCATGATGTTTGCTTGAATTTGCACATTGTTGTTATTTATCTACTTACGGCCCATCCACCAAGTTCGTGGTCCCTTGGTTGAGCATCTATCTGACCTTATTGTTACTTTATGCACTTGTTCATGCATTTACATGCCTTGACTTATCTGTGTGCGCTATGATGTTATGTACTTGAGTTGAATTATGTCCTGGACTATGTGTCACCCTGCTAACTTGAGTTACTAGCTTTAGTGTTATATGTGCACTTGTATTATATTCCTATTCTTGTTGCACAATAGATTCTCGACCCTATACACTTGGGTTGGGCTAAAACTTTCTTGGTCTGACCTTTGTATATGTGATGCACTTGAGTTGAACCCGAGGAGGCTTGGGCTTGAACTTGTGCACACTTGCACTTTGTTGAGCCTTTGGGTTTGACCTTTGCAACTGTCCGTGAGATTTAATCGATGCTCGGCCTTGTGATATTCACAGTGATACACCGTGCATTTCATAAATTGTCTATGCACATATATATATTTATCCCTGTCTAAATACGAAGAGTAAAACAGACCCATAAACTGAGGCAATATTGATATTCAAATTCAATTTTATTTGTGCAATTTAGGTTCGTTTCTTTTTCCAGTTTACCACGCTGTTTATTTGACAGGTATAGAAGATGATTGGACAAAGGCTGGATCAAGAAGATAACAAAAGCAAGAAGATCTCAAAAAACAAATTCAAGTGTGAGTGAGTGAGTGAGTGGGGAATTATATTTGTGAGTGAAAATAATGTATGTATGAAAGTGTGAAAATGTGTTGTATTTGAAAATGTAAATATAGTGGAAGCTAAATGTGTACTATTTGAATTTGTATAAAATATATGTTTAAATGAAATTCTGATTCATTTATTTTATTCAGCAAATATTTATTTCATTCTGTGAAATTGCAATGGTGCTATAACAAACACATTTAATATATATGTGTGTGTGTGTGTGTTTATTATCATCGAACAAAAATCATAAACCGTTATATTCAATAGTGCCATCATCGAAGGCCTCACTAAAGCACTGAACCAGTCTTTTGTACTGTCATTAAAGGTCTCACTAAAGCACCTCTTATAGGGAGGATGGGTAAGCCTTTGGCCTATCCAAAGCGCCAAACCAGCCTTTAATGTCATCATTAAAGGCCTTACTAAAGCACCTCTTAGAGGGAGGTCTACTAAGTCTCTTTGGTTCAGCTTAAGATATCCAACCAAATACACCAAAAAATAGACCTAAGTTATCATAGGCGATCTGATCCAAGTAAAGATCATCACCTAAGATGGTGCCAAACAAATCAATCAAAATCAGAGCAAAGTGGTGCTCCAAATCAAACAATCTTCTAGAGAAAGATCTATCAAAAATCAGTGCCGGTTAGTGCTTTAAGTCAAACAATCTTCTAAAGGAAGATTTATCGAATATGAGACATTTATGCTCCTCAACAAACACAATCTTCAATCGCCAGATAAAGATCTCTGGTCTTCTATCATTATTACTAGATAAGGATTTCTGGTCTTCTATTATTATCAAATGGATTTCTGGCCTTCTATTATTATTGCTAAATATGAATTTCCGGTCTTTTATTATTATTGCCAGATAAGGATCTCTTGAAGTCAATCCTCGCGATATCAATGATAAACATCGTCGACGTCCATGAAGATAGGATGATAGTCAATGCTGCCTCAATTCAATACTTTCATCAATCAATAATGGGTGCCAATCATCACAATGGAAGTCATTAACACCGAGAATCATCAACACTGACATTATATTGGATAAGGTCGCTTTTTCATAATACTACCCTATATCGATGTCACCCCTCAGCATTACTCAGTGTCGCATTCATTTGATGTCGTCAGTAGTCGATCAAGAGCATTTCAACACATAAGAGTTCACAAGATCCATCAAAGTTGATGCCCTAAAGAATGATGTAACTTCATGATGTTTTAACACCATAGCCCTGCCGCCCCTTATTAGTGTCGAATACTACCGAAGCAACAACCATGCAATGGTGAAGCTAATGCCATATGACATTGTTGACGTTGTCAAAGATATTGGAGGCATGATGGAGTTGAGTACCGAGTCGCCATACTCCTATAAATATGGACCTAGAGGCTTGCAAACGGGGGTAATCATTCTTCTCTCTATTCTTCAAATCAGATTCTTCTAAACTCTAAATCGAATTGGGGACAAAACCTATTTGACTGTAATCATGCATAATTCATATGAACAAGAACTTAGACTTGCCTCTTATTTTGATTATGCCTTATTGAACATTAATGACATGAACGAGCATATGATTGAATCCTTATAGACCAGAACTCGATATGATTATTTCAAAGGAGTATTAGACTATGACAATTGATCATACGCACATATATACTTTGCCCAATACATACGGACATTGGATCTTGAATATAAGAATGAATCACATAGCCCATTATCGAACCTGATGGACTATTACATAAATTTGTTGCTTGTCTTCTTCTTCTCTTATGAACATGTAGCGTGACATGGACCTTTGAAGAATATCACCTCCAAAGCTCATATAAATTCTTAAACATGTTTGACTCCAATATCTTCACAACGATCCAAGAAAACATATGAACTTTATAATAATTCATTTCAAAGGCCCATTGGCATCATAAATCCTTCCTTTAATGATTCCATCTCGCATTAAATATTGAGTGACAAATTGATTCTTAGTCAACATCGATCAAGTCAAGCCTTATCGTGTTTAAATCAAAGAAAAATTTATCACAGTTAGCATCGTCGGTGTCATACCAGTTTTTGGTCTAACAACGAGAAATTTAGTAAAAACAAAAACCATATGTCAGACATTAGTCTGGTTTGTGAAAATCCAAGATACATGCAACATTTAACAGTAACTGTTAAGACCGTACGGATTACCTTAACATTTTTACCCTCAAAAGAAACTAACCATTCATTAAGTTAATATAGTGATATAATAGATAATGTCTAGAGTGTAGACTAAAAATCATATCAAATAGTTGTGATGCTTTCATTAATCACACCACAACAATATTGAGGGTACAATCAAAACCGCTAAGGTGCGTTTACATAATGGATTTTCCACAGAGATCTCTTCGATCAAGACGAATCCAAACTCCATGCACAACGATCAGAAACTACCTTCCGAGCATCGTATATCTCTAGATAAAATATATCATAAGGTAAACATAACTAGCCCACGCATGAACATTGGTATGAATAACATGAAACCAAGTATCAGCAACTCCAATGTGCAACATCAATAAGCATACTCTAGATATGGAGTCGACATACCTCATCACGGGTTATATAAACCCCAGATTATGCATCCTACTCTGTCTTTAGCCATTTCTGATGTCGAAGTCACGTTCGACATCTCTTACACAAGTCTTCATTACTCAAACTAGACACGAATCATACCATGGATTCCCGCATAAGCCCGTTTGAAAAATGCTGACGCTGACCTCTTCTTGGAATTAACCTTAGGATAAACAATTCAACTCTATATCATAAGTCTTATTAATGCTGACCTCTCCCTTGACTTAACCTTAGGATAGATAGTTCATCTCTATAACAATCCACTTCACAACCGCTTCCAAAACATAGACTCATATATTAGTTTTGAACTGGTATTTAGTAAGTAAAATACTTACCGGTCCCGGACTCTTCAAAACTAATTCGATAAATTTCTGGTAAACTCAATTCTAGTTCTTTTAGAAGTAAGCGAACTAGTTAAGGAGGAGTCCTCCCCATAGGATCTCGTGTATATAAGTTCATAAAGCTAAAGATTTTCGTACTAATGCTCCTCTTCGAGGGTTCCCAAAGGGTATGAAGCCGTGAAGCTTTTAGATACTTCTTAAGTTATAATTGGACAAGTTCGATAGTTGTCCAATCGACTATCCAGTTAAAAACGATCGCTTATAGAAATCAAGGTTTATATCTTAACACGTTTTCGACATTCCAACTTATATTATCCCTCGGTCAAGAGTGAAGCCAAGTAAGTTAGAGCACTGGTTGCATATTAAAGCCTTACCTAGACATTTCATTCTTAACTCTTACATATAGACAAGTCTACCTCAGTGACTTTTAGTGTTAAGTATAGTATTAATGACTTCCATAAATGAGTAAGAAATCAACACGATTAACACATTTTTGACCTTCCCAACTTAACTATTCCTCGATCAAGAGTGAGGACGGTAGATTAGAACACTATTAATTCTATCTCTACTCGAACATCAATCTTAACACTTAAAGTAGATAAGCCTACTTCGTTGGCTTTTAGTGTTAAGCATAAGCTATTACTTTTCAAACAAGCACTTAAACAAATAACCACTAACCACTAAGCAATTCCTAACCCTTTTTGAAATCGTTTGTTTATAATTTTAAAACCCATTTTGAAATGATATATATGTATGTATGTATCGTAATTTATTTACAAAATTAGATATTTAATAAAACAATTTAAAAGATATTATATTACATTTATTTATACTTTAATAAAATGGTCAACGCATTTTCTAAAAATTATATATACTTAAAAATACTGTTAAAATATTTTAAAGTACTTATAATAGGTTTTAAAACGCTCATTCAAAATATTTCTTTAAAAATAACAAGTTTATAAAATACTCAAAAACTTGGAAAAACCATGTTTTCCTTATATTTAAAAATAAACTATCTTCTTTAAAAATTCATAACCCATCCTTATAAATTCTTAAAAATGTCAAACCACTTATAAATTACTCTAATATGAGATAGTAAACACTTGTAAAAAGAATGAAACAAAATACTTAAGTTTAAAGTCCTTTCAAATCATTTGAAATTTAAAAACAATGGCTAAATGGGGCAGATTTGCATAGTGGAAGTTTGGCCACTCCTCGATATGTTACTTAATTTTTCAACATTCAAACCTTTTACGGAAGCAATCATACATAATAAACATCACAGATATAGTGATAAACCCTTAAGGATCTCTCTACAAAGTTCATTAGAAATTGTTGAGCACAAGGCAATTCCTAAGTGCGTCTATAACGACTATTGCTGTAAGAGCACTTTCAAATCCAAGTCCAATTCGAACCTAAATTCAACTACAACCTATATGCTTTGTTTCAAGGCTATGCTATAAGTCATACAAGTACATTCAAGGCCGTACATATGGATTACATATGCCATTTGCTTTTAAAGCAAGAACCAAGTAAATATTACAACATATATCAATATCCATTCAATCACAAAGAAACAAACAATCACAATCACATATACACAATATATTTTCATTCAATGGTGAGTTATTCACCCTTAAGATAGTAAACAAGCAAGTCTAAGCAACCACTTTCTACCTCAACCTTGCCCACTCCTCACTTCTTATCTCTTACTATGCTTTGCTCCTGTTTCTAGGCAATATTGCCTAATATATGCTCACGACCTTGCTTGGAGGGGGAAGATTGGCTTGGTTTCTTCAAGATCTAACTTGATGGAAGGTGTGATGTTTTCTTAAGGACCTTTGTCCAAATTTTAGTTGATTTGGAGTTGTTTTGAAATTATTCTTCGTAGGAAATTTGTGAAGAGAAAGAGCAGAAGAGTTATAACTTTTATACGTAAAAATGTGAAATGGATTCAAGGGGTATGCTCCTCCTTACATATGCTTCACATGGGGATCCCTACCCTTTTTCTCACCCCCATTTGCTTGTCATGGAAGGCTCACCCCTCCACATGCCCATCACTTCTCCTTTACACCTCCTTTCTTTAGTAAATTACCATAGTACCCCTTACATACAAATATCTCTTGAACCTTAAAAGCTTCTAAAACATTCCACTTGCTTTATGAAGCAAAGTGTGTTAATTAGTTCCTAATGTGTTCATAGATTCATTAGCTTAGTACGAAAGAGTTCTAGCTACTTATATCGAATAAAAAGTCGTTTATCGATAAACCGATTTTCGGTCACATTATTGATATTTCTTCGAAGTATTTATTTTTGTAAACAAATTTCAAAACCATGTTTCTTATCATCATTCATTAATTAGAAGATTTTTAAAAAGGCTATAAAATCGTATTTATAGCACTTAACTATATTTCAAAACATTACAATATTCAAAGACGAAGTGTTCGAAATTACAGGTCGCTACATTCTCTCCCCTTGGAACATTTTGTCCTCAAAATTCAAACAAGAACGATAATCAAATAAGATAGAAGAAACCAAATACTTATATAGTACTGCTAAAATTACATACAAACTAAACTGCAAACCAAATGCACACTAAGTGACTCCGCCTCAAGTAGTGAGTACACTACAAAAGATATACGATAGATAAGAAACCACTAGTCCAAGGACAACTCTAGATAAGACTCCCTTAAACTATCCTCCATCTTCTTTGTACAATCCCGAGCATCCTCGCTCTATTGAATTTTACTAACCTATCAAAGAAACAATCATACACCAATATTTGATAGCATTCAAATTATTAGCAAACAAAGCTCATGGTTTGCTCAGGTTCAAAACTCTCCCATCTCACAAGGACGATAAACAATCTATTAAGCATACCTTACACTCAATAGCCTTAGGTTATTACTTAGACGATTATTCATGCGACTTTAGAACAATAGAATAGTCATTCCCTAAATTCTCCATAAGCCACAAACATCTCATACAAATGTACTAAACTCGATATGATGTATATGGATCATCCGTGCATAATATATAATCTGGTTACTTGCTCAATCACATAAATATCACTTTTCAACTAGTATAGATCACTTAACCTCTCCAGTGCAAACTCCGATCAGGTTCCTTGATTAGAAATTTTTGTTTTTGTTACATAGCCATATACTATGATAGAAAGCTTTGGGATCATATCATGAATCTGTATCAAATGTTTATCATCGAGAATCGAGTGAAGGATCCTTGTTTGGATCGGTGTAAACCATCTTAAAACCATGTGCTTGAATCTTGGGTCAAGAATAGTCATGCAAATAAAATGATCTACGCATAACTTACGTATTTATTTTATTAGTTTCTTACTACACCGATATCTTTTTATGACATTTTTTTACACATATAGTATATCTCATTAATACTAGAATTATTTATGAACCATTTAATAAAAACATAACTTCAAGTTTATAAACATTTTATAACTTCCTTTACAAAACATTTCACAAAAACTTACTTTACATTATTACTCGTATAATACTCTATATATCCTAAGAATATATACAATACATCAAATTTGTTTTACGTAAAAAGTATGTTCAACCATTCAAAACTTGTTTTAACTTACTACTTCTCAATACAAGAGTTAAAAAAAATCAACTCTAATATTTTCGCAAAAACACTTAGCTACAAGTTTTATAATAATTCAGAAGTTTTCAACTGTCCAAAATCATTAAAAATCCCGTTTCATTTTAACAAATGAAAACTACCAAACAACATATCATAACATGATTTACATACCATACTATCCTAATGCATATGATATATTTATCCATAAAATAACTTAACAAAGTTACAATATCTTTTTAAAGAAAAAAACTTTACAACTAAACACCCGAGTTTTATTCCAAATCATTTTGAAATAATATATAATTATACCTTTTATATATCAAATCATATTTTTGGGATTAAATCAAAATCAAAATTACCCCGTAGCATTTCCCACTTAGAAATCCGAAAATGAACGCCAATAATGCTGTAGTCGTCACTAGAATTATTTTCGAGGGACACAAGTGAGTTCAGTGCACTTAATCATACCTATTGAGACTTAACCAAAATCATTTTCCAATCGGTATCAAATACTCCATATAATAGGACTAAGTATAATTTCATAAACCAATTTCCTAAATATTACTTTACAAATCTATATAAGATATGCATATAGATCAAGTAGCACAAAAGTAATACCATGTAAAAAGGTCTTACAAAGTCGTACCATATATTCCCTTACTAAGATAGAAAATGCCTACGAGAAGTGCTTACCAACCAAACACATCTCTTGCCCATTTTTAGTAACTTTCGAGCCACTCGAACTAGATAATATCAAAACACTTTATTCCTCAATTGACTTGTCGACTCTGAGAGCAACCTTGAACTCGAACAAATCTTAAAACTCTTTTAACCATTATGATTCACAAATACTTTCAAACAATACTACTCTTATTTTCTTCGAAAATCTTAGAAAACCAATTTCAAAAAAACACCTGGATTTAAGTTCTTAAAATATCAGTTTAAATCCTTCTATTTACGAACATATTTTGTAAATCATACTTATATAAACCAACTTTCTTATATAAAACTATTCCACAAATATTTATTTCCAAAATATTCTATCTTTACTTTAGATCATACTAAACATCTTTTACTAAATTTAACTTCTAACCCAACATTGTCACAGAATGTCTTACAGTCAAACTATGAAACTCAATTCATAAGGTGTTCATTTCAATGTATCTACAAATACTACCTACCCAACCCAAGTAGTAAAAAGGTAAGCTACTCACAAAATGGTGGAGTAGAAATAACAACTAGTAAACAGAAATCAATGTTCCTAACATGCCGAGCATGATAAAAATTCATCAAGGTTACGGGATATAAAACTATGAGAGGCACCGATATCAAACCAAGCACAAATAGGAAATCAATAAACAGATAGTATACCCTTAAGAATTTGTTTCTCCTTTATAGCTACAGAAGTGGAGGGTGGTGAAGCTGGTGCAAACTCTAGGATGATCCCCTTTACGAAGCACCGAACAATTCCTGACTATATAACTGGGTTGATGGCAGTTGTAGCAGCTCCTTGGTGCAAACTGTGCCTTGGCCGTTAGTGGCTCAAACTTTGGTACCTTAGCAATCGGTGCCTTAACTACTTGTCCTCCTCCACCGGACCTACACTTATTAGAAAAGTGACCTTTCTTTCCACACTTGTAGCAACTAGGGTTGGACCTATCCTTTGACAACCAAAACTTTCACTTGTTGCTTCCGGTTGGCGCAGATACATACGGCTTTGGGGCCGAACCCTCGAACCAAAAATCCATACTTATTATATGCTTAGACGCTCCTTGGATATGATCGATCATGTCCTTACATACCATGTCGCACAAACTTATCCAAGCCTGGACCTCGATGATAGTCTCGGTGTCATTGAACCTCTTTTTACCCAACACCTCAAATTTAGCGCTATATCGAAGCAAAGCCTTTCTGTGGTCGAACCTGCACCACTTCCTTAACTACATTTACCTTAGCATTAGAAGCCATAGTACCCACAGTTCTTACTACCAAATCAATGCAAAACTTTTTTAGGGCACATAAAGGTAGAGTTACTTCAAGGAAAAGATTTCTAAGAAAGGATTACTAAGGAAGAGATATTCCTAAGAAACATTTTTAAAAATCTAGTTTTGAGAATACAAATATACTCTCATATATATTATACACTCGACTCGTTCTAAGGTATCCCTTACCCTATCTCTAGTGAGCTATATCCAACCAAAGCTAAGGTGCTTGCTCAACCAAGGTTATGATACCAAATGTAATGACATGACATTTCGACCCTCGAATGTCGACACAAAATACATTTGCGGTATTCATGTGCCGAGCACCCAAGTGCCGAAAAGACAAATAGTTAAGATAAAATAAAAGAAAATGAATAAAACAAGAAAGAAAGAATGCAACATCAGAATCTCACAACGGAAAGATAATATATAAAATCAAAAGACGGTATAAAGGGTTACTCCGAATACAGAAATTTCAAAGTTATAAAATCTAAGTACTATCATCAGCCCGGACACTTATAACAACCTGCCCTCATAATGTTGATAGATACATAGATAATACAGTACAACAGAAATAGAAATAGATAGATAACAAAAGCCTCTAGCTTGTCTCCTGAACTCTAAAGCATCCAAAGTAAATCCTACTTTACTCGGCCTACTCGAAAGAGTACACAAGGAATTTAAGGAAAACAAATAACCCTGTGTCAGACATAAGTCTGGTATGAGAAAACCCAATATACATGCAACATGTAACGGTAACTTTTTATATCGTACAGATTACCATAATGGTTTTCCCCTAAAAAGAACCAATGATTCATTAAGTTAATATAGTGATATGATAGATAATGTCTAGAGTGTAGAATATGAATCAAATCAAATAGTTGTGATGCTTATATTGATCACACTACAACAATATTGAGGGTAAAATCAAAACCACTAAGGTACGTTCGCATAATGGATTTCCATGGAGATCTCTTTGGTCAAGTCGAATCCGAACTCCCTGCAAAAGGATCAGAACTACCTTTTGAGCATCTTATCTCTCTAGATTAAATATACCATTAGGTAAACATAACTAGCCCATGCACAAACATTGGTATGAACCATTGGAACCAAGTATCATCAACTCCCACTATAACATCGATGAGCATACTCTAGATATAAATTTGACATACCCCATCATGGGGTAGCTAAACTCGAGTTGTGCATCCTACTTTGTCGTTAGCCATTTCGGATGACGAGGTCACGTTCGGCATCTCTTACACGAGTCTTCATCGCTCAAACAGAACATGAATCACTCCATGGATTCTGGCATAAGCTCGTTTGACAAATGCTAACGGTGACCTCTCCCTTAGACTTAACCTTAGGATAGACATTTCAACTCTATAGCATAAGTCTGAAATGTTGATGCTGACCTCTCCCTTGAACTTAACCTTAGGATAGACAGTTTATCTCTATAACATTCCACTTCACAACCACTTCCAAAACATAGACTTGTATACTAGTTGAAAGTGGTATTCGATAAATAAAACACTTACCAGTCCTGGACTCTTGAAACCAATTCGATAAATTTCTGGTAAACTGAATTTAGGCTTTTTTGGAAGTAAGCAAACTATATAAAGAGGAGTCCTCCCCGGGAGATCTCATGTATATAAGTTCTTAAAGCTAGTGATGTTTCATACCAATGCTCCTCCATGGGGTTCTCAAAGGGTATGAAGTTGTGAAGCTTTTAAATACTTCTTAAGCTATATTTGGTCAAGTTCGATAGTTGGCTAATCAACTATCTAGTTAAAAATGATCGCTTATAGAAATCAAGGTTCATATACTTAACATGTTTCCGACATTCCAACTTATACTATCCCTCAGTGCAGAGTGAAGCCATGTAAGTTAGAGCACTGGTTGCATATCATAGCCTTGCCTAAACACTTCATTCTTAACTCACACAGATAGACAAGTCTACCTTATCGGCTTTTAGTGTTAAGTATAGTGTTAATGACTTCCATAAACGAGTAAGAAATCAACACGATTAACACGTTTTCCACCTTCCTAACTTAACTATTTCTCGATCAAGAGTGAAGACGATACGTTAGAGCACTATTGCTTTTATCCCTACTCGAACAACAATCTTAACACTCACAAATAGATAAATCTACTTCATCAGCTTTTAGTGTTAAGCATAGTTAATTACTTTTCAAACAAGTAATTAAACAAACAACCACTTAGCCACAAAGCAATTCCTAACCCCTTATGAAATCATTTTTTCATACTTTTAAAACCCTTTCTGAAAAGATATATATATATATAGTAATTTATTTATAAAATAAGATATTTAATAAAACAATTTAAAAGATATTATATTACATTTATTTATACTTTAATAAAATAGTCAACGCATTTTCTAAAAATCATATATACTTAAAAATACTTTAAAGTACTTATAATAGGTTTTAAAACACTTATTCAAAATATTGCTTTAAAATAACAAGTTTATAAAATATTCAAAAACTTGGAAAAACCATTTTTCCTTATATTTAAAAATAAACCATCTTCTTTAAAAATTCATAACTAATTCTTAAAAATCTCAAACCAATTTAAAGTATTCTAATATGAGTTAGTAAACACATGTAAAAAGAATGAAACAAAATACTTAAATTTAAAGTTCTTTTCAAACGTTTGAAGTTAAAAAATAAAGGCTAAACGAGGCAGTTTTGCACAAGTGGAAGTTTGGCCATTTCTCAATATGTTACTTAACTTTTCAACATTCAAACCTTTTATGGCAGCAATCATACATAATAAACATCATAAATATGGCGAGAAACCCCTAAGGATTTCTCTACAATGTTCATTAGACATTGCTGAACACAAGGCAATTCCTAAGTGCATCTATAGCGGTTATCGTTATAACAGCGCTTTCAAATCCAAGTCTAATTCAAACCTATGTTCAACTACAACCTATATACTTTGTTTTAAGGTCATGTTACAAGCCATACTAGTCCATTCAAGTCTATTCAAGTCCATACATATGGATTACATATTCCATTTGCTTTCAAAGCAAGAATCAAATAAATATTACAACATATATCAATATCCATTCAATCATAAGGAAACAAACAATCATAAGCACCTATGCACAATATATTTCGATTTAATGGTGAGTTAGCTCACCTATAAGTAAGCAAATAAGCAAGTCTAAACAACCATTTTCTACCTCAACCTTGCTAACGCCTCACTTGCTACCTCTTCCTTTTCTTTGCTCTTGTTTCTAAGCAATATTGCCTAATATATGCTCACAGCCTTGTTTGGAGGGGGAAGATTGGCTTGGTTTCTTCAAGTTTTAACTTGATGGAAGGTGTTGTGATGTTGTCCTAAGGCCCTTATCCAAGTTTGAGTTGATTCAGAGTTGTTTTTAAATTATTCTTCTTATGAAATTTGTGAAGAGAAAGAGTGGAAGAGTTATAACTTTTATGTGTAAAAATGTGAAATGGGTTCAAGGGGTATGCCCCTCCTTACATAGGCATCACCTGGTGCTTCCTACCCTTTCGCTCCCCTATGGCTTGTCATGGAAGGCCCACCACTCCACATGCCTATCACTTCTCCTTTACACCTCCTTCCTTTAGAAAATTACCTTAAAACCCCTTACATACAAATATCTCTTTAGAAAATTTAAAAAATTTACTAGAAAAGGTAGAGACGCAGCCCAATGTGACTCTAGGTCTTTTCTATCTTTAGAACATTGTTTGGTAGAGAGAAGGTTGTTATAATTGTAACACTAACATGGTAAACTTCCTTTAATCTTTATAAAACTGGAAATCTAGAACATAACGTATGAAGAATCAATTTCAAGAATGCAGGTCAAACCAAAAACTCAACAGGAGCTAAAGGTGAAATTGTTTCTACGAACCAAAAATTGGACTGGAGCATCGGGTTGGCTAAGATCAGAGTGTTAACATACTTTTTTCTAATAGGAGATGATATTATAGAAACCAATTATGCTGCAAAAGTTCATATATTTTTACAATAATAGTGTTGATTTGGACGATCTAATATTACTTGTTTGTATTGTTGAAAAATTCTATGTATTATTATGAACAAATGTATACGTATGAAAAAATATTTTAAATTAGTTTATTCTCAATTGTGTTTATTATAATTTTTATTTCAGTTCTTTTGATTAAGTTAGAATTTATACATTTGCATATGTGAAATACCATAAAAAATAAATAAGAAATGGGATGGGAATAATTAGCAAATCAGTAGCGAACACAATAGCCACGTTATAAAAATGCTATGAGAAGAAATAATAGCATTTGTGAGATGTTACCCAAAAGTACAAATACAGATTTACAATATAACTTTTGAGAACAAAAGCGTTTTTGAGATGCTATAAAATGTCATTGTTTTCATAGGAATCTTGTTGCTCGTAGCGTTTATGAAGTGCGGTAAACAATTTATCCTTTTCATAGCGTTTTATGAACGTTGTGAATTGATTATGTTTGTTTTTCTACAATAATAGGTCCAGAGCCTATTATAGCATGTCGTAAAACAACATTCTTCAAAATACTATTAAAAGATTTTATAGTGTTTTCTAAATGCTATTAAAAGTTCAGTTTGTTGTAGTGGCTGGAATTTCTGCCTCATCTACAGTTACCTGTGCACCTTTAGTTGGCATCGCCCTAATACCTCTACCACACACAATAGCAAATTTGAAATGGTGATAAATTTTAGCCACTTTTCGTGAGCCGTTTGAAGTGCGTAGGTTATACGATGACCTATATTATGTAATATAAAATATATAAGTATATGCTCAAATCGTTTCCTAGTTCCTACCAGTTCTCTTAACCTTAAGCTCTGATACTAAGTGTAATGACGCGCCCTTTACAATGTCCTGCATATATGTTAATCAATACATATATTTAAGATACCATAGTATGCGTACCATTGGGTAAATTTGAACAAAACTAAGCTTTAATTTTTAGCATAAGCTCTGTGTAACTCGCAGCTGAAAGAAATATATAATACAACAAATATATAAAAATGCTCAAGGACATGATAGTCAAATTCTCAACGACATGACATATAACACACACACATAGAGAAGACGGGTATGTATACCAAACCAATAGAGTCATAACCATAATAAATCTATCTACATAAAATCCATACATACATAGCATTAAATAAATATATCAATATAATATGTAGTTTCATCATGATTAGAATATTTGATACATATAGTCATACATGTACTACTCACATAATATAAGAACATCTTCATAACTTAAAATTCCAACTCTCTAGCTAGCACCAAAATAAACTTGTCATTCGGACTACTCTGATAAGAGTAATCATAAGTTCCAGATGGGAAAAAAAGAGAAAATGAGCATCAAATAAAGACTAGTGTGGGGAACTAGCCTTGTAATGTTGTGGTCAAATACAGATTACTATGTATGATTTTATGAAGACTAACTTTTTCAGGTTATGACTCTATTATTTTGATATACTACATGTCTTCTGCATATATCCATTATCTATCATGTCTTCGAGCATTTGACTATGCCTTTGTGCATTTCTATAATTTATCATATTATGTATTGTTCTTTCCACTGTGAGTTGCATAGAGGTCATTCGGAAATTAAGAGTTTAGTTTTATTTAAATTTACCTGATGGTACGCCTATTATAGTATCTTGAATATATGTGTTGATCAACATATATTCAGGACGTCGTAAAAGGTGAGTCAATAAAATATATTCTGTTAGGCTATGTAATCTCACTATACTTTGTGTTTAGGGAAAAGTACTACTCATATTAGGCTTCATGTATCTATGTTTTTATTATTACTTTCGCCATAAACTCAAGGGTACTCATTCGAGTAAGCTGACTTTATAGGATTAGCCAGATTATCTTAAAGACAAATAAAGCTCCAAAGACAAAACATGAGGTTTAATTGATATTAGGATTTATTTTTTTATTCCATTGTTGTAAAACCAGATTATATAACTGGTTCAGTGTACATGCTAACATTTCCATATGTTGGGTATGACACTATTATCCATGTTTTATTTTATTTACCCCTACTTGGGAACATTATGGGAAATGATGTGCAAAAAATTAATTTATGTAATGAGAACTTATTTAGCTTCTTTGTTTACTTAATGTTATTGAAAAAAGATGATACCATTTTGTCACTTGAAAATAATTTTGGTGAAAACTACAGAATTATTGACATTTATTTTGGGAATTGGAATAGGGGATGTTATAATATCCATTTAATATTTAAATTTATAAATGCTTACAACCTTTGAATCCTGCCAACAAACTTTCACAAACAGTCCCAAAAATCATCAAATCATATGCCAAAATATACAGAATCTCGCCATGAACCCAACGTAAACAAACCGCTCCTTAAACGGAGAGCATATCCAAAAGTTATCGCAACTGGAAGATCTAGAGTTTAAATTGCAAAAGAATATTTTACAGGGGTTGAATTACAAAAATACTGTGTCCCTGCTTTAGTTGATGCCTCACTCAACTTGTTCCAATTCAATTTTGACCATTGATTCCTACCTTCATATGCCTTCGTTCGTTGCATGCCTGCCACCACCGTACTCAATGCCTCGCCTTGACCAGATTGCGCCATCCCCGCCACCTTCGACCCTTCCATTCGTCGTCGCCATCCAGGGATTAATGAACCCTAGTTGCTAAATTCCAATCAATGCATGTTGAATTAAGCCACAAGACCGCCATCGCTGCACTTCGCTCCTCGAGATCTAAGAACTTATGCCTTTAGTTTCACTAACCGATGCTCCAATCAGAAGCGACCAAATTGAAATAGGGGTTCACCGTTCTCTGACTTTGACCGTGATTTTTGGCTTCTTTATCCATTGTATCAGAAAAGAATTTGAAGTCTTCACTTCTTATCGAGATGAAAATTTTAATATGTTATTCGATGAGGTTTGGACATTATTTGTAACAACCTGCCTTTTTAGAACCCCGTAACTACACAAGAAGTCCCAAAACGGCGAGTTGTTGGAAGATAATGTATATGTATACATAGAGAGAACATAAGAAAAATCTAAACTAACAAATAAATTTTAGAGTCTCACAGCGAATGGTTACACAATATCTTATAATTACATAATCTGATACCATAACGTTTGTCTATACAAGTCAATCTAAATCAAATCCATACACTACCACATCTTGTCTTTTGTTACAGATTATTTATACAACGCTTATGTACAATATATACAATATATATAGATCTCGTCTCCAAGTCCTTAATGTCTCCAAACTCCTTTAACCTGAATAATATAGAGAGAAAATATAGGAGTGAATCAGACATATGTCTGCATGAGTGAGGCAAATCTAATGCAGGCATACCACTGTGACAGTGATACAACGTGATTTAAGCCTAAGTATAATATCTTGTGGACCCGCTTGCGCCGTGCTATAGAACAAAATTATACTATCAAATAATCTTAAAATGTAATCCAGTCTCGCAATTGTGGAAAAAGGATTACACATATGACTATCCGGTTTTGCCACATGCAGTAAAGGATAGTCATGCATTGGACTCACGTGTAGTCTCGCTACATGAGCGACAAGTCGACTGTTGTCCACATCAACACTTCTGAACCAGCCTCGATGCTCTATAAGAGAATGCCACATCAATACCATGTATCAAGAACCCGTCGCATGCACTACAAGATTCGGGTATTCGTTTATCTACCCAAACTATATACATATACCATACCTACTATGACATCCAAAGTTATACACACCGCATTTATATCACGTCATTTCCGTCTAGGTCTTACACACTCGCCCAATTGCCGAAATTTACATATACTACCTTCGTGCCTCACCATTAACAAGTTATATTCCCAATCATGCTTTTTGTATTTGATGGTTGCTCCAAACCAAACGTTCTACAATGATACATCATCCATAACATCAACATATACATCCAAACAGCAGCGAACCAAAACATAAGAGTGGAAAACCCTCAGGGATCACCACGTAAAAAATCAAGTCATCGCTCGTCAAATTTGGACGTTTAAAAGCCCGAATCCCAAATCTGGGATGCCACCCATGGACTAGTGTGCACCTACCGATGCACATCTTAGATGTGCAATTCTGCCTTCTTTCGTGTATTTTTAATTCCAAATTTTGACTATTTTCATTTGTGATTGTTTCTAAAGTTTTTGTATTATGTACAAGTGGAAAGCCCGTGCGTTGCATGGGTCGATTGATTACCAAGAGTTGTACTATAAAGGTGTGAATAGGTTGATGGAATATATTTAGTAGACATATAATTATTATTTTACAGTAGTTGTATGTATACATTTGAGTAGGTAGAATATTTTTAATATAAGTTATTTATCATTCTTATAATGTTGTTATGAAAGTGAAATTTCACACCTAAAGGTGAAGTAATGAGTAGTATATGTATGACTTGATCTGAAGTAGTTTTCAGTTTGTGTTTATATTTTAACATTTTTTTTAATTGATGTTAATATGTAGTCTTTTATTAGTAAATTACCATTATCGGGTCTATAAGAACTGTCATCTAATTTTGATTTTATTGTACCTAGTGCCCATAATGTCTAAATTTGGAACTATGTACGTATATATATATTTTTTTAAATGGTACTTTATATACAACATGTTACTAGGACAACATATCACATGTCAATAAACGTTCGAATCATGCTACGCAAGTTTTGAACTTGTGACCTCTCGCAGCAAAGCCGAATCACTTAACCACTGGGACAATGGTGCTTGTCTACGTATATACATTTAGATACATGGAATAAAACGATATCAGTTACTAAAGTGGGTCTATAATATTGAAATCAACCTTCATCCAAAAACAAATAATGAGCCCAAGATATAAATGAGTACAAACCAAAAAAAATTGCAAGTAGTAGTGTGAATATCAACATTGTCCAGCACTAAGATTATACATTTTTAATCCTTTGCACACGGATCTTCCTAATTATAAATTGGCGGTAGTTGAGTTTTAACATTGCCCATCGTTGTAGACATTTCCTTTTTCAATTGACTAATAATATAAGCATGTAATTTTGCTTCTCTTGCATATTCAACAAAATCATTTTATTTTTTTTATCTTTATTTATTTTGAACTGGTAATTAGATACAACATATCACAAATCACATGTCAATAGATGTTCGAATCACGCTACATAAGTTTCGAACTTGTGACCTCTTGCATCAAAGTCGAAGTACGTACTTAACCACTAGGACAATGATGCTTGTCAACAAAATCATTTTATTAGTAAAGCATATATTTCTTTCGAACTAAGAAGGTCGAGATAAGCATATAAATTATACTCAAGTATGATTCCAAAATATATGACTTAGACTATACACGAAACTAAGAAGGTCATTAATAGAAGCATTAAAGTAGACAAACTTTCTTAAAAACAAAACAATATTATAACCATGTTTTAATTTATTTACTTTCTGAATTGCATATTAACATCAATCCCTAAATCCTAAAAAGAACTAAATAAAGGATATAATTAGAGTAATTTAATTACATGAAGATAAATATAAATAGGAGAGAAATATATCAAATAAGATAGCTGATATGTTATGTAATGCAATTGTAGTACCTAAAAGGGATAAACTGGAGGAAAAATATATGAAGAGAAATGAGCTATTGCACATAAAAATTAAAACATTAAACAACCTAAAAATCATGGAAACATATTTCTGCAAAGTTTAGCTAGCAAAAGTCATGCTGCGTTGTCCTTTTATTATTGCATCCATTATGGCATGACGACGAAGATAGGAATAACAGCAAGTATGAAATTTATACTATTAGTAGTTAAGTAGGATGCAGTGACCATGGATAGTTACATGCCTTAGGATTCATTTGTCAATAGGAAGAAAAAAGAAAAGTAATTTTCTTTACCATTGTTGGCTTTAACTCATCCATAAATTAATGCATTCTTAATTAACTTAACAGTAATATTTCTGTAACATTTATAATGATCGGGAAAATTCTTTTATATGATAGTTCTTTCTTACCATATAAAAAAAATGCTTTATATGTTAATTCTTTCAACCATTAATAATGATACAGAAAATTGCCTTATATGTCCACATAGACAAACTTATCCTTGATTACGACCATGAACAAACTTTGTATTACATAAGATATATATATAGTACAAAAAAGTAGGTACCAGTATACAGCTATAAATGCTTATATTTTTAGAAAACATATGGCATTTGAGGATTATTCCAACCTTGAGAACATGTCTTTAATCATCAATATTCATTTAAACATGCCCAGTGATTTTAAAAAATAAGGAGAAAGGGAAGGTAAACATGCATATTATTTGCATTTGTCAACAGAAGTTTCTTTTCTGCAAATTCATCTAAAATGAAATATAACTTATTTATAACTTTTTAATAATTGTTTACCAATTAAACTGTCCACTTTCAATTTACTATATCAAGATTAACTGTACAAACAGAAGTACTAGCGGTATTGATAACAAATCAAAACTATGATTTATACAAATTTATACATATTGCTTCCGTAATAGCTAACATATACCAACTGTTAATGAAAGTATAGTTAAAATAATTGTTTGTGATTTCCACAAACACATTAAATGCATCGGTAAACAAAAATAAATTACAAAGTCAAGTGGGATAAATCTAAGGGATAGGTTAGTTGGCATAGAAAGGAAGACCACCAAAGATCCATGACTCAGCCGTATGTACAACAGGATCGAACAAAAATAAAAAAAAATCCCATCATGCTATTGAAAAACTTACATAATTTTCTCACTACATAAAATCAACACTATGAAGTAAATTCAGATCTAAACTTCACAACATGCACCTTACCACCAAACAAAAGAGAAATAACCATTTATGGCCAAATTATGAAAGTCCCTAATAAAAATGTAGTGCTTTGATGTTGATTCATAATGGAGGACCAAGTTTGGAAGAAATGGATGGATGCTGCCATGAATCTAAGATTTTACGCGATTTATCTGAAATCTGATAGCACTTCTTCACCGCTTGATTGCATTGATATTTTCCTACTATTAGGATATGATCTTTAAAATTTAAACTAACGAAGCAGAAACAAATTGATGCGGTTTTAATGGAATTGCAACTGCTTCTAAGAGTTTTTTTTAAAACAAATGATGGGTGAGTGGAGAAAATGAGGGAGCATATGAAGTTGACAGAAACGAATTTTAGTTTGTAATGGAGGAGCTAACAGAGTTAACAACGTTAATTATTTTGCCGATGAGGACAAATTTCAGCCACCTGATATCTTTGTTGACAATAAATCATAGTCGTTCTTTACCTTTTTCGTTAAACCAAAGAGATTTTATTATATAGACAAGTGGAAGCCCGTGCGTTGCACGGGTGCATAGGTTAAGGGGTGTTATAGCTTGTAGGCATGAGTAGATCGTTATGATATATTTGATAGACATACATATTTTACAAAAGTTATGTTATGTATGCCCTTAAATGTAAAAATTGTGTGGCTATATAGTTTTCTATAATAATTAACATATGTTGATTAAACGTAGTAATAAATTTTCACATATGAATGATTATTTGAATTTCAATGTTTATACTCTCGTAGTGTACCAAATAAGAAATTTAGTTGGATGTGTGCGTAAATATTAGTGTAGATTATTTGTTCTCATTATAAAAATGGTATGGACCATTAAATAAAAATAACATAAGGCTAATACATAACTGTTTTTTAGAATTTCCAATTAAGATATACACACACCTCAACCATGTTATCATTTCCTAAATATGTTTAATTTTGACACTTCAATAAATAGTCATAGAAATAATAAAGTTCTGTTTAGAACAAATGAACACAATACAACAGTACATAGTTACTTGTATGATATAAGCTAAAATATTAGACTTGTTAAGTGGACCAAAAAGGCCACATGTTGATGTAAATGAAATTCAGTCATGCATAAAATATCAAGCATAAATTGATTACTAATATGTGTACTTTAAAGCGTAGCTACAGTGGCAAAATTAGAAAATGAAGCTTTTGAACTCTATCCAAACATTTGTAGACTTTCCCTTAGGATTCTTAAACCAACAAATAAAAATAATTTTGTATACATAAAATTGTCAAGCAGTGAATAGATTTTCTTCACAATCGCTTTATGATCATGTCTGATTTCTAATACATGTTTTACCCATGTATACAGATGACTATGTTAGTTTTTCATACAGTGTCAATAACTTATTGCTTGTGATTATATTTCGAACTTTGTTGAATTGAAGTAAGCATGCAATTTTATTAAAGTACAAAAATTTATGATTGTGATTATATTACTATCAATAACTTACAGGTTGTAATTATATTACTATGTATTTTTTGAAATGTGATATTACATTTTTTTTAAGTACAAAAATTTATGGCCTAAAATGCATAGGCATCTAAGCTACGATGCAAAGTAATGGCTCAAGACAGTACACAATGGACTATGTTATGTGTATACTGATCAAGGTTGGAGGATGCATGAATGTAGCTAGTATTGCCCATATTCTTTAATGTTACCAAAATTTATTTGTAATGTTAACCGTAACCGTTTGATTCAATTTCATCAAAAAAAATTTCTAACAGAAAGAAAACAAACGTTTGATAAAATTTTTTAATACATATATTCAGCTACAGATCAAGTTAATTGATCAATTATGAGTAAAAGTAAATTCAAACATTATTTACTAAAAAAATGTACTAATCAATTAATCAAATCTTAGCTATAAATTAGACGAAGGTAAATTTAGTAGTTATAGTGAATAGTCATGGAAAGATCAAAATGTCAACTGCAACTGAATATTGATTGATACTAATTGAAATTCATTAAGATCTTACCAAATATAATTTTTTTTCAGGAAATTATTGTAAGGACAAAAATTTTCAGCGTTTTTGCCTCAAGGACAGGCCTTCAATATTTTATCCTGAAGGACAACTTTTTTTAGGTATCAGTTTTTAGTTATCGATAGCAGTTTTTAGGTATCAGTTTGTAGTTATCGGTAGCAGTTTTTAGGTATCAGTTTTAACTTAGTAGCAGTTTTGTTGTCCTTATGAATAATTTTGGAAAATATTTGTCCTTATGAATAACTTTAGAAGAATGTTTGTCCTTATGGTAAAAATATTGAGGTTGTGTCCTTGAGGCAAAAAATATACAAATCTTTGTCCTTTAAATTAATTCCCCCATTTTTTTTACTCAAATTGGTAATTAATTTAGCCATTATAGAACAGCAATAATTACTGCTAATTTTGGTCAGATTAAAATTGCAGTAGACCAAGCAGAGTAGATTAATTTGACTAAAATTTGTAGCAGCTAATTCCAAACAGTGTACAAACCAATTTTTACTAATCAAATAATCAATTTAGAAGTAAATATGATTTTATACATTAGTCAAAATATTTAACGTTGAACATACTACTCAAATATTCTATTATTAAATATATTAGTTAATTCAAATTATTCACGTAAATTAAATCAAAATAATTATTAAAATTGGATTATATTCCTGTTGAGGTAGTCAAGTAATCAAATTTCAAAATTAACTTTAGTCCACTACAAAAGATATAACAGCTATGTCTACACTTATATAAAACTTCTTAAGATTGAACCAATATGACAACAATACTATACAAATCAGGGTGATTATTAATTTTATTTGCTTCATGAATTATTATAATAAAGAGATGATCAAATATAACTCATAGTTAAAGCTTTATTGATTTGATTGCAAAATGTTGTATCCAATAGGGGAAACATTTTGTAAATGCGAGCTATCTTATGTTGAATATATTACTCAAATTGTATACTACTAAATATATTAGTTAATTCTAATTATTCACATAAAGTATGTCAAAATACTTAGTAAAATTAAATTTAGAAGGTATTCCATGATAGCCAAGTAATCAAATTTGAAAATCCACTCTAGTCTATCTACAAAGATATAACGACTATGCCTGCGCTGATATAAAAGCTCTTAAAATTGAACAAATGTGACAACAGTAATATACAAATCAAGGAAATTATTAATTTTAGTTGCTTCATAAATTCTTATTATTAGCATGTGATAAGTATAACTTGACAGTCAAAGCTTTATTGATTTGATTGAAAAATGTTGTATTGCAGAGCTTAAATGATTATTTAGCAACTACCATAGTACTTATTCAGGAATGGTGAATTGTTTTTGCAAATAATAGCTATCTGTGCATGCTTACATCTAACCTGAAAGATTGCTATATTGACACTCAAATGGAGCCCTGTTCCACAAAACATGATAAAACGACCTTATATTTAATTTAGCAAGCATCTTAAGATTCTATATTAATGTGAGCTATTTTTACATGCTTATCTGTATACCCACTTTCATCAGATATTAACAATAGTTATAGATCATATGTGCCTCAAACATACATTATTTTAGAAATTTGTAAAATGTGTGAAGTTATAATTACTAAGTTAGCGATGATTTTACATGTCACATAAAAACAAAATATACACTGATTATCATAAATATATTGGGTAATAAAGTAAGTAATCCGCAGACATTCATTCAAATATCCGAAAGACATAAACACATATTTCTTATTTAGTACATAAAGAAAACCTGTTAATATAGAAATTAGAATGATACTTTATAAGCGCGACGGTGTTAACATGTTTCCTGCTTCTTCTTCCTCACTAAATTCAAATTTCTTTAATGAATTAATATTTTTCATCATTGTGTTTCTAGCTTATAGACTCTTCCTAGTTACACCTATAATTATGAATCACATAGAATCATTGATCAGAATTTATATTCTTAAAAAATTAAAATCAGAAACAGGACATCAAAAAACTTAGCTGAACAAATCACAGTGATGGTGCTCAATAATTAATTATTACTCAAAAGTTGTAAAAATACAGTCTGTAGATCAAGAAAACTAAAATCAGTTTAGATTATATGCAGTATTAGGTTCTATTCAATAATCATTTAAATATAATACCGTTTAGTCTTTAGCAATCAAATTTAAGAAAATGGACTATTGCAATTGTCACCTATATAGTGAATAACTTGTGCAAATGAACATGTTAGGTAAAAGAAAATTCAGAGTTCAATACTCAAACAGCTTTAAGTGCATGCTCCTGAAACTACATGGACAAAATTAAACTCCAAAATTAATAGGAAACGGTGGCAAAGGGAAAAATGAATAAAGACGAAGATAATATATTTCTGAATTGCTAATTAAGTTGGTATACTCATACTCCTCTTCCTAGCCTTGGCCATTTTATACATTAAAGGAAAAGAATGAGCACGGAAGATTAAAGAAATACACTGATTTTTTCTCACTTCAAGCAGGCTTCCAATAATCATATAATTGCAAAATTCTGAAAGTGAATTCAGTTCAACCAACTTCCTTAAACCATAGATCAACACCTTACCTCAGCGACAAACTCAGTGAATTGCAAACAGTTAGTGAATCTCGATCTTAAATAGAGAGCATCGTAAAGGAGGCTAGCAATATCCATAGAACAACGACCACCATCACAGTGAAGTAAGAGTCGAAAAAACATGAAATAATTCTACCTGAGATGATCATCTATCAGGAGTATATCGTTGGTTGCAAATTGCGACAAAAACAAAGAAACAAATTTAGGCATAGAGTTATGTACTAAGGTACCATACCGAGCATGGAATGTGCAGTAGAAGACCTTATTGAGGAACATGGAACTAATTTTGTAGTAGGAGAAGAAAAGAAATTATGTTTTACATACATCGATTTGAGGATTAGAAGTGGAAAATAAATAAAGTTACCCTGAATTAAGGACCAACCGCTTCAACCTAATGCAACATGCCTGGAATGACGGTGATAAGTGGGTAAACGTGGAGCGGCAGTTGAAATTGAAAAAGGAGACAGTGGAATAGTTAACTGCGTTAGGAAAGTTAACTATGCTTATGTGGACTATTGGCAACCCTTCGATATCTTTATTTCTATTAAATCTAGTCCATCCTTTATCTTTTGTTTGTCTTTCCGTTAAAGCACAGGAAATTTGTTATATAGATTTACATTACCTAACATGAGTCTAGGGTCATAACATGTCCATATCATCAAATTTGGTTTCTACAAGGGTTTGAATTTAATTTAGTGCCAAACTAGGTTTTTATAATATATCTGAAACAAAGTGCGTTCTTCTACATATCTTAATTTCTAATTTCATAATTTAGGTTAATATTCATCATAGTTATATCCTAGACTAGCCCCAAACCATCCTATACCGTTATCAAAGTATTATAGCAAGATTGGAGAAACCACACTCATTGAATCAAGCTAAAAGAATCCAATCCCCTTCACTGTCCAAATTTCCAGAACTTTCAACCTCCAAATTGGCCTTCAATTCCTACTGTAGAATGTAGAGGGCCTCGCTACAATTCCAACACAACTTGTCTCATCAAATTTCGTTGAGAAATTTGAATTTTATGTTGAAATGATTAAAGAGGAAGTTGTCTGATTTCAGAAATAAGAAAAAATGAGAAATTGAATTGTACGTATCTTTTGAAATATGGGCTCGGCCCATCTCAACCCGACCAGACCCGCCGTCCATGCACAAACCAACCCACTTAAATAAAACTCTAATATCTCACTCATACGACGTCTGATTCAGACAAGTCAATACTCCATCTTGACTAGAAAAACGAGAGTTATGTGATGCTGCAACTCTTGTCGGCTAATTCAACCATTTGTAAAAATTAACATTTGGCCCTTCTATTGAAATTTATCAAATTACCCTCCAATTAAATTCAAAATTTATTTATTATTAATTATAATCGTTATTTAAGTTATATACAAAATTTTGGGGTATTACATTTTCTCCCTTAAAAGAATTTTTTTCTTGAAATTCCAAAAGAATGGAAAAATGTAAATTATATGCTCATTCTTCGCTCACACACACGTAGTGTTCGTGTCTCTTGTGTGCATGCTCAATCATTCAAATATGGCAACCACATATATTACAAACATATACATAGGTCCTAATCAAAACATTAGTATCCAAACAAGGCATATAATGAGCATGATCATGATAACTTATGAAAATTTAGCATAATGCAATAAATGCGATAAATGCATCCTATATGAATGCAGAGATATGGCATAGTAGGCATGATGCATTACAATCCTAATACAAAACTTGTAGTTCTATATGAATGCAAATTTAGTGACATAAGAAATAGCATATAACATAGCATCCAGTAATTATAACATCCAATCTAAGAAACCAAATCTAACTCCTAGTAAATTGAATCAACCAAAAGAACGTACCAGTAAAGAATTCGGGATGAGAAGCCCGTATCTGCCCTTCAGGCTCCTACGTACTCTCTACCGGATCGTCTCCTCATTGTACCTTCACCAGTTTGATTACTTTATTCCTTAGTCTTCGAATTCTATGCTCCACTATATGTGCATGTCCTTTAGATGAACTCGCTTCAACTTCAAATTCCACATCCTCTAACTGATTTGGCTCCACTACTATAGCTGAGTCATGTACACACTTTCATTAATGTGACACCTGGAATACATTATGAACTCCAGACATTCTCTCCATTAGCTCCACCCTATAAGCCAATCCTTTAATATGTTCTAACACCTTAAATGGTCCAACAAATCACATCGTCAACTTTCCTGGGTTTCCAAACCTCATCACATGCTTAAGATGCCATACTTTCATAAACACAAGATCCCCAACTTCGAATTCCAACTCCTTTCGCCTTTTATCAACATACGACTTTTTTTATCATGTGCCTTCTTCATCCTTTTCTTTATTAACTCTACCTTGTTTGACGCATCCTTTATCATCCATGGTCCAAGTATCACCTTATCTGTCGACTCCCACCAACATAAAGGTGATTTACATGGTCTTCCGTACAATGCTTTGGATGATGTTATCCTATTACTAGCTTGATAACTGTTATTATAGGTGAATTCCACCAATGGCAAATTGTCTTACTAAGCACCTAAAAAATCCAAAATACAAGCCCTCAACAAATCTCCAAACACCCTGTTCATCCTCTCGGTCTGTCTTTCTATCTGCGGATGATATGATGTGCTCAAACTCAACTCTATACTTAAGTTATCTTGTAGACTTCTACAGAATGTACTCGAAAAAAGTGGATCCCAGTCACTCATAGTATTCATCGGTATACCATGCAATCTCACTACTTCCTTAACATATAATGTAGCTAAAGATGCTACTGTCCTTGTGCTCTTTATAGGAAAGAAACGTGTGTTCTTTGTTGGTTGATCCACCATAACCCAAATACTCTTGTTACCTCTTCTACTCTTTGGCAATCCATCTATAAAATCCATTGAAACACTTTCCCATTTCCACTGTAGAACTTTCAAGGGCATCATATCCTTATACATTTTATCTCCGCCAGGATGAATGGTCGTCCTGGTATAGTGACACTCCTCTGACACCTCTTTGATTAGCTCCTTTAACTTTGGAACATGCAACCTTCTGCCTCGTCTTAAGTATCCTTTCTCATCTTTTGCATATCACTCTAAATGACTCAACTTCTCACCCTTCTCAAGCTGATTCAAAATCTCAACTAACTCTGCATCCTTACTTTGATTCATACCAACCATGTCCACTCTTGTTGGTCCAACCTCTAAGGATGCCAATAATCCAGCTGTAATATCTGTTAGTGGTCGAAAATCAAATCCAAAATATACTCAAGCTGCCTCATCTCTAACATCATAGCACCTAATGTCACATGCTTCCTACTCAATGCATCTGCCACAACATTACCTTCCTAGGGATATAAGCAATACCAAAATTATAAGATGCTAAGAATTCCATCCACCTCTGTTGTCTTAAGTATAATTCCTTCTGCAAAAATAAATAATTCAATGACTTATGATCCGTATATACTTCAAATCTCTCCTAAGAAAATAGTGTCTCCATGACTTCAAAGCAAATACAATCACAGCTAACTCCAAATCATGTGTAGGGTAGTTTTTTCGTGTCTTCATCTGCCGACTTGCATGCTACAACACTACCTTCATGCATCAAGACAACACCAAGAATAAAACCGCAAGCATTAGTGTAGATGGTAAATGATTTGGTACTATCAAGGGTAACCAAAACAGGTGCGCTTCTCAACATCTCTTTCAAGTTGAAAATTGCTTCTTCACACTCCGCACTTCAAACATAAACCAAATTCTTTTTCTTATGTTTCGTCAATGGTGCAGTCTTTGCAAAATTCTTTATAAACTTCTGATAGAAACTAGCTAATCCCAAGAAACTACGTACTTCTAAAGCATTCTTCAGAACCTTCCAATCTTTAACAGTGGCCACTTTTCCTGGTTCTACCACTGACCTATTCCCAGATATAACATGTCCTAGAAATTGGAGTCGGCTTCTCTAAAAATGGCATTTCAAAAATTTAGCCTTTAACTGATTACTTCATAGTACATCCGGTACTTCTCTCAAATGCGAGTCTCTTTTCTCTAGAAAATAATAGGATATCATCAATAAATACAACAACAAATTTATTCAGCTACTTTCGAAAGACCCTACTCATCAAATCAACAAAATAAGCCAGGGCATTAGTTAGCCCAAAGGTATCACAACCCACTCAAATAATCCATCAGGATTATGAAAAGCGGTCTTCGAAATGCTATCCTTCGCAGCTCTTAACCAATGAAATCCTGTAGCAAGGTCAAGCTGTGAGAAAACTCGTCCACCGACAAGTTGATCGAAGAGGTCGTCAGTAGGAGGCAATAGATAATGGTTTTTCTTCGTCGGCTTATTCAATTCTCGATAATCAATGCAAAGCCTTAGAGAACTGTCTAGTTTAATAGCGAAAATGACAAGTGCTTCCCATTTTGAAATACTTCATCTAATGAATCCTTTATGTAATAACATTGAAACTTGTTCGTCCAATTCTCTCCTTTACTTTGGAGGCACATGTTTTAAAGGCTTCACCATTGGTCTAGCGCCTTTTTGAGGTCAATCCTAAACTCAATTTCTTTATGGGGTGGAAGTTCGGAAACCTTAGCAAATACATCTAGAAAATCTTTAACTACGAAAATAGATGCTACCTCATCTTGTGATAGGTTTAATGATATGACTTCATCATGGAAAGATATGGCTCGTACAAAACTATTAAATCACGTTTCCTACAACTACTCAAATGAACAATCCCCCTATCACAATCCAAAACTAGTCCATAACGAGTCATCCAATCCATTCCTAAGATTAATTTATATCCTGCAAAGCTAAGCACATACGCATCACAATTTAATTCTACACCATTTATAACCAACTTAAGATCATGGCAAATAGTAGACAAATGCATCAATCCCCCGACATGATTTGATACAGTAGCAACTTCACTCATAATGTCAGAGATTATTCCTATTCTCTCTACTAATGCATTGGCAATGAATGAATTCGATGCACAAGTATCAAATAAAACTATGGTAGGTAAATCCGATAGTAATAACATACATTCCATAACCGACTTCCCTTTCTCCTAGGCTGTTGGTGCAATACTGCCAGTGGGTACAGCTTCCAATGCATAAGCCTTTACAATCTGACCCTCTTTTTGTAATGTTGGGCAATCTCTTTTATAATGACCTATATGGTCATAATTAAAGCACTTAATCCCCTTTAACCATTCCTGTTATCCCGACTGTATGTGCCATCCTAGTGGTTTCGACCATCAATCCTTTGCCAAATGTCCCACCTTTCCACTTTGATGACACTTTGTTTCCTTCTGAAGGTTTACCCTACTATTCTTGGCTACATACCCCATCTTATTACACCTCCTACATACAGTAACTTGCTTCTTATTTTGCCCAACCTTGCGATCTTTCATTCTTGAGCTTGTTCTGATCTCCACCTGATACATGCTCCTTGTTTATATTTCCACCCATAGCATTCCATCAAGCACCCTTAACCAATTTCTCAAAAGTTTCTCCCAATGGTATCAGATTCAAAGCGAACTCCTTTTTTTGGAGAATTAAAAATCTTAGCAAACTTGTCAGCCTTCTTCTCCTGGGTAATAATTAATTCAAATCCGAACTTAGCCAACTCATTAAATTTGTTCACATGCTCCTTTATGGTCATGTCTCCTTACATAAGTTGAATGAACTCCTCCCATAACATTCCCTTCTCAGCTTTAGAAAAGAACTTTGTCTCAAATTTCCTTTTTAAAATCTCCCAAGTAATGGTATTCTTCTCCATCTCAGTTATAACAATCTCCCACCAATTTGCTGCCTCTACTTATAGATGCCAAACTACCAACTGCACTTGGTCGCGTCACTTATTCCCAATAAACCGAATATCTTCTCACGGTTATTTATCCATGTCTTAGTTGCTGCATATGATTCTGTCCCACTATACGGCTTTCTACCTAATTTGGAAAAATCTTTGCAGAGTTTTGAGAAGTCAACATTCGATGGTGGAACATCAACTACAGCTTCAGTCGCAACAACCGGTTTGGTGGAGGTGGTAGTGGTACTAATCTGAGCAGTTAGTTGGAGACACCTACAGAACCAAATGGGCATGTTCATGCAAGGAATCTCAGGGACATCCACTCAGGTATTGGCACCCGCTCTAGTATTAACTTCACCAACATTGGCCCCTTTTACATTTCCTCTGAACTACTCATGCTTCAGTTATCTATAAATGAGATTCATTAGCAACTCCCTAATAGATAACTAGATAATCAGAGACTGGAATAGGATATGGTGTATTTACAAACATTAAATTTAGCTCTTATATGTTATATATTTTATAAAATATACAGGCACATTCTCTTAATACATTTTTAATCCTATAACCTATGATTTGATACCAAATGTAACAACCCAACTTTTAGAACCCTGTAAGTACACAACGAAGTCCCAAAACGGTGAGTCGTTGAAGATAATACATATGCTATACACAGAGAGAGCATAAGGTAAAAATTAAACTAGCTAATAGGTTTCAGAGTCTCATAGGGAATGGTCGCACAATATCATATTTCACAAATATATCTTATAATTATACGATCTGGTACCATAATGTAAGTCTGTACAAGTCATCTAAATCAAATCCACACTTTGTCACATCTTGTCTTTTGTTACAGATTATTTATATAAAACTTATGTACAATTTTTACAATATACACAAATCTCGTCTCCAAGTCCTTCACGTCTCGAATTTCTTTAACCTAAACAATATTGAGAGAAAATATAGGTGTAGGTTAGACATAAGTTGGTGTGAGTGTGGTAAATCTAATATAGGTATACTACTATGACAGTGGTATAACATGATTTAAGCCTAAGTATAATATCTTATGGACCCGCTTGCGCCGTGCTACAGAGCGATATTATACCATCTCAATAATCTTAAAACGTAATCTGGTTTCGCCACTTGCAGTAATGGATTACATGTCAACGAATATCCAGTCTCGCCATGTGCGGTAAAGGATAGTCACACATTGGACTCACGCCTGGTCCTGCCACGTGCGCTATAGGTCAACTGTTATCCACATCAACACTCCTGGACTAGCCTCGATGCTATACAGAAGAACACCACATCAATACCATGAATCAAGGACATGCCCCGTGCATTAAAAAATTCAGGTATTTGTTTATCTACCCAAACTATATACATACACCATACCAACTACAACATCCAAAGTCATACACACCGCATGTATATCACGTCGTTTCCATCCAGGTTTTACACACCCGTCCAGTTGCCTAAAGCTACATACACTACCTTCGTGCCTCACCACTAACAAGTTATATTCCTAAACATGCTTTGTGTATTCGGCAATCACTCCAAACCAAATGTTCTACAATAATACATCATTCATAACTTCAACTTATACATCCAAACAGCAGCTAACCAAATTAAGGAGTGTCTAGGCAATCCTCAGGGATCAGCATGTAAAAACTCAAGTCATTACTAGCCGAATTCGGACATTTAAAATCCCAAATCTCAAATTCCAAATTTGGGATGCCCATCGGTAGACTGGCATGCACCCACGGTGCACATCTCAGATGAGCAATTCTGCCTTCTTTTCATGTATTTTTAATTCCAAATTTTGATTATTTTTCGTTTGTAATTGTTTCTAAAGTTTCTATATTATATATTTACATTACCAAACACGATTCTAGGGTCATAACATGTTCATATCATCAAGTTTGGTTTCTTCAAGGGTTTGAATTCAATTTAGTGTCAAACTCGGTTTTTATAATATATCTGAAACAAAGTACGTTTCTTTTACCTTCCATAATTTCTAATTTCATAATTTAGGTTAATATTCATCATAGTTATATCCTAGACTAGCCCTAAACCATTCTATACCATTATCAAAGTATTATAGCAAGGTTGGAGAAACTACACTCACTGAATCAAGTCAAAAGAATCAAATCCCATCTGCCGTCTGAATTTCCAAAAATTCCAACCTATAAATTGGCCTTCAATTCCTACTCTAGATGATAGAGAGCCTCGCTACTATTCCAACACACCTAGTCTCGTTGAATTCCATTGAGAATTATGAATTTTACGTAGAAATGATTAAAGAGGAGGAAGAAGTTATTTGATTTTAGAAATGAGAAAAAAAATGAGAAATGGAATTGTACGTATCTTTTTAAATAGGCTTTTATGAGGGAAAACTGAACGGACATCTTAATTTGAACTCAAATTATAGGCTTGGCCCATCTCAACCCGACCAAACCCACTGTCCGTGCGCAAACTAGCCCACTTAAATAAAACTCTGTTATCTCACTCATCTGACGTCCATTTCGGACAAGCGAATACTCCATCTTGACTATAAATGTAACGACCCGGAATTTTGGTCGTTAGATTTTGAACATTTAATTCATTTTAAATGTTGAATGTGAATTATAATTTGATTTTGAAAAAAGAAAATTTTGGTTAAATCAATAAAATTAGTTAAAATTTCAAATATGGCAATTTAATTGGATTTGAATAATAATATAATATTTGGAATTGGGATGATTGGTGAATCTAGGTGTAAATAGATATAAAAATGGTTTCTAAAATTTATTTAAGTCTAGTTGAATTAGGATTTTAATATTGGACCTTTGGAGGGAATCCAAAGTCGATAGGCTAAATTTGGAATTTTTATATTAATTTAACAATGGAATTTAATAATATAATAGTACAAATAATCAGACTTTGATTCGGAATGAATCAGAATGATTTCTAATGTGAATATAAATTCTATTTAATTTATAATTGAGTTAGTAAAGTTTTAAAAGTGAGATTTTAAATGATTTCGACAATTTTGGAAATCGCTCGAATTTAATCGACGAGTTAAAATAGCCTTCCGGGGCACAGTCACGGAATTCGACGAAACTAGTTTCATTGGATCTGTTATAGTTAATCATTTTTGGATTTCAAATTTCAAAGCGTTTGGAGTTACCGTTTGTTCGTACGGGAGAGAAACGCGTTGAAATTAAAATTGAAAATTTAATATTTTAAATCGATTCAAAAAGCAATCTTCCACATACGATCAAATTAGCCTCCGAAACACGTTCCATTGTGTTTGGAATATGGGTAAAACATTATAAACGCCAGGCGGCATGTGTTGTTTGGAGTTCGTTCGAAAAAGCAGTTAAAATTGAGAATAATAATAAAATAATATATATTTACATGTATATATACTCATGTCAACAGCGAACCCTAATTATTTTTCTTCTAGCCGCCGTTTTCTTATACCAATGGCCGAAAATCAGTTTTGTTTCCCCTCGAAAATCTCTCGATCCGTGCTTTAGTTTCAAAAACTCTCTAAAGGAAAGTTGTAGATCATGGAGAGATCTACGCATCCAACGGTAGGTTTTCGCAATCGTCGTTGAATGGGAGCAGGAGATAGCTACGTTCGTCGCTCGTTTCGATGGGTTTTGCGAGGCTATGGGACAGCCGGGTTCAACCAAGTTCTGGGAGATGATGGAGCTCGCGTGGGGCTTCCAGATGGAGGAGCCTGATCGATCTCAAGTTGATCGTGTAAGCGGCGGCAGTCGATTGTTTAAATCGACGATAGGTTCGAAACCCTGGGTCGAGCATATAGGAGAAGAAGAAGATCGTCGGCCCTGATTTTCCTGTGCAAACGAACGGCTGATTTCGTATGGTATTAAAAAAAAGAGAAATTTTATTTTAAATATATATTCAAATCTTTAATACTTCATAACTCTGTCATACATGGTCAGAATCCGACGAAACAGGAAGCGCCGGAATCGCAGCAACGAGCTTTATGTCCTGCAACAGATTTGGAGGCGATTGGAGCTATCGGAAATTTTAGATTAAATCGAACGGGCTCGATTTAATTTAAAATTGGAACGCTAGAAGAATTCAAGGTGAGTTAATCTCACTCACATCTGGATTTCCAGAATTGATTTAAATAGTTAGAATTTAAATTATTGATTGATTGATTGGATGTGGTATTATATATATAGTATATATATATATATATATTGGAGTGATTGATTTCCCGCATTATATACGGATGAGACCCTATGCGCCGCATAATAGCGGATGATATTATATAAACCCATATAACGCGATATTCCACCTCAAAGTGGAATTGGTATTGTGCTAACATCTGCGGATGCAGGGAGACAGGTTGGAGGGATCCAACTGGATTCCTCAAAACGTTGAATTTCTTTATAATCAGCGTTATGAATTATGTGATAATCAGTGATGATTTTATTGATTATATTTGGAAGTGAATTATTGAATGCTATGGCTTGGTTGGATATAAATATACGGGTATTTAGGAGAATGAAAAATATAAGTTTAGATTTTTAAAAGAAATAAAATGGGAGTTTTGAAATAAAAATTGAAAGGGAAGTTTCAGATTTAAATAAAGATTTTAAATCGTAATAAAAGGTGAAATTGGGTTAATGGATTTTGTAATTGATTTTGGATAAATCAAGAGATAAATTTTAAAGGGAATTTAAACCAGGAAATCGGTTTGAATTTGATTAAGGGTTTTGGAAACTGTGATTTAAGGGAAATGAGGAATGGAAATTTATGAACTGGGTTTATAAATGAAGTGGAATATTTATCGGAGAATAAATTTAGAAGTTTAGATCTCTGGTGGGAATTTCTATAAGAAGTGCAAATTATTTTAAAAGAAATAGTGAGATTATTTTTTTAAAAGATGGGAAGTGTATTTCTTGGAAAAACTAAGTATGTTTCCAAAGGAAAGCTTTCAAAGTATAAACTAGATGTTTAAAAATGTGTTTTGGAATGTTTTAGATAAATTATTATTTTTAAGTGGAAAATAAATATTTATTTAAGTAATTATGGTATTTAATTATTTTAAAGGTAAATTAGTATTATGTTTACTAAAGGAAGCTTGGTGTTTTCAGTTGGAATGGAATATTTGGTTGAATTGTTTGTTTATTTGATAGTTAAATAACCGACTATCAAATATGGACCTAAATATGACTTTGGAAATTCTAGAAGAGGTATGAGAATTATATGGTACAGTTACCGTTCGAGGTGCTATACTGTACGTATAAACTCGTTCATTCTTCTAGGACGTTGGTAAGGAAACCGGTCCACTAACGGTTAGGAGGTGAACTCCGATTTTATCTTCATCTGTGTATTTCCTAAAGAACCGGGGGTGAGTTAACCGGGAAATAGCGGACGTTGTTTCGAAGAGACCGGGATCGGATTTGTGATCCGAAAACCACTTCGATCCAACGAGTATGTTTTCGTGATGAAGACAAGAGTTTGGAGTCGAATATGGAGCAGTGAAGTGCAAGGGCTAGTCGCTACTAATCCCGAGGGTGATTCCAAAATGAATGTAGTAGGAATAGTGCCTTCGGTTTCGTTCGGACCCGGAACAGACTTGTATGGATAAATGCTTCAGAACATCGTCAGGAGGACGGTGAGCATTCTAAGAGATGTGTTCTAAAAAGGTAACGCTTAGCCTCAAGCCTCATCAACCGGGAATGACTGAAAATCAAGGGTTATGCAGCAAGGCTAAGTGGGTCGCGCCCATTAGGGTGAGGTCATCCCTGTCTAGATGTTCCTTTTTATTTCGACTGTGTGGGCGGTTGCTGATCCCAACTGCGGGGTGATCTTACTCGGGCTATCTAGTAAGGGGTAGTCCGGTCTTGTGTTGCAGGGGATTTAGGGTGGATCCTCGGTACGCTGATCTAGACCAAGTACTGTGACAGGTGGTACCCCAGTGCCTAGTCATTAGTTGGAAATCCATTTTCCCTAATCGCCTTTACGGTTTTGAGTGTAGAACCCACTTTGTGGCTAGTATGCTGGAATTTAATCATGTAACAATTTCAGCTATTTTAATAAGTATTTGTATATAGACACTACTATAATATCAGAGGATTTTGATAAGAAAGTGTTTTAGCTATCGTAAGGTAGAAACCCGACATGTTTATTTGTGGCGTGGTCTTACGAGATGCTTTTGATTTCAAAGGATTTTTGAAACTATAAGAATCAGTTTGGATGTATTTTTCTGACGCTGGTATTCCAGACTGACTCGGATGTTATTTCATTATAATGCTCGGGTCAGATCGAGTATTTCAGGTTCAGGATTGGATACTTTGGAGCTCAGGAGAGGAGCTGGAGTTCGAGATGTATTATTCGTACTTGTTTATTCCGCTGCTATGGTTGTTTGAAATTGCCAGCAGTTGTGAGGCAGGTTGATATAACTGCCAGGCTGGTAATTGTTGTTTACTTGTGATATACTCTGATGATGTAATATATAAAACAGATATGGTTTCATTTTGTGTAAAGATCTGTTATTATTTATTATATTTTGTTCCGCTGTGATTGTGAGATTCTGATGTTGTTTTAGTTCCTTCTTTCTTCTATCTTCTTTCTTTTTCCTCAATAATCTGTGACGCCCCACCTCTATACCCACAATAACAAAGGTTATTAGAAAGAATAACGTCTGCTATTGCGGAGAAAAAGGTTGTTGAGGAGCGACCATCTATAGCCTTGCTTTAACTATCTATTGAGTACATCGACAATTGCAATACCAAGCAGATCGACATATCCAATGAATACTTAAAACAAAACCATAGGTGGTTGGAGGATCTATCAAAACAGAATATAACAACTCAAATGTAATATACATCACAGAACAGTGGATCATCATAAACACATATACTGATACAAAACAGAGTATACGAAATGATACATATCAAGTGGTATAGCAAACCACAATATACAGGCGAGTTCACACGAATACATATCAGAGTTACAACGGATAAGGACAACACAAAAGCTAAGACAAAAGAAACTAGCGGAATAATCCATGCGGAAGCAAAAGAGGCTAAGTCCAAAAGCACCTAACCTGCAAACATCTCGGTTTGACCCGAGTATAAAATATATGGGTCAGTCTAGCTAAACAAATCAGTTAGATAAATTGAACGATAATGAACCTGCAAGATCATATAGTATAACAATTATCTCTAAAGGAGATAATTCAATCATCTAACATAAGATGAATCATAACAAAACAAGCCTCATATCATCGGCAACTCAACCGAACAAAGGATACCAATATCCCAAAATAAGCCAAAAAGGCAATTAACAATTACCAATGAAGGTAATACAAATTCCACAAGGTACCCGCTATACATCGTGTGGCTCAAAAGACCAACACCGAAGGGCGATACCTAGGGAATATACGTATCAAAGAAACAACGGAAAATTCCAACTGCAACAAACCCAAATATCTCTTGAGCGGTGGTGAAGAAACCACTCCAATATCTCTAGAGCGGTGGTGAAGAAACCACTCCAATATCTCTCTAGCGGTGGTGAAGGAACCACTCCGAAAGCGATATAAAAAGCAACACCCCAATATCTCTCGAGCGGTGGTGAAGAACCCACTCCGAAAGTGATACTATAGGGCAACAACAATCCCAAATATCTCTCGAGCTGGGGCAAAGGACCAACTCCAAAAGCGATATTAAAGGCAACAAGCCAGAAGGAGACAGTCCGAAGACACTATCCCAAAGGCAGCATGTGTTACAAACTCCCGAAAAGGAACCCGAAAAGTGTTAACGTGAGTCCCATAACCACCCGTTCGCACTAAACGGTTTACTATCCGTTAGTCAATTTCACACTCAAAGCAGTATAAAGTTCACCTCATCTCATCGGTAAACCAAACCCAAAGGTCAAAACGTTCAAACGAATAGATTGGGAATTAACTGAAAAGATGAACGCACGTGTTCATTGCACGCGTTTTATCTAATCATTTAATTCTCCTCCCACTTCGCTCGGAGTGCGAAATTGTGTGTGTGTTTTAAATAGAATTTATAAATTGGAGAAGCGAGTTTTTAATACGATTTGAGTAGATCATTTATAAAAACCCGTGAATGGAGTCAAGAATAAGTCATCAAAACCAAATATGCAATAACAACTACTTAGAATCAACATGCATCGATTAAATTTGGAAATCAAGCAAAATAGGCAAAAATGGACATAATAGGCAAAATAGGAGCGGGTCGGTCGACTGACTCACTGAGTTCAGTCGACCGAACACAGACCCGGAAAAATCCGCGGAATGCTGGTCAGTCGACCGGACTCAGTATGCCAGTCGACTGGACCAGAGCCAAAGAAGTGTTCTGGTAGCAGGTCGGTCGACTGGATCGGAGTTCCGGTCGACCGGAACCTGTTTCCAACACTTCCAAGCCTATCTAAGTGGAGAGCAAACTCTTCGAAATTGCAATCGGACAAGCACGAACGCTAGGGGTTTACGCCTATCGGCTACCCGACCCTATAAGCTCTTCGATTCATCACCAAAACATGATCAAAACATCAAAGCTATGATTTTTAGAGTTTTAGACTTCCAAAACACCAAAAATTGCAATGTTCACAAAACCAATCCGAATCAAAAGCAATAGCACATGGATAATTGTTAGGAATTTATGCCTAACAATCAAGGATAGTTATAGACATAGATGTGAGATAAAAATCTCACCTTTAACCCAAAAACAAGGAAGAAGGAGCTCAATTACAAGGAGAAGACCAACCAATCTCCACTTCAACCCAACAAGCTTCAATCTAAGATCAAAACAAGTATTTCCTAAGTTTATGTATAGGAATTTCTGAAACTAAAGAGAGAAAGAGTTGGAGAAGATGAAGAGGAGGCTTACCAATAGCTTCTCTTTGATTTTGGAGCAAGAATTCAAGTTTGAAAGAAGAAACTAGGGCTTGGAATTTCTAATTCCTCTTCCATTCCCCCATTTCAGTTTTAGCTTAAGTTTGAGGGGTGGGAATGAGTGAATGGAGAGGAGAGGGCTGAGTTAGGGGGTTAAGTTAGCTAGTGGGCTGAACCCAAACCCAAAACCCAATAGAAAAAGTAGCAAAATTCGACTTACTCCAAACATATCGAAGCTTATACTCAAAAAGATCGCAAACGACATTTTGAACTCAATGGAAGTGGTCTTGAGTCCCAATTCGACCATTTGTAGAAAGTAGCTTTTCGGACTATAATCCGACGAACGATGTGATATTTAAATAAAATATTTAAATATACAATCGATAAATATGCGGGTTGTTACAGACTCCCCTCCTTAAAGAAATTGCGTCCTCGCAATTCTTAAGTAGAAAATAAAGAGTAATAACCATAAAGCATATCAACACAAAAGAATATCTGAAATAAGAAGTTCACCATAAAGTGCACGAAAGGATAAGCCCGAGCTTGTTTGCTCAGAGAATTCCTTGAATTCCTAAGCTCAAATGATTCGGAACACCGACGTGGTACAAACAATACGTCAAATGAACCAAAGCTCAACAAAATGAAGCACAATGAAATGTCCGATTAACATGGTAAAAAGATCATTCCATTCGGACACCAACAAAGAAACAATCACTTGTTGCTTACAACTAAGTGCATTGGCAACACGATCCCCCCTTTGGGAATAAAAAGAACATCAAGCTCATAAGACGCAAGGAACTCGAGCCAACACTAAGTTCCTTATGAGAAAATAAACATTCCAAACCAATACGATTAGCATTGATACAAAAGATAAGGTTTTAGTTCCCTTCGGGAACCCAAAGAAAATAATCTTCTTTCTCGAAAAGTTAAAACTTCAAAATTTACAATTATCTTTATGGAATCATTTTTTCTAGAAAATTTTTCTTATTCCAAATCAATTAACTGTGTCTGATTGTCTCATCAAAGCGTTTAGGAAATTCCTACCGATAACGTTGATCAAGCGCATCGATCAGAATTCTTAAAGCACTCAATGGGCAATACAATCACAAAATCATCTTTTATGTGATAACAAAAATGGAATCATCGAGAGAACAAAAATCCAATTATACTTATAAATAAATCTTATGAAAAAGATTTGCAAAAATTTTAAATTTCTAATTTCCATCCAAAATCAATAAATACAAAAATGGAATCATCGAGATATTCGCAGAATACTCGATTCATAAAATGGGTGAAATGAGCTAGACAGACTGAATGACATAACAAATCATTCATAAGAATCACAACGAGTGCAGAATGCGGTAAGTGGAGTGCTAACTTCCGCAACTCGTAGCCAAATCAAAACCGGTGGCAAGGTCGAGCTTAAAAGATCTTAACACCACTCAAAAGATTGCTTAGGTGATAATCCTAAGACAGACCAAAAATACCAGAAAATTCTCAAACTACAAGAATGAGAGAAACAACACTTTCCTCATCATGAGGGCTTAAAGAATAAAATGATGCCATCAAATTGGAATCGAAATCAAAAAATAGAAACCTTCCAAATAGATGGAGACATACCTTAACCCTGAGAAGAACCTCCAGAAGCATCTGCTATGTTTAGCTTGCCAGATGGAGAATTATTCGGAGCAATGGGACAAGTGGAACTGCGATGGCCTTCCTTCTTGCAATAGCGGCAGAAGAGAGGCTGAGGACAAGCTCGAATCATATGATCAGGAGAACCACAATTGAAACACTTCCGAATGGAAGGTGTTCCAGCAGACTGAGACTGAGAATCAGATTCAATGGGCTTTTTCTTCTTGGAAAGGAAAAATTCCCGCTTATCCAACGGAGACTGCTTCTTGTTGGGGTTCTTGAGAACCTCAACACCATCACCACTATCACACTCCCTCTCGATGGCTTCGAGATGAAGTGCAGAATCAACTAACTCCTCAAAAGAAAGCTTAAGCTCAAGCATCAAAGATTTCTTAAGATATTTCTTAAGACCAGAGACAAATTTCAGATTCTTCTTATAAGAAGTGCTAATGAATTCAAGACCATATTTAGATAAGGCCTTGAAAGATGCAACATATTCAGAAACGAAAGACTCCCCTTGCTTCAATTCAAGAAAGCGACGGGCCAATAAAGCTTTCTCAGATTCAGGAACGAACTTGAGTTCGAATCGTTCCCGAAACTGAGTCCAAGAAAGAGTAGACTCATCAATTTTAGCTACAAGAAGCTCGTACCAATCAAGGGCACGCTCTTGCAATAAGCTAGAAGTTACAAGAACTCTATCATGATCAGAAATATCCATTCTAGAGAAGATACACTCGCACGTACGAATCCAAGCTTGAACTTCAAGAACGGACTCGGAGCCTTTGAATGGCTTTCCACCAAGATGAGCAAAATCACTGCATAGGCGTGCAAAAGCAGACTTGCATGGAGGAGATGCACGAATAGGAGCTGGAGGCTGAGTGCTCCTAAATAACTCTAAGAACTGATCAGCAGACATATAAACGTCGTCCGGATGCGAGCCACTGGATAGCCCAGCATCCGAACGTCGTCTTCTGCCTCTTCCAGCCATAAGATGAAAGTTAAATAAGATAAAGATTAATCTCAAGGTAGATATTTCAATACGGAATACTATGGAATAAAAATAAATTCCTAGGCATATTCCCTAATCCTATCTACCCAAATACACGGAAGGAATAGAGGCAAGATGATTCAAAGATTTGTAACACTTGTTGCACTTTGATGTACCTTAATATGTGCTTCTGTTCTATGTTTATCATATTTTGTTCTGAACCTTGCTCTGATACCAACTATGACGCCCCACCTCTATACCCACAATAACAAAGGTTATTAGAAAGAATAAAGTCTACTATTGCGGAGAATAAGGTTATTGAGGAGCGACCATCTATAGCCTTGCTTTAACTATCTATTGAGTACATCGACAATTGCAATACCAAGCAGATCGACATATCCAATGAATACTTAAAACAAAACCATAGGTGGCTGGAGGATCTATCAGAACAGAATATAACAACTCAAATGTAATATACATCACAGAACAGTAGATCATCATAAACACATATACAGATACAAAACAGAGTATACAAAATGATACATATCAAGTGGTATAACAAACCACAATATACAGGCGAGTTCACAAGAATACATATCAGAGTTACAACGGATAAGGACAACACAAAAGCTAAGACAAAAGAAACTAGTGGAATAATCCATGTGGAAGCAAAAGAGGCTAAGTCCAAAAGCACCTAACCTTCAAACATCTCGGTCTGACCCGAGTATAAAATACACGGGTCAGTCTAGCTAAACAAATCAGTTAGATAAAATGAATGATAATGAACCTGCAAGATCATATAGTATAACAATTATTTCTAAAGGAGATAATTCAATCATCTAACATAAGATGAATCATAACAAAACAAGCCTCATATCATCGGCAACTCAACCGAACAAAGGATACCAATATCCCAAAATAAGCCAAAAAGGCAATTAACAATTACCAATGAAGGTAATACAAATTCCACAAGGTACCCGCTATACATCGTGTGGCTTAAAAGACCAACACCGAAGGGCGATACCTAGGGAATATACGTATCAAAGAAACAATAGAAAATTCCAACTGCAACAAACCCAAATATCTCTTGAGCGGTGGTGAAGAAACCACCCCAATATCTCTAGAGCGGTGGTGAAGAAACCACTCCAATATCTCTCGTGCGGTGGTGAAGAACCCACTCTGAAAGCGACACTATAGGGCAACAACAATCCCAAATATCTCTCGAGCAGGGGCAAAGGACCAACTCCAAAAGCGATATTAAAGGCAACAAGCCAGAAGAAAATAGTCCGAAGACACTATCCCAAAGGCAGCATGTGTTACAAACTCCCGAAAGGAATCCGAAAAGTGTTAACGTGATTCCCATAACCACCCGTTCGCACTAAACGGTTTACTATCCGTTAGTCAATTTCACACTCAAAGCAGTATAAAGTTCACCTCATCTCATCGGTAAACCAAACCCAAAGGTCAAAACGTTCAAACGAATAGATTAGGAATTAACTAAAAAGATGAACGCACGTGTTCATTGCACGCATTTTATCTAATCATTTAATTCTCCTCCCACTTCGCTCGGAGTGCGAAATTGTGTGTGTGTTTTAAATAGAATTTATAAATTGGAGAAGCGAGTTTTTAATACGATTTGAAGAGATCATTTATAAAAACCCGTGAATGGAGTCAAGAATAAGTCATCAAAGCCAAATATGCAATAACAACTACTAAGAATCAACATACATCGATTAAATTTGGAAATCAAGCAAAATAGGAAAAAATGGACATAATAGGCAAAATAGGAGCAGGTCGGTTGACAGACTCACTGAGTTCGGTTAACAGACTCACTGAGTTCGGTCGACCGAACACAGACCCGGAAAAATCCGCGGAATGCTGGTCAGTCGACCGGACTCAGTATGCCAGTCGACTGGACCAGAGCCAGAGAAGTGTTCTGGTAGCAGGTCGGTCGACTGGACCGGAGTTCCAGTCGACCAGAACCTGTTTCCGGCACTTCCAAGCCTCTCTAAGTGGAGAGCAAACTCTTCCAAATTGCAATCGGACAAGCACGGATGCTAGGGGTTTACGCCTATCGGCTACCCGGCCCTATAAGCTCTTCGATTCATCACCAAAACATGATCAAAACATCAAGCTATGATTTTTAGAGTTTTAGACTTCCAAAACACCAAAAATTGCAATGTTCACAAAACCAATCCGAATCGAAAGCAATAGCACATGGATAATTGTTAGGAATTTATGCCTAACAATCAAGGATAGTTATAAACATAGATGTGAGATAAAAATCTCACCTTTAACCCAAAAACAAGGAAGAAGGAGCTCAATTACAAGGAGAAGACCAACCAATCTCCACTTCAACCCAACAAGCTTCAATCTAAGATCAAAACAAGTATTTCCTAAGTTTATGTATAGGAATTTTTGAAACTAAAGAGAGAAAGAGTTGGAGAAGATAAAGAGGAGGTTTACCAATAGCTTCTCTTTGATTTTGGAGCAAGAATTCAAGTTTGAAAGAAGAAACTAGGGCTTGGAATTTCTAATTCCTCTTCCATTCCCCCATTTCAGTTTTAGCTTAAGTTTGAGGGGTGGGAATGAGTGAATGGAGAGGAGAGGGCTGAGTTAGGGGGTTAAGTTAGCTAGTGGGCTGAACCCAAACCCAAAACCCAATAGAAAAAGTAGCAAAATTCGACTTACTCCAAACATATCGAAGCTTATACTCAAAAAGATCGCAAACGACATTTTGAACTCAATGGAAGTGGTCTTGAGTCCCAATTCGACCGTTTGCAGAAAGTAGCTTTTCGGACTATAATCTGACGAACGATGTGATATTTAAATAAAATATTTCAATATACAATTGATAAATATGCGGGTTGTTACAGACTCCCCTCCTTAAAGAAATTGCGTCCTCGCAATTCTTAAGAAGAAAATAATGAGTAATAACCATAAAGCATATCAACACAAAAGAATATCTGAAATAAGAAGTTCACCATAAAGTGCACGAAAGGATAAGCCCGAGCTTGTTTGCTCAGAGAATTCCTTGAATTCCTAAGCTCAAATGATTCGGAACACCGACGTGGTACAAACAATACGTCAAATGAACCAAAGCTCAATAAAATGAAGCACAATGAAATGTCCGATTAACATGGTAAAAAGATCATTCCATTCGGACACCAACAAAGAAAAATCACTTGTTGCTTACAACTAAGTGCATTGGCAACACGATCCCCTTCGAGAATAAAAAGAACATCAAGCTCATAAGACGCAAGGAACTCGAGCCAACACTGAGTTCCTTATGAGAAAATAAACATTCCAAACCAATACGATTAGCATTGATACAAAAGATAAGGTCTTGGTTCCCTTCGGGAACCCAAAGAAAATAATCTTATTTCTTGAAAAGCTAAAACTTCAAAATTTACAATTATCTTTATGGAATCATTTTTTCTAGAAAATTTTTCTTATTCCAAATCAATTAACTGTGTCTGATTGTCTCATCAAAGCGTTTAGGAAATTCCTACCGATAACGTTGATCAAGCGCATCGATCAGAATTCTTAAAGCACTCAATGGGCAATACAATCACAAAATCATCTTTTATGTGATAACAAAAATGGAATCATCGAGAGAACAAAAATCCAATTATACTTATAAATAAATCTTATGAAAAAGATTTGCAAAAATTTTAAATTTCTAATTTCCATCCAAAATCAATAAATACAAAAATGGAATCATCGAGATATTCGTAGAATACTCGATTCATAAAATGGGTGAAATGAGCTAGACAGACTGAATGACATAACAAATCATTCATAAGAATCACAACGAGTGCGGAATGCGGTAAGTGGAGTGCTAACTTCCGCAACTCGTAGCCAAATCAAAATCGGTGGCAAGGTCGAGCTGAAAAGATCTTTACACCACTCAAAAGATTGCTTAGGTGATAATCCTAAGACAGACCAAAAATACCAGAAAATTCTCAAACTACAAGAATGAGAGAAATAACACTTTCCTCATCTTGAGGGCTTAAAGAATAAAATGATGCCATCAAATTGGAATCGAAATCAAAAAATAGAAACCTTCCAAATAGATGGAGACATACCTTAACCCTGAGAAGAACCTCCAGAAGCATCTACTATGTTTAGCTTGCCAGATGGAGAATTATTCGGAGCAATGGGACAAGTGGAACTGCGATGGCCTTCCTTCTTGCAATAGCGGCAGAAGAGAAGCTGAGGACAAGCTCGAATCATATGATCAGGAGAACCACAATTGAAACACTTCCGAATGGAAGGTGTTCCAGCAGACTGAGACTGAGAATCAGATTCAACGGGCTTTTTCTTCTTGGAAGGGAAAATTTCCCGCTTATCCAACGGAGACCGCTTCTTGTTGGGGTTCTTGAGAACCTCAACACCATCACCACTATCACACTCCCTCTCGATGGCTTCGAGATGAAGTGCAGAATCAACTAACTCCTCAAAAGAAAGCTTAAGCTCAAGCATCAAAGATTTCTTAAGATATTTCTTAAGACTAGAGACAAACTTCAGATTCTTCTTATAAGAAGTGCTAATGAATTCAAGACCATATTTAGATTAGGCCTCGAAAGATGCAACATATTCAGAAACGGAAGACTCCCCTTGCTTCAATTCAAGAAAGCGACGGGCCAATAAAGCTTTCTCAGATTCAGGAACGAACTTGAGTTCGAATCGTTCCCGAAACCTAGTCCAAGAAAGAGCAGACTCATCAATTTCGGCTACAAGAAGCTCGTACCAATCAAGGGCACGCTCTTGCAATAAGCTAGAAGTTACAAGAACTCTATCATGATCAGAAATATCCATTCTAGAGAAGATACGCTCGCACGTACGAATCCAAGCTTGAACTTCAAGAACGGACTCGGAGCCTTTGAATGGCTTTCCACCAAGATGAGCAAAATCACTGCATAGGCGTGCAAAAGCAGACTTGTATGGAGGAGATGCACGAATAGGAGCTGGAGGCTGAGTTCTCCTAAATAACTCTAAGAACTGATCAGCAGACATATAAACGTCGTCCGGATGCGAGCCACTGGATTGCCCAGCATCTGAACGTCGTCTTCTGCCTCTTCCAGCCATAAGCTGAAAGTTAAATAAGATAAAGATTAATCTCAAGGTAGATATTTAAATACGGAATACTATGGAATAAAAATACATTCCTAGGCGTATTCCCTAATCCTATCTACCCAAAATACACGGAAGGAATAGAGGCAAGATGATTCAAAGATTTGTAACACTTGTTGCACTTTGATGTACCTTAATATGTGCTTATGTTCTATGTTTATCATATTTTGTTCTGAACCTTGCTCTGATACCAACTGTGACGCCCCACCTCTATACCCATAATAACAAAGGTTATTAGAAAGAATAACGTCTGCTATTGCGGAGAAAAAGGTTGTTGAGGAGCGACCATCTATAGCCTTGCTTTAACTATCTATTGAGTACATCGACAATTGCAATACCAAGCAGATCGACATATCCAATGAATACTTAAAACAAAACCATAGGTGGTTGGAGGATCTATCAAAACAGAATATAACAACTCAAATGTAATATACATCACAGAACAGTGGATCATCATAAACACATATACTGATACAAAACAGAGTATACGAAATGATACATATCAAGTGGTATAGCAAACCACAATATACAGGCGAGTTCACACGAATACATATCAGAGTTACAACGGATAAGGACAACACAAAATCTATGACAAAAGAAACTAGCGGAATAATCCATGCGGAAGCAAAAGAGGCTAAGTCCAAAAGCACCTAACCTGCAAACATCTCGGTCTGACCCGAGTATAAAATATATGGGTCAGTCTAGCTAAACAAATCAGTTAGATAAATTGAACGATAATGAACCTGCAAGATCATATAGTATAATAATTATCTCTAAAGGAGATAATTCAATCATCTAACATAAGATGAATCATAACAAAACAAGCCTCATATCATCGGCAACTCAACCGAACAAAGGATACCAATATCCCAAAATAAGCCAAAAAGGCAATTAACAATTACCAATGAAGGTAATACAAATTCCACAAGGTACCCGCTATACATCGTGTGGTTCAAAAGACCAACACCGAAGGGCGATACCTAGGGAATATACGTATCAAAGAAACAACGGAAAATTCCAACTGCAACAAACCCAAATATCTCTTGAGCGGTGGTGAAGAAACCACTCCAATATCTCTAGAGCGGTGGTGAAGAAACCACTCCAATATCTCTCGAGCGGTGGTGAAGGAACCACTCCGAAAGCGCTATAAAAAGCAACACCCCAATATCTCTCGAGCGGTGGTGAAGAACCCACTCCGAAAGTGATACTATAGGGCAACAACAATCCCAAATATCTCTCGAGCTGGGGCAAAGGACCAACTCCAAAAGCGATATTAAAGGCAACAAGCCAGAAGGAGACAGTCCGAAGACACTATCCCAAAGGCAGCATGTGTTACAAACTCCCGAAAAGGAACCCGAAAAGTGTTAACGTGAGTCCCATAACCACCCGTTCGCACTAAAGGGTTTACTATCCGTTAGTCAATTTCACACTCAAAGCAGTATAAAGTTCACCTCATCTCATCGGTAAACCAAACCCAAAGGTCAAAACGTTCAAACGAATAGATTGGGAATTAACTGAAAAGATGAACGCACGTGTTCATTGCACGCGTTTTATCTAATCATTTAATTCTCCTCCCACTTCGCTCGGAGTGCGAAATTGTGTGTGTGTTTTAAATAGAATTTATAAATTGGAGAAGCGAGTTTTTAATACGATTTGAGTAGATCATTTATAAAAACCCGTGAATGGAGTCAAGAATAAGTCATCAAAACCAAATATGCAATAACAACTACTTAGAATCAACATACATCGATTAAATTTGGAAATCAAGCAAAATAGGCAAAAATGGACATAATAGGCAAAATAGGAGCAGGTCGGTCGACTGACTCACTGAGTTCAGTCAACCAAACACAGACCCAGAAAAATCCGCGGAATGCTGGTCAGTCGACCGGACTCAGTATGCCAGTCGACTGGACCAGAGCCAGAGAAGTGTTCTGGTAGCAGGTCGGTCGACTGGACCGGAGTTCCGGTCGACCGGAACCTGTTTCCAGCACTTCCAAGCCTATCTAAGTGGAGAGCAAACTCTTCGAAATTGCAATCGGACAAGCACGAACGCTAGGGGTTTACGCCTATCGGCTACCCGGCCCTATAAGCTCTTCGATTCATCACCAAAACATGATCAAAACATCAAAGCTATGATTTTTAGAGTTTTAGACTTCCAAAACACCAAAAATTGCAATGTTCACAAAACCAATCCGAATCAAAAGCAATAGCACATGGATAATTGTTAGGAATTTATGCCTAACAATCAAGGATAGTTATAGACATAGATGTGAGATAAAAATCTCACCTTTAACCCAAAAACAAGGAAGAAGGAGCTCAATTACAAGGAGAAGACCAACCAATCTCCACTTCAACTCAACAAGCTTCAATCTAAGATCAAAACAAGTATTTCCTAAGTTTATGTATAGGAATTTCTGAAACTAAAGAGAGAAAGAGTTGGAGAAGATGAAGAGGAGGCTTACCAATAGCTTCTCTTTGATTTTGGAGCAAGAATTCAAGTTTGAAAGAAGAAACTAGGGCTTGGAATTTCTAATTCCTCTTCCATTCCCCCATTTCAGTTTTAGCTTAAGTTTGAGGGGTGGGAATGAGTGAATGGAGAGGAGAGGGCTGAGTTAGGGGGTTAAGTTAGCTAGTGGGCTGAACCCAAACCCAAAACCCAATAGAAAAAGTAGCAAAATTCGACTTACTCCAAACATATCAAAGCTTATACTCAAAAAGATCGCAAACGACATTTTGAACTCAATAGAAGTGGTCTTGAGTCCCAATTCGACCGTTTGTAGAAAGTAGCTTTTCAGACTATAATCCGACGAACGATGTTATATTTAAATAAAATATTTAAATATACAATCGATAAATATGCGGGTTGTTACACAATCTGTCTTTCCCGGCACTCGACGTCGGCATATTATACTGTGGTGTATTTTATGTCGATTTTCGCGAGTCGAGAAGGGCGGGTCGTCACATTTGGTATCAGAGCTTAGGTTGGCGACAACCTAGGCTTTGGTGGGGGAAATTATTCATTAGAGATAGAGTCAGTAGTACTCTAGAATGAGTTTGAGTGTAATAATAGATATGAGCGCGTAACTGTTAGTGAGTATAAAACTGTTTTTATACTCTGTTGACTTATCGGTTGAGTCTTTATGAATTCTGGTCGGTACGGGAAGTACAACCGTAATCGGTATGGGTTTCTAAACTCTTAAACAAGATAAAACAACATAGTATTGTTTTTAAAGAGGGTAAATGAAATAATTTTACCCAAAATTATATTTTGATATGAAAGAAATAATTTTCTGAAATTATTATATATATTTGGATGTTTGGTTGTTAATATTATAATCAAATAAGAATCTAAAATTTGAATTGATTTATAACCAAATAAAATCCTATAAATGACTTATCCAAAGAAGTATAACTAAAATTTGATTTAAACCAGAATTTAAATCCCGGAAATTTTGAAAAGTGTTTTAAATGAATTTAAACAAAAAGTTTGGGAAATTGTTTTGAAATGGAATTGTGGAAGTAAAGAAGCACTAAACTTACTTCAGTTGCTGGAAAATAATCCTGGTGATGATGGCCACATCATCAGTATTCATTTTCGAATTTCTAAAGTGATTGATTGCTACCATGGTGATTGGTTCTGATATTTGTTTGGACTTGTTGGGTATACAAGTTGTTTTAGAAATTTCAAAGGGAAAATTTGTTTTGGTAAAACCAAGTTGTTTTGGAATCCGGAGATTTGATTTGACATACCAAGTGGGTATGTGCCGATTATTATTTTAAAATGGTTTGGAAATTAAACCGGGCAATTGAATTCTAGGAATTCTATTTAAATAATGTGTAAGGTTAAGATGAATCAACTATTGAACTTATAAGAGAAGTTGATATAAATAAGAAAGAAGAATGAAATTTTAATCCTGAAGTTAAAATTTAATTTGAGTATATGGGGGTGAATAAAATATATTTGAATTTAACTCGGAATAAGGTAAATAAATTGAAATTGGAATTGATTTGATTTGGATAAAGTTGAAGTATAAAATGATATAATTATGGGTTATAATTGTGAAATGAAATTTATACCCTTAAGCTATTAAGTGATATATATATATATATATATAATCTGGAATTGTGATTATAAGATGAAAATGACTCAAATGAGCAAAATGAGATTTTAAGTGAATAAGTTGGCGAACTTATAAATAGAGAAATGGATTGTGAAACCAGAACAAAATGGTTGGTATTTTATGGAAAATTCAAAAATTTAATTTGTATGGGGAAATAAAATTGGATCGAATTGGATTTAATTTAAATTAAAGTAATTGAGTTGAATTTGGACTGAATGGAAATCAAGATTCAGTTGGGTTATAAATAGTATTGAAGTGGATTAAATTCTTACTTAAATTAGTAAGGGAATGGTATGAATTTAAATTGGCTAAATAAAATTTAGTTGGACTTGAATTAAATCTGGGTAAGAATTGAATTGAGAGAAAGTTTAATTTAGTTGAAATGGTATTGAATGAATTAAATTCTCACTCAACTAAATTCAAAAGAATAGTATGAAGATGAATTTAGCGTACGCTGAATTAAATGGAAATTGTGTTGGGATGGATAAAATTTTGGTAGCCTGTAAAATTTAAAAGGTAAAATAAAATCCAGTTCTGGTATGGAATAATTGGAATGGTTATGATATTAATAAAATTAATGTAAGAAGGAATTGGAATATTATGTGATTTGAAATAATTTAAGAAGATAGTGAAATAAGGACCGAAATAAATTAGTTTGGTATTTCGGAATGAAATAAAAATCCAAACATGAATTATACAATAGATTAAACCCGAGAAAATTAATTAAAGTGATTTTTGAAGATAAAAAATCAAATATTGAATTGTAAGATGGGAGTGTACTAATTTGGAATAAGTTAGTTAATTGAATATGTTAATGGGATTTAAATTTGGTAATAAAAAGTTGAGAGTGTGGATGAATAATGAAATTGGATTATAATAGTGATGGTTTGAATTGTAAATAAATGCAAGTGAATGATTGTGAATAAATTTAAAAATGGAATGGAATTAAATATAAATTGAGCCGGCGTCAATTTAAATTGGTTGTAAAACTTAAGTAATTATTTATTCACATGGATATCGTCAAATTGCATGGAATAAATCATCGTTTGACGTAAACGAAGTAATTAAAATTCTATGAGTTGATAGAAGTTAAATAAATTTGTTTGTGAATCAATTTGGAATTGGATTGAAGTAAATTGATGAAAGTAAAGCATATGTCATCATATTGAAGTAAAAATGAATTGGTGGTGTTGAATATGAATTATATATAGTAAACTTGAATGTAAATCATTCGAGTGGAATAAAAATGAAGTTTGGATTGGTTAGGGAAATTAAAATAGTGTTGAACCTTGTGATTTCTTATAAAATATGGTTAACATGTAGGATTTATGGAAATTGGTTGGTTGGGCTATGTAATTGATGTGTTTGGCTAGTTAAATGAATGGAATGTTGTTAAAATTTCATATTTATTGAAAACTTATGTGCTTGTTTGAGTAAGTACAGGTACGGGAGACAATCGATAGAGTTTGGAGCGCGTAAATGCAAAATAAACTAGCCGCTTGCTTTAAAATGCTAATAAAAAGGTACGCCTATGCAATAAAGTTAAGAAATGATAATATATTGTGATATATTGTGAAATAATTTGTTTTGTGACCGTGTGGGTCGATGCATACATATTTATATCTATTGTGATATTGTAAATCGCTCTCCGTAAAAGGAGACGCTGTCAAAAAATTTCAAAAAAAATTTGGGAGTTAGAAAATTTTTAGGAATTTTGAAAATTTTGGTTAACTAAGAAAGTTGTTTTGAAATAATGTTGAAAACAAAGCTTTGGGTTAAAAATAAAGCAAATGGTTTTGGAATTGAGCTAAGAGTTTTGGTGAAGTGAATGTAAGTTTTTAACTAAGTGAGTTTGGGTAAGTTAATGGATTTGGGAACATTTTCCTACCTTAACAAATTTCGGGGATGAAATTTTTATAAGGGAGGAGGAATGTAACGACCCAGAATTTTGGTCATCAGATTTTGAACATTTAATTCGTTTTAAATGTTGAATGTGAATTATAATTTGATTTTGAAATAAGAAAATTTTGGTTAAATCAATAAAATTAGTTAAAATTTCAAATATGGCAATTTAATTGGATTTGAATAATAATATAATATTTGGAATTGGGATGATTGGTGAATCTGGGTGTAAATAGATATAAAAATGATTTCTAAAATTTATTTAAGTCTAGTTGAATTAGGATTTTAATATTGGACCTTTGGAGGGAATCCAAAGTCAATAGGCTAAATTTGGAATTTTTATATTAATTTAACAACGGAATTTAATAACATAATAATGCAAATAATCAGACTTTGATTCGGAATGAATCAGAATGATTTCTAATGTGAATATAAATTCTATTTGATTTATAATTGAGTTAGTAAAGTTTTAAAAGTGAGATTTTAAATGATTTCGACGATTTTGGAAATCGCTCGAATTTAATCGACGAGTTAAAATAGCCTTCTGGGGCACAGTCTCGGAATTCGATGAAACTAGTTCCATTGGATCCGTAATAGTTAATCATTTTTGGATTTCAAATTTCAGAGCGTTTGGAGTTACTGTTTGTTCGTACGGGGGAGAAACACGTTGAAATAAAAATTGAAAATTTAATATTTTAAATCGATTCAAAAAGCTATCTTCCACATACGATCAAATTAGCCTTCGAAACACGTCATTGTGTTTGGAATATGGGTAAAACATTATAAATGCCAGGCGGCATGCGTTGTTTGGAGTTCGTTCAAAAAAGCAGTTAAAATTGAGAATAATAATAAAATAATATATATTTACGTGTATATATACTCATGTCAACAGCGAACCCTAATTCTTTTTCTTCTAGCCGCCGTTTGCTTTTACCAATGGCCGAAAATCAGTTTCGTTTCCCCTCGAAAATCTCTCGATCCGTGCTTTAATTTCAAAAACTCTCTAAAGGAAAGTTGTAGATCATGGAGAGATCTACGCATCCAACGGTAGGTTTTCGCAATCGTCGTTGAATGGGAGCAGGAGATAACTATGTTCGTCGCTCGTTTCGATGGGTTTTGCGAGGCTATGGGACGGCCGGGTTCAACCAAGTTCTCGGAGATGATGGAGCTCGCGTGGGGCTTCCAGATGGAGGAGCCTGATCGATCTCAAGTTGATTGTGTAAGCGGCGGCAGTCGATTGTTTAAATCGATGATGGGTTCGAAACCCTGGGGCGAGCGTATAGGAGAAGAAGAAGATCGTCGGCCCTGATTTTCCTGTGCAAACGAACGGTTGATTTCGTATGGTATTAAAAAAAGATAGAAATTTTATTTTAAATATATATTCAAATCTTTAATACGTCATAACTCTGTCATACATGGTTAGAATCCGACGAAACAGGAAGCGCCAGAATCGCAGCGACGAGCTCTATGCGTTGCAACAGATTTGGAGGCGATTGGAGCTATTGGAAATTTTAGATTAAATCGAACGGGCTCGATTTAATTTAAAATTGGAACGCTCGACGAATTCAAGGTGAGTTAATCTCACTCACATCTGGATTTCCAGAATTGATTTAAATAGTTAGAATTTAAATCATTGATTGATTGATTGGATGTGGTATTATATATATATTAGTAGTATATATATATTGGAGTGGTTGATTTCCCGCATTATATAGCCGATGAGACCCTATGCGCCGCATAATAGCGGATGATATTATTTAAACCAATATACCGCGATATTCCACCTCGAAGTGGAATTGGTATTGTGCTAACATCTGTGGATGCAGGGAGACAGGTTGGAGGGATCCAACTGGATTCCTCAAAACGTTGAATTTCTTTATAATCAGCGTTATGAATTATGTGATAACCTTTGATGATTTTATTGATTATATTTGGAAGTGAATTATTGAATGCTATGGCTTGGTTGGATATATATATACGGGTATCTGGGAGAATGAAAAATATAAGTTTAGATTTTTAAAAGAAATAAAATGGGAGTTTTGAAATAAAAATTGAAAGGGATGTTTCAGATTTAAATAAAGATTTTAAATCGTAATAAAAGGTGAAATTGGGTTAATGTATTTTGTAATTGATTTTGGATAAATCAAGAGATAAATTTTAAAGGGAATTTAAACCAGGAAATCGGTTTGAATTTGATTAAGGGTTATGGAAACTGTGATTTAAGGGAAATGAGGAATGGAAATTTATGAACTGGGTTTATAAATGAAGTGGAATATTTATCGGAGAATAAATTTAGAAGTTTAGATCTCCGGTGGGAATTTCTATAGAAGTGCAAATTGTTTTAAAAGAAATGGTGAGATTATTTTTTTAAAGATGGGAAGTGTATTTCCTGGAAAAACTAAGTATGTTTCCAAAGGAAAGCTTTCAAAGTATAAACTAAAAGTTTAAAATTGTGTTTTGGAATGTTTTAGATAAATTATTATTTTTAAGTGGAAAATAAATATTTATTTAAGTAATTATGGTGTTTAATTATTTTAAAGGTAAATTAGTATTATGTTTACTAAAGGAAGCTTGGTGTTTTCAGTTGGAATGGAATATTTGGCTGAATTGTTTGTTTATTTGATAGTTAAATAACCGACTATCAAATCTGGACCCAAATATGACTTTGGAAATTCTAGAAGAGGTATGAGAATTATATGGTACAGTTACCGTTCGAGGTGCTATACTGTACGTATAAACTCGTTCATTCTTCTAGGATGTTGGTAAGGAAATCCGTCCACTAACGGTTAGGAGGTGAACTCCGATTTTATCTTCGTCTGTGTATTTCCTAAAGAACCGGGGGTGAGTTAACTGGGAAATAGCGGACGTTGTTTCGAAGAGACCGGGATCGGATTTGTGATCCGAAAACCACTTCGATCCAACGAGTACGTTTTCGTGATGAAGACAAGAGTTTGGAGTCGAAGATGGAGCAGTGAAGTGCAAGGGCTAGTCGCTACTAATCCTGAGGGTGATTCCAAAATGGATGTAGTAGGAATAGTGCCTTCGGTTCCGTTCGGACCCAGAACGGACTTGTATGGATGAATGCTTTCAGAACATCATCAGGAGGACGGTGAGCATTCTAAGAGAAGTGTTCTAAAAAGGTAACGCTTAGCCTCAAGCCTCATCAACCGGGAATGACTGAAAATCAGGGGTTATGCGCAAGGCTAAGTGGGTCGCGCCCATTAGGGTGAGGTCATCCCTGTCTAGATGTTCCTTTTTATTTCGGCTGTGTGGGCGGTTGTTGATCCCAACCGCGGGGTGATCTTACTCGGGCTATCCAGTAAGGGTAAGTTGGGTCTTGTGTTGTCGGGGATTTAGGGTGGATCCTCGGTACGCTGATCTAGACCAGGTACTGTGACAGGTGGTACCCCAGTGCCTATTCATTAGTTGGAAATCCATTTTCCCTACGCACCTTTATAGTTTTGATTGTAGAACCCACTTTGTGGCTAGTATGCTGGAATTTAATCATGTAACAATTTCAGCTATTTTAATAAGTATTTGTATATAGACACTACTATAGTATCAGAGGATTTTAATAAGAAAGTGTTTTGGCTATCGTAAGGTAAAAACCCGACATGTTTATTTGTGGCGTGGTCTTACAAGATGCTTTTGATTTCAAATGATTTTTGAAACTATAAGAATCAGTTTGGATGTATTTTTCTGGCGTAAGGTAAATTTTCTTTTATCACTCTTTTAAATTTGATGATCATCGATAGTTAATTAATTTAAATGTGTAAAATTTTGTAACGACCCAGAATTTTGAACAAATTAAACTAATGACCATGATTTGTAGGACGATTTTTGTTCGAGCATTGCATGCTTGTCAAGTTTAGGCTTGGACTCATTAAAGACCACATGCAATAGTTTTTATAGGTGAGTGTGATCTTAATATTTCATAACTAATTTTTATAGTTCATGTTGAGTGTTTTTTCTTTAACTCATGGTTTTCATTTTATTTACGTAAATTATTTGTAGTAAATTATAACATCACACATGTTCTTATACTTATTATATTAGATTAGTTATTACATTTATCTAACAAGGCTTTCATTAGATTTCGCATTTCTTAAAAACCATAAAGGAGATGTAGGAATTTCTCTAATGGGCATTAGGGTCCATTTATCGTGTTACAGCAACCTTGACGATGCTCAACAAATTGTAGTCTATATAAATGGTAAGTAACACTTTACCGATTATAACTACTATAGAATTCATAATTACACACATATATATTTATTTATATTCTTTTAATCCTCTTTGTGATCTTAAGTGTGCTTAACATAGCATAAAGTATAATGGATACTCATGACACGTCATTTCTTGATTGTCCAGGGGTAATTTTGTATTATTTGAGGGTGCTCAATAAAGTTACAAAAATTTCTTACCAATCTAGAAACACCATAAACATCACTATATATATTTTATGACTTAAGGGTGCTCAACAATCATAAGTATGCATAGTACTTAATTTATATTGTAGATGATAGAGAGCAACATTATTTAGAATAAATATAATTGAGTACTATCGAAATTTTAAAAGAAATGAGTATAATATCTCATGACATCATATGACATTACATGCATAAATCCATATGGGTTTTGATCCATTTAACCACCCTCATTTATACATATGTGTTATACACATGTACGCAAACTTCTAATTTACTATGACAAATTTAATTTTATAGTCACGCAAATATATATATATATATATATGTGTGTGTGTGTGTGTGTGTGTGTGTGTGTGTAAGTATGTATGTATATATATGTATGTATGTATGTGTGTGTGTGTATGCAACTTTATTAACTAAACTTATTGATTAATGTAAATATAATTGTTAGTTTATGTAAAATTTTAAATAATTTTAAATTTGTGTTTTATAACTTTTATAAAACTTAATTTTTTCTATTAATATTCAAATAATTTTAATTTTGTAATATTTAAATACGCATACTTGAATCAACCCAAAGCATAAACAATTTTAGGCTATCCACTAAGCACATATACTTGAAATGGACTACTTCGACGAGCAAGACAAAAGCCAAGAGCGAGAAGATTTTCCATCCATAAGAACGTTCTTAATCAATGTATCATTCTCCTTAGTTAACACCATTTCCTTATATACACATTTAATTGGATGACTGCTTTGGGTGTCGACTAACTATTCATGTTAAAACAAAGGGATACCGGTACCATTATTGGATTAGGTGCATTGGCAGCATGGTAAAAAAGGGAAAATTTCAAATAAACCTTTTATTAACTCCAAATCTTCAATTTGTGTTATCATGAATAATACGGTCACATCAACTCATTTTTAACATAATTTCAATAAAATTATAAAAAAATTGAAATTTATTATATTTTAGTATCAACTTTGATTTTTTGTATAATAAATTTAATTTAAAATTGACTTTAAATTTAATTAATCTTAGTCTAGGTTTATACATTTTATATTTATTTATTTATAGAAATTCTCACATATTTAAAATGAATAGTGAGATAGGAAACATTTTTAGATGTGATACCAATTTCATCGGAGAAGAGAATGCCAAGGTAGAAGTAGGAGTCCTTGAAGCCACGATGTTGCAGAGAAGCTTGGAGACCGAACTAGAAGTCTGGTTTAGTGGAGGGAATGTTGGACCAAAGATTTGGTCCGGTGGAGTTTGTTCGGTGAGAAGGTGAACTCATTCGGTGGAAGACTAGACCAAAATTTTGGTCCGATGGTAGTGCTTCAATCGACGGTGAAGGCAAGTGGAAGTCTCGTTCGATGATGGGAGATGTCGAACCAAAGATTTGGCTCGGTGGTGGTTAGGGGTTGCCGCTCCAAATATTTGGTTCGGTAAAGTCATGTCGCTCCAGATTGCTTTTGTCGATCCAAACGTGTGCTGTGCCGGTCCAAGTGATGCCGAACCATGTTAAGGCCGAACCATATATTTGGTTCAGTATTGGACCATGCCGGTCCAGATCTTGAGTGTTGTCTACCGAACCAAATGTTATTGTGCTATTTGCCGGACCAGATGCATGCCGAACCAAGTAGTGCCGCTCTAGATGTTTGGTTCGGGAATTGGGCTTTGCCGGTCCAGATGGATGCCCAACCAAAACTCAGGGCTGCTATATAGCAGCTACCCCTCCTTGTTTCTTCACTTTATATAATAGTGGAGCTTCTGGACAACAATGGCAGCCATCCTAGAGAGCTGAAACTCTACAAAATTTTGTCTGTATTGTTAATTCTTCTTATGTATAGCCTCCAAAAGTGAATCAATCTTGTAACTCTAATCTTTCGGTGATTGATAAAATCTCCTCTCCCTAAGTGGACATACACTGCCTCGCGGTAGTGGAACCACTATAAATACTGGTGTTATTTATTTTTTTGCATTGCATTGATCTGTGACTGTCTGTTCTGGTGTTTATCTCTATTTGTTTCGTCTCACTACAATCATGATCCAGTTGTTTTCCACCACGTTGGGTTTTTATCCCCTTAGACTGATCATCTGAAGGGATTTTCCCCAACAGTCTGGTAATGGAGCTGCATGGTTGATTGAGGAGTGTCAGACGCTATGGCAGAAGATGAAACACTCTAGTTGTTACAAGACCTTATACTATAGGGATGTATATCGCGTTAGGATCACAGTTGGCAATTGAGAAATGGAATGGGGATAAAGACTTCAAGAAGTGGCAATGGAGGATGAAGGCTTTTCTAATGAGGAATGAAGTCCATCCAGTAATGTTTGCCCCTGAGGAGTTAACGGCTGACATCTCAGCCGCGAAAAGGAAGGAGATGGAGAAATGGGCGTTTTCTACTTTACAACTAGCTATCGGAGAGAATGTCATCTCAGAGATTAGCAGTGAGACCACTGCTAGGGGCATTTGGACCAAGCTGGAAAATCTCTACTTGAAAAAATATCTGACTAACCGTCTGATATTACTGAAGACATTTTTCACCATGCGGATGAGAGAGGGTACTTCAGTGAAGGAACATCTTAATTTATTTGATGATCTCGTGATGAAGATGAAGACTGTTGACTTGAAGATGGATGAGGAGCAAATGGCAATGATTCTTTTGTGTTATCTTCCAAAGCAATACACAGGTTTTGTTAACAGCCTTATCTTTGCTAGAGATACATTGATAGTGGAAGATGTGAAGTCTGGCCTTCTATCTAAGGGCTTGAGAGATCGGATAAAGGAGATAAGTGAAGGAAGTAGAGGTGGAAGTAGTAGTCACGGCCTATTTGTTGAAAGAGGTGGAGAAGATAAAAAGAATTGACACTCTAGAGGGCGTTCCAAGTCCAGGAAGCCCGGTAGTGGAAGGAGAGGAAAGTCTAAGGACGGGAAGTGCTTTATCTACAAAAAACCTGGTCATTGGAAAAAGGATTGTCCAGATTTAAAGAAGAAGGAAGAAGATAGATTTTCATCATTTGCGGTGGAGAAGTCTGTATCCGACGATGTGTTATCTACAGTAGTATCGGATGTCTCAGACCATTCGGTGCTAGACTCGGGGGCATCTTTCCATATGACGCCTAATAAGGATTACTTTAGTTCTTTTGTTGGATGAGAGGGAAGCTCTATTCTTATGGGTAACGATGCTAGCTATAGATCAATGGGTAAAGGTACAGTGAGGATCAGGATGTTTGACAGAGTGATACGCACTTTGATAGGTATCTGGTATGATCCAGGTCTTCGAAAGTCCTTAATTTCTTTAGGACAATTGGCATCTTGGGGATGCAAAGCAACTATTGAGAAGGATATTTTGAAGATTTTGAGAGGTGCACTAGTTTTTATGAAAGGAGATGTGTTTCGAAATCTATATTTGCTGAAAGGAACCACAGTTCTTAGAGAGTTGTGTGTTGGAGTAGATAGTTCTCATGCATTGAATGCCATAAAGCTTTGGCATCTCAGGTTGGGTCATATTTCATAGAAGGGCTTAGAGTTGCTTTGGAGATGGAAGATGATCAAAGGAGGAAGCTTCGACAAGATGGACTTTTGCCAGGAACGTGTGTTGGGCAAGCAAACTAAAGTATCTTTTGGAGTTGGACTCCATAGATCGAAGCGAGTACTTGAGTACGTGTATACAGATGTTTGGGGACCAGTTGCTACTCCTTCTCTTGGAGGAGCAAAGTATTTTATCTCTTTCATTGATGACTTTTCTCGCAAAGTATGGGTGTATGTGATGAAGGCCAAATCAGAAAGTTTTGAGAAGTTCAAAGACTGGAAAGCGCTTGTTGAGAACCAATCTGGTTCTAGGTTGAAGGTGCTGAGATCTGATAATGGCGGTGAATTTGTCTCTAGGGAGTTCTTGGACTTTTTTAGATATCATGGCATTCAAAGACATTTCACTACACCCGTCGATCCGCAATCCAATGGGGTTGCAGAAAGGATGTATAGGACTCTACTGGAGAAGGCTCGTTGCTTGAGATTGACAGCGGGCTTATCTAGAGGCTTTTGAGCTGAGGCATTATCAACTTCGGCGCATATCATAAATCAAATTCTATGCCCAGCCATAGATGAGAATATTCCAGAGTAAAAGTGGAGAGGTAAAGCAGTGTATCTTGGTTACTTCCGAATTTTTGGTTGTCCTGTGTACGTTCACCATACAGGTGATGACAAGTAGGAGGCTAGAGCATACAAGGGCATACTAATAGGATACACCGATGGTATCAAAGGGTATCGAATTTGGAACCCTGTAGATCGGAAGATTGTTCATTCCAGACATGTTACTTTTGATGAGTCTACTATGTTCAATCCGAAGGAGAAGCTACCTACCACATCAGAAGATTCTGATAGGCCTAAGGAGTTGGAAGAAGTTCCTGTGTTCCAGCCAAATAGTAGATTTGTTGTTGATGTTGTCGAGGAAAATGCAGTTGATGAAACATCACAGGATAGTCCACAAGTACCTTCTAATAGTGCTGGTGATGTGCATGAATCTAGAGGAAGTTCAGTTCAAGGTGGAGCTGAAAGGAGTAAAGGCGAAGCAGTACCTACCCGGGTCAGTCGTAGGACTATTAGGCCGCCCGAAAGCTATGGTGATTGGTAGTTTGTGAACCTTAGTCTTAGTGATCAGTTTGACTATGCCCTACATGTGGTTCATGAGGAGCCGCTTGACCTTGATGAAGCTTTGAAGTCATGTGACAATTCGAAGTGGATGTGCGCTATGGAAGAGGAGTTAGAGTCGTTGAAGAAGAACAAGACTTGGGATTTGGTGCCACCTCCTTAAGGAAGTCGAGCCATAGGTTGCAAGTGGGTGTTCAAGGTGAAGGATGATGGGAGATACAAGGCTAGACTAGTTGCTAAAGGGTTTTCACAAAGAAAGGGATTGGAGTATGATGAGATATTCTCTCCAGTAGTGAGGCATACGTCCATCCACATTTTGCTCGCTATCGTCGCAGCTCATGACTTGGAGCTGGAGCAACTGGACATGAAAACCGCTTTCTTGCACGAAGACTTGGATGAGACCATCTACATGAAGCAGCCAGAAGGATTTGTTGTAGATGGGAAAGAAAATTAGGTTTGCAAATTGAAGAAGTCATTGTATGGACTTAAGCAGTCGCCTAGACAATGATACAAGAGGTTTGACTCTTTTATGCTTTCACTTGGTTTTGATCGTAGCATCAAAGATGCTTGTGTGTACTTCAAGCATTTAAAGAATGGTAGATGGGTGTACCTACTCTTGTACATGTATGATATGTTGATTGCTTCCAAGGATAAGGCTGAAATCGAAGTTTAAAGCGAAAGCTAAAAGCGGAATTCGAAATGAAAGACCTTGAAGAAGCAAAGAAAATTTTGGGTATGGAAATCTAAAGGGATAGAAAGCTAGGACTTTTGAGCCTCACTCAAAAGTAGTACATTCGAAAGGTGCTTGCTGGATTTAGCATGGAAGGGGCAAAGGCAATCAGCACACCCATGCCTTTGCACATACAGCTTTCTAGTAAAGACTCTCCGATCTAGAAAAAGAACAAGGATTATATGATGAAGGCCCTATATGCAAGTGCAGTTGGCAGCTTGATATATGCCATGGTCTGCACTAGGCCTAACATTGCACAAGTGGTTGGATTAGTAAGTAGGTTCATGGCAAATCCAGGAAAGACGCATTGGGAAGCAGTGAAGTGTATCTTCAGATATCTTAGAGGAACTCCAAACTATGGACTTGTCTTTGGCGGTAGAGGAAGAGATTTCAGCTTGGTTGGATTTTGTGATTCCGACTATGTTGGTGATAGAGATCGAAGGAAGTCAACCTTCGGATATGTGTTCACCTTTGGTGGGACAGCGATCAGTTGGAGAGCGAGGTTGCAGACGATTGTGGCTTTCTCTACTACAGAGGAAGAGCTCATAGCTGCGGTTGAAGCAACTAAAGAGGCGCTTTATTTAAGGCGATTGTTGTGTGATTTGGGCTTCGTATATGAAGGCTTGGATGTGTACTGTGACAGTCAGAGTGCAATTCACTTAGCTGAAAATCTGGCATTCAGCTCGAGGGCGAAGCATATTAAGGTGAGAGTCATTCCTTGTCTCGATGAGTGAAGAGAAGCTTGTTCGTCTTCAGAAGGTTCACACAAAAGAGAATGCAGCAGACATGTTTACCAAGTCATTGCATGTTGCTAAGTTCGAGCATTGCTCGGACTTGATTTGCTTAATGAAGTGCTAGATGCCACGAGGTGGCACAGGGGGAGAGTTGAGATGGTTCATGGAGATGTTTTTTTCATGGTGGAGATTGATAGGTTCTACACGGACTGGGTATTTTGAACACTTTGTTGACGGGCGGTGGCCTTGCCGGAGTTCGTTGACAGAGTGTAATGGGTGATGGCATTGCCGAACCTCATTGGGTAAGTATCCATTGCTTGGAGCCTAGTGGTGTAGATGGAATTAGAAGGCTTGTATGAAATTTGGTATCATGGTGAGATTGTTAGATGTGATATCAATTTCATTGGAGAAGAGAATGCTAAGGTAGAAGTAGGAGTCCTTGAAGCCACGGTGTTGCGGAGAAGCTTGGAGGTCGAACCAGAAGTCTGGTTTAGTGAAGGAAATGTCGGACCAAAGATTTGGTCCGGTGGAGTTCGTTCGGTGAGAAGGTGACCTCGTTTGGTGGAAGACCGAACCGGAATTTTGGTCCGGTGGTAGTGCTTCGATCGAGAGTGAAGGCAAGTGGAAGTCTCGTTCGGTGATGGGAGATGCCGGACCAAAGGTTTGGTCCGGTGGTGATTACGGGTTATCGCTTCAAATATTTGGTTCGGTAAAGTCATGCCGCTCCAGATTGCTTTTGCCGATCCAAATGTGTGTTGTGCCGGTCCAAGTGATGCTTAACCATGTTAAGGCCGAACTAAATATTTAGTTCGGTATTGGACCATGCCGGTCCAAATCTTGAGTGTTGTCTGCCGAACCAAAAGCTATTATGCTGTTTACCGGACCAGATGCATGCCGAACCAAGTAGTGCCACTCCAAATGTTTGGTTCGGCAATTGGGCTTTGCCAGCCCTGATGGATGCCGAACCAAAACTCAAGGCTACTATATAGTAGCTACCCCTCCTCATTTCTTCACTCTATAAATAGTGGAGCTTCTGGACAACAATGGCAGCCATCCTAGAGAGCTGAAACTCTATAGAATTTTGTTTGTATTGTTAATTCTTTTTATGTATAGCCTCCAAAAGTGAATCAATCTTGTAACTCTAATCTTTCAGTGATTAATAAAATCTCTTCTCCCTAAGTGGACGTACACTGCCTCGCGGTAGTGGAACCACTATAAATAATGGTGTTATTTATTTTTCTGCGTTGCATTGATATGTGACTGTCTGTTCTGGTGTTTATCTCTCTTTGTTTCGTCTCACTACAATCGCGATCCAGTTGTTTTCTGCTGCATTGGGTTTTTATTCCCTTAGACGGATCATTTAAAGGAATTTTCCCCAACAAACTTAAAATTGTACGCTAATATAAACTAGCATGTAACTCGTGCGTTGCATACGGCAATGCTATAAAAAATAGTATTTCTATTTTAATTATTACTAAAAATAGAATTTTATTATGCAACATATGATAAATTTATTGTGATGTATTAGTCACAAATTAAAATGATATGCGACGCTCGAATGGAAGGTTGAGGTTTCAATCCTTGCTACTACATATCTTTATTGCAATTAAAGTCCTAACATGAAAAAAATTCATAAATTAAAATTGTTAATACCATAGATATAAATAACTTATGTTATGTGATGTATATTTTTTATACGTGTGACTGAATAAATAACTTTACCGTTTTTGTTAATACAATTGTTGTGTATACATTCAACTCTCATTTTTCTTAAGGAATCATAAATGGATTAATAAACATTAAATAATTTAATTTATTTAAATAATTTGAATTAATAGTCAACATAACTAATGAATACAAGGAGTTGAATGTAAAAAAGTTGAAAAAACTAAGAAGAACTTTGTACGTATTTATAACTGAGAAGAGCATCTTATGGTTGACTTATCTACATGTGAGCTTTTATCTATTACTAGTTTGAACATGTGCTACGCACATGGAGTTCGCCGCATAATTTATTTGATGGTGTATTTTCTGATTTGTTGTTACATAAAGGTGAAAGCATATGTTAATGAATTATGGTTTTTATTTTCTGATTAGCTTTTTCTTAAATGCTACTAGTAAACATTTGATGATAAATATACTCAAGTAATCTTGAACACAAATAGTATAACTAAATTTTTTTGGACCATAATGACTTTATACAATATATATGTTAACATCAGCTTTCTATTATTCTTAACTTTGCTGGTATGCACATACATGTTTATTAATTTTCAAGTCTATCATACATAAGTTCAATATGGGTTAATCCTATGTTCAACATACAAATTTCAATATGTACATAGTTCACTTTGGTGATAGCATTTTAAATCCAGAATGGAGAAATTATACTTTAAGTGAAATAATGTTCCAAATTTGTTTCAAAGAAACAAAATTCCAAGATTTGCATTATTGCAAATTTTGACATACACAATAATAACTAAATTAGAGAAATACCATAGTTGTAAATTTGATTAAAGATAACAATTAGGTAAAATAGTGTAAGCAAACACAATAAATGAAATGAACTATTAAAACATATTATTATTATTGGAAAATTTATTGTAGTTACCTATATTATAATACGAAACAAAGTATTTTACAAAATGAGCAACAACGTATGTATAGAAGAAGCAAATATTGAAATGAAAGTAGGAGTGTTATGTAGTTAAAATAACGATTTTTTTAAAATGCAAGAAATAAACAAAGTGAACTTGATTTATTATGAACTAAAATTTTAGAAACTGTATAAACTCTTGTTTACTTAAAGAAATAGACTAAGATAAATTTCTTCACCAAAATCATAAACAAAACTTGCATTTGAATTATGTGCATTAAATACCTTCGTTATTTTCCATAAAATTCTTTGTAATAGTTTACTGAATAAAATCACCTATCATATATTTCATCCTTCATCGAACCAATATCACTTAATATCTAACACAACATTCAAACATATTTTTCATTTAATTTCGATTTTTTAATTCAATAATTTCTCATTTTCACCTTGTCTTTTATTTTGTTCATGGCTACAAATATTGACCACAAATTTTCATTGGAAATCCAACCAGAAATCGACATTGATATTTTTCGGAGTATCATCCAATATTGATACTAATGTTTTCAACGTTGTTCATTTGTACATCGAAATATCGATATGATTTAATATTTATAACCAAATCAAATTGTTGTTCATGTAAGGTGAAATATATAATCGTGTCCCATAACGTATAGAATATATAATGTTAACTTTCAAGCATAAACAAAAATGCAGAATATATTATTGCTTATAAAACCATAAAAATATATCACCCTTGCAATATTTATATTAGTTTGATGCTAAATGAATGAAAAATAATAAGGAAATATTTGTTAAAGTTATAGAATGATAAACATTAAATTTTCCCTCATGAAGCTAGAACTTAAAATGCTTTTGAAATATTTCTATAAAAGGAGCTACATAAAAGGAAATGATTGATTAAAAATCAACTTTTTAATCTATTAGCATTAAAGAGGATTATTATGTATCTGATTCTTTCACCAAATTTAATTAATTTCATTTAAAGATAATCAATTTCAACTAATTCTCTTATTTGTTTGAGTTCAAATCAAATGGAGCCTATAACAATCAATTCCTTTTTATCAGTTACATGGTAGTATTATTTGATATGATATTTCCTGTTTGAAGTTGGTTGACTTATAAACATTATCAATACTATGCAAGCACATTCATTTACATGCATGAATGAACATGTTTAAAAATGTATTTTATTGTATATCATAACACATGTATGTGCACATACAATACATGAACCAAAATATTAAAAGAAAAATGAAAGAACATTTCATACATACATTATATACAACCAACCATGTTTAGTATTCAACCATTAAGATAATAGTTCTACGGAGAATCATTTTATGCTCAATTATGTAACATAAAATTTGAAGTGGTCACCTCCATATAATAGCAACTGTCGGCTAAATTAAAAAAATAAACATGTTAGGTAAATTGTGTATTTTCTCTAAAAAATATATATATATTAAAATTTTAAACTAAGCATATTTTCTGATAGTTTAAAAGTAGTTTTAAAAAGGAAGTATCATCAATTCGACATTGGTGCATTTTGAGAAAGTAGCATCTATGAAATGAAAAAAAAATTAGTTTGTGAACAACTAATGAAAACAATGATGATTAAAGTGTTAAAAATAATCACACCACCTACATGATCCTAATAAATTAATATGTGAACAAATATCTTGTAAGAATGAATTTGTAGTTAGTTTCATATGGAACTGAGAGTAAAAGTGAATTATGTTAATTTTTAATTCAAACTAATGTAGAATAATTTACAATAATAATTTATGATATATTTGATTTCAAATTAAGTTAGAGAATTGATTACGATTATTGAATAAGTTCTCCTTAATGCTACATAAATGAATTAATTGCCTCTAATTTGGGAATTCAATTACATATGATTAATCGAGCTGTGACGCCCTACCCCAAGACCCACATTAACAAAGAGAATTACTGGGTAATTCTGTCTGCTAATGCGGAGAATAGGGATGGTTAGGAGCGACCATCTATAGCCTTGTCTAATATCTATTGAATACGTCAACAATTGCTATTTATTTTTTTTCTACTCAAGTGGATCGACGTATCCAATAAATACTTAATACAAAACTATAGGTGGCTAATGGATCTATCAAAACAAAATACAATAACAGAAGGCATATCACATCACAGAATAGTATTCATCGTATATATAAATACATACACAAATACATCCCAGTATGATATAAACTGATACACAAAAGAACATGCAACAAAAATAAATTGAGATTTCTAACCTTGAAATCTCAATCTATGCTAGAAAATATGAGTTTTCAACTCACCTTAGCACCTTACTAGACGATTTAGAGCTGCAAGATACAACCTTTTGCCTTGAATTTGATTGTAGGAGCTTGGAACTTGAGAACAATGGACATGCAGAACAAGAAATAAGAGTTACAGATAAAATTTTTTCTCCAACAAAATAAACAGAATATAGATTCAGTGATTTGGATTAGATTACCTGTATTTGATTCTATTTGCAATTTACTCTCTTGATTTCTCTAATTACTGTAAAGGTGAGTTTGAGAAGAAGAGATGAGAGAAAAGATACGTATAGCTTATTTCTTTTCTTTTACCAGATAGTTCTAGAAAGGGTTAATGGATTAAAAAACCCTACCCAATTGGCCCAAGACAATTTTACTTAGAGAAATTACAAATAGATGTGTATTTATAACCTATATTATCAATTTTATACACTAGTTTTTCGCATTTTTAACCAAATAAAATATCTACAACCAATTGTTTGCAATAAAATTGTTATTTTAACCAAATAAAATTTATTTATTTCCTATAATAAAGGAATTTCAAATATTGGTTTTATTAATCTTTTCAGGAAAAAGTTTTAAAAGCTTGTTTCTCTAGTAAACTATTTTAAATATAAAACACACACTTTTGCATTATTCGAACGTATGAGAAAGAGAATTAAACAATTTAGTAAAACACATGGTATGGGACATGTGCGCTTACTATTTCGGTTAATTCCGGACTTGTACGATCGAAGCTATTTGAGAATATTGATTCTAAAATGTTTTGTCATTTTATGGCATATTTTGAGTTTTATAATTCCTATTTATTGGAATTATTTAAGATGGCCAATATTTGGCAAGTATTATGGTTTGAGATCTCATATGTAGGAGTATGGTCGATGAGAACCATCACGATGTTTTATTTACTTGCCAATGATATAAGGCAAGTCTTGAGTATATGGTTTCATATTTTGAGATTTATGGTTTATGAGGAACCATCACGATGTTTTCACTTGCCGATGAGATGAGACAAGTTACGATGTCATTTAATACTTGCCGATGAGATGAGATGAGTATGGTGTCTCTTTATCACTCGCCAATGAGACGAGGCAAGATATGATTTTCTGAGTTTTATGATGTTCCTAGTGTGGCATCGACTAGCGGCTATTAAAAATGGGAAAAAATGTATGAAAATATTCATCACATTAAACTTAGTCTGAAATCGCTAATAATATCAATAATCACATTCATCTAAAATAATGAACATGTAAAAAATTAAATTAACCAAATTACATAAATTCTCTAATATTTATACAATTTTTTACAAAAAAATCCAAGTGCACTTTTTCATAGTTTTAAAATTTACTAAAGTTGGAAGTAAGAGTTTTACAAACTTAAAGCATTAAAAAAATCAAAATTAGCATTATTCTTAAAACCCAAAGCATAGATAATTAATGCTTTCAACAATTTAAGTTTATAAATGTTGTATTAAATTCATTCTGCTAATGGAAGGAAATAAATAATTATATAAAACTCATCACAAATTGTAGATTATAAAATCAATTACAATGATTTAACTTACATAAAATTATAGAATTTAATATATTTACTGTTACAAACAAATATAAATTATATATAGGAATATATACATATATATGTTTATTGATATATGCAATAGAAAGTTGAAGTAATTAAGATAAATACATTTACTACATTATGTTTTAATAAAAAGAGAATTATTATTTGTATTCTAATATATTTCCTTTTATTTTGATTCAATTTTTAATTAGATGATTAATTACACATTAATTGTCAAATTAATTCTCTCTAGTTCTAATTAAATGAATTAATTATCACTAATGGGCATATTCATAGTATATTAAATAGCACAGTATAAAATATATAAAATTTCATAATAATTCTTCGCGAATTATAAAATATGCCTGATATCGATCCTATTATCATACAGATCGTATGCTCTTTCTCCAGAACGAAATTCGCGCTCTTGGAAACAGGAAAGGGGCGCTACTCCAAGAACAGTGATCGAGTAAGGCGATTGTTGAAGTAGGTCTTAAATTGGGGCACTCAAAGACCTGGCAAATGATGGCCCACTCCATCCAAGAGCGCTCCCAGCAATAATAGTGCGGCTTAGGTCAACTAATACGAACAAACTCACTCGTTTTTTCTCTTTCTATTCAACCATTCCAATTCAGATGAATTCTCAGGAAAAGGAGAGTTTCTTCCTACCAAAACGAGGTTAGTAAATTAAACAGCACAGTAGAAAAATATATATAATGTAGATTGGTCAAGAAGGATAAAACCAAAATTTACAAAAGGTATGTTCAAGTGACTAAGACTACAAAAGGAATTTTTATAGAAAGTAAGTTTGCAATATACATATTTAAAACTAAACTTGTACAAAATTTTTAATTTGCTTATTGAAGATATTAAAAATTGCTACTAGTGCATTTATATTTGTTCCCTATACTATTTTATGACAAATTATTTTTTATACTTTCTTTTACTTCAAGTATAATTTTTTTCTCAAAACTTAATTTTTCATGCATACTCATGTTTGATAATGAAAAAAAGACCAACTTTACCTCTATTTAATTATATAGAACAACTTAAGGTCTAGGGAAGGCAATGGGGCGGGTTTAAGGTCCAAATCCAGTTGACCCGCTCCTGTTTTGACCCGTCCAGACCCGCTCCATTGGGTTATCGGGGCGGGTAGATCCATGATCCGTTATTGAGAGCTCTGGGTCTAGGGTCGGGTCGGGGCTTGGCTGACCCGCCCCAACCCGACCCGTACTAATGAGATCTCATGAAATCCCTTTAGTGTTATAATGATGATTTATTAATCTTTATATATATAAGTGATTATGACAAGGATATTATAATGTTCCAATTAATAAGCTATAAATATAGTATTAAGCTGCATCATTGATAATTATACAATGATAGATGCATATTTTTTTGAACTATTTTATACACCACATTTTTATTATCTTCCCTTATCATTGTAGGTACATTGTTATTTGTATTTAACATATCATTTAGTAATAACAAATATAAATAAATATATGTACATTAGTACACAATTTTGAATCAATACAAAGAACCTCACCGGGTCTCGGAGCGGGACGGGTCTACCCTGACCCATACGGGTTTCGGGTTCAGGGCAAAATTTCGGACCTGCACCGGGTCTATGGGACGGGTCCAGGGCAGGGTCGATAAAACCCTGGACAGGTCGGAGGCATAAAAAACCTGCCCCATTGCCATTCCTATTAAGGTCTATTGGTATCTATATGTTAATAACATAATAATTAATAATTCTTCGCAAATTAAATGAAAGACCAAATCATAATCTTCAACAAAAACAAAAATCAAATGAAAATGGATTTTGGTACAAAATGTAAAGAACAAAACGCAAAATAAATCCAGTACTCCTACAAAATAAAAAAGAAAACAATAATAAAAAGCATACTAATCTATACTATACTATTAATACTAGGCAGAGCTTTCTTAACTCAGAAGCCTTCTCCAGTTTCCAAGTGAAATTATGACACGTGTATTCTAAAGTTCAAGGGTCGCAAGGACATTCTATAATTTTTATTTTGTTTTCCTTTTTTTTCCCCTTCTCTCCTCTCCCTAATCCTAATTTCACTTTCCTCGATACCCATCGAGTCGACTTTTGTGATGCTCTTGTTTCTTGGCAGCCTGTGATCTTGTGTTGGTCATGGTATGAAGACGAGAACAGGGATTAAGTGACAATGTAATCAAAAAGAAGGTCGTGATGAATGCTGGAAATAAAAGAGGATGATGAAGAGATACTACTCTAGTTAGTTGTGAATATAAGAAGAGGGTGAGGGCAGATATTAAAGAAAATAAGCGGAAGATAAAAGCAGTAACAGGGAAGAAATGCACAGAGAATAGAAGAAGAACTGGTAATTCTTTTTTATTGCAAATTCAGATTGATCTTTACATGTATGTCCATGATTGCATATATATACATAACTACTACCAACTAGCCGTTATTTGCCAGCTAATCATATTTGCCAACTCATTATTAGTTGACTGATTCTATATGACAACTTCAAACATGTACACGTGTGCACGTGCACAGCCCTGTGCTTCCTTCCTGATCGAAACTAGGCATCTTCTAGTGTCTTCTTCTCTATCTGCAGCACTTCTGAGTCTTCATAACCCGTAGGAGTAGTTGCTAATGAATGGATTAGAGCATCTTCCTTTGTTGTTGAAACTGTTTGATGAATTGCCTCTTTATTTAATCGCCCATCAGATGTTTGATGAATTGTTTGGTTGTAACAACTTTACCCGATTTGTTGATCTCTAACCTTAATTTCACTTTCCTTGATACCCGCCCAATCGATTGCCCTTTTATTCTGAGAGTCCGGCAAAATCTTTCCAGATGTGGATAGGTCATCACATGTGATAGGTATAGTGTTTTGGTTGTTATTCATCATCGCTTTTTGGTCCTAGGTGTGGAGAGTTCTTCTATTTGTCTCGATTTTTATTACACTATTATGTATGTTTTGTTAGAACGGCAAGTACTGTGGAAAGTGGGTAAAAACTTATTTTGATGTTTTTGTTAGATGTCATTATTTTTATTCATCGTAGATTATTGTTGTTATTGATTATAGATTTTTTTTTCGTTATAAGCTTTCATTCTTGATGGTGGCATAATGCAAATTCATCAATAACTACCCTAAATGTAGCTCATATATAAAAGTAGAAAAAATGCACTACAAACGCAATTAAATTTTTTCGACCACTAGCTAAAACAAAAGTTTCACTCGCTGATACAATGAAAAAAGTTATAATTTTTTTATGCTTCCACTCAAAACAATGCATACGCTGGTTTCCTCTTTGCTAAAATTATATTCAAAGACATTTTTTATGCTTTTTGTAATTATTCAATAGCAGTGAAGGTTAAAACCTTAGAAAAATTCAACTTTTTGACACCTTAAACACCATTTCACTCAGTTGTTTCCAAAAAAAACAACATGCAAATATACATGATATTGTATGAAAATTAAGCCGATGAAAGCACGTCAATAAATATAAAATGAGTATTCTAGAATTTTTTTACTATGCAATACCTTATGATGCTTCGAGGTCGTTTCTTACACATTTTATATGATAGCATGCTTACTTACTATCATGGTACATAATTCCTAAGTGTTTTTTTAACAATGCCGATAAATGCATTTTGATACTCATGTTTACCGCCAAAATTTTTAAACGTCTAGTATACCAAAACAGAGAATAATCAAATATAAACTCGTCGCATAAGTTTATAACTCAGATTTCCACTACACTGGAATTTTGTATTAATTATAATAACAATATGAATGTTGTAAATAAATTACAACAACAGCGTTGTACTATTTTGAATAAATAGTATAACAAAATTAAAGGGTAGAATGTAGAATAAAAGTTCTAACCCGATTTTGTCTGAGGCTCGTCGTAACGATTTCCTTAAGAATTTTATTTCAAAATTCTCCCAAGATACAACAGACGTAATCTGCACGAGATTGTGATGTGTATGATCTTCTGTGTGATAGGACTGAATATGATTTAAGAGATGAAGAGATAGAAGAGATAATTCGGTTTGAAAAAATGAGTTAGGAAAGTGATCAGGTTTCCTCCTTATTTATAGCCGAATTCCCAACGGCTGCATCCGTTGAGAAAAGTCGCACCTCTTCATTTGCAACGTCAAAAAAGCGTTACTGTTCGCAATAGTCACTTCCTTTCATTTGCAACGCTCCAGAACTGTTGCTGTTTGCAACAGCCGCGTCCGTTCAGTTGCAATGCTCCAAAACTGTTGCTGTTTGCAACAGTCGCGTCCGTTCAGTTGCAACACTCCAGAACCGTTGTTGTTTGCATTAGTCGCGTCCGTTCAGTTGCAATGCTCTAGAATCGTTGCTGTTTAAAACGTCGCGTCTCTTCATCGCATCTATTCATATTCAAACAGTAAAACTGTTCACTTTTATTTACCAAAAATATAACCGGGCATATTTTTGGTGATGTGGGATATATCTCATTCACCATCTAAAAGGAATTCCAACAAAAATAAGGTAGCTATGATAAGTCGATAACCACTTGGTCAGTGGTAAGACTCTAGAATATTGAGAGAAGCTAGAATCGAATACTGTTAGTAACTACTTGTCAGTTTAGAAAAAGGTTGCGATGATACAGATAAAGAGATGATGAAGGGAAAATTTGCCTTGGCCTACTACAGGTTAATGGTTGTTAGAGTTTGATCATTATTGATAGCTAAATTCCAACTAGAATAAAGGTACGTGGAAAACCAAAATTAATTTTCTTCTTCGTTATGACTTTAAGTGCTTATTTCACAATTTAAAAAATATGTATAGGACATAATTTATTGTCATAATATAAGAAGGTTATTGCTGACAACATGCAAACACAATTAAGAAGGTGTGTTTATCCTAACAATTATAAATCTCTATAATTCTAGCTATCGAAGAAATTTTGTTACTACATATTATTTCACAATTATTCACATTGCTTTGGATAAAATCAACGAAAATGGAATGTAATTTGATAGTTGGAGCTAACAATTTGATGAAGAAGTTTGAAATATAAAGATCAACTAGCTCGTAATTTAAATACTTGATCCTTATCTCCTTTTAAAAGAGAAAGTAAGGGCAAAGGGAATTTTATTGATAAACTGAAAGTATTATCTCAATTGTAATTTATAGATAGGTGTACAACTTGTATTTATAATAACTTAAGAGATAATGGGCTGACATAGATAGCCCAAATACATTTTGACCATCAGATCTTGAGAAATACTGAGAGCCGTTGATTGTAAACGTTTGGGATACTTTATACTTTAGCAGCCGCATGCCTTTTATCTCTAATTCCCCCCTTCAAACCTAACGATGTTAGGGTTTGCGATTTTCTTCATCTTTCCAAAATTAATCAAGGAGACTTCAGAATTGAAGCTCGATCTTGCAAAGTATTGAACTTTTCAGTGCTTTGTAGGGTGAAGATCTTTATGCTGAGATATTGAGTTATGACATATGCTAGAAAGGAAAACGACAGTGATGAGAGATCAATGATGAGCTTTTGCAAAATCTTTGCTTCGCATTGGTTTTGTAGAAGGTTTTCCATCTTTCGCTGACATAGGATCTTTGCTTATGAGACTTGAGTTTTCGCACGCCTGATTGTCTACAGATTTGGTTTCTGAGAGATCCTTGCTTTGCGACTTTATTGTAGAAGTGGTTGTGTCTTCAACATGAAGTTCGTGCTTCAATCTGAGGAAACTTTGTTTAGACAGTGGTTTGGTTAAGATGTCTGCTTTCTGGTAAGCTGCAGGTATATGATTAATCATTAGTTTCCCTTTCATAACCTGTTCTCTTACGAAGTATAGATCCAATTCCATGTGTTTAGTTCTTGAATGTAAAACTGGATTTGCTGCAAGTAGAGTTGCACTTAGGTTATCACACCATATTGTTGCTTTACTGCTTGTTTTAACTTGTAACTCACTTAGGAGAGATTCAATCCACATTATTTCTGCCGTAGTACTAGCAACACTTCTGTACTCAGCTTCAGTACTTGAATGAGACACTGTTGGTTGTTTCTTTGAGCACCAAGAGATAGGATTCTTGCCTAGGAATATGCAATATCCACTAGTTGATTTTCTGTCATCACAGTCTGTAGCCCAGTCTGCATCAGCATAGCCATTGATGTTAAGTGTTTTGCATGATTGTAGTGTTAACCCCTGATTTGCAGTCCCATTGAGATATCTCAAGATTCGTTTGACTGCTTTCCAATGTTCATCAAGTGGCTTGTGCATAAACTGGCTTACTTTATTTACACTATATGTAATCTCTGGTCTTGTTATTGTAACATATTGTAGAGCCCCAACAATGCTTCTGTATTGTCTGTCATTAATTATTGGATTGCCTCTTTCCTTTGATAAACGTAAGTTGCTTGCCATTGGTGTGCATAGAGAGTTTGCCTGAAGCATTTTTGCTTTTATCGGTATGTCAGTGATGTACTTGCTTTGACTTAAGTGTAATGTAGTAGATGAAATTCTTTTAACTTCAATGCTAAGAAAGTAGTGCAAGTTTCCCAAGTCTTTAACTGAGAATTCCTTGTCTAGACACATTGTGAGATTCTTTATTTCTGTGGCATTGTTCCCTGTAATTATAAAGTCATCAACATATATTAGAACATAAGTAATGGAATCATTGCTAAACTTGGTAAATAGTGAGTTGTCAGATTTTGTAGAATTGTAACCAAGTTTAGCTAGGGTTGATTTTAATTTCTCAAACCATACCCTTGGGGCTTGTTTAAGCCCATATATTGCCTTGTTTAGTTTGCATACACAGTTTTCATATCCTTTTTGTATGAACCCTTGGGGCTGATCCATGTACACCTCTTCCTGCAGTATACCATTTAGGAATGCATTATTTATGTCTAATTGCTAGATGGTCCAATCTCTTTGTAAGGCAATTGTTAGGATAATTCTAACAGAAGTGGGTTTTGGCGAAAAAGTTTCATTAAAGTCAAATCTGTGTTGTTGTGAATACCCTTTAGCTACTAATCTTGCCTTGCATTTAGATATTGAACCATCAACATTCTTTTTAAGTCTATATGTCCATTTGCATCCAACAATGCTCTTATTAGGTGGCAGGGGAACAAGTGCCCATGTTTTGTTCCTTATTAATGCATCATGCTCTTCTTTCATAGCAGTGACCCATTTCTCATTTTGAATTGCTTGTTGGTATGTGTTTGGCTCTTCAGTCTCTAACTCTGCATTATATACTTTTGGTTTGAATATACCACTTTTTGCCCTTGTTGTCATCTGATGACCAGTTCTTGTAGGCTGTTGTCTTTCTTCAATTGATGTGGATTCAAGTTGAGTACTGGATGATTGTATGTCATTCAGTATTTGATGAGAGTCTGATAGAGAGTTGTTGTCTTGTTGAGATGAGTGACTTGAGCTTTCTGATAATTCATTTGGCTCCTGAATTGATTCTTGACTAAGACCCCTTTGACTTGAAATTGATGTAGGTTGTTTGATCTGATTTTCATATTCTGTATCTGCTTGCTTTAGAGTAGTTTCCTCCAGTTGACTGGGTATTGGTGGTAGAGAACACTTTGGATTCTACACTTTCTGTGTTGTTTTGATTTCTGATGTATTAAAAGGAAAAACCTGCTCATTGAAGACTACATGTCTAGATATGTAGATTCTCCCATTAGTATCTAAGCACTTGTATCCCTTCTGATTGGTTGCATAACCAAGAAAGGTGCAAGGAGATGATCTGAAACTTAATTTGTTAGAGTTATAACATCTCAAATAGGGAAAGCACAAACACCCAAATACTTTCAGTGCTTGATAATCAGGTTTAATTTTGTAGAGTACTTCTAATGGATTGTTAAATTTCAATACTTTTGTGGGTAACCTGTTTATCAAGAACACTGAAGTTGCAAATGCATCTGGCCAGAATTTTAGTGCCATTGATGCATTTGCTAGTAAGGTGAGACCTGTCTCTACTATGTGTCTGTGCTTTCTCTCTACAAGCCCATTTTGTTCAGATGTGTGTGGACATGTTATTCTTTGTGTTATTCCTCTCTTTTGAAAATATTCCTTTAATGGCATGAATTCAGATCCACCATCAGTTTGGATAATTTTCAGTTGACAGTTTGTTTGTTTTTCTGCATTGGCTATGAACTGTAAAACTGCATTATGAGTTTCAGACTTAGTTTTTAGAAAATATATCCACACATATCTGCTATAGGCATCAACAAAAGATATATAATATTTGTATCCATAATCAGAAGTAATTGGGGCTGGTCCCCATAGGTCAACAGCAACTAATTCAAGTGGCTTTTCATAAACAGTGTCAGAGTAAGGAAAAGGAAGCTTATGAGACTTACCCATTTGACAGTATGTACATACATGAGACATAGGGATATTGCCAACAGGAATATTATTATCATATAGAATTTTTCTTACAATTTTTACACTTGGATGTCCCAATTTACAGTGCCAAACATCAAATTTCACACAGTTTTCTCTTTGTTTGATTTCAGAAACATTACACTGCTTATTTGTGGAATATCTTGAATTAGCAACATTGAATTGATAGAGTCCCCTAATTTCTCTACCCTGCAAAAGAGTTTCCTTAGTTAGAATATCTTTGACAAGGCAGTGTTTTGGGTAAAACTCGAAATAGACATTATTGTCTTTGGCAAATTGTGATACACTGATTAAGTTCTTTATGATTAGGGGAACTCTTAACAAGTTATTAAGATAAAATAGCCTTTTTCCATTTATGTAAGCACATCCAGTGTGAGTAATAGAAATAGGTTTACCATTCCCCATATGTAAAGAATGCGTACCTTTGTATTCTTTATTGCCAAGATTTAAGTTGTTGAGATTGTTTGTCACATGATTTGTTGCTCCTGTATCTGGATACCAGTTGTCATCCTGTATATCCTCCAATTTTGCGCATTCTTGATTGTCAGAATGACCTTTTGTTTCCTGTTGTGCATTGACCATATTGACATTGGGAATGAAGCCCCTTGAGTTGTTGTTGGCTTGCTGTGATGGTGTATAGTTTGTGTCAAATCTGAAATAGCACTTATTTGCACTATGCCCATACTTTTCACAGATTTGACATCTAAGTCTATTACTATTATTGTTACTCCATCTTCCTCTCCCTCTACCTCTGAACTGTGCATTTCCTCTTTGATTACTTCTTGCTTGACTTCTTGTATTGGGGTTTCTTTCTTGATTTCTGCCTTTACTGTTACTCACAAAATTAGCAGAGAATTCTGAGATTACAGGTTTCTTTTGTTCAAGTCTTCCTTCATGAGCAAGGAGAGTGGAATGAACATACTGGATGGATGGGGTAACTTCCCTTGATGAAATGACAGCAACAACAGATTCATAGTCATCATCAAGTCCTCCAAGTATACACAGAACTTGTTCTGTATCTGAGACCTTGTGGCCTACAGAGGCAAGTTGATCACAAAGGGTTTTAATCTTTGTCAGATATTCCCTTACAGATAAGTTTTCTTTTCTGCAGCTTTGCAGTTGCCTTTTATAGTACAATATCTTGGCTGCTGACTGAGTATTGAATACTTGTTCTATAGTTGTCCAAATTTCATGTGCAGTCTTGCACCCAACTAATTGTGGTAATATGTTTGCACTGACTGATGACAATATCCAAGAACTGATCAAGCTGTCTTGTCTCTGATGAATTGTGTAATCTTGATTAATGACCAATTTTCCTTCTTGATTTGTGATGTATTTAGGTGGTGTGGCAAGTGTACCAAGAACGTGTTCATCCAGACCATATCCTCTGATGGCTGTTTCGATTTGAAACTTCCAAAGCAGATAATTTGAATCATCTAACTGGATGTTGATCAACTGACTTTGGGGCTTGATGATAGACTTGATCAGATCTTGTGTTCTATTGAGGGTTGTTGCAGAATTGCTTGAGGCTAAGGTGTTGCTAGAATTATCTTGATCTCCTTCTGCCATGATGCAGTTTTTGTGTGGAGATTCAAAAAGATGAATTCAGAGATGATTTTCTTGAGAAGAAGGTTGCAGCCAGAATCTCTGGGTGATGAAATAGGTTCTGACAGAGATTCTTAGCGAGGCAGAAAAGATTGATCTCGATCTTGAAACAGATGAGAACAGCAAATTGCTCTGAATCTTGAACAGGTATGAGTAAAACTGCTTGTAGCAGCAAAGAGATGATGAGAATTCTGATTAATGAATTCTCAGATGATTCAGAGGCGCAGCCTAACTTCAAATGATGATTTTGATTCTGATGAAGTTACAGGCAGGGCGTTTTCTTGCTGTTAGGCAAGTTTGCTCTGATACCATAAAAGAGAAAGTAAGGGCAAAGAGAACTTTATTGATAAACTGAAAGTATTATCTCAATTGTAATTTATAGATAGGTGTACAACTTGTATTTATAATAACTTAAGAGATAATGGGCTGACATAGATAGCCCAAATACATTTTGACCATCAGATCTTGAGAAATACTGAGAGCTGTTGATTGTAAACGTTTGGGATACTTTATACTTTAGCAGCCGCATGCCTTTTATCTCTAATTCCTTTGATTCCACATTTATTTCTAAAACCAACCCATATATAAGTTATTTAGAAATAACTAATACACAAATTTTGTTTCTCCGAGCTTCCAAAAAAAGAAGAAGAAAAACTAAAACACAAAGGTTGTTTCTTTGAGTTTTCAAAAAAGAAAAGAAAAAACTAATACACAATTATACTTGGCAAACACAAATTTCATTACCTCCTATAAACAATAGTTGTATTAGGTCCACTCTATTTTGATGATTCTACCCAGCAATCGCCAACTATAATTAAAGCCAATGACTAGCCTTCTCCATATGTAACTAACTAGCACAAAAAATAACGATCCTAAAATATGTATAAAATCCATTATGTTTTCTCCTTTATGCTAGATTTTCTAAGAGAGGATTTAAAAGCAGCATATCATCAAATTATCTTTTCCATTTGCAAGAGATAGAGAATATTTTGTTCTAACCATATATATATGTATACACACACATATGCATGATATGCATATATTTATGTATTTTGATGGGTTTTTTTAATAATGCAAGTTATAAGTTACTGTCGACAATTCAAATGAAGATGGAAATGAGTCAAATCACCTATGTACGGTGAAGATTGTAGAAAACGAGGTATAATAATTGTCAAGCAAGTTAATGAATCAAGGATAAATTAACGATTAAGTTCAACATTAGTTTGATTTACTACTCCAATCAAGTTCTTTACTTAGTGGCCGCTCGATGGTACATAATTAATCCATTTAAACTACCGAACTTAAAATTGATGCAAAGAATACTACATTATATTATCAAGGAATGGCTGCTAAATCCCCAAAATTGAAAGATGATGGAAGAAAAGTCCCTCCCAATAAAGTTGTGAAAATTAGGTCCCTATTTTTAGTTTTTGGTTAATTTATTCTACTTTTGCCCTTGATTTCAATGCTGGGACAATTTTCTGGAAGGGGACAGTTTGGTAAAAAATAACAAAACAGGGACTTAATTTACATGGATTTATGAGCAAGGACCTTTTGTGTATGAGCTTTGAGAATAGGGACCTTTGGTCCAAAAAAACACAGTGCAATTTTATCCTGTTAGTCTAGTATCCAAATTCTAATTTCAAAACATGCTTATGAATATTAAATTAGTCCATGGTTCTACATGAAAGTAACGTATATTTTTTAATTTTGCATACAATATTATTGGTAAATACATATCTGGCATGTTTGGACCATTAAATAATGTTTATGAGAATATAGTATCTGTTATTTCAAAATATAGTTTATATAACGCCTCATCAATTGATTGCTTAGTGTTACATTAAATGGCTAAATATACCATATCGGTATTCCTAATATAGGAATATATTAGTTTATACTGATACAAAGAAGAATATAGCAGTATATTCGATTCGTTGATTAAATAGCTATATCAGTTTAAGTAATATAGAAATATATCGGTACCTATAGGAATATATCAGTACTAAATGCCTAAACTAACAGTGTAAATTTCTAGCATTTCACGTTATATCTCAGCATGCAATATCATATTTATGGGTGTGTGCGCATCGTGTGTCTATATGTCTATATATATTTATATAGCATATCATTGTCAAATATATGTGTGTGTATATGTATATATATGTACATATTTGCATATGTATATAAATGTGTGTACACACACATACACATACACACAGTATATATTGATTGGTTTTATTTGAATAATACAAGCTAACTTACTGCCGACAATTCAAATGAAGATGGAAACTACCCTTGTACATTAAAACCACATACAATTTTTGAATTTTCATACTATATAATAGGTAAACACTGATCTGGTATGTTTGGGCCATTAATACTGTTTATAGGAATGTAACATTAACTATTTTAGAATATGGTTTGTCTAATCGACTCATTAAATTGATTGCTTGATTGGAATATGCTAGAGGAACTGATTGAATATACCATATTAGTATTTATAATATAGGAATATGTCAATATTCCTATTTTTATTTATTCTAATACGGATAAGAATACATCAGTATTAAATTCTTTGATTAAACTAGCTATATAAGTTTAAGTAGTACAATACTATTTCTATTTTTATAGGAATAGACTAATATTAACTACCTAAACACTACTAAAAAGGCTAATATTCCGACAGCATGTAGCGACGGCTTCTGACGGGCCATCGGCGGCCGTTGGAAATTCACGAATTACAGGCCCACTACAAGGAAAACAGTGTATTCCAACGGAGCCTTCCAACGGCCTCCAACGTCCTTGACCAACGTCTTCCAACGTCTAGTGTTTTCTCGTATAATTTATTAGTATAAAAACTGCAGGACATTGGTAGCCGTTGGAAGCAGCTGTTGGCGGCCGTTGAAGGACGTTGCAAAACCGCGAGCAAAACAGAAAACCTGCTTCTCCTTCCCCCATTCGGCTGAACCCAATTTTCCCCCCAAAATTCCCAATCTTCCTCCAATTCCGCCCCCCAAGCTGCTCCGACGATCAACGGTCCCTCCGACGACTCCAAGCCTCCCTCTCGTCCTCTCTAACTCCCTAATCTCTCAAGAAAAGGTATAAACCCTAATTCCTATATTTAATTAAATTTGTTAAATTAGTGTATTAAATGTTTGTATTGCCTTATTGTATGTATAATCTAGTTTATTGAGGCATAATGTATGTTATTAACTTATGTATTGCAAGATTATATATATTTAAGTTTGTGTTAACAATAGAATAATGTGCATACAATTAGTTTTAGGTTTGTTTGGAAACGTTAGTTGTTAGTGAGCATACAATTAGTTTATGTATTTTAGAAAATTTAAAAAACGATATTTTATATTCATGAAACCCTTAGAGTGTCTTTCGGCCCCGTCTGATAAGTATTTTATATGATCGTTATGTGGATATTCATTTTTTAACAGAACGGACATCTATATTCACCGTATACAATATTTGTTGGATTTGTCCCTGTATTGGACAAGTTACGAACACAATAACGTAATTAAATCTCGTAAAAAATTTCATTTTAAATGGTTCATAGAATTTCGACAGCGCTTCCTTTATGTTCCCTGTGTACATGCAAATGTGTAATGTTCAGGGAACTAAAGCGAAGTGCTGCCGAAATTTTGTTGAATCGTTTAAATTGAAATGATTTACGCGATTTAATTACGTTATTGTATTTGTAATGGGAGGTAGGATGACCCATCGACAAAGTGTCAATTCACCAATAATATTGTTTTAATAAAATGTCAATTTTTTAAATTTATATCGTACTTTTTAATTACATACGTAGGTAAATGGACAATTATTTTACTGATCGAAGCTGGATGTACAAAAAAAGAAGGATCGAAAATGGAGGCTCAATAAGTGAGTAATAACGGTGTTTGCGTATTTATTGATTTCGCTTTGAGTAATAATAGAAACGACGAAGAAATCCGTTGTCCATGTACTAAATGCAAAATGTTAAAGCATTTGATACTAGAAATGGATAGAGTTCATTTGCGTCAATACGGTTTCGTGCCGAACTATTTGGTTTGGGATCGTCATGGAGAACCGTTAGCATCTGCTCATGTACAAGCTGAGGAGGCAGTGTGTACTGAAATTGATACGACGAATCTCGTAGAACATATGGTTAAAGATGCTGCACGGTCAATGTTTAATGTTCCTCAATTAATTGATGACGATGGTAATGCTGAAGAAGAACCAAATATTGGGGCAAAAAAATATATGATTTATTAGATGCCTCAAAGAAACCCATTTGGGAAGGCTGCACAAGCAGAACCCAATTATCAGTAACTGCTGAATACATTACGATGAAATCTAAATAAAACTTCATAGAAGTTGGATTTACAGCTGTTGTACAAGCTGCGAAACGGCATATGCCTCCCAATAATTTAATGTGCGAAAATCATTATGAAGTAAAAAAAATGATGTCAGCTTTTGGTTTACCGTATCATAAAATAGATACATGTCTAAACGGTTGCATGTTGTTTTGGAAAGAAGATATCAACCTTAGAAATTGTAAAATATGTAATCAAGAAAGGTACAAATCAAGAAAGAAAAAAGGAAAGGAAGTCCAGTATAAACGTATGCATTATTTACCAATTACTCCTAGACTTCAAAGGTTATATGCATCTTCTGTAACCGCGCAACATATGAGATGGCATAGTGTTAGAACATGGGAAGAAGGTACGTTAACACACCCAGCTGGTGGGGAAGCATGGAAGCATTTTGACCACAAATATCCTGATTTTGCATCCAAGAGTCGTAATGTTCGACTTGGTTTATGTACGGATGGATTTTCACCATTTTCTCAATTTGGTTCTAAATATTCGTCATGGTCTATAATTGTCACACCTTATAATTTACCTCCATGGATGTGTATGAAAACTCCATATATGTTTCTCACAGTTCTCGTCCCTGGTCCTAATAATCCGACACAAGGAATCGATGTTTATTTACAACCTTTGATTGAAGAATTAAAAACACTGTGGTACGAAGGAGTAGAAACATACGATATTTCCAAAAAAAACTTTCGCATGTATGCTTCTTTGATGTGGACAATCAGCAATTTTCCTGCTTGTGCAATGCTTTCAGGTTGGAGTCCGGCTGGTCGTCTAGCTTTTCCGTACTGCATGGAAGATACACAAGCATTTTCTTTACCTCATGGAAAGAAAATTTCATGGTTTGACTGTCATCGATGTTTTCTTCATATTAATCATCCTTTTAGAAGAGATAAGAAAACCTTTACAGCTAATAGACATGAAACTTTGAGACCACCTACGGTTTGGTCAAGCGAAGATATTTATGAACTTGTAAAGGATTATCCAAAGATACATGAAACCGGAGAACAAATTGAAATTCAAGGTAAATCATCGATTCATAACGGGTGCAAACAAAGCATATTTTAGGAGTTGTCTTATTGGAAAAATCTCCTGATTCGTCATAATATTGACGTGATGCATAATGAGAAAAATGTGTTTGATAATGTTTTTAATACAATTTTGAATGTCAAGGGGAAGACGAAAGATGATTTGAAATCAAGACGTGATATCGAGGTAATATGTAATCGTCCTGAGCTTCATATAAAGCCAAATGACACAAAAAAGCCAAAAGCTTGCTAAGAGCTAGACAATAATCAAGTTAAAGTACTTTTAAAATGGGTGGAAGGACTAAGATTCCTGGATGGTATATCTTCTAATATTCGTAGATGTGTCGACTATAAGAACAATAAACTTAGCGGGATGAAAAGTCATGATTGTCATGTTATGATGGAAAATTTATTACCCGTCGCTTTTAAAGAACTGTTGCCCGTAAAAGTTTGGGCTGTTGTAACAGAACTTACTCTTTTTTATAAAGAGATTTGTTCTACTACATTAAAAGTTGATCGTCTACGTAAACTTGAGGAAGAAATCCCGATATTGCTCTGCAAAATGGAAAAAGTATTTCCTCCAGGTTTTTTCAATTTTATGGAACATTAACTATTCATCTTCCATTAGAAGCACGTCTTCGAGGGCCTGTGCAATATGGATGGATGTATCCATTTGAAAGGTATTTAAATCATCTAAAAAAAGTGAGACAGAAAGCTCGAGTTGAAGGTTCGATTTGCAAATCATACATCGAAGAAGAAGCTTCGTTTTTTTTCTCTCATTATTTTAGTGACCATGTGAACATATCATTTGAAAGTGCTACGCGTAATGATGAAGGCATTGATCAAGATGATTGTCAAACGACCTTATCAATTTTTAAAAAACAAGGTCGGCCTACTGGTGCTTTTGTGGAAGTATGGTTGGATGATAGAGATTATCATGTTGCACACACATATGTTCTTCTCAACTGTGCTGAAGTTGCACCGTTTGTTAGGTAATTTACTTATATATATATATATATATATATATATATATATATATATATATATATATATATCATTAACACGTGTGTATACACAAATATATGCACACACGTGTATCTTAATCATAATGCAACATTTGTTATTATATTACAGTATTTACGAATCACAACATCCTAACGGCGATATCGGCAAAGAATTCGCTTCTTGGTTTTCTAAGTACGTTTTTGATACAACAAATTGTGTTGTAGACAAAGGATTGAAACATTTAGCTATGGACCAAAAAGGATAGTGAAGACCTATCCAATATTCTTTGTCAATGGATATAAATTTAATACCAAAGAATACGGTGCCGAAAAATTAACTAACAATACTGGTGTATTTGTTAAAGGTAGTGATGATCCAAATGATCATATACATGATTTTTATGGCGTGCTAACCCAGGTTTTGCAATTGACGTATTTCACACGACCCGCGGAAGAAGTATTTTTGTTTAAATGCAACTGGTTCAGCAACGTTCCAGGTTCTGGAATCAACGTGCACCCAAAATATAATCTTATAGAAATAAAACATACTTCGCGTTATTATAAATACGATCCTTTTGTACTTGCCAAACAAGCTCTTCAAGTTTATTATGCTTCTTACCCATCTCTAAGAAGAGATAAAATAGATTGGTCGGCTGTTTTTAAAACAAAGGCAAGGTTTGCATTTGATGGATGGAATATTCCCGAAGGACAAGCTTACCAAGCAGATATCGAGGAAAATAGAGGAATAATAATAACCGATGATCAAACAGATTTTGGACCTCTAAACGACGAATCAAATGCATTAATTGAAGCATTTGAGAGTACAGAGGAACAAAATATAGAGTGCGAAACAGAGTCTGAATCCGAAAATGACGAGGACTGATCAACTATCTACATTTTGAGAAGGTAAATTTATATTTTTTTAATTAAACATTATCCTGTTTTCATTAAAAATGAAATGGTATGCTAATATATGATATGTATCACATCTCGTTTTTACGTTACGCCATACTGTATGTTTTACATATAGTCATTTTATTTTCTGTTATAATGTTTGTTTGTAACATGTATTATATAGGTATGTCGTCACGTAGACGTACCGGTGGACATTCTGGGTCTCCCACTTCCTCACAGAGAGGGCACGCTCGTCCGGACGGTGGTGATGGCGGTGGTCCATCATAGGAGCTACGGCGTCCTATGGTGTGGCTAAAGCCAAAAGCAGATCAAAGGTAAGTATTAAATTTCAAAATTAAATTTCATTTTCTTACAATCTATTCTGAAAATATATGGTAATCATGAAATATTAAAAAAAAATCTCTGTTTAAACACAGTGGTTTCTCTTTGGAGCCGACTCAAGTAGTTCTATCTATATCTCGACGGGCATACATGAGTCGTATGACCGAATGTTGGCCTAAGTGGACATTGATTCCAGATAATTTTAAAGAGACTATTTGGTAGGATTTTTTGGTATGTCACTTTAATATATTAGGAACATGTTATATCAATTCATGTTTACATTATATATAAAAGCTGTATAACTCTTATTTTGTCAAACGTGTAGGCGGAAGTGGATCTTCAGGACGTTGAAATTTCAGTCGTATATCGCCACTGGTGCAGCAAAGTCGCAAAGAACTACCGGGAAATAGTAAACAGCTTAAAAACTGCGCGAAAGAAGCCTTAGTGGATGAGCGCAACTGTGTGGGATGATTTTGTGACATGGTGGGGAAACGAGGAGTTTCAGGTAAATTTATCATATGTTTAATTTAAATTCTTCTATGCAAATACTAACTAGAAATGTTAAACAATTTTTGTTTTTAAATTAAATTTACAGAGGCAGTCGGAGAGGAACTCAGCCAATAGGAGCAAGAACCCTGTCACACATCGTGGTGGTTCCAAGTCATTTCAGCATCACCGAGAGGACTTGGTATATTTATTAATTACGATAATAATTTAAAGATTTTAAGTTCTAAGTTGTAGATAACGTAAACATATATATAATATATATGTATATGGACATATTTCAGGAGAGACAGCATGGTGGTGCTTCTGTGAGTTACTGGGATGTTTTCACGCATACTCATGCGTTGAGTCAGGTCGACGAAGCAGGCACCGTTTCATACTCTTGGGATCACGATGCCGAAGCGCAGTCCGCATATGTAAGTAACATAATGACTTAACACTTATATAAGTTAATTAAAATAATGTTATCTAAATTCAACTTATTTTGCATAACAGCAAAAGTTTCAGCAAGCACGGACTTCCATTCTCGAGGGCTCTGGGCGCGACGAGTTGACCGCCGATAAGGAGGACGCTATTTTTGAGTCTGTCATGGATCCAGCGGCACATGGCAGACGCTATGGTTTTGGGAATCAATCGGTAATAACTTTAACTTAAATTTTAAAATAATTATTCTGAACCAACTGTTGCACATTGTGATGGATTATAGTAAACAAGAATTACAGTTATTAAACATTGACAATTTAAATTTTATTTACAGGTTAAGACGGCTCAGATTGAGTATCAGAGGGCTCAAGATAAGGAGGAGATTGCACAGCTCAGAGCCCATGTCGCCGCGCTCGAGGAACGCAATATCCGCACCGAAGCCAAGACGGAGGAGCTGAACAGGCGTCTTACGGAGTTTATGGAGCAATACGATCGGTTTCCGTTTTCTAGTGGTTCTGGAGGAGAGTGATTTCAGGTATGATTTTATTTGTTTTGCTATGGACATGTATATTTGGAGAGTGTGAGGATTTGATACATTCTGATGTTTTGGATGTTGGTTTGGATGTGATTTTTGAGATGTTGACGTAGTAATTTGGTTATGGTTGGATGTTGATGTTTTGTTCGATGTTGATGTTGGATTGGACGTTTTGTTGGATGGTTCTTGTTGTTTTTATTGATTTGTATTGTGTATATTGATTAGTATATATGCTTATTACTTGGATTTACTATTATGATTGATTATATGTGAGATATGCTGTTGTATATGTGCTCGAAATTGAGCTTTTATGAGATATACGATGTAGGAGGTGGCTGGAAGCATGCATTGTTGGTTCTGTTTTAAAAAAAACACCCAGATTTCCAACGTCCACCAACGGCTTATTGGCACATTTATTCCAACGTCTTTCAACGTCTTACATCGGAATTTCCATCGTCTTCCAACGTCCAATTTGGTCAACATCTTCTACCACGTGGACAAATTGAACGTTGGAAGACGTTGGTATAAGCGCGTTGGCTCCGTTGGTGGACGTTGGCCGCCGTTGAAATGTATACCAACGGATTTTCCAACGTCTACCAACGGCTTTCCAACGGCCGCCAACGGCTGGCCGCCGTTGGAATCCATTGTGTTTTTTGTAGTGACCCAGCCGAGCCTTCTTCTTCCTCATTTTGCAGCACGAAAATTTTATCAAAAACCCCCAAATCCCTCCTACAAGCTTTCAATCTCCAATTTCGAGCTTCCGGATCCTCAACGGCTGCCTAAGCAAACTCTATTGTTCTCAATTTCAGGTATAATATCTTAATTTGGGCAAAAATCTAATTTTTGCCCTAAATAAAGATTTTCATAAGATGATAAATTAGAGCTAATTAGTGATTGCAATTATTTCCAATTGCGTAATAATGGTTTATAGCATCTCATGGTATACCTATTTCATATGTTATCATGAAATTTTAAAGAGTATGTATAATTTGTGATTGTATGTGTATATAGTTAGTAAAACTGTATTTTTTCGTAAAATGCGCACATTTAATTAACTAATGTCTCTTAGAGAGTTTTTGGCCCCGTTTGACGAGTGTTGTACATGATCGTTATATAAATAGTCGTTTTTTTTTCAAAAAACTACCATTTATATTCATCTAGTACAATATTTGTTGGATTTGTCTCTGTATTGGACAAGTTATGAACACAGTAAGTATTTACATTTTGTATACTACTTCGTCTCAAACGGTTCATAAAATTTCGGCCTAACTTTTCTTTTTTGTTTCCTGCGTACACGCATTTGTGTACAATGCAGGGAACAAAAGGGAAATGCTGTCGAAATTTTATTGAATTATTTGAGACGAAGTTATATACAAAATGTAAATGCTTACTTTGTTTGTAATGGGAAGTAGGATGCCTGACCATGGAAAAAATATCTTTTTGTACAAAATTTTGTATCGATACGTTAAAAAATAAAATGTGTCATATTTGAAAATATTTTTTAATTTGTTAAATAGTTCTTTAAATTCAAATATTATACGACTATGAAAATAATCTTTTTCGTATAATGGTATAAACGTATTTGTTGAATTCGCTTTAAGTAATAATGGAAACGATCCAGAAATTCATTGTCCGTGTAGTAGGTGTAGTGTTAACGCTAAAAAGTGAACGCTAACTCCCGGTGTGTGTGGTTGAGTTGTGAAAGCACCACCCGTGTGACGGGAACAGAATTTAAGCAGTAAAATAGTGAAAAAGCAGTAAACGACAGCAGTTTATAGTGGTTCGGCTTGAGATCGAGCCTACGTCCACTTTGAATCTCTTTATTACTGAATCTGATTACAAGACGATACAGTGCACTTATCAAAACAATACAATTCGATCACAAAGACAATCTCGACTACTAGCTCAAACTTCGATGATGAAACTTTATGAATCCGTTTTGGATGTAGGAAATTCCTCTCGAAGCTTGTTGTAGTGTCTCGAATATCTGGAGATCTTCAATTGTGGAATGAGTTGGGAGCTCGGCAGAGTAACGACGCTTGAAGAAATGAATGGCCAAAAGTCTTCTTCATGTTGGAAGTGGTGGTCTATTTATAGGAGTCAAATTCTGAACAGAAGTTTCTGCCAAGTCATGAGTCGTAGCCGACTTAAGGTAAGTCGTGACTCGTTGCCGACTTAAGGTTGCTCGGGGATGACTCACTGAATTCAACTTATGGCTTGGTAGCTCGTGGTCGACTTATAATGAGCTGTAAGTCGTGGTCGACTTATCAGATCAAAGTGGTATAGGCACAGGCACTGTTATCTTATCTTGATAGCTTTTAGGTCGTGGATGGCTTAAGCTGAGTCGTGAGTTCCTTAAATCGTGAGCCCTTTAAGTCGTAAGTCGTCCAGGTTGGTAAACCCTATACAGTAGTTAGGTCGGAGCTTCCCTTAAGTCGTGGAATCTCTTAAGTCGTTTAGACCTTAACTCGTTGAGTCGTCTGGACCATGAGTCGTAGGTCGTGAAGCTCTTGAGTCGTATACTTACTGAGTCGGTCCTGTAGCTTAGGTCGGGGCCTGTTGAGTCGTAGGCTTCTTTAAGTCGTGGCCTTCTTGAGTCGTAGAAAATTATGGGTTAACATTTGCCCCTCGAAGTACACGCCTAAGTCGTAGGTCGTGTGCTTCGACTTATCTTAACTCGTGTGTGCCTCTTCGTGTTCCACTGCCCCAAGGTATAAAAAGCTTGAGTTGTTTCTTCCACTCATTACCTATCTCCTGAGTCGTTTCTGCCATTAACATCCCTCCGAGCTTTCTCAAGGCGATTTTTCCTTTTTTTTCAACAATCAACTGATCACTGATACTCGATCCTCTACTGCGTAAGTGCTCCTGCCTCCTCCTCGATTCTCGATCATCATTAACTTGTGAATTCCCCTCTTTGTCCCTAATCCATCCCCTTGTGCAATGCCTTGTTGCGAGCTCCACTGCATTGGCAGTTCGTGAGCCTGATTTTGCTCGATTTTATCTTTAGATGAATGGGGCGATGGAAATGAGGGATTACTGTATTTCAGGTTTAACTGATTAGGTTGGCGAGGCTTTGGCGATCTGAAATTGGCTTTTGGGCGATTCAATGGTGTGGTGGAATGAGGATAACGATCATAGTTGATTGAGAGGTTATCGGGTTTGGAGGATAACGGGTTAGGAGAAAAGTCAATGGGTCCAATGGAGTGAGATGTTAGCATGGTCACGGTTTAGTAGCGTCTTGCGACCTACGACATAAGCCTCATTCGATATAAACCTTGTACGACTTAAGCCTGTCATGACATAAGCCTTGTACGACTTAAGCCTGTCACGACATAAGCCTTGTACGACCTAAGCCTGTCACGACATAAGCCTTGAGTCGTGGACGACTTAGGACTTAGGGAAATTGCCTCGCTTTAACCTGAAGTCTCTTTCTTCTTTTACACGACTTAACGACTTGAAATACTGCCGACTCAAGGCATCAACGACCTAAAATCGAAATGACCTGTCCTGTCTTGCCTTAAAGTCCTTAAACCGTGGACGAGTTAACATATAAGTCGTTGGCGACTCAAGACTTGTGTTTTGCATGAACTTTGAACTGCTGAACTTTGAATTGCTGCATCTTTTCACAGATCATTCTAACTTGCAAATTAATCAACCTGTTTAATACCACATTTACAGAAAATTGGGACGAATATACTGTCACTGACCGCCCACATCGAATGACAGATTAGCTAATAACAGATAATTGACATAAATAGATTGTGTGAACGAAGTGCTCTAAATCAACAGATTCAAGCAAAGTATTAAAGCAACATTTAAACAGTCAACTGAAAATGACCGGTTTACACTTAATACTGTACCTGAACTTTAAATTAACAAGTCCTGAAATTCGATAATTGATCAATTACCGACTATCTTAATTCCAGTTGTATTTACTTGTTATCTTTACTAGTTTTGCACAACACTTCACACTATTTAGGAAACGTGCACCTTCATATTTGAATATCCAGTTGCTTGTGTAGAATGACTTCTCAACAAGGAGATGTAACAGTCCAGACCGGAGAGTCCACTCCTATTCCAGCTCCTTTAGTCAATCCCCCAGAAAGAGCTTCTACCACTCTATCGTACAGGGTTTTTCGGCAATTGTGCACTCGGTTTGGCATTGCTGAAGCTGATGCCATCCTCCCTGAGAAGAATAGCACTGCTGATGTAGCGCCTCCTGGCTTTGTAGCAGTGAATCGACAGATGTGCCTTAGTGGAGCCGTTCCACCTTTCGATAACTTTCTCCAGCATCTTCTCCGACAACTGGCCATTTCCCCATTTCAGCTACATCCCAATGGCTACGCCATTTTAATGGGGCTATGTGTGCTATTTGGGAGAACTCTCGAGCGACTCCCGAATTTCGACGAGATATGCTACTTATGCTCTTTCACCAAAACCAAAGATTATCCTTCTATTATTGTCGTGAGAAGTGCCAGAAACCGTAAATTGATTGTTGGCCTTCCCGATAGTGCTCACGGGTTCTTGACTCAATTCTTTTATGTTCGCTGTCTCCCGGGATTCTACGCTATGTGGAGGGAAGGAAGTAAGATTAATTATCTTTACTTCCTCTATTTTTTGAGTTTTTGTGAAGTATGAATCATCAAGTGTTAACTTTGCTTTCTCATTTCAGCGCTTCCCCCTCCTTCTAGGAATCCCAGCAAGAAGCAAACTCTGGAGAGGCTTATGGCTGTACCGATTGAAGAGTGGGACGCGAAATTTTTGTTGAAAGACGAATTTCTTCATCAGTTCGGACTTCTTCATTCTTCTCGCTCTACTCAGCCTCACGAAGTTCCCAACTCTCCTTCGAAGGCAGCAAATGCCCCACTTTCTGTTGAAGACCCCACACCGAAGGAAACTGCCACTGAAACTTCACTGGTAAAATGTCCCACACTTACTGATGTTGCGGGTCCGTCCATCAAACTGGCACTTGCCCCAATTATCGAAGAGGAAGAAAATCCTCGAATCTTTGAAAAGTCAGCCGATGTGGAGGCTGAAAAGGAAAGCTTTGCTGGGCACCATGGTGATGACACCTTTGATGACTTGAGTGATATAATGATAACTTCTCAAGAGCTTTTCAAGGATAATACTTCAAAAGTGACCTCTCCTGTCGTTGAAGCGACTTCTACCTTTAACCAAGCTTCGACACCTTCTACACCTGTCGTCTCCGTTCCCACATTAAAGCGTGGTTTGTAGTTTGACGCACGTAGTTTGCACGCCGCACACACTTAGGATTTTTCTGCACTTATAAGCACTTATTCTTTCTTTCTGGAAATTTCTAAACTTTACTTCTTTTCCGTTTTCAGATTCTCCGATGGGGCGTACTAGCTCATACTATGACTCATTTCAGCGCCATGGAGGCCGTGGATCTTATGACTTTAGGAAATACCTTGGTGACCAGAGAGAGACGGATGAGGAAAGGGCTCGAAGGAAGGCTCAAGAAAGGCGGGATTACGAGCAGCGGCAAAGAAGAAAAGATGCTGAGCGATATGATTCTTCTCACAGAAGTGACGATTCCCATAAGCGAAAGTCTTATGATGACAAGGGGAAGACTCATATTGCTGACGAATCGAGCAAGCGATCCAAGCCAAGTGACGCATCTGCAATTTCTGAAAAGACCGATGCTCCCATTTCTCCTAATGTTCCATCCGGCTCTCCTTCTTTAAAGAAGTCTGATATCCAAGCGATCATCAACAGACCCCAGTATCAGGTTAAAGATGGCCCTCCAACGCTTCAAAGTCAATTCCCAAATTGGTGCTTAAAAGGAGTGCGCTTTGACCTAGATTTGGTCCCGATCGACAAGCAAGACATGCTTAAAAGTCTTGATGCAGTTAGGCTTAACATTGAGAGGATGTCGCAATGGCAGAAACTCGTCGATGAACTCCAAAGAGTCAATCGTGCGAACCTTGAAGCCATGCTGACCATGGAAAACGACAAGACTGAGTGGGCAAAAATTTGCAAACAGCATGATGCCGAAATGACAAGCATTGCTGATGATAATGCGAGACTTGAGTCTGAGGTTAAAAAACTCAAGGAAGATCTCGCCGCTTCTTCTGCTTCAAAATCTCAAAAAGAAGTATTTCAAAAACAAGTGCGGGATGCGCACGCTGCTCAGAGGGATGCTGAGATGAAATTTGCAGCTGAGCAGTTCGTTGTTGAAGAGTACCGCAAAAATAACGCTCAGCTGCGGGAAACAGTTAGCTCCCAAAACGTGGAGATTGAATTGCTAAAGGCCCAACTTGCTAACGCTGAGAAAGAGCGTGATGAGGCTGTTGCTGGTCGAGCTGCAGCTGTCGCCGAAAAAGAGGCAGCCGAGCAATCGCATGAGACAACAAAAGCTAGCATCAGCTCCACCTTATTTGACTTTTATCTGCATAGCGTTCTGGGTCATGGGAGCCTCTCTTTTCTAGGTCCTGACTATGAGGTTACCCTGGCCGAAGTATGGGAAGCAGCAGTTGACATGCTTGGTGGGGCCGGCTATGATGAGGCAGAACTCGAGGCACGCTACCTTGACGAAGAAGCTCGTGCTGCTCTTGCCAATGGAAAAGAGCAACTTGCTGAAGCCAGAGCTGGAATAGTGGCAGAAGAACATCTAGAGAAGAAAATATCTTTAACTGCCCCTGTCCACACTTCGACTTCAACAGACGTCGATATCGTTGGTTCCAGCTCTCACTTTTCTTCTCCTGCAAAAACCGTCGAGGCCAAGCCCGTCACAACCGAATCTCCCCTTACTCATATCGAGGAGCAGAGCCTAGAGGACACTGAGGCTGATAAATTTGAAATTGACTTGTCAAAACCGACTTCTCCAGGTAATTTTGGTGTCGATCCAGATCCAGTGAATCATTTATTTGATTTAACCGAGTTTGACGACCTTCTTACTTATTACTTAAACTTTGGTGAACCGATACCTTCTCTTTTCTCGGAGAATACCGATTTTAACTTCTTTTCTTCTACAGCGGAGGTACCGAATACTGCACAAACTTCCACTCCTTTAGTTGCTGCTCCTCCATCTTCGCAAATTACTCCTCCTTCTGCTTCCCAACCGGGATCACAGGCAGAGAAAATTGAAGCTCTTCAAGGCCTGGATGATCCGGCCGCTTCGCAGGAGCAGAAGGCGGAGGATCTTGATGAAATCAAGAAGACCCCGGAGTGGTCTCTAGATGATGACACGAAGCTTTCGACATTGCTTGCTACTCCGGGGAGCGAGTCTTCTTCGAAGAGGAAGGGAAAGCGTGCCATGAGGAAGAAGAAGAATATTTCCGCTGGAGAGGAAGCAGAAGTTGATCCAGCCGTGCCTCTTTCTCCTTCTGCCCCGACCCGTTCACAACGGCTTCAGAAACTAATCATTAGGCCGAGTAAAGGCTCCAAAGGTGGCGGGAAGAAGGAATAGCAAGCTAGATCTTCTACTTCTCATTTTTGCTTTTTGCATGTATCGACCGGAGATTGTGCGGGTACCGGTCCCCGCTTCTTTTTTTGTGATCTGTACAATGTAAAAAGTTTTCATAGTATTGAATAAAATAGCTATTTTACTTGTACAAATTCTTGTGTATGTGATAATGCATTTGTTTCTCATTTTAGTGTAGAATAAACGATTCTTCTTACTTGTACAAACTTTCTGGTCTGTGTTTGAGAATGCATTTATTCCACATCTGTTTTTCATGATATTGCAATGAACTTGCGGTATGTTGCTTGCATATTCCTTTTATTAATGTAATTGAATTGTATAGTGTTGCCCCCATACCACAAGTGCATTGCAACATTTCTAACTTTTACAAGACTGATAATCTTATTTCAGAGAATAACTATTCCACTTTTAAGAGAAGAATTATTCTGCTTTTAATAGATCATATCTCGTTTTTTTTTTGGAGAAATTTCTACTTTCTCTTTCTTTCTGAAGAACACTTCAACTTTCGGGGATGATCACTTTCATTTGTCAAAAAAGAAGGTAGATTTCCCTATGCAGTGAAATGAACTTTCTGAAGGAGATGTTTGGTACTTCAAGCAAGGTGAAGTGTGCCTCCGAAGAGGTCTTTTTTGTAGTATTTCAACTTTTTTAGAAGGAACTTTTTGAGATGGACAAGTTAACCTTCCTTTGGGAGTTGAACTGTGCTTCCGGAGAAGGCTTTTTATTTGAGTATTCTATTTTGGGACATGCCTCCGGAGAGGACTCCTCTTAAAGAGTTGTGCCTCCGAAGAGGGCTTGTGCCTCCGAAGAGGGCTTGTGGTGCCTCGGGAGAGGGCTTTTGCCTCCAAAGAGGGCAAGTGCCTCCGAAGAGGGCTTGTGGTGCCTTGGGAAAGGGCTTTTGCCTCCGAAGAGGTCATGTGCCTCCGAAGAGGGCTTGTGCCTCCGAAGAGGGCATGTGCCTCTGAAGAGGGCTTGTGCCTCCGAAGAGGGCTTTTTGATTGCCTGGAAGTTACTTTCTCGTGGTTGAATGGATCCACGTGGCGGACACAAGTTGCTTGATTGGATGTTCGTTTGCACAAACGATCACAATCAATTATCAAGGGCCATGTTCCTTCGACTTAGGAAGGTGCCCCTCCGGTGGTTCCACCAATCTTTTTTGATTGAGAGAAGTACTTTTTTTTTGACGTGCCTCGTTAGAGGGCTCTGCTGACCTTTGGGAAGGAGCGTTGGTTGGTTGGTGTGCCAGGAAGGTTGCGCCTCAGGGGCGAGTAGATCCACGGGACGGACGCAAGCTGCCTGATCGGATGCATCACGATCAGTTAGCAAGGGCCCTGTTCCTTCTGCTTGGGAAGGTGTCCCTTCGGTGGTTCTACCGGCCCTTTTATTGAGAGGCATACCTCCTTTTGGCTGCTTCTTTGTTTGCTTGGCAATGTTCTCTCATCATCTGCTCATTAGCGATCTTTTATTATCGTTTCCAAGCGCATCTTCTTTCCTTTTGCAAGTAAATTGCCTCATCCGAAGAAGTGGACTTCACTGTTGAACGACTTCACGGGACAAACGCGAGTTATCTTAGTTGGATGTCTGTTCATATCGACAATCTCAACCAGTTAACAAAGGTTTGCCACAGTGGAGTCGTCAACTTTTTATGTGAAGTTCTTCTTGTATAGGATTTGAATTTGGAATTTTTTGTCGCTTGGTATTTGCGTAATAGGTGATTTATAGAGGTCGCTTAGCTTTGTAATGAACGAGCCTTGTTTTAATGTCCTGCAATTTTGAATCGACATTTTAGCAATAAATTCAAAGTATTTACTTATTGAAATGAAACAGGCATTATGAAATAGTAAAGAACACAAGATTTATAGGGCCAAGAATCGGGCCTACATCCACTTTATAGCTTTCATTCATTTACACTGATTTACAATGTTTTACCATACAACTGATACATTCATCACTATTTTACAACTTTGTGCAAAGCTTTTTTCAAGTAAAATAAGGACGTAAGTGGTTGCTGTTCCAGGCTCTTGGAATTGGATCTCCTTCAACAGTTATGAGTTTGAAAGTGCCATCAAGAAGTTTACTACCAATGGCATATGGTCCCTCCCAGTTTGGCCCAAACACACCAGTTGCTGTCATGATCCTTTTCAAAACTAAGTCTCCGACCTCAAAGCTGCGTTGGCGAACTTTAGAGTTGAAGTGCCTGGCTATCCTTTGCTGATAAGCTGAAACTTTGAGCCTAGCTTCTTCTCTTTTTTCATCAAGAAAATCAAGTGCTTCGAGTTGCAGCTTTTCATTTTCAGCTTCATTGAAGTGAATTCTTCTGTGTGAAGGAACTTCTACTTCCACCGGTATCATCGCTTCTGACCCGTATGCTAGTGAAAATGGAGTGTGCTCAGTCGCAGTTTTGTGAGTGGTTCTGTATGCCCATAGTGCTAATGGAAGCTTATCGACCCAACCACTTTTTGCTTTTTCGAGTTGCTTTTTGATGGTTGACTTGATAATTTTGTTCACTGCTTCCACTTGCCCGTTTGCCTGTGGATGAGCCACTGCTGAGAAGCTTTTCCGAATTCTGAACCGTTTGCAAAAATCCTGGAATTCTTCACTTTCAAACTGAGTACCGTTGTCTGTGATTATCTTCTGTGGCACACCATATCTGCAAATGATATTTTTCGTTACAAAATTTATCATCTTTTTGGAAGTAATGGTGGCCAAAGGTTCAGCTTCAGCCCATTTGGTGAAATAATCAACAGCAACAATAGCATATTTGATTCCGGATTTAGCGATCGGTAAAGGTCCAATCAAGTCTATCCCCCAAATGGCGAACGGCCATGGGCTGACCATTTGTGTGAGTTCGGTGGAAGGTGCTTTTGGGATTTTTGCAAATCTTTGGCATTTGTCGCACTTTCTGGAGTAAATAGCAGCGTCTCGATTAATATCCGGCCAGAAATACCCATATCGGAGGACTTTCTTGGCTAGAGTTTGGCCGGCTGAATGATCTCCACATTCTCCTCCGTGTATCTCGGCTAGAATTGTCTTGGCTTCTTCCTTAGTTACACATCGGAGCAGTGGCATTGAAAATCCTCGTCTGTATAATCGGCCATCTTGAATTATATATCTTGACGCTTTCCTCAATAGTTTTCGACGTTCCTTAGAACTTTCTGGCAGGGAACCATTGAGTAGGTATTCTTTGATTGGAGTCATCCATGATTCATGCTCTTGAGACGTAGCCATAATCCAATCAACATCCATTTCATCAATGCTTGGAGCTGACAGAACTTCTACAGGAACTAATCCCAGTAATTGAGCTTCTCCGGAACTTGAGTACTTTGCTAGAGAATCTGCTTTCATGTTTTCTACCCGAGGAATATGACTTATCGTGTAATGATTGAAATCCTTGAGAAGTTCACATGCCTTTGACTAGTATGCGGGCAGATTTCCACCTTTAGCCTGAAACTCTTTCTTTACCTGGCAAACAATAAGTTGGGAATCGCTGAAGATTTGTAACACTTTGATGTTTAGTTCTTTGGCAATTTTCAAGCCAGCAATAAGAGCCTCATACTCCGCTTCATTGTTTGTTGAAGGAAATTCCAGTCTCAATGCATAACACAACGATCGTCCTTCGGGGGTTTTGAGCACAACCCCTACCCCAGAACAGTAATCATTTCTCGATCCGTCAACATACAACTTCCACTGGATTGGAATGCCATCAGTTGTTTCATTCTCACTATCACCTTTGTCAGTAGATTCTGCGATGAAATCTGCTAAAGCTTGTCCGTTGATTGCCTTCCGGGGATGGTAAGCGATATCATATTGGCTGAGTTCAATGTTCCATTTCAAAAGATGGCCCGAAGTTTCAGGACGAAACAGGACTTGCTTTAGAGGTTGATCGGTAAGAACCTTGATAGGATGAGCCTGAAAGTATGGTCTCAATTTCCTGGAAGCAATTAGCAAGCAATAGGCGAGCTTTTCTATCTTCGAATAATTCATCTCTGCCCCAGTGAACCGTTTACTGATGTAATAGACTGGACGTTGTACTTTCATATCTTCCCGTACAAGTGCTGCACTGAGGGCGTGAGATGAAATTACTAAATAGATGAAAAGGTCTTCACCGTCAGTAGGCTTGGAAAGAACCGGAGGTGTTTCCATATGACGAATTAGTTCATCGAAAGCATTTTGGCATTCGGGAGTCCATTCAAAAAATTTCTTTCCTTTCTTTAGAGCGTCAAAGAAGGGAATGCATTTGTCTGTGGCCTTGGAAATGAAGCGACTTAGAGCAGCGACTTTTCCATTGAGACTTTGCATTTCTTTCTTTGTTTTAGGGGCTTTGACCTCCCTTAGAGCTGTGATTTGAGTAGGATTGGCTTCAATGCCCCTGGCGCTCATAATGAAACCCAAGAATTTCCCGGACTCCACTCCGAATGAACATTTCAATGGATTGAGCTTCATTCCATACTTTCGAAGAATTGCAAACATTTCCTCCAAGTGACCCATGTGATCTACAGCTTTCTTAGACTTTACCAACATATCGTCGACATAAACTTCCATGGTTCTACCAATCTGAGGCTTGAACATTGCATTGACGAGCCTTTGGTAGGTTGCCCCAGCATTCTTCAATCCGAAAGGCATAACTTTGTAGTAGTAGAGACCCACATCTGTGATAAAGCTTGTGTCTTCCTGATCCGGCTCATGCATCATAATCTGATTGTATCCGGAGTAAGCATCCATAAACGATAACAACTCATGCCCAGCTGTTCCGTCCACCAATTGATCAATTCTGGGCAGTGGGAAGCAATCCTTGGGGCATGCTTTGTTTAGATCTGAGAAATCTATGCATACTCTCCACTTTCCATTTGCCTTCTTGACCAATACTGGATTTGAAACCCAATTTGGATAAGTGGAGTTTCTGATGAAGCCGTTTTCCATGAGCCGATCGACTTCTTCCTTTAGTGTTGTTGACCTTTCTGGGCCTTGAGTTCTTCTTTTCTGTTTCACTGGCGTGAATTTTGGATCAATGTTCAGAGTATGTACAGCAATTTCCGGGGAGATCCCACACATGTCAGCATGACACCAAGCGAACACATCTAGATTAGCTTTTAAGAATGATATCAGCGTGTTTTGAACTGTGATGCTTAGCTGTGAACCCACATTGAGTACTTTTTTTGGGTCTTTTGAATCAACAGATATTGGTACCGTTACTTCCACAGGTACCACTCTACTCTCCCCTGTACTGGCTTTTCTGGGGTCCATTTCCTTCCTTGCATTACTGTGTTCGCCAGTACAGGGGCCACTCCGTAGCTGCTACAAGGTTGGTTCTTTGATGCGGAGCGGAGCTGCCGCATCTTTTCCCATCTCTCTTTTCCTGGCCTCACGGAGCTCTACAAGATAACATTCTCATCCCGCGTTCTGATCTCCCTTAATGACAGAAACCCCATTATCAGTGGGAAATTTCATTGTTAAGCACCACGGAGCGAGGACGGCCCTGAAAGCAGCAAGAGTAGGCCGGCCCAAGAAAGCATTATAGGCGAAGAATCCATCGACAATTACGAAAGTTTGTTTCCGAACTAACTTCTTATGTCCTTCGCCCATTTCAACGAACAAGTCCACCTTTCCAATTGGCCGTTTCAGCTCTCCTGTAAATCCGGCAATCTTGTGTGAAGAAGCCTGTACGTCTGTCATTGGAATTTTCATCTGGTCAAATGTCTTTTTAAAGAGTATGTTGCACGAAGCACCACTATCAACCAGAATTCTTCTGACAATAGCTGGCCCAATACCAACAGAGACAACCAAAGGGTCCTCAGTAGGAGCTTCCACATCAATGGAATCCCTGGTTTTGAACATAATATCATCATGAAAAGTCTTCTGCTGCTTTAGAGGTGCAGCATCTTCCAAGATCAAGACACTTTCTTCAATTGGAGCATACTTCAATGCTCTAGCATACCTTTCCATTTCACCCCAACTCCTGCCGGGCGGATGAGGTCCCCCTGTGATCACATTGATAACAGGTCTTTCTTTTTCAGCGGGCCGCTCTCCTGAACCAGATGAATGAGCTGGGGGTAGTTGCCCCTGGTTAGATGAAGACGGGTCTTTTCTATTTCTTTTCACATACTGCTGCAACTTATTCTCTCTCAACAATTCTTCAATTAGGCTTTTCAAGTGGCGGCATTCGTTGGTATCATGGCCTGGTTGATTATGAAATTTTCAAAATCTTCCGCTTTGAACAGAATTTTTCCCAACTTTTACCGCTGATGGTTTTGGAAAATCAACAGCATCCTTAGTGGCGATGAAAATATTCTCCGGGGTATCAGTCAGAGGAGTAAAATCCGAAGGTTTGAGGAAGCGAGGCTTTTTGAGATCTTTTTGCTTCTTTCCACCATTATTCTCCCTTTTCTGATTTACAAATTCTTTCTTGTTCTGAACTGTAGCATTATTTTCCACCACTGTTGTCACGACTTTAGCTGACGCGGAGAGATTCTCTAGGCGCATGAACTCATCAGCCTTTTTGTAGAATTTTTCGAGCGAATTTGGTTCCTTCATTTTTAACCATTTTCCAAACTCGCTTGACTTATCAACAGCCCGCATTAAGTAGGTCAAAATCATTCGCGGTTCCGCGTTATCAACTTCTGCTAAGGCTAAATTAAAGCGATTCAGGAAGGACTTGATGGGCTCTCCAGGATTCTGTTCAAGACTTGAGAGAGACATTATATCCTTTGCTCTTGAAATGTACAACCTGAATTGTTCCTTGAATTTTCGGGTCAGATCAGAAAATTGGTCAACAGACCGCACAGGAAGCTTGGTAAACCAAAGTAACGCTACTCCCTCCAAGTATACTGGGAAATATCGGCATTTGATCTCATCAGTTGCTCTGGCGCCAGTCATGTGCCAGTCATATTTGTACAAGAACTGATTTGGATCACTCGTCCCCTGATAAGCTGGGATTGTAGGAGGAACGAACTTTCTGGGAAACTCAGCTTTTAAGATCCTTTCTGTAAATGGAGTTTTACTCGGAGCGAATCCCCAATCATTCTCATCTTCGTTTCTCTGCATGCTTTCCTTCATTATTTGCCGAACCATGCTAGAGAGATATTCCTCATTGTTTAGAGATTTTGCGGAATAGACTTCGGCTATCTTTTCGGAGGTTTGCCCAGGTAAATGCTCACGGAGAACCGATGACGGCCTGGATCCTTCAGCCTGGAGGGGTGCCCCTCCAGCAGCACCTGATCCTCCTTGAGGAATATTTCTCCCTTCGGAATTGGGAGCAGCATTAGCAAAGTTTTCTTCATCACTTACTGGTCTTTGATTAGTCCCGAGCAGAGCGTTCAACTTTTCCATCATCATATTATTCTGAGTTTCAATCTGCTGGTACAGTCCGGACACAGCAGCATTCAACTCCTCTCGCGTCACCTCGACGCTTGGAGCAGCCTGATTTGGAGAAAGAGAAGTGGCAGTATTGTCGCGGTCATCATTAGTTCTGACAGACTTACGTTTCCTTCCAGGAGCCATTATGTCTGATAGACTTCTGGTTTTGTAGGAAATTCTTTCAACAAACTTCCGTGAAGCAATGGTGAGTGGTAGCCTGATTTGGGTTCTCAGTGAAAGCACCAAAATGTTAATGCTAAAAAGTGAACGCTAACACCCGGTGTGTGTGGTTGAGTTGTGAAAGCACCACCCGTGTGACGGGAACAGAATTTAAGCAGTAAAATAGTGAAAAAGCAGTAAACGACAGCAGTTTATAGTGGTTCGGCTTGAGATCGAGCCTACGTCCACTTTGAATCTCTTTATTACTGAATCTGATTACAAGACGATACAATGCACTTATCAAAACAATACAATTCGATCACAAAGACAATCTCGACTACTAGCTCAAACTTCGATGATGAAACTTGATGAATCCGTTTTGGATGTAGGAAATTCCTCTCGAAGCTTGTTGTAGTGTCTCGAATATCTGGAGATCTTCAATTGTGGAATGAGTTGAGAGCTCGGCAGAGTAACGACGCTTGAAGAAATGAATGGCCAAAAGTCTTCTTCATGTTGGAAGTGGTGGTCTATTTATAGGAGTTAAATTCTGAACAGAAGTTTCTGCCAAGTCATGAGTCGTAGCCGACTTAAGGTAAGTCGTGACTCGTTGCCGACTTAAGGTTGCTCGGGGATGACTCACTGAATTCAACTTATGGCTTGGTAGCTCGTGGTCGACTTATAATGAGCTGTAAGTCGTGGTCGACTTATCAGATCAAAGTGGTATAGGCACAGGCACTGTTATCTTATCTTGATAGCTTTTAGGTCGTGGATGGCTTAAGCTGAGTCGTGAGTTCCTTAAGTCGTGAGCCCTTTAAGTCGTAAGTCGTCCAGGTTGGTAAACCCTATACAGTAGTTAGGTCGGAGCTTCCCTTAAGTCGTGGAATCTCTTAAGTCGTTTAGACCTTAACTCGTTGAGTCGTCTGGACCATGAGTCATAGGTCGTGAAGCTCTTGAGTCGTATACTTCTTGAGTCGTATACTTACTGAGTCGGTCCTGTAGCTTAGGTCGGGGCCTGTTGAGTCGTAGGCTTCTTTAAGTCGTGGCCTTCTTGAGTCGTAGAAAATTAAGGGTTAACATGTAGACATTTGAAGTATTTGTTATCAGATATTGTGAAAGTTCATTTGTGCCAAAAAAGTTTCATACCCGAGTATTATGTTTGGGATCGGCATGGAGAAGTTGTAGCAAATACTTCTGTAGAGTCTAAAAGTGTCGTTAACGAAGTAGTTACGATGACCCGTATAGAAAATATGGTCGAAGATGCAGCACGATCAATGTTTCCTATGGTTGAAGTTGACGACGATGATAGAAATGTTGAAGAACCAAATATTGAAGCAAAAAAAATTATGATTTACTAGATGCTGCTAAGAAACCTATTTGGAATGGTTGTAAAAGCGGCACTCAGCTGTCAGTAATCGCAGAATACATTGCGATGAAGTCAAAATACAACATCACTGAAGCTGGGTTTACGGCTGTTGTACAAGCTGCAAAAGGACATATGCCGCCCGATAATCTAATGTGTGAAAATCACTATGAAGTTAAAAAACTTATGTCGGCTTTTGGTTTACCTTATCAGAAAATAGATACATATTTAAAAGGCTGCATGTTGTTTTGGAAAGAAGACGTAAACCTTAGAAATTGTAATAAAAGGTTGTATGTTGTTTAAAAGGTTGCATGTTGTTTCTCCCATCTGAAGCACGACTTCGAGGTCCTGTCCAATATGGATGGATGTATCCATTTGAGAGGTATGTAATATGTTATCACGTAATTTAATTTAATTAAAAGATGAAGTTAATGTAAATTAATTTTGCATAGATATCTAAATCATATGAAGAAAAAAGTGAGGCAAAAAGCACGAGTTGAAGGTTCGATATGTAAATCTTACATCGAAGAAGAAGCTTCGTTTTCTCTCTCACTATTTCAGTGACCATGTGAATATATCATTTGAAAGTGTTCCTCGTAATGACGAAAGCGACGAACAAGAGTCCTATCAAGCAATGTTATCTATTTTTAGACAACATGGTCGGCCTTTTGGAAAATGTGTAGAAACATGGCTAGACGATAGAGATCTTCATGTAGCACACACTTATATTCTTCTAAATTGTGTCGAGGTTGCACCGTTTGTTAGGTAATCTGAAATAATAATTTTTGTTTTATTCTTTTCTATAATGCATGTGCGTGTATAACCTAATGTAATAATTTGTTTATATATATAGTGTTTATGAACGTGAACATCCGAACGGAAATCTCAGTAAAGAATTTTCCGGTCGGTTTTCAAATTACGTTTATGAGCCAAGAAATTGTGTTGTTGACGAAGGGTTGAAACATCTTGCGATGCGACCAAAAAGAGTGGTCAAGACATATCCAATATATTTCGTCAATGGATATAAATTTAACACCAAAGAATACGGTGCAGAAAAATTAACGAATAATACTGGTGTATTTGTTAAAGGTAGTGATGATCCAGAAAATCACATAAATGATTTTTATGGCATTCTAACATAAATTTTTCAACTGACATATTTTTCACGATCCGCGGAGGAGGTATTTCTATTTAGATGCAATTGGTTTAGCAATTTTCCAGGTTTTGGAATTAATGTGCACGAGGATTATAATCTTATCGAAATAAGGCATACATCACACTATCACAAGTATGATCCTTTTGTACTAGCCAAACAAGCATTGCAAGTTTATTATGGTCCTTATCCGTCTCTAAAAAGAGATAAAGCAGATTGGTCTGCGGTTTTTAAAACAAAGGCCAGATTTACATTCGATGGGAAGAATATTCCAGACGAACAAGCTTATCAGACAGATCTTGAGGAAAATAACAAAATAATAATTACAGACAATCTTACAGATTTTGGTCCTTTGATCGATGAATCAAATGTTTTAGTAGAAGCATTTGACAGTGCAGAGGAAAATATCATAGAAAACGAGACTGAATCTGAATCAGAAGACGATGATGATTGATAAAAATCCGAATCTGATTTTTTTGCAATTGATGTAACTATGTTGAATTCTTGATGTATTATGAAATTGATGTAACTATGAAATCAAATCTGTACGTTTACCATTGTTTATATGTTTTATGTCATTTTCATTTGTCATTTATTTAGCAATTTTTATTAAAAATGCAATGTAATCTGCTTATCGTCGGAACATGAGACCCATTATGAATCAGGTATAACACACTTCCATTTCTATTTCCATTTCAGTCATTAATTTAGCAATTTATATCGTTGATGTCATTTACGTATGAAATATATTTCATTATCATGTTATTATTCTCTTTTGAAATGATGTGTATATATGTCACAGGTTTATCGTAATGTCATCTAGAGGTAGGAGCTCTTCCCGATCTTCAGGAGGCGATGGCAGTGGTCCACCGCAAGCATCACATCGTCCTGTAGTTTCTTTAGTACCTAGAGCAGAGGGGTAAGAATTAAATTTTATTCAACATCTTATTTTTTTTATATATACGCACGTACTTATCTGTATCATATTAAAAAACAGAGGGTTCGACCTACTTCCCTCGAAGGTTGTGTTGGATGTTTCTAGAGCTTCTTACCGGAGTAGGATGAGTGTGTGTTGGCCGAAGTGGGATAACATCCCTCCCCACATAGTAGAGTGTATTTGGCAGTATGTCCTAGTAAGTATATTTTTCTGTTTTCCATTTTTAATTCGTTTTTGTCGTTTTTTTTTACTGTTTACGTTTACGGTTTAATATTCTTTTTGCTTTTTATCGTGAAACACAGGCTGAGATAGACATTCAGACAGACGATATGCAGTTGTCACGAGAATATTGGATGAAGAAGATGCGTAAAAACTATAGGGACTCGATATCCGAAATCAAGAAATCAGGTAAGAAACCACGTTGGATGGGGGAGAGCGTATGGCAAGCATGGTTGGGATACTGGGAAACTGACGAGGCGAAGGCAAGTATACTAATTTTTTTAAATTATTTGACTGGTAGTAAATATCAAAAAATACATGATCGATAAATAATGTATCAAATTTTGAATGTACAAGCAGAGTTGGAAAGAAACTCTGCAAACAGAAATAAAAATTCCGTCACTCATCGTGGAGGGTTGAAGTCATTTCAGCAGTATCGGCAGGAGTTGGTAAATTTACTTAATGTAAATTGTAAATAGTTTGTGCTATATAATTTTAAATGTACAATAAGTGTATGTAAAAATCAATTTCAGGAAGCTGAGGCGCATGGTCTCGTGGGCTATATGGACGCGTTTACTCGTACGCATGATGTCGAGCATGTAAATCCGAACGAGACAGTTTCGTATACATGGCACGACGATAAATCCAGCAAGAGTCATGTAAGCATATTTCATTTTATGCAGTATTAGTAATTGTTCTACTTGTTAAAATATAATGAAATAAGATATGATGATATTAATTTGTTAATGCAGGAAAAGTTTATGGAGCAGCGCCAGAAACTCCTTGCTGATACGGGTCGAGATCAGCTGACGACAGATGAGTAGGATACTATTTTTGAGTCAGTTATGGATACATCGGAGCATGACAAATGATACGGATTTGGCAATCAAGTGGTGGGATATTTTTGAGTCACTATAGTTATTTGGTGTTACCACAAACTAAGATGTTATCAACATGCACATACACTTACATAAACATGCATAAACTAAATTAAATAACATTATCACACTGCTAATCATTCACATACCTGCATATACACTTACAGAGATCAAACAGCTAAATTAAATATTTATTACAGGCCAGTAGTCAGAGACAGGGTAGGCAGACTAGCTAGAGCTCAGATCGATCTAGTAGAGATCGAAGATTTGCGGGCTAGAGTGGCGCAGCTGGAGGAGCAGAACCGTCGGCAGGCCATAGAGACCACACAGTTGCTAGACCAGCGTATCGCCGAGTACATGCAGCAGTATGGTGGCCGCTTCCCTTCCTCTGCTGGCTTTGGTTCTGGAGGAGATTGATTGATTGCTTTGGTCGGTATGTTTTTTTTCTGTTTTGTATGATTTGGTAGATGGTGGATGTAGTTGTTGATTTATGTACTATCACTACTAGAAAGGCTTCGTATAGCGGAGGAGCTTAGCGACGGCTAGCGACGGCTAAAAAAAGCGGCCGTTGCTATACGCAATATACAGATCTGAGCCGAGAGCAACAGCTTCACTTCAGTTTCTCCCCCAATTCCTTCCTCCTTCCCCCCATCCGTCGCCCCCCGTCACCGTAGCCGCCGCCCCAGCCTTCAACGCCTCCAAATCACCCGAATTTGTGTCGGTATGTTCCTAATCTCTTGTTTGAATGTAAATTTGATGTTTTTAGGTTTAGTTTAAACCCTAATTCAATTATGATTTGTTGTAAGATTGAGATTTGTTGTTAAATTGGGTATTAGTAGTGTTGTTAAATTAGGTATTAGTAGTGTTGTATGTTGATTTGGTAGATTAATTAGTTTATTATCATGAACTTGAATTAAGTATTACATTAATTAGTTTATCATGATCAAGTTGAATAAATGGTTGATGTAGATGATTATTGTTGGCGATTAACATGGTTAGTTGTTTTAGGTGAAAAAATAGTGTATATTAATGATTAACTTGGTTATTGATAAATTTACATGAAAATATTTCATAGTTTATGAAATTGATAAATTACAAAAACAACTGATATTGTACTAAAATCTAGTTTGTAAAGAAATTAAGAAATGAATATAACAACAACAAAGATTCCGCTAAAATCTAGATGAAAATAATATTCCAGATGAAACATGCGATAAAGCGGATTGGTCCGCTGTTTTCAATCAAAAATTAAGAAATGAATATAACAACAACAAAGGCTTTGTATCCATCTTTGAAAAGGGATAAAGCGGATTGGTCCGCTGTTTTCAAAACGAAACCAAGGTTTACGTTTGATGGAAATAATATTCCAAATGAAGCAGCATATCAAGCCAATCTTGAATCAAATACAGAAATAATAATAACTGATGATATTGATGTAGGGCCTTTGAATGATGAATCGAACGTCCTATTTGATGCATTCGAAAGTACCAAAGAAAATGAGATAGAATACGAGACTGAGTCTGAATCAGAAAACGATGAAGACTGATCGTTATTGATATAATTGTTATGTGATAGTGATTGAAACATGCGATGTAATAGTAAATTTCTGTAATTGTTCTGTGATGATCATTTAGTTAATTTTTATCCATGTTTTGTACTAGTAAATGTTTATAATTGTTTCTGTAAAAGTGATTGAAACATGCTATGTAGTAGTGAATTTCTATAATTGTTCTCCGATGATATTGTTTTTCTATAGCAGATATGTCTGGCAGGAGACGGAGTGTAGATGGTAATGTCACACCATCCCCATCTCCCGGTGCAGGTGGTAGTGGCACTGCACCGGACTTACGTCCGATTGCAGAAGTTGTTCCTAGAAGTGCTGGGTAAGTATCAACTTTATTTAAAGTATAAGTTTTAAAATCCACTAAACATGTATATCATAACTTTTGCAGTGGCTTTGAGGTGGAGCCATCAGATTATATTTTACAGGTTTCGAGAAAGGCATTTCAGAGCCGCATGGATGGTTGTTGGCCTCCCTGGGACGACATCCCCCCTCACGTCAAAAACGCAATACATGCGGATTTACTTGTAAGTAGTAGTTTGAATTTCAGTTGTAAATTAATATAATGTATATAACTTAAAATAATTTTAATTTACAGGCTGCAGTCCGCGTTGACCATGATGACTTGGACATTTTTTTAAATCACTGGAACAAACGAATGAGAAAAAATTACAGGGATACATTGTCCAAGGCTAAGAATGCAGGGAAAAAGCCGAACTGGATGGGTGAGGGTGTATGGAATGAATTTCTTCGGCTTTGGGACAGTCCGGCAGCAAAAGTAAGTAAAATATGTTTTCTTTATTATTTAAATCTAATATAAATCTCGCAAGATATATACGTGATAATTTATCTTAATTTGTAGGAGTTATCTACGCGGAACCGGGCAAACAGGAATAAAAATCCTGCATTGCATCGTGGTGGCTCCAAATCCTTTCAGGAGCACAAGAGAGAGCTGGTAATTAAATTTATAAACTGTGTTTACATTTTATTACAATATTTTATAATCAGATTAGCAATAATATTTATATATTTTCAGGCCGCGAGATACAACCGCGAGCCCACTATGGCCGAGCTGTTCAAGGCCACGCATGCCGTGGAGAGGACTGACGAAGAGGGCAATGTTTCGTACGAGTGGACGGATGACAAATCACAATCCGTAATGGTAAATTAATTTATTGTTAATAACAATATTTTGTCTTATTTTATTTTCAAAAATTTGAAATTCGGTTTTTATCGTGTAAAACAATTGTTTGTAATCGCAGGAGAGGTACGAAGCAGAGCGGGCTCATGTAGCACAGTCCACTGGTCGTGAAGAGCTTATGTTAGAGGAGGAGAACCATATATGGGATGCTATTATTGACCCGCCTTCTCGGACCAGTCGACGGTATAGCTATGGAAATGTGGAGATAAAATTTGACGGTATAGCTATGAATAGTCAAATAATTTTAATAATATTATATATATACTAATATATAAATAATTATGAACTATATAGGCGATGAGAATGCAGAGTGCATACAGGAGGTCGCAGCAAGACGCGGAGATTGCTCAGTTGAGGGCAACAGTGGAAGAAATAAATGATTGGAGGAAGAGTTTCTTTGAGAAACGGCTGGATGAGCGGATTGCGGCTTATTTGCAACAGCATGGGAGGATGTCTGGAGAGGACGGCAGCGATGGCGAGGAGTAGGTATGTTTGTTTGCTCGTGTTATAGTTTGGTATATACACATTTTGGTTGGTTTAGTGTATATATATTTCAGGATATTATGTACATATTTTGATAACTTCTAGTTGATGGATTTGGTTGGCTATTATGTATATATATGTCGGGATATTATGTAGAAATTTTGGGTTACTATGTACATATTCTGGTTAATGGATTTGGTTGGATTTTATATTGTTTGATTTGGTTGGATTTGAAAATGAGATTTGGTTGGATTTTATATTGTTTGAATGTATAGTGATGTTATATGATGGATATATGATGGCTATAGTTGATGAATATAGTGTATATTGGCTGTGATGATGGTATTTGATGGTTGTTGTTTGAAGTGTGAATGGGATGTGAAAGTGCAAAGAATTTGCTTCAGATTAGCGACGGCTAGCGGCGGCTAGCGACGGCCAAATTGTAAAAAATTTGTGTCGCTTAGCGACGCCTAGTGACGCCTTTTAGTCGTTGGAAAATTTCCACGTGGCACATTTGCAGTCATGAGCCGTCGCTATTTTGGTGACTGAGCCGTCGCGATACTATTGGGCGATGAGGTAAATAGCGATGGCTTGCGACGGCCGGCGACAGCTAAAAGCCGTCGCTATCTGCTGCCGTCCTTGTAGTGTATGTTATGATACACTTCGCTGTTTTGTTGTAAAATTATATGTTTTGACTTAATTTTATGTATTTTGTTTGTTTGAAGAAATGTGTATAGTTTGAATGGAATATTATATATTGGATTCGGCAGTATTGGTGGAATAGTGTTTGTATGAGAAATGTGGATGGAAGGCTATAATTGCAGCAGAAATATTAAAAAAAAATACAGCAGATTTCTGATGGCTTCCGACGGCCGCCGACGGTTTTCGGCCGTCGGAAAATGCCTTTTTCCTTGTAGTGAAACTAATTGTGTAAATTTGAACTATTTTGCATTATATTTTAGTATGCGATACTTCTAATGGCGATAAACTAATAGGAAGAATTTGTCTGTCTTCTTTACTTGTAAGTTTTGTCCTTCTGTTATTCACGAAGAATCTTGAATCACGTTGGGAATGAAGCAATATAAAATGAGCAGTTGTAAGCATTAGTTGATTGTTGATTTACGCTGGATCAGGGTATGTGTTGGTGAATGACAGTTTTTGAACAAATTTTGAAGAGTAAGCAGTACATTAGGGTTATATGTTGGTGAATGAAAGTTTTTGAACAAATGTTGAGGAGTAAGTGATACAAATAACTGTTCACATATGAGGGATTTATGTTATTTCATTAGTGTCGTTGATACTAATATTTAGTTACGATGGATTGTATGTAGGGAATTATTTGAGAATTAGCACTGAAATATGGCCTTTCTTTCAGGACTATTAGCTGCTTACAACCAGGTTTTTTATAAGCTCAGGTTTGTCTTTATTTCATGTTTATATCGTTGCTTTAAGGGTGGTAAAAGTTTCCATAACTTGATTATCTTTAACAGGGGCTTTGCACGGAAGGTCCCTATTTTTATGTTGTTGTAAGAAAAGTCCCTCTGATAATAAGTATGTAAATTAAGTCTCTATTTTTTCTAAATCTGAAAGTGCAAATTATCTTGCGCTTTCCTTATAGAAAGTGCAGATTAACTTGCGCTTTTCAAAAATTTAAATTTTTCTGAAAATTTCAAAATTTTCAAAAAAAAAAATTCAAAATCAGAAAGCGCAAATTAGCTTGCGCTTTCTTGATAAAAAGTGCAAGTTAACTTGCGCTTTTGAAAAAAAATTCAAAACCAAAAATCTCAAACTAGCTTGCGCAAGTTAACTTGTACTTTTCAAAAATGTTAGAACTTTAAAATTTTCAAAATAAAAAATTCATAGTCAAAAAATTGCAAGTTAGTTTGTATTTTCTGTCAGAAAAATGCAAAACACCTTGCGTTTTCTATTTTTCAAAAATAGAGACTAAATTTACATATTCATATCTACAGGAACTTTTTTTATAACAACATCAAAAACAAGGACCTGTGACTCTTTTCTTGATTTGATTTTTAATATTCCATTCATTTCCAAGTCGGAATAAATTAACATTAACACATCAGATTGTGTAAGTAACCGTCAGCACTGAAGGTTAAATGAATGAATTTTTTGCTTTTGTACGCTCATGTGCAAGACATCCGTTCAAATATTCTACCATTTTTGGCGACATACCTTTTATTACTTCCTAAATTACTATTATCTAATGATGATATGACATTACATGCAAAAACTCTTTACATTGGAAATTTAGTTTTCAATGCCTGTATCATTAATTACATGCTTATATTCCTGCTATTTCACTTTTACTATGTTTTTATCATGTTTCCGGCCGGCATGTCGAAACCTAGGTCATTCCGTTCCGGTTCTGACGTTCACCGGACCGGAATTTGTTAGAAAAATCCGTTCCGTTGAAATTAAAGAAGAAAAGAAAATAGAATTGTTTTCATTGTACAAACACAAAAAAATACGCGAATTTGTTGCAAATCAATGGTAACCGAAGAACGAGAGCAGAAATCTTGAGAATCAAATCCAAAAAACGAAGAAGAAAAAACTTGTTTATGAGCGTGGAACTTAAATTCGAGCATCTCCAATCGAGCGTCATATCACTACAAAACATGCTTCATTTAGTGGCGGAAGCTAGCGACGGTTGGTGACGGCTAAAAAAGGCGGCTGTCGCTGGCCGTCGCTAAACCTGATGTTATAGCGCGAACCAGAGAACAGGAAGTGAAATATATTTCACTTTCCCCCTAAATTGTTGTCGTCGTTCCCAGCCCCCTCACCCCCTGCCGACACCAACCGCCTCCTGTCGACGCCAACCGTCTCCAGAAGCCATCGTTGCCCTCCGGTGCTGGTCTGTTTCATCCATCTTCTTGATCAATTTCTAGGTATAATCTCTAAACCTTAATTTCTGAAAATAATTTGATTATGGGTTTGAATATGTTAGAATAATTGATATTAGATGATGGTAATAGTTTATTAGTTGATTTGGGGATAAAATTAAAACCCTTATTTAGAAAATTAGTTGATTATGGATTTGAAATAGATGATTAATATGTATTAGTTGATGATAATGGTATGTTAGGTGATTTAGGGAAGTTAATAAGTGGTTTGTTTGTTTAATTTGTAATTAAAAATTAGGGTTTATTTATAATCCGAAAATTAGTGTATAATTACTGATTGATATGCTAATAGACATATAAGTTTACGTGAATATTTGTTATAGTTAATTAGAACAATATTTGTTATAGTTTGCACAAAAATTAGTGTACAATTATTGATTAATATGCTGCTAGATTGGTATGGTTAAACATACGTAATATTTTTTATTTAATTAGCGTGTGTACATTATAAGTATTAGTTGTTAGTATAAAATAAAATTAATATAGTTTATTACAAGTGCTAACATCTAATTTTCGTTTACAAAATCGATAAAAAAAATTAAATTGTTAACTAAACTTTAAAATACGTTTTGAAATTTCAAATGTATTAAATAAAATATTTAAATGGTTGAATGAATTATATAATTTTGAAATGAGCATAACAACAACAAATATTATACTGAAATCAATGTTTGTAAAAAATTAAGAAATGAATATAACAACAATAAATATTCTACTAAAATCGATTTTGTAAAAAATAAAGAAATGAATATAATAATATTAAATATTTTTCTAAAATCGATTTTCTAATAAAAATTAGTAAATGAATATAACAACAACTAATATTGTACTAAAATCGATTTTGTAAAAAAATTAAGAAACAAATATAACAACAACAAATATTCTGCTAAAATCGATTTTGTAAAAAAAATGAAGAAATGAATTTAAGAACATTAAATATTATGCTAAAATCGATTTTTTGAAAAAAAAATTAGGAAATGAATATAACAACAACAAATATTCTGCTAAAATCGATTTTGTAAAGAAATTAAGAAATGAATATAAGAACAAATATTGTACTGAAACCGATTTTCCAAAAAATTGAGAAAAAAATATAACAAGAATAAATATTTTACCCAAATCATTTTTTTTAAATTTAAAATGAATATAATGTTGATTTGAAAATAAGTATTAAATATTATTTCAACAAATAATTTGACGCTAAAAAATTAAAGCCTTTAGTCCCAAAAGGTTTTAATTTAGTTTAGAAAATACAACGACAAAAATACATCCCTTGGATGCAAATTTATGCGTAGAAGAGAAGTGAAGTGAAGTGCTGCCGAAATTAGACAGAAGTGTGGTGTGTGAAGCCTTTAGTCCTAAATGGCTTTACTTTATTTTATAAAATACAACAACAATATACCATTTGAGTGCAAGTTATGCATAGAAGAGAAGTGAACTGAAGTGCTGTCAACCATCAAAGTTAAAACAATAAAGCAAAAAGAAAAAAAATCGAATTGATTATTTGGATTAATAAACGATAAACTTTATTGTGTTTCTAACATATGTTTTCAAATTAGGAAAAATGTTCGATTATTTTCTCGACCGTAGTTGGATGTATGAAGTCAGAACTGGTATGAAAGGTTCAATAAAGAAACATTTCTATAACGGTGTACACGAATTTATTAGATTCGCTAAATCTAATAATCGTAATAACGAAGAACTTCGTTGCCCGTGTAGTAAGTGCAAACATTTGAAGCATTGGAAAGCAGATATAGTTGAAGTACATTTGTATAAAAATGGTTTTGTGCCGAATTATTACTTGTGGGATCATCATGGAGAACTTCTTGCACCCACACCTAATCCTGTAGCGTTAGATGACAATAATGTTATGACGAATCCAATAGAAAATATTGGCGAAGATGCAGCACGATCAATGTTTCCAATGTTTGATTAAGATGACGATGAAGATGTAAATGTCGAAGAAGAACCGACTGTGGGAGCTAAAAAAATATATGATTTATTGGACTCTGCTAAAAGGTCGTTGTGGGATGGTTGTAAAAGTGGAACCGAATTATCAGTAACTGCCGAATACATTACTATGAAATCAAAATTCAACCTTACAGAAGCTGGATTTACAGCAGTTGTACAAGCAGCAAAACGACACATGCCACCCAATAATCTGATGTGCGATAGTCATTATAAAGTGAAAAAACTTATGTTCGCTTTCGGTCTGCCGTACCAAAAGATAGATACATGTGTAAAAGGTTGCATGTTGTATTGGAAAGATGACGTTGAGCTTAGAAAATGCAGAATATGTAACGAGGAAAGATACAAACCAAGAAAAAAAAGGAAAAGAAGTTTCATACAAGAGAATGCATTATTTACCCATCACTCCCAGACTTCAAAGGTTATATGCATCTTCTGCTACGGCGTGCCATATGCGATGGCACAGTGTGAGAACACCGGAAGAAGGAACTTTGATACATCCATCTGATGGAGAAGCATGGAAACATTTCGATAGAACTTATCCCGCATTTGCTACCGAAAGCCGTAATGTCAGACTCGGTTTATGTACGGATGGATTTGCACCATTCTCTCAGTTTGGAAGTAAATATTCATCATGGCCTATTATCGTAACTCCTTATAATTTACCTCCATGGATGTGTATGAAAACTCCATATATGTTTCTCACTACTGTCGTCCCTGGGCCTGATGATCCAACACAAGGATCGATGTTTATTTACAACCATATATCGAAGAGTTGAAAACGCTATGGAATGAAGGAGTTGAAATGTACGACATTTCGAGAAAAAAAGAATTTTCGTATGTTCGCTTCTTTGTTGTGGACTATTAGTGATTTTCCTGCATACGGGATGCTTTCAGGTTGGAGTACGGCTGGTTGTCTAGCTTGTCCTTATTGCATGGAAGAAACACGGGCGTTTTCGCTATGGTATGGAAAGATAATTTCTTGGTTTGATTATCATCGGTGTTTTCTCCATCTCAATCATACTTTTAGAAGAGATAGAAAAAGCTTTATAGCTAACAGAGAAGAGAGTATGCAACCACCGAAGATTTGGTCAAGCGAAGAAATATATGAAATTGTAAAGGAGTATCCGAAGATACATGAAACTGGAGTGCAGACTGAAATTCCAGGTAAATCAGACATTCATAATTGGTGCAAACAAAGTATATTTTGGGAGTTACCCTACTGGAAAGATCTCCTACTCCGACATAATATTGACGTGATGCACAATGAAAAAAACGTGTTTGATAACGTGTTTAATACAGTTATGAATGTAAAGGGGAAAACAAAGGACGATTTGAATTCAAGACTTGATATAGCAAACTTTTGTAAATGTCCCGAACTTCATATGAAACCCAATGACAATAAAAAACCCAAAGCATGTTATGAGCTAGACAATAAGCAAGTAAAACTCGTGCTAAAGTGGGTGGAAGCACTAAGATGTCCTGATGGAATTTCTTCTAACCTTCGTAGATGTGTTGACTTTAAAAACAATAAATTGAGTGGGATGAAAAGTCACGATTTCCATATCATGATGGAATATCTATTACCCGTGATTCTCAAAGAACTATTGCCCGTAAAAGTATGGAGCGTTATAACAGAATTAAGTTTATTTTATAAACAACTTTGTTTGACGACGTTAAAAGTCGACCGTATACGTAGACTTGAAGTAGAAATTCCTATACTGCTCTGCAAGCTGGAAAAAATATTTCCGCCAGGTTTCTTTAATGTAATGGAGCATCTACCTGTTCATCTTCCATCCGAAGCACTTCTTAGAGGTCATGTTCAATATGGTTGGATGTATCCACTTGAGAGGTAATATTGAATATCGGCAATATTTATGTTAGTTTAAAATTCAGTTTTATTTTGCATATCGGCAATATTTACATATAAGTATGATCCTTTCGTATTGGCCAAGCAAGCGGTACAGGTTTATTTTGCTCTGTATCCATCCTTGAAAAGAGATAAAGCGGATTGGTCGGCTGTTTTTAAAACAAAGGCAAAATTTACATTTGACGGAAATAATATTCTAGACGAAATAGCGTATCAAGCGGATCTTAAGCCAAATACTGAAGTAATAATAAATGACGACATTGATGTAGGGTTGTTGAATGATGAATCAAATATTTTGGTAGATGCATTTGAAAGTGTTGAAGAAAATGATATAGAGTACGAGACCGAGTCTGAATCAAAGAACGACGAAGACTGATAATTTTAAATATTTGAATTGTATGTTGTATAATGTATTTTTATGACGTATGTAATATTTAGAGTCTGAATATGACATATGTAAATATTTGAATTGCATGTTGTATAATGTATTTTTATGACATATGTAATATTTAAAGTCTGAATCAAGTGGAATGTTTTATGCGATGATATGATATGATATGTTCTGATATGATATACGATATATGATATGATATGTTTGTGGCAGATATGTCTTACAGGAGACACGGTAGTAGGTCTGAGCCTTCTCCTTCTCCCGACGCAGGTGCCAGTGGCAGTGCACCGGATTTATGCCCCGTTGCTGAGTTTGTTCCAAAGACGGCAGGGTAAGTATCAAATATATTTCAAGTATGTTATTTAAAATATATTAAATATGTACATCAAAATTTATACAGGGGCTTTGAGGTGGAGCCTTCAGATTTCATTTTACAAACGTCGAGACACGCGTTTATGAGTAGGATGTCCGGCTGTTGGCCACGGTGGGACGACATCCCAGCGCCTGTAAAGAACGCAATATGGGCATATTTGACGGTAATTAAGTATAAATTTTTATTTGATTTGAATGTCAATAGAATATTTATAACTCAAGTTAATTTCATTATGCAGGCTGCCATACGTGTTGAGCCCCAGGATCTGGATGTGTTTAGAAATCATTGGAATCAAAGAATGAGAAAAAATTATAGAAACACGATAACTAAAGCAAAGAGTGCGGGAAAAAAGCCAAGTTGGATGAGCGCTAAAGTATATAGTGAGTTTCTTCGGCTCTGGGATACTCCTGAATTCAAAGTAAGCTATCCACTTTCGAATTGTAATTTAATTTTTTTAAGATTTCGTATATTAGTTGCATTAATATAATTAACCTTGTGTTTAAATGTATAGGAAATATCAACGCGGAATCGCGAAAACAGGAATAAGAATCCTGCTGTATATCGTGGTGGCTCGAAATCTTTTCAGCAACATAAAAACGAATTGGTAAATTTATAAATTGTGTTTATAAATATCTGTAACATTTTTAAACATATTGGTAACATTGTTTATTCATATGTATATTTTTAGTCTAAGAAGTACAATCGCGAGCCTACGATGGCTGAGTTGTTTACTGCCACACATGCTGTGGAGGAGACGGACGAGGAAGGCAATGTTTCGTATAGATGGACATACGCCAAATCTCAATCTGTAATGGTAAACATGCTTATTCGTAATGATAGTGTTTGATAATACTTTATTTCACAGCTAAAAAATCGTAAATTAAATTTTTTTCGTGTCAAACTTTTATTTATAATCGCAGGAGTCATATGAGGCGGAGCGGACACGTGTGGCGCAGACCACCGGACGTGAGGAGTTGACCGTTGAGGAGTCAAACCATATTTGGGACGCCGTTATAGATCCGCCTACGCGAAATAGGCGATATAGTTATGGAAATATGGAGGTAAACTGCTTCATTAACTAATATATACATTTAATATGATATGAAGCATAAATTATAACTAGCTATTAACTATTTCACAGGCGATATCGTCCCAGAGGGCTTACAGGAGATCCCAGGCAAAGGAGGAGATAGCTTTGTTGCGTCAGCAGGTTGCGGAGATCAATGACTTGCGAAAGAGCAATGCTTTTGCACAGCAGCTCGATGCGCATATCGCGGCATACCTGGCAGAGCATGGAAGAATGCCTGGAGAGGATGCGTCTGGAGATGATGAGTAGGTAAGGTTGTGCTTATTGTTTTGGCGTTGTTTTGTGTTGAACTTATTGTTGTTTGATGTATGATGACGAGTAGGACAATGATGTATGATTTGTTTGATAGTACTTATATGAATTGTTGAGTATGATGTATATTAGTGAACGTTGTGTTTGATTGATGAGTTTTTGGATATATAGTTGTTGTTTGATGGAAAATTGTGAATGTTATGTTTGATTGATGAGAGGTTGGTGTTATACTTGCGTTGGAAGATTGAATGTTGTTATAGTTCGATGGAAATTGTTTATATTGTGGTTTGAGGGGGCAAACAGTAGTTGTTTATAGACCGCAACTTCCAGGCTTGCGTCGGCTGGAATCGGTTTGCGTCGGCCATATGGTTACAGGCTTGCGTCGGCTAGAATCAGCTCGAATCGGCAGTTTGGTTTCAGGCTTGCGTCGGCAAGTTACGTCCAACAGAATTTTGAAAAAAATTCCACGTGGATATAGCCGTCACTTCCCGACACTAAAGTGGCGACGAAGCCGACGCAAAACCCGACTCGAATGCTTGGTGGTGACGTCTTATTTTACGTCGGCTTTTAGAATCGGCTAGCGTCGGCTAGAATCGGCCGGTGTCGGTTTTCTGCCGACGCAATTGCCGATTCTCATTGTAGTGTATTGAATTGGATAATCTACACTACAAGAAAACTACAGTTTACCTACGCCAAAATGGCATAGGCGGGGCGTAGATAAACGCAGTAACTACGTAACCCCTACGCCAATGTTGGCGTGGGTAAAACCTGCGTAGGTAATAAAACACCCACGCCTTACCTACGCCATTCATGGGGTTGTTTCCTACGCCTTCACTACGTCATTGTTTTCCTACGCCATTGTTTTCCTACGCCTTTCCTACGACCTTCACATCTTACATTCCCCACACCATCCCTACGCCATCAATTTACCGACGACTTCCTTACGCCATTGTTGCCTACATTTTTCCTACGCCATCCATGCGACTATTTTTACTATAGTAAAATTAGATTTACGTACGTCTTTCCTACGCCTATTCTGAAGTCATTTTTCCATATTATTATTATGTTTCTTTCCGTCAAACACAATATTAATCCGCAACACTCTACCAGCATCAAACAAACACCATTACCAAACTAATCAACAAAAAAGACATAATCTCAAATCATTCATCATCAATCAAGTTCAAATATCTCCATATTACACAATCAAATTAACACCAAACAAGCTCTCATATGTTTAAAAAGTACGATAATATGTTCATAATACATAACGTCATATAGATACATCTAAGAATAAGAAAAATACCATCAACCCTCGTCTTGACGACTATTCGACTCTCCATCAAATCGTTATCGAAGAATCTCACATAGTTGTTCATACCGCGGTCTTAAACATTTGAATCTCTTCTTCTTTACGCTCCACCTTCTCCTCCAGTTTGGCTCTAGTCAGTGCTTCTCTCTTGTTGACGCTATAAGTGGCATCTTTATATTCTGCATTTTATCAAATATTGCATCAATTTCTAAATTTCAAACTAATTAAAATAATCTTTTACTAAAAGTTCTAAATTTCAAACTAATTAAATCACACTAATGTCATGTTATTGTAAATCGTCATCAATATCCTTAAGACTATTAATAGTTGTCTTTCTTGAATATTAATATGTTTAACCTGTAATGGAAGAATCGTATTATAAATTATAATGGTATTTGTCAGTTCAATAAAAAAAGTGTTACATTTACCTATGACTGAGTTACTAATTTTAACTCATCAACCTTGTTAGTCATCAAAATAACAATTCTGTGACTCATTGAAGCAGGAAGATTCATACACTCTAAGAGTTCAAAATCATAATGTAGATCCTAACTGCAAACTTCACAACAATATGCTTTTATTATAATTCAATTTTCTTACATTTTGTTTTTATTATTCTTTTGCAAATTGGGTATATCAAAATGAAATGACCACAAAATACATTTAAAACAAAAAACTTTTGCTTCTCCAGCAATGAAAAACAATTCATATAAAGTCACTGACTTCCAATTCAAATTTATAAAATTTTACAAGTCATAATATATTCACATGTGTTGTTGTATCATAGGGGAAAAATGCAAACTTTAATATTCTACAAAACTGTTCATATTTATTAGAGTAGTAGAGTTTATTTTAGCTGCTAAAGGAACTTTCACTATGAACGGGGGTGTTACAATTTAACTGGTATTCTAACTTTTTCCTTTTTCCTTTTTTTCTGCTTTCAGACTCTAATAATGCAATCAAAAACATTGTAAATATTTACCCCAGGGATATTGCCATAGTAGGGCCTACGATCCTTCCTTTTTGCTATAGCATTATAAGCATATCAAATACTTCTTCCTTGACTTCATAGGTAATGTCTGTGATGGTTAGCAGCGACATTAACCCGAGGTAAATATTTCTCCTTAATTTGGATCCTGCACTTTCCTTTGCAATCTCTCTGACTTTCTGTGCTTCCACTTTAGCCTCTGTCTTTGATATTGTTTTGCTTTGAGATTCTTTATCTCCTAAATTCTTAAAAAAGAGACCTTCGTTACGATCTTTCTGGATTTGATCTTCGAATTCTTCCAACTCCTTTTCATTTCTTTCTATTTCTTCTTTGTTTATGTCCGAAGACTCTTCAAAAGTTTGCATTTTACCCTCCAGTTTTTGCATTATCTGGTAACATACAAATCAAGTACCAATCTTGTTGCTTAGCTTGACTGTATTAAATGCATAGTCAGGTCTTAACCCATGGATAATGAAATATGTTGTTGAAATGGATCAGCCACTAATGTTCACTGGTAATATATTGGGTTGTTTGTGCAATTATTTAAAGTATAATTTTACATCCTTGCCAACTTCCTAAACATGATAAGTTTTACTACAGTATTTCTTTTTCTCCAGCTTAATGATTATAAGACCGACTTAAATAGACTATCAAATAAAAGTCTCTATTGTAATGACGATTAGAAGAATGCATATAAGTTAACAATCATACCAAAAATTTCAAGAACAAATACAAGCTTCACTAAATCAATTTAGTTTATCAATCCTGATCCAACACAAACACCTAAACTGATTTATTTTAACTTTAAAGTTAAATTACATCTAAATACTATTAATTAGAAGTTACTGTTAAAAATTACTTAGAAATGACAATTCATAGCTCTATTTAAGGAGATTCAATATAAGTTGTCACTTACACTTGTGTATACTGTATTTTATGGTGACAGGATTATGGAGTGTCTGTGATGTACTACAGATCAACCTAACTAGTTGATATCAACCAAGGTTCAAAAGGAAAGAGAGCACTGAAACTGGATACCATTGACAAGGGCAGCACGATAAATTCGATAGCAAAACAGGTTCCTAGTGGCATAACGGGATGCATTACAGCACATGGAAGACAGTATGCAAATGAAATGAGTGGCTTTTCATTCCTAGTTAATTAATTTTTAGGAAACTTAATTATTGTTTAAATTTTATACAACCTAGTTAATTTTTAGAAAATTATTTAATTTCAAAAAAAACTTGGTTAACTTAGTTAATTTTTATAAACTTACTTAATTATGTTAAATTTTACAAAAATTAGTTAATTTTTACAAACTATTAGTCAACTTAGTTAAATTTGTATAAAACTTAATTATTTTTTATAAACTTAGTTATTTCTTTGTAAAACTTAGTTAAAATTTTGTATTACTTAGTTTTTATAAATGTGCTTAATTTTTATAAATATGTTTAATTTTAATAAAACTTGTTTAACCTAGTTTTTTCTGTAGAAGTTAATTAATTTATATGAAGTTAATTTTATAATTCAGTTTAATTAAATTTCTGTAAAACATGGTTAATTTTTATAAACTAATCAGATTTCATACAATTTTGACAGCACCTCCTTTGCGCGGTTAGTGCTTTCCCGCACACCCCAATTCAATACATAGTTATACGATCAAAACAAGATCAAATTCATATCAAAACAAGATAGAAAGATTTCTTATATGAAATAAGTCAGTGATGAAAAGTAGCGTAAATTGTCAAACTTACACTATGCATCAGCTACTAAGAAATCAGTGTTGTCACCAAGAATGGCAATGATTTTTCCATCTAGACTGACAGATGTACCCTGCCAAGAATAAGTAATAACAAGATGTTTAGTAAATACGATGCAACTTGAAATATGTTAAGTTATTAACCTGTGTTGATTGATGTACAGTCACAACTTAAAGACCGGGAATTATCATAAAAATTACTTGAAGTTAGATCAAATTATTATTGTAAATTAATAATGTCAGTCATTGAAGTTAGATCAACATCTGTTAAACAACCAATACTATTCTTTTAAAACTTGTTATTTCATTTGGTATACAGTATCCAATAAAATTAGCAGTACGTCATTTATTATTGTATTTATTCAAAAAAAGGGATGTCAAAACTTGAAAATGGAACTTAAGTTTGAAACTCTAAGAATGAACAAAAAATTGTATAATCTAAGAAGGAAAAGAAACTTAAAACCGATACCTTAACTTTGCTGTCAATGATAAGACAAATAATCGACGCAAAATTTGTTATCAGTCAGAATAAACTTAAATTACAAGCAAGGATATTGATAGCTTAGGAAAGTCCGGCCAGTTCTTTGATTTCATGGATAACTCCTTTAAATTTTGCTTGTCGTGAAGACAATGCAATTTCCATGTAGTTGTGCAGTTAAAATTTAAATGAAGACAGCAACAAGTTTACGAAATATGAAGAAATTTTTGTTGAAGCCATGAGAATAATAGCTCCATCAAACTGAAAAGGGGGGGCATTGGCGTATCCATTCACAATATTCATGCAACTGGCAGTTATATTCGTGGAACAAATGGAACCTCTAATGGTATTGTTCCAATGTTAAGGGTGTTTAATGACACTGCTTGTTATGTTAACAAAGGTGGAGGCAAGAGAAAAGGTAATTCTGAACATTGCCTTTTATTATGTGCTCCTAAGCATAATTTTTCTCTTTTTGTATTAAACTGTTTATGCTACATGTAGGTCCATTTGTTGTCTGTTTGGAGCCATGTCACACTGAAATATTTGAATTACTTGAGCTCAGATAAATCATGGAAAGGTATAAATTGTGGTGTCCAAACTATGAACTGGCTTTAAACACATAACTTGAAATTTGACTTATTTGATACTAAAAAATGTTTCAAATGGTTATAAATATATTGAAAGGAGGCCGTACTACGTACCAATACTCATAAAAGTTTGAAATCGAGCTAATACCTGAAGGTTTAATATAGCAGTGTGCCATCATAGCTTCATCAGTGAAGGTACTACAGTCAAGCTGGGAACTAGTTGAGAATAAGCACTAAACTGTTTAAAATGCATTAGGTGTAAAACTTTAAGCATGGTATTTATGCATTGCCTTCATAGTTTTGTCTTTTCTCATTCAATGTAGGAGAAGCAAAGTGCACATGATATATTCTATGCTATATGATCTTCTGTGCTCTGTTATCCGAGCAACAGCAGCTCCATCTTCTTGTAACAGAGCTATTATTAGACCTATAGCTCCATCTTCTGTGCTTATAACAATTTTAATGGAATTCCACCAAAATTTAAATGGATAAATATAAGTTTTTTCTTCTTCTAAACATGTTGTGCTAATTAACAAAATATTGATGAATATCATTAAATATAAAATGATATAGATCAACCGTGAAAAAAGAAGATAATTACATATGTAAAATTCGACATTTACCGGTCCACTTCGGTAATAAGGGTTTTTAGCCTATCATACAATTTATTTCCGATGCAATCTGTATTGAATATAACAGCATTGTGAGGACAGACAGCTATAACTTTCCAGACATATGATAATACTTAGGTTTTAGTAACTTTGATATTTCTGTATTTAGAGTGACCTTTTGTACCGATCCTTCGATATTATATATTAGCATTCCATTGTGAGATTCTAATATTGTGTTCTTCTTTCCTTGTTCTATTCTTTTTCTTTTATTTTACCCTAACAATCTGTCTTTCCGACACTTGAGTGCTTAGCATATGAATACCGTGGACGTATTAGTGTCGATGTTCGATGGTCGAAAAGTCGGGTCGTTACATTTTATACATATAAATGGTGTTTACACACACACACAGATATATATATATATATATATATTCTTTCTCGTGTTCGTTCTCATGTCAAAAATTTCAAATTATTATTCTGGCGTGACCAATGCAAGCACCACAGCTATTTGATATAATTTATGTGCTACACCCAAGGCATTATCTATTATATCACTATATTAAACTTAATGAATGGTTGGTTTCTTTGAGGGTAAAACCGTTACGGGTATCCGTACGGTTCCAATAATTATTGTTCTGGTTATGTGATGACCCACGTTTCGGAAGGTTTAAATCGATTATCAACGGGGACAAATAAAATAATGCAGCAGAACACATGATGCAGGGGAATAATAATAGTAATAATATACCAAATCTTCATCTTTGTCCTCCAAAAAATAATTTTCAATGCGCTGAAAAACTCAGGACTGACCCGAGCATAATGAAAAGACAAAACACTCGAGTCAGGACTAAAATATCCTTACGTGAGTCAAATCAATATCACATATAACAGGAGTGTAATAGAGTCAGAGATGTTTACGGGATTTCACATCTCCTATCCAATGTATAACGTGTGTGCAATAACTCAAGAGATGTTACGGGATTTTCCATCTCTTAAGGATCCATCAAATTATTTATATATAGTAGAATACGCTATATATGTAATGTCTAATCGGTAAAATAAATATTTTTCTTAGCATTAAGGCATTACATTAATCCCCATTAATGTGTTTTTAAGCATTGTCGTACAGTTTGCATATAATGCCCTAGTAGCACGTCGGGGGATAGGGATGCGCCATGATACGACAACACTAAACCAAACTCGTAGTGGTCTCATATGGAGATAAAAGTATGACAAGACACGTAAGGCAATGTCCAAGGTAGGATACTACCAGTTCGGGTCGCAGGGCTTATGGTAATACATCGTAACCACGATCGCCCACCGCGTACATCCATCCCATATAGAGTCAAAGGGAGGTCATCCCAAATTAAGGTGCACCAATCGAAACCAACATCAAAAGTAATAGTATGGACCAAGTCCAAGAATAAAATTGGAGAATGGATGTCCGTTAGGGGTAGCTAGCCCACTTGGCCCTGTCAAGCAATCAGGTTTTAGTCATTTAAAATTGGCACAAGTGCCGAGGTCTATCCATTATCGTTCTCTTTCTTCAAATCTAGCAAACGTACGTCAAATCCAACCACTTCATTCTGGAATCTCCTTCGCGTATACAGTTGTTAAAGTGGTTCCAATATTGAAAGAGAGTATGCCAATAAGAGGCCATGGTCACTTTAACAACCAAACGTCGTTTTACACACTGGTTGGTACTTTTACATTTCAAAATTGATTTATACTTGATATCAAATATCATATTCTCTTCAGAATACCATTTCATTTTCAAAATCATCGTATTTACTTCAAAATATCATATTCATTTCAAAATATCATATTCAATTCGATATGTCATTTTCACTTCAAAATTCAATTCGAACCACAATTTAGGTTATAACTTCATTTTACCCAAATTCGCATTTAAATCCACGATTTAAATATAAACATTCCAACCTTGCACGGTTTGAATTTTTTTAGAAAATAATTTGAATAGTTTATATAGTTTTAAAAGTTAAAATAGTTAAAATATATTAAAATAGGTTATATATTAAATGATTTGAAAATTTAAATAATTTGACATTATAAAAAGATGAATTTTAAAGCAGTTTATAGGAAAATAGTTTATAGTGAAAATAATTTCAAATTCAAAACAGTTTCTTCCCATTTCAACAAATCTGGACTCAGGTTCAAATATCAATCAATTTGATTCAATTTCAAATCTTTAATTTAAAATCATCTTTAATCTCATATCAATTCAAATCGACTCAATTTCGATTTAAATTCAAATCAACTTCAATTTCGAAACGTTCATTTTAATTTCAAATTCAATTCCACGATTCGATTCAATGGTTTAAATTTCAATTCAATTCTAATTTTAAACCATTTCTATTTATATCGATTTCAATTTCAATTTCAATTTATTGAGTTAAATCGATTAAATCAAATTTAAACTTCAATATTCAATTTAAGATTCAAATCTTCAAAATAATTCAACTCCGAGCCCAAATATGAAATATCCATTTAAATTACTTTTACTTAGCAATATTTCAAAGTTCGAATAAAAGTCCTAATCTTTTAAAACAAATTAATTTTCGAAATTCAAATCATATTTCAATTACAACTTCAAAATCTTAAATTTCATTTTTAAACAATTTCGTTTAACAAATTTTAATTTCACTTTTCAAAACTCAATTTCGAAATTAATTCAATTTCTATATTTCAATTCAATTTTATTTTTATAAAACAGAATCATTTGAATAAATTCAAATCCAGAATTTAAAATCATTTAATTTAACCAATCTGGTGTCCGTATATAATTTTCTATCCTATGGCCAAGTGAATAGTTATTTCAATTGTTAATTTCAAGGATTGATATATATCATTTCAATCCAAATCCAGGTGTCATAGTGAAATGACCCTCCTATTTCTACTCCAATTTCATAAGGAATTTTTTTTTTTTTTAGGGTAAAGAGGATATATAAATATATAGATATATCATCCATTGCAAATATAATTCTCAGGGTCAATATCTTTCTCCAATAAACCAAAATATATCCAGGATCACAATAATCAACCAATATAAATATATCAGTACATTCACAAAGATAAGCACATACATGTGAGGATGTATATGCCTCTCTTGTTTGAATCAGAGTTCTGGAAAACAAGAGGATGTTGGATTGCTATTTTTTTTGACCAAACAATCCACTGTAAACTCACACATTAGTCTGTTTATACTAACTAAGAAGTGATCAAGTAATAATCAGTAGTAAACAAGCTTTTACTATAGATGTTTGTGTTAAGTTCTGAATAGTGACAAAATCAAGCTAAAATGAAGTGGATCCTAAGTGAACACAAGCAACATCTAGGCGTAATGGAAACGCGCCTAACTTATACACAAGAGATCACGAGTTCGAGTACTATGCTGGTTGGTTCAAACACAATTTTTATTTTTTTTTTCTTTTCATTTTTCTTCTGTGCAGTTTAGAACCTGTTATCTACCTATATCTGCACATATATATACTTTATTTTTGCCTATATTCCATCATACAAAACAATAATTCTTGCTTAATTATTTCTGAAACCCATCCCTATAACCTGGAAGGCTTCAGGATTGATATGAATTAAGAGTATGGTTCTTGGGTTTTGAGGATGATAGAAGTGTTTATCATTATTCAGGTTTGTATTTCTTCTTATAAGATCTGTCTGGTATTTAAAATGCATTTGGTTAAAATCTGAGTGAAATTCAGATTCCTATTACAAGTGCAAAGGAAAAGGTGTGTTGATGTTTGCACTAAACATGTTTATGTGCATATATAACTGCAACTATTTGAATCTGGCTTCCATCTACCTTATCACAGATCCTTTCTTTAATTAAAAATAGGACAGGAAACATTTGTATGGAACAAGTTATGGAAACCTTGCAGCTATATAAAATATTCAACCTATGCCTATTTCTTTGGTATACATATGCCATATTAGAAAATAAAACCCTTTAAATTTTCTGAGAGTCAACTATCCTGATTTTCCAAAACTTAAATCCTTTTCAAAGATTCATGATTGACTAAAGCATTTATAAAATGTAATCATTCAATTTTAACATGGGGTTCTGGCTAAATCCACTTACAAGATTTGATCAAAATTCTTTTTAAACATAACAGATATTCAACCTAGTTCATAGTTTCCAGATACAAGTCAACCTTTTAACAAAATACCTACCAAAATAACCATCCAATATTCAACACTTAATACAAGTAGCAATTTAAATTGTTAATACATGCAGATTTCAACATTTAGGCTCTTATCTAACTAAGTTTAGCATGCTATATCTTCTTCTCAAAGCCTTGCTTCTACTCCTACTTAGTTGCTGCAATCCCTGAAAAAGCATTTGAAACTGCCTCATTTTAAATGAGACACCCCAGATGCCATTAGCACACTAGGGTCAGACACATGTCTGGTATGAGAAAATTCACAAAAGCAATTTGTTAATTAAGTTAAAATCAAGTTAAGTACATATACATAAGGTTCTGTCCTTTGGAATCAGGTAAATACTTGTGTGCATGCTCTGTGTCATTGTGCATGTGCACACTTTAACTTTCTTTCCAGAGACTGCACATATGAATATGGCACATACATTCAAGCATACAACTCAATCATAGACAAACAATCATTCATACCAAACAGGAAAATAACTAATATGAGTTAAATCATTTATTCAATTCTCATATTTCAAATCTGGGAAAAACTCTAGTTTTCTCATCTTCTCAATTATTATTTCCTTGGTATATTTATCTATCCTTGGTCTCATCTGCAATATTTATGAATCAATGGACACACTGTAATGAACTAATTCACTCCATTACACAAAGATCTCAGGACTTAAACAAGCCATGTGTCAACTTATGTTACTCAAGCACACAAGTCATTCCTGCAGTGTTCTTGACCCCAGTTTCCTAATCAGGTTTAAGTTAATAATAACTCTTTTGATTACTTATGACAAAACCATTCAGTGATTCATTTCATTAGCTAAAAACATCCATAACATGGCATCTCATATTATTCATAACCATACAGGGGCAAACAAGCAAACAACTATTGGTGATTATAAAATAAGGTTCTGTATATATATATTCATCCTGGTATTTAAAAGGAGTTTAGGCAGCTAACATTGGCTTATGGTTTCTGGGAGAGTTTTTCTTTTGCAAACATTTGTGCTTGAGTTAAACTCAGGATGACCTGGTTTCACTGAATCACAGAATCTTGTTTGCTTATGCATTTCATTGAATCAGGAGCATCAGCACATAGGCAACCCTATTGCACCCCTAATTCCTTTCTATTTCAAGCCTCAGCACTTATACATAAGTATATTGCAGCTCAACATTATTTTCATCTTTCTGGGTTGAGCCAAAACCAATATTACTTGCCTATTCTCAACATTTTATTTTCTGGGTATTTGTTTATATCCCTAAACATTAACATATCAGAGATCTGAGTGTATAAAACAGATATGTATACTAACAACACATAAAACTTTGTTATAATAAAACAAGTGATCAACTAAAGAGAATCAAAACATTTTCAGATTTAAATTCACAGATAAGCATTCATATAAGAAAATACTCTTTTAAGAAAAATACTTTTAACTGGCTGCCTACATTAGGACTTATTGCCTTAGATTTTTGAGTGAGTTCTCTCACCTAGCTCTCTTCTTTGTTTCCTTAATTAATTGATGAGCTTCTGCCCTTAGCCTCAAGCTCTCTTCCTTCCCTTGTCTTATGATTTCTATGGTGTTGTTTTTTTTTTTTTCAAAATTCTTTTCTGAGGAGGAGAGGAGGCTGCTGCATATACATGTATATATATACAAGGTCTCTCTTAGGGTTTTGGGTATTGGCTAAGTCCATTTTTGCCCACCAGAAAAATCATGTTATCTGCATTTTTTAAACCCAAAGTTTTACCCCTTCCCGGCTTAATTTGGGTGAAGAGAAAAGTGGTTACACATTTTTTCAGAAATTTGCTTTTCAGAAAATACTTTTCCCCCCCTTTGTCTACAATCATGCTAAAAATGTGACTTGGTTTTGTTATTTATTAAACACTCTTTTCTATTTTTAGCTTTCATGCAATTGGTATGTACTTCCTTCATTTATTTATAAGAGAATTATTCCTTTTTATATCTCCATTCTTTTCATTTCTGCTTATATTAAAATGTGTCTGTATATTTTATTTCACTAGTTTAAACTCTAGTATTTTATTAACACATATATATATGTATATAAGTCTTTCTGGAATAATTAGTATACCCTCCCATATATCCCTACATCATTCTATACTGACACACACACATATGCACATGTACACTCAAAATATTCAGTAGCACTCATATATACATTTACTTATGCATACTACTTTTAAGAATTTAATCTACATATATATATATATATATATTTCCATACACATCAATATGTATGTATTTTTGGAGTTCAGGGTTTTAGCTTATATTCATGTGCATTTCCTGTGCACTCATGTACACACACTGATACACTATCCAGCTATATCAATTCCTCCTTCAAAATTTATTTAAAAAAATTATTTTAAATTCATTTATATTTTCCAGAATAAGTTCCTAAAATCTTGGGTCTTTACATACACCCCTCCTTTTAGAAATTGTGTCCCACAATTTTCCTAAGCTTAAAATAAATTTTAAACTTAATTCAGAGAACAAGTATATTCCCTACCAAATAGATTCTTAGTTCTATACTAACTAAAAATATATTCATCCAAAATAAAGAAAACAATCAAAAATCAGAATTACCTTAATCTGAAAATAGCTTAGGATAATTCATCCTAACTTTGTCTTCTAATTCCCATGTGCAATCACTAGGATCTAGACTCCACTGTACCTTTACAAGTTTCAGAGATTTATTCCTCAACTTCTTCACATCTTTTGCCAAAATTCCCACTGGATCCTTTTCATAAATCAAATTAGGATTTATCTGCACTTGGGTTGGGGTTTCAAGAATTTCTGCCTTGTCATGGACCCACCTTCTCAATTGTGATATATGAAAAACATCATGTATGCCTTGCATGTTTTCCGGTAATTCCAACTTATATGCCAAGGGACCAATTCTCTCCAGAATTTTGTATGGTCCAATATATCTTGGGGTTAATTTGCCTTGTTTTCCAAACCTCAGCACATTTTTCATGGGTGAGATTTTGATGAAAACAAAATTTCCCACTTCATATTCTACCTGCCTCCTTCTCATGTCTGCAAATTTCTTTTGTCTATCTTGAGCTGCTGTCATTCTTCTTCTTATCAACTCAATTTTCTCCTTGGTTTCTTGTATGTACTCAGGTCCTAAAATAGACCTTTCTCCTGCTTCTACCCAGCAAACAGGTGACAAACAGGGTTTACCATATAAGGCTTCAAATAGAGCCATTCCTATGGTGCTTTGGTAGCTGTTGTTGTATGTAAATTCAACTAGATGAAGATAATCTTCCCAGTTGCCCCCAAAATCCAGTATACATGCCCTCAACATGTCCTCCAAAACTTTGTTTACCACCTCAGTCTGCCCATCTGATTGAGGATGGTAGGCAGTACTTAAACATAGTTCACTTCCCATTGCTTCTTGAAAGCTTCTCCAGAATTTTGAAGTGAAGATGGTATCCCTATCACTCACAATGGTTTTGGGAATGCCATGTAACTTTACCACTTCTTTTATAAAAATTTGAGCTAGTTTTGGTGCTGTTCTTTCTGACTTGACTGGGATGAAGTGTGCTACCTTGGTTAGCCTATCAACTATCACCCATATGCTTGTATTTCCTCTCTTAGATCTAGGCAGTCCATCTATGAAGTCCATAGATATGTCTTCCCACTTCCACTGTGGTACACTAAGAGGTTGCATCAACCCTGATGGTCTTTGAGTTTCAGCCTTGACTTGTTGGCAAGTCATACATTTGGCAATGTACTTGGCTATATCAGATTTCATCCCCTTCCACCAGAAGTCTCTTTTCAAATTTTGGTACATTTTTGTGTTACCTGGGTGTATGGAATATTTACTTCTGTGATATTCATTCAATATCTCCTTCTTCAATTCTATGTCCTCTGGTACACACATCCTATTCTGGTATCTCACATAACCATCTTTATCAATGTGGTGATTCATTACTTCCTCCCCTCTTGAGAGGAGCATTCTCTTCTCTAATAAGTGAGCATCTTGTTCTTGCATTCTTCCTACCTTCAGAATTAAATCTGGTTGAAGTGTCATTAAGCTTAACTTCCCTTTATCTTCTTGTGCACCATGCATCTGCTCATTAATGTGCACACAACCATTCTCCCCAATCTCTAACTCAGTTAGCAAGAATAAGTTTTTTAAATTCTTCTATCATCATCATAGCCAATTTAGCATGCTGTCTACTTAGAGCATCTGCAACTTTGTTTGCTTTGCCTGGTGTATAGAGTATGTCAAAATCATAGGCAGCTAAGAACTCCACCCATCTATGTTGCCTCATGTTCAAATCTTTTTGTGAAAATAAATATTTTAGAGACTTGTGGTCAGTGTAGAGTTCAAACTTTGTGCCTAATAAATAATGTCTCCAAAGTTTTAAAGCATAAATCACAGCTGCTAATTCGAGATCATGTGTGGCATACCTTACTTCATGGGGTTTAAGTTGTCTGGATGCATATGCAATGACTTGGCCTTGTTGCATCAACACTGCACCCAAGCCAAATCCACTAGCATCAGTGTATACCACTAATTCTTCATTTCCATGTGGTACTTTTAAAATTGGAGCATTCACCAATGCCTCCTTCAACTGTTCAAAAGATTTTTCACATTTTTCTGACCAAACAAAAGCTTGGTTCTTCCTGGTTAGGTTAGTGAGTGGTGTAGAAATTTTTGAAAAATCTTTTATAAACCTTCTATAATACTCTGCCATCCCCATAAATGATCTCACTTCACTCACAGTGCTTGGCCTCTTCTATGCTTGAATAGCCACTACTTTATTGGGGTTCACAGAAATTCCTTTGGTAGATACAACATGGCCAAGGAAATGTACTTCCTCCTTCCAAAACACACATTTTGAAAATTTTGCCTTTAAATCTTTTTCCCTTAATCTAGACAAAACCAGGTGCAAATGATGCTTATGTTCTTCCACTGTCTTGGAATAAATCAAAATGTCATCTATAAAAATAAGCACAAACTTGTCTAAACAATCTCTAAAGGTTCTGTTCATTAAATCTACAAAGTAAGATGGTGCATTGGTCAAGCCAAATGGCATAACCAAAAATTCATACAACCCATACCTAGTGTTAAAGGCAGTGTACTTGATGCTTGATTCTTCCACCTTCATTTGATGAAAACCAGATGCTAAGTCAAGTCTAGAAAATACTTTTGCCCCTGCTAATTGATCAAAAAGATCATCTATTCTTGGCAATGGGTATTTATTTTTAATAGTTACTTTGTTTAATTCTCTATAATCTATGCAGAGTCTTAAAGAACCATCTTGCTTCTTAACAAATACCACTGGTGCTCCCCAGCAAGAATTACTTGGTCTTATAAAACCCTTTTCTTCCAATTCTTCTAACTGTTTCTTTAATTCTTTTAGTTCATTTGGCCCCATTCTAGTTGGCTTTTTAATCACTGGGCTTGCTCCTGGAACTAGATTGATCTGGAATTCTACTGGTCTATGGTGTGGAATACCCTTGACCTCACCAAACACATCCAAATATTCATTGACTATGGGAATTTCTTCAATGGTTAGTTCACTGAAATCTTTTTCTGAGTCAACTAAATGATATAGTTTTCCTTCCTTAGCTACCTCACATAAAACTGTGATTCTCTGGCCTCTAGAATTTTGCAATGATATGGTGGATGAGTCTAAATTAATTATGGCTTTAAATTGCTTTAACCAGTCTACCCCCAATATAACACCTATATTTGGGTAATTCAAAACATATAAATTGGAAATAAAAATATTTCCTCCTATGTTTAATTCCACATCCACACAAATCATATTTAAAACACTAGAACTCCTCAATGGACTGTGTATATGCAATGGGGTTTCAACTAATATGCAATTCAGTTTTAGCATTCTAACCAGTTCATAAGAAATTAAAGAGTGAGTTGCCCCAGTATCATATACTACTGTTATGGGTATGGTACAAATAAGTAATGTACCTTCCACTTGGCTATGGTTTACAGTGTTACTCTCCACTGTGGCTTTGCCTTTTCCTTCCAAATTTGCCAATTTGCCTTGCTGTTTATACTCAGGACAATTCCTCTTCATATGCCCCTCTTTCCCACATAGATAGCATTTGAAAGCTCCTCCTTTCAATTCTGGACATCTTGGTTTAATATGCCCTTCCTTTCCACACTGATGGCACACAATTTTCTTCTTATCTTCCTTAGCTTTGACATCTCCAGTGCTTTTGTTACTAGCCTCTTCTTTCTTCTTATCATAAGGGTGATACCTCCCCTTACCTTTCTTGTTATTATTGCTCTTAAAATTTCTGAACTTCTCCCTTTCCTTGTCATGCTGCTCCAACCTCAAAGCTAAGTCTATCACATGATCAAAAGTCTTGTCTGCATAGGGTAACATGGCTCTGCTAAGTCCTGGGTTCAGACCTTTTATGTACCTATCATTTTTGGATGCCTCATCTGCCACAAGCATTGCTCCATATGTGGAAAGCCCCTCAAACTTTTGAGTGTATTCTGTGACAGTCATGGTTCCTTGTCTAAGTCTAATAAATTCTTCTAGCAAGGTAGTCTTTGCTGATGCTGGTACAAACCTTGCTTCCAACATCTCTTTGAATTGATTCCAAGTGATTTCATTCTCATTCCTTCCTGCTATGATTACTTCCCACCAGCCTAAAGCTACTCCTTTTAGCTGTCTTGAAGCCACTTGCCTCTTTCTTTGATCATCAAGTTGCATGTCATTGAAAATTCTTTCCAATGTTCTCAACCATGTTTGAATTTCCATGACACTCTCTGTCCCTTCAAAGCTTTTGCCTCCTAAATGAGTATATGTCTTAAGTAATTTTGAGAGTTCTTCATAGGGATTTTCTTGCCTTTGTCCTGCCCCATCCCTAAATGCTCTCACCAAGTCTTGCAGATTGACCATTGGTGGTGCATGGGAAGATCCTGCTCCCTGATTTGGTGGTCTCCCTACCATAGTTTGCTAATAATAATTTACATAGCTGGTTAGTTTGATATTTAGTTCCTTTTAATTTCATTTCTATCTAAGAACTTGATCCTTACTTCTACTATGTTGAATAACCTCGCTCTGATACCAACTGAAATGACCCTCCTATTTCTACTCCAATTTCATAAGGAATTTTTTTTTTAGGGTAAAGAGGATATATAAATATATAGATATATCATCCATTGCAAATATAATTCTCAGGGTCAATATCTTTCTCCAATAAACCAAAATATATCCAGGATCACAATAATCAACCAATATAAATATATCAGTACATTCACAAAGATAAGCACATACATGTGAGGATGTATATGCCTCTCTTGTTTGAATCAGAGTTCTGGAAAACAAGAGGATATTGGATTGCTATTTTTTTTTGACCAAACAATCCACTGTAAACTCACACATTAGTCTGTTTATACTAACTAAGAAGTGATCAAGTAATAATCAGTAGTAAACAAGCTTTTACTATAGATGTTTGTGTTAAGTTCTGAATAGTGACAAAATCAAGCTAAAATGAAGTGGATCCTAAGTGAACACAAGCAACATCTAGGCGTAATGGAAACGCGCCTAACTTATACACAAGAGATCACGAGTTCGAGTACTATGCTGGTTGGTTCAAACACAATTTTTGTTTTTTTTTTCTTTTCATTTTTCTTCTGTGCAGTTTAGAACCTGTTATCTACCTATATCTGCACATATATATACTTTATTTTTGCCTATATTCCATCATACAAAACAATAATTCTTGCTTAATTATTTCTGAAACCCATCCCTATAACCTGGAAGGCTTCAGGATTGATATGAATTAAGAGTACGGTTCTTGGGTTTTGAGGATGATAGAAGTGTTTATCATTATTCAGGTTTGTATTTCTTCTTATAAGATCTGTCTGGTATTTAAAATGCATTTGGTTAAAATCTGAGTGAAATTCAGATTCCTATTACAAGTGCAAAGGAAAAGGTGTGTTGATGTTTGCACTAAACATGTTTATGTGCATATATAACTGCAACTATTTGAATCTGGCTTCCATCTACCTTATCACAGATCCTTTCTTTAATTAAAAATAGGACAGGAAACATTTGTATGGAACAAGTTATGGAAACCTTGCAGCTATATAAAATATTCAACCTATGCCTATTTCTTTGGTATACATATGCCATATTAGAAAATAAAACCCTTTAAATTTTCTGAGAGTCAACTATCCTGATTTTCCAAAACTTAAATCCTTTTCAAAGATTCATGATTGACTAAAGCATTTATAAAATGTAATCATTCAATTTTAACATGGGGTTCTGGCTAAATCCACTTACAAGATTTGATCAAAATTCTTTTTAAACATAACAGATATTCAACTTAGTTCATAGTTTCCAGATACAAGTCAACCTTTTAACAAAATACCTACCAAAATAACCATCCAATATTCAACACTTAATACAAGTAGCAATTTAAATTGTTAATACATGCAGATTTCAACATTTAGGCTCTTATCTAACTAAGTTTAGCATGCTATATCTTCTTCTCAAAGCCTTGCTTCTACTCCTACTTAGTTGCTGCAATCCCTGAAAAAGCATTTGAAACTGCCTCATTTTAAATGAGACACCCCAGATGCCATTAGCACACTAGGGTCAGACACATGTCTGGTATGAGAAAATTCACAAAAGCAATTTGTTAATTAAGTTAAAATCAAGTTAAGTACATATACATAAGGTTCTGTCCTTTGGAATCAGGTAAATACTTGTGTGCATGCTCTGTGTCATTGTGCATGTGCACACTTTAACTTTCTTTCCAGAGACTGCACATATGAATATGGCACATACATTCAAGCATACAACTCAATCATAGACAAACAATCATTCATACCAAACAGGAAAATAACTAATATGAGTTAAATCATTTATTCAATTCTCATATTTCAAATCTGGGAAAAACTCTAGTTTTCTCATCTTCTCAATTATTATTTCCTTGGTATATTTATCTATCCTTGGTCTCATCTGCAATATTTATGAATCAATGGACACACTGTAATGAACTAATTCACTCCATTACACAAAGATCTCAGGACTTAAACAAGCCATGTGTCAACTTATGTTACTCAAGCACACAAGTCATTCCTGCAGTGTTCTTGACCCCAGTTTCCTAATCAGGTTTAAGTTAATAATAACTCTTTTGATTACTTATGACAAAACCATTCAGTGATTCATTTCATTAGCTAAAAACATCCATAACATGGCATCTCATATTATTCATAACCATACAGGGGCAAACAAGCAAACAACTATTGGTGATTATAAAATAAGGTTCTGTATATATATATTCATCCTGGTATTTAAAAGGAGTTTAGGCAGCTAACATTGGCTTATGGTTTCTGGGAGAGTTTTTCTTTTGCAAACATTTGTGCTTGAGTTAAACTCAGGATGACCTGGTTTCACTGAATCACAGAATCTTGTTTGCTTATGCATTTCATTGAATCAGGAGCATCAGCACATAGGCAACCCTATTGCACCCCTAATTCCTTTCTATTTCAAGCCTCAGCACTTATACATAAGTATATTGCAGCTCAACATTATTTTCATCTTTCTGGGTTGAGCCAAAACCAATATTACTTGCCTATTCTCAACATTTTATTTTCTGGGTATTTGTTTATATCCCTAAACATTAACATATCAGAGATCTGAGTGTATAAAACAGATATGTATACTAACAACACATAAAACTTTGTTATAATAAAACAAGTGATCAACTAAAGAGAATCAAAACATTTTCAGATTTAAATTCACAGATAAGCATTCATATAAGAAAATACTCTTTTAAGAAAAATACTTTTAACTGGCTGCCTACATTAGGACTTATTGCCTTAGATTTTTGAGTGAGTTCTCTCACCTAGCTCTCTTCTTTGTTTCCTTAATTAATTGATGAGCTTCTGCCCTTAGCCTCAAGCTCTCTTCCTTCCCTTGTCTTATGATTTCTATGGTGTTGTTTTTTTTTTTTTCAAAATTCTTTTCTGAGGAGGAGAGGAGGCTGCTGCATATACATGTATATATATACAGGGTCTCTCTTAGGGTTTTGGGTATTGGCTAAGTCCATTTTTGCCCACCAGAAAAATCATGTTATCTGCATTTTTTAAACCCAAAGTTTTACCCCTTCCCGGCTTAATTTGGGTGAAGAGAAAAGTGGTTACACATTTTTTCAGAAATTTGCTTTTCAGAAAATACTTTTCCCCCCCTTTGTCTACAATCATGCTAAAAATGTGACTTGGTTTTGTTATTTATTAAACACTCTTTTCTATTTTTAGCTTTCATGCAATTGGTATGTACTTCCTTCATTTATTTATAAGAGAATTATTCCTTTTTATATCTCCATTCTTTTCATTTCTGCTTATATTAAAATGTGTCTGTATATTTTATTTCACTAGTTTAAACTCTAGTATTTTATTAACACATATATATATGTATATAAGTCTTTCTGGAATAATTAGTATACCCTCCCATATATCCCTACATCATTCTATACTGACACACACACATATGCACATGTACACTCAAAATATTCAGTAGCACTCATATATACATTTACTTATGCATACTACTTTTAAGAATTTAATCTACATATATATATATATATATATTTCCATACACATCAATATGTATGTATTTTTGGAGTTCAGGGTTTTAGCTTATATTCATGTGCATTTCCTGTGCACTCATGTACACACACTGATACACTATCCAGCTATATCAATTCCTCCTTCAAAATTTATTTAAAAAAATTATTTTAAATTCATTTATATTTTCCAGAATAAGTTCCTAAAATCTTGGGTCTTTACACATAGGTATATATCATTTTAACCTATTTCTTAATTTATTCGAAATAATTCAATTAACAGTTTATATACAGTCAATAATATACAGGATGACAACAGGAATATATATATATATAAACATCCAATCATCCAAAAATATCAACCAATAGCGTACATCACAATCAACACTCCAAAACAGTCAATATATCACAACAGTTAACCAGTTATCAAAAATCGAGATTTTAATTGGAATTTTAATTCCAATTCCAATTTAACTGTCAATTTAATTTCTAACGGTCAATTCATATGTAAATTTAAATGTCGATTAAATTACCAAACAATAGTCAATAAAATTAAATTACTTCATGATCTCAATTTAACGAACACAAAGTATTTTAGTACTTCGTGAGCGTTATATAACACCACCTTTATTTGAAACTGAAAATATTTCAGCTTCAAATAAATTTTACTTTAATTCCATGCTATAGACAACATCGATATGGTTGCATCGCGACTCGTTTCACTCGAAACGGATCTCGTACGCAAAAGATATAGATAATTAGTGTTTGATAAAATTAACAATATAATTAACAACTAATTAACAAATAATAAAATTAACCTAACACTAACCTTCATCCCTCCCGATAGCTTCCAGGTCGCATCCTTCCTGCTCGCGATCTTTTATTTTTTATTTTTTATTTTTTATTATCGATCAACGCCAAAACGACGATCACGACCTGCTCCGACACGCCGCCGAACACCTCAGACACCGCGCCGCCCCCAGCCTACAACCGCCTGCGCTCCACCTCCCCAGTCACGTGCGAAAATCGATGCGCCCAAAACCCTAACATTCGCAGTTGAACGCGAAGGAAAAATGGCCGCCACGCCTCCGCCCCTCTCTCGCTCGTGCATCCCTCCCCAGGCCGAAGTCGCGACCTTCGTTCTGTTTATTTTTTTAATTTTTTTCCGATCTGCAAAATTTTTGAAATGAGGGAGAGAAGAGGACGTATGGGGGAAACAAAAGGGTGAGCCGAGCATACGAATTGTTGGAGGAGAGTAAATATATATATTATTATAATTAGAAAATATCTGACTTATAACATCCAAAATTCCCGAGCTCCAAACGAGGCGTGCCGTCTGGCGTTCTATATGTTATACCCCCATTCCGAACACAATGGAACTAATTTCGGGGGCCGATTCCATCATATTCAGAAGATAGCATTTCAAAATCAAATTATTTTAGTTAAATTCCTTTAATTAATTTCTACACGTTTCAAGTTCTCACGGCCAAACGATAAGTCCAATCGCTACAAAACTTGAAATCCTATACTAATTCACTATTACGGATTCGATGAAACTAGTTTCGTCGAAATCCGAGACAGTGGCCAAAATGGTTGTTCTTGCTCGTTAAATAAAATTTCCAATTTCTATTTATTCACTTTTAAATTCAATTTTTAAAAGTAAACAATTTTCATTCTTGTTTCAATAAAATTTAAATCAACTTTTGACATCATTTTCATTCATATTAAATTCAGAATTCAATTATTTAAACAATTTCCAATATTAAATTTAAACAATTTAATTATCCAATAAATTATATTAATAATCATTAAATTTCAAATGAATTTTAGTTATCAACAATTATTTTATTTTCATCTGAATAATTCAACATTTATCATTCAATCACAGTTATTGATTATAAACACATTCTATATATTGAATTTCATTTCAATATGTTATTGCTTAAATCTTCGAAATTGGTTATTTCAAAATTTTATTCAAGTTCATATTCAATAAACTACATTAATAAATCATTAAATTTTTATTTCTAACCATTTTTATTCAATAATCATATTAAATTTAATAATTTAAAATAGTTAAAAAAATACGGGTCGTTACAATCTCCCCCACTCAAAACTTTTCGTCCTCGAACAGGGGTTAAGTAAGAAATCTAACATTTGATATATTTTATTTAAAATAATTAATTTATAAACATAAAATCTTATAGAAAACCTTTACTACGCTTCCACCAAGCCACTCCGATATCGTCTTTACGGAAATTACAACTTATTTATAAAACAAGTCATAAAACTTTAAAATCTCAAAAAAAATTCTAACACCCGAATTTACGGAAAATTTCGCCAGCGTCTCCTTTGCGCGGCTCGATCGTAAAAATTTTACAATACAATATATAACACAAATATACATCTCATCTCAATGATGAGGCACCCCATAGGGAAAAAATATAAAAATGCGGTATGTAATACGAGATATGTACCTTATTATTATTAATACGAGCGAGTTTGCTCATATTAAGTAAGCAAAAGCAAATTAAATCCGCATATACATCCAAACGGTCTTCGTATATACCTATCTCAACTCAATTTAGAATATTAGTTGTATATAAAAGGTATAGAAACATGTACAAGTTTAATGGAGTTGCATAACATGAATTTTGAATCAAAATCATAAACATGAGCACTAATATACAACATATCAATCATATGCAATCAAAAGCAGTAATAACAATAGTTTGCAACAAAAGAAACCATTCAACAATTAATATTCATCCAATTAATTCATAACGATATGAATTTACAATATCAATGTCAATATTTAATTTATACACTTCATGTAACAACCGTAATTTTGATTACCGTCGAAATGAAAATGTAAAAATAGAAATTTTAAAATGAGATTTGAAAAAAAACAAGAATTTGCATATTATTTGCAAATTCAGTTGAAAATGCAAAATCATTTACAAGTCAGTGGAAAATAACCAAGCTATGCTGTAACTCCATTTGCCTTTCACGTGTAACATGTATTGGTCCATTCAAAAACAATTTGAGCCCTTTGCTGTCACTATATTTTGGAAAAGCAAAAGCTCTGTTGCTATCTTCATTATATTATGCAAGTAGGCTTTGCACGTTCCTTTATCAAAATCATTTTGTAAATGACAAGTTGGAACATTTTCGGCTGGAACAAAGTTTTGAAAGCAAAAGTTAGAACACATATGTTATCAGCACATTATTTGCTAGCTGAGTTTAGCCATCATCATTTTTAGCTTGATGTGTCCTTTTCCTTCTTTATGCACGTCTCATATTAAATCATATGAACAAATGAAGGCCAACACATTATTTCTTTTGACTTTTACACATTTTGAAAGAAAAAAATAATTACTGCAACATTCTTTTGCTCCATCTTCCGAGTAGCCTTCGTCACAATCTTATGCTCATTTTTTCAGAAGCTCGGCTAACTCGTTAATGGCAGTCAAATTTCTTGCTTTCTGTTGGATCTAGGTGCTAACTGATTTTTGAGGCAATTCTAAGGTGAGTGCAACTCACATTTCTAATTTAAAACTATGTTGTCGGTATGTTTATTTCTTTTTTTTTATGTAAAAAGGTTTTGCAAGTTAGTGGCTCTGGCCTCATTTTTGTTAGGTGCTTGTATATGGTTCGTACGTGCATGCATTTTAGTGTAGCACCAAAACTTCATTTTTGCGTTTGCGTGAAAAGCAAGTCCAGATCACTACTTTTGCATAATTTAATTATTTTTTTGGTGCAAATATATTGCCCAGGTTGCATTTTTCTAATACATTATTTGTGTGCAAATTGTAGTTCTGGTCATATTACTTCATGCGTGCAAAATGTATGGCCAGGCATTTTTACTGCTTGCGTGAAAACAAAAATTGGGTCCAAGTCCAATTTTCGTTCTTTCATGTACAGCATGTATTAGATCAAGAGTTCAAGTTATTTCCTCCCGTGCGTAATTGTACGTTGTGCATTTTTGCACTTCTATTTTGCACGCATTTTGCCAGGCTATATATTTCTCATAATTTGCATGCATGTGGTAGTACACGTGTAATTGGTTCAAACATTTTAAACTGCCTATCTCATTCGAGTGTGTACGTGTATATTGCCATGCAGTGCAATATTTTTGATGCATATATGGTAGTGCAGTCTATTGTTCAATTTACGTTGAACCGGCATTTTGTTTTGAAACGGATTTCGTTGTCGTGTTTTATAACGGATTTTTACCCCGGTGTTTATATTTGAAGTGTGTTGTTTTGATGAGGTTTTGATGAATAAAATTACTGATGTTTTGACTTCAGTAACCGTCAATTTAAAGTGAATTTTTTTAAGCGGCTATCTTGCAACCAGGAAAACCCGCAACGCTGATTTGATATCCGTCTTTACGGTAATTTTTGAAGCGAAATTTCTTTGTCGAAATTGCTATAGATGTTGTTGTTTTAATCACGTGTTTTTAAAACCGTTTTAAAATAAAATTGTTTCCAAAAATTTTACAGTTTACGCTTTCAAAAGAATGAGGAATCGATTTAAACGTTTCAGAAAAATTAAGGACTATGAACCCTTACTTTTACTGATTCGATTAATTTCGGACTTGTCCATTTGAGAACGTAAAATGTTATTTATATAAAATACACAATTTTGTACTTTCAAGGAAACGATGAAGAGATTTAAACGATTTAGCAAAAGTGCGGAGTATGGAACCACGCTTTTACTAATTCGGTTAACTCCGGACTCGTTAATTGAAATATTTGCCGTGGAATTGATGTTTGAAGATTTTGATGATTTTGTTGGGCTTCCGAGCCACTATGCTGGACCTTCGGGTCATTTGTTGGACCTTCGGGTCAATTACCAGTACTAGGCCTTCGGGTCATATGTTGGACCTTCGGGTCATTTGTTGGGCGCCAAATATTATGATGATAGTACTTGGTAGGCTTCGACCATATGAGATGCACGTGCGGCGTAGCTTAGACTCGCCATATGCTGGGATCTGTGTATGCTGATTTGTCTAGTTATCTTATTTTGATTTCTAGATTTTTGTGTATTGCTGTTTCTAATTCAATTATGAATTTGGAAGTTGATTTTGATGGTGTTTAATGAGATTTCTTCATTTAAACTATGTTGATTATTTATGATGAATAGTCTCATTCGAGATTATGATAAATTGGTTTTAATGTTATTTATGTTGTAACTCATTTCTAAGTTTAAATTAGACTGATCCATTTATTATTTTCTCTTAAATAATACTCGGGTCAGACCAAGTTATTTCAGGATAATCGCTATCTCTGATTCAGTTGATGCTTCAGCTTTTGGGGATTTCACCTCATCTTTTGGTTAGGCTTCGAGGTGTTACTTTTGGTGTATTGACTCTCATCTCATGTATGTATTGATGGCTATGTATATGTACATTTGGTTCATGTGAACCATCGAGTGTTGTAGCATGTATCCAGACTTGTCTTCCGCTATATCTGATATTTCTGTTCTGATGTGATTATACTTATATGTGTTGTTGTTATTATGAGTTGTTCTGAATTTTTCTTAAGCCACCGTAGTTTCATTTTAGATTTGGATTGAATGTATATCGTTGGGAGTAATTTACACAACTCCTATCGATGTAATCAATACTTGTCTATGGCATAACTTACGGATGGTCGCTTCTAACAAGCCTTATTCTTCGCAATAGCAGACGTTATTCCTTTTAATAACCTTTGTTATTGTGAGCATAGAGGTGGGGCGTCATAGCTTGGTATCAGAGCTGAGATTCAGAACAAATTATAAGAAATACGGAACAGAAACAGAATGGAACATGTGTTACAACTATTCGAGGGTTTTATTCGTGCCTTTCTAATATATTCCTTCCATTTTAACATGTTTGAGTATGTCTAGGAATAAATCTCATATTTCCGTAGTATTCCATTTGTTAAATTCCTAATCAATCTTGTATTGCTTAACTAATCCTTATCTTCTCTTGTTCTATCATCCTATGGCTGGAAGAGGTAGAGGGAAGCGTTCTTCTGTAGGTCCGTCTAGTGGTTCTCATCCGGACGGAGTCTATATGTTAGCTGATCAGTTTATGGAGCTATTTCGGGGTACTCAGCCTTCTGTTGCTACTCCCACAGCTCCTACTCAAAAGTCTGCCTTCGCTCGCATGTGTAGTGACTATTCCCACCTTGGAGGCAAGCCTTTCAAGGGATCGGAAAGTGTATTGGAGGTTCAGACTTGGTTGCACGCTAGTGAGCGCATATTTTCTCGGATGGATCTTTCTGATCATCATCGCGTTCTCGTGGCATCTGGTATGTTTCAAGAATGTGCGCTTGATTGGTATGAGCTTTTGATTGCGGAAGTTGATGAGTCCTCTCTCTCGTGGAATCAGTTTAAGGAATGATTCGAACTCAAGTTTGTTCCTGAATCAGAAAAGGCTAATCTTGCTCGTAGTTTCCTTGAGTTAAAACAAGGGAAGTCATATGTTTCTGATTATGTTGCATCTTTTGAGGCCTTATCCAAATACGGAGTTGAGTTCATTAACACTCCGCATAAGAAGAATCTTAGATTTGTAGAAGGTTTGAAGAAGTATTTGAAGAAAGTCCTTTTGTTTCAGCTTAAGCTCTCTTTTGAGGAACTTGTTGATTCGGCACTTTATCTTGAAGCTGTCGAAAAGGGTTTGATAGTGGTGAGGAGGTTGAGGTTTCTAAGAACCCCAACAAGAAGAGGTTTCCATTTCATAAGCCTAATTCTTCCAACAAGAAGAAGAAGCAAGCTACCTCTAGTTCTCAGCCTAGTAGTGCACCTCCTAATCAGAGGGCGTGCTATAATTGTGGTTCTCTGGATCATCTTCTCCGTAGTTGTCCTAAGCCTCGCATTTGCCGCTATTGCAAGAAAGAGGGTCATTGGATTTCTGAGTGTCCTACTGCTTCTAAGGGTCTCAAATCTGGGAAGCTTAGTGTTGCTAAAGCTTCTGGTGATTCTTCTCAGCCCAAAGGTATTACTCCTTCTGTTTTGGAAGGTTTTATTTTATTTCATGGCCGTTCTATTAGAGTTCTTTTCGATACGGGTGCATCATATTCATTCTTGTCAAAGGAACTTGTTGATGTTATTCCTTTGGATGTTGTTAGTCTTTACGACCCTTTGAGGATTGTGAATCCTATTGGAGGATCCGCTACTCTTGGTTTGTTATGTGTTGATGTTGAGATTATTCTATGTGGTTTTTCCTTTCATGCGAATCTGCATGTTATGGATCATCTTGGTTTTGATATGATTTTGGGTATGGATTGGCTCGTTCGTTGTGAAGTTCAAATCCTATGTCCCGAAAGAACTTTATATCTCAAGCACCCTAATGCTATCGAGCAGTTATCTATTGTATTTCGAGACATGGATCATACTTCGAAAGCTCTCATTTCTTCCTTCGAATCGGAGGATGTCATAGCTAATATTCCGGTTGTTTGTGATTTTTCTGATGTCTTCGAGCCTATTTCGAGTTTGCCGCCGAAGAGGGCAATTGAGTTCCGTATTGATCTTATCTCTGGTGCTCATCCTGTCAGTCGTCCTCCCACGAGGATGTCTGCTAAGGAAAATGAGGAACTCAAGCAACAATTATCTGAATTGGAAGCCAAGCAATTTATTCGTTCTAGCTCATCTCCTTGGGGCGCCGCCGTTGTCTTCGTTAAGAAGCCAGATGGTACTATTAGGCTTTGCATTGATTATCGCAAGCTTAACGAGCTCACTATCAAAAATAGGTACCCATTACCTAGGATCGACGACATGTTCGATCAATTAAGTGGCGCTAAGCTCTTCTCCCAACTTGATCTTGCTATCGGTTTTCATCAGTTGCGAGTTGCGGAAGATAGCATTCCTCTTACTGCATTCCTTACTCGTTATGGTTCTTACAAATGGCTTGTTATGCCGTTCGGTTTGACGAACGCTCCAGCGTATTTTGTTGATCTTATGAATCGGATATTCCGGGAATATCTCGATAAGTTCGTCTTGGTTTTCAAAGATGATATTCTTATTTATTTCAAATCTGAAGCCGATCATATTCAGCATTTGGAGATTGTTTTGAGCACTCTTCGTCAGCATCAGCTTTATGCCAAATTCTCCAAGTGTCACTTTTGGGAGAATAAGGTGAAATTTCTCGGTCATATTATTTCTTCCGATGGTATCTCTGTCGATCCTTCCAAGATCGAATCTATTCAGAATTGGAAGAGGCCCGAGATCATTACTGAGATCTGTAGTTTTCTTGGATTGGCGAGATATTATCGCCGGTTCATTAAGGACTTTTCTCGTATTGCTTTACCGCTTACCACTCTCACGAGAAAAGCTGTTTCTTTTGTTTGGTCTGATAAGTGTGAATTTTCTTTCATGAAGTTAAAAGATCTCCTTACTCATGCTCCTATCTTAGTGGTTCCCGAAGGGAATCATGATCTTGTTGTTTATACCGATGCCAGTGGTTATGGACTCGGCGTTGTTCTCATGCAAAAGGATATAGTAGCTGCCTATGCTTCTAGACAACTAAAGCCTAACGAGATTCGTTATGCTACCCATGATTTGGAGTTAGCCGCTATAGTCTTTGCCCTAAAGATTTGGCGACATTATTTATTGGGCGAGCGTTTTGTTCTCTTCACTGATCACAAATCTTTGAAGTACACTCAGAAGGAACTTAATATGAGGCAACAGTGTTGGCTCGAATTTCTTGCTTCATATGATTTCGATATTCAGTATACCCCTGGTAAGGGTAATCGAGTTGTTGATGCGCTTAGTCGCAAGCAGCAAGTTGTTGTTTCCATGATGCTAGCAGAGTGGAATATATTGGAAGCTTTATCTCATAGTGATATAAGAGACCGTCCTTCAGTTTCTGATTCTCCCGTGCTTTTATTTAGCATGGAAGCTCGTCCTAGTTTGTTGGATCGTATTGCCGATGCCCAGAAACAAGATCCAGATATCTCTTATCTTATTCAGAGTTGTAAATCGGAATCCTGAAGTGATAATCTAAAGGATTTCGATATTGATATTCATGGTTGTATTCGGAAGAAGGGAAGGTTGATCGTGCCTAAGGTTCCTAATCTTAGAAATGACTTTCTTGAGGACTGTCATCGTTCTAAGTATACTATTCATCTCGGCAGTAGCAAGATGTATGCCGACATGAAACGCTTATACTTTTGGGAGGGTATGAAGCGTGATGTTGTAAGTTATGTGAGTCGTTGCATGACTTGTCAACTTATTAAAGCAGAACACCAACGTCCTAGTGGTCTTTTGCAGCCTCTTGAGATTCCATTATGGAAATGGGATCAAATTTCTATGGACTTCATTGATGGTCTACCTCGTTCGAGGTCGGGCCATACTAGTGTTTGGGTGATTGTTGACCGATTGACCAAATCAGCCCATTTTATTCCCATCAAGTCCAATCGGACTGCTCCTTTATTGGCTAAGCTTTTTATTAAAGAAGTCATTCGACTTCATGGAGTTCCTAGTTCCATTGTTAGTGACAGAGATCCGCTTTTTACTAGTGGTTTCTGGTAGAGCCTTCAGAATGCTTTGGGCACTAAACTCAATCTCAGTACAGCTTATCATCCACAGTCTGATGGTCAGACTGAAAGGGAGAATCAAGTCTTAGAAGATCTCCTTCGTGCTTGTATTCTTGATTTTGGAGGTAGTTGGGAAGACCACTTATCTCTTGTTGAATTTTCTTATAACAACAGTTTCCAATCCAGTATCGGTATGGCTCCTTTCGAAGCCCTTTACGGAAGGCCGTGTCGATCACCATCTTGTTGGTTGGAATCCTGGGAAAAGTTAGTTCTCGGTCCCGATTATATTCGTGAATCTTCTGAGAGGATTGATATTATTAGACAGAGAATGAAAGAGGCTCAGAATAGGCAGAAATCTTATGCCGATCATCGTAGGAAGCCTTTGGAATTTTCTGTGGTGATTGCGTGTTTATTCGTGTTTCTCCGATGAAGGGGGTGGTGCGTTCTAGTAGCTCTGGGAAATTGGCTCCTCGATATGTTGGACCATTTCCTATTATGGAACGCATTGGCCCTATTGCTTATCGTGTATCGCTACCTATTTAGTTTTCGGGAATTCACGACGTATTTCATGTATCAAAGCTTCGTCGATGCATTCGAGATTCGGATTCTTTTATTGATCCTCATATGTTGCAAGATCTTGAGATCTCACCTGACTTGTCTATTGTGCAAAATCCTATTCGTGTGCTAGCTTCGGAGGTTAAACGCCTTCAGAATAAAGAAGTCCCGCTTGTGAAAATTCAATGGTCCACAAACCCCAAAGATTGCACTTGGGAAACCAAAGAATTCATCGAGCGTTCTTATCCCGGTTTTCTTTCCTCTTCGGGTGGGGGTGAGCATTCTTATCCATCTTTTCTAATTTAATCTTTGTTGTGATTAATTATTTGTGTTATAAACAACTTCTAGTATGAAAATTGTGGGGATGCAATTTTTATAAGGGGAGGAGTTTGTAACAACCGTGATTTTGATTACCGTCGAAATGAAAATGTAAAAATAGAAATTTTAAAATGAGATTTGAAAAAAAAAAAGAATTTGCATATTATTTGCAAAGTCAGTTGAAAATGCAAAATCATTTACAAGTCAGTGAAAAATAACCAAGCTATGCTGTAACTCCATTCGCCTTTCACGTGTAACATGTATTGGTCCATTCAAAAACAATTTGAGCCCTTTGCTGTCACTATATTTTGGAAAAGCTAAAGCTCTGTTGTTATCTTCATTATATTATGCAAGTAGGCTTTGCACGTTCCTTTGTCAAAATTATTTTGTAAATGACAAGTTGGAACATTTTCGGCTGCAACAAAGTTTTGAAAGCAAAAGTTAGAACACATATGTTATCAGCACATTATTTGCTAGCTGAGTTTGGCCATCATCATTTTTAGCTTGATGTGTCCTTTTCTTTCTTTATGCACGTCTCATATTAAATGCATATGAACAAATGAAGGCCAGCACATTATTTCTTTTGACTTTTACACATTTTGAAAGAAAATAATAATTACTGCAACATTCTTTTGCTCCATCTTCTGAGTAGCCTTCATCACAATCTTCTGCTCATTTTTTCAGAAGCTCGGCTAACTCGTTAATGGCAGTCAAAATTCTTGCTTTCTGTTGGATCTAGGTGCTAACTGATTTTTGAGGTAATTCTAAGGTGAGTGCAACTCACATTTCTAATTTAAAACTATGCTGTCGGTATGTTTATTTCTCTTTTTTTGTGTAAAATGGTTTTGTAAGTTAGTGGCTCTGGCCTCATTTTTGTTAGGTGCTTGTATATGGTTCGTACGTGCATGCATTTTAGTGTAGCACCAAAACTTCATTTTTGCGTTTGCGTGAAAAAGAAAGTCCAGATCGCTACTTTTGCATAATTTAATTATTTTGTTGGTGCAAATATATTGCCCAGGTTGCATTTTTCTAATACATTATTTGTGTGCAAATTGTAGTTCTGATCATATTACTTCATGCGTGCAAAATGTATGGCCAGGCATTTTTACTGCTTGCGTGAAAACAAAAATTGGATCCAAGTCCAATTTTCGTTCTTTCATGTACAACATGTATTAGATCAAGAGTTCAAGTTATTTCCTCCCGTGCGTGAATGTACGTTGTGCATTTTTGCACTTCTATTTTGCATGCATTTTGCCAGGCTAAATTTTTCTCATAATTTGCATGCATGTGGTAGTACACGTGTAATTGGTTCAAACATTTTAAACTGCCTATCTCATTCAAGTGTGTACGTGTATATTGCCATGTAGTGCAATATTTTTGATGCATATATGGTAGTGCAATCTATTGTTCAATTTACGTTGAACCGGCGTTTTGTTTTGAAACGGATTTCGTTGTCGTGTTATATAACAGATTTTTACCCTGGTGTTTATATTTGAAGTGTGCTATTTTGATGAGATTTTGACGAATAAAATTACTAATGTTTTGACTTCAGTAACCGTCAATTTAAAGTGAACATTTTTAAGCGGCTATCTTGCAACCAGGAAAACCCGCAACGCTGATTTGATATCCGTTTTTACGGTGTTTTGTGAAGCGAAATTTCTTTGTCGAAATTGTTATAGATGTTGCTGTTTTAATCACGTGTTTTTAAAATCGTTTTAAAATAAAATTATTTCCAAATTTTTTACAGTTTACGCTTTCAAAAGAATGAGGAATCGATTTAAGCGTTTCAGAAAAATTAAGGACTATGAACCCTTACTTTTACTAATTCGATTAATTCCGGACTTGTCCATTTGAGAACGTAAAATGTTATTTATATAAAATACACAATTTTGTACTTTCAAGGAAACGATGAAGAGATTTAAATGATTTAGCAAAAGTGCGGAGTATGGAACCACGCTTTTACTAATTCGGTTAACTCCGGACTCGTTAATTGAAATATTTGCCGTGGAATTGCTGTTTGAATATTTTGATGATTTTGTTGGGCTTTCGAGCCACTATGCTGGACCTTCGGGTCAATTACCAGTACTAGGCCTTCGGGTCATATGTTGGACCTTCGGGTCATTTGTTGGGTGCCAAATATTATGATGATAGTGCTTGGTAGGCTTCGGCCATATGAGATGCACGTGCGGCGTAGCTTAGACTCGCCATATGCTGGGATCGATCCACTTTTATGCTGATTTTGTGTATGCTGATTTGTCTAGTTATCTTATTTTGATTTCTAGATTTTTGTGTATTGATGTTTCTAATTCAATTATGAATTTGGAAGTTGATTTTGATGGTGTTTAATGAGATTTCTTCATTTAAACTATGTTGATTATTTATGCTGAATAGTCTCATTCGAGATTATGATAAATTGGTTTTAATGTTGTTTATGTTGTAACTCATTCCCAAGTTTAAATTAGACTGATCCGTTTATTATTTTCTCTTAAATAATACTCGGGTCAGACCGAGTTATTTCAGGATAATAGCTATCTCTGATTCAGTTGCTGCTTCAGCTTTTGGGGATTTCACCTCATCTTTTGGTTAGGCTTCGAGGTGTTACTTTTGGTGTATTGACTCTCATCGCATGTATGTATTGATGGCTATGTATATGTACATTTGGTTCATGTGAACCATCGAGTGTTGTAGCATGTATCCAGACTTGTCTTCCGCTATATCTGATATTTCTGTTCTGATGTGATTATACTTATCTGTGTTGTTGTTGTTATGAGTTGTTCTGAATTTTTCTTAAGCCACCGTAGTTTCGTTTTAGATTTGGATTGAATGTATATCGTTGGGAGTAATTTACACAACTCCTATCGATGTAATAAATACTCGTCTAAGGCATAACTTACGGATGGTCGCTTCTAACAAGCCTTATTCTTCGCAATAGCAGACGTTATTCCTTTTAATAACCTTTGTTATTGTGAACATAGAGGTGGGGCGTCACACTTCATTTATTATTAACATCCAATTTTTATCAACATTTAATTGGTTTACTTCCAATTTATTCACATCTGTTTCATTTATTTTTAATTTATTAAATTCAATTTGTTAAATTTCGATTGTTTCATTTTATGTTTAACATCTCATATCAATTCATTTATTCACTTCATTAGTTCATTTCATTAATTCATATCATTTACACTCAAATTCATATTAATAAATTTTTATTTTTATCACAATCAATTTCATTCAACTTTTCTTAAGTTGACTTTCATCTTACAATTCATTTCATTAACTTATTTATATTCAATTAGTTACCATTCAATTTATTTACATCCAATTTAAATCAAATTCAATTACTCATATAAATTTTACTTACACCCATTTATTCACATTCAATTTCTTTCACAACTCAAATTGCATTTCATTTTATAATTCAAGTTTGTATTCATTCTATTAATTCATTTTATAGCTTAAGTGGAATTAATCTACTTTACTACTTCATCTAGTTCCATTCAAATCAATTTATTTAGTCTTTATTAAGTTAAACTATATTTCATTTAATCCATTACTCAGTTTATTTAACTTTATTTAAGTTAAAAAAAAGTTCTTATCATTCACATTCAACAAATTTAAAATTTGTTTTTAGCTTAATATTTCTCAAATCTATAAGAAACTAATTCACTTAAAATTTCATTTCATTATTTTATCTAATTCATTTCAAATACAATTCACTTTCATTTACGCTTTCTTGAGTTAAACTTCATTTTATTTACTTCATTTCACTAACTCAATTTATTTAACATTTCTTAGGTTAATTCTTTTCTTTCATATCTCAAATTCAAATTTCTTTTGTTTTCTTAACCAAAATGTTCAACCATTTTAAAATTTGGTTTTATTTTCCTGTTCAAATTCATAAGTTATAAACTTATTTCTTATCTATACTATTTTCAATTTATAGTTCAAAGTTATTTTCATATATTTATCAAATCATACTTGGAATATTTTTTTCACAATCAAACTTGTTTTAACCAAAAATAAATTTCTTTTGGTAGCAATTCTCACTCAGAAACTTGAAAATGAATATTGGCGATGTTGTAGTCATCCCCAGAATTATTTCCCAGCGACTAAAGCGAGTTTAATGCTTTTATTTCTTTCAAAGATCTTTTCAAAAATATATTTCTAGTCAAAACACTTTCAAATAATATTATTATGAATTTTGAAGGCTTTGAAAACAAATTTGAAAATCAACGGGATTTTAAATTATAAACTTCTCTGCTTTTAAATCATTTCTATTTATAATATAGCTTATACAATTCCATTATCTTATTATGAAAACATTTCGTTAATTTACAACTTTGTTATTTCAACCAATTCTTATTGCAATTAGATTTCAATTAAATTTAATTATCGAATGCTTCATGAAATAGAGTTCACAAAGTATTCGTTTTTAGTTTAATTCAACCAATAATCGATGATAACCAAATATTATCATCTCCTAACAACTAACATCGATTGAAAATTATTATTTTATATATATATATATATAATTTAATTTAGGTAAAATTATTTCATTTACCCGATTTTAAAACAATATTATGTTGACTTGCCTCGTTTAAGTATTTAGAAATCTCTATCGATAACATGGCATCCCACGCACCGACCAGAATTTATAAACAACTCAACGGATAAGTAAACATAATACAAAACATTTTATAATACTAACAAGTACACGCTCTCATATATATATATATACACACACACACACACTCAAACAAACTCATTCTAGGGTATTACTACCCTATCCCTAATAAGTCAACCCCACAAAGCTAAGGTTATCGCTAAACTAAAGCTCTGATACCAACTGTGACGACCCAAATTTCAGAAGGTTTAAATCGACAATAATCCACACGTGTCCAACTCGAACAATCCAGAACACAGATAATCAATGGGGTTAATTAAGAAAAATAAGAAAAGAAGAAAACAAATACATAATCTCACAGCAGAATGACAAAATATAATAATCAAATAAATAGTTTGTGAAGTTGTTTATATTATACATTTGATTATAATTTATACAACATTTATCAGAGTTATATATACAACAGGGACAAATAAAATAATGCAGCAGAACACATGATGCAGGGAATAATAATAGTAATAATAATATACCAAATTTTCATCTTCGTCCTCTAGAAAATAATCTTCAATGCACTGAAAAACTCAGGACTGACCCGAGCGTAATGAAAAGACAAAACAATCAAGTCAGGACTAAAATATCCTTATGTTTTTTTTTGGCAAAGCCAGCGGGGTTGACTGGGCCCCTACCAGATTTATTGCAACCAGAAAATGATTCAAACAAGCTTTGAATCAAGCTAAAAACAGGAAGGAAAAGGTATAAAAAAAGGAGAAGGAAAAAAACAAAGCGGAAAAAAGAGGATCAACTAGACAGCCCAAGCTTGAATAGGATACTGCCTGTTACTCCTAGCCAAATGCATGTAAACTCTATTCCTCACTTCAAACCAAAGAGCTTCATTAGATTTGATCAAATTATCAAATATTCTCACATTTCTTTCTTTCCATATGACATCCAAATAGATTTTCAAACAAACCACCATCACACAAACCTCCTCAGTGCTCCTAGCTGCAGCATTATAGATAACTCCCAAAGCAGAGCATAAGTTGGTAGAATAAAGATCAAACCCAGTAATGCACCTGATTCTACTCACCAGAATTTGTAAGGCAGAGCAATCAAAGAAAAGGTGATCCACTGATTCATCACATACATCACAGAAAACACACTTTGTGCACACTGACATTCCAAACCTGTACAAAACATCCCTGGTCATCAGAGCTTGACTTAGCACCTTCCACATCATTAAGTTTTCCCTAGGCACAGAGTCTTTAGACCAAACTGCAGAGAGCCAACTGGCAGCAGGTAGAGGAATAGAGACAGATAAGAAATTGTAAACATTGGCGACAGTGTGTGACTTCTGTTCCCAAGTAACGGGAATTTGATGCTCAGGACACTTGTAAATACTCATCACGTCACTCCACATCTGTCTAATCAACTGATTGCTACTATACGGCAGAACCATTTTCCCATCAACCAGAAAATCAATAGCTTTAGCATTAGTATGAATACCAGTTTGCTGTATCAGAGGATAATCCACCCTTTAGATAGTATCAGACCTTTCCTGGCCCATGGATCATGCCAAAAACTAACAGTAGAGTTAGTATGAGGATGGTATTGAATCATAGGTAAGAAAACATCCCTAAGCTTCAGCAAATTCCTCCAATTCGAACTACTGTTTTAAGGAATATCCATAGACCAGAAATGCCTACTCTTAATTTTGTACTCCCATATCCATTTGACCCATAAACTGTCCTTCTTAGTAATAAGATCATCAAAGTGTTTACTAAAAGCAGTTGTATTCCATTTTGTTACATTGATAATTCCAAGACCACCATGCTTCATGGCTGTCTCAAACAAGGAAAAGGAGCAAGGAATAGTCTTAGAGTTGTGGACACTACCAGTCCAAAAGAACCTATTCATGGCAGACCTAACCATATGCAAAAGCTTAGTAGGAAGGATAAAGGAACGAGCCCAATAAACAATGGTAGGAAAAACAACAGCTTTGATTAGGACAAGCCTACCACTTTGAGAAATATGACTGTTGCACCAGTGGCTCATAACTTTAGTAATTTTATTAAAAAGGATTGTACAGTCAGCAATGGTAATTCTTTTGGTGGTTAATGGTAAGCCAAGATAACTCATATCAGAAGCCATACTAGAGAAGCCAAAGAATTGATACAAAGCAGCAGCATGATCATCAGACACTCCCGCAACAAGCATGGAAGATTTCGTTTGGTTAATAGTGAGGCCAGTCATAAGGAAGAATGTATGCAGTGCCTTCATCAACCCAGATATTGATGAAAACTCAGGCTTTGTAAACAACATGACATCATCAGCAAACATGATAGAGGAGATTTGGAGATTGCTGCACTTAGGGTGATACTTAATGATATTATGGGAATAATTATAATTGATAATCACAGTAAGCACTTCCATTACTAGAAGAAATAGGTAGGATGAAATTGGATCACCCTAACGAATTCCTTTCTTACTACCAAAAAAACCAACAGGCCTTCCATTAATAATGACAGAGAATGTAGGAGTAGAAATGCAAACATAGACCCAAGAAACAAAAACTTTTGGAAATCCCATCATTGCCATGATTCTAACAATAGATGCCCAATGTATAGAGTCATATGCCTTGGAAATATCAATCTTCAGGGCAGCTGCAGGAGTAACATTACCTTTGCTGTAGCCAAATAATAACTCCTGAGCAAGCATTACATTGTCAAGAATATTCCTGGATCTAATGAACGCAGCTTGATTGTTAGAAACCACAGAAGGTATAACAGAAGCAAGCCTAGATGAAAGAATTTTGGAAATACACTTATAGACCACATTACAACAAGAAATAGGCCTGAAAGAGGAAACACTTGAAGGGGGCGAGGTTTTAGGAATTAAAGTCATATTAATGCAATTGACAACCCTTAGCATTTTGCATTGTTAAAAAAATTATGAATAGCTTGGCAAAACTCAGCACCAAGCACACCCCATGTTGATTTGAAAAAAGTTACATTAAGACCATCTGGACAACCTGCAGAATTCTGGTTCATAGCAAAGAGGGTGGATTTTATTTCTTCATCAGAGACAGGCCTAACAAGAGAATTAGCATCAACCTGAGATAAACAAGGCAATGGAAGAGAAGAAATAAGGTCTAAATCTAGACTGAACTCCTCATCATTGCCAAGAAGTTTAGAGAAATGATCAACAAAGGCTTTGTCAACAGAATCAGGAGTTGAATATAATGTGCCATGCTCATCAGAAATACAGAAAATATTCTCACGAGCATGCTTAACCTTTAAAGAGTCATGGAAGTATTTAGTGTTTCTGTCACCATCCTCAATCCATTTGGTTCGCAATTGTTGGCATTTCATATCAGCTTCCAGATGAAGAGCATCAGTAACTTGCTTGAAAAGTCTACCTTCTTCTTCAGCAGCATAGATGTCATCAGGAGACTCCATCATACTATCCTGGCAAAGCTTTAATTGCTCCTTCAATTTGGTAGATAACAAGCTACCAGAACCAAAGGTAGAGGCAGCCCAAATTTTGATCTCTTGCTTGATTCTATCTAGTTTCCTATAAAACTTAAACATTGGATTACCAAAACAAGAAAAATTAGAATTTACCTGGGTAACTAAAACATGGAATTGATCATGCTTAGCCCACGCATTAAAAAATTTAAAACTTCTCCTTTCTCTTCTAAAATGAGAACCAAAAGTCAATATCAAGGGGGAATGGTCAGACATGATAGGTTGGGGGAGATGGACAGACAAGGATGGCCAGGAATGAAGAGCTTGAATATTACATAAGGCATGATCAATAGTAGTGAAAGTTCTTACACCACTACGGCAACGATTATTCCAAGAGAACTTGGCCCCATTCTTGTTTACCAAGATTAGATCAGATTCCGAGATAGCAAGATTCAAGGGAGCAATGTGGACTGGAAGAAGGGGAGAACCACCACATTTTTCCTCTAAATTAATGCAAGAGTTAAAATCCCCAAGAACAACCCAGGGATGAGAATTTTGTCTTAGAGGTGGTAATGATTTGAAGAAAAGGTTCCTGGAAGCTGCAGAATTATCTGCATAAACAAAAGTAATGTAAAAGGAAGATTGAGACTGAAGAACAAAGACATGGAAGTGTATGGATTGCCTAGTTTGCAAAATTGGAGTTAAAGTCAAGACAGAGGGATCAGAAAGAACAAGGATTCTACCATAGGAGGCAGATTCAAGATTATGATGGAACACCCATTGAGGATTGATATATCTAGCAGCTTTTGTGGATAATACTTGATTTAGTTTAGTTTCAAGAAGACCAACCAAGCATAAATCATGCTTTAGAATAAGACTTTTCACCTGATCAAGTTTCAAATTTCCATGGGCACCTCTAATATTCCATGCAGCAATATTTTTATTCATTGATTAAATTTTGGGATAGGTTAGATTGGTTTCTTCTCTTTGCTGAAAGAGCCCTTGTTTCAATTTGCCAAGATATGGATGTTTTAGGGGAAGGTTGCTCAGAAGTGGGTGGAATAGGGGAAGATTGATCTGGAGGAAGTTCAGAATAGGGAACTGGAGAAGGAGAGGAACGAGGCCATCCAGGCAAATCAATTGAAAAGTTATAAGGTGGAGGAAGAGTAGAATGAACATTCATAGCATTGTTTTGCTGGGAAGAAATTATTTCCATGATTTGTGTAGCAAAAGATAAGCACCATTTACTATCAAAGCCTGAATCAAGGGTATCACCATTAACATGCACAACATTATCAGCAGTGGTATCACCATCTTCATACACAACAACATTCACTACACCATCATCCTTGTTACCACAAGCAGATTTTCCTTCCATATCAAGAGTATGCACCACAACATTGTTTTTTTGATTTATGTCTTTACTTCCAGTTTCTTGCCCGACCAAGATGCATTCCTTGTGATGGTGTGGGTTCAGAGCAATATCCCCACAACCCACATCATGCAGTATTTCTCCTTCCTCCACTTCAACAACTTCAGTAAGGGGCTGCTCATCAGTTTGTAGCAAAATATACTTATTAGAGGTGTCAACATTATAAGGTATACCAGGACAGAGCAAGGAACTACCGTCATCAAGTTTATTCATGTTACCCTCAGTAATGACTATAGTATTCTTTTCTTTCCCAACCAGTATTTTTAAATTAGTAACTTCCACAACATTACTCTTAGAATATTTTTTCCCCCTATTATTATCAACTTTTTGCCACACTTGTTTAACTGTGACCTCCTTAGCAACCTTTTTCATTGGTTTCAATGTGCTCTGCCCACTTGCACTATTATTTAAATGCATAGTATTCTGACATATATTAGCATTACCTTCTCCTGAGTCTTTCTTGCAATCATTCAAAAAATGGCCAAATTCTTTACATACTGTACAAATGGCAGGCTTCCATAAATAATCAACCTTAACATACTGCTCAGAACCATCCAGTAATTTGACAGAGAACCTATCTGGAAGTTCATGATATGGAGATACCTCAACTAAACATTTAGCAAAAGAAATACGCTCAAATTTTTCAGTTGATGCATCCATACAGAGAAGCTTTCCAACCCTCGATGCAAGCCAATTAATACCAAGAGGCGACCAAGCATACAATGGAATATTTGAAAGTTTGATCCAAACAGGAACAGATTTGATACTGCTACAACTATTTCCAATATTTTCATCCCAAGGCTTAACAATAAACAATTTATTTTTCATTACAACTAGATCAGATTCAACAATCTTTTTCCTATCTTCTTCAGTAGAGAACTTAAATAAGAACAGAAAACCATCAGATTTAACACTGATTGTTCCCTTCAGTTTCCATACCTTCTTCAAGTAGTTCAAGACAAAAGAGTATGACAATGGTTTATCCAGGAAAAAACCAACTAAGTATTCTTTCCACATAGCACTACCAGCTTGGACGACTTCCTTAGAGGGAACAAGTGACTCATCTTTAAAAACAAGTTGGATATCTCGTGGTAAATATTTTCCAGCATTAGAAGGTTTAGCCTTGAACAAAGAGCTCCAAGCAAGGGAAGAGGATGAAGACAGGGGCAAAGAAGTGGAAGAGATGATCGGAGCAGAGGTAGAGGGGGGAACAGAAGAAGCTGCAGCATTGAGTGCAACAGGCAGGGAGGGTTTGGTGGTGCTAGAGTGATGAACAAGGATGGAAGTAGAAGGACAAGGCCCAAGCAAGGACGGGGCTGAGGTAGACTGACAAGGTGGAAGATAGGAAGGTATGGGAATGTCAGATGGAGGGACAAGAATAGGGGAGGAAGGACAGGGTTGATGCACGGATGAAGGACAAGAGGAAGCGGCGGGATAAGGAATTGAAAGAATGGGGGTCCCCATTAAAGAAGAAAACAAACTGGAATCAAATCAATATCACATATAATAGGAGTGTAATAGCATCAGAGATGTTTACGGGATTTCACATCTCCTATCCAGTGTATAACGTGCGTGCAATAACTCAAGAGATGTTACGGGATTTTTCATCTCTTAAGGATCTGTCAAATTATTTATATATAGTAGAATACGATGTATATGTAATGTCTAATCAGTAAAATAAATATTTTCTTAGCATTAAGGCTTTTTACATTAATCCCCCTTAACGTGTTTTTAAGCATTATTGTACAGTTTGCATATAATGCCCCAGTAGCACGTCAGGGAATAGGGATGCGCCGTGATACGAAAACACTAAACCAAACTCGTAGTGGTCTCGTATAGAGATAAAAGTATGACAAGGCACGTGAAGCAACGTCCAAGGTAGGATACTACCAGTTCGGGTCGTAGGGCTGGTGGTAACGCATCGTAGCCACGATCGCCCACCGCGTACATCCATCCCATATCGAGTCAAAGGGAGGTCATCCCAAATGAATTTTTAACCTTGAATTGATGAGAGAATGGTATTTTGAGTGAGAGTGAATGATAGATAAGATTACTAAATTCCATTATTCTCTTTTATATATAATATAATAGATAGATAATAGAATAGATAGAATTGATACAACAGATAATCATGTATATTTTATATAAAAACAAAGGAATGAGAAGTGAAAAACACATAAGGCAATGAGAGAGCTCAAAGAGGAACTCGGTTTTAATACCATAGTATGATTTAGTTTTCATTTTTAAATAATTTTATCTTTGCAGTTAACCATAGATTTCAGTTTATTGTAGGAGGGTTATGCTTACAACTTTGATAATTGCAAATAATGTTATGTAGCATTTATGTAAGCTATGGGTTCGGTATGGTTTGATAACATGTTGAAAGTGAGAATGTTTATATAATCAAATTTTTATTAATGTAATCTGTGCGTTCACATCTTAATGTTGTAAGGTATGCAGTTATCTTTTAAAGGTTGTTAAAAATAAAATTATGTTATGTAACATAATGTACGGAATTTTTTTGAGATAAGCCACTATAAGAAAATGTGCTATTTGTAGCAAGGGGGGATTGCATGAAAACCTAGGTTGTTATAGTTAAGTAGTTAGTGATTATCTTGGTCAATAGATTGCATGTTTAATGCTGTTGTTACGCAAAAAAAATTGGCGCTCTAACATTTCGTGTTCCCTCTTCCATGTTCTTATGCCGCTTTTCACCTTCACTTTCCCAAATCCAAAATTAGAAACCTATTCACTCACAAATCTTATTTCGCTCATGAATTCCTGTTTAATTTCACCTCCCACTTTCGGTTGTCTTCCCTCCTCCTCGCCCTAATTATCGACAGTAGCGTCCCTGTCAATTTTCATCTTATCCACTTTGTCGTCATAACCCCAAAATTGATGGCGACTATAACTCAGCCAGGAGACACGCGACGAGACGCGGCCAGGAGGCAGCACAACACCATGCGACTGATTTCAGACTTCAATCTATGGCGAGTGTCTATAACTTAGGCAGTTTGTATTTTCTTCTCGTGCTTCTTCTTGTGTTTCATATTTGTCTCGAGCATTTGGGTTTTAAGAACGAAGATCAATCAAATAATCACAATTACATGATAAATACAATATCTTCGTAGGAACAAGTCTGAAATAAAACAGACCCGTTCTTTTCTTTTCATGCACCATCTGCAACATTTGTTGTTTTCTGTCTTGTGGCATTTGTATCATATGGTGAGCATTTTCATATCGTAGAGTACTATTTACAACAATGATGCAGCCAGCATTTAGGTTTATGCGTGTAAATGCCATTTTTATTATTTTCCAATTACTGCAGTGTGGACATTGTTGATGCTGCAATCAACAGTTGAAGAACTCAAGTTCATCGTTCAATGAAATGAGCTGCAAATATGTTGTAAATATGGATGCATTTATCAGGTTTAATTTCATTTTTTTCTTAGTAATTCAGAATGTTTAAATGAATGAAATAAAAATGATAGTTTATTGATTCTATTTTGGTTATGGAAATGCTGTTGAAAGAAATGAACAAGATGATACTGAAGTTGCTTCTGCATGTTCTATTGCTGAGAAGGTTACAACCAGGACAACTATAGACATCAGTGATGACTTTGAAAGTAAGTTATATTATTGTTTGATTTTTCTAAGAGTATACCCAGTTATTATTGTGTTCACTTCCAGGTTTCTACCATTTCCAACTAGATGCATCACACCACACCCAAAAGCAACCGAACAAGCTACAAATCGAATAAAAAATGTTTGCACTGGCAAATAAAAGATAATTAAAATGGCATAGTTTATGTTGTTTTAATGCTTGCATTAAATGTCATTTTAATATAACATACTATTTTAATGGTCGATTCATGTGGCTTTTGAACAAGCCACTTGTTGTTTTTGAACAAACCACACTTGAATGTGGGGGTGAATAAGCCATTATTGGCAATGCTTTAATGTGAAAATATTATCTCATTGGTTGTATGTATGATGGAATCCCTATTAATAAAGCAACCATAACATATAAGTTTAAAAATTACAATAGAATCCCTATTAATAAACCCCAAGACATGATTGTAAAACTAAAAATGAGAAAATAAAAAAGGAAGAAAGGGAACGGAGAGAATACTATTATTTTCAGGTTGGTAAAAAACAGAGAATTAGCAAAAAAATATAAAAAAATATAAAAAAAAGTTTGCTACCATCAGTTGCAAGTAATGGTCAATCGAGAGTTGGTTGGCCGAAGCAAGAAAAGAGAGAAGAAAAGTTATGTGAATAGAAGTACACTAAGACACACTGCAGCTACTTTAGGAAGAGCATTCAAACCTTGTTACCATTATTTTTGAAATGTGATACCACAATCTTAGTGCTATGTCCAAACACAAAACAGTTGTAGCATGGTCTAGGTTTATATACATAAGAAACTTGAATTTCAATAACTTCCCCATTATGATCCAGCCCTCGTATTGCAGAAGGATATGTAAAATATGGCTCTATTTCAACTAGTATTCTGGCATAATGTAATCTAAATTCCTTGACTGTATTTCAACTAGTTAATTAAAATTCTGAAACAAAATCCTTATGGGCAGCATTATTCCAAATCTACAACTTCGTTATGAATTATAAATGTTCCAAAATCAAGATAATAGCATATCGATTTCATTTGTAGGTTTATTGGATCGTAAGGATGAAGCCGTCGCTATAACTGTGCTTCACTTTGTGCATGCATAAAACAAATTTCGGCTCAGGTAAAATTTTCTATTCTCTATCCTTGTTTTTATAATCATTTTATGTGTGAACAAATTTCGGCTCAGGTAAAAATTTCTATTCTCTATCCTTGTAATAAATCACTATTCTCTATCCTTCCTAGTAGATTAGTTGCAGGAAACACACACACTCTCACTCTCACTCTCTCTATTATGGGTATTTGCGTGATTGATGTTGCTCCTGCAACTGCTGCAGGACACCGTAGAGGTAAATTTGTTAGATTATGATTGACCCGAGCGATGTATGGTTTAGCCATCTACACAACTATGTGTCCAATTTACTATCACCCAAGACAGTTGATGACTTGAGCATTTAGGTGCATCTGGTTACCCAGAATTCGATAGGAATATTTTTTTGCACTTTTTGGATCCACAGTCTTCAAATCTGGTCAATTTTTTTTATATAACTCACATTACTTATGATATATATCTTTATACATTTTAACAGCTTAACCTTCATAATTCAGAAAAATAACAGTTCCTTCTCTTTCAGGAAATTGTTGGAAGTATTTGCACATTTGTTGCTTTGCATAGATCAATGTTGCGCCTCAAACAGTTAGTACTTTATAGTCAGTTCATCGAATAATTCAAATCTGAATGTAGAAACATCGCACATTCCCCTGTTTGTATCTTGCTAATATTGTTAATAGCACTATCGCCAATATCTATTGGATTATGATTGCTTTTTTAGTTTTTTCCTATCTGGAGATTTATGAAGATGTGATATTGTATTATATATTTAAAGGAGATCTTATTCAGTGTACTTGCGGATAAGACTAAAATGGCACTAATAGAAAAAAAGCAATATACATAGGAATGTCTTTAAATTGACACAGCCAATGCCTAACAATATTACTGCACGGCATGGGTTTATACCAGGCCCATTATCTTTGAATGGGAAATAGATGAAACATAAAATAATAGCGAAGAATTGAAATTACTTACACTAGCATTTTGCATGTGCATTGCACATGTATTTTCTGATATGCCTATCGCACATGACTAAACTGATAATTATTGTTTGCGTGTTTATTCTAATATAAATTGCGATATGTTCTGCATACATATAGGTTCAAATAGGTAGAACAATCCTCATCACGTTCTTATGATTTACTTCTAAGAAAACTAGATAATGAATTTTGAGTAATAACTCTAATTGGTGAAATCTGTCTCTTTTATGTTGGTCAAGAATCTGCAAAGAATTCACTTCTTCGAGATTTATAGTGTCTTAAATAGTTTTGTTCTGGATAATTAAGTGTTTAGTGCTTGTGAGTTTTGAAGCACAATTTTAATAAGTCTGTGTTTGTAAATATTGTTTGTTGGATCATTTTCATATAAAATTCTGGAGATTTCTAGGATATTTTGATTCAACTATTTTAAAAATTGGATTTCAAATGGACTATACGATTTTGCCTATACTTGTAAGTAGGAAGTCGCAAGTTGGAAGGAAATTCCATAAATTGTTTAATGGGCATTGTATTTCTAATTAAGAGCTTGTATTCTATGTATACCAGAATTGTGGCTGATTAACCAAATTTATTATATTGTATATTTTGTATAAATGAACGTGTACAAAGAGGTATTTGACACAATTTTTTTCAGTAGTTTTGTATTTTCTGAAGGACCACATTTCTTTTAGTTGCAAAATTCACCTGTCCAGTGATTTTTCCATGACATGGTGCAAGTGATGGGCTTAAATTCACCTGCCCGGTGTATTTGACACAATTTTTTTCAGCAGTTTTGTATTAAGATCTGGATGTTTTTTCCATGACATGGTGCAAGTGATAGGCTTAAATTAATAGTCATCATACCTTCATATATCCATCAGTATACTCTTGACATGTTTTAAACCGATAATGTTCATCTATTATATCACTATCAGGCTATCACACTTGATATTGCATTATTACCGATCATTCATATTTACCCTTCAGTTACGCAGTAGCCTTTTATGGAAATTCAGCTCATCCTCAACTCGTTGCTGGTCGCACAGGTAAATTCTCCTATTTGACTTTGGCAAAAGTTAATGAAAATATGTTTATCAAATGCGCTCTCCATTTCATTTTATAATTGGAATAAAAACAAGGATAAAGAATAGACTTTATCGCTACTAAGATCTATCCGACTCAGGTAAAAATAGCTATTCGCTGCAACTGCAAAAAATTTGAACAAGTATAAACAATTCCAAATTTTTTTTATACTTTCTTTGTTTGGCATAGGTAGTTAAAATCTAAACTTATCTCATAGAAATATAATATAAAGCAATATACATGATGTTAATCTTCTCTCTGTTAGTGCTAAGAAAATTTTGTAGTCTAACTTCAATTTAATATGAGATGTTGGCATTCTACTGACATCATTTATATCCTACGAATTATCCTAAGAAAATTTATGTAGTCTAATTTCAATTATAATATGAGATGCCCATGTTTACTAATTATTCCCTTTACTTTGATATATAGGTACAATAAACATAATTCCAATTATTCTTTCTTCAAACATCATCGCGTTAAGTTAGACTGGATCTGGTCTAGCTACCACTCATAAAAAATAAAAATAAAAATTGACGTCTCCAGTGCACAAACTGTATATAAATGAAGCAATACTAAAATATCAATTTTCTTGTGTACGATGTATACAAGTACACGATAAGAATATTCCTGAGAGCACGAGAACATGACATAGAAAATGCTTCCTCTATGTTCCTCAAATATCAAAAATGGTGAAGGGAAGCAATGCCCAATGGTTTTATCTCATATGAAGAAGTGAAAAATGAACTTCAACAGGAGAAGCTATGCAAGGATTCGATAAGATGGGCCGACCCATAGCTCTTGTATTTGGAGCCAAGCATTTTAGCTCCAAATGCAATCTCGATGAATTGAAACCTACGTGCATACTTTCCTCCTTATTTGTATACATGATCAAGGCTTATTATTCAATTTTGAAATACACAATGATATTAGTTCCACGTTGTCACAGGTTATATTATTTACGTCTTGGAGAAATTATGTGTCAGGTACGTTTTATCTTTATAACTCTAAGTGGGAAAAAATAGTAACAATCGAGAACCGTGTCATGTAAAATTTCTGTTACACAGCCTGCATATCAGAACTAATATGAAACAAAGTGTAGCTTATTACAGTGCTTACAGCCATGCATGTATGTAATTCTTAGTTAATGGGGATGTTATACGACAATTTTAACAGAAAATATGATGTCAAAAATTATCTTGAAAACGTATGATATCTTTTGATTTGATTGTAGCATGCCAAGGGGCCAGGAAATGTTTCTTGCCATAGCGGATATTGTAGGATGGGGATACTCCAATTCTGATATTCGTGCATACATTGCAGCTCTTGAGATCATGCAAACAATTAACTTCCTCATAATTTGATTTTCTTGTAAACACGTCTACAGTTATATCCATTCTTCTATCAACTAGATACATAATATTGTCAATAATTACAGAATTATCATCCAGAAAGACTAAGAAAGGTGTTTTTCATATACGTGCCTTATATTTTCATGAAGGCTTGGAAAATTGTAAATAATTTTCTAAAAATTAACTAAGTTTTGTTATATATTAAATTAATATCTAAATATTAATAAAATTTTATAAAATTTAAATATATTTATGAAACTTAACTAAGTATAAAAATTTAACTAAGATTACTAAGTTATATAAAAAATAATTAAAATTAATTTTTTTTACTTAATTTATAAAAATTAACTAATTTTTATAAAAGTTAACTACTTTATCAAGTTCTATACAAATTTAACTAGATTAACTAAAAGTTTATAAAAATTAATTAATTCTTATAAAATTTAACTAAGTTATATAAAAATCAACTAAAATTATTTAACCAATTTATAAACTGTCTTATAAATATTCAACTAAGTTATTAAGTGGTTTTAATAAAAATTAGTTAAAGGATATAAAAATTAACCAAGTTATATAAAAATTAACTAAGTTAATTGAGTTTTATAAATATCAACAAAATTAAAAAAAAAATTAACTAAGTTTAATGAAAATTAACTAAATTTAGAAGAATAATATAATGTAATATAATAATAATAGCAGTAAAATAACATAATAATATTAATATAACAACAACAACAACAAATTAACTAAGTTTAAAATATGTAACTAAGTTAATTAAGTTTTATAATAATTAAATAAGCCAACTTTTTTTTTAAATTAAATAACTTTATAAAATTTAATTAAGTTTTATAAAAATTGATAAGTTTATAACAATATACATTCAATTGTTGAATAAAGTATTTTAAACAAAATTTACATCCATTTCAGAAAATTCCATATGTTATTGATATCGTTTCCATATGATTATATAAATTAACTAAATTTTATAAAATTAACTAAAGTTTATATAATTCAATTTAATTTTATAAAAATAACTAAGTTAATCAAGTTTTATATAAATTAATTAAGTTCCATATAAATTAATTAAATTTATATAATTAAGTTTCACACACACACATATGTATGTATGTATAGTTATAATTGCTAATTGTTGAATTTCTTTTTCATAGGTAATTACCCATCTATGGTGCATACAAATGGCAACATGTTGTTATATATTAGCGATTTGAAGTTCTTTTGAAGTAACAACTTTTTTGGTTTGCACATTTAATCGTCATGTGTAGTACGATCTTTTTATCACTTGTATTATTTACACTTCTAGTGTAATGTTCATTAAATATTACGATATGTTATGCATTATTCTATGTGAATGTTGAATGGTCAGTTATTTTTCGTTTAATGTGATATATATGATTGTGTGAAATGATACATTGTGTTTATGTAAATTGGTCGATTATAATGTGATAATGGATGTGTACGTACTGCAAAAATGATTTTTTAAACGCTGTTAAGAACGCCGTTAATAAGACTTTTTATAGCATGTTCAAAACGCTAGAAAAAACATGTTTTTTATAGCGTTTCTTCTGTTGCAATAATAGCTCACTGATTTATTACAACATGTTGATTTACCGCGTTTATAAAAACGGTGTAAAAGCCTTTTATTGCATATTAAGAATGCCATTGATAAGACTTTTTATAGCATGTTCAAAATACTATAAAAACATGATTTTTTATGGCTTTTCTTCTTTTTCAATAATAGGTCGCTGATTTATTACAATATGTTGATTTACGACGTTTATGAAAACGCTATAAAAGCCTTTTATAGCGCTTTTTAAACCCTATTAAAGGGTCTTTTTGTTGTAGTGAGCGAATTATAAATTAAAAGAGTTATTATATTTATGTATACATTATATATTATGTGATTTAAATATCCTGGATCTAAAGAAAGAAACAATTTTATTTTTATTTCTGCGTATATATGATTATTGTATATATTGAAATCATCGTATTTTTAAGATTTATTAGATAGATTAATGAATATTAGTTAATCAAATATTTAAATAGTTTAAATTTAAGATTTACACAATTAGTTAGATATGAGGAATTAAAGGTAAAATATTATGAGAGACTTGAGAAGGGTTTCTAATTGTAAAAAAAATTAAGCATTTGAAGTTAATAGAACTCTACATTGTAATGTATGATAGCGAATAAATTATAAAATAAGTTTGTTATTATCATTAATATATATAATTTATGTTATGTGGTTTATATATAATTGTATCAAAATGAACTTTTTAACTAATCTGTTGGTGCGTTTGTAGTATACATATTGAAACTTTCATTTTTTAGGATTAATTAATAAATATTAGTTGGTTAAGTTTATCGATTAGTTTAAAGTTTAGGTTATGTAATTAATTTAAATGTGTGGGCTTTGAAGTAAAATATTAGGAGAGAACCAAGGAAAATTTGTGAATAACTGTAGAATTTATTAAAAAGTAGGTATTAAAATAGTGTAAGAAGTTTAGTAGAACAATTGTAAAAGGGGTGAATTACAGGATTTTGAAAATAAAATATCTAAGCTTGGGGAAAACTAAGGAGAATAAAGATAACTTCTAAAATTAATGAGAGAGCTTAAAAATTCTTCTACTTTACTATTATTTAATAGATGAGGTATGAAATTGACAACATGGGATGCACCTTTGATCATTGAGATTCATGATCACATTTTACATATACATTCCATACATCGTGTATACTATATATATGATATCTTGTTAATATGTGTGTGTGTTCATATGCGCGCGCACACACACACATCTATATATATATATGAACATATATATTTAATTTACACACACACATATATATATATATACTTAAATATATTTACTTTCGTCCTCGTTGTAAAAAACCGTTTTATAATGCTTTCGGCCTAATGAAAAAATTATTAAACTTTATGGACATACATTTAGAAATAAATATATTTACATATGTAATATGATAAACTTGTTTAAATTTAAATGTTTAAATTTATTTTATTTAAGTCAACGACCACTAGTTCAAGTCGGAAGATATTTAGACTATGGTCCTAGAGGTCTTGGGTTTGATTCTGCATGGCACAAAAATGAGTGTAATGCTTAAATTAAGTATCACTCCTGTTATAATTTTTTAATTTCATTTAATAAAGGTTTGTCCAAATTTATTTTTAAACATAACTTTAAGCACACATATATATTGCACATGTTTTGTATATAGAGTTTGGTCAGTGGTCAAAACACTATAGGAAAATGACCATATTACAACTAGTTATTTACAACTTCATAAAATGACAGTTGTAGTAAAGGGTTTTTAACAACTGGTTTCCCTGACAGTTGTAATAAACGGTTCTTAACAACTGGTTTTTCTCGATAGTTGTAATTGACATATTTTTAACAACTGATTTTTCTTGATAGTTGCAGTAAGCATATTTTTAACAACTATTTGTTTTATCCGGTTGTAATAGAGATCTACAACAACTTATTAGTTTTGACCATTGTAAACATTGATAATTTTCCAATGTTTAACAAAAAATAGAAAAATTGGTATTACTAAGTTATTTGGTTAAGACTTTTTCTTGAAATAATCATTTTCATTTAAAACAAGCAAACAATCTATTGTATTTGTAGTAAAATTTTACTTTTTCATCTTATTCGACAAATTGAACATGAAATAATTGTAGAATATTTGTCAGACTATAGTTCTAGTGAAAGCTATTATAAAAACAACATTCATTTATGTATATTTTTTGTTGAATTATAAATAATTCTTCTACAACAAAATGACTATTTTACAATTTTAAAATATTTTTTTTTGTTAGTGCACTAAATAAGAATTAACATTTAAAAATTAATAATTAACATTAAATACATAATAATTAATAATCAATAATTACTATAAATAATTAATAATATATACATAATAATTAATATTTAATAATTAATATTTAGTTATAATTAAGAAGTGATATGTATAAATTAATAATTAATAAATAATAAATAGGAAGTAATGTTTAATATTTAATTTTAAATAATAAATAATTATACATTAACATTAAATAATTAATAATTAAGACTAATATTTAATACTTAAGAAGTAATATTTATTATATAGTATTTAATATTTAATATTTCAAAAAGTTTAAAATCTTCTAAAATAATTTTAAAATATTCATAAAATTTTAAAAAAATTGAAATTTTTATAAAGTTGATAATGTAAAAAAAATAAAATTTTAAATAAATTAAAATATCTATAAAATAGGAAAAATTTAAGAAAATTTGAAAATGTTAAAAAAAATTTCAAAATTCGAAAAATATAAATATTACATTGCGATCTCAATGCCTATCTTGGTTTGATTTTGCTCGATGATTATAACTTTAGTGTCACAGACTTTTTTCTTGGACATATAAAGTTTTCTTTTGGCTCCACCCAAAATTTTCGCCTATGACTTTTTGAAAAAGAATTCCCAATTTGAGCTTCTAATTCACTCCCTCCTTCAGACCGAATTCGCCACTGCTATCCTTCGCACCCTTTACTGCTGAATTCTTCTCTCCCACTGCTCTCTCTCTCTCTCTTTGTTCTTTCTTACTTCTGCCGAAGCAGGACAAAGATTTACAGGTTAGACGTAAGTGGGCTACGGTTGCGGCGGTTAGAGGAGGTTGCGATCGATTCTGGAATTCGATGACTCTAAGGTTTAGATTTATATTTTTTTGCGGATATGGGTGAAGGCGAGTAGAGATGTAAAGGGGTGGTGGTGCGTTGTGAGGCTTAGGTGATGGTTTGAGTGATTGTAGTGTTGGGCTAAAAGGTTTAGTCTAGAAGTGTGCTGATGACGGCCGTGTAGCTAATGCCCTGCTATAACCCCGCTATATCCCATAGCAGATTTCTACCACTATGATTTTTCCAAATAGCCTCAAAAATAGTCTTTCCACTCTAAGCCCCACTATTCCGGCTATATCCCGCAATTCCCGCTATATCTGCTTTAAACAAAATGAATTGAAAAATGGCATTTATACATTATAAAAATTATGATATTGCTTTTATAGTTGAATTTTTTTAACATATTTTCATAAACAAAAGTACTTTAATATTCTATTAAATTTAATTATGTTAAATATCAGTTTATATTTATTTACAATTTATATACACATGTTTTTATTTAAAATTAAATATGTATTAATTATAATTAAATTTAATGTTAATTATGCATTTAATTACCATTTATATATTTGTAAAAACATTAAGTACATGTTTTATATGCTATTTTAGAGCCATCCACTATATTCTCGCAATATCCCCACTATGACTTTGCGCGCCTTCGCCGTATTGAATCTGCCGAGCGTTTTAACTGCACAGGATGGCAGTAAAGGTTATTGCTGGTGATTGTTGCTGGGTGGTGGGGTTGAAATCGATTTCGGTTAGGGATATATAATTTCGGATTTTGTGAGAGATTTGAGATGGTTGATGCTTGTTTGATTTGCAACTTTGTTGTACGCTAATGAAGTAGTGGTAGGGTAAGAGGTTTGATGTGCACGTAAATGTGCATATATTTACATTCATATTTTATCTCTTTTTATTTAAATAAACATCATATTTGGGCATTTGTACATGTTAAAACCAAAATTCAATTATTATCAAACCATCATATTTTCATCTTCATTCAAGGGCAAAATGGTCATTTTTGTGCATGTGTAAATTTGAGAATTTTTACTTGGACATTTTTGATGATATTTATAGGAATTTGGATGCATATGAAAGAGGCTTATATGAAGATACATGCATGCACAAATGAATACAAAGGAAAGAAGAGGGAAATAATTCAAAGTGAAGATCATGGAGGACCTCACCTACCCACCTACCTTAATGTACAAATTAGAGGCTAATGAACATGCTTATGGAATTAATTGCTTCATGTACACTTAAATGATGATTAGTAGAAGCTAATGATTACTTAGCATCCACACTTCCTAAGGGGTATTTTGGGAAGCCCCCTAAAAATAGAATTAGGGTTTTATGCATGTATAAATAGCCATCTTATGTACATGTAAATGATCATCTACTTTTCATATTACTTAGGAAATTAAGAGATCAAAGTGTAAGCTCAATGTTCAATGAATTAAAAATGGCTTCTTAGCCTCTTTCTCTTCTCTTATTTACATGCTTTTATTTACTTTTCATGCTTTTATTTATGCTCTTTCCTTTTCTTTGTTAGTAGATTAGTTTTACATTCATGCAAGTAGTGTAGCTTAATTCCTTTTGTTATAAGTAGTTTAATTACATTCTCTTCTTTGCTTATTTTCTATTTTCTTCTCTTTTAATGTTGAAATTTACTTGTGTTGCTTCAATGCCACAAATGAGTAGCTAAACCCTTCAATTTAAGGGTAATGAAGCTCTCAAATATTATGTAATTTCAACATTTTTATGATTTATGATCTCTTTGTCTGTGCTTTATGAAAGTGAATTTTTATGCAAGTTTATACAAGTGGGTTTGATAGCTTATATTGCTTATGCAAATGAGCTATTCTTATTCAACATAAACACAATTTGCATTATCATTTGCTAATCCATTTTTGATTGTGAAATTAAAGTAAAAATGAAATTTTTGCTTTGACTTCATTTTCATGAGAATTATAAGTGGTTTATTTGTTGTATTATAGTTTGATGGTTTGAGTTATGTTAATTAATAACATAAACAAATCATACTTATGATAAATATAACAATATTTCACTTAAATATCAAAGCTAGAGATCACAAATTGTTTGTTTGTTGATTTACAAAATATGAGAGTAGATTTGTCTCTAAATTTTTCTCTAGTTCAATAGTTTTTAAATCAAATTTTAATTCAAGTTTTAGCTTCATTTTATTTCCAGTTAACAAATTCTCCTCCATTTGGTCTAATTTGATTGAATAGATTTTTAAACTCTAACAATTCCCTACGGATCAACCCGTACTCGCCACGTACTAACTATTGTACGCCGTGCGCTTGCGGAAATTTTAATTTGAAATTTTTTCGACAAATTTCTAAACCGATAAATTTTTTATCGATTAACAAGTTTTTGGCGCCGTTGCCGGGGAATTGTTTTGGTTTTAATTTTCTATTCTTCGGATTAGTGTTGTTTGATTTTATTGTGTGTGTATTTTGTGTGTTTGTTTGCATATTTAAAAAAAATCGTTTGATTTTTGTTGTTTTTGTTTTATGTGTTGTTATTGTTTTCTAGTTGTTTGTTCATTTGCATTTCATATTTTAAAAAAAAATAAAAAAAAACATCCACAAAAATTTTAAAAAAAAGTTTCCATTTCATTACATTTGCATCAACACTTTTCTATTTTCATCTTTCTTTTTCTTTTTTCTTCTTTTATTTTACATTGACAATTTTCTATAAAAAAAAGAGACTGTTACTGTGCAATTATGTGCAACAACAGTGCACAGTTTTTGTGCACCTCTGCCTGCATATACAACACCTCAACTTCAAACCATCGTGCTGCTCAATACGACTCTCATACCCACGATTACATCATCACTTCAAACTGCCATCACATTCTCCCACTTCTACAAACTATTGCCACACTGTCAATTACACCACCATCTCTGACCCTGTTCTTCCAATACAACCAATACCATAGCAAATTCATACAATACACTTCACCCAGTTCTATCACTACTTCAGTCAGCACTTCTTATCACTTCTGATCACTTCCGATCATTTTCCAAACAATCACCAGCAACTACCCCTCATTTTCCCCATTAAAATCCTTCCTGCAACCACCATCTTGTAAACATCACAACTGGACTGGACAGCTGCTGCACATTACTTCTTCAATCATTTACTGCCATAACTCCACCAATTCTGTCCATCATCATTGTTGCTGCCTACTGTCTACTATCCATCATCACTGTGCACTACTTCATTCCACTGCCACAACATCATTCACTTCAGCAAACCACAAACCATACATATCACTGCCTTGAAACATGCTTTGCCATCCACATACACTCCAATTCTACCATTACAACCCAAAGCCAATAGCTACATCAAATACCATCCATACAACATCTACACTAAACCTATCTCAATACTTCATCACAATTATCACTTCAAACTCGACACAAATTCTCTTCTACCCCCTCTGCCGTAAACAACAAACATCAAAGTCCACCACTCATACCCCAACAAACTAGCACACTGCATTCACCACCTTAAACTTCATCACCGAACTGCTACAACATCACAACCATACTGTCATATTAACAGCAACTGCCCCTGAACCTCTGCAAACACTACAAACTGCCTTCCCACCGCTTGCTCTTCCATTGCCTTTTCCATTGCCTGCTCTTACAACAGTCCATCCCCATAGTTACCACACTGATCACATAATACCACTGCTCCACCATCATATACAACACTACAACCCACATAGCTTGTTGATTCCACCATCCAATTCTCTGCCCTAACCCACTTCCTCCCTCCTTCCACTGGCAACTCAACGTTTCATCACTTCAAGTTCACATCTCCACAAGCCTGCTGTGCTTCGACAACTACATCACCCATTCCTCTGTGCACATTAACCAAGCAAATGTCATCTACAACCATCCCACTAACCTCATTCCTCTGCTCTTACACATCAACCATACTTCATCTACCAGTCTTTCACCACATCACCGCATAAACTCCAAGAATCACCAAAACCTACCTGCATCACCACGCCAACATCTCCATTGTCTCACCTACACATAAACTCAACCACTACTGTTCTTCCATCGGTTCTGACCACCAACTCCAGCTTCCACCACTTCAATCTGAACAACAACTTCTGCACCAATACCAAATCACTTGCCTACACCCACTGCAAACTGCCACCAACTACACAATTGCCTGACATTCTCTGCCTACCACCCCCTGACATCTCAACAAACTAACTACTCGACATCACTGCCATTCTAGCCTTACTTCTGACAGTAGCTCTAACCACCTACCACTCCAGAAACCACTGCTATTTCGATCATAACCCCACAAACCATCACCGCAACCTCACCTGAAACCGCCTCCACCACAGCACAAACGATATCGCCACTGCCACACTTCACTTCCTTCATAAACACTGCTCTGCATACTGTCTAACCATCAGCGATACACCAACAAATTTAATTCGCGAACTCACCTGAGTATCCACCTCGATACGGCAACCACCACCCAATTCCACTGCACCTTTCACCTCGTACAAACAGCAACGCCGAAAATCGGACCCCAAAACACTTGCAAATCACCGACTTCGAATTGTCTTTTGCATTAATTCCAGTAAAGTAATTTTAGAAAAGAAAAGAGGAAGGAACAGAGGATCGATATTATGATAAATATTATAATTCTGCTGTGGTTTTGTGAATGTTTTAGTTTTGGGAATAATAAAGGTTTAGGTTTAGGTTAATTTCCTTTTGGGCCGGGTGGATTTTGAACAGCTTAAGTTGTTTTGTTAATTTCCTTTTGTTCTTTGATTAAAAAAAAGAGTTTGTTGATTTGTTTTGTTTTATTTTAACTTCCATCCTTATATATCAAAAAAATAAAACAATTGTATATATCTTGCTTTTCAGGTTGTAGGAGATAAAGAAATTGCTTGCCAAAAATTGCTTGCTCCGCTGCTTAGCTTGCTTATAAAAAAAAAAAAAAAATTGCTAATAATCTGCACGCTCTGGTATCGTGCTTTCATCTCTTGTTTTTTTATTTAGAATTGCATTGTTGGTTGCTTGCATTTGCATTTATATAAAAAAAATTCAAAATCCAAAAAAAAAAAACTTCATTTTAGTTGCATTGTAAATTCACGTTTAATTTTTGCTTTGCATTCATCTCATATTATTTTCTTTTCTAAGGGCAATACCCCAATTCACATAAGGTGAGGGATTTCATCACCCTTTTCTTAGCCCACAAAAGCATTTCATCGTAGAATTTGACTAATAATAAAGGTTAGACATTCGACTTAAGAGTGTCGTGAGCTCATCTAGGGCTTAATTGTATCTTCACAGTTGTTTTCTTTGAACAATTTTATTTCTTGGTGTCTAGGCTACGGCAGAGTAATAACCAGTTATAAAAATTACGGTGATACGTAAATATTATACTGGCTGTTCCTCTGAAGGTACTTAAACCTTCGGCTGCATTGCTACGGAGATTCGTGGTGCACCGATAACCCCTGCCCGTTACCTAGCTGAGAAATATTTTTGTTGATTTAAGACAAAGTGTGATTATACAATTTTGAGTTAGGAGCTACTAAGAACAGAAAACTGTAATTAAGTCTTTTGCATTTATTTAGTTGCATTAGTTCATGCATATATAAAAAAACAAAAATCCAAAAAAATTATAAATTTTTCTTAAATTAGTTTTTAATTCCAAAAAAAATATAAAATCTTATCAAAAAAGAAAAAAAATTAAAAAAATCCGAAAACAAAAAAAAATTGAAAATTGAAAAACAAAAATCAAATTTCGTTTTCTAAAAAATTTTGAAAAAAAAATCCTTTTGGTAAATATTTGAAAATTCAAAAACAAAAAAAAATTACAAAAACAAAAACAAAAAAATATATTTGAAAAGGAAAAACAAAACAAAAATCAAACTTCTCTTTTGAAAATAAATTTCACTTGGTAAATATTTTTCTTCCTAAAAAAACAGCAAAAACAAAAACAATTTTTCACTTCGTTTTTCAAATCTTCTTTCATTCTCTAAACTCGTTTCTAACTTCTTTCTCTCCTTGACTTTCGCTTGTGCATGAGTACTTGGACTCGTGACACAATAACAAACCGTTGGACTCGCGACTCGACAACTAACCGTTTGACTCGAACAGACGATCCTCCCGAAATGGCAAACGAAAACGCTCCTCGAACTCTTATGGATAGAATCTTTCCCGGTAGAGTTTCTATTCCATCTTGCATCACGTTACACGCCCCTACGGGTAACCATTTCGAAATCCACTCAAACCATATTGCCACGCTTTCGAAATTTGGCAATTTCGAGCACGATGACCCCTACATCTTTTTGACTAAATTCGAACAAGTTTGTGCAACCATTAAACTCCAACAACTTTCCGACGATGGAATCAAACTTCGATAATCCCATTCACTCTTACGGATTACGTTGAAAAATGGTTGTACAGCTTACCATCAAACTCAATTAAAACATGGAAAGAATTCGTAAAAGCTTTCTTAAAAAAGTTCTACCCTTTGGAAAAAACGAGTAGAATTCGAAATGAAATTGTAAATTTTCATCAATTCAAGGGAGAACCATTTGGAAAATATTTTGAAAGATTCAAAGAGCTTTTGATAAAATGTCCACACCATAACTTTGAAAAATGGACGATTTGCCAAATCTTATACGATGGACTCTAAAATAGCTCGCGTACCATGCTCGAATCAATGTGCCAAGGCAACTTTCTTACCCAACATCACGACGATGCTTGGCAATTTCTTGAAAACCTCACCGAAAAATCATCCCAATGGGAACGTTCGAACGAAAAATCAATTTACTCATGATCGAGTGCAAACTCGATAGGATCTTCTGTTTCTTTGGAAGCCAAAATCGACGCAATGATAAAAAAAATCGATAACGTTTTCTCATTGAATCAAATAAACCAAGCTTCTCAACCGATGTGTTATAAATGCAACGATCCTAATCATATAGCCGATCAGTGTCACAATTCTGTCGAACAAATCAATGCTTTCAATAAAGCCAAAAATGACCCGTTTTCTCCAACGTACAACCCTGGTTGGAGAATCATCCGAATTTTGCGTGGAACCAAAACAATCCCAACACGAATACGATTCGTCCCAATTTTCAAGCATTTCCGAATAATGCTTCGAATCCTCCCTTTCAACCCAACAATTTTCAACCAAACTTTGTGGGTCTGTCTCATAATCAACCGCAACAATCAAATTTTCAATCAAATTCTACTCATCCTCCCCAAGACGATAAACGTTTAACTTCGCTTGAGAAAACTCTTGAAACGTTGGCTAAAGCAACTACTCAAAGCCTTCAATCAAACAGCAATTTGCAAAATTTATTGACTTCATATATGCAAAACACAAACCAATCAATTGCAGAACTCGAAATGCAAATGAGTCAATTAGCCACGTCTGTAAGTGAACGCGAACGAGGAACATTCCCAAGCCAACCCATTTCAAATCCCAGAAATCAAAACGCAAATTCAAATCAAGCCCATGTTGTTCAAGATAGAAACATCACCCAATTGAATGCTATCACAACTCTTCGGTAAACAAATCGATAATCAAGTCGTTAATCCAAACGATTTACCGAAAACCTCTCTCAATGCTTCTAAAACAACGAACGAATCTGAATAGAACATGGAGCCAAACGTTGAATCGAATGCCAATCAAAACTCTTCTTCTTCTACTCAAGTAAACCTGCCTACCGAGTATCATGTCCCATTTCCACATCGTCTTCGACCAAAGAAACACTCGGACCAAATGGAAAAGATGTTGGAAATTTTTAAACAAGTCAAAGTTAACATTCCTCTTCTTGACATTGTTCAACAAGTCCCCACTTACGCAAAATTGCTTAAGGACTTATGCACCCAAAAGCGACACACTCAAGTGCCCAAAAAAGTCTTCTTAGCCGCTAGTTTGAGTGAAGTCTTGTCCCAATCCATGCCCGTCAAATACAAATATCCTGGCTGCCCTACAATTTCGAGTACAATTGGAGACAAGACGATTAACAAATGCTTGATAGACTTAGGTGCAAGTTTCAACTTAATTCCATACTCCGTGTACGAACAATTAGGATTAGGCGAGCTCAAACCCATAAAAGTCACGCTTCAATTTGCCGATCGCTCGATTAAAAAGCCCGTGGGAGAAATCGAGGACGTGCTCATTCGAGTAGGGCAATTCATATTCCCCGTTGATTTTATCGTTCTCGAAACACAACCTGTGACAAATCCCGCGAGTCAAATTCCATTGATTTTAGGCCGACCATTCTTAGCCACCTCAAATGTCTTAATCAATTGTCGTAACGGATCGATGAAAATTTCTTTTGGAAACATGACTTTGGGTCTCAACATTTTCAATCTTGAAAGCCAATCGAACGAACCTCGTGACCAAACATTGGAAGTTAGTGCCATTCACGGAAACTTTGAAAACGAAACACTTGATCTTAACGATGAACGCGAGGCCGAATACGAAAAATTGTTTTACAAAATTCCCAACGAGATTGAATACACTCTTCCATTTGAATCACTTCCAGTTGAGTCTGAATCTCAACCCAATGCCTTGATCGAAAAACTCCCGAAGTTGGACCTCAAACCACTTCCCGATCACCTTAAGTACGCATACTTAGGTGATAACGAAACATTGCCTGTCATAATTTATGCGACTCTCTCTCTTGATCAAGAAACCTCTTTACTTTCAATCCTGTCGAAAAACAAGGAAGCGATTGGATGGTCGATCTTCGATATTAAGGGAATTAGCCCTGCTATTGTTCAACATCGCATCCATTTAATCGATGATGCCAAGCCCGTTCGTGACGCGCAACGAAGGCTTAATCCAAAAATGAAAGATGCATTGTGTGATGAAATTCTTAAACTTCTCGACAATAGAATCATTTACCCAATCTCTGATAGTTCATGGGTTAGCCCAATTCACATTGTACCAAAAAAATCTAGGCTAACCGTTGTCAAGAATGATTCAAATGAACTTATTCCAACTCGTACTCAAACGGATTGGCGTGTTTGCATTGACTATCGAAAACTAAATGCCGCAACGCGAAAATATCACTTCCCTCTTCCTTTCATTGACCAAATGCTCGAACGTTTAGCCGGCCACAAATTTTACTGCTTCCTTGATGGTTATTTCGGCTATAACCAAATTCCCATCGCTCCCGAAGATCAAGAGAAAACTACTTTCACATGTCCATTTGGTATCTTTGCTTATCGACGTATGCCATTCGGACTTTGTAACGCTCCTACGACTTTCCAACGATGCATGGTTGAAATATTTTCCAACATGATTGAACGCTTTCTAGAAGTTTTTATGGACGATTTCTCAATCTTTGGCGATTCTTTTTCCCAATGTTTACATCACCTCGAGTTGGTTCTGAATCGATGTAAAGAAAAACATTTGACTTTGAATTGGGAAAAATGCCACTTTATGGTCAAACAAGGCATGGTCCTTGGACATATCATCTCAAATAAAGGCATTTAGATAGATAAAGCAAAAATTGATGTCATTGCAAATCTACCCATTCCCAAAACTGTTAAGGACATTCGATCGTTTCTTGGACACGTTGGCTTTTACCGACGCTTTGTGAAAGACTTTAGCAAAATCGCTCATCCTTTGACTACTCTTCTTGGAAAAGACGTTCCTTTCGATTTTAACTCTGATTGTATCTCTTCTTTTGAACGTCTTAAGAACGAACTCATTTCTGCTCCAATCATTTGTGCGCCCAATTAGGATCTTCCTTTCGAAATAATGTGTGACGCTTCGAACTTTGCCGTTGGTGCTGTCTTAGGACAACGCATCAACAAGATCCTTCACGTCATTTACTACGCGAGCATGACTTTGAACGATGCTCAACTCAACTACACAACAACCGAAAAGGAGCTTCTAGCTGTCGTTTTTGCTCTCGAAAAATTCCGACAATACTTGATAGGTTCAAACATTACTGTGTACACAGACCACTCTGCGCTTCGATATCTCTTCGCTAAAAAGGATGCTAAATCCCGTTTGATACGTTGGATCCTTTTACTTCAAGAATTTGACCTTACAATTAAAGACAAAAAAGGATCTGATGATGTCATAGCCGATCACTTGTCTCGTCTTCCGAACGCACCATATGACTCAAGACTTCATTTATTCCCTGGGAAACTTAAATCGAGATGGACCGAACCATTTGTGGTACAAACTGTTTTTCCACATGCTGCCGTAGAAATAGAAAACCCCAGGGATGGATCGGTTTTCAAAGTCAACGATCATCGTCTGAAACCTTTCTTGGAATTGCCAAATAACCAAGAGGAGGAGCTCATGATCCTTCATGAGCAAAGCTACGTCTAGTAAGAATGTTAACCCTCTTTTGTAAATATGTACATAGTTTTCCCCGTTACACTCATTATATCATGCATTGACTGTGGGGGCACAGTCAAAATTAAATATGGGGGGAGTCTCATTTTCTTTTTTTTTAGTTTCATGCCATTTTTGAATTTTCAATTTTCTTTTAACTTAAAAAAATCTCAAAATTTCAAAATCTCAAAAACATTTTCTTTTTAGCATTTTGATTTATTTTTAAAGAAACACTATGGGATAAGTATACGTTTTGGTTAATAAATTGAAATTTTTGAAAATTTATTTGTCTTAACAAAAATAAAAATGAAGTTTGATTACAAATTGTGAGGAATGCGGAATATGGATCTTAAGGCTAGAATGAACACTAGAGGGGGGGTGAATAGTGTTTATAAGAAATTACTAAATCTTTTTGAGTTATTGTTGATTTGTACACAAATGTATGCAATATTCAGACACAGATATAATCACAGAATCAAACACATATGCAGAAATAAAGTAAATGCAGTAAAGGAAAGAACACACCGGATTTTATACTGGTTCGGAGTTACCCTACATCCAGTCCCGCACAACTAAGTACGGATTTCCTTTCAAAAGCAATTCAACAATTACAACCCTCGGTTTCAAGGCTACGAGGTACACCCTCCAAAATCACAATCCTTTGGGTAGAGATACTTGATTTCCGGGGCAACAAGTTCACTCAATTGATTTCCAAGGCTACAATCACACCTTTTCTCGCTTGATAGATTACAAAGAAGCCTATAACTCTGAATAGCACTGGGATCTTGTTGAGATAGTGATGGAGAATCAAACCAGAGATGATCTAGTTAGATTCAATGTTGATTTTGGCAGAGTGATGATAGGATTTTGAATAAGAAAATGTGGAAGAAGAAGAGAAGTGAAAAACCAGAAAATCTGATATGAAATTCGTTGAAACCAACCCCTATTTATAGAAGAACAATAGCCATGTCCATTCGTGAAAGGTTATGGCGAATAGACACTTCTTTTGAAATTCAAATTTTTGAATCTAACTGTCACTATGTCAACATGGGGTACTAGGGCATGTCGACATCCCAAAGGAAATTTTTATATTTTGTTTTTCTTTGAAAATAACATTTATCTTATATTAAAACTATTTTAAACTTTATTAATATACTTGACTATAGATAAAATACATAGATAAATATAGAGAATAATATGTATAAAATTTTACTATAATTTTATATTTAAATCTAAGTAAATATATTATAATTAAAAGATAGTTTTAAAACAAACGAAGTTTAAAACAAGAGTTTATTAACAATAAAAACAGAGAATATTTAAGGCTAAAACATCTTTTTGAAAATCATTTGAAAAGATAATTTTTATGGCTAAAACATTTTGAAAATTATTCTGAAGTAGTTTTGAAAATCATTTTGAAGTAGTTTTGCAAGCTTCTTCCTACAGAATATCTCATCACATCAGGACTCGAGAACTTGTACAAAACCAAGATGTTCGTGGGTTTGTAAGCCACTTGTCGTAGGTTTGTAAGCTACTTGTCGTGGGTTTGTAAGCCACTAAAAAGGTAGAAACGGGTTCCATCCCAAAAGAAAAATGGAGTGAAGATTTCAGTGCTATTGTGAAGTTTTAACATAATTCTAGACTTAATACTTATCTTGAAATCTTGAACTCTTGATATTCTTGATACTTATGAGTCTTCAATCTTGATATCTTGAATCTCTATACTATACAGTCTTCATTCTTGGTACTTGCATGGTTAAATCCTACATATACATATATATCTAAACTATAATGTTAGTATTTATATTTTATAATCTTATTCTAAGGTTGTTGTCATCAAAACCATCATCTCAAGGACTAACACAAATAACAATGGTTTAACCAGTATATAGGAAGATTCATATGTGTTAATTATGAAGTATGTTCTAATTGAATATCTTTGTTTAAACAAGTGGTAAATTTAAAGTAAAAGATATAACATTTTTATCTTCTAAGTTGATTTTGCAAAACTCTCCCTTTCTAAAAAAACATTTCTATATATGTATATATTTTTAACACCTAGAGTCATGTGTTCACACTCGTGTGTTCACTCGCCATGCTCTGTACCCTTCTCGCGTAAGCCCGAAAGGCAGTGCACGATCGGTATATCTGGCCTCAGTTTATCTGAGTTAGGTGTATATAAATAAAAATTCTTTTTAATAACGCCTACAGTCGATAAGTGTTCACGCTTTTGTGTTCACTCGCCACGCTCTGTATTCCCCTCACATCAGTCCGCAAGGCAGTGCACGGGTAATGTATCTGGCCTCAGTTTACCTGAGTTGGGCATATGTAAATATTGTTAATATCAATGAAATTTTCAAGTAAGAGAGTAAGCAATTGAAATCCAAGCACCATTTTAACTTGTTTGATTTAACTTGTTATTGAAAAGAAATGAAAATACCACTTTAATAAACTTTGATAATCGACTAAAGATCCATTTCTTAGTTACACTTTGCGATCAACCGAAACAACGAGTTAAACTATTGTCTATTTGCTATGATAACTTGATTTTTGTTGGAAATTTTGACAAGTAATTAACTTAAATTTTTCAAAACAATGACCAAAACCTATATTTAACTTATGAGTGTCGAATTGAAAGTGAATCCTTCATTTGTAAATATTTTCAAAAAAACTTGCATTCATCCCATTGTAAATAAATCTTGCATTTTGTAAATATTTTCACTTTGCATTTGGATTTTGTGGGTAGTATCCGCTGAAAACCCTCACGAGACAACACTCATCCTACTGGGGACACCCAGAGGTTTAACGGCTTGTTGCATACGCTCAATGCAATCACGCTCCCTATGAAAATAGATTTATCTTAGTTTTCCTTTATTCGAGGACGAATAAAAAGATAAGTGTGGGGGTATTTGATGTGCACGTAAATGTGCATATATTTACATCCCTATTTTATCTCTTTTTATTTAAATAAACATCATATTTGGGCATTTGTACATGTTAAAACCAAAATTAAATTATTTTCAAACCATCATATTTTCATCTTCATTCAAGGGCAAAATGGTCATTTTTGTGCATGTGTAATTTTTAGAATTTTTACTTGGACATTTTTGATGATTTTTATAGGAATTTGGATACATATGAAAGAGGCTTATATGAAGATACATGCATGCACAAATGAATACAAAGGAAAGAGAGGGAAATAATTCAAAGTGAAGATCATGGAGGACCCCACCTACCCACCTACCTTAATGTACAAATTAGAGGCTAATGAACATGCTTATGGAATTAATGGCTTCATGTACACTTAAATGATGATTAGTATAAGCTAATGATTACTTAGCCTCCACACTTCCTAAGGGGTATTTTGGGAAGCCCCCTAAAAATAGAATTAGGGTTTTATGCATGTATAAATAGCCCTCTTATGTACATGTAAATGATCATCTACCTTTCATATTACTTAGGAAATTAAGAGATCAAAGTGTAAGCTCAATGTTCAATGAATTAAAAATGGCTTCTTAGCCTCTTTCTCTTCTCTTATTTACATGCTTTTATTTATGATCTTTCCTTTTCTTTGTTAGTAGATTAGTTTTACATTCATGCAAGTAGTGTAGCTTAATTTCTTTTGTTGTAAGTAGTTTAATTACATTCTCTTCTTTGCTTATTTTCTATTTTTTCTCTTTTAATGTTGAAATTTATTTGTGTTGCTTCAATGCCACAAATGAGTAACTAAACCCTTCAACTTAGGGGTAATGAAGCTCTCAAATATTATGTAATTTCAACATTTTTATGATTTATGATCTCTTTGTTTATGCTTTATGAAAGTGAATTTTTATGCAAGTTTATACAAGTGGGTTTGATAGCTTATATTGCTTATGCAAATGAGCTATTCTTATTCAACATAAACACAATTTGCATTATCATTTGCTAATCCATTTTTGATTGTAAAATTAAAGTAAAAATGAAATTTGATGATCTATATTACTAGTTACAATAGTAAATAGATCATACTTAAAATTGCTTTTGTTTTGGCTTCATTTTCATGAGAATTATAAGTGGTTTATTTGTTGTATTATAGTTTGATGGTTTGAGTTATGTTAATTAATAACATAAACAAATCATACTTATGATAAATACAATAATATTTCACTTAAATATCAAATCTAGAGATCACAAATTGTTTGTTTGTTGATTTACAGAATATGAGAGTAGATTTGCCTCTAAATTGTTCTCTAGTTCAATAGTTTTTAAATCAAATTTTAATTCAAGTTTTAGCTTCATTTTATTTCTAGTTAACAAATTCTCCTCCATTTGGTCTAATTTGATTGAATAGATTTTTAAACTCTAACAATTCCCTGCGGATCGACCCGTACTCGCCACATACTAACTATTGTACACCGTGCGCTTGCGGAAATTTTAATTTGAAATTTTTTCGGCAAATTTCTAAACCGATAGAAATTTTGTCGATTAACAAGGTTGGTTTGCAGTTTAAATTGTGCATCACCTTGTGCTTGATTAGTGGTGTATATTGATCCAAGTTGAGTACTCTGGGGTGATCTATTAGTGGCAGATCTACAGATTTAGAGGTGGGCGGCATGTTAACGACAAGCGTCTGTTGGAAGACTAAATCTCAGATGCATCAAGCTACAATAATGGTAAGTAATGATGCTTAGTTTTTTAAATGTAGAAATTGCACAATGCATCATCATCAATACAGTTCTTCATTGATTTGGCATTTCAGTGTTCTTTGAGAGTGTAGTGATGTAGTACATACAAATATTTTGGAGCAGTCAGTTTTGGCATTAAAAAAATTTCTTGCAGAACATTAGATTACTCTTAGGATTTGCTTTATATGCTGGTTCATTAAAGCATCGGATTTTGGTATTTGTTTCACATAATACTGATCATTATATCAATAACTTGTTCTATTGACCCAGTATGAACTCACTGCCAGCTGTTCGAACTATGGAGTGCTATGAGATTTTGAACTAGTATAAATGCACCAAACATCATTGAATTGCTTGGTCTAATATAAATATATTCTCCCTTAACATAAAACAACATTGGTTAAATGCATAATCATACACACACACACACACACACATGTTGGAAGGGTGGTTGGATACTTGGATGGATAAGCACCGGCCTGAAACCAGAAGGATGTAGTGTAACAACCCTTTTATCTGTGCCGTATAAATTTTATAAATTCAATAAAAATAAAAATATTCGAATTCAATATTTGATAACTAATACTTTGAAAATAAATTTTGAGTTAATATAAATTTTAATTAATAAAGGATTTCGATTTATTAAATTGAATTAAATTAATAAATTCCTTTCGGATAGTTTATTGTAATTGAATAAAATGTTTTGATTAAATATAAAATAAACGGGCATTGAATTGAAAAATTATCCATTTATAGAAATATAATTTGTAGAATGGAATGTAATTTAATTTGAATTAGATTAAAATTTATTTACAAACAAATTAAAAGAGTTGTTAAAAGAAAAGAAACGAAGAATCAACTAATTAATACCAAAGCCCATTCAAGCCCAAACCTATTCTCTTTGCCTCCTTGTTTCTAGAAATTTCCTAGCTCCATTATTCTACCCCAAAACCCGAACCCACCTTCACCATTTCTGCCCTAAATCTCAAATTGACGCATGCGACATTAAAAAAAAGGAATTACACTTGAACTAGATGGCCTGGCGACAACGATCCCATGGAGGAGGTGCCGGCGACGAGTTGGAACCGCGATCTGATAGGCGACGTGACATGGAAACCACGATCGTTGCGATGTAGCTTGCAAAGGGGAGAAGCTATGTTGTGATTGTTTGGTTGTGGTTGCAACGAGAGGAAGGCTGGCGAACGATGTTGTCAATGGCACGCTTGGGCTTGTTTGGGCAGCGATGTGGAGGAGGTTGATGTGCGCAGGTTGGAGGTGCTTAGGGCAGGCGATGTGTGCGTGATTGAATGTGTTACTAGCAGTGGTACTGGCACGAGGACGAATGGCTTGGCAACGATGATGGGCTGAGCTTAATTTAGGGACATTGCTTGTAAAATAAGGTGAGTAAAATTCTTTTTACTCACAACTATCGTATTATTCCATTCTTATTGTTGTTTGATTAATATTGATTGAATTATGTGTTGGCATTGGGTGGTCGATTGGGATTATTTGAATTATTTATGTTATATTGGATAACTCACCACTAAGATTTAGGTTCTATTTTCTATGAATTTGTTGATTTTTTGTGATGTGTTGGTTGTTGATATGGATTGAATTGGTAAAATAGTATTGCATATGTTTGATCGGTTGTTGTTGTGATGAGATCACATTATAAATTGATCAGAAGAGGAGGATGAATAAATAAATGAAATATTTTAGGATATAAATAGTAGATTTTGAAATGATTTTTTTAATTTGGAAATATTGTTAGTGATAGAAAATTGTTTAAGTGGATTATTTTGAGTATTCTATGAATATAAATTATTTGAAAAATGATAAATTTTGGGATTTGGTTAAATAAGTTAAATTTTGAATATTTATATTCTTATTCATTTATCGTTGATTGCAAAAATATATAAATAATCTTTATAAAATGGTATTTAAAATTTATATTATTAAAGTGATTTGTTAATTATATTTGGATTTAGTAAATTGGAGGTTTGTAAAATAATAGTTTGAAAGTAATGTGCTTAGTACTTGATTATCATTATTTTTAATAAAAAGAAAATCTTGAATTATAAAACTTATTTTATATTATTATTTCCAATTATTTGAGAAAGATTTTAAAACATATAAATTTCTTTTAAAAGGAATTTAAAGGATTTGGAAATTGAGTGAATTTTAATGTATAGATTCCTTGTGATCGAATAAGAATTTGGCAACTACTTATTTTGATATGGAAATTGGAATTTTTAGGAAAGAATGGAAATTTAATAAATTGATTTTCTTTTGATCGAAAATTTATATTTTAAATGGTTTTGAAGATTTTGGGGAACCCTTTTCGAATCGATAAGTAATAGAATTGTACGGTTTGATTGATTTATATTTCTGTGTAACGAGAGATCAAAATAAACAAAGTTATACTATCATTTGGTATGAAAATTTCGGTAATATTTCTCTGATTATTCTTTGGACTTGTTATATAGAATAATTGTGCGACGATGAGTGCAATTTACAAGCATTGAGTAAACGAGCGAGTAACACCAGGTGGTATGGAATGTGTGGGCTGATATTTGTTCGATTGCCTTTTGTAAGTAGATATCACTCTAATAGGTCGAGTATACAGGGTATTATATTTATGGTGATATGCACTGAGAGTGAGCAGGCTGAGATCCATAAGTGTGTTAATATATTGTGTGAATACTCCTATTATACGATGTGGAGTAAACTATATTGGCTAGAATCCATCCTAGTACCCTGATTGCGGGGTCGCTCCTTGTGTCACACCTTCTGATGTATATAGCTAAGAGCCATTGCCCTTTTGTCACATAAGCGAGCAGTCTGTTACCATTAGAAGCACTTGCAAGGTCATAACCAGTGCATAGCGTAGTCTTGCATTTGATGGATATTGGGTTATGATGGCTATCAAGGTAACTAAGACTGTAGGAGTAGCGCAAGGAGCGTGTGAGGAAGGCTCTTAGAGCAGGCCGAGAGCTACCAGTCTCCTTTCTAGTTATTATTGATGAGATAACATGAGATGTTATGGACACCTACTTATTTACCCATATGAGATTATTTTGTTTACGATTGAGAACCGATCCGATCGTTTGTCGAGACCGATACTGAAATAAATATTTATGATGTTGAGAGCATATAAGACTGAGGGTCCCGATGATTATCCACGACATTGAGAGTTGAGTGGATTAGTAGAGGTCTGAGAGATCATACGATTATTTCAATGGCTGAGAGCCAAGTCGATTGCTATAAGGACGAAGGTCTAGATGATTATTATGTAGTTATCGATCTCTAGGATTATTTATGAGACCGTGAATCTATGCACTTGTGTAACTCTATGCACATCGATTATATGGCTATCGAGGATAGCTAGAGACGTTGAGAGCATGGAGTTAGACCCTGTACCTATCTTTTATATGGTTATTTGAGGGATGACCCTGGCTACCGAAGATATGGCAATTTTATATTTCACGTATGTTTGATTTGAGTGATTATTACGTGTTATATAAACATTTATTACGTGAGACAGACCCTGGGTATGTCTTCTTTACGATTATTTGAGAGATAATTTTGGGCGTTGCTGAAAGCATGTCTTGTAGTGTTGAAGAGTTCTTATACTTGATGATAGTTGGCTATATGGTTTTCCACCCACTTGATTATATGCATGTTGATGTGCTGATCGACTTTACTTGTAAATGGGTTATCTGTTATATGCATGGTTTTGAGATATGTTGCCATTTGAGATATGCACGTGCTACTTGCGTTCTTTTTTATATCATGCCCTTTGTTATTTTATATTGACATCCACATTCTAGACACAATCTGACCTGCGTGTTATTTATATAATACTTGGGTCAGTCAGAGACATTTCAAGTTCAGGGACAAGTTGACTGGTTATGGAAATTGGGCATGGACGGAGGATAGAGTATTTGTATATGTTTGTATACTTGTATATACATGTGTACATGTGTTGTTGAGATATATGTATTAGATTTATACGTTGTATATTTTTGAGATGGTGGGAATTTGACCTGTTTCATATCCCACTTGGACTAGTGTATATTTATTATTATATGTTATCGCTACGTTGATGACTCTGTGATCTCTATGATTCATTATATTGTGTATTATTATATATTGGAGGCACACATTTTTATCGCTTTGTGCCAATACTGTGTACGTATATGGTGAGTTATTTATTCGATTTTGAGATACGTACCAGTGTTAACCTAATGGAATATTCACGTTTGTACCCCATACAGCCTCATTCTCCGTATTATCTGACAGTATTACCGAGTAATACTCTTGGATAATATGTGTATAGAGGTGAGGTGATACTGTAGAGTTTGATAATATACAATACAACTTTAACACACATATATATGTCATATATATATTGCTCCTTCTCTCGTAATTTAACACATGATGTCAAACACGTGTGTTTAACAACCGCCTTGACTATTCTAAACTACCAGCAAGTGCAAAAATATTTAAGCCTTCATAAAGGTAAGAATTCAAGTTGCTTTATTTATTTATTTTTGTTTATTTTTACATTTACAAATGCGACTTCAATAATCAGAACTCCCAGATTTGCAAACCTGTTTCACTTCTCGGATTTATATCATGAATTTTATTGCTGATATAATTATTTAGATGTAGGATATGGACAGCGTATGAGAATATTTTTATTGGTAAAAATTCAACAAACTCATGTGCAAGTTTTTTTGTTAATACAAAGCATTGATATTAGTACCTTCGATGAAGCATGTAGTAAAAACTCAGTACATGGCAGAGATGGCGATGAAGGCCAATCGAATAAGCCAAATACAAATCCAGTTCTAGAGAGCAATGCTTACATCTTTGGCATGCTACTGCTAGAATAATATCGGGAAGATTACTATACAATGGCGAGGGCATGATTCTTGATCGTGTAAGAACAAACAGACTCGGTTGCAGCTTCCGTCCTTTCTAGTATGATTGAAATCATAATATTATAAACATGTGAGGGAGCAAACTTCTTAGACATTCTATGAAAGCCATATAGAAGTAGACTGGTAAAAAAAGATACAAGGTTGAAACTGCTGAACAAAATTGGAGCATAATGAAACATGTGAAGGCGATTAAATAAAATGGAATGGATTTTCATACACTTGGGTGTAAACTGTTAGCTTATATCCATTTTTTAGTAGAATATTTTGAAGTTGTATGTATTTGGAATTTGTCATATATTGAACTTTGTGAAATTCGATAAGAAGCATGTGTATGTGAATGATTTTGGTTCTTATTAGTAAAATTTTGGTTTCGGTTGCAAAATGAAGCAAAATCTATAGGTGCGCACTACAACAATGTATATAATTATTTTATATTATATATATATTTTTTACAATGGGCAAAAACGGTTGTAAAAGTCGTATTACAATGGGCAAAATTAGTTGCAAAAGATCTATTATAACTGGCAAAAACAATTGTAAAAGCTTTATTATAATGGTACCCTGCAACAGTCCTAAACAGTTGTAAAATGCTTTTATCCTATTGCAACTTCGCATATTAGGACTAGCGTCTGACAGTTGTAGTAGATCTATTACAACTAGCATGCCAGTTGCGAAATATGTATTTAATTATAGTGAAAATTCTAATAATATCTATAGTTAATTGCGTAGTGCCGTTTTAAAGACCTTAGTTCAATCCGGTAATATTTATAGGTTAAACGATTTACTATGTCCAAAGATTTTGATTTTAAGTTGCCTACCAATTATGGTGATACTAACCTTCTGATCGAAGGAAACAAATCCTCTCTCAAGTAGTGTTTTACTTTAAGTGATTCAATGTGTATCAACTATGGCCTTAACACGATTGCGGTGTCATGCGATTAACCATAATCTAAGTACAATTTATACTTAAGATTGGTAGTACTCTCAAATTAAAGACTACTACACATCTTAGATGAAATCTTTATTTTGACTTAGTCACATTAACCTATATAATACTTTCGTTGAGTCATTTTGTTACTGTTCCAAACAGCCATAAGTACGTGATCCCTTGGTATCCACAACAGTCACGAATAATTCACCGTCCATCGTATGGACATTATATACACTAATCATAACGTATGTATCAATATTATTTTATCGATACATCTTGACTAGAAATATTTTAATGATAAATATTTTAAATGTTCGCTTTAGTATTCAATATTACGACATATTCGCACTTGCAATCGAATAAATACTTTTCCTAAAGATTATCTGTTTGTATATATTTAATATATTAATATCACAATATAACAATACAAACAATATAAAATAAAAACAAAAAACATACTTCATTTCGACAACCTGAATAACCACTTAAAGGGTCTGGATGGTATCCAAAATCACTACTTAGTGTACTTCTGTGGTAAGTCGGGTTATCACTCAAGTTGTCTAAGTGGTAACGCGGATTTGTTAATAAGAAAGGTAATACTAAAAACATAATATTTTTAAGAGTTGGTTATAAAATAAATTACATAACTACCCCATGAAGCACATGTTAGGATTTCAATATACTTTAAGACTGATTAATCATGAAACCCTAGACCCGAATAGGTGACTCGTATTGACTTAATTGAAAAAAAATAGAGGAAAGTAATTGGGTTAGTGAAAGCCATACCCGAATCCATTATTGCTGTTGGAAAAGTAAATTTGGTTTGGTTTTCCATATTAACACAAGCCCTAGATCTTATATTAGATCTGAATCCATAGTTGCTGCTTTCATAAACTGATCAAGAGAAAGAGATAAATTCAAAAGATGAGAGTTGGATCTGATCTTCCAAATTGACATAAACCCTAGATCTGAATTATTTTCATATAAGAGATTAGGAGAATAACTAGAGCTTATGTAATTTGGGGGCCATAACCCTTATTTATAATGTTGACATTTTCTAATTTGGCCCTTCAACAAAATAGAATTGCCGCAGTATCTACATATTAATACCATGACAATTATACATGTAAGTCTTTTAACTTTAATTCATAATTTGGTCACTTTAATTAGGCTTTACACCAAAATAGCATGGCACATTTATTTTACATATGTGGCCCACATATTAAAGTTTTTCAATAATCTCCCTCTGGGCCATATATGTAATAACCTTATAAACGTGTTTAACTTTATGTGCTCCAAAATTTGCTATTTATAACATAAGGTGTTTCAGAAACAATCCCGTCCATTAACTATGCTGACAAAGGATCAAAGTGGCTTTCGTTACCTTCAGTGTAACTAAACCAATCAATGGTCACATATACCAACATAATCAAACGACATAGATCATGGATGTGTAGTATGGAAATTACAAGAGATGTGGTCTGTACATGTCTATTTCCAACTGGTCCTACTTTAGTGAGATCAAAACGTTCAATATTTGAACAACCTGGAGTGCAAACAAAACTTTATTACTTTATTTTTGATCAAAAGCTTGATATATATCTGTAACCAAAGTATAGAGCAATGTGTCATATGATGGTACCAAATACAAACTCCCCCTGAACCAAAATATTTTTACATTAAAGTTACACCAATTGAGCAAGATGCTCACGAAAGATCTTGGACCAAATACAAACTCCCACTGAACCAAAATATTCTTACACAAAAGTTACAACAATTGAGCAACATGCTCATGAAAGACCTTGGGTGATAATCCTTTTGTAAGCGGATCCGCCATAGTGGATTTTGTTATGGTATGCTCTATGAATTACAATCTATTTTGCACTCTTTCCTTACTGGAAAATAATAGGTTGTTTATTGTTACAATATTACTTCAACGATCTTTCAATTTCTTTATTCAATAGTCCATTACTTTGTGACAAAATTATACAATTATTTTCCATCGTTGGATGCCCCATAACGGAAAATAGCAAAGAAGGCTATAAGTATCTATATGACAGCATTCCTTATATAGCTTCAACCAAAAAAATTAACAACAACAACAACAATATTATTGTTACCTGAAGTGGATCTTTCGTACTCTTGGCATCCAAAATATTCGGACCGTAATGTCTTATGATTTTCAACCAATCCGTCTTGAGCATATAATCCTTTGTTTCTTAAAGATATCTCATAACCATTTTGGTTACTAACAATTGATACACTTTTAATGTCAGTGAGATATCTGCCAAATAATACACGCAATATCCATATGTGTATATGCTTTAGCATGCATTAGACTCCACACCGCAAATGCATGAGGAATCTTTTGTATTTCTTTAGCTTCAAGGATGTTCTTATATTACTATATAAGAGAACATTTGTCTATTTTGGCAAAAGGAATTGATTTGCAGTTTGCATACCAAACCTTAAAGCCTTATCTGCCTATAGCCCATTTGTGATAATCCAAACAGCACTCCATGAATGATAATGATGTATTTAAATCCCTAATACAAAAGGGTAATCCATAAGTGGTTTTCTTAGTTGTTTCATCAATGTCTCCATTGAGTAACACAACTTTAATATCCCTCCGATATTGCTTAAAATCATAATCTACAACAAATTTCAAAATAATTCTAAAGAGTCTTTTAGTAAAACCTAAGAGAAAGTCTCTTTAAAAATAAAACATTGTTTTCCTTTTAAGTATAGTCTTTTCTGTAATGAGCCTTGTACCTTTCCACATTACTTACTTGATCCATTTTTGTTTTGAATAATTATCCATAAGCAATGATCTTGTTATCTAAAGGTGGTGGGAAAGATCTCAAACTTTATTATCCTTATAGATTTAGACTATATATTTATACCTTAAATCCACATTTCAAATTAGTATCTTATATGGATTGATGCAAGTCCAAAGAATCATCTTCACCAATCCAATATTTATCTTTATGAAAAATACTATATAGTCATCGGAATAGTATTTCTTCTTTTCAAGTGGATTTCCTTAGTGATCTTGCACTTTGAGGTTGTTGAGTTTGTTTTCTTGAAACAATAACCTTAATTTGAAGAAAATTTTAGTTTGACATTGTCTTATTATGGTTCTTAATCTACTTCTTGTTAATGAAAGGAAACAAGTCATATATATTATCCGAAGAAGTAACTATAGTTGAATCAAAGATAATGATTCTCCTTAAAGACAATTATCCGTACTTTATTTCTCCTCCCAAACGCAACATCCTCAAAAATTGTAGCATTTCCCATCTAATAATTTTTCCTTACCGTGGGTTTATAAAACTTGTAGCTTTTAAGTCACGTAGAATACTAATAAAGTATTTACTATCTTTAGTGCCTTGATCTTCAATTATTTAGTAAGCTGAAACAAATAATCATATTAATCACCGAATCAAAATTTAAAACTTCATTATTAAGTAGATATATATATGCTATATTTTAAACTTTAAGAGTTTAATTTCAATAATGTTTGAATTTATTCATAAATCAATCTTTTTATTTCTAAATGAACAGTAATAACCCAATTTGTTCATATTAGAAATAGAAAACCGAGATCTATCTAAATGACAGCATAACAAACATATCAAATAAATCCAAACAATATTACTGAAATCTCAATAATATCTTAAAATATCTAGTAAACTTTACTTTATATATCTGTATAACTTATTAAAGAAAAAACTATAAATATATTTATATGTTATTTCTTTTCTTATAGATCCTTAGAAACTTCTTTATCCATATTTATACATTTATTTACAATGTACGATAAATAGGTATTTTCTACCTTACCATGCTTCAATCTCTCTTCTTCTTACCACAATGCGAAATGAGCTCAATAAAGGTCATTTTATTCTTAAGAAAATTAATAATAACCTTAAAATGGTTATATTGTGAATAAAGAGAGTACAAGAAAAAAAATAACTTGAGTGCCTTTAACCTTTGAAGCAATATTTTCCATACGGTACTTATTTATGTTTCCTTTATTTTGACTTTATGGAATCAAGTAATATAAAGCGTGCTTGTTTCTCCTTATTATTTTAACAAAACGCTTTTCATTCTCAATAAAGAAATCCTTAAAATTGGATATCTCTACGGATACCACATCCCTGAAAGCCTCTGAAATATTTTACTTTATGATCTTTTGACTCTTTCTTTTTGAATTGTCTCATCTTTGAATGTTCTTCATGACATTATAAGATCATTCAACCATAATATGAGTGGATGTGACTCTCCTAATTGCAGGTGCTAGACCCATAAAGTTAAGAACAAACAACATGTTTTCTTAATAATCCTTAGAGTTAGTCCCAAACAAGATGAGAACATTAAAATTGGCAGATACTTTAGTCAAATTAGTTGAAAATTGAACAAAAATTAAGGATTGACCGTATATGCTCATATCCAATATCAGCCACAGTAAATTCAAATAATTGGTGAGTCTCTTCTCAAGATACCTAGCACAACATTGATATCAAGTCTTTGGACAGTGATGTTAACTGCAAGTGGTACTCTTGTTGTAATGATCAAATACCGATAATAAATTCAAGTTAAATAACAATCTTCCTTTGCGCCGATTAGTTATTCACTTGTGAAACCTTATAATTGTCACATATTTATCATCACACATGTGTAAGTTATTCTGCCAAATATTAGTGGACCGACTAACATCCGCATGAATAAATACACACAAATATCAAACATTTTCATGAACAACTAAAATAAGAGAGGTCACTTTGGTGACATGTTATTTCAATTAGCTCACTTGGAATGTAGGATATTTACAATTAGTTCGCAAAGAGACGCCAAAAATATATTTGAATTTATTTCTTAGTGTATGTACAATATTTTAAGTGCTATAAAATACTCTCAAAAGCACTTTAAGTCTATATGACACTTGAAAATCTCAAAATTATAACCGTGGCACAACATGTTTTAATCATAGCTGTTATAATCTTTTACTTTAAGTATGTGGTTACATTCATGACATTTCCTAAATAAGTATGATACAAGATATCATAAATAAATCACATAACAAATATCACGGATGAAAGCCAAAATTAAATGCCATATAAAATTATACATAAATGACATAGTAAATATCGTACTAAATAACATGAATGAATGTAGTGGCTATGATGTATATCCGAACCACAATATAGCTATACAGAATGCTACTATATCACTTTATCTTTAGTTTATTATTTGAATACTTAATTAAGGTCAGTAACCATGCATTTTGGCAAAACATGAAAACTGCTGCTCCTTTTTATTTCATGGAAACCAAAGTATGAAAGTGAAACATATTTTTAATGAGCAGGTCATACATATAAAATATTTGTATCTATCAAACATAAATGTATCAAATAATAAACAGTATGTCTTTTCTTATTCCAAATGCAAACATGCTGCATCGTTAAATTTATTGCAACTGACGCATTTACTGCATTTATGACAATAAATTTATTTATTTATTACCATAACAACCACATTTAATGCAATTATGACATAAATAAATGCAATTGACCCTGGTCCAAAATGTAAACTAGTGTCATGTTAAAATTTATTTCAATAAAAAATAAACATAAACACATTAAAGAAGCATACTTTATTTCCAATTAACCAAAATTTCTAAAATAACCCAAATAACTTATATAAATATCCAAATTATTTAATCAAAGGTTAAGTAAAGTAAAATAACCATAGAACCAGATTTATATTTCTTGCATAAATGGTTCTAAATTATATATATCTGTTTATACCATTTATAAACATTAAAAAAAGACTGTACATATCAGATCCAAAACATTCCTCACCTTAAAATTCAAAACTTATTTATAAAACATACAATAATAAACATGTGAATGCTTTAACCAATATAAGTTGTTTTCGAAATTTAGAGGAAGTTGGATTATTTCTCATATTTACTGATTTCAAAATTCTAATTGTTTCATAATAACATATAGATCATGTAGATCTATATATCTTTCTACACCAAAACAAATTCATAAATTAGTCTTTCAATTTACAACAAAAATTGATACTAAACCAAATCCAAAAATCATCATCAAAAAGTCCTTGATGCATAGATCAAGCAGATCTGAAACTTAAGTAAAATTATTACAGGACTTCTAAAAAAAAGTTCAATTCAAAACTTACTCATAATTAAAAAAATCCCAATGAAATCAACAATGGGTGGCTCTGATATCACTTGTTTGAATTTTAATATACTTTAAGACTAATTAATCATGAAACTCTAGATCTGAATAGGTGATCCATGCTGATTTAATTGAAAAGAAATAGAGGAAAGTAAACGGGTTAGCGAAAGCCATAGTCGAATTCATAGTTGCTGTTGGAAAAGTAAATTTGGTTTGGTTTTCCATATTAACACAAGCCCTAGATCTTATATTAGATCATAGTTGCTGCTTTCATAAACTGATCAATAGAAAGAGATAGATCTAAAAAATGAGAGTTGGATCTAATCTTCCAAATTACCATAAACCCTAGATCTGAATTATTTCCATATAAGAGATTAGGAGAATAACCATAACTTATGTAATTTGGGGACCATAACCCCTTATTTATAATGTTGGCATTTTCTAATTTGGCCCTTCAACAAAATAGAATTGTCCGGTATCTACACATTAATACCATGACAATTATACCCGTAAGCCTTTTAACTTTAATTCATAATTTGGTCACTTTAATTAGGCTTTACGCCAAAATAGCACGACACATTTATTTTACATATGTGGCCCACATGTTGAAGCTTTCCAACAGCACACCCTTAATTCTATCATTTTATTAGTCACCATGTTCGACAAACTAAATAATCACTTAAAAGGGTCTAAATGGCATCCAAGATCACTACTTAGTGTACTTGTGTGGTAAGTCGGGTTACCAAGTGGTAACGTGGACTTGTTCATAAGAAAGGTGGTACTAAAAAGCCTATATTTTTAAGAAGTTAACTCAACAATTCAAAAGGTTTATTGATTTTGTGGGAGCATCAGATGAAACTAACCAATTTGGCAAGTTAAAATAAAATTATCATTTTGTTTCAATTTAGGATGAGTTTAAAGAGCAATTTGTAAATGTATATTGTAGCACTAATATGATGTTGAAATATTCAAATCTTAATTTCTTTAAACTGTTCGACTATAACATTTCTCTTCTTTCATAACTTTCATCTACTTTCATTTATTTTTTTCCTATGAAAAACTCAATCTCAAATTCCTCACTTTCCAATGGATTATATTCTACATAAAATATTAAAATTTAAAAGTAACCTCGCGTACATGTTAAAAATGAAAGTTGGAACTCAAAGATTTCCTAATAATTTAACCTAAAGTTCGAACATAATTTTTAATTTTAGGTTAATTCATATTATAGAACTTTGATCTAATTTTATCATCCAAAATTAGTTTAAAACTAAAAACCTAAATATAAATTATCTTGTAAAACTAGAATTTTAAATTAGAATTATGAAAATAAATTTCAAAAATGAGTAAAATTATATCAAATAAAAAATAAAAAAACACAGTGAAAATTTGGTTCCGCTCCTTACTTTTAGATTTGATACGTGAAAAACCATATAAAAAAATACAATGCAAATTTGGTTATGTCCCTTATTTTTAGGTTCGATACATGAAAAACCAACACATGTTTTAAATTACATCGATATTTTTAAATTCGGTAAAACAAAATAAAAAAATTTAAAAATTTAATTTAAAAATTAATCGCATTTTTTGCAATGAAAAGAATATATCTGATTTTTTATTGAAAAACTGCAAATATCTGCGTCCGCAAATTTTCTAAAACTTAAAATATGATTTTTTGAGGAGGGACGATGTTTTTTGAAACTTGAGATGCAAAAGTTCACAAAAACATATTATATTTAAGTAAAAATAAAATAAGAAAATGAAGCATGTAAATCATGTAAAATATATATATCATATAAAAATATTTATTTTTTTCGAGCCGTGTTCGCAAAACTGAAGCCCACTTATGAAGTAAATTTACGGCCCATGTCCAGAAATCATCGAAACCATTATAATCGAATCGAACGGTCTAAAAGATCTTAAGAAAACCCTAACCCTTTATAGCCTCAATATTTATACTCGTTGCGGCCTCCATTTCTTTTGCATTCAACTACTCGGATCCAACATCAATGGCGGCAGTCGAAGAATCAAAGGCTCCTATTCCAGAAACACTTTTGAAGAAGAGGAAGAGAGCTGAAGAATGGGAACTGGCGAAGAAGCAAGCTAAGGTTGAACAAAAGAAGAAGGACCAACAGAACCGTAAGGTTATTTTTCAGCGAGCCATGCAGTACGCTAAAGAATACGAGACTCAGGTATCGATCTAAGTGGTTCTTTGTCTGCTTTTGTCATTTTCTGGTTTAGGTTTACGATTTTAATTGCCTATCTTTAACGGTATTTCAATTTACAGGAGAAAGAGTTGGTCAGATTGAAGAGGGAAGCAAGGATGAAGGGAGGGTTTTATGTCTGCCCTGAGGCTAAGCTCGTGTTCATTATCAGGATCAGAGGGTACGCGTTCGTATGCATTTTTGTTCATTTTTACTTTGTTAATTATTTTATTGTATGATTATCTGCAGTTTCATCTCATTTTAACCGTTTAAATATAATGTCCGTAAAGGTTGTAGTTTGTGATTATGTGAGGGTTGATGATTTAGAAACAACTTAGCTTATAGAGGGGAATTTTCTTTGCTTTTATGATATTCATGTAATGCATTCTCATGTTTATATTATTGTCATTTTGGCAACCTTAGTGCACATTCTTATGCTTAGGCCAATGCTCTTATGTTGGGCTGGTAGGAGTCTGCTTTTAACTCTTGACTGTGCAGCTGTGGCTCTACAGTGGATTTGTCTGTGTTATATATTTTTATGCATGGTATATGGAGGCTCTTCTTTGACCCTTTGTTTGTTTCCACCTCAAACTCTTTCAAAGCATTCATGGTTTGGTTTTTAATAGTACAAAGTGTGGGTTGCTTTGATTTTACTTACCAGCCTAATTGCAAGAAATGAAGTTCCCAAACTCTTGATTTGATTGTAGATCATATGGCTGTTTCCCCTGAATATAGAAGTTAATTGTTGCTAAACATTTTGAGTGAAACCATATCAATTTTATCACTTACCTTACCATTTTACAATAACATCTCTTTATAGATTGAAAGATTTAACTCTTCACTAAATGCTACACCTCAACATTTCATTATGATTTCATGTACAGATACTCCCACTTTAATATACTAGTCTATGCGTGTGTGACTCATGTAAGTCCAAAGTGGCTGACAAGGTTCAAGGTTCAGATAATAAAAATCTACTTTGCATTTAGGGTTTGTTAAATCCTTTTATTTTATTTTATTTTGAGTAATGTAGCATATCTTTACTGCAAAATTTTATCTAGTTGAAAAGGTTGATAAATTACACTTTTTCCCTTAAATTTTTATATGTGAATTTTTGCTAGGAAGGAAATATTAAATACTTGGCAGAAAAGTTTCACCATTATTGAAACTTTTTATTGGAAAACACGTTAGTTGGCATGAAAACCTGGCCTGAAATGGTTATAAATTTTGGAACCATACCTTATATTTTTTCCTTTATACCAGATAGCTGACTATGATACTATTTTGTTTTGAGCTCTTTCATTTACATAATATTATATGCTAGTTATCCGCTTTGAATTTTTTTAAAATTACTTGAAAAAAATAAACGTTTGCTACCAAATAATACTCAACCTCATTCCCCGATGTCAAATTTGATTCTATTCATCATTCTTTTTTGTCTCACCTTCAACAAATCAAGCACATCTTTTGCTTCCCAAAATAAAATCAACCAATTCTTGCAAGCCTGTTTTATTTGAACCATTGAAAACAGTAGAAAGTTCAATTTAATGGGTATGTTTTGTTCAATTAACTTTGAATTTTTTGACGGAGAGCATATATTTGTTTGATGTATATAATATAGCGTTGTAAAAACTAGCTCAGTTGGTCAGGGCTGCTTAGCAACTATGGAACAAAGTTTCTTGAGGTCGCGGGTTAGAGTCCTGGTAAATTGAGCTGTGTTTCCCAAATCGCTTGAGCTGGTTATTCCCTTAATACCGAATAAAAAATGGTGGGGAATTAAAGCTCTAAAGTCGGGCTAGCTTAAAAGGAGGACCACTGTGGCAGGCAGTCGAGTTCACTAACTCTACTCTCCGGAGTAGGTTTTTTTTTAAAAAACTATTGTCGGCACATCATTTTGTATTTACTGATAGAAACTTATTTGTATGTTAAGCAATACATTACTGTTTGAACTAGGTAAATTTCAGTGTATTTCTTTTGTTTTCTCTTTCTTTTGGATGACTGAATTTAAGAGTCAATCGTGGTTAAAATAGTAACACTATCTTGTTATTGTGTATTATTAGTTAATTTACGCATGCTAGTTAAAATATGGCTAAAGGAATTTACGCATGCTTGTTAAACTGTGCACTGAGTCAGCTAGTTTTTGCAGGAAGTTTCAGCTAGTTTTTTACTTTTAGACTTGCGGGGACTCCTCTAACTTTTGCTTGAGCTTAAGAAGTTGCATTTGGTTAACTTATTATGGTCTATTCCTGTTAAATGGCTTTAGATAAATTCTGCACGACAGAAGTTGTAAATCTTTTTCTTCACAACTTATGTTTTTTTAAAACAGTATTAATGCCATGGATCCAAAATCTCGCAAGATTTTGCAGCTCCTTCGTCTTAGACAGGTTTGCATTTCAAATCCAAAATTAGTGTACAACTCTTAAATTTCCCTGCTATCAACATCTAACTTATCCAAAACGTGCAGATATTTAATGGAGTGTTCATGAAGGTGAACAAGGCTACCATGAACATGCTGCAACGAGTTGAACCATATGTCACTTATGGGTAAAACTGCTTTCCTCTCTTCATCCGTATGACAATCACTACCAGAATGTTATTACCTTTGGTTCTTGCTTTAAAATATAGTAGGTTAAATGTGTAGCCATTTTTTATCTTCTGATTTGAGCAAGAGTGAAACTATTTAGTGGATGCTAAACAACTGTGCTCATTCACCTTACCTTTGTTTGGTTAGTCAATGTAACACATGATGACTTGCTTTTAGGTATCCCAATTTGAAGAGTGTGAAGGAGTTGGTCTACAAGAGAGGCTATGGAAAACTGAACAAGCAGAGAATTGCTTTAACCGATAACTCAGTTATTGAACAGGTTTGTTATAAGCTTTGTATTTCCATTAACAGTGATTAGAATTAGTGGTTTATTCATGGGCATCCATTATTATTATCACTTATAACCATTATTTTGCGGATTCCATAATGAGAATAAAAAAAATGATAGTTGGCGATTTAGCTGTGATTAAATTCATTCAAGCCCCGTTAGCAAGTAATTAATTTGTACATTTTATCATCCACTTTGTGATTTGTGGTGCTCCTTTAATAGCTTCCATACGGATGTCATTAAGTTACACCGAGTTACATTATGAAGACGTCAATTTCTATTTTCTGATTTACTGGGTCTTTGGAAATGTTGTTAATTATTGAACTATGAAGTTCTGCTTATGAACAATTAGTTATATACAAGTTCTGTCGTATTCAGGCTTTGGGGAAATATGGAATAATCTGCATTGAAGATCTGATTCACGAGATAATGACTGTTGGCAAGCACTTCAAAGAGGCAAACAACTTCTTGTGGCCATTCAAGCTGAAGGCTCCATTGGGAGGTCTGAAAAAGAAGAGAAATCACTATGTTGAAGGTGGAGATGCTGGTAATAGGGAGAACTACATCAATGAGCTCATCAGAAGGATGAATTAAGTTCCTTTTATCTTTATTTGCTAGGGATAATGCTTATCCAATGTCAGTTTGAGATGCTTCGTTTAATTTTTATGTACCTTGAATTTTTTGTGTTTTTCTGTTCTGGGATACTTTATTTGAAAGTTTTTGTTCCTTGAGTTGACTTGATTTAATTTGCACTTGAATGTCTTGTTTTCGAATAATTACTATGATATTTGTTCTAGTCTATAATCTATGAAAGCAACTACGGTTTTCAGCATAATTATTCTATAGAGTAGGATAGTTGAATATCTTTGGCTTTAGAATGGAATGGTAAGACGTACGAGTGCTGAAAAGAAGAAAGAAGAAATGATCATCTTGAACTGATTTTGAGATTTGCAAAAGATGAGATGGAGACTTGGCGCGTGATACCAAGGTTGGTTTGGAACTTGTATTTAAGTGAAAGCTGCCCGAGTACTTGTAAACCCCATTTCCTTTGTTTCTCTTATTTATTCACACCAAAAGGCTAATATCATATGCTTTTTTTCACTTAAGGGGTGGATTTAAGGGGTGGATGTTTGGTTGGTTTGGTGGTTATGCTTGAAACATTTACATTGTAATTTGAAACTAAAGTATATGGTAAAGTATTCTTATTTTGCAGTGATGTTTTCTTATAATATTTAGATACATATATAATAAACAAAATTTATTTAAATCTTCTTAAAAAGTTATTATAACATTAGTAATTTTAAAAATATAATAAAGGTTTTTTAAAAATATAATAAAATTTTGATAAGTTTAGTTAAATTGATAATCAAATTAACTTTTTTATGGGTCGATGGTAGATGAATCTAGTTTCAAAATCAAAATAAACTGATCGAAATGAATTATTTTGTTTGGTTTATTTGGTTTCAAATTTGAATCCATTTATTTTAAAGAATTCAACTTTTAAGATATTTGTTTTAATCAACTTTATGTAATTTAAATCAAATATTGAACTTATAGGTTGTTAAAAAAAAGGTTGTTACAAAAGATGTATGCCCAGGTTAATCCACCACTAGTTAAGGCTTCAGATGTGATTTGCTGAGCATTTTCCTTCAGTTTAATGACTTTTCACACTTATTCCATGAAACTACTATCCCACTCTTTGATACACCAGAATTGTTGTGTATCCAACTCTAATATTGTGTCAGTGCGTAACTAAACAAGTTTTCGTTATCTTGGAGACTTTACTTTTAAGATTCCTAGTACTGGACTCTTATATTTTAGTCTTAGTTGTTGTAAGTTAGAATTTATAACCTTCACTTTCCAAACAATAAACGTCATTCGAAAACAGATTTACTTTTGATCCTAAACTTCCTAGTACTAGGAGGAGCACCTAAGCCTTTTTGCACTTGGTTGTCTCGCTAATTTTGAAATTGGTTTACACACAGATTCATCCGGTATAGTAAATGTACCTATTTCGACTATTTTTGAATCACTTTCCTGTTTTTGCCAGCTAGACGAGGACGAATTTTCAAAATGCGCCTTTGGCGAATTTTCAAAATGCGCCAACATGCGACTTTCGAAAATTCGCCCGAAGGCGCATTTTGAAAATTCGCCTTCGTAAAAACCCTGCTTACATAAACAAGTTATGTTGGTCCATTTAACAATCACATACATATATAATTTCTTATCTAACAACTTCGTAGATATAAGCTTGCAAATCTAACAATTGCGAAGTTCATTTAAGTTCGACACATAACTAGTTTGTTTGATACATAGAAATTACATTCGTTTAAAATTGAAAACACAAAAGGTCTAAATTCGATACGCAGTCATACATCTGACAATGGAAGTTTAGGTCGCAGCAGTACATCGCTTTCTGTTATGGCCCTGTGATCCACATTTGCTGCACCTGTTTGATTTAGGCGTTTGATGCTCGTCCATTACGTTTTTTATTCTCGTAGATTTAGGCCGTCCAGGTTGTCTTCTTGTTGGTGGAGGCAATATATGTGGACCGGTGTATGGTCTCCAGTATCTCTTATCACGCACGGAATGAAACTCTGGCTGATATGAAGCTTTGTAACTGCGAACAGAGTACCACTCTGATGCGAACTCATGATATGCTCTGTTAGCACCGTAATCCTGTGCCGAACAAGCCGCCATTACATGGGCACATGGTAATTTTTGCAGTAGGGGGATGTTGCATGTACATGAGCAGTTAGGACCATCAATTAACACATTAAATTCATCGCCGTAGCAATGAATAACTTGCCATTCTGTTCGACTAAAGCGAACTAGTTTACAACGACGTGCTTCAATAGCTCGATCTGCTATTTTAGCTTCCCATTTTGGAGTCAAACGTGTTGTGATAGCATCCGCCGTCTCTCGTCTCTTACAAAAATATTCAACCGATCGAAAGAAGGTTCGTGCAACCAACGCCTTTATAGGTAATGATCGAGCACCTTTCAGCACACCATTAAAACTTTCGGAAGCATTGGTGGTCATAGCATGAAAGCGTCCTCCATCGTCTTTGCAAAGGGCCCAATTCTCTTCAAAATTCCCTAAACTTCTTTCAATCCATTCATGAGCCCGTGAATTTATAGCTTTAATTTCTTCTCTGATTTTGTTGTACTCAACTACTTCTGAAGCACATGCAGCTGAATAAAATAAAGCTGTAAGTCGGTTATCCCTAAAACCCGCTGTTTGAAAATTAGCTTTAAGATGCCGTGCACAGAACCTATGTTTATGTGGTTCTCGCCACTTCTCCTGTAAAGCCTTCGGAATTCCTTTCATCCGATCCGATATGAAAGTAATACGACGATTGCAAACACTGTGAATGAATTCACGCATGCAAGAAAAAAACCAACCCCAGCTATCATATGACTCGGATTCGACAACCGCATAAGCTAATGGAAACAGACAGTCATCCGCATCTACAGCAGTAGCAACAAGCAACGTCCCTTTGTATTTACCATACAAATGTGTCCCGTCAATACATAGCAATGGCCGGCAGTGTAGAAAACCTGTAATGCAAGGGCCAAATGCCCAAAACGCACGATCAAATACGCCAACTTCATCGTGGGTCACATGTCCAACAGTCTCGGGATTACTTCTCTTTATTTCCTCAAAATATTGAGGCAAAGTCGCATACGATTCGGTCCAGTCACCATAAATTCTTTCTATTGTTTTGTTTAATGCTCGCCAAGCTTTCATGTAACTAATTTTGATGAACAATTGGTCGTCGACAAGCACTTGAACTGTACCTGCTGTGATATCCAAATCGGCCTTCACAAATGACATGATTTTTGACACAAGAAAATTAGAAGTGGCTTGCTTGTGGTTGGAATTAACTGTAGGATTGACACATGAATGTTCTCTAGGCAATTTTCTGATTTCCCACCAACCAGACTGCGATTTCTTTGAGACTATTGCATGTATTCTTCATGGACAGTTAGTGTCAACATTACACATAGCAGTGTATATAGTTTTATTCGACTTGACTGGCTTGTACGAAACTCCATGTAGAATTGACCATTCGGTTAATTGGTGTAGCATGTTTTGCTTACTTTCAAATACCATTCCAACAGCAAATCCATTTTGTATGCACGCGGTTGAAAATTTTTTCCCAGCAAATTGCAGGTTAGCAACGACCGATCTTGCCATCATTTGTGCAGTACATAGATCATCATCCAACGGTACTTCCATTTGAGCTTCTTCACCATCCCTTTCAGCATCATCTATGCTTGGAAAATCGTAGTTTAACGATTCATTGTTCACCTGCATTCGTTCTACCCAACACGCATCATTATTAGTGGTCGCAACAGCCATACTATCAATTTGAGGAACATGTTCGGTGTCTCTATCTATATTAACATCCATATTAGTGGCAATATTGGAATCATGTGAGTGTTGTGACGGTCCTGCACCACATTCTGCAGTAGTATCTTCAAGACTTGTACATCTGTTTACAACCGTATCTTAGTACGAAGCTAGAGTAGATAGGAAACATTACCCAAATAAATTGCTAAACAAACCTTTGACTTGTACCATACATTTGTGATGGAGTAGGATATACCGGTTGCGACAAATGAATATTTTGTTGTTCAGCACAGACATTTTGTAGATGCATTTGTTGTTGGAAGCTGAATGTGTTAGAAGAAAGTATTAGGCAATTGTAATTTAAAAAGGTACACGCAAAATACCAATGTTAACAACGATACCTTGTATAGTACGGAAAGTACTGTTCTGGAGTTGGTTGCGACATCATGTAAGGCATGAAACCATAGTTTATGGGAGGAGGACCATGACCCCCAGCATGTGCATATGGATTACTGTAAGTAGGAGAACCTAAGCTTGCTGTGGGAATTTCAGTTTCCAACATTTCTGTAAAATGCCCTAATCCTGTGCTAACGATAGGAGATTGTACATGTTCTTGCAGATTTTCTTTTGCAACTTTCCCAACGTACAACTCAATGGATTTGGTAACCGCTGAAAACATAACTTCAACATCCTCATCGTTTGAAAATGTTATTGCTTTTGAACCATAATCCGTTGGCCAGTTAACGACCAACTCAATATCAAATTCGATTGGGCTTATTTTTGTCGCTTTGTAAACCGATTCTTTCAACTCAAATAGTGTGCAACATTTGCGTACTCTCCCCAGTTTACATAAACCACCGACATACTTCCCGTTTTTCTGTTCGTCGACGATCAGTTCACCGTCGTAGTAGCAAAGTGTGGGAATGAGATTTCTAGCCATTCTACAAATAAATAGTTTTTATTTGACCAACCACTTTCTGTCCATTCATATGAAAATATTTTAATGGATCTAACAAAGCTAGGGTTTGTAATTTTCTTACCAATTTTTGTACCGGGATATAGTGAAGACGTTTGCGTAGACCAGCAACGACTCTATTGCAACAACTAACCGATTATCGAAAGAAATTGAGGCTTGGTTCGTACATTACAAACAACATTAGTTCGTACATTACAAATCCAAACAACATTAGTTCGTACATTACAAATTCAAACAACATTAGTTCGTACAATACAAATCCAAACAACATTAGTTCGCATCAAACAACATCATCTATTTATTCGTGAAGGTCATGAAATTCGCGCGGGCTTCTTCTTTGCCGACGCGTTACCAATGGTCTCGAACTGCTACTGCTGCTGCTGCTACTACTCCGTTCTCTGCGGGCAGTGGAGGACGAAGGTAATGCGGCCATTGGTTGAGATGGGCCAGGAACAAATTCTTCGTGTACCGGTGCATTTTGTGACGAGGTGCCTTGTGACGATGACCCCGCACCTCCTCTAGGCCGACGTCGTGTGTACACAAGCGCTGGAGGCGGTGGAGGTGGAGATGGAGCTCTAGGCCTATCAAGTTTATTCCTGCATAACACAACATCTAGAATTCTTTGGATGTTGGTGCACATCCTCCTACCCTCCTCGTCGGTTTGACGTTTGCGAAGATTTTCTGCTTCTTCCCAAGCCCTGCTTATACCGGCTGCCTGTAAATTTGAATGAAAATTAGCAAAAGACAAAACCATCATAAGTAATTGATATAGTACTTACAACATCAACTTACGACGTTCCTCTCAAGTGGTGCTCTGGGAACGTACGGGCTTCTATACACTGCCTCCACTGGCGCCGTAAGAACATATCGCCGTGTTATGTTCCAGTACCACCGTTTGTACCGCTCTAGCGTGATGGTAAGCTCCCTCTCAATCTGGGTAGCTGTATGACGATCATTCCACAACTGAATGTGGGATCCATACTCCTCTGCATTGTACGTAGAAGTGCAGGGTGGCGCATCATCCGGTATATGCTATATCATGCCAAACTGTCTCATAACCCTATCGGGTAAGTGAAATGCAGTCTGGGTGTACGATATGAGTGGCACTCTTGCAGTCCACAAGTATCTAGCAGCTGTACACATGGCTGGAAGCTGTGCTAGCACATCCTGCGTGTACGGTGTCCATGTCACCACTTCATCCTCCAGCACATCTAACTCGTTGCAGTAGAACTTTACACTCCGTCTTGGGGTTTGGCGCGTTTTTTTTGGTCCTACCCACCTGTTATAAGACGTTAGCAAATGAATATTACACATGAAAATTGCATTGTTTAAGTAATTTTATAGGATAAAAATATACCGAGACCCAAGCGGCAGCGACTGATCGACAACAACGTTTGTCACTAACAATCTTCCGATCGGAAGATAAGTCCACGACCACAGCTGCATTTATAAGAAAAAATTAGAACAAAAAATGAGACAAATCATGTAAAACAGTAAACTATTGAAGTTTGTTTCAAACCTGTACTAGTGTTAGACATCCACCAACAGATTTATTCTCCAAAAGAGAAAGCCTGGATAACTCCATATACGTATAAGATAACACAGCACTGCCCCAAGAGAACTTACCACACTCCCCTAAATCAGCAATATATGGTAGTCATTTCAGATCTACCCGAGTCTTCGTATGGTCGCACATCAATCGGGAAACAATGATGTGCAAAATAATAGCACGTGCTCGTTGCTGAATCTGAGCCTCTGTAGCATCAGCAGGAATATCGTGCGACAATTGACGTCTATACCACATGACTTCCACGAACTCATTGCCCCTTGTTTGTTCGGGGGGTGGGTCAAGACCGAGTAAATCATGAAACAATTGCATATAGTCATATGCCACTTCTCCATAAGCCACTGCATTGCCTTCAATAGGCAAACCTAACAACACGGCTACATCACCTAATGTAATCGTCATCTCACCAACAGGAAAATGAAAAGTGGAGGTCTCCGGTCGCCATCTGTCTGCCAAAGCAGTGATAAGATAGTGGTCAAGCTGGATGTATCCTAACTTCATTATATGTAAAAAACCGGCCCTCTCAATCTCAGCCAATACTCCTGGATGGTTTGAAGTCACTTTCTTCACCGACGTGGAGTGATCTATAGTTGTATCTGGATCGTCACGCTGATCAAATGATAAATACAATTAGAAAGCAGGAATTATACCACCTGACATAAAATTATATTTTTTTTAAAACCACCTGCATCCATATGTCGTTAGAAGTACGATGCTGTGCTTGAAGAAATAATACCCTTCCATCAACGGGTCCGGCCTCTATCTCAACATACTCTACAAAATACAAGTATTAAAAATCATTTCATTTCAATAAAAAATATACCCTAACTAAAATGTGTGCAAATACTTGTAATGATATTGTTGTAAATGCTTTATCAATGGTGATGTTCAAATGATTTACTTTACAAGCACAATTTTTTTTCTTGAACAACAAATTATAAGATAACATTGACTTCAAACCCTAAATTATAAACAACAAATTGCTTGTTTCAGTTGAATTGTTGTTTCTAAACATTGACTTCAAGCCCTAAAAATATTGACTTCAAGCCCTAAAAACATTGACTTCAAGCCCTAAAAACTTTGACTTCAAGCCCTACATTATAAACAACAAATTATGTGTATAGATTCATACCTATTTCTTGTTCTATACCGGATGTGCTTGCCATTGAGTAATTTGTGAAAGAATTTGAATATAAAATGAAGAAATGGAAGTGGAGGAAGGTTTTGAGGGGTTTGTGTCTTTTGGGTTTTGGTTGGAAGAGTTGGGAGAAATGAAGAAATGAATGAAGTGGGGTGGGGCTGCTCCTGTCTGGTTAAAATGTGTGCAGGGTTTTTACGAAGGCGAATTTTCAAAATGCGCCTTCGGGCGAATTTTCGAAAGTCGCCTGTTGGCGCATTTTGAAAATTCGCCAATGGCGCATTTTGAAAATTCGCCCCCGTCTAGCTGGCAAAAACAGGTCTATGTTTGTAATTAAAAACAAAAGTGGGTTATTTGTGTTATTGTTTTCGAAAACTAGCTTAAGTTTGCAAATTTTCCTTAAAATTAACATGATATAGTCTTTTAACCTTCCATGTTGATATATGCCTCATTTAATTTTATATTACCATTTATTGTCTTTAAACATGATTTCAGCCCTGATTTATTAGCTATGAACAACTGCATTCAGATCTGAAGCTTTTTGTTTAGGTTTCCTCCTCACTTAATTCCGCTTTCCTTCCTCTACTTCATCTTCTCTCTCATTTTCCTTGGACCAATTTTATTTAAACACGTAGATATGCTGAGCTTACCCAAAAAAGAAAAGAAAAGAATGCATAACCCATATTTTACCGAGTTTCCACTCCGCAATTTCAGTTTTGTCCCTACTCTTTTTCAACGCAAATCATTTTCAACGAACCCTAAATCATCAAAGGAGAAGGAGGAGCGGTAATATTGAATCTGCACTAAAGCGCTAAATCATCATCAGAGCCACGCACGCAGCAGGAGGAGCAGTAAAACCCTAGTGCTAAGTCGTTTTTTTTCATTCGGTGATCTATTGGCTCTTGTTGGATGTGACATCCAGGGTGGAGACTCTGGGGTTGCAGTGAATCATGCCGGAAGGTGTGGTTCACCGATTGCTTCTGCGGTTTGAAAATCCACTACAAGGAAAGTATACTTTTATAACACAAATATATAACGCATTATTCTATTGTTGTGTTATTGTTTGGTTTAATTTCTCTTATTAGACCCCCCTGATTTATTAGGTAACGCTGTTTACCGGAGCCGGTTCCCTAATTATTTTCATTCCCGCTTTCGTGATATTTCATTCCCTTCCAAAACCCTAATCTAAAATCCAACTTTCCCCAAAATTAAGTAGCTTTCCCCTTCTTACCCTCGAAGTCTTCATCAAAATCTTATGCAACTCATCCGTCTTTACCTTCATCACCACCTCCTCCTGCTTCCCTTCCATCCACATCGTAGAATCCATGGTCTCCTCCATCGCACAACTTCGTTGTCGCCTGAATCTCATTGCCATAGGTATGTCTTCGAGTGATTTTGTATTATTATAATAATTTTAAAGTTAGGTTCTTCATATACGACCATTTATTTATTGTGTAGTAGATATTTGCACTATTAGCATAATCTGCTTTTGGTCACTGGTAACCTTTGTGTCATTTAGCAAAAGTCCATTTACTGGTTACACATGAAAGCCATATGATAGCTGTAGTACCGTACTGTAATTTAATGTCGAAATGAATGCAGAAGCAATATTCCTTAGTTATGTAGTTTCGTATCAAATCGTAGCTTTTATTAATGCTGCTAAGTTGTTTTTAATTTAATGTTATTCTTCGACAATGCTTGTCTTTTTATGGCAGATTATTGATACCTGCCAAAATAGTTTGTACAAAACATTCAGGGCAGTCCATACAGTGTATCCTTATGTGTGTTTTCTATTTAAGCATTGGTAGGTTGAATTTTCTTACTGAAATTTACTCTGAATTGATTTATTTTTAAAATGTAAATATTGTAAAGTCAAAATAAATAAGAACTGAATGTAAATTGGAAACATGTGGATTTTTTGTGCCTTCCAATTCAATTTGTTTTGGTCTATATCCTAAATCAATGCAGCAAGGGAAAATTTGGTATCATGTTAAGGCAACTTGAAATGTTTCTACTAGTCAATAGTAGGCTTGGGTCGTAGACCTTTTTTAATACAGTTATTTTGAGTAAGGTTATCTTTCCAAGTGAACCTATACAACGACATCATTGTAAGTATGGTGTGAATTTGGTTCCTTCTTTCTTGGGTAATAAGTATTATATCGTATATTATTCTAAGAAAATAAAACACGAAAGCCGATCCCATCCCTGTCTAAGGAGATGCCAACCATCACTCCTTTCAACGAAGACAACTTTATATCATATTTGTTTTTAATACATTGTTTGTACCAAAAATAGGCACAACACTCTTCGGAAGTTTTTGAAGAGATAAAAGTGAAGAAAGAAAATTAAAACTGAGGATTATCTAACAAAAACTCCAAATAACAGAAAGTAAATTGCACAGAAGACAGCGATTTAGAGTGGTTCGGTGTTTCGCCTACGTCCACTATGAAGTTTGATGATTTTATTGCTCGATGCTTGAAGATTACAATTTACTTATAATGTAATACAACTGATTTTCTAAGTTAAGTCTGAAACTAAAGCAGCGGTGGTGATTTGAAGTAAATTTGGCAGAGTCTGGGCGCTCTTTAGCTCTCAGAATTATCCGACCTCTTTTCTGAATGACCAGGGGGTCTATTTATAGGTGTAGGAGGCTGATATTTCGCCTAAATCTCGGGAGACCAGTTCTGGCACATGAGGGGGCCCACATGCCCGCTCTCAGGAAATCCGGGCCCACTTTGGGATCGATTCGAAGTCCATTCGAATCGATCAAGAAATCATCCAATCGAGCTGAAATTTGGTGTGGACATTCTTCAACATGTGTGCAAGCTTCTGTGAAAATTTCATAGCATTTGGATTTGTGGATCTCGAGTTATGATCGATTCAAGATCGTGTTTCTGGTTGATGTGCTCTGTTCGAATCGATCCCCTTCGAATCGATAGGGTCGAATCGATGGCTTCGCGCGTGGTATTGTTGACGTGGCGCATTTTCTTCGTATCGATCCGCCTTTCACTCCTAGTTGACTGAGTCGACTCCGTGATTCTAGCCGACCTGGCCTAATGGATTCGAAGATCTTCATTCGCTCATGGATTCGAACGTGTGCTCGTTCGTATCGATCATGTTGCACTATAGCCCATCGATTCGAAGTCATCATAGCAGGATGGGTTCGAAGCTAAGTCATTGGACGGATTCGAAGTACTTCGGCCTGATGGATTCGAAGTTCTCCAATCTGAAGGATACGAAGTGAAGTAGCATCATGGAGTTGAAGTGGCTTCAACTTGACTGATTCGAACGAACGCTTGTCGAGGATTGTGAAACATATGGAGTCGAACTGATGGATTTGAACATAGGCTCGGCCTATGGATTCGGAGCTTGGCCACCTGATGGATTCAAACAAGGAAATAACGAACGATTCAGAGCAAACATATGTTGATGGATTCGAATCATAGGCTCGGCCTATGGATTCGAACTTAGGGCCGTTTACTCCATTTTTCATCGACGATAACTTGGTCATACGAACTCGGATTGTCTTGGAATTCGGAACGTTGACTTTTACGGCTTTGCTTGACGTGTCTTATCAATTGCAGCTCGATCTGGGCTTGGACAAAATTCATCGACATCCATAGTAGACCTATGTATAACCGGTTTTCAAGACGAACTGTCCTTGGTTTTTAGTCGAGTTCTTGGTGTCACGGCCTTGCCAAAAGGCGGGATAACATACATTATACTAAACCTTAGACTTGATAGAGTATTAGCGCGATGTACTTACAGGCAACACCATTCTTTTTTGAGTTAGGTACTTGGTTTATTTTATGGCTTGTAGATTAAATATTATTTCATCCTTCATGGAAATACTCCATATTGTAGTACCATGCAGTTTATTCCTTGGAAGCCATGGTCAAATAACTTCTTTCGATTTCTTCCGATTTCACGCTTTCATCGCTTGCATTCTCTGCAAGCTTACCCTTCTTTCTGTCCCCTGTAAAATTGAAATATCTACCTTTGATAATCGTTTTAATCACATGCTATAATGAAGTTCAGAAATGAGGTTCTTGTTTAAGATATGTGAATCTGTGATTCACTTTCAGACTTGTTGCCCAATTAATGACTGTTGTGGATCACATCCAATTATTAATATAGAAGTTTATCTCTAACACCCCTGGCATTGTTTGTCAATTAGCTTTGTATGTTGGACTCACTTTAAAATATTGTCAAAAATGCTCTTCCAAAAATAGTCTGTTTTACCAAAATTCATTTCTTGACATCAGTCGAGATAAGTGGGAACTGGAAAATTTGAAGAACCCGTATTACTCTCCAATCCAAGTTTTGCTCTCAAGTTCAGAATAAATTCAAGAAGATATTCAAAGAAATTCTCCCTGTCGAATGGAATGATTTGTGAACTATGAACAGTTATGATAACCGACCCTTATATAAGATACTATCCAAGAAGCAAGGAATATTTGAGCATGTGTTTGTGAACCTCTTCTTTGTCAATATACACGTAAACCTGCTCATGTAGCCACTAAATCTTATCCATTCATTTACTTTTACGTCTATAAAAACATGAAATTGGTAACATCTGAATCTGGATAACTTAAGTAAATTATCTTTGTTTACCCAATATATATTGAGCTTAAAAAAAGTATGGCATGTGTAAATTTGAAAGTACGAAATAATAATAAAAGGAGGTGATCAAGAATTGGCCAAATTGTAGAATCTACGAAACTAACGTAATATTAGACAAAGATGGGAAAATCATTAAATCATTTAATGTGACAAGTGTTAGGTGATTGATAGAAAAGGCAGATGGATGGCTAATCACATTGGTGTAATGAATCTTGTTATTTGCTCAGTTTTCATCTCGGGAACTATTGATATTATCATTGTTTCAATGCTCCACTAGCTATTGTGTGGAGTATATGGACATATTCCGTACAAATTTTTATCATTTCACTGTATTTTTAGCATTAATTACTGTATTGGTTTTGTCAAAAATAAATAAATTAATGTATTGTTTTTTTCTAGTAATCTTGTTCCAGTTTTAGATTCCTTTTTTTACCGGCTTTGTACTTGAATGCTAGATTTCATAACAGAGATATTTTTGTTGCAGTATTATAGCATTTTGTCATTTGACATTGTCTTCGGTTATTTGCATGTGGCCTCTAAATATCGTCCAAAATTGAACGATGATCAGGTACAACATTCATCACTAAAGAAATGATTTGCATTAGTTTTTTTATGTGTTAAGAGCATTATGGTACAGATAAATGTTTGAACGTGCATATGTTTACTAATAAAATAAAAGTGGTTAAATATTGTACAAACCCTTTACAAAAAACATTTAATACATCCATTTCTTAAAAAAAGTAGTATGATACATAAAGCCTAAAGGCGTATGTTTGAAAGTGTATTTGATCATCTTTACCGAATTTACTTGAGTTCAATATGAGTTGCCACCAAATTCACTTGAGTTCAATATGAGTTTCACAAATTAATGATAATTTATATTTGTTTTTCTTGCATTCAAATGTAAGGATCAAATCTACAATGTATTTCCTTGCATACAACATGTGCTAATTTATATTTGAATCGTTCGACCTTAGTGATTCAACCATCAAGAACCTTTCTCCACGTACACAGTTAGCAAGAATGATACTTTGCATCACTTGGGATGGTATCAGTGCCCTGTCAAATAGACAAATAAACTTTTTGTATGAATATTACTAGTATATTTTTCACATATGTAAATTAATCATCACGTTGATATGCCATGGTTTATGTGTAATCGATTCATTGGGTTAACAAGCAACACCTTCTCTACTTTAAGATAAATACTGTGATTAACTTGATTTGAATTCGTTTAACGTAGAGGGTACCAGTGCACTGTGATAATCCAAAAACTCAATAGATAATGATGGATGAGATCATGCAAAACGTTTGCATGCTAGCACAAGACCAATATGGTAATTATGTTGTTCAGGAATGTAAATAATTTTCCTTGCTATATTGTTAAGTACTGTATTTTCAAGGGCATGGTATGAATGAACTTTTTTTCAGTTGCATTCCTATGAAATATGATAGTTGATATATAAGGTTAATACCCTATAAATACACGAAGTGTTATTTTTAGTAAATGTGGAGTTTGTTGTGAATTTCCGATTCAGTTTCATAGTAGTATATTTTGACTAGATTTAACTTCAAATTCTATATAGAAATGAATTTGCTTATTATTTCTCTTAAGTTTTAATTTTTTTTCTTGAGTTACAGAGTACAAAAGAATAGTTCCAGTGTAGATACAAGACAACATTTGTATTTAGGAGAGATATAATTGGTGGGATGAATTATACATTGTTTGAATGATTGATTTAATGCCATTACTGTTTGAGAAAATCTGAAATTTATGTTGGTGGCATATAGAAATGCACAATGATGATCTATTGGCTGCTTATTACTGTTCAAAATATGTTTGCCTTGCTATATATTAGAAGTTTATGCCATTAAATTTAGCGTAGGTTAATTATAATAGTAGTCGATGATGAAAATCAACAATACTAGTTTGTAAACTAAGGCAACTTATTGATTAAAAGAGTAATAATGGAGGAAAGGAGCTAGCTAGAACAAAGGAGAGAGCAAAAAGTAAATAGTAAAGCAGAAAGGTAAATAACTAAGATAATTAAGAGAAGAAGTGATAATATGATTCAAAAAGTTGGGAAAAAGAAAGTGAGAAAAAAAGAAAGCGAGAAAAGAAGAAGAGGAATTGAAGGGCGTTGGTGCAATGATATCAGTGCATTGGGACATAGAAGAGAGACGAAGAGAAAAGGTCTGTGAGGAACCTGGAATTATAAAATATCAATTCAAAGTATAATTATGCAAACGAATTGGCCTTCATATCTGAAGCCGTAGAATTTATAATAAATATATTCATAGAGTGGGGCTACCTATACTGATATTGGAGGTGGAGTCATGGGCTATAGAGCTTCCATTCTAGTTTCAGAACTGCTCAAGGAGGGCTCTAATTAAATATAGGTTATTCATTTGTTTAATATTTTTATGATTTCTCTGCATTATTTTTTACTAATGTTTGTCTTGTGGATTGATTTTCTATTGTTTTTGTTTTGGAGAATATTGGTTTGCAGATGTCACAACAACTATGATAGTTAGACCTGGTTCGGTTATTGATTTTCTTATCGCAAATCAGAATGCAAGGGATCCTTTCACACTGGATTGGGAAAAAGTAAGTTAATTTTGATTTAAGGGCCATGAAACATTTTCTTGAAGGCATGTTGTATTGCATCAAAATAGCAGAGCTAGATAAACTTGGTATTGATTATTGTTACCTATAACAAAACTCACTAACTCTGTTCTATGAACAGAAAAAACGTGCTCTTAAGAATTTGAGGATCAAGACAGCCCCAAGTAACCAAGAGTTCAAAATTGTTGGTTCTAAGTTAATTACCTTGTAACAAACAACTGTGAGATTTCCTGTTTTTTTTTCCTTTTTTTCCCTACATTTTATCGCTTAGATTTTGTTACATGATTTGATGAATCAAAGATACTTCTTTTTGTATATATTTAACACAACTTGATCACTGCTGCGAATCAAATTTGCAAAATTAAGGAGTAACTTATTTCTAGCCTTCAAATTGTGATTGCAATATATTTCTAGCCTTAACATATTTCAACAAAGAATTTCATTGTAAACTTCCTTACTTAAAATCTTCCCTATAACTAACTGTAAATGAAAGGAGCTCATGAAAAAAAGGAACGTTTTTCTAAATTTCTACTACAAAGCGGTATTAAGCTGTCAAATCCTCTTATTTATTAACGTACCTTGAATACATACATAAAAAAGATGTACAAATCAAACGTAGATGAAAAGATTATTAATCCACATGAATATTTGGTATATACTAGTTGTTCGAAGACTCTGCTTAGGTTCCATCTAAGATCCTCAAGCTTTATACTTTAGCCAGGCGCCAAGATGTTTGGTAGTGTTATTTCGCTCTGCCTTGGCTTTGACAGTGTCACTTGCTGATGTCTTGTATTGTATAAAACTTCATTGCTTGCTGCTCCATTGCACTTATAACAACATAGATTAGAGACCAACAATTTATCATTTTCATAGAACATTTATGACAGTCATGTAGTTGAGAGTCACTTATTATTATGTATTTTTATTTTGTTCCAAGAAATATCTTTATCTTCTAGAAACAATGGAATGTAGTTTCTAGTTCATCTGGCTTTTTCTCTCTGAATCAAAACATCAACATTAAATATCGGTTGTTCAATCTATTATATGCCAAATTATTACGGCTAGATATTATTTTATTTATGTGTATTCTTTTATATCTGTGAGTTTGGAATTTAATTTTTTTACAGTACAGTATTAGCATTAGCTTAGCTAGTTTGTGTTCTAACCAGGTATAGGTAGACGAGTCTTCAATTGGCTTACTTGAAGGATAGGTTATGGAAATTAGGCCCAGAAAGAGGAGTTAGAGAACTGATAAAATAAGTTCAATTGAAACTCTGAAGTTCCTATTTTGTGTATCACTTTCTTGATAAACAGATGGAAACAGAAATATGAAGTTTTCATACTTTTGCATAAGGCTTTTTACCCACTTGTTTGCATGGTGCACATCGTATATCGACTATGCTTTGTTTACTGTGGCTATCCCACTGTTGAGGTTAACTAAGCTTTCAAATATGTTTCTATCGGTTCTATGCTTAATGGTTTATATAATTTCTCAGTTTGGTAGTACTGAAGGATTTTTCCCCATTTTCTCCCATTTAGGCTACTTTGTCAAGTTACAACATATATAGAACTGTTTTAAAAGATACTGTAGAAACAAACCATTTTTTGATGAAAGTGGCTAAAACATAGTGGAGCAATCTGTAACTGGGCTAGTGCTAGTTGTGTTTATACACACAAATATGCATACATATACATACATATGTATGTATGTATGTGGTGGGCTTGCATATTATTAAGAAAAAGCAAACGCGGGCTGTTGTAATGCAACATGCAACAAGACATTATCTTCATCCATCTAAGAAAAAATTGATGTTTAAAAAAGTTATGTAAATCTTCATCCATCTAATAGTAGATGGTACTACCAATAACCTGTAATTTTCATCATAGTTTTATATAATTATTTTCAAATTGTTCTGAATTTTCAGGAAGTACTACCAATGACCGAAGACATGCATGAAGAAAGGCTTTGAGCAGTTCAAGTTCTTAGTGATGCATTTGGTACTTGTAGACGTTAACTTTGAACTATGTTGTCTTTTGTTATCATGAATATGTATTGAATTTGGTAACTCATGTATTGAACTTATTTTTTGTTAGTTGATACTTTATTTTGTTATCATGAATATGCGTTACATTTGCTGATTATTATATTTTTTCGTTCATACATTGTTCAAATTGTTATCTATTTAAAGAAGATTCATTTTGATTGTTATTATTAAAATGTAATAGTGGGGTGCATCAAATATATAGTACGATAAAGCATAGCTCCTAAAAAGCGTTATAACTATATGACATAAGTGCTATAAAAAGATAATGCAATGTATGATGTTACTGTCAAAGGATAGCAGCAAATAAGTGTTATTGTATCTACACATTTTATAGCGGTATATATATGCTGTAAATGGATGTAGAATATACTATAAACATGTTGATATATAGCACGAAATAGGCGCTATAGAATAACTATTTTATAGCGGCTATACTATGCTATGAAATCATGCTCTTTTATAGCGTTTTTTTAGTGTTATAAATGTGCAATTCTTTTTTATAACATGTTGATATACAGCGTTTATCAAACCGCTATAGTTGTGTTTAATAGCGGCTATATGCCGCTATAAAAGACTGTTTTTCTTGTAGTGATCATAGCATAATGAAATTTCGACTCTTCGGTCGGGGACTCAGATAAGGAGTAGGATCCAAGGAGTTGATAGACAGCTCAGGATAGAACGAGGCTGTGGTATAATGGACTGGGTTGAGTGGCGGGACTCCTGCCCGAAGATGGATTTGAGTTGTGAAAGCTTGGAAGATTTGGGAGTGCCAATGAATTGTTGATAACTCGGAGTGTTCTGGTTGTGTTCAAGCAGGGGTACTATATGCGTGGGCACCCGAGGGCTGGTAGTGCTAGTCGTGTATCCTAGACTGCTCTAGGAGGGTCTAGTGTCAGATGGTACGAAGGTACTATAGGAGACAACCGTGTGGGGTTTCAGACCTGAAAGTACGGGGGAACACAATCGAGAACCTAGATTTCCATTAGTCATTGGCAAGCGAGGACGGGGCTATACGAGTTATCATATACTCAAGGCTTTAGAAGATGATAGCTAGGTTTTGGTTGATGGATGCTATGTTTGCTATTTCTCTTGGGTAGGCTATCATATATTGGAATGCTAGAGAAGGGATTAGGAATAGGGTTAATGAAGGAGACTGCTTAGATTATTTTATCCTGTTCCATTACAGTATCCTATTGTCATTTATTTGAGTAGCATATTGTATCTTATTATTATGTGCTAACTCTTTGGTTGCAGGGATAGGTCAGGTATGGTTCTTTTGTACCTGTTTGGTACCATATTTTTTAGTATAGCTTTTGATAGTCATTTACCGCTCACATCAGACTGTTGTCTGAGTTAAGGTTTTATGTTTCCTCTTATCATCTTAGATACTCTTAAATATAAACTATTTAACATATAAACTATTTTATTTATAAACTATTATATTATATATACACTATTTTTCTATATCTAAATGGTTTGAGTGGGAAGTTATGTTTCAAAGTATTATGATTTTTAAGTATTATGATTTCCAAAGTGTTATAATTTTGAAGTTTTGTCATTTTGAAAGTGTTATAACTTTAAAAGTGCTATGATTTGGAAATGGATATCTTTTAAGTGAATAATGATTTCGTATCGTATTTGGTTTTGAAATGGAAATATTATCATATTAATATGGTTTTGAAATGGCAATGATATTTTGGTTTTGAAGTATAAACTATTTTGAAATGACCGCGGTGTTATAATAACGATTGGTTGTTAAAAAGACCGGGATAGGATATTGTCATACTCTCTGCCAATACCGAAAACCACTTTAACAACTGTGTACGCGGTGGAGATTCCAGAATGAAGTAGGATGGTGGCGACGATCCTATATGAGGTATATACGGGGACCTGACTCCCGTGAGTTAGCATAAGGTGGCTGAAACAGGAGTAATCGATGGGCCAAGTGAGGTAGCTCCTCCGATCGGACACACTCCTTCGATACCATTCTATTACTTTGTGATTGATTGGGTGCACCCCTCGGATTTTTGAGAGTGTGGCTCGAGGTTGGTGGTAGTGGCTGCTATGCGTTACCACCAGCCCGGAAGTGTAATTAGTATATTTACCCTGGCATTGCCTAGTTGTGCTGTGTCACCTACCTTAGCGAGACCTCTACGAGTTTGTTTTGTACCATACCTATGGAGTGCCCTCTCATAAGCCCAGTTTACGGGAAGTTACGGTACTGTATAAACTATGGAAATATATAAAAATGTGTTAAGGGGGATATAGGTAACGCCTTAACGCTATTTTAATAGTTTAATTTACTTTAGACATTATTATAATAGCGTATAATACTACATAGTAGATAGTTTAACGGATCCTTAGAGGATGGTTATCCCAAACATCATTTGAGTTACTTGTATTTCAGTTGATATTTCACTTGAGTTGGATTTATTGATATAAGAATGTTAATCCCGACTCGAGTGTTTTGTGTTTTGCTTTACGCTCGGGTCAGACTGAGTGATACGACATTTGAGACTCACCTTTGGAGTTGGAGCTTTGCTTGGAGATCCATCCATCTATCCAGCTTGCAGTTATTCAGTTGACTCTTGTGATATTCTGATATTGTATTTGACTATTGTATTGAGACTTCTATTGTATTCGAGACTTCTGTTGTATCTTGTTTAACTCTGTTATATATATATAGTAGCTTCATGAACTACTATTCTTTTATTTCCGCTGCTTATCGTTATATTACTCTGTGTCTGTGATTCTGTGATTATTTATTTATTGTATATGCTGAGATTTGCCAAATTTAAATTAACAATCTGATATTTTGAGCAATTCAAGTCCGACATGTATGGATGCGAATGGTTGAAAATATCGGGATGTTTCAACTTTTGTTTTAAAGGATGTGATATTTTATGACTTCATTTTACTTTTATATTAAAAATTCTTTTAAACTTTCATAAATTGTCATTTCATACTTTAATAAACTTAAGTATAAACGTATATGTACTTATATATATTTTCTAAAATGTGCTAACTTATTTCGAAAGTGAATGCTTATGTCATAGAGTTTACAACGTTTCCGACAACTTTTAACTGATGAAAAGTCAAAAATTTGGAAAACGAATTCTTGTCACATTTTCGACTTTTCTTCGTACTAAATATTTTTGTAAACTGATTCCAAATTTTTTTCACCATCATTATATATTATTTAAAAGAGTTTTATTTTAGTTATAAAATCTATTATTTGAATATTTAAAATTAATTAAATATTTGCAAATCAAAGCGGTGAAATTCCAGGTCGTCACGGTAGGGTACAAACTGAGTTTATCTATGTTGTTTGAAAGATTTAAAGACGTTAGTAATGAATGGATAGAGAGAGCGATTAGACGTGCTACCCATACTTACCTTTTGTTCTTGCTTGGTAATACGTTGTTTGCCGTTAAAAGCAAATCACATACGTATATGTGTCTATTGGACGCATTGAAAGATTTGAATGAAGTTTGTACTTATTCATGGGGTTCTGCACACTTTCATTTCTGTACAGATAGCTTAGTTTAGCTAGTTGTACGAGTGTTAAGCGGATTGCAAGTTATCTCTGTTTATTGGAAACGTGGATAATGCTTTCATCCTTCCACTAAAATTTACTATGAGAACGTACCACGTGCTACTCGATGGGATCCATTTTTAGAGAGTCATATATCAGTGAAAGATATTCGTATATTTCTTAATAATATTCATATTAAACAAGTAATTATTACCTTTTTAGTATTATTATATTCTTATGTAATACAAGTATTGTCATAATGATAATTGTTTGCTCATAAAAATTTGTTAGGTGATCTTTGATCCACACACACGCCGCGCGCACATGACTATCATCCATTTTCTGATATTGCTTGGTATAGCGGTTGCATACGTTGCTTAATATTGTGGAACCATATCATCCTAATAGAGTTTTGAGACAATTTGGGTGAGTGCAGAACATTCCTATACCTCCTATTCCTCCAATAAGTACCACTGCTCGTCGAGGAAATATGTTGACTACTTATGGTCGTGTTTATTATCAATTTTTGGAGAGTATATAACAACATTGGTATAATCATGTTATTGCAGAAGGACATCGATCAATACCACTTAGTCAATCATATTTGAGTTGCACAGAGGACTATATGGAGTGGCTTCGATGTCATAGTGTAGTTAGGGTGCAAAATCCATATTTTCTACCTGACAATATCATGCAAGGAGCACCAAGCTTTCACCTAACTTACGAACAACCATATACAGTAAAATATAACTTCAACCTGATAATATTTATAAAATATAACTTCAAATTTGTTTAACTTCAATTTTATTTGTTCATTGCAGACTTTAACTGACGTGCATGAACTATTGGACGATGCAAATGAAGCCAGAATTGCTAGTGCTAGAGTTGCCAGTGGCCGCTACACCAAAGGCCCAACTAGCTACATTTGTTTATGGAATGATGTAACATAGTTTGCTACATTTGTGTTTGTAATGATGTTTATTTTGGATAAGTTTGTCTATATTTGTACTTTAAATGATGTTTATGATTGTTCAATGATGATGTTTCTATTTGATGTCTATTATGTTTTTTGCGATGCTATCTATAACTTTGTTGCTCTCCATAATTTTCTATGTTCCTATTTCTAATTTTTTTTCAATATTTTTATCTACCACATAGGAGCATTATGAGGCCATATTCATATACAGCGCAATGCCACTACGAGGCCATATTCATACACAACGCAATGCCACTCCGACTGGTAACATATCCACGTATTTTCACTGCGTGGTTGTTAAAATTTAAAAAAAATATCAAACTTATTGAGTTAACATAGAGTAACAAATTTCATTGTTTTTAAAGTACATTGTTTTCAAACAAATAACAAATTACATTGTTTAAAAACAAATACCAAATAACGATGTTTTCTGTAGAGACACATATCAAACAATATTATTTCCATTGCGCATATTGAGTTAGTTCATCCCAAGCCTGTCTACAGTCACTATCTATATATATTCCCAATTGCTTGCACCCGAATGGCGAGTTGTGAACCATTTTACATAAATTGGTGGAACAAATGTTTCGCTTCTAACTTGACCTACAATTGGAGAAACAAATTAGTGTATTTACAAAAAATGATTAAGTGAAAATACAAGTCAACTTTCCTACTTACTTGCATAAAATAATCATTATAAAAAAATGCTATTGCAATTTCAGAACATTGAATTGGAGGTGGTACCTTTCCTTTGATCGGTAGTATAGTTATCATTGACCATTTACTTATGTTAATACAATGTTATACTTTGTCACAACAACATAACCCATTTTCGGCATTGTAATCCACTTGTCCCGAGGAGAAAATCCATCTCCTTCTTTTGTTGTTGCATAAGTAATTCATTGCATTTACCACGTTCTATGAGCACTTTCCCGTAAAGTTATTGATTTTCATACAACTCTTCGTATAAATCCCGACGAACTTAAGGCCAACATAACTCATTCATTCCAAGCAATGCGGCGACATAACAAAATGCAATTACCATCTAAGCGAACAACAACAATATCGGTTACATATGATTCGATCTCCGATGGAATTTGATTTATATATATTCTCATATCAAGGCTATAATTTTCTAACTAGAAAAATATATATATTAATAAAGCAATAATGTAATAAAATATATTTACCAATAATTATTAAATTACATGTATGGGTTTTCAAATTTAAAGCTTTTCCTTCTTTTCATTATTGACACTTTGATGACTAAATAGATTATGCGATGAAAGACTTTCTACTAGCTCAAATGAAGAAGGCATTCTTTTTATTGAAGTATGAGCCGATTTCTTACTTTCCCTTCCTTTATTTTTCACCTTACTCTTTGGTGAAATCAGATTCGAAGTTTGAGGTTGCACAACTTCCATCAATTAAAAAAAATTGATGTGGTGTATCCATTTTCTTAACATCATTCAACTAAACTTCCTTTTTTTTCCACTACTCCTACATCTTTCTTTTCACTTCGTTCCACTAGATGTAGTCTAGTCCAATGATTATCAAGAAACTCAAGTGGTATGGTTGTTAATGGCTGTAACGATCCACCTTTCTTACTCCCAAAGACGGCACATAATAGATCCACGGTATTCGTGTGTCGATCATCTATGTGTCTGAAAGATAGGTCGTTCGGGTAAAAGAAAAGAAGAGATAAGAAGAAATAAATATAAAATCTCACAATTGATGTGAATCATATATAATATAACATAAGATAGAACATACAGTCACTTTCAAAATGAAATATCAGAGTTACAATGGATACTAAATTCAGCCAGGGATAGTTGGAACTGCCTGCCTTCGCAGTGCTGATACATACTATACACACATAGCGAAAATAGAATAGATAACTAGATAATGGTAAATCCTCCTACTCTATGCTCCTCCAAAATGTATCCATAAGAACCTGGACTACTTGACTACTCAAAAATTAGAGTATCTAAGAGTTTGAGGGGGAAAAAAGTAAAACTCTGGGTCAAACACGGGTCTGGTGTGAGTAAAATTAAAACATATGAATTTTTATACTTATAAAACCTTTCAAAAATAAAGGTATCTCGTAAGACTATGTCACACATAAATACAGATGAGTTTTTACCTTATGATAACCAAAATATCACAATAAGAAATTTCATGATATTATAATAATGTCTAGGGTTTAAATAAATACTTAACATAGTCAAAATGGTTACGGTAATTACATTCCAGCATATTTAGTATACATCCAAGTCGGTAAAGTACATAGTGGAAAATGCATTCCAACAATGACAAGGCTACCGGGATACCGTCTGTCACAGTACACCTCAAGAAAAATTATACCGAGAGCCACACATAGACCCTCTGCCAACAAAGAACTGGCCTACCCTTTCCTGGATAGTACCAAATATAATCATTCCTCGGTCGCGCTCAACAACCTTACTGGGCCCAAAGCATACGTCTAAAGAAATATCGATCTAGATCGGGGATGATCATACCCTAATGGGTGTGACACACATAGCCCTGCTTCATATCCCCTGTTTTAGTCATTCCCGGGTGTAAGGCTTGAGGCAATAGTTACTATTTTTAGCAAATCCATCTTGCAATGCTAACAGTTCCCTCTAGGCCGAAGGAACTGGGCCAGCCCGCAGTAGAAGAAATGGGTGAATTTCAAATTTTTTACCCTATTGGATCTTAGTTAGGCCTATGGAGCCTAATTTATTTAGAACATTTCTAAATTTGTTTTAAATAAAATTATTTATTTTATTTAAATTAGTTAAAGGGAAGTTTTTAAGTTCAAATGTATAGTGTATCAAATACACCTAACATTTAGATAATGTATAGGGAATGAAACCTTTCATTTCTTTCCCTAAAACAAGAATTAATTGAGAGTATTAATTGCATTAAATGGAGAGAGAAACCTGTCATTTTCTCTCTTTAATTTGAATTAATCAATACGTTAAATGTCATTAATTAACAATTTATTCATCCTAAGATTTATTACTATGTCCATATGTATTCTAACTATACAAATTGTAGTTTGAGATTTATTTAATTTTGTTTTATTTATTTATATATAAGTATATATATGAACTATATATATACATATATATGTGTGTGTGTGCGTGCGCGCATATGTAACATCATAATCCGTGAAGGTTATAATGTGTCAGTATATAGATGCTGACATTTACATTCCGAAGGACGCATTAGCCCATTTTGTGTGTACTATTATTTGTTCAAATATGTGCTTGTATAATATGTCAAAATAGGATATTAATATATGTATATGAATATGTATATATATATACGTATATATATATCATATATACATATATTATTGGATAAAATCGTTTCTGCCATAATAAATTAATGTAAAAGAATCACATGATAAAAAAACAAGTTTTATAATTTTAGAAAATCTGGAAACATATTTTGGGCTTAAGATTAATTTATGGAATTTTTTTAAATTAAAATAATATTTATTATTAAGTAGTTGATAATAGCCCTTAATCAAATTAATTCTTAAAAATATGAAATCAAGTTGAAAATTTCTAAAACTTTTTGAAGGTAGATGAGACATATTTTGGGCTTAGGAAAATTTTCTAGAATTCTCTCGACTGAAATTATATTTTTAATTAAATAATTTACTACAGTTCGAAAATAAATTAATTATAAAAAATATATTAAATTAAGCTTGAAAAAGCTAATTTTTTTCTAAAGGTACATGTGAAACATCTAATGCTTGTGAAAAATTTCCAAAATTTTATCAATTGAATTTATATTTTTAATTACATAATTGATTGTAGGTGGAAAGTAAATTAATTTGAAAAAATAATAAATTAAGTTCAAAAGAACTTAAAATTTTACACTAAGCAACTTACTTAGTGCAGAAAATAAAAAAAAATATAAAATTGAAATTTTAAACCATTAATTATTTTATACATAATAAACAATTCACAAAATCATTAAATAATAATAAAATATGTATATACATATTTAATAAGATAAATTTATATTTTATGATTCATAGTAGGTATAAGAATTTTTTTAAATTAAATATATACAAGACATAAACATATATACAATTATACATATAGACAATTTGCAAATCTGTATACATTTAATCTCGATCTATTTATATGTATTAATATTAATCAAAATCAATTTTCTTTTTAGAAAAAAATTCAACAATAAATCAATAAATGAAATACTATAACAAGAACATATTCAATCCAATTGTAACAAACACGTGTACCTAGAAAAATCTCACATAATCTAAACAATAAAAAGATCTAAATACAAACAATTGGTTTGGATGTAAATAAACATTCATATGATAAACTTAGCATCAAAACAATAATAATAAATAAAAGTTCAACTCCTAATGAGCCTTTGTGTCCATGTTGAACAATGAATTCTCTTCTAAAAACATTTCTCAATCAATCAGGTTGCTAATCCGGGATTGAAGACCTTCTACTACAAATTAGTTTTTTTTAATTTAAATTGGATTTGAGAATTTTTGGGATGATTTTAGAGCAGAGTTGCTGCCATTAAAATGAGGAGGAAGAAGAAGAAAATGGTGGCTCAAAAATGAATTCGACTAGGGTTTTGAGATTAGCTTTTATATGGGTAGGATAAAAGAGCAAATAATGATCTCAACCACACATCTCAAAACCCTAATCTCATGCATAGTAAGTGCCCCCTTCCTCTATCAAGACCAACGACTTTCACCTCTAAAGTTCATGGTTTGTGAACCCATTTAACCCAATTTAAATATACATAATTATATTCAACTAAATTTGTTGTCGATATCTCAATCGATCAACAAGTTTATAACTTTTTATAAATACACGTAACAAATTTATTTCTCAAATCAACTTAGAAATCATTTCTATTCACATTTAACTCTTGATTCCCATATTTACCCAATTTCAAATATTAATTTATATTTACCGGATCCAATTAATCGCTATATTTGAAATTATAAACCATTTTACTAATTTTTCCGTATTCAAAATCAATTAATAATTCAAGTTCAACATTTAAAAATAAATTAAATGTTCAGAATTAAACGACCAAAATTCTGGGTCGTTACATTCCTTCCCCCTTATAAGAATTTCATTCTCGAAACTACTAAGGTAGGAAAAATGCTCCCAAACCCATTTACCTTTAAAAAACCCACTTAGTTGAATTCCTATATTCACCCTTCTAAACCCTTTTAGTTTTATCTAAAACAGTTAGCTTCCATTTCTAATTCAAGAGCCTTGATTTCTAATACAGTTCAAAAATCAACTTTTCTAGTTAACAAATTTTTTTTCCAGAAATGTTCAAATTTTTTCTAACACCCTAAATTCCCGTAAAATTTTGACAGAGTCTCCTTTGGACGGAGAACCTTTTATAATATGACAAGAGAGATAAAAATATATACACTGATCCACACGGTCGGAAAACAAAATATATATCAATATATTATCATTTCTTTATTTTATTGCATAGGCGTACCTCATATTAGCGTTTTTAAGTGAGCGACTTATTTTATATGCAATTTCGCAACCAAAATCTACCCAAACAGCTCCTTGTACCTTTACTTACTCAAAATAAGCACATAAGTTTTCATAAACATGAAATTTTAATAACATTCCAATTATTTAACTAGCTAAAGACATAAACTTCATTACCCGAACATGCCAATCATATATTACAAGCAATTATAAGGTTCCAACACTAATTTAATTCTTTCCATGGATCCATATATCATTTTATTCAATTCAAAATGATTTACAATCAAATTTATTGCATTCAATTCATATTTACAACAAACAAACTCGTATCCATTCCAAATTGATTTGTATGTGCTTTACTTGCATAATTTCACTTTTATTCAATTTTCCAAATTGATCCACACTCAATTTATTTGCATTCCATTTATATTTCACTTCCATTATATGCAAATCCATTTTATCAACTTCAATTTATTCCTTTTTAAATTGACTCTAAATCAATCTTTCTAATTTCCATTTGATTCCCATTTATGCTATTCACCAAACCTTGTCTGCTTCATTTTTTATATCAAACATATTCCAATCCATGATAATTTATTGATGAATTCATTTCATAAATAATCACTTAAGTTAAGTTTCAATTGCACTCAGTTCTAATTCATTTTAAACTGAATCCCATTCAATTTACTTGTTTTCATTTACTTAGTATATCTAATTTATACTATATCATTGGGGAATCATTCCATGTAAATCAATTCTCGAACAATTTATTATATCATAACATGGTTCATGCACTTGCTCTTCTATTAACTTTTACTTCCAACTTATTTTACATCTTTTCCATTCACTTCAATTAATTCACATAGTGCTATTCACTTTATTTTATAGTGGACGGCATTTCTTATTATCAATTTCTTAACCATTTTAACTTGGCTATACTCTTCCACTTTCTCAGTTTAATAAGTTATACAACCTATTTATTCACAATTCCTTGGATTTTCACCTAAGTTTACTCACATTCAATATTTATAACATATAGTTATATAATCACTTCGCAATTCATATTTATATTCAATTTACTCAATTCTAATTCACTCTCCATTAAAAATTCAAAATTTTGAATTTCCAGTTCTTTTACCTTAATACCAAACCATTTTCATTTAGGTTTTACCATTCATTTTCAATTCATAAGCCGAAGAACTTATTTACTTAAAATCCCATTTTGCCCGCTTGAGTTCATTTACATTTTATAATCATAACTTTAGATTATATATATCACTTTATAACTTAAGTGTATCCATTCCATCCACTAATTATGACTTATAGTCATACAATCATCTTACATTTCAAAACATTGATATTCAATTCAAATCAATCCCATACAATTTTATTTAACTTATCTTAAGTTAATTTCAACCTATCTTGTTCACTTTAATTTACTCAAGTTAAATTTTAATTCCAGGATTAAAATTTTCATTTTCCTTTCTTATCTATATCAACTTCAAGTTATAAGTTCAATACCGATTTTATCCTGACTTCACAAATAATTTAAATGGAAATCCCAGAATTCAATCACCCGGTTTTATTTCAAATCATTTTGAAACCATAAATATACATATATCACTTTGGTATATCAAGTCTTACTTTTGAAATCTCAAAGCCACTTGGTTTATTTCCCAAAATAGTTCCCTTTTGAACTTCTAAAATGAACTTTTTTATCAATAAGTCCAAAGCAAATATTCATAGCCAACCACCACGGTAGCAATCCATGACTTAGAAACTCGAAAATGAATACTGATGCTGTGACCATCATCACTAGGATTATTTTCCAGCGACCAAGGTGGGTTCAGTGCTTCCTTACTTCCAAAATTTATTTTACACAATTTCTACTCCAAAAACATTTTCAAATAATACTCCATTATTCCTCACAAACCATTTTGGAAAACATTTCCAAAATTCTCAAGATTTAAAAATCCCAAACACTTGGTTCAAATTCATTTTAACTTATTTTCCAAAATTTCTGGGATTTAAAATTCAAATTCTGGTTTAAATCAAATTTTAGTTATACCCATTTGTATAAATCATTCTTATACAATTTCTATTTGGTTATATATAAAATCATTTCAAATTTTATAATCTATTCTGATTATAATATTAACATCCAAACATTCCAATTATATACACTATAATAATTTCAGAAAATTATTTCTTTTATATCAAAATATAATTTTGGGTAAAATTATTTCATTTACCCACTTTAAAACAATACTATGTCGGTTTACCTTGTTTAAGAGTTTAGAAATCCTTATCGATACGGTTGTACTTTCCGTACCAACCAGAATTCATAAACACTCAACCGGTAAGTCAACACAATATAAAAACACTTTATATTCACTAACAATTACGTGCTCATATCTATTAATACACTCAAACTCATTCTAGAGTACTTCTGACTCTATCTCTAATGAGTAATTCCCACTAAAGCCTAGGTATATTGCCAACCTAAGCTCTGATACCAACTGTGACGACCTGCCCTTTCGACACTCAAAAATTGACATAAATACGCTCATTGTATAACATGCCAAACGATCGAGTGCCGGAAAGATAGATTGTTGAGGGAAAAGAAAGTAAGTAGAAGAAAGAAGAAAACTAAACAAAAACAGAATCTCACAACGGACTGAATAACATATAATATAATAGTTCTTTACACAAATCAAAACTGTAATATGCATATCTCACGTCAGAGTATACAAATCAACAATTACCAGCCTGGACAGTTATAACAACCTGCCCTCACAATTTGCTGGTAATTTCAACGAAACACTGCACCGGAATAAAATCAAATACGAGTAATAAGTCTTCCCCATCCAGCTCGTCTCCTGAGCTCCATAGCATCCTAACCTGAACCTGTAATACTCGGTCTGACCCGAGCATTATAATAAAATAACACCCGAGTCAGTCTGGACAACCAGCGTGAGAAAACACACTCAATTTGAATTATTAACGTTTTCAAAATCCTTTGAAAATCAAAGGTATCTCGTAAGACCGCGCCACACATAAACACAACGGGTTTTTGCCTTACGATAACCAAAACATTTCATATCAAATCATCTGATATTAGAATAGTGTCCAAGTACAAATACTTATTCAAATAGCTGAAATGCTTGCATCTCACGTTTCAGCATAGTTGGGCACAATCAAAACCGTACGGCGCTTATTGAAGAATGGATTCCGTACGAATGACTAGGTACTGGGGTATCACATGTTACAGTACATGTCTAGAAACAATGTACCGAGGACCACGCCGAGATCTCCTGCCACACAAGACCGGACTATACCTAACCTGGATAGACCGAATATGTTATCACCCCGGGTGTTCCCACCCTCATTCGAGCTCCTTCCATGTATAGTAGTAATAAAATAATATCTGGGGGTATCTAGAAAAGGTGATAAACATATCCTAATTGGGTGCTACCCACTTAGGCTTGCTGCATCTCCTCTGCTTTTCAGTCATTCCCGGTTGATGAGGCTAGAGGCTACGATTACCTTATAAGGAATTTTTTCTTAGAATGCTCATTGTCCTCCGATGACAATGTACTGATAGCATTCATCTATACAAGTCCGTTATGGGTTCGAACGGAACCGAAGGCACAATTCCTACTACATCCATTTTGGAATCACCCTCAGGATCAGTAGCGATTGTCCCTTGCACTTCACTGCTCCATCTTCGACTCCATGCTCTTGTTTCCACATCAAAAACGTACTCATTGGATCGAAGTGGTTTTTAGATAACCTATCTGATCCCGGTCTCTCCAAAACAACGTTCGCTATTTCCGGTAAACTCGACTCCAGTTCTTTAGGAAGTAAACAGATGAAGATAAGGTCGAAGATCACCTCCTAACCGTTAGTGGACGGATTTCCTTATCGTTGTCCTAGAAGAAAGAAACGAGTTTACACGTACAGTATAGCACCTCAAACGGTAACTGTACCATGTAATTCCCGTATTTCTCCTAGGTATTTTTCAAAGTTATATTTAGGTCCAGATTTGATAGTCGGTTATTTAACTATCAAATAAACAATTAATTCAACCAAATACTTCATTTTCACTGGAAAAACACCAAGTCTTAATTAATTTAAATTTTAAATAAATTAAATCTCTTTATCAAGATCATGCACTTTTCTTATCGAATCAGTATGTTCACAAAGTATCTTTTTCCAAAAATATTTGAAAACCCTTTTAAAATAATATGGAAAGTATCACTGCGTTATCAAACCATGGATTCACAGCTCAATGGTTACATCTCTATTCTAGAGAAATCCAAGATTTAACTACAGGCACTCACTGCCTCCGATTACGCCATGCGGGTATACCATTACTTCCCAAAAACTTTATTTAATAAATTATCTCAAAATATACTTATAAGTTTCTAAAATAAATTTTCAAGTTATATTTAGGCAAATATACTTAAATAAAAGTTATTATGCAAAGCCATATTAATATTTAATAATTTATCTTTTAAAACAACAAATGCTGACCAATTCTTAAATAATAAATAATAATAAATCTTTAATAATTATTATAAGGTAACTAAATGATAATTAAATATGTTTTAAACAATTTAAAATAATCAAATAACCAGTTTCCAGAATATTTTTAACAATTTTAAAGTTACTCGGTTACTAATTTAAAATCCACTTTTTAAACAAGTCCAATTTCTCGATTTTTAATTTTACTTCGTAAATTTGGAAATCTTACTTGTGCTCCAGTACAACCAATTTTATACTTATTTCCAAATTCACTTCTATCCTTCCTATCTATTGAAAATCTCGATTTAAAAACCTCCTTTATTTTTAAACAAGTGCCACTTAAGAATTTATTATTTAAAATCCTTTTTATATACTTTATTCCAAAATCCCTATTTACAATATCCGAAATAGTTAAATACAATTTCAAAACCATTTATTTTACCAAAACAGTTAACTCAAAATCCTATATAAATATTTTACTTCAAAAACCCCTTTAAAATTCTTTCCAATTCAACCCATATATTACTGGTATTTTAAAATACCAAAATCGCTAAAACTGCCAAGCGTCCAATCAATTTCAAATTACACAATAATCTATCACTGATTATTCCAACCAAACATATATCACTATATATGAAATTAAATTCAACATTTTTTAGTAATCTAGTTGGATCCCTCCAACCTATTTTCCCTGCATCCACAGATGTTAGCACAACATAAAAATACCAATTCCGCTTCGAGGTGGAATATCGCGGTATATAAGGTCATCCGCTATTATGCGGGGTGCATAAGGTCTCATCCGCTATATATATGCGGGAATACCAATCACTCCAATATATATATACTACTATATATAATATCACATTCAACTGACAATAATTTATCAAATCAACCAATCAATCATTAATTAATTTTAACTACTTTAAAATTTAAAGCAAGTAGTCCAAAATTTGAGTGAGATTAACTCACCTTGAGTTTCAATTCGCCCAACGTTCAAATTTTAAATTAAATCGAACATGTTCAAATTAACCTAAAATTTTAACTTGCTCCAAATGTTCCTAGATCTGTTCCAGAGCGTAGTATTCGTCGCTGCGATTCCAACGCTGCTTGTTTCGTCCGATTCCGACTCGTATGACAAAGATATGCTATTTTAAAGATTGAATATAGATTACATATAATTTTTTTTAAACCTCTTGGAAATCTAGGCCGTTGATTCTGGTTTCCAAAATCTAGGCCGCATGTTCCTTCTTCTTCTTCCCACGTTCACCTTCTACAGCCAAGAACCAAACCATCACCATCTTCCCACACGTTCCGCTCTCACCTCGATCATCGCAAGATCGATCATGGACCACCAAAACATGTGCCTATGCGAGCTCCACCACGCCATGAACTTGGCTAAGCTTGGAAATCCCTCCGCCTGCAAAAACGCCATGGAATGCGCGATGAACGTGGCCAAAATCAGAGTGATCCACCACATTATATACAATCACGACCGTTGATCGAGAAGATCTTGCCGTGCTCAATAATATTGCAGTTGAAGATTATGGCTAAAAGTCAATGGATAAGGAGAATTTTGAAAAAGAAAACGAGAGCATTTCGGCCATTAAAATGAGATAACGGTGGCTTTGAGATTGGAACTAGGGTTTCACTGTTCAACCGCATATATAGGCATATATACATATTATTTTAATACTATTTTCAATTTTTTTACATTATTTTTCAAACAAACTCCAAACGAAATGTGCCGCCTGGCGTTTATAATGTTTTACCCCTATTCCGAACACAATGGAACATGTTTCAAGGCCTAATTCAATTGTATGTGGAAGATAGCTTTTTGAATCGAATTAAATTATTAAATTTTTCGATATTAAATTCAACGTGTTTCTATTTCGTACGACCAAACAGTAACTTCAAATGCTACGAAATTTGAAATCCGATAAAAATAAACTATTACGGATCCAATGGAAGTGGTTTCGTCGAATTCCGAGACTGTGCCCCGAAAAGCTATTTTTAACTCGTCGATTATATCGAGCGATTTTCAAAATCGTCGAAATCGTATAAAATTTCAATTTTAAAACTTACTGACTCCATTATAAATCAAATAGAATATATCCATATTTGAAATCATTCTGATTCATTTTAAATCAAAGTTCAATTATTTACACTATTACTATATATATTAATTTCCACTATTAAATTAATATATAAATTTCAAACTTTAAATTTATCGACTTTTAATCCCATTCAAAGTCTATTACCATCACTTTAATCCAATAGAGTTTTAAATCAACTTAGAAATCATTTCTATTCACATTTAACTCCAGATTCCCATATTTACCCAATTTTCAAATATTAAATTTATATTTACCAAATCCAATTAATCGCTATATTTGAAATTATAAACCATTTTACTAATTCTTCCATATTCAAAATCAATTAATAATTCAAGTTCAACATTTAAAAATAAATTAAATGTTCAGAATTAAACGACCAAAATTTCGGATCGTTACATATCGGCTTATGGAACAATGTATTTTTTATGAAATACTCTCATGATTCAAGTGTTAGACACATCATAAATCACGTTATAAGTACGTATACTTATGTATTTATTCCTTAAGCCTATTTATGGTTTCTTTAATGTTCCACCTTTAATTATGCATTCATATTATATAAGTTTTATTATTATGTAACTTTTATATTTCATATTACTTATATAATAGTCTTATGTATACCATTTTATTAAGAAATCTTATTTAACTAATTTTATATTAGTATTCCAATATAACTTTTATATTAGACATATCTACTATAACCTTTATAGTGTATGCTATAACCTTTATAGTATAACACATATATCTTATATGTGTGTGTTTTAATTAATTAACCTTTAATTTATTTATTTTAATTAAACTATTTTAATTAAATTATATTATTTTCAAAATTCAGTTCACATACATACATGTATACTTATGTTATTTTAAACAATTTAAAAACAACATAACATATATCTCAATATATAATACACACACATGTTCATTAATTAATTAACTTATTTAATTAATTTACTGTTATTAATCTTATTAATAAATTTAAAATCCGAAATTATTGTGAATTGTTTTTCAAATATTTTGAAAAATTATGTTGTATTATAACTTTTATAATAAACATGTTTTATTTTAAATTTAACAGTTAAATTTAAAATCTTTAACTTTAATTTTCAAAACATTTTGAAAATTATCCCAAGTCTCAATTCAAGTTGGGTCTTTTCTATTAAGGGCAACCTTTGAGCTCACATCATCTTTTTGGCCAGGCTGGTAACTAGGTAGGACATGGTACTTGATTATCCAATTCCAATCCTAGACATTACCTTTCTAGACACCGTACGAAGTGAGCAAGCTTAATTAGATAGCTCTAATATGACTAATTTGGACCGCATAGTCTATTGGGCTCTAAAACCATTGAAGGAACAAGGGCCAGCCCACAGCGGAAGAAATGGGTGAATTTCAATTTTTTTATCCTATTGGATCTTAGTTGGGCCTATGAAGCCTAATTTGTTTAGAACATTTCTAAATTTGTTTTAAATAAAATCATTTATTTTATTTAAATTATTTAAAGGGAAGTCTTTAATTTCAAATGTATAATGTATCAAATACACATAACATTTAGTTAACAAGAAAAGAGCTACAGGTCCCTGTTTTTGATGTTGTTATAAGAAAAGTCCCTAGAGAAATGAATATGTAAATTCGATCCCTATTTTTGAAAAATAGAAAACGCAAAGTGCCTTGCACTATTCTGACAGAAAATGCAAGGTAACTTGCACTTTTCTTATTTTGAATTTTTTTTTGAAAATTTTAAAACTTTTGAAATTTTTGAAAAGCACAAGTTATCTTGCGTTTTCTATTAGGAACTTTCTGTTTTTGAATTTTTTTTTAATTTTTGAAAGCGCAAATTAAATTGCACTTTCTAAGTAAAGCGCAAGCAAGTTTGTGCCTTCTGATTTAGAAAAAACAGGGACCTAATTTACACACTTCTTCCTATATGGACTTTTCTTATAGCAACATCAGAAATAGGGACCTTCTGCGCAAACCCTCTTTAGTTAATGTACAAGGAATGAAATCTTTCATTTCTTTCCCTAAAACAAGAATTAATTGATCGCATTAAATGGAGAGAGAAACCTTTCATTTTCTCCCTTTAATTTGAATTGATTGATACATTAAATGTCATTAATTAATAATTTATTCATGGCAAGATTTATTACTATGTCCATATGTATTCTAACTGTACAAATTTTAGTTTGAGATTTATTTAATTTTGTTTTATTTATTTATATAAGTGTATATATATATGAACTATATATATATACACACACACACACACACACATATATATATATATATATATGTATATCCATGTGTAACATCATAATCCGTGAAGGGTATAATATGCCCGTATATAGATGTTGGGATTTACATTGCAATGAACACATTAGCTCATTTTGTGTGTACTGTAATTTATTCAAATATGTGCTTGTATAATATGTCAAAACATGATATTTATATTTGTGTATGAATATATATATATATATATATATTATTGAATAAAACAGTTTCTGCAATAATAAACTAATGTAAAATAATCACATGATAAAAATACAAGTTTTATAATTTTCAAAAATCTGAAAACATAGTTTGGGCATAAGATTAATTTATGGAATTTTTTTAATTAAAATAATATTTATTATTAAACAATTGATAATAGCCCTTAATCAAATTAATTCTTAAAATATGAAATCAAGTTCAAAAATTTTGAATTTTTTTCTAAAGGTAGATTAGACATATTTTGGACTTAGGAAAAGTTTCTAGAATTTTCACAAATGAAATTGTATTTTTAATTAAATAATTAACTGCAGTTCAAAAATAAATTAATTATAGAAAATAATAAATTAAGTTCTAAAAATCTAAATTTTTTTCTAAAAGCACATGCAAAACATCTAGTGCTTTTAAAAAATTTCAAGAATTTTATAAATTGAATTTATATTTTTAATTAAATAATTGATTGCAGGCCAAAAGTAAATAATTATAAAATAATAAATTAAGTCCAAAAAATCTTAAAATTTCACAGTAAGCATCTTACATGGTGCAGAAAATATAAAAAATATGAAATAGAAAATTTAATCCATTAGTTATTTTATACATAATAAACAACTCACAAAATCATTAAATAATAATAAAATATGTATAGCATACTTAATAAAATAATTTTATATTTTATGATTCACGATAGGAATAAAACATCATGAGAAATTTTTGAGATTAAATATATTCAAGATATAAACATATATATAATTATACATATAGACAATTTGCAAATTTGTATACATTTAATCTAGATCTATTTATATATAACTACAACAAAAATACCTTATTATAACGGCCTTTTTACAACGGGCATTGACTGTCCGTTGTAATAGAAGGCTATTACAATGGTCCTTTTAGGCCCGTTGTAATAGATGCCCTATACATTGCCCTTTTTACAACGGGCAATGTATGCCCGTTGTAATAGAGTGCTATTACAACGGTCCTTCCAGGCCCGTTGTAATAGATGTCAATTTTACAACGTTCACAAAATGACCGTTGTAATATATGCCAATTTTACAACGGTTATAAAATACCCGTTGTAAGAGGTGCCAATTTTACAATGGTCATAAGGCCCGTTGTAATAGGTGTCAATTTTACAACGGTCAAAACATGCCCGTTGTAATAGGTGCCAATTTTACAATGGTCGTAAAATGCCTGTTGTAATCAATGCTAATTTTGCAACGATCATAAAATGCCCGTTGTAATAAATGTCCGTTGCCAATTTTCAATAATCAATAATCAATAATCACAATGCTTTCTTAAAATTAATATTTATTATTTATTAATATTTAATAATTAATCATTAATAAAATTATATTAATCATAGGTTACTAATTACTAATTATAATATTATATTACTAATTACTAATTACTAAGCATTGATAATATTATATTATTTATTAATATTTAATAATTAATCGTTAATAATATTATATTAATCATTTATAACTTATAATAATTAATGATTATTAATAAATAATCACTAATTACTAATTATGAGTCTTTTTAGTTTATATCAAACAAATGTTTAAATTTGAACTTGTTAGTTTATGCTTATAAGTTATTATAATTAATGATTTATAATTCGCAATTCATAAATAATGGAGTATAATAGAAATTTAAAATGACTTCATTAAAGATTGAAAACTAATTTATATGTAATAAGTTCTTCCGCTCTGTGCTTTCATAACTTAATCAAATAATAATTAACCTTTAGCATTTAATATTTAATAATTATATTTAATATTTAATGTTTCAAAAAAAGTATAATTTTTAAATTTTCTAAAATAAACTTAGAAATACTTTTTTTTTGAGATTTTCTTAAAATTCAAAAGTAAAAGTTTATGATAATATTTGTTTTTGCACTTATTTTGGTTAAGAAACTAGTTTCGCTCTGTTGCCCCTGAAATTTTCATTTCCTGCTTCTCCCTTTTTCTTAACCCTAGATTCCAATTTCCACCCGCGATATGCCAAAACAAAATATCCATCCCTATTCCTCCACAATCTTCACCGCCTCCTTCATCGAGTTCCTCCTCTTCACCAACCCAAAAGGCCTCAACGAATCCACCATCCGACCATCTCGAAACTTAATTCACTGGTTTGATCCCTCCTTCCTTGTCCAAACGCACGCTGCTGAAGGAGCTGCATCTGGAAACCAACGTGTTTTTGGGGGAGATTCCAGATCTAGAAAAACTAGGGGCAGACACAACTGGAAGCCTGAACCTAAACCCGAATGGAATGTTCCCTAACCACATACCGAATCCAGAAGATCCAGTAGCTATGTCTCTAACACAATCATCAGTCATTAGTAAATCTGCAGACTTAGGAGTTGTTTTTGATACAGATGTGGATCGTAGTGGAGTAGTGGATAAGGATGGAAATGTGATAAATGGCGATAGACTGATTGGGCTTATGGCATGTATTGTACTTAAGGAACGTCCTGGTAGTATGGTTGTGACTGATGCAAGAACTAGTGTGGCCTTGTCTGAGTTCATTGGGACTAAGGGAGGAAAGCATTGCCTTTATAGGGTCGGTTATAGGAATGTTATCGATAAAGGTATAAAGCTGAATGAGGACGGGGTGGAGGCTGTGTTGATGATGGAGACTAGTGGCCATGGTGCATTGAAAGAAAACTACTTTCTTGATGACGGTATGTTTATTTTTTTTCACACTATTTTTTGTTTACTGCATTCAAGATTAACCGGACACTGTGTGTAAGCATCCAAAGAAAGTGCGCACCCCAGAAACGTTAGTGTTATACTTGGAAACCAAGAGCATAACCGTAAATATTAGTGTTATAAGTTATAACAAGTAAAATTAAGGTTTCTGTTGTCTATAGTTATGAATTTTGAATTCTTGCAACATGTTGATAATTTGATATACATATCCCATGTACTGAAATATGTTTCCTGGCCACCATATATAACTTAGTGTTATATAACATACTTTGACGGATTGAAGGGGCATACATGGTAGTAAAGATAATCATAGAGATGGTAAGAATGAAACTTGAAGGATTGGATGAAGGAATTGGAAGTCTAATCAAAGAACTTGGAGAACCTGTTGAATCGGTTGAACTGAGAATGAACATAACAACAGAATCACAGTATGCAAGAGAAAATGGGGTTGAAGTAGTTGAAACTCTGAGGTGTAACATAGAGGTTTGATTAACTATAGTATAGACGTAAATCTTGATTAAATAAGAGGATAAACAACTAAAACTAAACCAGGGTTTTTTTGCTTGTCTGTCTGGAAATACAGGAAGGGAAACTTGAAGGATGGAAGCTTGATAATTGCGGTGATTGTTGGGTAAACGATGGCTGCCTTGTAGACTCAAACAATGAACCACTCCCCATTGATGCTTATATGTACAGGTATCATATACCACATAGTTTACATAACAGCATAACTGAGGTGAAATTTCAGCTCTCCATACACATATGCGTCATCATGCACATGTTATATCCATCATCCATCAATTAAGTGCCCAAATGAAATAAATATATTTTTGGTGTATGCATAGTGTCCCTTTCATTATACCACATAAAAAGCCTTAAAAACACATACATACACACGCACTTATATCTAAATGAGACATATATTACAAATGGCAGGGCAAAAATAACAGATGAAGTGTCTGGAGAACAGTATGGTTGGATACATATAAGGCAGAGTGTTCATAATCCAAATATTGCACTCAACATGCAATCTTTTGTGCTGGGTGGATGCCAAGCAATGGCAGGAATATTTCACGAAAAGTATGTTGCTTATGATTTTCTTTCTCCTTTTATTTTTTTGGGCTTTAGGATGTAGGGTTGAAATTAGGAGGTAAGTTGCCGGAGTATAGGTTAGTGTTGCACAAGACGCTCAAGTATCATAAGCATCCTGTCACTGCTCTGTATGTGACCAATGGGGTTAGACGACACTTGCTGAGCGGTGATTCAGGGGGTAATTTAATGTCTTGGTCTTTGCCTGATGGGAGTTTTAGGTGATTTATGACTACTGTATAGTTTAATTTATCAGTGTACGGTGCAAGTGTGATCATGTAGATTTAGTTCTGGTAATATATACAAAGGAACAATAACATCCTGGATGAGGTGGAACGGATATGCCTTTTATTTTTTCCGGTTTGAGGTTATTTTCAAATATTTTGTTTTTGATTCTTGATGTAAATAGATCACGATTAAAAAAACAGATGTATATATTTTATATACTTGTATTTATGTGAAATCGGTATGGATATGAAATTAAAGCAAGAAGTTGAAAAACAAGCATGCATTATATTGGTCATTTTCTGAAATAAAGTCCTTGTTTCTGTGAATCCCGATTACTATGTGTTCAACAAATTAACAAAAAAAGGGGACAAATTTGTTCACCACTGTTCTGACAAACATTTGTGCCAGACTACTTTATCAAATTTCAAGTTAATATAATTTTTTTGACTTATGTTGTGATAGGTAAATGAATTGACTGCACAATTCGAAAAATGCCAATAGCTACTCAATTCCATTTTAGTTTATATAATCCTTTGTTGTTATATTTCTGCATTATATACAATCGCTATTCTAGCTTATTCCATTAGTTTACATTTTCAGTATCTTTAATTTGTGCAATTAATCCTTGTATTCGTTAGTACTTGCTTATTTAGTTTCATATATTGTTGCCTGCAGCTTATAATTTCCTATTCCTTGTTAATTCTTGCAATTTCAGTTGCTGCTGTTACATTTCTATCAATTACTTTTGTTAAATTCTATATTCCTTGTTTGTTCGTTTTCCTACTATCTGTTCTTGTTCCTTTTTTAACAGATTGTTATTTGTTCTCTGCCTTTCCACCATTTCAAGTCTATTCTTCATTGCAATTCTTGTTTGATTCAATTTTCTGCAAATTACAATATTCAATTCTTGCCTTTTTTTTCTTCAGAAAACCTGTTCTTGTACGTTGCATTGCATTTTCACAATGCATTTGTACAATCAATACAAGTTCTGATCTTCATTTCTACAAATTCTTGCATTACATAATGCTACTCCATATCATTCCTTAGTACAAATCATTCCTGAACAAATCTTCCTCATAAATCATCATCAAATTTGCCATTTTCTTGTTTGCAACTGTTACTTGCGCACATATATCAGTATATGTGCACTCACAGTGCTTCACTTTCACCTTTCTTCTTCATAAACTACCACCCATCATCACCTCAGTGTTTCAAACCACCACATATCTTCACCATAATCTGCCACCATCACCATGAGCAAGGACAAAGAACAACCTGGGCCTTACATGTTTTGATTCTGCATACCCTGATTTGAATCTGAACTTGCTGTATTTTGTGCATTCAGATTTAAGGTGGTTGTTCTTGTTGTATTCTGATTTAAGGTGGCTGTTCTTTGGCTCCTGTGATTGGAGCTTTCGTCTCCGATTTAGGCCTTGGTTGCTTCAATGTCATCTGGGCGTCTTCTCTAGCTGGCTTTTTGGTCATTTCCTCTTTTTCTTCTTTCTTACTTTATCGTTGTTATCGCTGTTAGCACATCATTTGTCTTTGTCCTTGGATAATATATATTTCAGATTCCCAATTACTTATTTAGCCTAATAGTATAGAATTAATAAAAAAATTCCCTTTATTTTACATGATTAGATGTCAATGGAGTTCAATCCATACTGTTTCTATATCAACAATACAGAGCTTTACCAAAGAATTAGTTGTTAATTGTTCTCAATGCCAGTTTTATATAAATCATATAGGTGTCATAGGAGGATCTATGCTTTATGCAATTAGTAATGTTGGTGAGGTATGCAATTTTATTCTTATAGTTGTCACCAAACACATTTGCCCATTAGTGCAAAAAACCGAATGGATTGTAATTATTAGCTCTTGTTTCCTAACTACAACCATATTTATTTCAGGAATTCCTTGTGAAGAAAGGGGACAGAGTCGAGCTGATGGCGATGCTAAGCCTTTTTGGAGCATTTGTCAGTGACGTTCAAATGTATCCTTATTCTTGATTCGTACATAAATATGCTAAGTCAAATAATACATTTGTTTGAGGATGTTGTTCCTTTAACCGTACCTCAGAAGCGTGCTAGAGAGAGACGAGCTTAGATCTATTCACTAGACAACTGGTGCAGTAAGTCAATCTTCCTTTCTTATACTAGTACTGTGTACATATAGCTAGATAGAATTTTATAAATATAGAAGCACCAACTGTTGTAGTCTGCTTGATTTGGTACATGCAGGTGTTACCATTTGTTGGATTCGACGTGGCTATGTTTCTGTTCTACTCTACTGTTCCAATAATACTTAAGGTGCTATCCTTTATGCATGAAGCCGGGAGTGTTACGACTATGGTTTTAGGACAAGCGAAAGTGAGTACTCGTTTCATAACATATTGGTAGTATAATTCAATTTTTGTAGATTAATGATTTTGATTGTTTACTTTTGATATATAAAAGAGGAAGTGGAAAGCATGGGAAGCCGAGGCTGCCTCACTTGAATATCAATTTATGAATGGCAAGTTCGCTTTCGAAATTATGCTATTAAAATTTTGTTCATGATTCAATTTTAGAGTAGGTAAGTTATTCGTTCTTTGTATGCAGACCCCTCAAGATTCAGGCTTACACACCAAACTTCTTTTGTAAGGCAACACATAGGACTTTCTAGCACTCCCGGCATTAGATGGATTGTAAGAAATATTAGTCCCTCAACTTATAAACGTGTAAAACTATGTAAAACTATGCTCAAATATTGTGCATTTTCTTCATTTTTATTTGCTCTAAGATACATGTTTTATTTGCTCAAATATTGTACATGTTTTATAAACGTGTAAAACTATGCTTTTAGTCTTTTCGTATGTGATTTTAATTATTTTACGACAATATTTAGTATTAGTATGGATGTATTGCATGGATGCTGCTGTAATTTTTTTTTAAATTTGCATTTATTTTGCAACGGTCAGAAACCGTTGCAATATCATGTATTACAACGGGCATTGCCCATTGTAAAATATGGTCGACCTATTACAACGTGGCCTAATACAACGGGCGCATGTCCGTTGCGAAATCCATATTACAACGGGCGTTGCCCGTTGTAAAATGGCTGTTTTGTTGTTGTAAATCAAAATTAATTTTTTTTGTAGAAAATAATTCAACAATAAATTAATAAACAAAATACTACAACAAGCACATAACCAATCCAATTGTAACAAACATATGTACCCACAAAAATCTTACGTAATCTAAAAAATAAACGGATCTGAATACAAACAAGTGATTTTGATGTAAATCAACACTCATACGACAAACTTGAAATCAAAACAATAATAATAAGTAAAAGTTCACCTCCTAATGAAGCCTTTGAGTCCACGTTAAACAATGAATTCTCTTCTAAGAACAATTCTCAATCCATCAGGTTGCTAATCCGGGATTGGAGACCTTCTACTATAAATTAGTATTTTTTAATTTAAATTGGATTTGAGAATTTTGAGATGATTTTAGAGGAGAGTTACTTCCATTAAAATAAGGAAGAATAAAAAGAAGGAGCATTTCACTAGAAGGACAAACTTTGTAGTCCAATTAGTTTCTAGGACACATATCCATAGAAATTAATTTCAAGGCCAAAGTCAGCAGAATAATTACTTTTAAGGACAAAGTTAGGAGTCCAATTACTTTCAAGGACATAATTTCATAGGTTTTTAGGCCTTAGAAACTAATTATTTTGCATTTTGTCCTTAAAAGTAATTATTTCAGTTGTGCGTCCTAGAAACTAATTGCACTAGCTAAAGAGGCTCTTATGGCTAATTTCCACACAAAAAAAGTGGCGGCTCAAAAATGAATTAGCCTTTGACTACGATTTTGAGATTAGCTTTTATATGGGTAGGATAAGAGAGCAAATAATGATCTCAACCACACATCTCAAAACCTTAATCTCATGTATAGTAGCTGCCCCCTTCCTCTATCAAAACCAACGACTTTCACCTCTAAAATTCATGAGTTGTGAGCCCATTTAACCCAATTTAAATATACATAATTATATTCAACTAAATTTGTTGTCGATATCTCATATCGATCAACATGTTTATAACTTTTTATAAGTACATGCAACAAATTTATTTCTCAGATCATATCCATATTTTATAATTAATATTTCATAAATATTATTAATTTAATCGATTTATAACAATTATAAACTAATTAAATCATTCGGTCTTAAGAGAATTCATCGATTCGGTTGTGTGACTCTTGGGTATAAATTCGATCAGCGATTAACGTCGAACTATTCAAACGTTAAACGTTAACGTTCACACTTCACTTAGTAGGTGGTGTGACATTATGGTCAAATTTATCACTTACTCATTTTCGGAAAAACCTTATTTTAATTTAATAAGCGTTACCCAGTTGTGACAATTATTTACACAAATTCTCTTCATCAAAACTATATCACTTTGAATTTACTGAATCTACTAATGGTCAAAAATTCCAACATCGTCCACATTTAAATCTATAATCCAAACACAAAATCCTTGGTTCAATAATAACAATTATTATTAACCGAACAACTATGGCTAGAGATTTTGACTTTGGGTTGCCTTGAGTTGACCGTGATACTAACCGCGTATATCTGAGAAGACGAATCATCTCTTGAATAGTGCTTCACTTCCAATACTTCCACTCGGCCCGACTATAGTCACTCGATGGACGCCGTGCCATGATTTGACTATAATCAAAGCGTATCTTTTGTATTGAAAATTCACAGTATTCTCAAGTCAAAAGATCTATGTAAGTTATTCACATCGATATTTTATGTTTGACGTTAGTTATATTAACCAATAGAAAACTATCGAATGAGTCGTTCCATAGTTATCCAATAACTATTAGTACGTAACCCCTAAGTGCCCCCAACGGTCATGCGTAATACACCGACCAACATTTAGAGAGCATTACGTACTTTAGTCCCAACGGATACATCGAAATCCAGTTTCGATGCATCTTGACTAGGAATATTTAAAATGGTAAATTTATTTTTATTGTGATAAATTACTCACGGTTACAACACTTTGTAACTACTATCACAAAACATACCATTTATGGATTTTCCATTAAATATACTTTTAATTAATTAATATAACTACATTGTATCAAGTATAAAATAGAAAGGAAACACCTTTATTTCGAACAAAACTAATCAACGAGTCAGATATATGTAACAAATTACATATTTGCTCCTAGGGCATACCCCAAACTCTATCACAGGCAACAATTCAATGCTAGCATTTATCCATACAAGTTCTTTCAGGATTGAGAAAACACACAAACTTACTACCTACCATTTTAGAATCATCCTCAAGTTAGGTAGTATAACTCCATAGAATACTTCACGATAATTCAGATCATGAATCGTTTGTTAGTTTGAAGTGACTTAAACAAACCCTACTTATCCAAAACCGCTGTCTCCAAACTAAGTGATGAATTCCCAGCTGACTTAATTCCCATTCTTTTAGAGGTATGCGAAAAAATATAAGAGTCCTCACCGGGATCTCGAATATACATTCTTAAAAGCGAACTATGTTTTATAAAAATGAGTCCTCCTCGGGGATCTCAAACCGTGTGAAATCGAGAAGCTTTTATGTACTTCCTAAATCAAAATAGGTTAAGTTATCAATAGTGGACAAACCACTATCTGGTATAAGTATATAGTTTGCATATGAAATATCAGACATCATATACTTATCACTATTTTTCGATTTCAACCCTGTACTATCCTTCAATTAACAATGAAGTTGGACAAGTTAGATTGCCACGACATACATTCTAAAACTCTCACAGATAGAAAACGGACTTCCATACCTTAAAATTTAGTGTTAAGTATAAGATGAAGTACCTTTCATATACTTAATTAATCATGACCCATTTATTGAAATTAACCCTCTTATACTTATCACGTTTTCGACATTTTGATTTCTCCATCCCTCACCTAGAATCAAAGTTAGGTAAGTTAGGGTACTGGTTGCACCTACCTTGCCTTAAACAAAAACAACAATATTTTTTCAACATCCGTGTGCGAAGCACGGATTCGCACTAGTTTGAAGTTAAATTTTGAGTTTAACTTTGAATTTAAACCGTAAAAGTCTAAAATTGTTAAATTTTGACATTTAAAATAGCTTAAATGGAGCAATTTGAAATTAAAACTCATTAAAATAGAAACTTTGAATTAAAAACTGTTGAAATATAATGATGTTTAGATTCTAAATCATAAAGTTAATGATGGAGTACGAATAGTATCAGTATAAAATAAGTCAAAAGGTATCATGATGCACATGCTTTAACAACGAAACAATATTTTGTTCCTCATATTTTCAAGCATTTATTCAAAACAATTATCCTATGCCATTATGAACCAATTCCACCTAACGACGACAACACAACATATACGAAATCACTGAATAATATTAATAAAAAAATCTTGTCAATTTTATTTGCATGAAACAATGGATGCAGATATAGTCTTTGTCATAACCAAAAAAACGGGCCCTAATTTCGGATTCCATTTGGATGAATTCAAACACGATCCAAGACAATACAAATATAACTAGATGGGCCATACTAGATGATCTAGAAAGCTCTACTTATATTCTAGTTCAAAAATGCAAAAACAAGGGAAGAGCTTTCATACACATGATACACCAATTAACTTTCCACCCATGTCTATCAATATATTGACACATTGTTGAACCAAAAGCATCCTATATACATATTAAATATATACAAATACATTTAAAGATGTATTTTTACTGAAGTCCGAACTTTTCATCTACAAAATACGTGTAACTGAACCAAATGACTACAAGTTTGTAATTTTATTAGCTGCTTACTGAATAGACAATTAACACTTAGAAGCTTATTGAACATACATTTAGATGTTGCCTGCTAGAAATTTCAAGCAGCTACTTGTGTTTAAATGCGCCTGTTTTTGATAACAGCTGGAAAATTTTAGAATTAAGGATTAACGATTGAGCATCTCCAACAAAAAAGATTTAAAACTATAAAATGATATATCTAACCTCAAAACTCAATACAACAGTTGTTACATTTGTAATCGGTTACATTATTCAAGACAAAGAGTTCAAAATCTATAATTGTATTGGAAGCTTTTTTTTTTAAAACCGTCCAATGGTTAGACATCTGGTGATTAGACACATGCCGAATAATTGAACACGAACACTTGTTGAATAGGTGTTTACTTGTTCAATAGATGTCTGAAACTTAGACGTCTATTAAATAATACCCTATCACTTGCTCAGATCCATATGCTATTTGAACAAGAGCTTGTTTCGACATTTGTTAGAGACATACACAATATATTACAATTCACGTGTCAATAAATATTTAAATCACGTTACGCAAGTTTTGAACTCGAATCATTTAACCACTGGACAATGGTACTTGTCCACGGATTATATTTTGTAATCCATGAAAATGCAATTTTGAATCTGGAAACAGTAGCAGATGTTCTAATATTAGATATTTATGATATGTAAGTGGAAGTTTGTTGAAGATGCTGCTGACCAAATATATATTAGAATTTAGAAGTAACTGATCATTATCTAAATCCTAATCAGCAAACCTATTCAGCAAACCTATTCAACTATAGTTACTTCCATAGGAACATCTCATACCGCCAGTAAACTACCAGTAAAAAAAAAATTGACATTAATATTATTTCAGATTTTAATAATTCGCTATACAAAAAAATTATAGAAAAACATATACTATTCAGATGAATTTTCAAGCAATATATATTCACATTTTGGCACTTCTTCAGTCGAAAATAATCAATTGATGAAAATCGTTGTTTGAAAACAAGCTCGATTATTATTTTCTGTCCTTTGTCTTCATCTTCTATTTACATTTTTACAACCAAACAAGAAAACAGAAGCACTAAAACCAAACCAAAACAAAAAAAAACTTAACGGCCGTTACGATTTCCAAAACCCAAAACAGCAAGAGCCGAACAGAAACCCGAAACAGGATCCGATAGCACCGAAAACCCTACGCATGCTAAAACGTCGCCGCCTGCACGCCGCTTCGATCGCCGACGGCGTTGGCTGCAGGTAAGCGTACGCCGCCTGCTTCACCAGGCGGTTTCGGATTCGGATTTCGTGAGCGCCGTTGCGGGAGGAGGGGGAGTTGACGTCGGCGGAGGGAGAGAGTTTGATGATCTCGGAGAGGCTCGTGTAGCCGTTGCGGTTGCCGTTGGCTTTGTACGACGGCGATAGCAGCGGATCGACTTGTATGGAGTTCGGAATGACGATCGATTTCAGGCGCGTCGGAGTTCGCCAGTGGTGGAGCTCGAAGTCTCCGTTCTTCATTTATTTTGGAAACCAATGAATAATTACTAAAATTATTATTTTGTGGAGGCAAATGAAAAAAAGGAGGAGGAGAGAGCTTTTTAGCTGAGGAGGAAGAGGTATTATATTGATTTTTGTACACTCAATTATTGGTGGTGCTTATATATGAACAGTGTACATTAATAATGTATATATCTACATGTCTATACATGGCGTACTTGATATTTCATTGAAAATAACTAAATTATTGTTTGAAAAAAATTAATTAATATGCACGGTTAAAAAAAATAAAATTCATTTACATAGATAAGATTGTAAGGAAATTCATATATAATTTTATTTTATTTTTCTTCTCAAAATAAATAAATTTTGGCTATAAAATCTTTATATGTTTCACATGTGTACAGGTCTCCATAAAATAAGTTGCAATATTAAAATACAGTCAACAGTTATAATTTGACGCGTTGCTTCAATTATACAAGTGACACACATTTTTAGTTTGAATGGAGTTTTGTATATTTATAAAATGCAACATCGTTAAGTTGTTAAAATAATAACAATACTTCATTATAGGTCACTATAAAGCAGCTTAATGAATCCGATGATATCTTATACAAAATGCAACGACTAATGTTTAATCATATCATGTTTTGGGGTAATAATTAAACCTTTTATTTACTCCAATCGAGAGTGGAGACCACTGAATAAGGACTTTTGAATGAAATGTGCCTTAAACGGTCGTGTAATCTGATTTGCATTGAAGAAATTTTATACATAAACAATGCTTCACATTTCGCTGTTGAAAAAGATTTGAATCATAAAGTGAACCGTTAGTATATCAACCATGGCTAATCAAAAGAATTAATCCAGACAAAAAAAAACTACATTTTTATGCATTCTAGCGATCAATTTAAGAACAAATCTTTAATAAGGGTTGTAATAGCTTTGATGTCAGTATCGACGTGAACTACCAAAAACGTCCCTATATATATTATCAGATTTTAATCACTTAAAAATATGATCTAATGTTAAACTTTTTTTACAAATTCAAACGCTCCTAAAAGTAGGATCTAACAATTAAACATGTTTTACAAATTCAAAATGCTTCTAAAAATATGATCTAAAATTAAATTTCATTTATAAATTCAGAATACTTCTTTATAAATATACAAATCTTGATATCATCTGAAAATAAAAATCCTTTTTTGAATGATTTAAACATATATACAATTTATAAGGAAAATAATTCACGCGCAAAGCGCGTGCCGTGACACTCGTAATATGAATTATAGTGAATGGACAGTTGGACATGGAAATTTGCCACATATACAATTTAAAATTTCTATCCAAGGAAATTCTGATGATTTCTGCATTGATGTTGGGTTTACATGACATGTAGCAATAACGAGTCATTGTGATACGAATCGACGACGGCGAGAAACAACGAAATTGGAGTACGGGGGCAAAGATCCGACTGCTGGGAATAGATCCGTTGGCGTTTCAGCATTATTTTACCCACATGACGGAATAATGCTATGCGCACCATGTAAGGATGTTCAGTGGGCTGCTAAGGTTGGTGGATGTTATGTTGTTGTTCTTGTACCAAGAGTTGGCTTTGTAAAGTCGTGTATGAACCTTCCCGAGTCTTGATAACCAAACCTATTGTGGACGATGTCTTTTGGTTCCCTCAAACTTGCCTGAGAACCTGTGACCATATCCTTACATACTTGAATTAAGTGAGATGTAAAAGGTGGCGAGTGTTAAAATGAATTTTGGCTAAGCTCAGATTGGTAGGACTTAGTGGTAGGGAGACTCGTAGTAATGTTGAATCCCTCGAGGATCGACCAATCTGAAAGTTCAAGGGATCAGTTAATATGGCAAAGAATATATATACTTTAACTAATTAATTTAGGTGAGACTCACCGACATGTAATGTTAACTAAGTAATATATGCAACATAAAATAAATAAAGTAAATCACAGTATGCATATCAAGATTTTATATTGTTTCGGACCTCCAGTCCAGTCCCATAACCAGTTTCTAGAATTTCACAAATTTACTTTGCTTAACCGAAGGAACATGCAACTTACATATTTCACTAGAGACCCATCCTAGGACTTCAATACCAATTGCATGAACAATCGAACATGACTTCGACTTTGGTTGAACAACATAATAGGGTTTCTACTTTGCCTGGACAACAGAACATGGCTTTACAAATTATAAAGTAAACTGAAGTATATCTTCGATATACGGATGTTTATTGACACTATAGTATTCATATAATCCACATAATAAATTTTGAATATGAATGAGTAAGTGGTATAGGAAGAAATCAAAATAATAATGGATTTGGAGTTGAATGAGCAATGACTGAATCGAAAATTATAGATCAGAGAGCAAGAAGTGATTGAAGCTATTTATATATGTTGTAGAATTGCATAGGTCGGCCTGCAACTCTTTAAAATGAAAAATGATGGTTGTTGGAATGAAGATGAGGAGAAAAGATTCAAAAAGATGTGATGAAAAGATAAACAAAAATTCAAAAACGACTCCAAAAAGTACACAGGTTGACCTATGACATTGCCAAACACCGGCAAGTGAACGTCCAAAGGTCGACCTGTAAATATTAGATAGGTCGACATGTGACAAGGTCATATGTTGGCCTATGTTACTTCTATTCATGTTGACTTTTACTCCTTCATTTGAGCTTTTTCGGTACTCCAGAAATCCTAAAAAAATGACAAAACGATTTTTGCATGTATAGAAGGTTGTGACAAAGTTTGGAGTGATTTAAAGATATTTTGTAAAGTTTTGACAAATCTAAATCAAATGAAATCGATACAGACTCGATAAACAAACATATTTGAGTTGTACATTTTTGTTCTCTCTTCAAATGTTTCTTTAGATTCCATTTGTTTTGTTACCACCGCTGAATGTCTTTGGAAGCTCGTTCCCCATTGCTTATGTCTTCGTTTACTTTATTTTAATATTTGTACTCGTTTCAATATCATTTGAAATATAGCGTTTATTCTTTTCCGTCTGATGTTATGCCACATAAAGCTTACTATCAACCTTTAACACTTGATAAACACATTGATAGCTTTAGCATAAGTTGTTAACATCTTAATACCAAAATTGTGGTTTTAACATTCTTCCACTTTTTGATGACGATAACCACTTAACTTATATAAACATTAAATATTACTTCTCCTTAATTATTTCTTCCTTTACATTTATGTACTCTCCTTATTGATAAGGCCACCTTTTCTCCTCCTTTATCATCAACAAAAAGAGGTGAAAAACAGGAAATTAGGGATATGATAAATTTATAGTTTAGTCTCAACAAAATAATTTTGAGGTATAATATTGACTAACCCTGGTTATTATAATATGAATGTCACAAGTGCATTAATACCCTCAAAATTTATTTTGTTCTCAAACTATAATTTTATTTTCTTGCTTCAAAAATTCAAAACATCGTTAATGTACATTAAGGAGAAATATTATGCTATTTTTCTATTATAACATTTAGTTTAAAGCATAATATTGACTAAAACATATTTGACTATTGGATATAAATTTTTATATCAAAGCATGGTGATACCTAAGGAACTTTAAAATCATAACTATAATTTTAAAGAAATGCTAGTGGAGTAATTTTTGCCATATTTTTTGTGATGCATATATTATGCTATTTTTGTTAGAACTGTGTTTTGATGAAGTCAATGAGATATATATCCCATAGTATTTGCAAGATTAGAATATACACATCGGATTCTGAACTGGAAAACGGAAGCTTGCAAGATTGCTTGGTACCCTTTGCACTGTTTGCAAGCCTTTTCCCCTTGGACGGATAGGGTTGGGAAGGAGAGAAGGAATTTCTACCAGCTCCTATCTATAAAGAAAGGGCAGACTGGCATAGAGACCTTAGAAAGCACAGACTGCCACTGCTTCTTTGCTTGCTTGCATGGAATGAATAGGCTTGCTGACTGGCTTACCTACTTGAACTAAAAAGCATAAAGCGAAAACCGAATGCAGTTTAGCACATCCCGATGGGAATGGAAAAGAAAGAGTGAGAGGACAGATTGGTTTACCGACTGTGTACCCTTTTTGAGCCTTGGACAGCTATTGGAATGATACCAATTGGCACCTTCGCTAATTATATATAAAAATGATATAGTTAATAAAATAATTTATATTGAAAATGATTTATATTAAAATAGTTTATATTAAAATAATTTATAAAGTAAAAATATAAATAGTTTTAGATATAGTTTAAAATTACTTTATATAAAATAGCTTCCTCAATTTCACAAATCGATTCAAATCAACTCGAATTCCAAAAATCCAAATTTAATCAAATCTCAAATCATCAATTTCAATTCGATTCAGTTTCTCAATAAACCATTTCAATTTATCAATTTCAAAACTTTTTTGTCCTCCAACTCCCCAGTTAAGTGTAAAGTAATTAATGTGCTAATTACTTTACTAATAATTTGAATTAACAAAATTAAGTAGTCTTAACTTTGCCGTGAAGCGGTGATTATGTCGTTGGATTCTTACATAATTAGGTAGTTGCACTTTAACCATTCATTAAAATATCAAGTCCAAATGGTATTTAATTCTAGTACAATTAAGGCAAGATCGAGTACAGTAAACTAAACAACAAAAGCAAGAAATAGTAAAGGACACATGAGATTTACGTGGTTTGGATTTTAAGGAATCCTACATCCACGGGGGAAATTTCTCTTTCTTTGTTTTTCAGTATTTTGGTACTAATTTCCATGGCAGAGAATATAGTAAACCTTAAATGAGAAAAAGATCAAAAGTCCATTTTCATGCCACAATGCCTTTTTTATATATAGCCTTAAGACGCACGCGGATTACTAAAATTCTTTTCTCGTCGTTATGCCTCAGCCTTTGGTTTCTGCCGGATATCGTCTATCCGTGTTGTCAATTTGACATATTCGGTTGCTGACATGTCTTTGGCGGAAAGCTTGAGTGAAGGCAGGAACTTCCAAAATTAGAGTGGGAATCTTTGAAAGGGTAGAATCCAAATTTGAATTGATCTTGTGTGCGAGTCCTTAGGGGGACATTAGGTGTCGCTCTTTGGTCTCAAGGTACTACCACTACATCGGCATTGACTGATTATAGTCATTGCATGATGATGTGGTGCTTATATCTTTGCTGTTTAACATATTTGGGCTTGTTTGTTTTGCCTCGTATCGGGGTGAAGCTGCACTGCCTTGTTTTAGCTTGGGCGATATTCTACCGTGCTTGCGTAACCCGACTGCGATTTGAATTGTCCTCATTGCTAGCATGCTTGGGTAGTTTATAGGAGGAGCTCTATATTTTTGTCATTTACCTGTAAGTATAGTTCTGCATTGAAGCGTATTCTGAGTGGCCCTGTATGCAGCCCCTTTTGGAGTGCTCGTTACCCTTTGCGGTACTGCCTAGGTTGCCCTCGGTATGTGATGGTGCAGATCTGTTCTGGTAGGTGTTGACAAAGCATGGGCTTTTGAAGATGCAGTCATCTCAGTTTAGCATGTCTTGCCTCTCAAGCTTTGGTGTAATTTTCTGTTCTGCTTTAATCTTATATGTTGTTGTTATGACCTGCTCCTATTTCCTTATGGGTGTAGTGTTTGCCTTCTTCCACAGTTCCCTTGATTGCAGGATTTGTGTCGGGTTAAGTATTATAGCCTTAGGATGGCTTTCTGTGCAATATGAGTTTGATTGCTTTACTCCCTTGTTCCTTTACTTTTAATTCTTCTCGATATGAGGGCAGTCTTTTTGATGTCACGCCCTGCTTCATCTTCCTTCAGTGCAGTTAAAAGTAAAAATGGGTGTAACAATTGCCCTCCAAGTCTACGGTGATCGCACGTCGTTGTAAACTTGTCGCTTCAAGTACCCGGTCTATATATCCTATCAGTTCTGTATACTCTTCCTTTCCTTTCAGTAGTGGGAAAAGTCTTTTCGGCTGTTCTTGCATTTAATGCTTTTGTGCATGTGCTAATGCAGTTCAGCTCATGGTAATTCACTCTTATCCATTCATCAGTTGTTATTACCGAGTTGGATGATCAATCCCCTTCCCTTTGATTGACAGACGGTTCTTCTCTGTCTTTGGCATCGAGTTCCAACCAGTCATATTGATGTGGAGCGGTCATATCTGGCTAATCTTATGATTGTGAATCGGATTCTTAACATAGCTTTTATTAAGTGGTATCACTTAATGATGTGACCCTTGCGACAAACTTTGAGTAAATTTTGTATATTAAAATACACAATTGCATTATGGTAGACATGTAATGGGCTAACTTAGTATTGGTAACTCGGCTTTTTGATATATACCTAGTGAGCTTTAAGTAGTGTTTGGATCTACACCTGATTAATAGCTTGTAGAACATTCCATGTATTGTGCTTCCTTTTGCCAAGTTTTAGGATAAGCTCCTGAGGTAGTTCATGCCTCCTTGATCTTGACCCTTAGGTCACACTCTTTATCTCTATATTTGATATGACCTGCCGCTTGCCTAGGGTGCAGTATCGATTTTGTGCACCTAGCATTGCCTTTTCCGCTGTTTGGGGGTAGACTATAGCTTTAGTTATAGCATCACCATTCCCATTTGAGGGACTGCAATTGTCGTTCATGTACTACATAGTATGTACAGTTTTCTGAACGATGGCAGTGAGGTTGTGAAGCTATTTTCATGCGCTTGGCCTGGTCTGCTCCACTGTTTGGGTGCAGACTAGTATGTTTATATTTTACTGAGAAGTCAGGTCGTGCATATACAACCCTCGAATGCGCATGATTTTTTGTAATGTTTCTGGCTGTCTAATATCCGTACGTCTAGTGTGCTATGTTAAATTAGTTAACATAGAGAGGTTTCCGTACTGGTTCAGACCGTCCAATATCCATACGACCAGTTTGGCTATGATATGATTGTTATCATCGGAATATTTATATTGGGGCAGAGCAGTATAATATCCCTATGCCTAGTGCAGTAATTTTGGTTGAAGAGTCATATTACGTTGATACAATTCCAAGTGTTTGTGTCCATTTTTACATTTCTTAGTGTTGAGAGTGACGTTCTTGTCTACCGACATTGCATGTTGCTTGGTCGGTGACAATTGGTGGTGAACTACGAAAGTACACGGTGAGATCATGCCAAAGTGTAATAGAGAGATTTTTATACTGGTTCGGGTCGTCTAATGTCCCTACATCCAGTTTCTTGTATTGTTACTTTTTATAATACTACAATATATATATATATATATATATTACATAAGCAGTGTAAATTAGACAAAGTAAGGTCTGAGGTGCTCTGAGTTCTAAGTTCTTAGAACTAGGTTGCCATCGGATCTCAAAAACCGATATTCCCCGTTCCTTAGAACCTCTGCTATGACCAGTGGACCTTCCCAATTTGGTCCTAATGCCCTATCTGCTGGATCTTTTGTATTGGCCATTACTTTTCGCAGTACTAAATCCCCTTTGTAGAAGTTTCTTTATTTAAGTCTTATGCTATTATTCTTTGCCGTCCTTTGTCGATATGCGACTGCTACCACTGCCGCCTCATCTCTTCTCTCTTGGATGAGATCCAAGGCAGCTTCTTTTAATCTCTTATTCTTTTTTATGGTATATGATATTTTTCTATGTGATGGGATTTCTACTTTGTCGGGTAGCATGGCCTCATATCCATAGGTTAGTGAAAAAGGAGTGTGGCATGTAGGAGATCTGATTGAAGTTCGGTAAGCCCATAGCACTAAAGAGAGTTCCTCCTTCCACTTTCCTTTAGCTTTTTGCAGCCTTTTCTTGAACAATTTTTTAATGGTTTTGTTTGCAGCTTCAACCTGTCCATTTGTCCATAGGTGAGTGACTAAGGAAAAACTTTTTATAATGCCATTCTTCCGTGAATTCTTTGCTTTCAAATTGAGTACCATTATCAGAAATGATTTTGTGAGGTATTCCTTATCTAGTGATTATGTTCCTTACTACAAAAGTGACTATCTTGTTTCCAGTAATCATGACTAGGGTTTCTGCCTCTACTCATTTAGTAAAGTAATATGTGGCCACTATGGCATATTTTGCTCCTCTTTTTGACATTGGAAGTGGCCTTATCAGGTCTATCCCCCATATGTCAAATGGCCATGGGATTGCGAGTGGAACAAGTTCATGGGATGGTTGTTTGAGGATATTGGCAAATCGTTGGCATCTGTCGCACTTCCTTACAAATTCCTTCGCATCTTGGAGCATGGTAGGCAAATAGTAGCCGTGTCTTAGCACCTTTTTTGCTAAGTTGTTTCTCCTAGAGTGATCTCCACATTGGCCCTTATGTACTTCCCTCATGACCCGTACCCCTCTTTTTTAGAAATACAACTAAGATAAAGGGTAGAGTACCCTCTCTTGTATAATGTGCCATCAAAGAAAGAGTAGTATGGATCCTGGCATCTTATCTTTCGAGTTGCATTTCTATTTAGAGGTAAGACTCCATTTAACAGGTATTATTTGATGAGAGTCGTCCAGTTACTCCCCTCAGTTTGTTGAGGTGGGAGCCCCATGGCGGGTTGCTCTTAGCTCTCTGTTATCTCCTGATTTTTTATGCCTTGAATGGCGGCCCGATAGGCACAGATCAGGACCAATATTTGATTTGATTCTGTTATACTTGGCTCTGCTTGATGCCCAATTGGTACCGCCTTCATTTCATTGGCCACTTTGATACTAGCTAGTTTTGTTAAGGGTTCGATGGATGAATTGCTTTCACGTGGGATTTGCTCTACCTCAGATTCTTCGAACCACTCTAGTAATTTTTTAGATAGTTCCATATATTTGGCTAAGGTCGGCATCTTTGCCTAGTAATTTCCCTGCACTTGAGTCACAGCTAATTGGGAATCACTGTGAATTTTAATGTGGGTTACCTTTATTACTTGGGCCATTCATAAGCCTACGATGAGAGCCTCATATTTTGTCATATTGTTTGTTGCTTTGAAATCAAGCTGCACTGCTCCATGTAGCTTTTGCCCATTTGGGGTTATCAATACATATCCAATTCCTTATCCTTGTTCATTCAATGCTCCATCTATGAACAACTGCCAGAACTGTAGGTTGTTTGCTTCTCCCTTTAAATGGGGTTCTGCTGGTAAAGTGCATTCTATATGAAATCTACTAGTGCTTGGCTTTTGATTGCCCTCCTGGGACAATAAGAGATCTCATACTTGCTAAGCTCCATTTCCAATTTGAGTAGGCAACCCGATGTCTCTGGCTTCTACAGTATTTTCCTAAGAGGTTCGTCTGTGAGTACTCTGATGGGATGTGCTTGAAAATAGGGCCGCAACTTTCTTGCTGTCAGGAGAAGGTTGTATGTAAGCTTTTCAACAACTAAGTAATTTAGCTCTGCCCCGAATAACCATTTGCTTGTGAAACAAATGGGCGTTTGCGTCCTTTCATCCTCTCGTATCACTGCAGTGCTAATAGCTTGATTAGTTATGACTAAATAAATGTATAAGTTCTCACCTGTCACCGGTTTTGATAATATAAGAGTATTAACTAAATGATCTTTCAGGTTTTGGAGGCAGCTTCACACTCCTCATTTCATTCGAAGTTTCGCCCCTTCTTCACTTGGTCGAAGAATAGGATGCACTTGTCTGTGGCTTTGGATATAAATCTGCTTAGGGCTGCTACCCTTCCATTTAGACTTATCAAGTCTTTCAGTTTCTTTGGGATTCCCATTTTTCTTATGGCCTCAATCTTCTTAGGGTTGGCTTTAATGCCACGTGCAGTCACTATATACCCTAGGAACTTTCCTAACTAGATGGCAAAGGTGCATTTCAGAGAATTTAGCTTTATGTGGTATTGTCTCAGGACTGTGAAGGTCTATTCCAGGTCTTTGACATGGTTTGATGCCGCTTGTGACTTAACCGACATATTGTCCACATATACCTCCACATTCTTCCCAATCTGTTTAGCAAACATCATATTGACCAACCTTTGGTAGGTTTCCATTGCATTTTTAAGCCCAAATGGCATCGCCTTATGCAGTATAACCCCTTATCTGTCACAAAACTGGTATGATCCCGATCTAGTTCAAACATAGTTATCTGATTATATCCCGAATATGCATCCATGAATGAAAGTAATTCCTGCCCACTAGTTGCATCTACCAACTGATCGATCATTGGCAAGGGAAAACTGTCCTCTGGGAAAGCCTTATTGAGATCAGCGAAGTCTATGCAAGTTTTCCATTTTTCGTTGGGCTTTCTTACAAGTACTGGGTTGGCAATCCACTTTGGGTAGTATACCTCCCTTATGAACCCGTTCTCCTTTAACTTATTAACTTCTTCGTGTAGAGCATTGTATCTTTCCTGGTCTAGCGTTCTGTGCTTCTGTTTGACCGAATGAGCGTCCGGGTCGATGTTCAATGCATGACAGATGATAGCTGGGTCTATTCCCACCATGTTTAAATGAGTCCATGAAAATACATCCATTGACCTTTTTAAGAAGTCTATCGGTTCATCCCGTTCCTCTTAACTAAGTTTCTTTTCTATCTTAAGCACCTTTGTGGGGTCCTCTGGATCTATTTGTATATCTTTGACATCTACCGGCTTTAGTTCTTTCTTTGTCGCTCCTTACCTCGGGTCTATTTCACTTTCTAATTCCTCTTCTGGTGGTGAGTTCACAGAAGATACCTATTTCTTAGCTTCCTTAAAGAAATACTATAAGTAAACGAAATTATATTTGTCAGTGCCAACCATGTGCATATATGTTCTTTTCTCTTTTCGTTTCGAGGGTATAGGATTACCTGCCTCGGTATCAGTTTAAGTATTTGACATCGCCACAGTTTTAAGTTCCGGTTTGACTACTTTTTTATCATTACAAATACCAGATGGGACAGCAGAATAGTTTGGAACAATTTTATCGCTAGAGTTAAGAGTTATATTGTATAGTTCCCTAGCTAAAAAATGTTCCCCTCCCACCGACTCTGTTCCCGCTGGGGTGCTAAATTTCATAAGCAGGTCCATTTGAGAGATGATTGCCCCCAGGTCAATCAGAGCAGGTCTTCCCAATAAAGCATTGTAGGGTGAAAGCCGATCGATGATTAATAAACTTGCATAAAATGACTTGTGTAATGGGGCCTTTTCAGCTGTAACGAGCAGATGCGCTGATCCTACTAGAGTGTAGCAGTGTTGTTGAAACCAAAGATCGGTTTTGGGCTGGGTTTTAGGATTTCTGGCAGTAATTTCATCTAATCATAAGCAGACCTGAAGATGACATTCATTGAGCTTCTAGAATCAACAAAGACTTTCTTCATAGTGCAATTTGTATATGTACTGTAATGATAAGTGGGTCTTGGTGTGAGAACACAACTCCTGCTGCATTAGCCGCCGTGAATATTATTTCTAGTGCAGATTTCTATTTGATGTGGAAGATTGTCTTCTAGGTCTTAGCCTCCTACACATACCTCTCCTGTGCCTTTTTGCTTGCACCTGCAAGTTGTGGTCCTCTATGGACTAAAGCTACCAGGTCTGAAGGGTTGCCAACTTGGTGTTCATTAGGATCCAGAGTCAGATTTCTGGTCCTATCTCCACCATTTTCCCTCTGGAAGCTACCCAAATATCCCTTCTCGATCAACTTATCGATCTCATTCTTTAGGTGTCGGCAGCTATTGGTATGATGACCATTTTCTCGGTGGAAGTGGTAGTATGCTCCACCTCAGTTTTGTTCTGGTTTATTTTCCTTACTCGATACATTGTATGCTAACTCAGGTTTGGTCATCTCATATATCTCCCCAAGGGTATGAGTGCGAGGGGTTTTTGTAGTGAGGTCTAGCTCCTTCTGCCGCTTTACAGGTGGGTGATATCTATCTGACCTCCTTTTCCTATCATAATTGGGGGTAGAAGTCCCTTAAGGTTGTGCTATCGAACCAGCTTCCTCCATCCTGATGTGACCAGCTGCCCTTTCATAGAAAGCCTTCATGCTATGGCAAGACTTCCTATTTTTTTGTCCCATATAGCAGTTCCTCTTCTAATCCCGGCATGAGCCGCCATTAGTAATGCTTTTTCACTGGTCCTCCCAATTCGAAGAGCTTCTACCTTGAAACGCTAAATGAAACTGCATAGGCTTTCGTTCTTCCCCTGCTTCACACATGACATGGTATTAACATATGTAAAGGCTTCTCTTCCTATTGAATTAAATTGTCTTAGAAAATCTATAGACAATTGTCTCCAAGATCGGACTTCCCCCGATCCGTATCTCCAAAAACACCGTGAGGCTGCATCGGATGAGTATATAGGCAATAACTTGCATCGGGTCATCCTTCCAACCTTTAGGATGTCCATGAAGTATTCAAAGGTGGTTAGGTGATCTTTTGGGTTGGTAGTTCCATCAAACTTTTCAATTGTGGAAGTTTTGAAGTTATCGAGAAAATCTGCCTCAATAACGGTCTCATTGAAAGGGGTGCATACTACTTCCTCTATTCTTTCTCTGATGTTCTACCGGCAATCTTTACTAGATGCTCTACCCGATCTTCGAGCTGGTGGATTTCATATTCTCTTGGGTCAACCTAGGATGAGTTATCATCAGATGTGGTGTGTCATCATCATTTTTGGTAAATCAAGTTTGTTTTTCTAGCAGCACGGGGTTTATATTGGTTGGCTTGGTTTCGATTCGAGGATTAGCCTGGATTTTGCTTTTTAGTTTGGCATCAGACTTTAATCCCACCTCACCATTCCCATTTATGGCAGTGCTGTTATCATTCCTTGGCTGAAGGTCCAATGCAGTATGGGAGCGATGGCGGTGAGCTATGGAGTGGGGAGGTGAGGATGGCCCACGAATGACATGTTGGGTCATTATCTTTTCTAATCTTTCCATGCGTCGGTTTACTTGGTGTATGAAGGACCGGAATGCAGCTAGGATGGGGTCTGCGGGGTATCAATTGAGGCCTCTGCTTTATCTTAGGTTTTCAAAGGTATAATTGATTTGTTGATGGTTTTTTCTGCCAAGTGTGAAGGTTCTTCGATAAGATTGATGGGTGAATCGGTAGGATTCATGGTGCAAGGCGTGTTTCACAGGATATGAGAAGTAAACGGAGGTGGCCCTCCTTCTAGTGCTAAAAGATGTTGAGGAACTCTTTCTTCCTCCAACTTCTTTGTTAAGTGTACATTAATTAAAATGCTAATTACTTTAATAATTTGAATTAGCAAAATTAAGTAGTTTTAATTTTGCCATGATGTAGTGATTATGTCGTTGGATGCTTACACAGTTAGGTAGTTGCATTTTAACTATTTGTTAAAATGTCAAGTCCAAATAGTATTTAATTCTAGTACAAATAAGGTAAGATCTAGTACAGTAAACTAAACAAGAAAATAACAAAAGTAAGAAATAGTAAAGGACACAGGAGATTTACATGGTTTGGATTTTAAGGAATCCTACGTCCATAAGGAAAATTTCTCTTTCTTTCTTTTTTATTATTTTGGTATTAGTTTCCATAGCCGAGAATACAATAAACCTTAAATGTATCAAAAAGAGAAAAGGTCAAAAAGTCCCCTTTCATGCTATAGTGCCTTTTCTATTTATAGCCTTGAGATGCATGCATATAACTAGAATTCTTTTCTTGCAGTTATGCCTCAGCTCTTGGATTCTGCTAGATGTCGTCTATCTGTGTTGTCAATTTGACGTATACGGATTGCTGATATGTCTTTGACGGGAAGCTTGAGTAAAGGTGGAAACTTTCGAAATTAAAGCGGGAATATTTGAAATAATGGCCGAAGAATCCAAATTTGAATTGATCTCTGCAAGTCCTTAGGGAGACATTAGGTGTTGCTTTTTGGTCTCAAGGTACTACCATATCATCGACGTTGACTAATATACAGTCATCGCATGATGTTCGGTGCTTATATCTTTGTTGTTTAACAAATTTTTGCTTATTTGTTTTGCCTCATATCGGGGTGAAGTTGCACTGCCTTGTTTTAGCATGGGCGTTATTCTACTGTGCTTGCGGACGTAACCTAGCTGCGATTTGAATTGTCCTCATTGCTAGCATGCTTGGGTTGTTGATAGGAGGAGCTTTATATTTTTGCCATTTACTTGTAAGTTTGGTTCTGTGTTGAAATGTATCCTGAGTGGCCATGTATGCTTCCCCCTTTTGGAGTGCTCATGACCAGGCTTTTAAATCTCCCCGAGATGGCCGAGATGAAAAATCCGAGATATCAGCCAAAATCCGAGATTTGGCAGCCTATTTAGTTATAAGTGTTTTAAATATCGCCCGAGATAGCCGAGATATTTTCCCGAGATATTGGCCAAAATCCGAGATTTAAAACACTGCTCATGACTCCTTACGGTACTGCCTAGGTTGCCCTCGTTATGTGCTGGTGCAGACCTATTTTGGTAGGTGTTGACAAAGTATGGGCTTTTGAAGATGCGGTCAGCCCATTTCAGCATGTATTTCCTCTTAGGATTTGGTGTAGTATTTTGTTCTGCTTTGATCTTATATATTGTTGTGATGACCTGCTCCCGTTTCCTTACGTGTGTAGTATATGCCTTCTGCTGTGGTTCCATTGATTGCAGGGTTCGTGTTGGGTTAATTATTAGCCTCAAGATGACTTCCTATGCAGTATGAGTTTGATTGCTTTACTTCCTTGTTCCTTATTTAATTCTTCTCGATATAAGAGCAGTCTTTTTGGTGTCACGCCCTGCTTCATCTTCCTTTAATGCAGTTCAGGGTAAGAACGAGTGTAATAATATCGATACTACACTAATTCATAAACGATAAAGTGAATCAAGCACCAGAACAATGAATTAACACTAAAGTGAAGAGTGAAGCATACAAATGCACATCGTGGAGTTAGCAAGATGATTAGAATAGTAATGGACACTTGAAGGCAAAGCTAAATGAGTATGTTTTTATTCTATACTGTATTCGAGTCTTTCTAGAATAATCTTTTTAAAACCACACACATTTTTTTAGAGTAATATCGATACTATCTCAAATATTGTTAAAATTACTTTCAAGATTTTCTCCAATATATTTATGAGAAAGTTTAAAGGAGAAAAAGGTCAAAAAGTGTAAAAAGTACACTGTAACGAACCCATAATCGATCAATCAGTTGTGGTATAACCAATCGACCAGTTATACCAGCACTGGTAGGTCGGTTTTGGGCACTAGTAGTGTCGTTTCAACCACTGTACTCCTTCTTCCATCCATCTCTTTGTTCTATCGATCACATCTTCAACCAATAATTTTAGGAATAGGTTCTCCTTCCCAAACGCAATTGTAAATCATCTCTATATACCATATGATTGTATAGATAAAAAATAACTTCTTTTTTTCGATCTCTTGTTCTATATATTCTGTTACATGCTGCTTTCTAGTGCTTTCTCTTTATTTAATCAATGTACTTTCGACTAAACATTAGTTTCGTTATTCTACTTATTCTTATGACTTCTTGAGCTTTCTTTTAGATATCAAATAAGTGTGGATTATAGAAAATTGTAACAAATTGATAATATCTATATAAAGAAGACATAATTCTATCAAAAGAAATTTTTTTACAAATAGTTTGTGAGTTCCTGTTATGGAGACATCAGGCGGAGTTGAAGCCAGTTTTCAAACAGTGCTGTAACACGTATTCCTTAGGGTTATGTGAGGGAAAAGTTAGTAGAAAATTCAGAAGGAGTCTAGGACTGAACGTAGGAAGGGGAGTCTAAACCAGGATAAAAGTTGTCATTGTTATATTTTACTTTACTTGCTTTTATATTCGTTTATTTAGACAATACTTTCACATTTAGTTATATTATAAATAGTAGACGATCCACATATACACTATTAAACTTCCATCTGGATCAAAGCATGTTTTTCAACAATCTTAAACCATTTTTGAAAATTTTATAATATAGCCATCGGTAATTTTACAACATATTTAGAATGTCAATCCACTACACGACCTCTACTTTTTACTAAATCAAATATTGCATACTAGTTCACTAGAATGAAGATATATATACTAAGAATAACAACTTATAAATTTGGGAAGCTTCTCAAACGCTGTTTGTAGCTCATATTACCGCCTTGAGTACATGGATAGATGTTTAAAATGTTGCAGCTGATAAAGTGAGGGGTATGCCCTAGGGGCAATTATGCAATATGTTACATATATCTAACTCAATAACCAATCTTATTCGAAATAAAAGGTGTATTCTTTATATCATATACTTGATATAATCTGTTATGTATTAACTAATTAATTTAATTAAAAGTATATTTAATAGAACATCCATAAATGATCTGTTTTGTGATAATAGTTACAAAGTGTTGTAACCATGAAATACCATTTTAAATATTTCAAGTCAAGATGTATTGAGATTGGATATTGATATATCCGTTGATACTAGAGTACGTAACACTCTCCAAATGTTAGGCAGTGTATTACTTATGGCTGTTGGGGGTACCAAGGGGTTATGTACTGATAGTTATTGGATAACTATGTAGTGACTCACTCGATTATGTTGGTTAATATAACTAAGGTCAAACAGAAAATATCAATGTGACAAAATTACATAGTTCTTTTGACTTGAGAATACTACTGATCTTCAATGTGAAAGCTCCGCTTTGATTATAGTTAAATTGTGGCACAATGTCCATCGAACAACTATAGTTAGGTCTAGTGGAAACATTGGGAGTGAAACACTATTCAAGAGAGGATCTGTCTCCTCAATTATAAGGTTAGTATCACGGTCCACTTTAGTCAACTTAAATTCAAAATTGTTATTATTGAACTAAGGATTTTGGGTTTGGACTATAAAGTTGAATGTGGACGATATTGGAATTTTGACAACTACCAAATTCTATAAGTCCTAATGTGATATAGTTTTGACAAAAAGAATTTGTGTAAATAATGTCATTACTGGGTACGGCTTATAATAAGTAAAATAGGATTTTACCAAAAGATATGTAAGTGGTAAATTCAGCCGAAATGTCACACCACTAGCTAAGGTGGCGTATGAACATTAATATTCGAATTGTTCGATAGTAATCGCTGATTGAATTTACATCTTTTAGTCACACAATCGTAATGATGAATTCTTCGAAAAACCATATGATTTAATTAATTTATAAAATGTTGTACTTCATAGGACATTAGATTACCAATTAAATCTTCTATTTTCATAATACTAATATCATTGGCTTCTTCGATTGCTAGTTTTCTGATCCCATTCACTAGAAAGTGAACTTAAGGTCTTTTTATTTAGTCCTCTTCAGTAATATTCTTTCCTAATGATATTAATGCATGTAATATATCCTGATATCTAGAATACATATTAGAAATGGATTCATTTTGTTTCATTCTAAACAATTGAAATTGATTAGTTAACATGGATATCTTTGTCCGTTTAACTTTTCTAGTGCCTTCGTGTGTGACTTACAGTGTTCACTAAATTTTATATGCACTTTTACAAATAGACACTCTGTTAAACTCATTTTTATCCAACGCGTAGAATAAAATATTCATAGCATTTGAATTATTGAGTGCATGTGTCTTTTGATGGGTGGTCCATTGTGCATAATTCATTTGGAGCTCGGTGTACTTAGTTTGGGTAATGTTCCAAATATCTAAACCATTAGACTGCATATATATTTCATCTCACAAGCCCAATAAGCATAATTTTACTACCATTCAATAGTGGGGGCCTAGTAGTAGATTGTCCTTCTATAAAAGTGCTAAAGAAAGTGTTACTATTGTTATTGGCCATTTATTTTTTCGAAAATCAAGTTATGAATTTTTGAAAACCAGTGGCTCCGATACCAAATGTGGGAAAATGGGTTGTCGATAACACAATGCGGAATGGATCTTAAGGTTATTTATACACTAGAGACGGTGAAGTGTGTATTTAACTATTTAAAAACTTACCTGTGAATTTAAAACTATATCTACTCAAATTGCAAACAGAAACAAATAATCACAGAATATGTAAGTAATAAAGTAAAATGCAGTAAAGTAAATAACACTAAGGATTTTTATATTGGTTCGGATTAACCAATCCTACATCCAGTCCTGTAGATCATACATAATTTCACTATCACCACTTGCTTTCTATGTGGCAAGAACACATTTATAATCTTGATTTCATAGGCTACAAGATGCATCCTCTTGATTTATCAGGCTATAAGATCACCCTCTTGATTTCACAGGCTACAAGAACACCTTCTTCTCTTTACAATCAACAGTAGAGTATGAAGATTAGTTTTATCTTCAATATAGATTCTCGTAGATTCACTATTATGATCCTATAGACCTTCAAAAGCAATATATATTTGAATTCTTTGAGGAATAGGATGAAATCAGAGAGAGAATGATATGAATTCAAGTACAAACTCTTTGATCTTGTGTGGTTTGCAAATCCTTGAAGAATTGGAGCGAAAGAGTATTGATTTGCAAAGTGAGTGGAAGAATATATGATGGATCTTTCTCACAAATGTATGGATATGGAAGAGTATGAGAAAGAAGAGAAAGCTGTTGTGAAATTTCATTTTCCAGAGCCCTTTAAATAGTGGTTGAAGATACATGTCTATTGGCGAAGAGATGGCGGGAAAATCCCTTCATTTGAATTTTTAAAAACAAAAAAACGGCTAGTATGTCAACATACATGGGGAGCATATGTCAACTTATATATGTTTCAAAAACAGGAACTCCAATAAAGTATTGCAGATTTTCAAATTTCAAAGTACCTCATATTTGTGGATATTTTGTGATTCGATTGAGGTCAATGGTTGATTTTCTTCAAGTATAATTACCATGGGGTCTTTAACAAAGATTCTAAGATTCATCACTTCAAATACCTCTATCGTTACAACATTTATATGCTTTCATGAGTTCTTGTTTATCTCTGTAAAATGTCTCCATAATATATCTCAAAGTACTTCATAACTCGGAGATATGTTAGCAGTAATATTTATATGGATGTTCATCGAAATAAATATATAGGGTATTAATATTATTCTTGTACATTAAAGAGAAACCATGAGTTTCATGTCAATGTCAAGAATAAATAATCCTCGGTTGTTTAAATTAAACCATTAGGAGTATTGACTTTATGATATCCTACGATGCGTAGATCCAAGATAGAATCCAAGTACATTAGCAAAATATGATTTTGATAGTTGTACCCAAAGGGATATGATCCATTGACCACAAATGTGTCTTTAAGAGAAAGCTAAATGTAGTAGGAATACAATGAGATACATTGATAATAATAATATCGTAAATTTTAATTATTGAAATTAACACAACAAATTCATCATTCGATGTGCTCATGTTAGTTCGGATTTACTCACAAAATTATTGCTTAGTATGACTTTGTGTTTGGTACATATATGATGAAGTCTATGCAGTTAAAGCCCCGTAATATCCCTGCTATAGCGCATAGCACTCTCCGACTGCTATGCTATTTCAATTTAGCGCTATTAAATAGCAGATCTGCTTTAATCCCCGCTATTTCCGTTACACCCGCTAAATCAAGGCTTTTTAGCACCTGCTTAAGCAATATTAATATACAAAGATTGATTTGACTAGTTCTCTTTTAACCCAAATCAACAAAGCTAGGTTAAAGACCTAATTTTATGACATAAGGACTCAACATAAGCTAGAAATCTATTCTAGTCACCAAATCTAGTCTACATAAATCATTATATTCTTCGGTTTTGTTATATAAGATTAAACAATATTTCATTCTCCAGCACAAATGATGTGAGAATGAGAATAAATTAACTATAAATGTTTTGTTTTATAGCAAATGAAACTTTTTGCACCTCCGCTATTTTCCGCTGTAACTTTTTGCATCTCCACCGCTACAAAACCGCTAAGCGCTTTAACTACACAGGCTGAAATGGAAATTCTAGAATAATGATTTAGAATAAACTTTGCACATAACAACCAAAGCATCTTGAAGTTAGTCAAAGGGATATTAAGTTTGTGGGTTTTTGGATATGATCCAAGAAATGATAGAAAGTATCATTTTATAAGCATCAGAACTGAATAAATATTTTGATAAAAATATAATATAGTTTGATTATCAGTCAAAATACAGAGGAAGCGTGTGTTCATAAGAAAATACGTTAAAATGTACATAGACATTTCTAAGCCATAAGTAAACAACATATTGCTATTCGTTAATGATGTACTTGAGTTAAAATCAACCCCGATTGATGTAATACTTAATGTTTGATTTGTAAATAATGTCTTTTAAAGAAAGTGTAAAAGATATTGGGAATGTCCCAAATGATATGCAAGTACACCTTATTAAAATGTTTAAATACAGAACATGTAAGATGGATTCCTCATGTATTGGTAATAGTAATTAGCATGCATGTTATTTTGTATGCGATATCATGATTTGTTTATGTATTTGATACATGAAGAAAGTATCAAATCAAAATTGATATCACTAAATGGTTACTTGAGGTTTTCTTATGTACTTATGAAATATTAGAGAATTTTTTACAAAAACAATAGAGTCCTTACAAAGGAATATTTGGACTCAAATTTTCATAAGTGATATTGAGTACAACATGTCAATAACAAATTCAAGTTAAGAGTCTTTAATTTGAAAATGTTCAAAATGAAAGACTGTGGTTGATTCAATGAAAAAAGCTAAGTACATCGCTTTGAATAACACTACAATAAAAGCAACGTATATAAATATAAATGCATAAATTGATAACTGAGATGAGGGTGATTTCAAATGTAGAGAATCTCATAATATTGTATATGATAACAATGTCATGATATGGTTCATAATGGAACTTAGAGCTCACTAGAAGTCGAGAGACATACTCTAAATTGTTCCACATGATAAAGGTATTTATCAGAATCAGAGAGAGTTAATTGACAGTAGAAAATTGAACTATAATAGCATACCCATTTACTTAGGGACTGACCCAATTGATTTTCAGAAAATCGATTGAAGAAGTTGAAATGAGATTCCATAATTGACCCCAAGTGCAAGTGGGATATTGATAGAGTTAGGTTATGCCCTATGAGCAATTATGTAATTTATTACATATATCTAACTCATTAACCAATCTTATTCGAGATAAAATATATTTTATTTTTATTATTTACTTAATATAATGTGTTATTATTAATTAACTAATTTAATTAAAAGCATATGTGATAAAAAAAATCCATAAATGGTATGTTTTGTGATAATAGTTACAAAGTGTTGTAACCATGAATAATTTATCACATTTAGAATAAATATACCATTTTAAATATTCCTAGTCAAGATGTATCGAGACTAGATATTGATACATTTGTTGAGAGTAGAGTACGTAATGCTCTTCAAATATTAGGCAGTTAATTACTCATGGCTATTAAAGCACGAAGGGGTTAGATACTGATAATTATTAGATAACTATGGAATGATTCACTCGATAGTTTTCTATTGGTCAATATAACTATGGTCAAACAGAAAATAATGATGTGATAAAATTACATTGTTCTTTTGACTTGAGAAGTAAAAGCCCACGTTGATTATAGTTAAATCGTGGAACGACATCTATCGATCAATTATAGTTGGATCAAGTGGAAACATTGGCAGTGAAACACTATTCAAGAGAGGATTCATCTCCTCGGTTATATGAGGTTAGTATCACGGTCAACTGTAGTCAACTCAAAGTCAATGTTTTTGGTCAGAGCAATAATGTTAATAATAATTATTATTATTGAACTAAATATTTTGTGGTTGGACTATAAAATTGACTGTGAACAATATTAGAGTTTTGACCACTACCAAATTCCATAAATCCTAATGTAATATAGTTTTGACGAAGAGAATTTGTGTAAATAATTGTCACTACCGGGTACCACTTATAATAAGTAAAATTAGATTTTACCAAAAGATATGTAATGACAAATTTAGCCGATATGTCACACCACCAGCTAAGGTGACGTACTAACGTTAATATTCAAATTGTTCGATATAAATCGTTGACTGAATTTACACCTTTGAGTTGCACAACCGTAATAATAAATTCTTCGAAAAACCACATAATTTAATTAATTTATAAAACGTTGTAAATTGATTAAATTAATTAATATTTAAGAAATATTAATTATTATTTAATTTTGTTGATGTTGGAGGTTGTTTTGTAATTATGTGAATGCATTTATAAAAGTTATATTTGCACACATTGATATACGATATCGATGTAATTTAAATAAAAGATAATTGCATGATTTATGTCATTTGATGGCATGTAATTTCAGCCATATCATATAAAGGGAAAGGAGTTGAGAGAGTGGTAATCAAGGGAATTAATTAGGGAAGTTTTAATCAAAGAATGGGAAAAGTTTCATTCTTTCAATTAAAACAAATTCACTAGTTCATTTCCTATAGATAGTTCATTTCTTTCCCATTCATTTTCTCTCTTCTCTCCTCCTAACTTCCATAGCATAAAACATAATAAGGATTTTCAAAATCTTCCAACTCCAAATCAAAAAAAACATTAAACAAAATGAAACACAAGTGGTTCATCCATCTCTTGCAAGGATTTGGTGTGGACCTTGAAGATCCAAAGAGGTATCATCATCTAAGGTGCGTTCCTTTAGCTACATCTTAAGGTAAAGTTCTATTTTTATTTATTTTTATATTTATCCTACCCAAATGATTTGGATCTTTTACATATCACATATGAATATAAATTTATCTATTTAACTTGAACTAAATTCCTTTTATCACATCTTCTTTAATAATGTATGTACATAATATTAATTTGATTCAGATCCATTTTGTGTTATCTCCTTTCGATTAAATGTTAACCTTCTTAACATTAAAGCTATGACATATTACATTTTGTTTAATTAGTCATTCTTGATGTTCATAGTTTAGATCAAGAACTTTTACCATGAATTTATATGTGCTTAAGTTGTCCTTTTTGTTCTTGTTTTAGAAACTATTTATGTAACAGAAAAAACAACTATTTTGATTAAAACCTAATTTTAAATTTATTGATTTTATTTTGTTTCAAATCAAATAAATTATATATGTTGTTTATTTGAAATCATTTGGAAATTGAATATAAGTTTTATATGATTGTTGCTTGAATATAATTTTTTTATTGTATACTTTTATTTAAAAGTTATTTAAACAAACTATAGTGGACTTTCGTGTAAAATATCATAAACTTTTAAATCCTTCATAATTTAATGTTGCCTTTTAATTTGTTATCTTTAAATCTTTCTGAAGTTTAGAAGATATACTTTTATGTAAAATCAGAAGTTTAACTTTAAAATCCTTCCTAAGTTGAGACTTAATTCATATTTTGTGATCACAATTTCAAAATATGAGAATGGTCAAAATTAATTTCATATGCATATATGTTTAAGAGTTGCACTCAACTCCATTTTATTGAAAATGAATTTAATAGCATTAACACCTTTCTAACTTGCTTGTATGAACATTAGTAAGCCATTGTCATAAATTAATTGCTTGGTGGAAGGGTAGTTCTTTATGACTGATAAAATCTTATTCGATTCTTCTATAAGGTTCGTCATCATGGTGAAATATTCCATTAGAATAGTGGAAAGGTAGGGTTATAATGGGACCCTTGCATAATAACTCTATAATAGTCGAAATATTCAAAAGGACTTCCTTGAATCATAATAGAGAAGGTTTGGTTGTCAATCAATATGCTAACTAAATATTTAGCCAACCACAGAATTATGCTAGTGCGTTCTACTAACAAAGGCTACTTGCTAATACTAGGCTTAAAATTGAAAATAAGAAGTAAATGGGCAATTAATGTAAATGACACAAGACGTAAAGCGGTTCGACTAAGCTTGCCTATGCCCTCTATGAAATTTCTTACTATATCAATCTCTTACAATTACAAAGAATTACAAGAGAATAATAAGAAATTATGAGCACTTAAGATTACAATGTTTATATGCCAGAAAATGAATTCTGAACCTCAAAAATCAACCCCTATGAAATTGTATGGCAAGGGATATTTATTGTAGTTGAGTTTGATCATTAGATTGCTGAGATTGCGTAGTTAATTGCCATGAATCACTCTTGGCCATAGATCTAGTCGCTTTAGTCAATGGTGGACAGCTAGAAATGTGGTACAACTATGTCGCTGGGATGCATCCTAGCCATCGTTCCATACTAAGGGTGTGCTTTGCATAGGGCAAAAAAGCATGGCACATGAGTAGGTGCGCTTTTGTTAGACATGCCATAGTAGTTGGTGCACTCAGTTGTATTTTTTTATTGTGCAGTACACTTTTCTAGGAAACAAATCTAAAGAGAAGCTTCATGTGCACAATAATGGTTAGCTTCTTATTGTCGAAGATTGCTAAGAACAAAGACGAGGATTGGTCAAAACAAAGATAAAGGTGACGAGCCAAGATGTTCATATAGTGACGAGATGGGCTGTATCAGACCGATCGTAGGCAGGTTGAGATCGAGCGAAGCCAAAGATTGGCCGCTTTTGAGCTAGTCTTTGTTAAATGAGTTGGATATATCTCCGACATGTTTGCCAAGTGGATTGGAATGGATTAGGTTGGGCTTAGAAGTATCGACCGACTCATCTTTGACGTTCATTTACGTCTGTTAAACAGATTGGCTTAGATCGGGCTGGACTTGGATGAGCTGGTCGACTTATCTTTTACTTACAAGAAAATTAAGCAACAATTCACCCCCAAGCCCATCTCTCTGAGCAGGGGTGGCTTGTCAAGTTTTGAAGATCCCGTTGATCAAGATTTCAGCTATGCACTAAAGCATGTGCCATGTGTCAACACATGATTAGTCGAGACAATTCTTTTTCCAAAGCGGCACTGTGACAATTCAGATTGGAGACCATTGATATGATAGCACAATTAATTAAACCCAAATGGTTGGGACATCTTTACTTTTTGAATCTGATGGCTAAAATTAAAGGGATGAATATATAAATACCCCTCCTCCTCTTCTTCTCCATTCTTTACTGAAACTTCAAACATTTTATGCCGTTTAAAGCTAATTCAGTTTTCAGTGCTTTCATCACTTACTACTTTATGTAAATGATAAGTTCTTTCTTCTGTTTGATACTTCCTAATCACTAAGTGAACACCACTAGCCTTGCCATTGAGAAAGCATCTTTTCACTATTTTTGAAAGCTTTTGATTACAAGTTGTTTCTGCATTGTTACTTGACTGGAATTTGTATTTTCTGACCATCTTTTAGACATTGATCGACCACTGCCGACATGTCAGTGGCGATCGATTAATGTGGGCTATTTCTTTGATGATATGTAAATTTAGCAAATATATTAGTGCCTTGGTTCATAGTTTTAGGCCCAAACTGGTTTTCTTAGGCTTTAAGCCAATATAGAGCAGTGGATATGGGCTATAGAGCCAATAACTTAGCGTAGGAAGTAGTTTAAGTCATGAGGCGGCCTTCATGGGGTACAATCTCGAGCTTGCCATGAAGGTGGCTATTTTGTCTTCCCCCAAGGGGTTGGCCTCGGGTTTTGCTAGAGTTAGGTGTTGAGACATTATAGTTTAGTCAGGCCGCTTGTGTTTCAGATGGTTACCTCTAGATCAATCTTTGTTGATGCCTCAGGTTTAAAAGCTTCAAAGATAGTCGAGGAGGAGGTGAACTTGGCCGAGTGACTTGCCAGGTATGGTGGCAACATAGGGATGGTTAGGTATCCTTCAGCCACAGACCCGACCGGATCACCCACCATCGGGTTTCTTCACTTGGTCATCGGGTTATTTCAAAGTTGGGGCCACTTTTCCTCTTTAACCCTTTCTGGTCTCTGTTCTCAATGCTTACGAACTATCTCCCAGTTAGCTCACCCCTTATAGCTACTATTTCTTGTGTGGGGTCTATGTTACTTGTGTAGACCTTCAACTTCCAGAGCTAACTGCTAATCTGATTGATACGATCTTCCAGGTGCAGAGGGAAGTCGATTATCTAGTTGGCACCTATTTTCACTTTTAGGAAAACACCAAGCCCTCCATCTTCATTTGTATTTAGTAAGGCTTCCCCAAATTGGATGAGGAAGTATTTCTTTATTCCCAACAGGCTCAACCCTAATCCGAGGAATATTAAATTCTGGGTCCTTAGAAAGTTCTCTTTGCCACTCTTTTCTTAAGACTTTCTTCCTTTCCTTTTCTTACCCTTCCTATGACAGTGCCTTCTCATGATTCTATCGATGTCAACTTCGGGGTGCTTAGTGAATATCTGGATCGGATAAGAAGAGCTATCATAGCAAGAAATTTAAGGAACATTGTAACTGATGGGAATCTTCATTGGGTCGGGTTCTTGAGGGAGCATCAAACTATGGTGGCAAAGAGGGTCACTCTGGCAAAAAAACTAGCCAAGAAGTAGCGGGATTACTCAAATTCAAGTACTTGGTCCCTGATTCCAGGTCGGTCACTGATGACAATAGGGGCTACAATAACATGAGTAAGGGTGAGGGGTTTGGAGAGTGGAAACAATGCAATTACAATGAACTAAGTGATGTTGTGATGAAGCCTCTGTGGGGAACCTTTGATCTACTAAAGCTGGTTGATGTCCTGGTCCAACGACATGGGATGCCAGACATCTCATGGGATATCTAGGAGAGTTCCAAGTCGGGAAATGTAGGGGAAGTGCTACATGTACCGGGTGTCGGTGGAATCACATGTCCTTTCTCCAGGCCCCATCCTGCTTATGATTCTTTGTAACCCAATTACGTTGCTTTGCCATCGGGTATGGCCAATTCCGGGACAAATAAATCTAACATTAGCAACTTGGTCTCATCGTGCCCTCCCTTTATCAGAAGGCAAGGTCGGGTGAGGCTAAATGGTAGTCAATTTACCTTTGTTTTTCCTCTTTTTTCTTGCATTTAAACTAACCATTGCTTCTTGTTGTTTCAGTGGCTGACAAGCTTAATTTTGACGCCTTCCACTCCACTGCCAAGGCTACTGCACCCGCCACAACCCAGGAGATCATTGAAGTGCCCCTAGTCCTAAGCAGTCATCCTCGTCTCCTGTGGTTAATGCTCCTTGTGCCAAGTAGCTGCATATTTATAATGCAGACGGGCTGGCTAATAAGGATGAGGCAGTGCTGATGGGGCAAATATCTTTGGACGTCCCACATGCCTAGGACCCTTGTGATCTAGATTGCTTGTTGAGGGCTTTTCAGCTTATGTCCATTAAGGCCCTAGAATACACTCACTTGCCCAAGTCTATTTGGAGCCGGCACCCCTTGGAGGTCGTGGTGAATGCATGCATTTGAGACATCCTACTAGTAAGCCCCTAACCTTGAATTTCCTTTTTTTTTATAATAGGCAATCTACTAACACCAGTTATTCAAGGTACACATTGCTCCATTTGCATTTGCGATGGCATTTAACAACTTCAAGAGGGTATCAAGGTAAGAGATAAGGCCTGAAAGGCAATCGAGGAGGCCAAAGCCGAGGTCAGTAGGGCAAAGGAGGGAATAAAGGTAGGGGAAAAGGGAGTGAAGTCCGAGGCTGAGGCAAGGGAGAAGGAAAAGAAGGAGGCCGAGGACCTTAAAGACACTTTGGCAAGGGCCAAGAAGGAGGCCTAAACTCTGAAGGATGACTTGAACAAGCATCTGGTTGGATGTTAGTCATTTTAGGATGTGGGGGCTGCCCGGGTGAAGGTGGATGATAAGTGGAATAATAGCTTGAAGAACATGGTTAAGTCCATGTTTAGGGAGAACTACCACCTTCCACTTTCCCTTAGCAACTTATAGGTTGAGGCCCTTACCAAGACTCAAGTGAAGTTGGTGGCAGAGATGGAGGTAGAGGGACTGGCCATGCCGACCATTTTGACTCAGGAGTAAATAGACTCCTAGACATGGTCGAATGATGGTCCAGCTTTATAAATGCCTTTTCTTTTTGCAAGCCAAGCGGGGCGGCTTGTGCCCCCACACTTTTAATGTGAATGAATAGAATAATTTTTTGGTATGTGAAATTTGTTCAAGTACCTTCATATTTTTCATTTCTTGTTTGTGCATGATTGGTAGGTTAGCATATTTTGAGCAGCAAATATAGTTTCATATTATCTATACTTGAATGTTATCATAAGAATGATAAATGACAGCATGATTATGAGACGTCCAATGAGTGTAGCACATTCATGTTAACCATGTACTAAGCTGATTGTAAGTGGAGCTTATCTAGATGATAGGTCGGGCTGAAAAGTGAGCTCGGATATGAACATTTTTATGCAGCTCGGTCATAGTCAAACATTGAGATGCGCACATAGTTGCCGAGCCTCTCAATGTCATTTTACAATGTTAAGCAATCCCGCCTCGAACCAAAAGGCTAAGGGGCTTGAGGGTTATCCAGGGTGATGCATGGCCAGATTGAGTGGCAGGCGGTCCTAGCTCGAAATAGAGCACTGAGCGGCTCAGGGGTTCTCCAGGATGATGTGCGACCAAATTGAGTGATGGGTGGTCTTGGCATGAACTAAAGCGCTGAGTGGTTCGAGGATTCCTCTGGTGGTGCGCGACTAGTTGATATGGTGTCCGACTTATTTTTGTATGGGTGCACTATGGATGTCAGACTTTGATTTCACTCGGAGTAATAGCACTAGCCTTCACAATAGCTTCCATCCTATAAAAAGGATAGGCGACATCATGGGCGATGGAATTCGAACTATTGCGGTTGCACCATCCAATCATCGGTGCACCCCGGCATAAAGGGTGATAGAGTTAGGGGTATGCTCTAGGGGCAATTATGTAATATGTTACATAAATCTAACTCGATAACTAATCTTGTTCAAATTTAAAAGGTGCTTCCTTTCTATTATATACTTTTTTTATAAAATGTTATAAATAATTAATTAGTAATTTAAGTATATATGTAGAAAGTCCATAAATGATGTGTTTGTGATAGTAGTTAAAATAGTTATAACCATGAGTATTATATCACAATATGACACACATATCAATTTAAATATTTCTAGTCAAGATGTATCAAGACTGGAATCGATGCATCCGTTGAGACTAGAGTACATAACGCTCTCCAAATGTTAGGTAATGTATTACTCATGGCTGCTGGGGGCACCAAGGGGTTACATATACTAATAGTTATTAGATAACTACAGTCAACTTAATCGATAGTTTTCTATTGATTAATATAACCAAGGTCAAACAGAATATATCTAAGTGACTAACTTACATATTTCTCTTGACTTGAGAATAATATTGATCTTTAATATGAAAGTTTTGCTTTGATTATAGTTAAATCGTGGCATGACGTTCATCGAACGACTAGTTAGGTCAAGTGAAAGTATTGGAAGTGAAATACTATCTAAGAGAGGATTCGTCTCCTTAGTTATATGGGGTTAGTATCACAGTCAACTAAAGTCAACTTAAAGTCAAATCTCTAGCCAGAGTAATACGGTTAATAATATTTGTTATTATGAAACCAAGGATATTGTGTTTGGACTATAAAGTTGAATATGGATGATATTGGAATTTTGACCTTTACCAAATTCCATAAGTCCGAAGTTATATAGTTTTAACGAAGAGAATTGGTGTAAATAATCATATGTGGGCCTATGATTTGTTAAACTTTCCTCAAGGTCACAATCCCAAGGTATACGAGTCCTAACATCCACTAGAGAAATCGAACGATTTCTATGTTTTCTCTTAGGGTTTTTAGAAACACAAGAATCTAGTGGGAGCCTTATTAGAAAAATGAAATGATAACATTTAACCTTTCTAATATTGTAAGAACATCTGCTATATAATGTTATAATAATCTATATCGATAAATTTATTCATTTAATATGATTGTTAAAAGTTTATCAATTAAAATATACAAATGAACTAAACTGGATTGACAATATAACATATACTTACTAATAAATACTTCTTGCATGTTGATGTTTCAATACCCATGCAAGCGCCTAATTCTACAACTACTAGATATGTTCGTGATTTGGTCGCTAACGTGTTTATTTGGCCAAGACTGTGTATTACATACTATGAGTTTCAAACTTTGAAGCAATACAAGACTATGGATATTTAATCCATATAATATCACGTACAAGTGTCATATGGTGAATGATCATAGTTCGTAATGTACGAAACTTTAACGAAATTTGTCCGTTCGAACTAAGTGAATAAACAATACTTTAAGATCGAGCAATCAATTTGATTGATTTTAGTGAAGTTCATATTGTGTTAAATGTAACACTAGACCAAAATTACAAAAATGATATGAGAACTCGATCGTTGAAATGTCAGTTTTTACCAGTTTACGCAGAGTGCAACATAATTGAGGTGCTTAAATGTTAAGGATAATTGAATGCACTTCTGTACAAAGTTAATTAGGATTGTAGGAAAGTTTTACTTTTGAATGGTTCGACTAGTTAAAAAGGAAAATGAATGTATAAGAATTGATGTGATTTAAGGTACAATTGGGATCAAGAGAGTGAATATTCACTTCTACTTAATAAAGAAATGTCAAAAAAAAAAATTGTAAAACAATAATTGATAATTAACATTGGAAAAAGAAATATGATTTCTATTCCAAAATGTTTTTCCTATAAAAAATCATTTTCTATGATATTTATTTCTTTGAGTTCAAGATAATTGATCAAAGGACTCCCCCACTGTAAACTAGTTACAGTATATGAAACAAATAGTCTATATTAAGTGGATGATGAACCTCCGTATTTAGTACGCTATTATAGTAATGGTGGAAATAGTGGAAGCATGCCATACAGAACTTATTGATTGCATCAAGTTACACAATTTGTTTTCGTAAAACATATCGCACATTATTTATGAAATAATATATGTTCTTTGGTAATGACTGAAGAATAGACATAGTTTTATTTCAATGAGAATATTATGAATATTTATTACGAAATAGAACTGTAATGTTACTACCAAAATTCCTTTTGACCTTGTCGAAACCACCTTGAACAGAAGAACAAGAAGAGGAAGCTCCAACAAGTCCTTTCGAAGGAGTCGAAGGGATGCTACAGCTAAAGTGTAGAAGTTTCGCAGCCTATCAAAGGGGTCGAAAGGATGCTACAACCAAACTCCAGAAGGTTCTCAGCCTTTCGAAGAGGACGAAAGGTTCGAAAGCACCCTTTCGCTTTAGTGTCCACCATTTGAAGCAAGTGATTCCACATGCATGAAGACCTTTCGAATGAGTTAAAGCAACACATTTTGAAGACAAAGAAGGACAACTCTTCATATAAGTGCCAAACCTTTCGAAACCAAAGGTTTCGCCTTTACTCAAACCACTCAGAAACATACATTGATCAGAACAACCCCTTCGAAAGCCTAACCAAGCCCTTTGAACCGGTCAAAGCCATTACTATCCAAGGGAGGTTCCACATCAAGTCACAAGCAAACGATCATGAGCAACTAAGAAATTCGAAACTATCAGAATTGCAACACCTTCGAAACCTCTGGATACAACCTATCGACAGAGTCGAAATCTCCTACAAAGCAACATAGAGAAGAAAGGTGCAACCGTCCTTTTCGACAAAGGCAGAAGTATTCTAAAGACAATATGGCAGTCACCTTTCGATCAGGTCGAAAGCATTGGGGTCGAAAGGTGCTGACCCGCACCTATAAATAAGACCCAAGGGGTCTGGTTTTGGAGATTCGAACTCAGTCATTCTACACTTGTGTTTTCTTAATTCTAAAAGCTGTAGACTCTGATTTGTAAACTGAATTGGGAAAATTGTGCAATAAAGACTTCTTTGAGCTAAGAAACGGAAGACCTTAGTATTCTTGATTACTTAGTTGTTTTGAAGCTTTAGAACTAATCATGTTTTTCCAGGTGTCGACCATGTTGAAAGGTCTCTTCTGACTCGATCGAAACCCATGTATATTAAAGTAACTCCAGTTATAGACTCCAGGCCACCTTCTACTGGACTGTTTCTTTCGACTAGGTCGAAACCACCACATTTCCAGATAACCATAGTCTTAACTCCTATTAATTGCATGTCTCAAACCTAGCTTTCGACAAGGTCAAAACCTTAAACCCAGCTGAATTTACCTCAGATCCCTGACCCAAGCCTTAACAACTAAACAGCCTAGCCTTCGACAGGGTCAAAACCTATAAAATCAAACATTAATCTCGGATTCTTAGAGTTATCCTTCGGTGTTTCGCAACCGCTTCGAAAGGAAGGCTTTCGAAGGGATAACCACACTAGCTTAGTAAGCTCGAAAGGCTGATAAGAAAGGAAGTTATCGTTTCGATAGAGTCGAAAGGTTGGTCCGAGAAAGTTCCCATTATAGCAACCTATTCGAAAGGGAGAATTGAAAGGATTATCTACATCTTACCTATTTCTACTTAACCAAAAGAGATAAAAAAGGACTAACCACGTCCTAAAGACAACTTTGGGGTGTTGACAAGTTTTCTTGTTAATATTTTGGCGTTAGAGGGAGGGCTTGAACCTCCGACTCTGCAAAATATCCAACACCACCTGTCTCTAACCTAATACTACATCAAGATTGAATACTCAAGACCATAATTCATAATGACTAGCAGAATCAAAAGATCCATGCAAGGATCCTCAGAGCCACATTTAATAGGATTCGCCCAAAGAACAATTCAGGATTCCAAACTATATGAAGACCAAATGCTAAGATTGAAAGCTCTATGGATTATAAAAGAGAAAAGAGCAGAATTATATGGTCCAGAAAAGTGGAGCATAAATCCTTTTCATATTGGCCCTACCCTTATCTTTGCCTTAGGAAAGGCAAATGAAAGTGATAACTTGTTTAGTCAAATAAGGAAAACAATTCAACACTATAATGAAGGCATAATCTTTGAAGAAGAAATAATGGCAGATTACAACGCCTTTGCACACAAATGGGATCAAGTCACAAGTGGGACAATACCTGCATCGGAACCCCAAAGAGTTTTAAAGAGAAAACTAGTTATCAAAGAGGAAACTTCAGAGCCAAGTAACAAAAGATTTAGAACCCATCCTCAAGAAACAAGTTTCAAGTCAAGGCTTCCTAAAGAGTGCAATCTAACAACATCCATAGAGAATGTCTACTTGCTAGCAAAGGATGAGCTTAACTATTGGCCATCACAAAAGAAGAAACCAAAATATGAAAAGAATATGGGAGGATCCTATTGCCATTACCACATGATGAATGGTCATAAAACTAATCACTGTAGAGCCTTGGAAGGGATGATAATCAACTTTTACGATCAAGGAAAAATCAATGAGTTTGTAAAGAAATACTGAATGAGATCAATAAAAAGCTACTTTTCTTTAAAGAGAATTTACATGGTTAGGAGTGAAATGCTTCTTTTATTTGGACATTACCTAAACAGTCAAAGCCTCTTTCCGCGCCGAGTTGGCCAGGGCAGAGCGCCTCTTGGAGGGAGGGGTGTATGCCTTTAACCGTGCCACGCTATGGCCATGTTAAAGCATCGACAAGCCCTTGGCCGCGCCTTTGGTCAGATCAAGGCACCTCCTGGAGGGAGGATGAAGTAAGCCCCTGTTCGCGCCACGCTATGGCCATGTTAAAGCACTGAACAAGCCTCTGTCCGCGCCACGCTATGGCCAGGGCATGCGCCTTCTGGAGGGAGGTCAGAGTAAGCCTTTATCCACGCCACGGTATGGCCAGGTTAAAGCACCGGACAAGCCCTTGGCCTCTCCTTTGGTCAGGTCAAGGTGCCTCCTGAAGGGTGGTTGGGTAAGTCCTTGGTTCCAGCCTCTAAGAATGAGCTAACCAAGAGCACCAAACAATAATGGACTAAGATGTCCAAGCCCGAGAAGCGGCATATCCAAAAGGGACTAAGATGTCCAAGCCCGAGAAACGACATATCTATAAAGGACTAAGATGTCCAAGCCCGAGAAGCGGCATATCTACAGCGGACAAAGATGTCCAAGCCCGTAAAGTGGCACATCAAATGATGGACTAAGACGTCCTAGCTGGAGAAGCTGCCAATCAAACTACAACTTCATGCAAGGCCTAAGAGGTTTAAACATGTTGGAGAAGACATAATCTAAGGAGTAGAATAGAACTCCACTTATTACCTGAATCTGGGTTTCGGATCTCTCATTTCTGAACTTCATCTATTAATACCCAAATCTGGATTGATTGCAGATCTCTCAATTCCTCATACCCGAATATGTGTTTCGAGATTATTATTTGATTACACTTATTAATGCCCTAATTTGGGCTTGAGATTTCTATTATGGGTTTCTGATTATCCACTATTAATACCCGAATCTGGGTCAAAGACTTCTATCAACTTCTATCAAGAAGATCATTATCATGAATTTTCGGTTATCATCCATAAAATACTCGAATCTAAGTTTCAAGTTTCTTAACTTCTAATGTCATCCACTAATACCCGAATCTGGGTTTCGGGTTTCTAAACTTTCAGATTTTATTTATACCCGAATATGGGTCATGGGATTTCTACTACAAATTTCCAGATGATGATTTCTAGGTTTCTATTACTTAATCATATTAAACTCTCTATTGATTATTGCTGGAGGATGATTTTCTAAAAATATCTATACCCGTGGTTGAGGATAAGATTTTCTGCCAACAGACTTTAGATATTCCAGTAATATGGTTAAAATGGAATTCTTAATTATTGCCTATCATGATCAAAGATGGTTTTCAAGACATTTCGTCAAATACGATTATTGTACATTTATTACCATACGATTGACATAATGATTTGTTAATTTACGCGAATGATATATGTAGACTTTTATATCAATTTCAAGCTAACAATTGGAAATATTGTTTGCTTTGTACTTTTCAAGGAAATTAGAACAATACAGAAAAATGAAGGATTCAGTAGATACAGACATTACGGTATGAGCTATCAAACAAATGTTCCAGAGATAACATTACAAGAAAGAATCATAAATCATGTGATATTTACAAAATTTACATGATTTACACAACTAATAAAATTATTTACAAGTGTATAGAACAAATATGTACATTTTCAAAGTATAAATTCTTTATAAGTCTTGAGCAGCCTTGTTCAAGTTCTCAGCAATCGAGGGATCTACGGTGTGACGGATAGCGACACAAAGAACTTCTTTATGTTTCTTCTCTTTCATCCTTATCCTATCTGCATCATCAATCACATCGATATTAGTCTTCAAAGCGTGATTGAAAGCTCTATTTGCACCTCTAAGGGTCTTGTTTTCCCTTTCTAATTCAGCAACGCGCTTCAAAAGGAGATAATTCTCACGTTCAAGTTTCTGATTTTAGTAGCATATTCGTTTATGCACTGTGAATATTTAGCTTTCTGATGTTTATCAAAGTATTTCATCATTTCAAATTTAACTTTCCTACACCACTCACACACTACCTTCTCATCCAAGCTTGGAGGAGGATTTGTTGTAGTGGGAAATTTTTGAACAGCAAGGGAAGTAGATCTAGTAGCTTTAGCAATAGATGAAGTATTAGGTGAGACGGGTAAATCAATACTTGAGATATTATCCCCCATAATAAATTCTAGCGACTCGCACTGAGCCTGACTATCCTTCAATTTCATCTCTAAATCGCTTAACTGTTGGAGAAGCTCGGACATTTTTTGACCGAAGTCAATTGAAGGATTCGACTTCACTTGACGCTTTAAAGTGGAAATCGTTTCATTGTTGCTGCTGACATCTACTTCTAAGCTGGCAATTTGATCATTAAGATTTCCGACAATAGTTTTCTGAAGTAAAAATCTTTTATGCCATCTTGAAGCTTCAGCATTGCCATGAAAATGAGCAAGTAAAGTGTCTTTGAGAAGTTAACTCTTTTCAGGTTCTGCTAACAGCTTATCCTTAAGATTAATAAAGCGAGACGCTGAATCTAATGAGTGAGGCGCTGTAGATAGCTGTAATTCCTATTTAAATACAGAAGAAAAAAAAGAATGAAGTCAAAACCAGAATGAACAATTCTTTATTACTGTAATAAAAGATTACAACTTAGGTTACAATGAAACTGAAAAGGTACAATTGGATATCTTACATCTAAAGTTGAGAAACTGCATTTCTAGCCTTATTTAATGAATTAGTGGAAAGGGTAACTATCGAATCAAAAGGAATATTAACTCCTTATGGAGTAATAACTAGTGGATATTTACTGTAATCCCACTCTCCGACAGGAGGACTATCGCGTCCACATATTAGATTGGCTTGGAATGTCCGAATCTCTTTGAGCATTTTCTCTTTTTCTTCACCAAGAAAGTCAAAGAGAAAGCGAGGGCGTTCCATGTAAATTTTATGTAAATCTCTAAGAAAACAATATCTCGCTAATTTTGAAGATTTTAATATCGATGCCTTCTCGGTGTAATTTCTTCTTAATCTAACATATTGACTTAAAAAATCCCTATAAACAAAGTTGCTAGAGGGATGTTTACTCTGTAATAAAGCAACAAAATATAGCTAAGTATAAAGGAAGAATTAAAATGAACATTCATAAATCATTTTTACTACACAATTACAATTATTCGTCTGGTTCATACAAAATTGATTTTGTAAAGAATTCTAGAATAAATTTATCCTTATAAAACTTGAGTTTTTCAGGAGGAAGGTCTTGGGAAATTGATCTGACTCGAGGAAAGTTCCAACATGCTCCGGTATGCGAGTCTGATCCGAATTCATCCAAGTACCACATATGCAAACGCCTCAGTAAACCCTGCTAAAATCTCCTAAATATGAGAAATCAACGGTCGGGTGTCTACAATAGGCCTTGTACAAGAAATTAACTAAAATATCTCTTTCCTCGATCAACATCCAAAAGAGGGTGATTTATTCACAATTTTCTTTAAGAACATCATAATGGAGGCGTGCTTTCTTCAACCGTAGGGCAACTTCTTGATGCTTAAAGGAAGCTAACACTGCTGCACTTCTATTGAGTCTATAATATTTATCAGAAAGTATATTGTGCTCCCTCAATTTCTTATCTAACTCCCTATATAAACTATTTATCATTGATTGTTTCCTTTCAAGCTTGGTTTTATAGGGGTGGACGGATTTCTTTCTTACCTAAATGAAAGATTTACACTATTATTATCTTCGAAGCAAAAGATGTTTAAACAAAGAAACCCATACCCGAGACACCAGGATCAATGCTTGAGAAGACTGCTTCCTTTCTTTTGGCACATCAGCATCAATAGAAGCAGGCTCCTCTTGAGGGCTAGAAGATGCAGGAGATTTAAGCAGAATCGCTTCGTGAGGAGACGAATCTTTGTCAGTGGACTTTGTATTATCATCCCCGTCTTTCTCAGAAGCTTCAGTTTGGCCACCCCCGTTGCCACCTGATCCTTATCTGCTGTCGAGGTTATCATCCCCATCATCATCGTTGTCATCATCATTATCATCATTGTTATCTCCCCCTCCTCTTTAATAGCCTCATCTTTATCATCTTCTTCTTCGGAGTCAGATTCGACTTCGAAAGAAAGGACTTCAAAAGAAAGAACTTTGGAGGCGTCGATCTCCTCATTTTCAGCGGCTTCAATTCCTCGCTTCATCTGATTAATCTTGCCCATAACTCTATCAACAAGGGCAGGGTCAAGCGAAGGAAAGCTTAGTTCAGGGCATTTGTCGATGTTTTAAGCATAAATTAGCATCAGAGCATCCTCAAAAGAATTCATCATAATTTCATTAAGTGTGGTATCGAGAAACCGTGACACTCGCCATTTTGCGTTTGAAATAGTATCGACTGCCAGTTTCAAAGAAGATTTGTTCTTCTCAAACTTTTCCTTCAAAGAGGCTTGCTTTGCCGCCATTCGGGTTTCTCCTCGTCGGATTCTTTTAAGGCCATTTGTAGTGCCAAGTTTTCGTTGGCGAGGAGTTATGGGCTTTCCTTTCCTCTAAGATAATGGATTTCGACTGGGCGAGAGAAGCTCTCAATCGCTCCAGTTTGGACGTAGCTTTATCTTTTTTGTAGAAAAGGAAGAGACTTGATTATTTAAGGCAGAAATTTCCTCCTGAAACTTGGAGGATTCAGCGAAAGATTTGGATGCCTGCTCGTGCAAAGATAACCAACTCTTGGAAATCTGAAAGAAAAAAATACAACATTAGTCAAAAACTTAAAGAAGAATAGTAATGGTAAAGTTAAGTGAAAAGAAACTTACCAAGAGTTGTTTTTCTATTAGAGAACGATAGTGACCCGCCAAGTTAGAAACGGAGGTAAGCGGGCAAATAGAAGCAAAGGATGCAGAGCTTAAGATAGACTGGACTATCTCTACAAAATTAATGGAGTATGAAGGAGATGATGGCCGAGGAGGAGCGTGCTTTTGAGAAGGGGTCGTCTCTAGAGCTTTACGCATCTGCTCAAGCGCACCCGGAGAGCTCGAGACAAAGATACGGGAGAGAGGATCAACGGCAGTGGGAGTCTTCTTGGATTGATCGTGAGGAGCTTCAACAATCAGACTCTCTAGAGCTTTATCAAGAGTTAAAGATTCCTCCTCCTCAAAATCAGGAACATCAACTATTTTATTTATTTTCAGGGGTGGTTCCTCCATGGTTGATTTGCCTAATTTTCTCTTACCGACCATCTTTGTTTTGGCGAGAGATTGAGAAAAGGATTGCGCACGAGAAGTCATAGGAGGAGGAGCCGGACCACTAGCAGTCTTTTCCACTTGAGGAATAACTGAAAAGAATTCAAACAGATTATATGTCAACAGAATAATTTGAAAAGAAACACAACAGTAGATAATAAGAGCAGCGTTTATAACTTACCGGAGTGGTCAGGTTAAATGGGAGACATAGGAGAGAAATTTGCAGGATCTCCCAGGGAAAGGAAGCGTTTGCTTTTTGACTTCTGTTAGATCAGAGGAGGTTGCCCCAGAATCCTTTGACCAGAGGGAAGGAGAAAGTGCTTCTTTAAATTTGTAGGATTCAACAGCATCAATCAATTCCCAATCTTACCCGAAGCTGCAACTAGAGACTCCACAGTTCTCTTGTCTACCTCATTCAGTTCTTTAGCAGGAGCACCTGATAAAAAGCATAGATCAGCAAAGAGAAGTAACTAGATATAAGGAAAATAGTGAGATTTGAGCTTACGTGGAGTAGAGAAGATTCCGCTAATGTTTTGGAAGCACCTGACAAAGAGAACTGATTTTCCTAGTCTCTAAATTCGTTCACTCCCTCTGATATCAGCTTTTTAGGAGGGTTCGCTCTGAAGATTTGGTTGTTAAGGTTGTTGAGTTTAACCAATCGGATGAGGTGATTCAATACTTCAGCATTCAAAGAAGGGATGCCAGACTCTAATGCCATCAACTCCAAAGATAGAAGATAAGTGCATACATTCAGAGATAGCTGAATTTGAGCAATTCCAAGGTAAGCTAGGAACCTGGACAAGAATTCTGAAAATGGAAGAAACCCTCCGTGCCATATGTGTATAACGGTATAAGCAAAGAACCCTTTAGGAGGGCTACTGATTGTGTCATTTTCAGAAGGTGGTATAGCTTCCACCCCGTTGATTCCAAAGTATTTGAGGATTGCATCCACTTCATCTTGAGTGGATATCAAAGAAAGCTTTGAAGTAGTTTCAACTTTCTTTGGAGAACTCATGATTCTGCTAGGTGAAAACGTTTCAGTTAGAAATTACAGTATGTTAAGAATTTAACATTCTTTCAAGGATTAGTAGAAGCCTACTACAACAATTTAAACATCAAAACAAAACATGAAACTTCAAATTCTTGTAAGAATGTTAAAGTTAAAAATGAGATATATTGAGCTTTCGACAGAGTCGAAAGGAAATAAAAACTAACACTTCACAAAGACCTCTCAACGATGTCAAAAGCCCACATATAAATATCTAATGATCTTTCGATAAGGTCGAAAGGGAAGGCTGAAGTATATGTCCAACCGGCACTCTTCAACAATGTCGAAAGCTTAGTAGGAACTATGTTATTGGGAGGGAATAGTTAAAGCTAACGTAAAAATTTGAACAAAGTTACACTGCTAATGTTCAATAGACAAGATAACAAAACCCTTCGACACCGTCGAAACCTACGACCTAAGTTTTTCTAAGGGAATATGAATGCTGTCGAAACCTTGTATACCAATTGAGTTGAAAGGTTCAAAGTTAAAGTCGTATTGGTAAAAAATAACAAAAGACTTGGGATGTTTCGACGATGTTGGAGAAAGGTGATGATAAAGTCCCCAGACGTTTATTGGTGGTTTTAACTCATTACTAACAAGAGGCTTCGACAGAATCAAAAGCGGTTTCAAGGTTTCGAAAGCACATTAAAAACAAAATTTCGATCAGAACAACAGGTTTCAACTAAGTCGAAATGTTTGGCTTGATTCATGAATTTTATAAAGTGTGCTTTCTTCAAACCAGTTTATAAAGTATATCTATCTCTAACTTAAACAAATTTAAAACAAGTTTACATGAATGGTTGCGAAACTTATGAGACAAAATCTATGCTTTCAAAAATGTGGGTTACGATGCATAACCAATATCTTTGAAAGGTATTAAAGCCGAAAGTATAAAATTGCCTTCGATAAGGTCAGTTTCATATGAACTAAACAACCTTTCGACGAGGTTAATGAAATTAGGCACTAGATTACCTTTCCACCCCATCGAAAGGGGCTGAAAAATCAAAATAGCAAATTTCCGCCTCAATTCCTTTCGAAGGGGTAAACGGGTAAAATTCTAGCGCCAAAATTTTAATTCGTACATATCAAAACTTCTGGACAAAGTTAACCTGAGTTTCTTTCTTCCCCAAACCCGATTTCAACCTAAAAACTTAAAAACCATTAAACCAGCAGATTTAAACATGAATTAACTATTTAAGTTTGGAAATCTTTGAGATAAAAATCCCAATTTTCTAAAAACAATAATAATGATAGAATCTGAAATTGGAAAAAATCAAAATGAAAATTAACAAAAAGAAATAAATCGAATTGAACCATGAAATCAAATCAAAGAATACTTTCAGTTAAATTAAAACTCGAACAATTTTCTGTAAATCAAAACCAAAATTCGAAATCCCGATTGTAACATTTGAGAAGTTGAAATCCACCATGAAATAAAAAAGAGAAAGAGATTTGAAGAGCAAAATGATTTTGACTTACGTTAGATCTAGTTTCTTCTTGGATTGAGAAAAAATGATTTGGAGGATTTGAGAATTTTGATTTTTCTCGAAGTTAATTTCGTTAGTAGGTAAGTGAAAGAGAAGAAGAAGAGAACGTGATTTATAAGAAAAGTCAGCAAGGATGGCAAGACGTTCGATCAGATTTAAATGAACGGTCTAGATTCACGCGGGAATACCAAAAGGCGAGAAGATTCAAGGTTTTGACATGATGGACTTGGAAAGTCAAGTGCATCCCTTCGCTGGGGAGGGAAAACGTTACTACCAAAATTCCTTTTGACCTTGTCGAAACCACTTTAAACAGAAGAACAAGAAGAGGAAGCTCCAGCAAGTCCTTTCGAAGGAGTCGAAGGGATGCTACAGCTAAAGTGTAGAAGTTTCGCAGCCTTTCGAAGAGGTCGAAAGGATGCTATAGCCAAAGTCCAGAAGATTCTCAGCCTTTCGAAAGGGTCGAAAGCACCCTTCCGCTTCAGTGTCCACCTTTCGAAGCAGATGATTCCACATGCATGAAGACCTTTCGAATGGGTTAAATCAACACATTTCGAAGACAAAGAAGGACAACTCTTCATATACGTGCCAAACCTTTCGAAACCAAAGGTTTCGCCTTTACTCAAACCACTCAGAAACATACATTGATCGGAACAACCCTTTTGAAAGCCTAACCAAGCCTTTTGAACCGATCAAAGCCATTACTATCCAAGGGAGGTTCCGCATCAAGTCACAAGCAAAAGTTTAGGAGCAACTAATAGAGTCAAAACCATAACAATTGCAACACCTTTGAAACCCCTAGATACAACCTATCGACAGAGTCGAAAGCTCTTACAAAGCAACATAGAGAAGAAAGGTGCAACCGTCCCTTTCGACAAAGGCGGAAGCATTCTAAAGATAATACGACAGTCACTTTTCGATTAGGTTGAAAGCATTAGGGTCAAAAGGTGCTGACTTGCACCTATAAATAAGACCCAAGGGGTCTGGTTTTGGGGATCCGAACTTAGTCATTCTACACTTGTGTTTTCTTAATTCTAAAAGCCGTAAGCCCTAATTAGTAAATTGAATTGGGGAAATTATGCAATAAATACTTCTTTGAGCTAAGAAAGGGAAGACCTTAGTATTCTTGATTACTTAGTTGTTTCAAAGCTTTATTATCAGAACTAATCATGTTTTTCCAGGTGTCGACTATGTCAAAAGGTCTCTTCTGATTCGATCGAAACCCCTGTATATTCAAGTAACTCCAGTTATAGACTCCAGGCCACCTTCTACTGGACTGTTTCTTTCGACTAGGTCAAAACCACCACATTTCTAGATAACCCTAGTCTTAACTCCTATTCATTGCATGTATCAAACCCAGCTTTCGACAAGGTCGAAACCTTAAACCTAGCTGAATTTACCTCAGATCCCTTACCCAAGCCTTAACCACTAAACATCCTAGACTTCGACAGGGTCGAAACCTATCAAATAAAACCTTAATCTCGGATTCTTAGAGTTATCCTTCGGTGTTCCGCAACTGCTTTGAAAGGAAGGCTTTCGAAGGGATAACCACACTAGCTTAGTAAGCTCGAAAGGCTGATAAGAAAGGAAACTAATCGTTTCGATAGAGTCGAAAGGTTGGTCCAAGAAAGTTCCCATTACAACAACCTATTCAAAAGGAAGTATTTAGATATCTAGCGAGACCACGCCGCTTAGCGGAATGGGTTTTCCCCTCACTAGTATCTTATCCAAAACTTTATAAAAATCATATACTGTGCTCTTGCATCCACAATGGTTAAAACATAACAATTCAAAATATTATGGTGATATGCAAAGAAGTAAATTAATTATGGATTTCCCATCCCCATTCATTTTTGACTATCTATCTCATTTATAGTTTTTAGAGTCACTATTAACCTAATAGTTTTCATGGGCTGACTAATAACCTGTTTAAAGCTTATGGACTTCCTGTTCGATTTCATAGTTTTCATGGGATCACTTAGAACCTATTGGACCCTGCCAATAACTTCATCATTCATGGGTCCTGCCTGAACCTATTAGTATCTCCAATAACTTCCCTCTTATCCTAGTTTTCATGGGTTGAATAGGAACCTATTGACTTCTGTCAATAACTTAATCCGGATATAGTTTTCATGGGTTCACCACAGACCTATTGGCCCCTACCAATAAATCTTTCTATACATAGGTTTCATGGGTTTACTATGAACCTGTCTATCTGACAACTTCTTTAATCAATGTTTGGGCATCCTATATTCTGGTCTTCCTGACCTCTTGAATGCAATTCTACTCATTCAGGAGTTAACTCAATTTATATTCACTACTGGGTAAACCTAGCTGGTTAGTCTACCATTTTTTCTCCAAATTACATTTATGGGTCCATATTTAAGTGAATATGTATATTAGAAGAAGCAAACATATTAACATAATAATCACCAACATCTGTGGTTTAATATCCTTGAAATTATTTTCATATAAAACATGGTTAATCCCTTTAACCTGTTATTTTTATTAAGGAAAGCTTCTTTAAAAACTCCAATTTAAATGCATTTAAAAGCTCCTTTATAATGCCATGGGTTTTACCTTTAAAAACTGAGATTGGGTTCTTTGTTTTGAAAACTAACACTTTTGAAACCTTTAACCTTTACTTTCGAAACCAATGGAAAACTTCCTTTCGAAAGCATTCAAATCTTCTTTTCAAACCACTAGGCACCCGCCTTTCGAAACACTTTCAAACCTTTCTTTTGAAACCTTTCGAATTTATTAAAGTATTACCATTTAATTATAGAAGCATAGTTTCGAAACCATTTGGAAGTACCCCTTCCAAAACCATTGGGTTTAATTTAAAACATAACTTGTTGGGTCTAAGTGTATACAAGCGAAAGTACCCCTTTCGAAACCATTAAAAAGAGTTTAGGGAAAAACAGATGGCTTCGACACCAACCTTTCGAAAGCTCAAACCATTCAAGTAAACCATTTGAAGGATAGCTTCGAAACCCCTTTCGAAGCCATTTCCTTCAAAACCCTTGAATCCTTTCGAAAGCTTTTAGGAAGTGGCTTAATACAAGTATAAAACAAAGCTACCTTTCGAAAGCATTGATGGCTTCAATCCCTTCGAAAGACATAGGAACGACAGAAGGGTTCCGACTTGGTCGAACCCACCCTTTTCGAAAGCATTGGTTTTAGAACCAAGTAACTGCTTCGAAAGTCACAATTTAAAAAAGAGGCGGCAACCGCTTCGAAAGCAATTTAAAAAGACCCCTTCGAAGGCATCGGTTTTGAATCCTTCGAAAGCATATAGTAAAACAGGTAAGCGCATTTCTTTAGAAAGTAAAACCAAGGTTTCGATCCCATCAAAAGCTATGTTTCGACACCATGCCTTTCGCCCTTCTCCAATCCACTACATACCAACATGGTGATACCTTGTTTATTGGTTTCAGCTTAGTTGGTTTCGACCTGATAGGTTTCGACTTGATTGAAAGCGAAAGCATAGGGTCGAAAGGTGTTTTTGAAAGAGGCGAAACTCACTTTTCCGGTAAAGACTGATTTAATGCCATTTAAAGTATTTACTTTATAACTAACCTGCCTATTTGTAAACATTTAATTGGTTACCATAAACTTTTCAAATTCTTTACAAAATAACTACCACATAATTTCATATCTAAACAAAGATTAATTTTCATAATTAATCCCTTCTTTTAAGCAAAACAATTAAAACAATTAAATCCTTCTTCTAAAATAATTTAATTTCCATAGTAAATTATTTAGGAAAAATTTCCAAATATTACAAAAATTCACATTCAATATGTTATCTAACATATAAAAATTTTAGAGCCAAATTCTTCCTAAAATAACCGAAATTAATTTCTAAACCCAATTATTCATATTTTCCTTTGAGAATTCATTATAAATTTTCCATATCTTGGAAAATTATAAAAATTAAAACCCATCTCCAAAATCATGTTTTAAATACCATACAATTTCCTTCTGGCATTCGAAATTCATTATAATCGGTTTTACCCTTAAAACCGTATAAAACTTTTTTCAAACAATCTTGTTTAAATCAAATCAAACATGTTATAAAATTCAAGCATATCATCATCAAAATCATCATTATAATGGGTTTAACTTAAATCCGAAAATCAAATGATCATAAAACAAAATAGAGATGGTTTAGATTATTATTCACCTTGATTAGGATAAGGACTTTGAGATTTGATTGAGATTAATTCCCCTCGCTTAAATCGTTAGCTTTAATTTGATTTCCTCCTCTTTTCTCCTAAGTACTGGCCGGCTTCTCTCTTTTGTTTGTGTTTTATGTTTTGAGAAAAAATGAACGTGAATGGGAATGAAATGAGAATATAAGGGTAATGGAAATGTAGTGCGGCAATTACCCTAATACCCATGCGTTAATTAATTAAAATATATAACCATTTTTAAGCCCATTTATTTAGTTAAGGACGACCTCTAATTTATTTTCAAATCTCAATCCCCTTATCGCTCTAATATTTACATTATTCTATTTAATTTATCTAATTAAATCTCTTGAATAATGTTATTAAAAATTATGGGTGTTATAGGCTCCCCTCCTTAAAGAATTTTATCCTCGAAATTTAGTAAGGACTAAATACTAAACATAGCAATCATCAGTAACCACTCCTAACAACCATACTAGCCTACCTAACTAGCAGCTATCTATATAAAGCTAATATAGACATACCCTCATAGCTGATCAGGATAAGTATCTCTAACCCTATCTTCTGTCTCCCAAGTACAGTCCTTCTCGTTGTCGCTCCACTGAACTTTCACTAATTTGATTGTCTTATTCCTCAACCTTTTCTCATCTCTCGCTACAACCCTAACAGGTTGTCTAACAAAAGTCAAATTAGGATCTACCATCAAATCTTCCAACCTAGTCAGAGGAATAGTAGTCTCTGGATCATGCATGTACTTGCAAAGGTGAGACACATGAAATACATTATGGACACCTGCCATACTGCTTAGCAACTCTACTCTGTATGCGATCTTTTTGATCCTCTCTATAACTTGGAACGTACCAACATATCTCGGTGCCAGTTTCCCTAACTTTCCAAATCGTACCACACCTTTCATTGGGGATACCTTAATGAAATCTTACCTCCAACCGAGAATTCTAGGTCTTTACGCCTCTTGTCTGCGTAACTCTTCTGGCTGGTCTGTGTAACGACCCGTAAATTTGAACGATTTAAAATTGAATAATTATTTGAATTTAAGAAAAATTTGAAATTTAAATTTAAAATAATTAATTGGATGCTTCTGAATAATTAATTTGATCAAATTTAATTAGATGAACAACTTTGGAAAAAGTCAAATTCTGGTCAAAACTTAGTCCAATTGAATTTTTGGTAAAAATTTAAAAGTTTCAAAATTTGAATTTTATTATTGGAAAAAAAATATAGACAAAATTTTAAGAAGAACTCTGCTTTTCGTTTCGTTGAAATCAGAGTTCTAGAACTCTAAATATGCAGATTTCAGTGAAAAACTCGCGTAATTTGTTAGTGTTTCCTTTGTGTATTTACATATGTTATTCTCCTCCTTTCTATGTTTCTAATGGGCTCTCTTATTTAGTTATTGGGCTTCTAGGAATTTAAGGAGTCATTAGAATGCAAATAGACTAGTAGACTAATGGGCTTTGGAAAATTAAAGAGATCATACTTCTTCATTTCTTCTGAATAGGTACGTACAGAACATGTAACGCCCCACTCTGAGACCCACTGTAACAAAGAGTATTACAGTAGTAATACTATCTGTTAAAGCGGAGAATAGAGTATAGTGGAAGCGACCATTTATAATCAAGCTATAACTATCTACCGAATACGTCGAAAGGTGGAATCTATTTAAATTTTTCTCAATCAGGTGGTTCGACATATTCGGTAAATACTTATAATGAAATTACAAATGGCTAAAGATCTATCAGGACAAAGCATAATAACGTAATAAAATAACATCACAGAACAGTATCACATAACAGCACAGAGCCTCAGAACAATACATCGTCAATACAAATCCAAATACTATAAGTGGGTACAAAGCCACTGCCCACACATGCGAGTCAAAAATATGTACATATCAAAGTCTGAATAATAACAGAGTAGCGAAACAGTGGACAAATAAAAGTGCTATCTATCAGCATAGCAGATAATGTCCAAGCGGAAGCACAGAAGCTAAGTCCAGAGACCTAACCTGAAACAACTCGGTCTGACCCGAGCGAAAACACTCGGGTCAGGCTAGCTAAACAATCAGTAATAACTGAATAATGTGGTACATAAATAAAACATTACTTTTCCTAAGAGAAGAGTATTTTGGACCACATGAATATAGTGACGGTCCCTAATCATCAATCAACAGTAAAATCTCCAAAGAGAATATCAGCACCAAAGTGTTGAATAAATAAAATTGCCTCATATCATCGGCGTAGCCAAAGCTATATAAAGTTGCCCATAGGCAATAATCCCAAGAGTGACCAGAGTTTGTAATCAATGCCCAAGCAAAGATCGATGCTCCAAAGAGCAATGGGGATATATTGAAAAGTCAATGAAATAAAACACTGAAAAGCAGTATCCAGAGACACTGTGAATCCACAAGGTAATCGCACTTACATCGTATGGTTCCATAGAACCAACACCAAATGGTGGTACTCGAATGGATATAAAAATCATCAGATAATACAAGTATAGCACGTGCACCGACCGGAGTCGTTATTGCCAAGTGCTGTAGAGTTGTGATCGATCACTCGCACAGATGCGGAATGCACGAGACGGCAAGATCCTTCCCAGAAGGATAAAGGCCCAGAGGCATATGCCGAAAAAAGAAACTGCTCCATAGAACAGGTGTCCAGAGACGGTTGCCCAGAGGCGTGGTGACCCAGAGGTCCAGTACTGGCTGCCTAGAGGCTAATGTGTCACAAACTTCTTGGAGAGGAACCCGTAAAGTTTTAACAATGAGTCCCATACCCCACGTTCGCACAAAACGGTTTACTAACCAATAGCAATCTCACACTCCAAACAATAAAAAGTCCACCTCGTATCATCGGTAAACTAGACCCAAAGGTCAAAACGATCAATCGAATAGGTCGGGGATTAACCGGAAAGAAAATACACACGGTTCCATAGGCCGGAGATTTCCTAACCGTTTCAGCACCTTTCCACTTCGCTCGACGTGCTAAAAAGTGAGTGTGAGATTTTTATTATAGAAAATAATGGTGCGAAATGGTTTTATAATTGATTTTGAAATCACTTTAAAACGGCTTTTGAATACTCTCCTATTATGGAGTAAATAGTTTAATAATTAAAAATAACATTATATAATAATAATTTCGAAAGCCATTTTGGAGTGAAAAATCCTTTTAAAACCTTTTTATAATGCCCGTGTACGAAATCCAGAGACAAATCTCAAAGAAATCGATAAAACCAGAAAATCACTGAAAATATTCTAAGTGTTGGAAAATAGTCCAAAACTGACGCGAACCCAAGTTCGGAAAGTTATTCGGACCAACAAACTGAATTCGAATGGCATGAAAATTGGTAGGAACGTAGTCCGACATTTCTACTTCAGAATGCAAAAAGAATTACTCGATTCCAACTTGAAACGAAGTCACAGCGATGCTCCAAAATCGGACCCGAAAACAGTGAATACACTGTTTTAGGCTGAGATCTGGGTCCCTCTTCGACAGCAATTTCGAAGAGTCAAATGAACTCGGATACTTATGAAACATTCTAGAGATGGAGTTCGGAACTCCATATTTCCAACGAGACCAAAATCGATGAAATCCGACAAAGCACGAGCCCGGGATGGCGTCGCAAAGTCGGGGTTCTGTACTGAAAACAACGGGAGAAAAGAGACTTAAGGCCTATAGTTATGCACTAACAGACCAGAGATGAAAAACCACAATTTTGGCATAGTAAACTTTCAATTCTGACAAAATGAATAAAATAAAAGTTGTAGCTTAGTTTCTAAGCTTTCCGGAATGACCAAGATCGTCAAATTCCGATCGGGGATGAAATTTTATGACTAAAACAATTCTCAGATTTAAATTCTATATCACTGTCAATGTGCTTTCGGGACAGTAGTAAGAATGCACAGTTTTGACCCAATTAACTTCGAAATTTCATGAAACTCAAAACATGAAAGTTTTAGCCCTAAATCTAAGTTTTCCAGAACATCCAAAATTATTAGATTTGGATAAGAAACGAGTAACTTATGGCCAAATCAATTTCAGGGTTTTATTTTATCAACCCTGTAGTTTGTTGTCAAATCAGCGACAAACAAACGTGATTTCAACCATTCAAACCACAAAATTAGGCAAAGCTCAAAACATTAAAGTTATAGGCTACAGAATAAGCTTTCCAGAACTTTAAGAAAATCTTAATTCTGATTTAAGATGAATGAGATATGCCTAATTTACTAACAGCAATAAACTAATTATAATTTTAGCTAGTATATATTACAAGCACCTTATGTGCACACCCCAAATGAAAGCAAAGATGATCAAAGAGCTATGATTCACATGTTACATAATAAAACATGTGTTACTAACTGATTACCCAAATCAAAAGATGATTAAACACATATTAGAAGAGGTTTTTAGCAATATACCTCTCACAAAAGCAACAAAGACTACTATAGCATCAACCCAAGTTAGCAAAAGATGATTTGGAGGCTATAAGATCAAAAAAACACATAAAACATGTGTTACCAGTTAAATTTCAGAAATTAGAGAGATATAAAAATGGATTTGAGGTGGGTATTTGCATTACCTTTGCATAGAATGACTTGCATAAGCTAAAACTAGAAGGAGATGAAGATAGAGGCCATTTTTGTTAAGAAAGCTTTAGGAAACGATTAGGGTTTTGATTTGGGATGAATGAATGAGGTTAGGAGAGTTTGAGATAATTTATAGAGGAGGTTTAGGGTGGGTTATTGGGCTAGGTTTAGTAACCCAATAAGAAGAGTGTTATTTACATGTTTCCAAAAATTAGTCTAAGTGTTCATATATGTTTATAAAACTCATTTTTCCTACCCAAACTCGTTTTAAAATCTCTCCTAAAATATTTAACTTCCCAAAAATAACATTTTATCCTCATTTTAAAATCCCATATTTTCCATTTAATTAAAATAGCCTTTTTCAAATAAATTTTGTTATTCCAAATCCTTTTATGCTTCATTAAAATAAATAAAAATCCTAACTTTTATTTATTAATTGGTAATGCAAATCCCGGGTTGTTACAGACTCCCCCCCTTAAGAAAATTGCGTCCCCGCAATTCCTTAAGATAGATGTCGTCTATAACGTCAAATCCACAAAAGAAGTGATAGTGATAAAATAGAGAACTCTCACCTGCAGAAGAAGATGGGAGAAAGCCGGGATAAAAGCGTTCGATAGATTCTCTGGTCTCCCAAGTGCAGTCCTTAGGATTCGGTGACCATTGAATCTTCACGAGTGGAACCTCTTTGTTGCGAAGGTGTCTAACCTCCGAATCAAGCACACGAAGAGGTCGCTGCTCCAAATATAAATAAGGTAAGATCTCTAAATCAGGCACATCATGCGGCTCAATGATAGAATCAGGATCGCGGACACACATGCGAAGCTGGGAAACATGGAACACGTCGTGCATTCCAGAGAAGTTAGCAGGTAGAGCCACACGATAAACCACGGGGCCGATGCGTTCCGTAATAGGAAATGGTCCAACATAGCGAGGAGCCAACTTCCCTATAGAGCTGAAATGCACAACCCCCTTCATAGGAGATATCCGAATAAAGACATGATCACCAATGGAGAACTCAAGAGGCTTCCTACGGTTGTCCGCGTAGGATTTCTGACGGTTCTGCGCCTCTTTCATTCTCTGACGAATAAGAATAATCTTCTCATAAGATTCCCTAACTGAATCTGGACCAAGAAGGAGCTTCTCGTCAGATTCTAACCAACAAGCAGGAGAGCGACATGGACTTCCGTATAGAGCCTCGAAAGGTGCCATGCCAATACTATACTGATAGCTGTTGTTGTAGGAGAACTCTACGAGAGGTAAGTGATCCTCCCAACTACCCCCAAAATCCAGAATACAACAGCGCAAAAGATCCTCCAAAACACGATTCACCCTCTCAGTCTGACCGTCGGTCTGAGGGTGATAAGCAGTAGAGAGATTCAGCTTTGTGCCCAAAGCTGACTATAGGCACTTCCAGAAGTGACTAGTAAAGATAGTGTCTCGATCATAGACGATAGAGCTAGGAATGCCATGAAGTCGAATGACTTCCTTCACATATAGCTTGGCAAGCTGAGGAGCAGTCCGAGTGGACTTAATAGGAATGAAATGAGCTGATTTGGTCAAGCGATCGACGATGAGCCAAATAGAAGTATGGCCTGACCTCGATCGAGGCAGACCGTCAATAAAATCCATGGATATCTGATCCCATTTCCGTAATGGAATCTCTAAAGGCTGAAGAAGGCCAGATGGACGCTGATGCTCGGCCTTGATCTGTTGACAAGTCATGCAACCGCTCACATAACTTGCAACATCTCTCTTCAAACCCTCCCAATAAAATAGGCGACACATGTCGGCATACATCTTACTCGACCCGGGATGTATAGTGTACTTAGTGCGATGACACTCGTCTAGAATGTCACGCCTAAGAAAAGAATCAGATGGCACAACAATACGGTTCTTCCTCCGAAGACACCGATGAAAATCAATAGAATAGTCCAGCAATGTCTCATCACTGGATCCCGACTCGAGAAGATGAATAAGATGCAATAAGTCTGGATCCTACCGCTGAGCATGGGCAATGCGATCCAATAAGATAGGACGAGCTTCCAAGCTGAATAATAAGACCAGAGAATCAGAAGATGGAGCTCGATCTCTAATATCACACAAAGATAGGGTCTCAAGAATATCACACTCGGCAATCATCATAGAAACTACCGCCGAGTGCTTGCGACTGAGCGCATCTGCAACACGATTACCCTTGCCAGGGGTATACTGAATGTCAAAGTCATATGAGGCGAGAAACTCAAGCCATCGCTGCTGCCTCATATTGAGATCCTTCTGACTGAATAAATATTTCAGCGACTTGTGATCGGTGTAAAGAGTGAAGCGTTCGCCTAATAGAAAGTGACGCCACGTCTTCAAAGCAAAGACGATAGCTGCCAACTCAAGATCATGAGTCGGATAGCGAACCTCATTCGGACATAGCTGCCTAGAAGCATAAGCAACTACCCGATCCTTCTGCATAAGCACAGCACCGAGGCCGCTACCACAAGCGTCGGTGTAAACAACAAGATCCTGGTTACTACTCTCAGGAACCACAAGGATAGGAGCATGAGTGAGAAGTTCCTTCAATCGCTGGAAAGAAACTTCACACTTATCAGACCAAATAAAGCGAACCCCTTTACGAGTCAGAGTCGTGAGGGGAAGTGCAACTCGAGAGAAATCCTTGATAAACCAACGATAATAACCCGCCAGACCAAGGAAACTGTGAATATCATGAACGTTCTCGGGTTGCTTCCAATTCTGAATAGCTTCGATCTTGGAAGGATCGACAGAAATACCCTCAGATGATACAATATGGCTCAAGAACTTGACCTTGCTCTCCCAAAAATGGCACTTAGAGAGCTTGGCCTTAAGCTGATGTTGACGAAGAGTATCCAAGACGATCCGCAAATGATGAGCATGCTCTGCCTCGGATCTAGAATAAACAAGAATATCGTCGATGAAAACCAGAACGAATCTATCGATGTATTCCCGGAATACTCGATTCATGAGATCGACGAAGAAAGCTGGAGCGTTCGTCAAGCCGAACGGCATGACCAACCACTCAAAAGAACCATAACGAGTGCGAAATGCTGTAAGAGGAATGCTGTCTTCTGCGACTCGTAGCTGATGGAATCCGGTGGCGAGGTCGAGCTGAGAGAAGACCTTCGCACCGCTCAATTGGTCAAACATGTCGTCTATCCGTGGCAATGGATAACGATTTCTGATGGTCAACTCATTAAGCTTGCGATAGTCAATGCAAAGCCTAAGAGAGCCATCGGGCTTCTTAACGAAGACCACAGCAGCACCCCATGGCGAAGAACTGGACTGAATGAACTGCTTTGCCTCAAGCTCTACTAACTGCTTCCTGAGTTCCTCATTCTCTTTAGTAGACATCCTCGTGGGAGGACGCCCAACTGGGTAGGAGCCTGGAATGAGATCGATGCGGAACTCAATGGCCCGCTTTGGCGGCAGGTCTGATACTAGCTCGAATATATCGGGGAAATCCCGAACAATAGGAATACGAGATATGTCCACATCCTCATCTCGTGAATCAAGAGCAAATAAAGTAATATCATAAATCCCAACATCCTGAAGAGCAATAGCTAACGGAGAGGATGAGTCAGGGTGATGAATGAATAATATCCGCTCCGAACAAATGGTTTTGGCGTCGTACTGAGCGAGCCAATCCATGCCAAGAATCATATCAAAGCCCAAATACTCCATAACGTGCAGATTCGCACAGAAAGAAAAGCCACAAAGATCAATATCTATATTCTCACAGAGCAAGCTAAAGGTCGTGGATCCACCAATGGGATTCACAATCCTTAGTGAAGAAACCATACAAGTAACATCCAAGGATAAAGCATCTACTAGCTCCTTTGATACGAATAAGTGAGAGGCACCCGTATCAAAAAGAACTCTAACAGATCTACCATGAAATAAAATAGAACCTTCGAAAATGGAAGGATGCATACCTCGAGGCTGAGCTGAAGATTTAGGAGCCTTGGCAGCATTAATCTTGCCAGATCTAGGAGGTGCAGTAGGACAAGTGGAATAATGATGACCCTCCTTCTTACAATAGCGGCAGAAAAAAGGCTTGGGACACTCTTTAAACATATGATCGGTAGATTTAGTTAAGCATGATTCAAAGATAGATAATTCATTAAGGAATATTACGGAATATAATAGATTCCTACACATATTCCTAACTTATTTATCTAAAGGTGGATATGTTCAATTTGGATCGTATTATAACGTATCGTACTATGTGTCTGTTCTGTGTTTGTTATGCTTAATTCTGAACCTTGGCTCTGATACCAAACTGTAACGCCCCACTCTGAGAACCACTGTAACAAAGAGTATTACGGTAGTAATATTGTCTGTTAAAGCGGAGAATAGAGTATAGTGGAAGCGACCATTTATAATCAAGCTATAACTATCTACCGAATACGTCGAAAGGTGGAATCTATTTAATTTTTTCTCAATCAGGTGGTTCGACATATTCGGTAAATACTTATAACGAAATTACAAATGGCTAAAGATCTATCAGGACAAAGCATAATAACGTAATAAAATAGCATCACAGAACAGTATCACATAACAGCACAGAGTCTCAGAACAATACATCGTCAATACAAATCCAAATACTATAAGTGGGTACAAAGCCACTGCCCACACATGTGAGTCAAAAATATGTACATATCAAAGTCTGAATAATAACAGAGTAGCGGAATAGTGGACAAATAAAAGCGCTATCTATCAGCATAGCAGATAATGTCCAAGCGGAAGCACAGAAGCTAAGTCCAGAGACCTAACCTGAAACAACTCGGTCTGACCCGAGCGAATACACTCGGGTCAGGCTAGCTAAACAATCAGTAATAACTGAATAATGCGGTACATAAATAAAATAGTACTTTTCCTAAGAGAAGAGTATTTTGGACCACATGAATATAGTGACGGTCCCTAATCATCAATCAACAGTAAAAATCTCCAAAGAGAATATCAGCACCAAAGTGTTGAATAAATAAAATCGCCTCATATCATCGGCGTAGCCAAAGCTATATAAAGTTGCCCATAGGCAATAATCTTAAGAGTGACCAGAGTCTGTAATCAATGCCCAAGCAAAGATCGATGCTCCAAAGAGCAATGGGGATATATTGAAAAGTCAATGAAATCAAACACTGAAAAGCAGTATCTAGAGACACTGTGAATCCACAAGGTAATTGCACTTACATCGTATGGTTCCATAGAACCAACACCAAATGGTGGTACTCGAATGGATATAAAAATCATCAGATAATACAAGTATAGCACGTGCACCGACCAAAGTCGTTATTGCCAAGTACTGTAGAGTTGTGATCGATCACTCGCACAGATGCGGAACGCGCGAGACGGCAAGATCCTTCCCAGAAGGATAAAGGCCCAGAGGCACATGCCGAAAAAAGAAACTGCTCCATAGAACAGGTGTCCAGAGACGGTTGCCCAGAGGCGTGGTGACCCAGAGGTCCAGTACTGGCTGCCTAGAGGCTAATGTGTCACAAACTTCTTGGAGAGGAACCCGTAAAGTGTTAACAATGAGTCACGTTCGTACTAAACGGTTTCCTAACCAATAGCAAGCTCACACTCCAAACAATAAAGAGTCCACCTCGTATCATCGGTAAACTAGACCTAAAGGTCAAAACGATCAATCGAATAGGTCGGGGATTAACCGGAAAGAAAATACACACGGTTCCATAGGCCGGAGATTTCCTAACCATTTAAGCACCTTTCCACTTCGCTCGACGTGCTAAAAAGTGAGTGTGAGATTTTTATTATAGAAAATAATGGTGCGAAACGGTTTTATAATTGATTTTGAAATCACTTTAAAACGGCTTTTGAATACTCTCCTATTATGGAGTAAATAGTTTAATAATTAAAAATAACATTATATAATAATAATTTCGAAAGCCATTTTGGAGTGAAAAATCCTTTTAAAACCTTTTTATAATGCCCGTGTACGAAATCCAGAGACAAATCTCAAAGAAATCGATAAAACCAGAAAATCACTGAAAATATTCTAAGTGTTGGAAAATAGTCCAAAACTGACGTGAACCCAAGTTCGGAAAGTTATTCGGACCAGCAAACTAAATCCGAATGGCATGAAAACTTGTAGGAACGTAGTCCGACATTCCTACTTCAGAATGCAAAAAGAATTACTCGATTCCGACTTGAAACGAAGTCGCAGCGACGCTCCAAAGTCGGACCCGAAAACAGTGAATACACTGTTTTAGGCTGAGATCCGGGTCCCTCTTCGACAGAAATTTCGAAGAGTCAAATGAACTCGAATACTAATCAAAATTTCTAGAGATGGAGTTCGAAACTCCAGCTTTCCAACGAGACCAAAATCGATGAAATCCAACAAAGGACGAGTTCGGGATGGCGTCGCAAAGTCGGGGTTCTGTACTGAAAACAACGGGAGAAAAGAGACTAAGGCCTATAGTTATGCACTAACAGACCAGAGATGAAAAACCACAATTTTGGCATAGTAAACTTCCAATTCTGACAAAATGAATAAAATAAAAGTTGTAGCTTTGTTTCTAAGCTTTCCGGAATGACCAAGATCGTCAAATTCCGATCGGGGATGAAAATTTTATGACTAAAACAATTCTCAGATTTAAATTCTATATCACTGTCAATGTGCTCTCGGGACAGTAGTAAGAATGCACAGTTTTGACCCAATTAACTTCGAAATTTCATGAAACTCAAAACATGAAAGTTTTAGTCCTAAATCTAGGCTTTCCAGAACATCTAAAATTATTAGATTTGGATAAGAAACGAGTAACTTATGGCCAAATCAATTTCAGGGTTTTATTTTATCAACCCTGTAGTTTGTTGTCAGGTCAGCGACAAACAAACGTGATTTCGACCATTCAACCACAAAATTAGGCAAAGATCAAAACATAAAAGTTATAGGCTACAGAATAAGCTTTCCATAACTTCAAGAAAATCTTAATTCCGATTTAAGATGAATGAGATATGCCTAATTTACTAACAGCAATAAACTAATTATAATTTCAGCTAGCATATATTACAAGCACCTTATGTGCACACCCCAAATGAAAGCAAAGATGATCAAAGAGCTATGATTCACATGTTACATAATAAAACATGTGTTACTAACTGATTACCCAAATCAAAAGATGATTAAACACATATTAGAAGAGGTTTTTAGCAATATACCTCTCACAAAAGCAACAAAGACTACTATAACATCAACCCAAGTTAGCAAAAGATGATTTGGAGACTATAAGATCAAAAACACACATAAAACATGTGTTACCAATTAAATTTCAGAAATTAGAGAGATATAAAAATGGATTTGAGGTGGGTATTTGCATTACCTTTGTATAGAATGACTTGCATAAGCTAAGACTAGAAGGAGATGAAGATAGAGGCCATTTTTGTTAAGAAAGCTTTATGAAATGATTAGGGTTTTGATTTGGGATGAATGAATGAGGTTAGGAGAGTTTGAGATAATTTATAGAGGAGGTTTAGGGTGGGTTATTGGGCTAGGTTTAGTAACCCAATAAGAAGAGTGTTATTTACATGTTTCCAAAAATATGTCTAAGTGTTCATATATGTTTATAAAACTCATTTTTCCTACCCAAACCCGTTTTAAAATCTCTCCTAAAATATTTAACTTTCCAAAAATAACATTTTATCCTCATTTTAAAATCCCATATTTCCCATTTAATTAAAATAGCCTTTTTTAAATAAATTTTGTTATTCCAAATCCTTTTATGCTTCATTAAAATAAATAAAAATCCTAACTTTTATTTATTAATTGGTAATGCAAATCCCGGGTTGTTACAGAACATCTCTTCCTCACATTTCTCCTCTCTAAACAAAAATTATTTGTATCTTCTTCTTCCTCTCTAATCCCTAGATCTAAAAACAAAAAATCAAATTCTAAAACCCAATCAATCTCCTTCCTTTCTCTTTTGCCTCCACCTTCCCATACCTTTGCCTCTCCTCCCTCTCCTTCACCCACGCCACCACTTTTCCCCACACCTTGCTGCTGCCACCCACCTACATCACTACCCACAACCCATGGCAGCAACCTATGGCCAAAGCCCACCTTCCCTATCCTCTTCTTTCTCCTTTTTCCCATCTTTTCCCCTTCCATTTTTCCCTCTTTCTTCCCCTTATTTCCATGGCTTCTATATTCTACTAAACTTCTCCAAATCAAATAATTCTTTTTTTTGAAACCATGTATAATTTCAATAGCAACAACTTTGTTGTTGAACCCTTCTTCTCATTCCAAATATTTCTATATCAAAAAATCCATTTTCAAGTCCTTTCTTGGGTCCAGTTTGGGCGAAAATATCCCATATTGTATCAGTCATATCACCTTTAGGAAAGAACCAAATTATGTGATTATTTTTTCAAACCATTTATTTTTCCAATGGCTTCAACTTTATTTTAGATCAATTCTTCAAATTCCTTAATTTTCTATGCCAAAAACTCAAATCTTTTCAAAGTATTTTTGAACTCAGATTTCCAACTCAGAAAACACCTATGTTTGTTTTGACCATAACTTCCTCAAGCCTGAAGCTTTTTGAGTGATTCTTTTTCTAAAAGTGGAGAGAAAAGAATTTGCAACAACTTTCTAGTTAGTCACTTTTACAGATTCAGTAATATTATGGTTTGAATATTTTCTTAAAGATGACCTAGTTTCAGGTTTGTCCGTAGTTTGGATCTTGGGTTGTTTGGAAGTAGTTAAAACTTGTATATTGGTTCATGTTCGGGTCTAAGCTTTGTTGGATTTGCTTTGCATTTGGATCTTTGCTAGAAATCTCCATATTGCTCCATTTTTATCATCACCTTCGTAGCCACGAAAGGTGAGCAATCACTCACGACCGATATTTTTATGTTAGTGAATTGATAGCATGTGAAAAGTTATTGAAATGTTGCTTTAGTTAGGATTTTATTCAGTTAAATTCGTATGACATTAATTAATTTATATGTCCATTTTGACATATAAAATGACATATTTGACACATATTGGACATGAAAAAAATGACCCACCTATGCTAATCAAGTTAACACGATTTGTAAATGGTTGCTATGTAATTTGTTGTGACATATGCCATGCTACTTTATTGTAAATCACCTTGCAAGTTTCTTGTATATATGTCATGTTATATATTTATATTTTATGTTAGTATATCACATGTTAGAATTTGAAAATATTCACTTATGTTGTTTATGATATGTGACACATGTGATATGTTACTTAGGCATGTATATATATATTAAATTGTTAATTATGCACGTATGTTGGTCATTGACATGTTATGTTATTTATGTTATTATTTTATTGTTCTCACACTACAAGTTCCCTGATAATTAGGAAATCACTTTGGGTTGAAATGATATATACCCGATATAAAACCACTTTGGGTTTAAATAAATTGATTTAGAAATTAAATTGAAATATTGTAAGTTAAAATTAATGTTGAACTTGAAATTATGAAATTGAAATTTTATTGATTTAATGAAAAGTTTTAATGGGATTTTTAGATTTAAACTTGTTGTTTGATTTTAATTTAATAAATTTTATGGAAAGGTTTAATTTAATCCGAAATTTTGATTTGATTCGGTGAATTAATTTAAAATTAATGTAGAAATTGGATTGATTCGATTTAAAGATTAAATTAACATAATGGTATAAAATTTCAAGTTAAACTTCAAAAGGTTTAATTGATTTGTCGAAAATTGACTTATGAAAAGATATCAATTTGAAATTACTAAGTAATTGGTTTTTTAAAGGTAAATGTTGAAGTTTAAAAGAATTGGATTTGAATGATGAAACTGGATAATTTGGATTAAATTGAGGTAAATAGTGTAAATGAGAAATTTAAACCGTTAAACCTTAAGTTGATGTGGAAGTTGAAATCTGAATTGAGTTAAGTCGGGATTGGAAATGTTGATATAGGGTTCGGATTGGATCATGAAATGTGATTGGTTCGGTTCGGATTTCATATTAAATTTAACTATTTATATTTTATAACTATTTTATATTTAACCATTTATATTTTTATAACTATTTCTAAATAAACTATTGGATATTAATTTTAATTATTTATATTTTATAACTATTTTTAATTAAACTATTTCAATATTAAATTTAACTATTTATATTTTATCAAACTATTTTAGATTAAATTTAATTAATTATATTCTACGACTATTTTAACTAATATTATATATTAAAATTTAACTATTGCATTCATATAATTCTTTTGAATAAAAGTCCATTTCCTCCCGAATTGTTTAAGTTCAAATGATTTGAATATAAAGATTTCACCGAGATAATTTTGATATGGAAATCTAGAATTGAAATTTGAAGTTATGATAATGAACTATCTTGTGATATGGGAATTTGAATATGAAGTTGAATTTAATAATGAATCAATTGGAAACGAATATGAAAATCGGTATTTGAACTGAACCGATTTATGATATGAAAATGATGTTTATTTAAACCTGAGCATTTCACTTATTGAGTTATATGTACATTTCACTTGAGTTGAATTACTTACATAAGAATGTTAGTCTTGACTCAAGTGTTTTGTTTTACTTTACGCTCGGGTCAGACTGAGTATTTCAGTTTAGCGAAGACACTTATTTCCGAAGACGAAGACAGAGTTTAGGACCGTATCTACTACTATTATAGCATTTGTCTATTTTGCCTGTAAAAAAATGTAAAATTTGATTTTATTGTAAATAGCTTCATGAACTGTTTATGTATTTATTTTGTGTATTATATTTTATCCTTCCACTGCGAGATTCTGTATTTTGTTCTTTTGAATCTTATTTCATTAGAACAATCCTATTAATAATCCGTCTTTTAAGTAGTTTGAGTTGGACATGTGTGGTTTATTGTCGACTTAGACTGTCCAAAAAGGCAGGTTGTTACAGGTGATACCTTAATGAAAACTTTATCTCCAATTGAGAATTCTAGGTCTTTACGCCTCTTGTTTGCGTAACCCTTCTGGCTGGACTGAGCTTCCTTCATCCTTTCTCAAATTAACCTAATCTTCTCTGTCGCCTCTCTAACCAGATCGGGGCCTAAGACTAATCTGTCTCAAGCCTCCAACCAAGGTGCTGGTGATTTGCATGGCCTTCCATACAAAGCTTCAAAAGGAATCATTCCTATACTAGTCTAATAATTATTATTATAGGAAAACTCAACCTAATGTAGGTGATCCTCCCTGAAACACCCCACACCCTTTAGTATAACCAAAAAGGCACACTAGAGAATGTGGTGCATTATAGGTATAGCTAAAGCATCACCGAGACTATGATTCACAAGACAAATAAATAATAATAACAGCGGAAACATTTAAAATACTTATCATTACTTCATAAAGTAAGTCATAAAAACCAAATACACATGTCTCGTGAAAAATACAATCTTAGTCACATCATCAGAGTACATAAAAATCATCCCTCTCACAAAGTACCAGTACATCTAAAGTCAAATGAAAAGAAAACTAAAAGAAGAAGAATACATGAAGAATGACAAAGCTCTGCAAATGGGTCTCCAAGAAATCTGAATTACTGTCCTTGCCTCTGCTGGGCTATGGGGGAAAAGGAGAAATAGAGGAGTGGGGTCAGACTAAAAGTCTAGGGAGTGAAAGTAACTACTAGTATTTTTAAGCAAGATAAAGATAACAGTCTTAGCAACAGTTCTAGTATAAAATAAAATAAAGGAAAGATAAAACCGGGATAAAATACTATTTAACTGTTTGCTTTGATTGTGATTGTTTGCACTTGTCTTAGATTACTGTGATTAGGCTGAAATCCTAATCCTATTTTGATTAGGCTAAATCCTAATTCTACCCATTGATCGACCTTCTATCTCTGTTGTGCCACTGCGAGCTAGTCTCATCCTGTGGGTCCCAAAGCAAAAGACACATGTTTAGCGCATGGAATGCAGTAGCGAATTACAACCCTAATCAATGCAGCAAGCTCGATCACCATTGGTACACACTCACTGTCGCCCCCCTCTTGTGACTTCTTACTCACCCTGTCAACATAAGCGTGCCTAGCCTCACCTAATCTGTTGTGAGACCATCAGTCCCAGCTTGAAAGGGTCATGTCCAGCCTCACTTAAGTGTTTTGTGAGACCATCAATACTAGTCTGAAAGGGAATGCTATTGGTACGGGTCCTAACAAACAAAATCTAGTTGCGCCCCTTGTCCAAATCTCCCGATTTTAGATTCTATATATTGGCCACTTATTTATCTTGTGTCCCAGCCTCACCTAACTATTGTGAGACCATCAGTCCTAGTCTGAAAGGGTCCTGCCCAGCCTCACCTAACTATTGTGAGACCATCAGTCCTAGTCTGAAAGGGAATGCTATTGGTATGGGCCCTATTTCTGTTCTTGCTTATTAACTTAGTGTAAGTTTTAAGCCTCTTATGTTATTTCTGCTCTTATTTGCTTATAACTTAATCTAAGTCTTTGAAATAAGTCTTTTATGTTATCTCTGCTATATTTGCTTATTAACTTAATTATAAGTCTTTAAAATAAGCCTTTAAAATAAGCCTTTTCTGTTATTTCTAGTTATAACCTATGTTATAATTTGCTTATTAACTTAGTCAAAGTTTTAAAATAAGCCTTTCTGTTCATTCTGCTTAATTATAACCTACGTTATAATTGTTACTCTTCGGTTTTATATTTTTAGTTATAACCACTAGTTATAAACATGCTTGCAAATGTCTCAAATTTGCCTATTTTAGTCTATCTTCATTTTATTACAGTTTTTCTTATTTTACATCTAATTTCTATAAATTTAATGTTTTCTATTTTAATCCATATTTGCGAATTATTATCTCTTTTAATATTCTTATATTTTATTCGCGCAAAAGGAATAAAAAGAAACTAAAATTTACAGGCTAAATTCTAACGTAAAAAAGATGTGAATAAATGCAAATAACAGTAAATAACTGTAAATAACTGAATAAAATACCTGAATAAAAATAATTGAATAAAATAGACTGAAAAGAACTTTAAAAACTAGCTGTAAATAACTTATATAGAAATTGTCTCAAAATTGCAGAAAAACTACAACTATTGACAACCCTATTATTTTAAATTACTTGAAAATCTAAAATAATTACTAAACACTCACATGTGGTCCTTAGCTCTAGTCCTTGGTCTTCGTTGATCCACTTATAGAGCGTAGAATATTTTTATCAAAAAGATTTCATCCTTAGAAAAAATTTCTATTTAGGGTCCAGCCTCTAGCAATGAACCCAAATAGGAGAAAATATGAATGAGAAAAATAGCTAGGCCTAGGGTTCTATTTATAGTGTCACTTAGGGATCTCAGACCGTTGGATTTGAAGATTATATTTAGTGCAACCATGTCATAGGCTCACTGGGAACCGTCAGATGGATGCACGAATGCACAAGATTGAAAGAAATTAGAAAAACACATCATTGTTTTAACCTGGATGAATTCACGTCTACAAACAAGGGTGGGTCGACATGCAGGTCGACCTACAGGTTGACCTAGGCCTTTGGGGGTTGACCTGACCCTATTTTTCCCCCCGTTTTGTTCATTTCTTGTTTATTTCGTAACTTCTTCGTTTTAACTCGGATTTCTTGTTCACAAAATCGCCACAGATACAATGGTGCAACTCCCATGGCTCGATTCTGACAATTTCACAAACTTATTTTATTATTTAATTAATTCGTTAATTAATTATTATAGCTTAAATTTCGGGTTGTTACATTCTCCCTTCCTTAAAGGATTTCGTCCTCGAAATCTCCAAGGACAGAAGAATGAAATAAATATTTTCATCCAAATTCTACAACCAAATATTCAACCACCATCCATTACATCCATTGTCCTTAAGCTTTCTAATGCATATTTATGTTATATGCAAAAGTGTAGTGTCAATGTCCCTAACTAATGCAAAAGATTAGGCGGTCTACTGATTCAGTCGACCTCCTTTTTATGAAATTATGTCCGTGCCATGTATCCAAATGAATGCAAATTACCTAATGACAACTGATAGTTCTATATGCATGCTACAATCATCATCCAAATGCAACAATCATGTGTTAATCATCCATTCATAGCAACCATGGAAATAAAATAAAAATACAAATGAGCACACATCCATATGCTTTAGTGACCTAGTTAGGCCGATCCATAGGAGATAATAGTACCTAGTGTATGTATATATGTGTCCATTAGTATCCACTAGCAAACACTTGCAACCACTAGCGTCCATCGTACATAACATGTTCTAGTTACATGTTTACATTCAATCTTACCATCCATAGGTTAAATCCTAAGATCTACCCTCCCAAAGGATACTAAAGGAAAGAACCTATTCAAAACTAAATATGAAAATAGGAAATTCAAAATGTACCATCGAAAAGAAACGGATAAGAGATACGTATTTCCTCATCGGCCTTCCACGTAGCGTCTTCAATGTTGTCTTCCCACTGCACCTTAACCAATGGGACTTCCTTATTCCTAAGCTTCTTGATGTCACTTCCCACGATCGTGGTAGGAATGCGACGAACCGATGCTTCTCTCTCCACTTCAACTTCCTCGAGTTGACTAAGTTCCACTACCTCTGCTGAATCATGTAAGCACTTTCTCAAGTGCGAAAATGGGAAAACATCATGAACTCCTGCGAGCCTCTCCGGTAGCTTTATCCAATACGCCATCTTCCCTACCCTTTCCACAATGGGGAATGGTCCTATGAATATGGTAGCAAGTTTCCCACTTGATCCAAATCTTACTACCTTTCTTAGCGGAGATACCTTAATGAAAACAAAGTCTCCTACCTCAAACTCAATATCCCTTCTCCGCTTATCTGCATAAAATTTTGCCTATCTTGAGCCATCTTCATTCTCCTTCTAATTAAATCAATCTTTCTGACGCCTCTCTAATCATGTCGGGACCAAGTAGCAATCTTTATGTAGACTCCAACCAACAAGAAGGCGACTTGCACGGTCTTCCATAGAGAGCTTCAAATGGTGTCATCCCAATGCTAGTCTAGAAACTATTATTATATGCGAACTCCACGAAAGGAAGATGCTCCTCCAAAGTTCCTCCAAAATTAAGAATGCACATCCTCAACAAATCCTCAAGAATTCTATTAAATCTCTCCGTTTGGCCATCCGTCTGAGGCTGATAGGCCGTACTCAATCTAAGTTGTGTCCCTAAAGCCTCTTGCAAGCTCCTCCAAAACTCGCTAGTAAAGATAGGGTCTCTATCTCTCACTATTCTAGAGGGAACTCCATGAAGTCGAACTATCTCATGAACATATAATGATGCCAAATAAGGTGCTGCCCTCTTACTCTTGACTCGAATGAAGTGGGCGCACTTAGTCAAGTGATCTATAATCACTCAAATACTGGTATTTCCCTTCCTATATCAGGGTAAGTCATCTATGAAGTCCATCGAAACACTATCCCATTTCCATTCAGGTACATCCAATGGTTGAAGAAATCCACTGGGCTTCTGCTGTTCTGCCTTAACTCTTTGGCAAACAAGACACTTAGCTACAAACTCTGCCACATCCTTCTTCATGCTGCTCCAATAAAACACTCTCTTCATGTCCCTATACATCTTATCACCACTCGGATGAATAGTCATTCAAGAATGGTGTGCTTCTGCTAGAACTGCTCTTGTCAAATAACTAGTGCGGGGGACACAAAGTCTTTCATCTCTCCTTATTCACCCTTTACTATATATGAAATAACGTTGGAGATGTTTAGAGACCTCTCCTCTGCTAATCCTCTCTAGAATATCTACAAGCTCTAAATCCTGTCGCTGCCTTGAGAAAATCTGATCTATGAGGGTAGGCATAACCTCAAGTGCTGCCAATAATCCAGGGGTAATGTTCGTAGAGGGCTTAAAATCAAAGATGGAAATAAACTCTAGGATTTTCCACTCCATGAACATTGGACTAAGGGTTGCTTTCTTCCTACTTAACGCATCGGCAACCACGTTCCCTTTACCAGGGGTATAGGCTATGTCAAAGTCATATTATGCTAGAAACTCCATCCAACGATGCTGCCTCAAGTTTAAATCCATTTGTGAGAATAGGTACTTCAATGATTTATGGTCAGTGAAAAGCTCGAACCTTTCTCCTAACAAGTAATACCTCCAAGACTTGAGCGTGAAAACAATAGCAGCTAACTCCAAATCATGGGTGGGGTAGTTCTTCTCATGAGTTCTCAACGGTCTACTTCCATAACATACTACCCTCCCTTCTTGCATCAATACTGCTCCAAGACCCATCCCACATGCATCAGTGTACACTGTAAAAGGCTTAGCTCCATCAGTAAAACTAACACCGGTACACTAGTAAGGGCCATATTTAGCATCGTGAAGGAATCCTCACAATCTATGTCCCACACGAATGTCGCATTCTTCTTAGTGAGGCGAGTAAGCGATGCTGAAATCTTTGCGATATCTTTGATAAACTTCCTATAATAGCCAGCCAAACCTAGGAAGCTTCTAACTTCGGTAGAGTTTTTGGGGGCCTTCCAATCTTGTACTACTACTACCTTAGCGGGATCCACCGCTAGACCCTCTCTTGAGACTACATGCCCCAAGAAATGCATTCCTTACGCAAAAAGTGACACTTCGAGAACTTTGCCTTCAACTGATGAACACGAAGTGTACGAAGAACCTTTTCCAGATGAATAGCATGCTCTTCCATACTCTTGGAAAACACCAAAATGTCGTCCACGAATACTACTACGAACTTATTTAGGACATCTCGAAAAACACGACTCATCAAATCTACAAAATAGGTTGGGGCATTGGTCAGCCCAAATGGCATAACCAACCACTCAAAATATCCATCGGGTGTCCTAAATGCTATCTTGTCGATGCTATCGTCAGCGACCCTAAGCTGATGAAATCCGATAGCCAAATCAAGCTGAGAAAATACTGAAGAGCCAACCAACTGATCGAAAAGATCGCCTATCCTAGGAAGTCGGTAACGATTCTTCTTCATGAGCTTATTCAACTCTCTATAGTCTACGCAAAGTCGAAGGGAACCATCTGCCTTTATAGCAAAGTCGACTAGCGCTCCCCACTCAGATATGCTCCGTTTGATGAAGCCTTTCTCCACTAGCTCACCGATCTACTTGCTTAACTCTTTCCTCTCCCTATGAGCCATATGTCTCATGGGCAATGCCACTGGCTTAGCATTGTCATTCAGGTAGATCCTAAAGTCGATCTCTCTCTTAGGGGGTAGTCCCCTAACCTCCTCAAAAACGTCTGGGAAATCTCTAACAACAGGAACAGAATCTAACTCTCCTAGTCATGAATCTAGGGAATAAAGGAAGCTCAACATGACTGACCCCTGTGGGTTGCAAGAAACCTCGAGAGTCCTTCCGCTGCATGTCTCTAGTCCAACGACTCTCCTCTCGCAGTCTAATATCGCTCCATAAGTGGATAGCCAATCCATCCCTAAAATCATCCCATATCCTGAAAATCCTAGTACATAGGCGTTGCAATCAAACTCTACGCCTAGTATAAAAATTTTCAAATCCCTACAAACCATGGATAAATGTGCCGATCCTCTTATGGGGTTTGAAACTACCATTGGGTCTACTACTAGAGAAATATCTAAGTGCAAAGAAGCAACCAAGGAACTAGAAATGAAAGAATGCGATGCTCCAGAATCAAAAAGAGTCCGAATAGGAAAATCCAAAATAGAGATCAAACCTTCTACAGAGACTTTCCTATCTCGATCCAGTCCACTACTAGAAGGTGCTGCATCCAAAGCCTGTACTTTCGCTGTTGGTGTGCCTGCTCTCTGTCGCGTCCTCTGAGGACAAGCTCTGCTAAGATGACCAGGCTTCTCACAATTGTAACACCTCCCCTTCATCGTGCCCTTCTTACAATCCTTTTTTAAATGACCAACCAATCCACAACTATGACATTTCTCGCCTTTCTTGATATATTTTGAGGTCCTCCTTCTTTCCTCTTGTCCTTATCCTTTTTATCCTTCCACCATTGCTTCTTAGAATTTCCTGATTTAGGGACCTCCTTAACCTCTCCCTTCAGCTGCCCAGATGCAAGATGAACTCTTTGTCGGTCCTCCAATCCTAACAACCCAAATATCCGCTCTATATCCCTTAACCAAGCTCATACCTCCAGAAAATCCTCTGTGTCGTAAAACGTCTTGCCTCCTAGACTAGAAAAGTCCTTGCATAACTTAGAAAAATAGGCTGCTATAGGTGGATTAATGGGATCTCCACCTGCTGGTGTTGTATTGGGCGATTTCCCTTGCACCTCTAGTACCGTAGCTCTACGGAACCAGTCAACCATACTATGCAAAGAAAAGAAAATTTAGGCTCGAAAGAAGAATGAACTGGACTTTGAGGGGATTTTTATAAAAAACTCTTTTATACCTAAAAACTATTTCTAAGAGTTTCTTTATGAAAAATACTTTTAAAATATGTTACCTTTGAAAAATACTTTACTTTTTAAAACAAGCTTTTAGGAATCCTGTAACCTTAGGCTCTAATACCAAGTAAAACACCCCACACCCCTTAGTATACCCAAAAAGGCACACTAGAGAATGTGGTGCGTTATAGGTATAATTAAAGCATCACAGAGACTAAGATTCATAAGACAAAAAATAACAACGGAAACATTTAAAATACTTATCATTACTTCATAAAATAAGTCATAAAAACCAAATACGCATGTCTCGTGAAAAATACAATCTCAGTCACATCATCAGAGTACATAAAAATCATCCCTCTCACAAAGTACCAGTACATCCAAAGTCAAATGAAAAGAAATCTGAAAGAAGAAGAATACATGCAGAATGAGAAAGCTCTGCAAATGGGTCTCCAAGAAATCTGGTGAGTGAAAGTAACTACTAGATTTTTAAGCAAGATAAAGATAATGGTCTTAGCAACAGCTCTAGTATAAAAAAATATAAAGAAAACATATTGGGATAAAATACTGTTTAGATGTTTGCTTTAATTGTGATTGTTTGCACTTGTCTTAGATTGCTGTGATTAGGCTGAAATCCTAATCCTATTTTAATTAGGCTGAATCCTAATTCTAACCATTGATCGACCTTCTATCTCTATTGTGCAACTTTGAGCTAGTCTCATCCTGTGGGTCCCACAGCAAAAGACACTTGTTTAGCGCTTGGAACGCAGTAGTGAATTACAACCCTAATCAATGCCGCACGCTCGGTCACCGTTGGTACACACTCACTGTCGCCCCCCTCTTATGACCTCTTACTCACCCTGTCAGCATAAGCGTGCTCAGCCTCACCTAATCTGTTGTGAGACCATCAGTCCTAGCCTGAAAGGGTCCTGCCCAGCCTCACCTAAGTGTTTTGTGAGACCATCAGTCCTAGCCTGAAAGGGTCCTGCCCAGCCTCACCTAAGTGTTTTGTGAGACCATCAGTACTAGTCTGAAAGGGAATGCTGTTAGTACGGGTCCTAACAAACAAAATCTAGTTGCGCCCCTTGCCCAAATCCCCTGATTTGAGCTTCTATCTATTGACCACTTATTTACCATGTGTCCCAGCCTCACCTAACTATTGTGAGACCATCAGTCCGAGTCTGAAAGGGAATGCTATTGGTATGGACCCTATTTCTGTTCTTGCTTATTAACTTAGTGTAAGTTTTAAATAAGCCTCTTCTGTTTTTTTGCTCTTATTTGCTTATTAACTTAATCTAAGTCTTTAAAATAAGCCTTTTATGTTATCTCTGCTATATTTGCTTATTAACTTAATTATAAGTCTTTAAAATAAGCCTTTTATGTTATTTCTAATTATAACCTATGTTATTATTTGCTTATTAACTTAGTCAAAGTTTTAAAATAAGCCTTTATGTTCTTTCTGCTTAATTATAACCTACGTTATAATTGTTACTCTTTTGTTTTATCTTTTTAGTTATAACCACTATTTATGAACATGCTTGCAAATGTCTCAAATTTGCCTATTTCAGTCTATCTTCTTTTTATTACAGTTTTTCTTATTTTTCATCTAATTTCTGTAAATTTAATGTTTTCTATTTTAATCCATATTTGCGAATTATTCTCTCTTTTAACATTCTTATATTTTATTCGCATAAAAAGGAATAAAAAGAAACTAAAATTTATAGGCTAAATTTTAATGTAAAACAGATGTAAATAAATGCAGATAACTACAAATAATTGAATAAAATAGCTGAATAAAAATAACTGAATAAAATAGACTGAAAAGAACTTTAAAAACTAGCTGTAAATAACTTATATAGAAATTGTCTCAAAATTGTAGAAAAACTACAACTATTGAGAACCCTATTATTTTAAATTACTTAAAATTCTAAAATAATTACTAAACACTCACCTGTGGTCCTTAGCTCTAGTCCTTGGTCTTCCTTGATCCACTTCTAGAGCGTAGAATATTTTTATCAAAAAGATTTCCTCTTTAGAAAATTTTCTATTTAGGGTCCAGCCACTGACAATGAGCTCAAATAGGAGAAAATATGAATGAGAAAAATAGCTAGGCTTAGGTTCTATTTATAGTGTCACTTAGGGATCTCAGACCGTTGGATTTGAAGATTAAATCTGGTGCAACCACGTCATAGGCTCACTAGGAACCATCGGATGGAAGCACGAACGCACATGATTGAAAGAAATTGGAAAAACACGTCATAGTTTTAACCTGGATGAATTCACGTCTACAAAAAAGGGCGGGTTGACATGCAGGTCGACCTATTGGTTGACCTAGGCCTTTGGCGGTCGACCCTAGGGTCGACCTGACCCTATTTTTTTTCCCGTTTTGTTCATTTCTTGTTTATTTCATAACTTCTTCGTCTTAACTCGAATTTTGACAAACTATATATGGAAATTGATCAGAAAATCGCCATGGACATAATGGTGCAACTCCTGTGGCTCGATTCTGACAATTTCACAAAATTATTTTATTATTTAATTAATTCGTTAATTAATTATTATAGCTTAAATTTCGGGTTGTTACACTCCTAAAATCCACCAAAATACAATACACAAGCTCTCAATAAATCCTCGAGTACCTTATTGACTCTCTTTATCTACCCATCCGTCTGAGGGTGATATGCAGTACTCATCTTAAGCTTGGTACCTAACACCTCTTGTAAACTCTTCCATAATTCACTAGTGAACAAAGCATCTCTGTCACTGACTATGCTACTAGGAATCCTATGTAGTCTAACTATGTTCTTCATGAACAACTTAGCTAAAACAAGGGTTGTCCTGGTTGACTTAACTGGAATGAAATGGGAACTCTTTGTCAACCTGTCCACTACGACCCATATACTTTCATTTCCCCTATTTGACCTTGGAAACCCGTTTATGAAATCCATGGATATCAAATCTCATTTCTAAACTGGAATCTCCAAAGGTTGAAGCAACCCACTCGGCTTCTGATGTTCGGCTTTCACTTGTTGACAGTTTGCACACTGCCTAACCCACAAGCAAACATCCCTCTTCATACCTTCCTAATGGAAGCTCCTCTTCATATCTTAATACATCTTGGTCCCTCCAGGATGAATCATAAATTTGGACCGATGACATTCTCCCAGAACTTCTTTCTTTAAGTCATCCACATTCGGAACACACAACCGTCCCTTCTTTCTTAACCATCCCCTCTGGTCAAGACTAACATCATTTAGATCCTCAATCTCATTTCCAACCTCAAGCCTTCTAATCTTCTCGGCTAATAATGGGTCCTCCTTCTACTTAGAGCAATCCTTTCAATAAACATTGGTTGAACTTCTAAACAGGACAACTTAGCGGTACTCTGACTAGAACTAGCAATCGATCTTAACTGCACTCTACAAGTAGTCAAAGCTTCTAAATCCTTCCATTCTGCCAACATAGCTAACGCCACATTCAATGCGAAGATCACCACAGCCAACTCCAAATAATGAGTAGGATATCTTACTTTATGCGGTTTAAGCTGTCGTGAAGCGTAGACAATCACTTTACCCTTCTACATCAACACAACTCCCAATCCAGTTCCGTATGCATCGGTATACACCACCAACTGTTGGTTTCCGTCTGGAACTACTAACGCGGGTGCATTGGTTAACAAATGCTTTAACTTAAGGAATGCTTCCTCACATTTGTCGGACTAGACAAACTTCACATCCTTCCTGGTTAACTTAGTCAAAGGTGCTGCTATCCACGAGAAATCCTTAATGAATCTCTAGTAATAGTCAGAGAGTCTAGGAAAACTTCTAATCTCAGTCACCATCTCTGGTCTCTTACAATTATTAACAGCTTCGATCTTATCTGGATCGACTGACAACCCTTTCTATGAAACCACGTGACCAAGAAACTTAACCTCTTTCTTCCAAAAATGACACTTGGAAAACTTCGCCTATAGCTGATGCTGCCTCATCATCTTAAGCACTAGTCTAAGATGATCCTCATGCTCTCTTTCATCCTTAGAGTACGCTAAAATGTCATCTATAAACACTAACACGAACCTATCTAAGTACTCTCGGAAAACTCGGTTCATCAAATCCACGAAGAAAGTAGGTGCATTCGTTAATGGCATTACTAACCACTCATACGAACCATACCTACTCTGAAATGCAGTCAAAGGAATACCGTCGTCTGCCACTCTCAACTGATAGAAACCTGTCGCCAAATCCAACTGGGAAATCACTCTGGATCCACACAACTGATCAAATAGTTCATCAATTCTTGGCAAAAGATACTTATTCTTAATCGTCCTCTCGTTTAACTTAAGATAGTCGATACACATCCTCAACGACCCATCTGGTTTCTTCACGAATAGCACAGCAGCTCCCCAAGGTGAACTGCTTGGTCTAATAAAATTCCTTCCTTCTAGATCCACTAGTTGCACCTTCAATTCCTTCATCTCTGTTAGTGTCATCCTGCTAGGTGGTCTACTTACAGGTTCAGCCCCTGGTACAAGATCTATCTGAAACTCAACAGCTCATTTCGGTGGTAGTCCTGTAACCGGCTCAAAGACATCTGCAAACTCGTTTGCTACTCGCACTTGACTTAATTCTTCTCCCACTTCCATAACATTTAACAAAGCACAACTACTCCAGTCAGAATTATCCACTGAGAATATAATTCTGCTATGACAATCAAGGTGTCTTAGTGATATTTTCCTATCCTGGAAAAATATCCTAGCCTCATACTTACCCAACCAATCCATACCCAAAATGATTCTGAAATCTACGAAATCAAAAACATAGTGACTGCATGCAAACTTATGACCTAACAATTCTAGTTCTAACTGGTCACATCTCATCCCTAGAGTTACATACCCTCCTATTGGATTCGCAACCCTTAAGGAAGTAACAAGGTATGTGGGTTCTAAGCATAACCTATCAACCAAACACTGAGATATAAATGAATGTGATGCACCGATATCAAATAGTACCCTAACTAGTATACTCCAAATCAAAAGTGTACCTTCCATCACAATCTTCCATTTTTCAGCTGAAGTTGGCCTAGCAGATGATGGTCCAACAGCAAAAACTTTTCCCTTGTCTGCCCTGACAGGTTCTGGACACTGATTCTTATAATACCCAACTTGGTCATAGTTAAAGCACTTCACATTATTCTTTTCAGCAGCCTTCTTCCCCTTGCCTGACCGACACTCATGAGCATAATGATCTTTCTTGTCACACTTGAAGCAAACTAAATCAGCTTTTGCCTTCTTGTCAGCTTCTCCCTTCTGGGCTCCCTTCTTCCTAAAGAACTTTCTCTTCTTTCTCTGAGAACCCTGGGTTTCAACCGGCTTTTCTTTAGCACAAATAGCAAGCATCTCCTCATGTCGGATGGCCATCTCCACAACTACATTACAAGGATCATGGAGATGTGGTAGGGCTGCCCTAGTAATCTCAGGTCTCAATCCCCGAATGAACCTCTCATTCCTCCTGATGTCAGTGTCTATAGTAGCATGTCCATATCGGGACAACTCATCAAACTTAGTAGCATACT